>BSEG01000016.1:15000-1265000 GCA_036245055.1 Diospyros kaki | reverse complement strand
ATGAAGAAAGATAATTGGACCAATCTCCAACCTTTGCTTTCCTGAAATATTGTTTGTTATCGAAGGGACTTTGATCAATTTTGCCACTCTTGTTCACTTCCAAGTCTTTCAAATTCTCAAAGCTACAAAGCCTGGATATCTGTTCAGGCATCCCGTCCCTTTTTTCCTCCGTTGAAAATGGAACCCCCAAGAACTCGGCCAGCTTCTTAACGTAAAACACATCATCTTCCTTCAAGTCTTCGTACTTCAAGAACAGAACTTGGCCCGGCATCTCTTGGCTGGCCTTCCAATATCCCAACATATGATCCCAGAAAGGGCCAAAAGGGGTAATCCCAGAAATACAGTACTTTTTGGACCACTCATCCAGTGAGACGGAGTAGTGACTCTTGGACTGTATACTGGATGCAAAGTGCCAGTAGGAGATGAACTGGTCCAAGGGATTTCTGCATATATAGACAAGCTTGCATTTGGAATTAGTTTTGATGGAGGCAGGCAGTGCAGAGTAAGGCAAGTGAGTGGAAAGAATTCTTGGGCTGGGAATGTCTTGGAGATTAACGAGAGGAGCCTTTCTGTAGATGTGGAACTCAAGAAAAGGAACAAGAGCGTGGGGGTTAGCTGAGAGCAGCGGGCTCTCTATGAGCGGATGCTTGCTTCTGTTGGCTACGGCAAAGATGAGGGCTTTCAACCAGGTGGTGCCGCATTTTGGGAAGGAAGCTAAGATCGTATCAGTTTCATGTGCCTGGAAATGCTGTTGACAGGAGACAACGTTCTCAACGATTATCTCAGGACACCAGAAACCTTTATAGAACAGCAGATCGAAACCACTACAATGTTTTTCTTTGGGAAGGCTTCCAAATAACCCTTCTTCTAGGGTGAGGTTCTGGTTCTGGATGTTCTCTGACTTTGCCATAGCTGAGCAGATTGAGGCGTGGGGATAGAAAGATGATAGCACAGCTGTGCGTGGATGGGTTCTATCTCTGAACCAGTCCTTAAATAATCATCCCCATTAATTAATCTTCTAAAATGGTGCTGCCGTGATGATAAACTAGTATTGTTGTCATCCACTAGATTTAATTAATCACAAGTTTTATGATTGATTCAGAAATCAACTTAGATTTAATTACGCAGAGGTTTGATGATTGACTTTTGAGATGGATGCGCATTGTCCGACTTTTTCTTCCCGCAAGTGTACGGAATCGTAACAAGTAATACAGTGATGAATAGAGTGTCGTACCCACGAGGACTAACTTTTAACGTTTACTCTAATTGATTTATACTTAACTTAACACACACATTAACAAAGAATTCAATTGTAATGAAAACTAATTTATGAATAAAAGATGCAAACAAATAATTCCTTTGATTTAAAACTCACAAGACTAAGGCACTAGGGTTTGTGAATCCACCGTCGGCCTTCTATGATTCAATTATTCGTTACTCGGGTCTTGCTATTCCTTATCTTAAGTTGAAAATCAATGATCCAATCACAACCAAAAGTCTCTCTTGATGGTCATTCAGTTCTATGAATATATATGAGATTAACTATCTCTAGTCAACATTCGAACATATAAACATGCATTCAATCACGGAGATCATCACAAATTGATTTCATAAGGCATAACGGTATCTCTACCTATTATAGGACCCTATGTTGTTTGTTACCATGTCTAATCCATATTGAATCTCTCGAAAGAAATATAAATCACAAATATGTTTCAATGGTGATCAAGCATCAAAACAACATTATGAACATAACAAACAATCAACCCGAATGGATAAGAAAATAACAAACCGAATAACTTTAAATCAAACCATTAGAAGTCGAGGTTTCATCATTCACCCTAATTATAAAAACTTAGCTATGCATGCTCCCAATCAAAAGAGAAGGAAAAGAGTTGGAATCCATAGTAAAGAATTGAGAAAGAAAAGAAAAGAAAAGAAAAATACAACCCAAGAGTAGTCTTCAATCTTCCATCTGCTTCTCTTCTCTCTCCCAAAAGACTCTCAAATCTCTCAAGAATAAGTCTTTATATAGTCCTCTTTAGGTTATCAAAGTCCTATACCTTGAAGGAGTCTATTTCCCTTTTATTTGGATTAAAACGGGCTTAAAACGGCCTTGTCTCGAAGCTTTGAACCCTACCGCGGTCCTACCGCGGTATGCTTGTTGCTGCAGACCCGTGAGCTTCAGAAAGCAATTCCTAAAGCGGTGCTATAGCGGTATGTATTCCGCTGTAGGACCGTGAGCTCCAGAAACCAAACCTTATAGCGGTGCTACAGCGGTATGCATTCCGCTGTAAGACCGCTAGCCTTCTTCTTTAGCCTCTTGTTTTATCATCTTCAACTTCTTGCTTTCGATACTCTTTTGCTTTCTTTTAATTCGAAACTCGACCATGCCTCCAAGCTTCATTTCACTCCCATCATGCACCAAAATCACTCTTTTTGCTCCATGTCCGCTTTAACACATGCTCCACATCTACATAACCATATATAGAACCAAATCAAGTAGAAATCATGCTCATTGAATGTATAAATGCTAAGTTTATAAACCAAAATAAGTGTATAAAAGACACTTATCACGCATCTTCACTTTTAACTATTTAATTTTATCTTTAATAATAGATTATGTTGGGGTATCCTTAATTACTAAAATCAAAGTGGTGGTCAAACTAGCTAGTCGGGGAATTGGTACACTAGTTTAATTGGCAGTTTATGGTTGAATAATTTCATTGTTCAAATTATATGAACATATATACTTATTAAAATAACAAAAACATAAATAAGAATTCATAATCACAAACCTAATGGCATGAATTTACGGTGCATCAGATTATAATTAAATGTCTCTAAGTCAAAATTTGGACTAAAAGCAATACACTTGCGCACCGCCTACTTGTCAATATGAATATAGTAGAAATCATGACTAATAATAGTGTCATTAGTTATACGGCGCATCCTCATTAGAGGAGGCTAAAAAGATTATGTTCCATTATCTCTTCTGTCTAATACTTCCTCAAATAAGGATGCGATACATGACTGATGACACCAATTGTTAGTATTACTCTTGTCAATATAGGCCCCTTATTGATGATACAAGTGTATATGACTAATAATGACATACCTCTTAATAATAAATATGTGATGTGATATACCTCCTACCATTAATGCCAAAACTATGCTAGTAAGTAAATGGGGGAAAATCTCACATTACATACTAAAAGATGTAGAAACAAGGAAATTTCTGTATGAAATTCAATTAATGATAAATTTTATTATGGTAATATTATTGGATGGTAAATACAATTTAATTAAGACATTTTGAATCTTAAATCAAGTCCTCAAACTTATCTTGTTTAATTTTTTTTTCTGAGTAATGCTATTCAGCCATCCTCAATGCTATCCTCAATTTTGTTTGACTATTCATGATTTGAGATTTGGACAAGGTATCCCTGATAGTCGTGGGACCCGAAAGAACTGTTATCAAGATTGAGATTATCTTTAAGTGGGTTTAACATTGATTAAGGAAGTGTTTTTCTGTTTTTAGATGGTGAAAACTCAGATAGTCACGGATCTCAATGAACGAGATAAGAGTGACAGTAGTAGCAATCACCATAGTCGTTCTGCGAAGCATGTCACAAGCGATAGACGACAAGAGGAACGATCAGGTCCTAGTGAGAATAGACTTCATCAAATGGAAAGAATCTTAGAGGGCATGCTGAAACATATAACGAGGAACGAGCCGCCAAGGCTTACCACTCATGTGTTGGATCAATATCGCCGGCAAAGACCCTCGATGTTCAAGGGAAAAACAGAAGATGACCCTTGCATGGCTGAGTTCTGGATGGACCAAACCGAGAAGCTGTTCCAACATTTGTGGTGCAGTGACGAGAAAAAGGTTAACTGTGCTACATTCATGCTAGAGGAAGAGGCTGGACGATGGTGGCAATCAGCCCAACGAGCTTTGCAGAGGATACCCAAGCAAGTGGAGCAAGATCCAAGGCCGAGGCAAGCTTAACCTATGACTTGGGCAAGATTCAAGGAAACGTTTGACGCAAAGTATTTTCCCCGAAGTTGGAAAGAAGAAAAGACTAGGGAATTCATGAAGTTGAGGTAGACTGACGAGATGTCGGTTACTCAATATGATGCCAAGTTTACTCAACTAATTAGGTACGTGCCTATGTGCGAAGCCGATGAGTGGCAGAAGGTAGAAAAATTTGTGGGTAGATTGAAGGTGTGGTTGTAACAAAGTCTCAGCTCGTGGACAATGGACACCTACAACGAGGTGTTGGATAGAGCCATATCTACTGAGACTAATCTACTGCGTGTAGGGTTGATTAAATCAGACGAAAAGAAGAAGAGAGGCAGGGAACATAAATCAGGAGGAAAGAATTCCAAAGACGGTGAGCCACATCCCCGATGTGACGAGGTACACTCAGGGAGACAATGTTACCTAAGACATGTCTGCTGTTTTACGTACAGCTAAAACAGACACAAAGAAAAAGACTACCTAAGAATAAAGAGGCACCTTCGTCCGAGTGTCGAATAGGGATCACATGTTTCACGTGCCAACAACCCGATCATTATGCGAGCGAATGTCCAAAACGGTAGAAGGTGGAGCAATTGAGAAAAGCGAATGAGGCATAAAAACCTCACCTGGATGAGCTTTCTACCTATCAAAAGATGACAAAGAAATTTACCCGACAATGGAGAAAGGTACGCCAAGTTAAGCTCAATTAAATGTTGTCAACTTTTGGTGATTATGGCATATGCATTAGCCTAGGAATGAGTTGGGAGAATTAGGAGTTAGATGAAAAGTGTCCCAATGATACAATTAGAAATGATATCAAGTGTTATAAATTATTTTGGGATACGTGTAACCGTTTATAAAGAGCTACAACGGGATATTCTGTAAAAAAGGAAACATGTCTGGTAAATATGGACCATGTAGAGATGTGAGTTAAAATAATCGCCAAGGATTAGGAATGATATACTTAGGACATTTCCATTGGGGGTCGTTATCAATTGTAGTGATTTAATTTATTACAGGCAAAATTTTGAGGATGAAATTTATTAAGGGGGGAGAATGTAATACCCAGGAAATTCTTAAGGGTATTTTATGAAGAGTATAAATGGAATTATTTAAAGAATGAGGCCATAGGGTACATTAACACAGTCTTAAACGACTGAATCGATCGAATGGAGTACTCTGAACCCTAGATAGTTAAGAAAAATGGAATAGTACTGACGAGTTATTCGAGGTATGATTTTAGGTGTTAAAAGGACTTGGATGGGGAATGGTTTTCGGTACAACTAAGGATCAGGCTGAAAAAATCGAATCGACGTAAGAAACTTTCAAAAAGACAACGGAGTGTTTTGAGGACTTAGATTTTGTACATGGAACAACCCTTGAGTGATTTCGGGTTGAAACGAATGGAATTAGGGTCAAAACGATCAACCGGGCCAAAGTGTAATTATTAATTTTACCCGATAAAGGTCAAAAGGATAGTTTTTCAAAAATTTCGAGGGTTAAATGAAGAGTAGAAAACTTGTGGGTCTTAATGGCAGTTTTGAAAAGATTAGGGGTTCTATAGAAAGGGGCCAAAATGACATTTGAACAAACAAGGGAGCTGAAGTGTAATAAATCAAAAGTTAAGTGTGAACACAGCCAAAAATGGCCTCCACACTGCCACCACACGTGGAGCCCTTTTCGGCGATGGGACGGCCGTGATAGGGCTCGGGGGAGGTAATATATGGCGTGGGGTTTCTTATAGGCCAAGTCTTGGCCGATGATCGGCCGAAAGGTGGTCGGATTTTGCTATAAAAGGAGGCTAAGGGTTTTGGATTTTTGGCAAAAAAATTAGCCGAGTTTTGGAGTATTTTTTAGCGATTTGTTCAGGGGATTTTTCTCCTTGGTATGTGGGCATCGTTTCTTGAGCATTTGGAAGCCTTTGGGGTATGTTTGGAGGCTGTTCGAGCATCGCTGGAAAGCACGAGGTGGACCGCCAAGGCCAGCCTGCAACTGCTCGTTTGGGGCTTTTTTCGGTGAGGTTTCGGGTGGCAAGTGGTACCAACATGATCGACTAAGTGAGGGCTTCAAGGGGGTGTGCTTGGTTTGGCTATCGAAGCAGTCGTTGGCGGCCAAATTTGAGGAAAACGATCGGCGCATGACTCCATGCGCCACCTTCCACACTCAAACACACACTGAGAGCGTGAGCCTCCAGAATTTTATTTGTATATTTTTCTTGAATTATTTTAAGAATTATTGTGTTGAAAAATTTGAGGAGATAATTATTTTAAAATTATCGAGATGAAAATTAGGAGAAAACTAGAGGAAATTATGAAAAATTAAGGGAAAATGGATTTTGATGCTCCTTTAAACAAATATAATATCTAGGGAGTATCGTGACTCGAGGTTGAGTATAAGTACGTGTGTTTGAGATGTGGCACGCCAATCGAGGCTATGCACGAGGATCGAGACATTCTGAATATGTTCGAGGTGAGTGTTCTACCTAGAAACTTGGTTAAACTTGTGGGTAGTTTACCCAAAACTTGATTTATTGTGGGTGTTTCTATCTTAAAAACTTGGTATTTGTTGTATCTAAATGTGTTGTGATTTCATGCAAAATATGTAATACCCCAAGTTTATAAATAAATTATTTGGGTTAAACTATAAATAAATTAGTTATGTTAAATAATTATTAGATATATGTCATTAATTTAGTTAATTAAATTTACCTAAAGTATGCTTATGAAAAATATAAATAATTATATAAATAATTTAAGAATTAAAAAGATTAAATGATTTAAAAATTAAAGAAAATCGTAATTTGTGTATATATATGTGTATATATATATATATATATAAAAAAAAATCAGAAAATCCGGAAAATCCGGAAGTTGCAGGCAGCGCGCATGGCCCCCTGCAAATGTGAAATTAATAGGGAAGGGGCGCTTTAATGGTTGAGTGACCGGAGGTAAGGTCTTCCCGGCCACGTGGGGTTTCGATTTGACGTATTCGGCGGGGGTTTTTGGCTATAAATAGCCCAGCTCGCGTGAGTCATTTCATCCGAAAGTAGCAAGGTTTAGATCGGTCGTTTGGGAGAGGGTTTGAGAGATTGGTGAGTGGGGTTTTGATCTTCAAGTCGTGGGCATCGTTTCTGGAAAATTTGGAGGCCAACGGAGCAGTGGAGAAGAAGACCCAAGCATCGCCGGAAAGTCGCGATCTCGCCGGAACCGAGGCTTCAACCGCCAATTTAAGGTATTTTTGATCCTTTTTTCTCGTTTTTAATGGCATATTTAGTTTCAGAGGGTCGGAAATAGGGGGGGTGGAGCTTCGTTTCGAAGCTCGGATGCTCGGGGGGCCCGCCGGCGGCGAGGAAGCCGCCGGAGAAGGCGGACCAGTACGGGCGCGTGGCTGCACGCGCCCGCGAGTAGAAAGACGGCGCGTGCAGCTCACGCGCCCGTCAGAAAAGAAATTAAAAGAAAAGAAAAGAAAAGAAAAGAAAAGAAATAAAATAAAATAGATAAAATAAAATAAAATTTTGAAAATTTTATTTTAAGTTTGAAATAATGTTCATGATTTATTTAATGTATAATTTTCTGGAAATGATAAAATAATTGATTATTAAAATAGAATTTTCTATTATGGAAATAAATAAAAATAGGATTTTAATTCTGAAAAATTCCCAATAAAATTTTAGAATGTTAGAAGTACTATTTAAGAAATATTAGTGAGAAAAAATGGAATAAAATGAAATGTTAGGTAATTATTATGTAATTTAAGTAGATTTTTATTATGGAAATAAAGAAAAAAAATAGGATTTTTATTCCGAAAATTCTAATAAAATTCCAGAATGTTATAAGTGTTATTTAAGAAACATTAGTGAAGGGAAATTTAATTAATTGAAAGATTAGGTAATTATTATGAAATAATTACATATTTAACCATTATGAAATAAGGGAAAATAGGAATTAAAGTTAGAAAATTACAGGAAAAAAAAATAATAAAAAATTCCAGAATTCTAATAATAATATTTAAGGAATATTGGTAAAAAGAAAGTAAATTTTTATGAAGCTTAGATAATTATTATGTAATTTTGGGAAGAAATAAAGCTTAGGAATAAAAGAAAAATGGAAGAAATTATGAAAAACTAGCAAGTGGTATTCTAAAAATAAATCTATGTTGTAGGAGTCCTTGTGAGCAAGGAGATTACGAGGTAGCCGCTTGGCACGTAGTACGAGACGAATTAATGGTAAGAATGCTGCTTACTACAGTTATAAATGTAAACGCTTTTATCATATTGGCATGCTATGATATGAATCATCATGTAGACTGCATCAACAACATGACCATGAAATGCATACATGCACGATGATACTGTTGATCACACGCATATGAGGCCGTAGGGAGTACGAACTGGCACCGCTGGCCTATCAAGGGTGCACCCATACACCCCGGCTTCGAAAGAGGTGGCCGCTAAAATGATAGGCAGCATGAGGGGTGCAGTTGACACCTACGATGAAGGACATTGCATACACTCATGACATTGCATTTGGTATTCTTACTTAGATGATTCATCATCTAACATGGGTTCGCCCCTGGAACATTCAACGTTCCAGTCGGGGCTTGCAGAGATGGTTCCGAGATTGGTGATGAGTAGTGACACGAGGCCTCAGAATGAGAGTAGATGTACCCTGTTATGCTGTATAGTTAAGAATTATGTACGTTTGTTTGTTTGCCAGCAGCTCATGTAATAACTTTGTATTAAATACTCTGTCCAGTTATTATGTATGCATCAGCAGGTTCGATTCAGCTTCCGCTTTATATTTATTTTCTAGCACCAGATATGGTCTTAGGGAATTTAGAAAATAATGTTTAAAAAAAAAATATAGTCCAAATTTCCTAAGGCATAACACGCCCGAGAAGGCGGGCTGTTACAGTTGGTATCAGAGCTTAACTTAGAAAGGTACCTAGAAAAATTTAGACTAGACCTAGCAAGTGGGAAGTACCAACTCGAGGACGGTTAGGGGTACTAACAGAAGCTGTGATGACAGATGGCTGGAATCTTCTTCGAGCAGGTTTTGGTTGACCATTGGGCTCATCGTATGGAGCATAGGGTTCCGGAGCCGAACGAGGGAATCATGGAACACCTCGTCCAACTAGAAGAAATTCTCGACGATGTGCCCCCAAGCTATCGACTTTGGCCCGATCTCGCTCAATTTCAGATAAACATGATGGTCGGTGTGTTGCAAGGTGATCTGCAAGAATTCGCGGATTGGGTCCGACATCAAGACGAACAGTTCCCCGAATTTCGTCTTTACTGTGCACGAGTTCGCGAGCTACTAGTGGAGATGTACGAGCCAGTACCAGAGGATGAGCTCGACGAGGACATAGAGGACCCGCTTGAGGATGGAGAGGAAGCAAATATGGAGAACCCGGCTGAGCCTGGTGAAGCAGAAGGTGGAGGAGATCCGGCTAACGTGGAAGAAGAAGAGGAAGAGGAAGACGAAGACGACATACCCATATTCTGGGCTGAAGACGACTTCGAGATCTCAGACTCGGAGGATGAGGAGGAGGTTGTGGAGATAGTAGACGACCCCGAGGCACCCCCATACGACTCCGAAGATGAAGAGAATGTTTGGATCTGGAGGTCGTCAGGACCAAAATAGATCCCTCTCAGAAAACGCTCTAACTACTTACGTAACTTGAATAGTATTGTCTGTAATCTATGTGACTCTGTAGCATGTACATATAACGTTTTGCAACTGAATGTATAATATCTATGGAATTAATCGGAGGGCAAGATTCTGTTGTCTAATCCAGAATGCTACTTTCCTTTCAGATGGTGAACACTCAAAGAAGGTTAGCAGTTGGGCCTGGGACGCCCAACTCCCAAGCTGGTAACACCGAGGGAAATACCAGCAGACACCCAGAAGGCGACTCCAGCCAAGATACTGGAAGTAGCAGATTGGATCAAATGGAGCGAATTCTGGGAAGTGTAGTGGGTTTCATACACGAGACTCACTCCAGGGATAGCCATGCGGCCAACATGCTTGACTTATATCGACGACAGAACCCTCCCGTCTTTCAGGGAAAGATTGGCACCGATCCCAGTGAAGTGGAGTATTGGATCGAGCAAACCGAAAAGTTGCTGGACCACCTTCACTGTAGCGAAGAAGAGAAAGTCAACTGTGCCACCTTTATGCTGCAAGGAGAGGCAGACAAATGGTGGAGAGGAATCAAAAGATCAATGACCCCTCGAGCCAGGGCACCCTTCGTCACTTGGGAAAGATTTAAGGAACTTTTTAACGAGAAATACTTCCCTCTGAACTTAAGAATGAAGAAAGAAAGAGAATTCATGGAACTGAGACAGACTGGGGACATGTCTGTTGCCCAGTACGAGGACGCTTTCAGTCGTTTGATCCGATACATGCCGATTTACGAAGGAAACGAAAGGATCAAGGCTCAGAAATTTTTGGGAGGGCTAAATTTGAAGCTTCAGAGAGCAATGAGTAGTGCAAGTACCCAGACCTATGCAGAAGCGGTACTACAAGCCTACAACACCGAGGCTAATCTGAGCCGAATCGACGCCATCCAGGGAGAAATTCAGCAGGGAAGCAGCCACAGGGCAGGCAAGAAGTTAGAACCCCAGAAGCCAAAGTTCAAACCCGGCACCCCATGCACAAAATGCCAGAAACAGCACCCTGGGAAGCCGTGCCGGTTTGGGACAAAAGGTTGTTACAACTGTGGGGAAATTGGGCATCTCAACCAAAACTGCCCGAAGAAAGGAATTACTTGCTTCAACTGCCAGCAGACGGGCCACTTCGCGAAGGACTGTCCCAAGCCGCGACTGATCAGTCAACCCCAGGGGACGTCCGGGAATGCCAGAACACATCAAGGGAGAGTGTTTCATCTGACGCGGCAGGAGGTGGCCGAGGATCCAACAGTAATTGAAGGTACTATGTTCCTATCTGGTATCCCCATGCATGCATTAGTAGATTCAGGTGCAAGTCACTCATTTATTTCGCATGCATTTGCTAAAGTAGTAGGAGACAAACCAGAAAATTTGAACTGTCGAGTGATTGTCGCAACCCCAATGGGGAAGTCTCAAGAAACTTCGTCAGGGTACAAAGATAGAAAGATTCAAATAGGAGAGGTGGAGTTTTCAGTGGATCTAATTCTTCTGGAATTTCAGGATTTTGACGTAATTCTAGGAATGGACTTCCTAACTAGATATAACGCCACATTAGACTGTAAGGCTAAGACAGTCTACCTCAAGAATGGCAACTTGAATGTCAAGTTTCGAGGACAAAGAAGGGTAGGAGAACAGAAATTGATCTCGGCTCTGAAGGCTGAGAGATTATTACGTCGAGGGGCACAAGGATATTTGACCTGTGTTCAAGAGAAAAGCAAGGAGACCTTAAAAATCGAAGAAGTGCAGCTCGTTAAAGAATTCGAGGATGTGTTTCCCGAAGAATTGCCCGGATTACCGCCCCAGCGAGAGATCGAGTTCTCGATAGAAATCGTACCAGGAGCAGGTCCGGTATCGATACCCCCGTATAAAATGGCTCCTGTAGAATTGAGAGAGTTAAAGGCCCAACTTCAAGAGCTGTTGGACAAGGGGTTCATCAGACCAAGCATGTCGCCGTGGGGAGCACCAGTACTTTTTGTCAAGAAAAAGGACGGGAGCCTGAGGATGTGTATCGACTATCGACAGCTCAACAAGATAACGGTCAAGAACAAGTACCCACTCCCCAGAATCGAGGAGCTATTTGATCAATTGCAAGGGGCCAAGGTCTTCTCAAAAATTGACCTAAGATCAGGATACTATCAATTAAGGATCAAGGCCGAAGACGTGCCGAAGACAGCATTTCGTTCTCGCTATGGGCATTACGAATTTTTGGTGATGCCGTTCGGACTAACTAATGCTCCAGCAGCTTTTATGGACACTATGAATCGAGTCTTTCGGCCATTCTTGGACAAGTTCGTGATCGTGTTTATAGACGACATACTGATATACTCTCATTCGGAAGAAGAACACGAATCACATTTAAGGATAATATTGCAAACATTGCGAGAACATAAGTTGTATGCCAAGTTCTCAAAATGTGAATTTTGGTTGCACCAGGTGGCATTTTTGGGACATGTGATATCGGCCGAAGGACTATCAGTTGACCCAGTCAAGATCGCAGCTGTGACAAATTGGAAGTAACCTCAATCAGTTACTGAGGTTAAGAGTTTCCTGGGACTAGCAGGATACTATAGAAAATTTGTGGAAGGATTTTCAAGGATTGCGACACCCCTTACCAAGTTAACTCAGAAGGGGGTAAAATTCGACTGGAACGAGCGATGTGAAGAAAGTTTTCAGAAACTTAAGGCTAAGCTGACAACTGCTCCAGTCCTGGCTATGCCGAACGGGTCGGGAGGTTTCATGGTCTACACCGACGCCTCAAGAAACGGTTTAGGGTGTGTGCTGATGCAGCACGGGAGAGTCATTGCCTATGGATCTCGTCAGCTAAAGAACCATGAAAGAAACTACCCGACTCACGATTTGGAACTAGCTGCAGTAGTATTTGCTCTAAAGATTTGGAGACATTATTTATATGGTGAGAAGTTCGAGATTTTTACTGATCATAAGAGCCTACAATACGTCTTCTCACAGAAAGAGCTAAACATGAGGCAACGGAGATGGATGGAGCTGTTAAAAGATTATGACTGTACTATTCAGTACCATCCCGGTAAAGCTAACGTGGTGGCAGATGCCTTGAGCAGAAAAGAAACCGCTTACGTAGCCAAAATGTTGGTAGCAGAATGGAAGCTAGTCGAAGCATTTAGCTTGATGACGGTAGGAGTGACTTTCCGAGGAAACTCAGCCTATACAGCTAGTCTCACGGTCCAACCAGAATTGATGAATCAGATACGACAAGCCTACCCCGAAGACTCCCGAATCAAAATGTGGGTTGATGAGTACGGGCAAGCAAAGAAACCAGGATTCGAGGTAAGAGGAAACATCCTTTGGTTTCAAGGAAGAATTTATGTGCCTCGTGTGAGGGAATTGCGACAAACAATTTTGGAAGAAGCTCATCGATCCAGATACTCGATCCACCCCGGAGCCACCAAGATGTACCAAGACTTGAAGGCTATGTATTGGTGGCTAGGAATGAAGAAAAGTGTGGCAAGGTACGTCAGTCGATGTGACACCTGCCAGAGAATTAAGATCGAGCACCAAAAGCCTGGTGGAAGCTTGCAACCATTGGAAGTTCCAGAATGGAAATGGGAGCACATCACGATGGATTTCGTGACTGGACTGCCAAGGAGCCCTAAAGGAAATGATGCTATCTGGGTGATAGTTGACAGACTATCTAAGTCGGCTCATTTCTTGGCCACGAGGGTAAGTCAACCGATCAGCAAATTAGCTCAACTATACGTGAATGAAATTGTCAGACTGCACGGAGTGCCAGTAAGCATTGTATCAGACCGTGACCCAAGATTCACTTCTAGGTTTTGGGGAAGTCTGCAAGAGAGTTTAGGAACTCAGCTTAGGCTAAGTACAGCCTATCATCCCCAGACAGATGGTCAATCAGAAAGGACCATTCAAACCCTGGAAGATATGCTGCGAGCCTGCACCATTGATTTTCCAGGTAGCTGGGAAGAGCATTTACCATTAGTAGAATTCGCTTACAATAACAGCTACCACAGCAGCATTGAAATGGCTCCCTATGAAGCCTTATATGGCCGAAAATGTAGATCCCCGGTATGTTGGACTGAAGTTGGCGAACGACAAATTTTGGGTCCCGAGATAGTTCAGAAAACGACAGAAAAGATAAAAATCATTCAAGAAAGAATTAAGGAAGCTCAGAGTCGCCAAAAGTCATACGCAGATACAAGGAGAAGGAAATTGGAATTTCAAGTAGGCGACAAAGTATACCTGAAGATATCTCCCCTAAGAATGGTGACTAGAAGCAACAAGAAAAAGGGCAAGTTAAGCCCTCGATATATAGGGCCATATGACATAGTGGAAAGAATTGGACCAGTCGCTTATCGACTCGCTCTACCCTTGGCTCTATCAAACATCCATGACGTATTTCATGTATCACAACTGCGGAAGCATGAGCCAGATTCTTCTCAGATAATGCCAGCCGGAGCTATCGAGATTCAAGAAAATCTTTCGTACGTAGAGAAACCAGTTAGTATTTTGGATCGCAGGGATCAAGTCTTAAGGAACAAGTCAATACCATTGGTGCAAGTTTTGTGGAGAAACCCCGTAAGCGAAGAAATAACTTGGGAACGAGAAGAAGACATGAAACTCAACTTTCCATACCTGTTTGAAGACCCTATAGTTAGTATGAGTGAGGAATGATCAAATTTCGAGGACGAAATTTTTGTAAGGAGGGGAGAATGTAATACCCCAAGTTTATAAATAAATTATTTGGGTTAAACTATAAATAAATTAGTTATGTTAAATAATTATTAGATATATGTCATTAATTTAGTTAATTAAATTTACCTAAAGTATGCTTATGAAAAATATAAATAATTATATAAATAATTTAAGAATTAAAAAGATTAAATGATTTAAAAATTAAAGAAAATCGTAATTTGTGTATATATATGTGTATATATATATATATATAAAAAAAAAAAATCAGAAAATCCGAAAAATCCGGAAGTTGCAGGCAGCGCGCATGGCCGCCTGCAAATGTGAAATTAATAGGAAAGGGGCGCTTTAATGGTTGAGTGACCGGAGGTAAGGTCTTCCCGGCCACGTGGGGTTTCGATTTGACGTATTCGGCGGGGGTTTTTGGCTATAAATAGCCCAGCTCGCGTGAGTCATTTCATCCGAAAGTAGCAAGGTTTAGATCGGTCGTTTGGGAGAGGGTTTGAGAGATTGGTGAGTGGGGTTTTGATCTTCAAGTCGTGGGCATCGTTTCTGGAAAATTTGGAGGCCAACGGAGCAGTGGAGAAGAAGACCCAAGCATCGCCGGAAAGTCGCGATCTCGCCGGAACCGAGGCTTCAACCGCCAATTTAAGGTATTTTTGATCCTTTTTTCTCGTTTTTAATGGCATATTTAGTTTCAGAGGGTCGGAAATAGGGGGGGTGGAGCTTCGTTTCGAAGCTCGGATGCTCGGGGGGCCCGCCGGCGGCGAGGAAGCCGCCGGAGAAGGCGGACCAGTACGGGCGCGTGGCTGCACGCGCCCGCGAGTAGAAAGACGGCGCGTGCAGCTCACGCGCCCGTCAGAAAAGAAATTAAAAGAAAAGAAAAGAAAAGAAAAGAAATAAAATAAAATAGATAAAATAAAATAAAATTTTGAAAATTTTATTTTAAGTTTGAAATAATGTTCATGATTTATTTAATGTATAATTTTCTGGAAATGATAAAATAATTGATTATTAAAATAGAATTTTCTATTATGGAAATAAATAAAAATAGGATTTTAATTCTGAAAAATTCCCAATAAAATTTTAGAATGTTAGAAATACTATTTAAGAAATATTAGTGAGAAAAAATGGAATAAAATGAAATGTTAGGTAATTATTATGTAATTTAAGTAGATTTTTATTATGGAAATAAAGAAAAAAAATAGGATTTTTATTCCGAAAATTCTAATAAAATTCCAGAATGTTATAAGTGTTATTTAAGAAACATTAGTGAAGGGAAATTTAATTAATTGAAAGATTAGGTAATTATTATGAAATAATTACATATTTAACCATTATGAAATAAGGGAAAATAGGAATTAAAGTTAGAAAATTACAGGAAAAAAAAAATAATAAAAAATTCCAGAATTCTAATAATAATATTTAAGGAATATTGGTAAAAAGAAAGTAAATTTTTATGAAGCTTAGATAATTATTATGTAATTTTGGGAAGAAATAAAGCTTAGGAATAAAAGAAAAATGGAAGAAATTATGAAAAACTAGCAAGTGGTATTCTAAAAATAAATCTATGTTGTAGGAGTCCTTGTGAGCAAGGAGATTACGAGGTAGCCGCTTGGCACGTAGTACGAGACGAATTAATGGTAAGAATGCTGCTTACTACAGTTATAAATGTAAACGCTTTTATCATATTGGCATGCTATGATATGAATCATCATGTAGACTGCATCAACAACATGACCATGAAATGCATACATGCACGATGATACTGTTGATCACACGCATATGAGGCCGTAGGGAGTACGAACTGGCACCGCTGGCCTATCAAGGGTGCACCCATACACCCCGGCTTCGAAAGAGGTGGCCGCTAAAATGATAGGCAGCATGAGGGGTGCAGTTGACACCTACGATGAAGGACATTGCATACACTCATGACATTGCATTTGGTATTCTTACTTAGATGATTCATCATCTAACATGGGTTCGCCCCTGGAACATTCAACGTTCCAGTCGGGGCTTGCAGAGATGGTTCCGAGATTGGTGATGAGTAGTGACACGAGGCCTCAGAATGAGAGTAGATGTACCCTGTTATGCTGTATAGTTAAGAATTATGTACGTTTGTTTGTTTGCCAGCAGCTCATGTAATAACTTTGTATTAAATACTCTGTCCAGTTATTATGTATGCATCAGCAGGTTCGATTCAGCTTCCGCTTTATATTTATTTTCTAGCACCAGATATGGTCTTAGGGAATTTAGAAAATAATGTTTAAAAAAAAAATATAGTCCAAATTTCCTAAGGCATAACACGCCCGAGAAGGCGGGCTGTTACAAAATAGTTTTGTTACATGCGAACGATAACCAGTAATGGTTGGTTTCATGAGTGAGATTTGATTATCCCTAAATGTTTTGTACTTTTGCATTATATTTTATAAAATGTTATTTATATGATGTATTGAGTTGTGATTCATGGCATTGTCATGCGTTTTGTGTTATTCATATGGAATATCAATCTGAAATGTTGTCTGGATAATGTAGCCGTAATTCCTCAAGGGTGTTGTTAGAACAATATATAAGGATATCTTGTGCTGGTGTGCATGCCGAGATAGCCACCTAGGTTTTCGTGCTGGGCCATATGGTCAAGAAAGTTGCACTAGGACGACTAGCTGGTCCATATGGGATTTAAGTCGAGACTGGGTAGTGGTTCCTAGATGCTTTTGAGTGGGAAGGTAATCCCTAACGTAAATGTTGGGTTCCTGCGTTGATGTGACCCTTCTAGGTCGGGAGTGGTACCAATTGTTCTCGAGATGTTGGGGAGATGCGTTGACCTTGCCCCTTTTAGGCTAGGACCGCGTTGTGTCAGTTTGTCGGTGTGGTGGCGTGGCCTTTAGTGAGATTGCTCTTTCCCTGTGGTAGGGTTAAATGTTATGTGGGATTCTCTTAGGCTAGGGTTTGCCGGGTTGTGTGGGTTTATTTCATATCTTGCATTAATTCATGAAAACGCGTTTTTGAATTCTTACTTAGATGATTTATCATCTAATATGAACTATATATGTCCCTAGAATATTCAAACGTTCCAGGTGAAGACAGCGGTGCGAAAGGAAAATGGATTGCTGAGAAGTGATGACGAATAGTGGATAGTTTATAGTATGTCATTTTCAATTATGTTATTTATTTTGATGATGTCATGTAAAACGTTGGTTCGGCATTATGATATGAATAAAGTGATTTCGGTTATGTTTTATTGATGTTTTGATCTAGCTTCCGCATTTGAGGTGATTTACCTGTCTTAGTTTATTAATGATTTTAAGTTAATATTTTGAGAAGGTGTAACTGGATCTTCGGGGAACGGTTTTTGTGTTGAGTTTTCGTTGAAAAAAAATATATTCCCGAAATCTTACGTTACCTAACGCCTTGGGAGAGCGGGGTGTTACATGACCCTTTTTCTGGTTCCAACCTTCTCTCTCTCTCACTCTCCCCTTTGGCTTGTTTCGGCCATCTCCCTCTCTTTCCCATGCGTCCGACCCAGGCTCCGGAGTCCCTTCAACTCGTTTCGACCATCTCATTCTTTCCAGCCCATGTGAAAACATCTTCGGCATCCTTTGGGTTAGTTCTGACCCCTATCTACAAGCAGGTAAGTGTTAGGTTTGTATAACAATGACACTAATACCCAAGAGGGGGTGAATTGGGTTATTTAAAAGTTTGATTAAATTTTGAAATCATTTTTTTTTTGAAAAATGAGATTTTAATGCTTATAAGAAAATTGCTTAGAGCTATAAGTAAAATAAGAACATAAACAAGAAAGACACAAGTGATAATATAGTAGTTCGGCTTAAGCCAAGCTTAATGCACTATCTTAACTTCTCACTAAGGATTTTTCAACTTTACTCTAAAAACCTCCTATCTCTCCAGATAGGCCCTCTAGCAACAAAATAGGAAATATAACCTCCTACAATCAATGTAGCCCCTCTAGAAATCTTACTAAGAAAATTAAGAATAATACAAAGGAGAGGATTTAAGAGTAGACACTCTTAATTACAAGATCTCTCAATAAAGAAACAAGGCTTAAAAGTAAATTTACAAAGATGAGAGCAAAGCAAAGTCTTGAAGACAAAAATGAAGAACAAATGAGTATTTGAAAGATGGAGCACTTCAAAACTTGTAATCAATTCTCTTGGTTAATTTGAATAATTCATTTTTCCTTTATTTATAGTACATCTCGAGTCCATTCAAAAATATAGTCGTTAGTAGCGGAAATAACATTTTGGGTGAGTGAAAAAACTAGTCGTTGGAGGTTCTTGTGACAAAAATGGTCGACAGATAAAGAAAACGGTCGACAGATGCAAAAATAATTTCTGTCGATTGA
The DNA here is from genome assembly GCA_036245055.1 of Diospyros kaki. Taxonomy (NCBI): domain Eukaryota; kingdom Viridiplantae; phylum Streptophyta; class Magnoliopsida; order Ericales; family Ebenaceae; genus Diospyros; species Diospyros kaki. The sequence goes on along the minus strand of BSEG01000016.1, from coordinate 1,246,262 downwards.
CAAATGGGTGCAAGCCAGTCAACAATACTCTTACACTGTAGCAAAACACTATAGTGATCGAAAATTACTATTGCAACCTGAAAGTACTATAGCAATTGTTAAAAAATTAATTTGAAACTTTTTCTTCACTGCAAAAATTTTAGAAGTATTTTTGATACAATATTTTTAATCAAATATTCCAAATGTCATCAAGAAATTTATCACAAGATTTTGTTTACATTGGAATGTATAATGAAATTGATTTTAATTTTGGTGCTTAGTAGATTATATAAAAGTAATTTGGAGCACCAAGATAATAACTATTGATAAAATTATTTCATCATCAAAATGCAATTGATTTTTATCATTAAAACATATCAAAGGAAAAATATCAATCGATCGATTATCAACATACATTCTATCGGTTGATAGTTCATAGTAGAATGATGGCATATACAAGGCAAATTGCAAAACATTAAGAATATGCATTCAGCTGATCGACAGCTCTAAGGTAATCGGTCGATAGCCAGAAGCATAAAATCCACAACGGTTGATAGTCACTATCAATCAATCGACAGTTTGGTCCAAAATGCCAAAATGGTTGATGGGTTCCTAAAACTGGTCGATAGATGGTCGCCTTTGAAAAATTTTAACTTCATTTTAACCAATGGTTCAAAACTAATTTTTGAAGATCATTTAGCAGGGGATTCATCATAATATAGTTTGAGCAAATCTCCATATGTATAAAAATATAATTCATTTGATTTTCATTTTAACAAAGTATTTAGAATTGATTTTTATGGAAAACCATAAACATGACTCATGACTTAGGGTGTAAAACTTATTGTTGTTTTTTATCATCAAAATGAATTACAAAAGTAAAACATCAGTAAGTCTTTAGTTTTATCAACAATGATTTTTAGCAAAGGTACATACGTGAGTGTTAGATTTAACCTAATTTTATCAGGAATGATCTATGGAGATTCGACTGTTAGATCTTGTTGGTTTTTTTGTATGTTGGTCAATGGGGATAAGGGTGTTGGGTGGTTGCCTCAGATCGCCGGAAACCATCGACCACGGTGGTCGATGGCGACTGGTACTGCGTTTACATGAGTGTTAGGTTTGGCCGAAAGTTTAAGCTTAGATCTAGGGAGATTTAACCGTTGGATCTTATTTGTTTTTGGGTATGTTGGTCGATGGGGATAAGGGTGTCGGGTGTTTGCCTCTGATTGTGAGAAACCATCGGCCACAATGGTTGGTGACGACTGGTAGTACGTTTTTAAGTTGTGGTAAAAAATTAAAAATCAGATTTATGAAAATTCAAGCGTTAAATCTAGTCTACTTTTGTGTATTTTAACCTCATTGACTGGATGTTTCTAATGATAGGCTCTTATCAAAGGAATCTTTGGTCAGCAGTGGTAGTCGGCAGTCGCTAGTGGTAGCAGTTTTGGCTAGTTTGGGCTTTTTACGTGTACATATATACATACATATATATTTATTTTTTTTTTTGTATCTTTCTTCTACTTTAATTTTTTTTTTTTGTCTACTTATGTTTTTTTGATGAGGGAAGGGGGGAATTATGATTTGATTGTTGAAGTGAAAATTAAAAAAGTTAATTTGTTTTTTTTATTGTGTTATGTGTGCATTCAGATGAGAAGGAGTTTGGATCTCATTCGCCAGGGAGAATTTTGTAATTATTTTAGCTCATGTTGTGAATGTCGATATTTAATTATGAGTTTGTATTGTAGATGGAGTTGAATATTGAATTTGTGATGTTTTGAATATTGTGAAAGTTAAAATGAAATAATTGATTGAAATTTGAGTGTTAATAAATTGAATTGGTTTATATTTGTTTTGTGAATTTTTGAAGCGAAATTATTAAGTTTATCTAAGAATTGAATGGTAAATAATTTTTGTTAATTTTATTTAAATTTAGATATTTATTAATGGGTATATGACGATCACCAAACGTGATATAGTTTCCAAGTTAATGGGTATATGACGATCAAGCTAATTTATTTGGTGTTTTATATATAATGCTTGGAAACGTTTCCTCAAAGTCAAAGCATGATGCACCAATAAAATTATACCAATTGAAGAGGAAGGTGTGGACAAATTCTGAGAGGAAGATATCAATAATGAAAATTCAATGGATATTATTTCTAAACTGTCTACTGATAGTGCAAAGTTACATAATAAGTTACCTTCTAAGTGATGAAAGATTGTTTCTGGTGTTTTTAAACAATATAGTGAGACTATCACCTTAAATCATACCCAACTATGATCATTTTTCTTTCGTTGTTTATTTTTCTGTCACTTATTAATGCTACAAGGCTAATTGCTTCAGGAGATGAAACTTTGTTTGATTTTTATCATGATAAACTGACTTTCTGTCATTGAAGCTATAATTAAACCTCATAATTTAACAACAACTATTTATCATTCAATTTTTAATTAAACCTAATAATTTAACTTCAAATGTCCACAAAACAAATACAAATCAATTCAATTTTTTGACATTCAAATTTTAACAAATCATTTCATTTTAACCTTCACAATATTCAAATAAAATCATATTTAATTTATTTTTAATATATTAAAATAAATAAATAAAACTAAACAATCTAAAAGTATCAAATGATACATTAAAATTTTATTTTAAAAAAAATTAAACATAACATAAAAATCAACAACAACAAAAAAAATATACAACAAATCATCGCTCTCTTTTAACACCATCTTGTAATTTATCTCCCTCAACATCGCTAGTGAATGAATTTCGTTTGCCAGCCTTGACACATAGGCCCGGTTCTCTCTCTCATTCGCCATCGAGACCCAAACTTCTTTCTCAATATCTGCATGCACACACAACATAATATAAAAACAAATTATGATTTTTTATAACTCAAAACAAATCACATTATTTAATTTCCATTTCAACAACAAAATCGTCTTCATCATTACCATAAAAAAAAAAAAAAGACATAAGCAAACAATAAAAACTAAAGTACAAAAAAGGAAAAATATACAAATATATATTTACACACAAAAACAACCCATCGCCATCAGAGGTCATCAACGACCACTTTCAGTCGGAGATTCTTACGATCAGAACCTACTATTAGAAACACCAAGTTAAGGGGGTTAACATACACAAAAGTGGGCTAGATTTAACAATCGTATTTTTGTAGATCTAATTTTTAATTTTCAGCCACAAGTAAAAAACGCACTACCAGTCACCATCGACTACCGTGGCCGGTGGTTTTCGGCAATCAGAGGCAACCACCCGACACCCAAAAATCCATCAACCACCATACCCAAAAACCAACAAGATCCAATGGCCGAATCTTTGTAAATCTAAGTTTAAAGTTTTGGTCAAACCCAAATAACGTGTATATATATGTATATATGATAGATGTGTGCTAAAAATCATTATGGATAGGTTTAAAAAAGACTTACCTCCTTGTAGATCGGAGTCAATGGAGACATGCGACGGATGGAAGAAACAAAGAGAGAGGGCCAGAACGAGACCAAGGGACGTCGAAGATGAAGTCACACAGACGAGAGATCAAGAGAGAGACAACCAAATTAACTCTAGAGGGTCGGTCGCACGGGCAGGAGACGATAAGCTTGATGGTCGGAACAAGAGGAAGGGTTGCACGACCAAGACAACAGAGAGAGAAAGAGAGGAAAGGTTGCATGAGAGAGAGAGAGAGAAGAAAGTGAGAGATTGAGAGAAAGGCTAGCATGGGCCTCTGGTGTGTGTGAGAGAGAGAGAGGAAGTCTGGCTGAGGTCATTTTTGTAATTGCCCACTATGGGTAGATTGATAATTTACTTGTGGGTGGCATTGAGAATGGCCTAATAGCATTACTCTTTTTTTCTTACCTCTACTTGTGTAAGGAATTACATAATCAGACTGAATTTGATGGATGAAATCCATTCCATAATTAAAACTTTAATTTTAAATGTAATTGAATTCTTCAGTTCCATAATTTAAATAACAGCGTTCCAGACATGAGAATTGGGAAAAATCTTACAGGAAAAGACTGCCAAATTCTTGAGCAAAGCACACTCAAAGAACATGTAGAAACTTCGGAAATGGCCCTATATATATATATGAAATTCAACTAAGCATTTCACTAATGCCCACAAACAGAAGCCATCTTATTTGATTGTAAATACAAGGAATTAAATATTATTAGGACGTTTTGAAGGTTAAACCAAAACCCTCAAACTTGTCGTGCATGAGCTTCTTCAGGGCCTCGGCCATGGACGGAGAAAGATAATTGGACCAATCTCCAACCTTTGCTTTCCTGAAATATTGTTTGTTATCGAAGAGACTTTGATCATCAATTTTGCCACTCTTGTTCACTTCCAAATCTTTCAAATTCTCAAAGCTACACAGCCTGGATATCTGTTCAGGCATCCTGTCCCTTTCTTCCTCCGTTGAAAATGGAACCCCCAAGAACTCGGCCAGCTTCTTAACGTAAAACACATCATCTTCCTTCAGGTCTTCGTACTTCAAGAACAGAACTTGGCCGGGGTTCTCTTGGCTGGCCTTCCAATATCCCAACATATGATCCCAGAAAGGGCCAAAAGGGGTAATCCCAGAAATATAGTACTTTTTGAACCACTCATCCAGTGAGATGGAGTAGTGATTCTTGGACTGTAGACTGGTTGCAAAGTGCCAGTTGGAGATGAACTGGTCCAAGGGATTTCTGCATATATAGACAAGCTTGCATTTGGAATTAGTTTTGATGGAGGCAGGCAGTGCAGAGTAAGGCAAGTGAGTGGAAAGAATTCTTGGGCTGGGAATGTCTTGGAGATTAACGAGAGGAGCCTTTCTGTAGATGTGGAACTCAAGGGAAGGAACAAGAGCGTGGGGGTTAGATGAGAGCAGCGGGCTCTCTATGAGCGGATGCTTGCTTCTGTTGGCTACGGCAAAGATGAGGGCTTTCAACCAGGTGGTGCCGCATTTTGGGAAGGAAGCTAAGATCGTATCAGTTTCATGTGCCTGGAAATGCTGTTGACAGGAAACAACGCTCTCAAGGATTCTCTCAAGACACCAGAAACCTTGATAGAACAGAAGATCGAATCCGTTACAATTCTTTTCTTTGGGAAGGCTTCCAAATAACCTTTCTTCTACGGTGGGGTTTTGGTTCTGGATGTCCTCTGACTTTGCCATAGCTGGGCAGACTGACGCGTGGGAGAGAAAGATGATTGCACAGCTGTGCGAGAATGAGTTCTAATTAACTAGGAAATATATAAGGTAACGGCTAGGGCTTGTAAAAGCACTCCATGATAGGTGCTGGAGCCCGAGTTGCCTGGGTACCCTAGGTTTCTTTTTTGCTGGCATCCAACTGTTAGTCTTTATAATTTGAATAGGGTTTCAAGCACCTTTTTGATTAGAATGAAGAATTTCCACTGGCCCACAACAAGGATGGTGGAGGATGGTCCAATCAAAATAAAATGGTAAGGGTGGATAAACATAAGGACAATGTTACACGAACAATTTGGCGGAGAATTTGAATGACAACTTTAAGAAAATTACAGATGTATTCTCAGTTTAATTATAAATATATCTACCCTTAATTTTTTGGCTCCAATTGAATATCCGCCTAAAAGCTTCTTCTTCCTCACCTACTATTTCTCTCCCCACCACATTTTGTCCTTCACCTTTAGCCGCCCAACTTCTTTCTCATTTTCTCTCTCTATCTTTTTCCTTTCCTCCCTCTCTCTCGTCTGATATGCTTCTTCTGGTCACCCTTCGCCTCTGACGCAGTCGTATCCGCCGCCACATGTTTGCCACAGTTGAAGCCTCCGCCATCAACGGCTCTTGTCGTCGTTCGCCTCTGTTGTAGCCTCCATCATCATTCACCTCCACCATTCTAGCCACCACCGACTTCTCTCATTCTCTCTCTCCCATGACTTCTCTTCTCCTATACTCGTTCGTTGTTTCTTGTCGGTCATCGCCTTTGCAATGACCATTGATGCCTCAATTGCCGGTCGCCTCCACTATTCTAGTCGTTGCTATCGCTATCAAAACATATATATAAACCCAAATATTAAAAATAACTTTACATACTTTTTTATCTTTTAATTTAAGTAATACAAATAAATAATAATATAAAAATATATATAATTATTTATACATAGGATAATTATAAAATACATAAAATTTTATGTTTTGTATGAATGATAAAGAGAAGAAATATAATTATTTTATGATGGATATATGAATATATCTTTTTATTAAAAATAAATATTATAATATTATAATTTATAGTTTTTTTTTCATTTTATAACTTAAAAAGTGAAACAAAACTAGAAAATATTTTTTTAAAAATAATAAGGCAAACTATGTTCTTTAAAGTTTCAACATCCAAAATTTTTTAAAAAGCATATTAAATATATTTTGTATAATATATTTTTGATTTATAGTTGTATTTAAAAAGCATATTAAATATATTTATATTTAGATAGAATATGTTTAGTCTATACTTTTGTTTAAAAATTATGTATATTTAACCCGAAGTCACAAGCGAGAACAGAAACAAGAAGTTCAACAACATTAAACAAGTAGTTTATATAATATATATAATATCGGTGTTTAACGATATTATGACATTAAACACGAAGTTACTCCCACGAACACATGATATTCTAATAATAGTTTTGGTATTTTGATAATGACAAACCTTAATATCAATGTCGCTTGTATTTTAAATCAATTTCAAATCAATTTTCAAACATCACCTTGCTTTTCAAAGTATATCTGTGATTCAACTAATATAGATAGTTAAATTAAATTTTCTCATGACAAGCGGCCTTATATTTTCAATCAAAACAAAGATTGATAAATCAATCAAGTCTTGAAGTCTTAAAATTTCAAAGAAATGTGTGTTTGAAATCACTTAAATAGAAAAACTTTTTTGAATTCTCAAACCCCAAACTGTTGACATCTTTCAAAGAACTGTCGATAGTTTCATTTGCTAAAAGAGAAGAACTATCGACAATATGGTTGAAAACTGTCGACAGGTTTAAATCAAGCTCTCTGGATCCGACTGTCAACAGTCTCTATATCTAAACTGTCAACAATATGCCTTTGTTTTGTTGATCTTTTGATCGAAACTATCGACAGTTTATATCATAATGTCGACAGCTTGTTTTCTGCAAGGTTCATAATTAACGGCTAGTTTTTTAGCGCATTTAACGCGCCCAACTACCACCAACAATTCGATTCTTGGCATTTCTCGTCCTCAACTATAAATACCAAGCAGGTGGCTTATTTAAGGGGTTTAGATGAATTGATTGTTGATCTACTTAGTGCCAAAATCATTTATTGTGCTCAATTTTTGAATTCTCTCAATCTCACTATTAAGGCTTTGAGTGTGTTCTTGTTTTACTTTTATTTCAAACCTTATTTACTTATTGAGAGATATTGTAACTAAGGGTACAAGCCCTTAGAAATTTTCATCTTCATTTCATTGTATTACCTACCACTTGTGCTAGAAAACCTAAACTTTGTGTAGAGGGATTATATTATACCTAGGATTTATTGCTAGAGGGCCTGTCTTGAAGATAGAAAAGGTTATTTTGTTTTAGCGGATTGATTTAAAATTCTTGGCGAGGAGTCAAGGTAGTGGACTAGGGTTGGATTAAGCCAAACCAATATAAATTATTGTGTTCTTCTAGTAGTTGTGCATGTTGTTCCATTTTGTTCTAATCATTTCACAAATTTTCACTTGCATTGGATTTCTATATATTTTAGAAGTTTAAAACAAATGTAGACAGACGCAGACCATGAACCATGTAAATTAACATAAACACATAGACCACAATAAACATCAAGAGAATAAACCCCTAAAATTCATATAAGCAATACAGATAATAAAGGCAAAAACCCAAAAATTACAAGGCACCAATCAATATTAGCCCATCACTACAAAAAAATCAACATTTAGCGGCGGTTTTTAACCACCACAAAGAGTTTTTGTGGCATTTTTCAAAACCGTCGCTATATTAAGCGTCGCGGAGTATTTAGCGACAATTTTCAGTAGCTGTTGGAGTAACCGTTGCAAATTATATTTTTTGCGACAATTTTTAAACCATCACGAAATAAGCGATTTAGCCGTGATGTTTAAAATATTTAGCGACGATTTCGAAACTACTGCAAAAATTAAAAAATAAAATAAAATTTTTAATTTTAGTGGCTATTTTTAGAACCACTGCAAAAATTTAAAAAAAAAATAATTTCTGGACGAGCAGGCCGCATACTTGGCCGCCCACGCGCCAAGTGGCCGTATGTCCACGCGTCATGTGACGATGCTGGAAATTAAATTTGCAGCCTTCTCTTTTGCTGGTTTCGAGCCCGAGACCTCCCTTTCGTGTGTACGCGCGCGAAACCATCTGATCTGCGAAGCCTCCTTACTATATATGTGCGCATATAAATTATATACTAATCCAACCACTATTTTCTAGAATTATATTTTATATTTTTTAATATAAATTAAAAAAATTAATTAATTGATTATTTTTTAAAAAATAAAGGAATAAATTAAAAATAAATTAATTGATTAAAAATAAAAAAGATTTATATATTTTTTAAAATTATTGAAATTTTATATATTAAAATTTTGTTAAATTTATTTTTATTTTTTAAATTAAATATTTTAATGAATTTTTTGATTAATTTAAATTAAATTTTAAATTTGTTTTTAATATTTTATATTTCTTTTTATTAATTTAATTTTTAATTAAAATTAATAATTTAAATAAAAGAAAGAAGTGAAAAGGAAGGGAAAAACAAAATGGGAAGAAATGCATTAATGAGGTGGTCCAACTGGCACTGGTATGAGAGGAAGCTATCATTCAATCTCATTGTCCATTCCATTAAATGACCGAAAAAAATAATTTTGAATGGCTAAGTCAACATGCATTAGATGCAAACCTGCCCAAAATTAACGTTGGAGAGCAATCTCGGTTTTGGATTAGAAATCTTACTAACGATTATTTTCTGAATAATATTAAAAATTATAATTAATTAATAATAGTATCGTCTATTAATAACATCTTTTTATTAAAAAAGATTAAAAAAATTATGTATCATTATCTTTTTTATTTAATATTTCTTTAATAAAAATACAATACATATGTAATAATATTATAATATATCATCACTCCTAATATTAAGTCGTCTCTGCACATGGGTCTGGAGCTTGTAGGGACTTAAAAAAAGGTGAGCTTGTAGGGACTTAAAAAAAGGCGAGACCCATTACCACGATGGCTGTGCACATGGGTCTGGTCTGGAGCTTGTAGGGACTTAAAAAAAGGCGAGACCGACCCATTACCACGATGGCTGCGCACATGGGTCTGGTCTGGAGCTTGTGGGGACTTAAAAAGAGGCGAGACCGACCCATTACCACAATGACTCCTCGCACTGTCACCTCAGTCAGCTATTAAAGCCTATTCAGCATTAAATGGCGACATTACTCGGCAACAATGGGGTGGGCTTTTTCGGGAAAAAAAGAAGATAAATCAGGATTCTGACCTGGGTAATTTTATTGAGAGCATGAAATTTTACTCTTCATAGAACGCGTTCCATCAAATTTTTTAAAAATATTAAAGTACTTATTTTACCCCACACCAAACTTTCTTCTTTGATCACCTCTCATCGTGCCCATCGTCTCGCATCTCTTTTTTTCTCCTGCATCATATACACACATACATACACAAACTCATACATATAAATATATATACATGCAACAAGCACACACATATATTTATATATATATATATACAGAGCATGATCGTGGCCATGCAACCAGCAACCCCTCCCCCCCACACACATATATATATATATATATAGATATACACACAGCATGGTCACAGCGATGACAGCCGCGGCCATGCAACCCAGCTAACACACACACACTCACACACACTTATATATATATACACTCACACACACAAAAGCATGGCCGCGACCATGAAACCCTTCGCACCTCGCAGTGCGGGGGTTTCTGAAACCCCCGCACCGCGAGGTGCGGAGATTATAGAAATCTCTGCACCTCGTTGTGCGGAGGTTGCTGAAAATCTCTGCACCGCGAGGTGCGAGGGTGGGATTTTCTGAAACTCCCGCACCGCGAGGTGCGAGGATTGCTGAAAATCTCCACACCTCGCGGTGCGCGGGAAAGCCCATACCTCGCGGTGTGGGAGTCACAACAACCCCCGCACCTGACTGCTGTAATCCCCCGCACCTTGCGGTGCGAGGGTTACTAAAACCTTCGCACCGCGAGGTGCGGAGGCTTTCATGGCAACGGCTGCCATGGCCGCAGCCATGCTTCTGTGTGTGTGTGTGTATATATATATAGGTGTGTGTGAGTGTGTGTATATATATGTGTTTGTGTATATATATATATGCGTGTGTGTGTGTTGTGTGTATATATATATATGTGTGTGTGTGTGTGTGCTAGCTGCGTGTATATATATAAATATATGTATGTGTTTGTGTGTGTATATGATGCGAGAGAGAAAAAGAGATGTGAGACGATGGCCGGCGATGAGAGGTGATCGGAGGAGAGGGTTGTGTAATATCCTAGAATTTTGAGAATAATTATTATTATTATTATTATTATTATTATTATTATTTTTGTTTGTATTTAAAATATTTTTACTTCCATAAGAGATTATAATTGAGAAAACTAATGGCTAAGTTGGAAAAGAAAGGTTAAATAAATGGGTTTAGAGTTAATGGACTAAGTTAAAAAAAAAAAAAAGAAAGGCTAAGTAAATGGGCTTATAGTTAGTGGGCTAAGTTGAGAAATAAAATGTTAAGTTGATGGGCTTAGAGTTAGTAGATTAAGAAAGTAAGCTTAAATTTATGGACTAAATGAAAGAATAGTCCATTCAAAATAAGATTTAGTTGAAAAATAATTAAAAATAGTGAGTGAAATAATGGAGAATGTGGGAGACAAAATATAGTGTGAATAAATAATCAAAGATAATGGGTGAATTAATGGAGAAATGTGGGAGACAAAATATAGTGTGAATAAATAATCAAAGATAATGGGTGAATTAATGGAGAAATGTGAGAGACAAAATATGGTGTGGACAAATAATCAAAGATAAATGATGAATTAATGGAGAAATGTGGGAGACAAAGTAGAGTGTGGCCAAATAATTAAAAATAGTGAGTGAAATAATGGAGAATGTGGGAGACAAAATATAGTGTGAATAAATAATCAAAGATAATTGGTGAATTAATGGAGGAATGTGGGAGACAAAATATAGTGTGAATAAATAATAAAAGATAATGGATCACTACAATTAAACTAAACTTAATTCAACCTCTATAAATAGAAAAAACTTGAAAGGTTAGAAGACTTGAATTAGAAAGAGAAAGGTTGTAAGAAAGAAGGATTTGAGAGTAAGAGAGAGATTTGAAAAAGAAAGAAAGAAAGAAAGAGATTGTGAGAAAAATTGAGCTTGTGAAAGATATTTGGAAGGAATGAGTAAGGAAGTGGAATTTGGACACATCAAAGACAAGTTTGAAGAAAGTGTTACAAGATAAGTGTAACATATCTCAAATAGATGGAAGTTGATAATATTTTCTTTTATCTTATTATGTTTAATTTTTTGAAAAAAAAAATTTAAAAAAATCAGGTATTTTATTTTATGAATCATTATGGAAGAAATTTATGGAAAATATGGAAAGAAATATTTATTTGGTAATTTTTGGGATAAAGAGAATTCTTGGAAAATAGAAGAAAAATAAGAAAAAATTATGAAAAATTCCCATAAAATTTTAGAAGATTAGAAATGTTGTTTTATGAATTTTCGTGAAGAAAAATTAAAAAAAATGCTTAGGGAAGTATTTATTTTGGAATTATTGAGGAAATAATGGGGATAAATTTAAGTGATTGAGAAAAATTTGAGGAAAATAAGTTTTAATACTCCTTGAATAAATATGATGTCCAGGGATCATTGAGACTAAAGTTTGAGTATAACTAGAAGTCTAGTGCTAGAGTCGAGGCGAGCACGTTTTTGAGATTAATGTACATTTCTCGAGACTCAAGCAGATTTCAAAGGTAAGCCAGTATTTCTCAAACCTAATTTGTCTATGAAAGGTAATTTCTAAAATGTGCCATATGATTTGATAGAATGTTAAGTGCGATGTATGTTTCATAGTATGTTTCGACATGTTGACATGATATGATTTGTGCATATGTCACATAGATGCATTTACATAATATGATGATGATATGCATATGTTCACAAGTAATCCATCGTTACTCATGCATCGCATATGTTTGAGAGTACAGGTGGGCATCGCTGCTTTACCAAGGGTGTACCCATACACCTCGGCCTGGAAAGAGCTGATCGTAAAAATGGTAAGTGGCATATGAAGTATGGATGCTCGTCGGCTCAAACAGGCCAAATGACAGGACATTATGCATTTACATTCATTCATGAATATTATACTCTTACTTAGATGGCCGATCATCTAATTGGGCGATGCCCTTGAAATATTTAATATTCCAGATGGAAGTCATAGCAGAAATGAAGGAAATGAAAGCATGTGATGGCACCCGTTGAAGTGCGTAAATGTATCAGTTATGCATATAACCTGTCATGTTATGTCTTGCTATGTTATCCATGATGTTAATTATGATATTTCGGCATGTAATATTAAGGGATGATCATGATTATGTTTAAACACTTGTACGTTTAAGAATGATGTTATGATTTTATTATGAATATGAATGTACGATTCTAATGTTAAAAGCTTGTTAAGTATTAGGTTACGATCTATCATATTTCCGCTGTTAGCTATGGTTACCCCAATTAGGAGAATGAGAGAAAGAAAAAGAAATATATGAGGTAGAATTGATAAAATAATTATTAATTAATAAATGTCGGGGTAAGAAACGCTTCAAGAAGAATGGGGCGTTACAGGTTGGCTGTGGGGTAAAATAGGTATTTTAAAATTTTTAGAAAATTTGATGAGACGCGGGGTGTGAAAAGTAAAATTTCGAGCTGCCAATAGAATTACCCTTTTGATCTTGTGCAAAGGTTAAAACTTCAATTTGTAATTTATCTTTTCTAATGTAACTAAAGGTACAAACACTGAGAGTGCACAAGAACGGTATCCCAAAAATATATATATATATATTCATACAGTTTATACTTGATTATTATAAATAAAAATATATATTATTTCTATAGTATATAATAATATAAAAATATATTCATATAGATCATACCTAATTATAAACTAAAATATATATTATTTCTACAGTATAAAATATTAAAATATATATTATGTAGCAAACATTTATTTCTAAAATATGTATTATTTCTTTCGATTGAAACAAATTATAATAATAAAAAAACAATCACGAAGAAAAGACATATAGTTTAACAAACAACCCAGAAGAAATAAACAAATATTAGATATTAAGCAATTACATCAATAAAAGAGACCAAAGAACTAATTAAAATATGCAAAACATAAAAAATAATATAGAACGACAGCAGTACATATAAAGAATAATACTTACAACAATTACATAAAATAAACGTATTCCCAACAAAATACGTGAATACGTGTATGCAATAAATATATCTTAATAAATATTTTTTCTATAAAAATTTCATGGTAATAAATATATATTGATAAATAATTTCACAGTAATATATATTAGTAATATATATATATATATATTGGTAATCACAATAAATAGTAATTGTGCGACAGTCGCGTCTAATGGTTTATTGGTTGGCCTCAAAACTGATAATTTTCAACATAGAAAGCCATTAATTTCGAGGAAATAAAGTTGGTAGTTTCAATGAAATATTAATGGAGTCATCGAAGGGAAGAATTAAATGAATTCTGGTGTATGTTGCATGGAGGAGAAGTTGAGTGGGATTTTGTTCACTCTCTTTAACTATGGGTAAACAGACCTGATTAGTATAGGGGTAAATAAGTCATTTTCTTGGAGGGTGGGTCTAGGGGTGTTCGCGCGGTTCAGTTTGACCAATTTTAAACCGGTTTAATGCACTGAACCGCGAGCGGTTTGATTTGGTGTGGAAAACCGAATCGAACCGAACCGCACTGTATTTTACGGTTCGGTTTGGTTCGATTTTAGCGGTTTCAGCACAAGGATCGACTCGTTGAACAAAGTCACTGCAAAATGCATTCTCAATACAACAAATTTAGACTACTTTATTTGGATCAAGGCACTTAACAGACACACAAATAACCAGAAAAATATAATGTTAACAAAACAAATCGAAAATCCAAGCTAATACAGATATACACGTTATAGCGTTTTCTAAAAAATAAGTAAAAATGCAGAAAATACAAGACGTCGCTGAAAGGAAGGATCGACAGTCGCTGAAAGTTTTTCCTCAGAAGCATTTTGTGACTCAAAATAAGTAAACAACAAAAACATTAATTGTGAGAGAAAGAAAGAAACTCGGCATACCCGCAACCGACGATCGGAATGGGAGGAGGAAGAAGGCAACGGGCGTCGGGCGAGTGGAACGCTCAGTTTGAGGTGCGTCAGCCACGACTAGAGCTTGCGACGTGGGGGCTGTCGATGGGTTGGCACCGATTGGTGATGTCCTAGGGAAGGGGGAGAGAAAGACGATGCAGTAGGTGGGTGGGTTAGGGTTTGGTTGGGGGGGAAACGAAGAGAAAGAAGAGAGGTAGCCCGTAGCCGAAGACAAAGAAGGGCGGGTTTGGGTTTTATATTTATAATTTTTATTTTTTTTAATTATATATTTTATACGGGAGGTTCGGTTTTGAACCGAACCGCCGGTCTGTCAAACCGTGAACCGCGCGGTTTGGTAGTTTTTCAAATCGAATTGAACCGCTAATTCAAGAAACCAGCCGGTTCGGTCCGATTCGGTTCAGTTCGGCGAGAAACCGCGGTTCAGTGGTTTTTTTGAACACTCCTAGGTGGGTCTCTCTCAAACCCACTGTATTTCTCTCTCTCTCTCTCTCTCATTTCTTCTTCTCCTCCAGCAACCACCTCTAGCCATCGACCCTCTAGCCACCTCGCCTTGCCACTTGGTGCCTAGTGCCTTGTCACTTTTCTGTGACAAGGAAGGATGCAACAATGATCCGCACGAGAATTATGAGGCAAGATGATTGGTGGTGCCAATAGTAAGAGGAAGGCGACGAGAGGTTTGCTAGAGAAGAAAATGAATAGGGAGACAAAGGAAAAAGAAGAAAGGAGATGAGAAGAGAGAGAATAAGAAAGAAGCATTCAAAATTGGCGGGCCCCCAATTAGTATAGGGGGTAAATAAGTCATTTTCTTGGAGGGTGGGTCTCTCTCAAACCCACCATATTTCTCTCTCTCCTTTCTCTCATTTCTTCTTCTCCTCCAACAACTGCCTCTCGCCATCGACCCTCTAGCCACCTCGCCTTGCCACTTAGTGCCTAGTGCCTTGTCACTTTTCTACGACAAGGGAGGATGCAACAATGACCTGCGCAAGAATTATGAGGCAAGGTGATTGATGGTGCCAATAGTAAGATGAAGACAGTGAGAGGTTTGCTAGAGAAGAAAATGAATAAGAAGAGAAAGGAAAAAGAAAAAAGGAGATGAGAAGAGAGAGAATAAAAAAGAAGCATTGAAAATTGATAGGCCCCACAACACTAATCACTACAAGAAAAACGGGATTTAGCGACAGATATTTCGGTTGCTATTTTGCGACGGAATTGTGATGGATTACAAAAAAAAATTTTATAGAATTAGCAACGGATTTTAGGGATGAAAAAAAATTTCGTCGCTAAAAAAATAAAAAAATTTATTTTTTTAGAGACAAAAAAAATAATCCATCGCTAATTTTAGCGACGAAAATAATTTTTCGTCGCTAATTTTTAATAATAATAAAAAAGAAACAAAAATATTGTATAGCGATGAAATTTATTTCTGTCACTAATTTTAGAGACGAAAAACAAATTCCGTCGCAAAATTTAAAATTAAAATTAATTTAAATATAAAAAAAATAAAAAATTAAAGTTAGCGACGGATCGTCCAAATCCGTCGCTTTAACTTTTAAGTTTTTTTATTTAGTTAATTTATAAATATATAAATTTGGGATGAATATTTAAATATATAAATATTTAAATTTTATAAAAATTAAATATACATTTAAACATGAGATGAATATAAAAAAATTAATTTATAAAATTTAAATAAATATATTAATATTAAAAATCATAATATTGCTAAATTCTAACTATATCGATTAATATATTTCATGTGTATAAAATAAAAAATATATTAAATGTATAATAATTAATTATTTGTAATATTTATTAAATGTGTACAAAAAGTAAACAAACACTACATTTGAAAAATAAATAAAAAGTTTAAAAATCATAATATTATTGAAATTTTCTTTATTTTAAATTTTAGATTTCATACAAATGAAACAATATTGAGGGATTACATTATATAAAAAGGTGTTTAGGAGTTATTTGTCAATCTCTTTTTCTTTATAAATAGGAGAATTTTTTGCTAAACTAAAATGATGAGGAGAATGGCCACGGATCCATAATTACGCCAATACCCCGGACAAACATCCAATGGCAGCAGGGATATATGATTCCTAATAGGGAGTTTCACCTACGATTATCTCGCTTAGATCTAAAAGACATATGGCGGATAAACATCACCACATCAATTGGCTAGGCACTCAGTAAGGAAATCTCCAAGTTCGTAGGGACTGACCATCTCGGCGAAGGTCACGGGGACAGAAGCTATCCCGAAGATCTATCTAGGAAGATTCCATAGAAGAGCGAAGGGGAGATCCCGAAGATCTATCTAGGATCCCTATCTCGAGAGAAGAATAAGAAGAAAGGGCGAGGTAAGATTCAGGGGTCTCTTGCTACTTTTAAGATACGACTTAAGTAAGGATACAAAATTTTTCTGAAGGGAGATATTTTACTTGATCGTCGGAGATTGACCGGGGGAGCAAGTCCCCTTCTCCATTGCAGGTGTGCTTGAAGAGGCAGGAAGGGAGCGAGCGGCTACCGCTTCATAACTTCATCATCACAAAAAGTTTAAAAACTATAATATATGGATGACATTGTGTCTTATACTTGTAACAATATCATATGTCACTATTTAATATATAGACATTGTAATACAATTAAATGTACAATTAAGTTGTAACAGCCCGCCTTCTTGGGCATGTTATGCCTTAGGAAATTTTGTCTATTTTTTTTTTAAAACATTATTTTCAAAATTCCCTAAGATCATATCTAGTGCTAGAAAATAAATATAAAGCAGAAGCTGAATCGAACCTGCTCATGACAATGCATAATTTAATAACTGTACATGGCATTAAATACAAGTTAATACATGAAGCGTTTGATGACAGAACAATGTACACAAACATTAAGCTAGTCATATCATAACATGGTACATCTTGATGTCTTGTACCCCTACACAACACTAATCTCTGAATCATCTCTGCAAGTCCCGGCTGGAACGTTGAATGTTCCAAGGGCAAACCCATGTTAGATGGTGAATCATCTAAGTAAGAATACCAAATGCAATGTCATGAGTGTATGCAATGTCTTTCATTGTAGGTGTCAACTACACCCCTCATGCTCCCTATCATTTTAACGGCCACCTCTTTCGAAGCCGGGGTGTATGGGTGCACCCTTGATAGGCCAGCGGTGCCAGTTCGTACTCCCTACGGCCTTATATGCGTGTGATCAACAGTATCATTGTGCATGTATGCATTTCATAGTTGTAACACCCCGTTTTCCCGGGCGCGTTATTTCTTGGGACAATCCCGGGACGATAAATTTTTTTCTTTCCAACTCGTATTAAATCGCGTCATTCCTCGCATCATCCCGGAATTTCCCTGCATTAATTTATCTCTAAAGAGAGAATCATCATAATAATAACATCAAATGCGGAAGCTAGAATCGAACCTGACATCTTACCTTAACATTAAATCATAAATCAATTCTTTACATCACCGTTTCTCAAACTTAATCCTCAATACAAGACTATTCATCAATGACTTAAGACATAACATAAGTTCTCAACATAACTTTAATACATAACATACATTTTCATCTAACATTAATCCTAACTAGGGTTTATACATCGGCATAATCCTTAAGGTTACATCATCATCCTTAACGTCAATCATCAATCATACCTTACATCATGGACTTTCAAATCGTTCAGATTTCAAAGTAGCAGGACTTAAACACATGGGCTACATCACATTCATTCATTTCATCGTTCATTCATCATGCACTTAGCTAAGTGCCATTTCGTGCCTCATTCATCCTCGTACCTGCTACAATCTCCATCTGGAACGTTTGAATGTTCCAGGGGCAAAGCCCAATTAGATGATGAACCATCTAAGTAAGAGTATAAAAATTATTTTCTTGCATGAATGCAAAATGTCTTTTCCTTTCATTTCGGTTTGAGCCGACCGTTCCTTATGCTACTTTCCATTTTTACAGCCTCATTCCCAGGCCGAGGTGTATGGGTGCACCCTTGGAAAAGCAACGGCCCCGGCCCGTACTCTCAAACCCTTATGCGGATGCATGATCAATAATTTTATCGTGAACACATGCACATTTCATCATCAATACATGTAAATGCAATCTACATGACATATTCATATCAAGACATGACAACATGATAAAACTGCTTACATAACATTGGGTTTTGAAAAAGCAACTTACAAACCAAGTCTTTCATAAAACTAAATTCAGTTGAGAAATACCACTTACAAACAAAACATTTTCCATAAATCCAAATTCATTTGGGTAGTACTACTTACCTCATACGTATCTCATAACATCTCGATTCTCGTGCCAGGTTTCTAACGTACTCAATTCAAATCCTCAACATACCCTGGCCATCATATTCATTCAATAACATCAATAATCTATTCCACATAATTTCCTCATATCTTTCCTTTATTTCTTTCTATTTTCCTCAATAATTAATTCCTAAATAATCTAAACTAAGCATTATTCAATTATTTTCTCAAATATTTATCTATAACAATTCATAAACTAATTCTCCTAATTTACTGAAATTTCTAGGGAATTTTGCTTACCTCAACTTAGCCTCTCGGCTGCCTCGGTATGCGTGCCCTGACCTCAAAAGGTGTGTCTAACCTCGATTGCCTCACAAATCCTCAATTCTCGCTCACTACCTTGATTCTTGCACATTACCTCACTTCCCATGCATTTACCTCGATTTTTGTGCGACATCTCAATTTTTGTGCACCTGCTCGATTTTCGTGCACCGTCTCGAAACTAGTGCCCGAACCATTTTTTTTTACCCAAAATCTCCGAAATATCATTACCTCTTCATTTCCTATTTTTTTGTAATTTTTCCCATATTTTTGGAATTTATTTTCATTTATTTCTATTTTTCCTCTTTTCCTTTTCTTTCATTTTTTCTTTTCTTTTTTTTTTTTCTATCTCCTTCTTCCCATTCATCTTCTCCTTCCCTCCTCTGCTTCACGCAACTCTTCTTCTTCTTCTCCTCCTCCTTCTTTCTTTCTTTTCTTTTATTTCCTTCTTCCTTTCTCCTTCTTCTTCTTCTTCTTCACCCGCCCCCTGTTCCTCCTTGCGGCCCCTGCCTCGCGGCTATGGCCGCTCGAGCGCCTTCTCCCGCGGCCACCATGGCCGCATCTGGTCGCTGCACGCTGCTGGTCGCGGTTTCCAAGGCCATCACGAGCCACCGAGCACCACCGCGGGCACAGCCTCGGGCCACCTCGCGCCACCGAACCAGCTACTGCTCCGGCTCGCCTCGCGTCCACCTGCTCGCTGCCATGGCCGTTGAGCTCGCGGCCATGCTGTTGCAGCCGCCTCCATTGCACTCTCTCGATCTCTCTCTCTCTTAGTTTCTCTCTCAATCTCCATTTGATGCTCTCGGCCCGGCCAAAGCTCTCTTCTCTTCATCACTCTCCTTGCATTCTTCTCAGCCGAAGCTCTCTTGAGCTCTCTGCCATGGCCGCCTGCAAGCTCCCAAGCTCGTTGGAGCTTCGCTTGGCTTCATCGCGAGCTCTCTCTCCTTGCAACTCTCTGTTTCGGCCCACACCCGAGCCCTCTTCTCTCTTTCGTTGAATCCCTTCGCCACTGTATCTATTGCTTTCTCTCATTTAGCCCATGAAGCTTGGGCATTACTCTATGAAGCCACGCACACACGGCATGCTTCTCAAACTCTGTGCAATTTCTCCACCCAAGGCTCACGATTGAAGACATGCTGATGACCTGCCCCCCACGCGCACAGACAACCTTGTGGTGCTTCTGAAATGCTCCCCACGCCTATATCATCTATACATAAATAATACACACATATATATTATACTAATTTAATTATAGAAAATGCATATTTATTCCCCTCAATTATTCTATATTACACTTAGAAATTCTTAAATTACAATTACACCATTTAACGACCGATTAAAATTGCATTACGATGCTTTAAACAAAAATTAATAACTATGAGTTTACTTGATAAAATTAATTTTGCCACTGGGTCCTCATTGGGCCCTTAATTCATCCTGAAATCGCCTAAGGGTTGATCGTCATGTAAAACCGAAACCTCCCTAGGGTTTCGTTGAATTCCCGGACGTCTCTTGTGATAATTTGGTATTTTAGCCTGATTCGAAGCTGCATTTTAGCTGTACCGAAAATCGTTTTAATTTTAATTTCTTTTGCTTCCATAAATCCTATATTGAAACGCTTATCGAGACCGTGCCATTTTCCATAACCAATTACAATCCGGGGCATTCCCTCTAGTCGATCCGACGATTTATTTTGCTATCAAACTCATTTTTGGTATTTAAATCTCACTTAAATGACGTGGCAACCCTACACCGAAACAGGGTATTACAATAGTCATGCCATTGATGCAATCTACGTGATGATTCCATATTATAGCATGTCAATATGATATAAGCATTTACATTTACAACTGTATTAAATTCAGGCAGCATACTTACAATTAATTTGTCTCGTACTACGTGCCAAGCGGCTATCCCTTAATCTCCTTACTCACAAGGACCCCTACGACATAGATTTATTTTTAGAATACCATTTGCTAGTTTTTCATAATTTCTTCCATTTTTCTTTTATTCCTAAGCTTTATTTCTTCCAAAATTACATAATAATTATTTAGGCTTCATAAAAATTTACTTTCTTTTTACCAATATTCCTTAAATAATATTCTTAGTATTCTGGAATTTTTCTTGTAATTTTCTAACTTTAATTCCTAGTTTCCCTTATTTCATAATAGCTAAATATGTAATAATTACATAATAATTACCTAATATTTCAATTTATTAAATTTATCTTCACTAATATTTCTTAAATAACACTTATAACATTCTGAAATTTTTCTTGGAATTTTCAGAATTAAAATCCTATTTTTCTTTATTTCTACAATAGAAAAATCTACTTAAATTACATAATAATTACCTAATATTTCATTTTATTCCATTTATTTTCACTAATATTTCTTAAATAACATTTATAACATTCTGAAATTTTTCTTGAAATTTTCAGAATTAAAATCCTATTTTTTCTTTATTTTTATAATAGAAAAATCTACTTAAATAATTAATAATTTTGACATTTCCAGAAAATTGCTTCACTAATATACCATAAAAAACATTTCAAATTTAATAAAAAAAATTTAAAATTTTACTCTTTTTTTTTTTTCATTTTCCTGACGGGCGCGTGAGCTACACGCGCCTTCTTCCCACTCGCGGGCGCGTGCAGCTCACCCGCCCGACTGGTTCTTCTTCTCCGGTGAGAACTTCGTCGTCGGCCGGCCATTCGACCCCTAAACTCGATTTTTCTTCACCTAGCCCCTAGATTTCGACATTACGAACACAATGGTGCAAAAATTAGCAAGAAAAGAGATCGATCTTACCTCGAATCGGCCGAAATGCTCCTCGGCTCCGACGAAGTCGCGACTTTCCGGCGACGCTTGGATCTCCCTCTTTACTGCTTCGTTGGCCTTCAAATTCTCCAGAAATGATGCCCACGACTTGAAGACCAGAACCCCACTCACCAATCTCTCAAACTCTCTCCCACTCAACTGATCCAAGCTTCGAAATTTTCGGGTGAAATGCCTTGCACGAACTGGGCTATTTATAGCCAAAAACTCCGCCGAAAACGTCCAATCGAAGTCTTACGTGGCCGGGAAGGCCTTACCTCCGGTCACTCGGCCATTAATGCTCCCCTTCCCTATTAATTTCCCATTTGCAAGCAGCCATGCGCGCTATTCTGCAACTTTTGGATTTTTCGGATTTTTTTTTATATATATATACACATATATACACGACATGTATATACTTATATTAATCTTAAATCATTTTATTTTCTTTTGCTTATTTGTATCTTTATTTGTAGCATACTTAGGTAAATTTTATTAACCAAATTAATTACATATACCTAATAACTATTTAACATAACTAATTTATTTATAATTATTTAACACAACTAATTTATTTATAAACTTGGGGTATTACATAAGTCATTCATAATAAACAACTAGAGAAGTGACATGTGTTGATCAGAATAATAGAGTATCAAGATAAGTCCGGAATGATTTTCGGACGAAGATATGGAATGGTTTTTCCCCTTAATAGTTATACTATAAAAAAACTAGAGGGGTTAATTTTTATTTTTAAAGTTTAAGTATTATGTATAAAACATTAATGTTTACCAAGAAAAAAATAAATATATCTCTTTATTATTTGTGCTCTTTAATTTTATCTCTGAGTTATAGATGAAATTCAGCAATTTGAAATTCGTTTAGTATAATTTTTATTTATAGAAAAAAATTAATTTTTTAAGATAACAGACTATTAATAAATAATTCAATATATCAAATTAATTTATTATAATTATTAGATTTATAATATAATTAAAGTTTTAGATAATTACAATAAGATTTTATTTAAATTATTTAATAATAAAATTTTATTTAAATTACATTATTTTTATCAATTAAATAAATTTTTCTATTATTTTTATAAATTATATTATTTTTTATTTAAATAATAAATATTAAAAAAAATAAATCCAAGAGACGGGAAACTCCCCGCCTCTTTCTTAACCAAATCTCCCTTCCCCCTCTTGTCCCCCCAAAAAACGCTAAGTCCCCCCTCTCCCCAAATCTCTAATCTTTTTTGGCTCTCTAACTCTCTCTGGCTTCTTGCCCTCACCTCTCGCCCTCGCCCCCGCTTTCACTCACTGCCTCGCCCTCCCCCGACTCTCGTTCTCGCTCGCTACTTCACCCTCGCTCAATCTCGCCTCTCGTCTCTAGCTCGCGGCCTCGTCCTCGCCCTTTCCCCTCGCCCTTACCCTCGCTGTCTCGCCATCGCTCTCTCACTCTCACTCTCACTCTCACTCGCTGCTTCGCCCTTGCTCGATCTTGCCTCTCACTTGTGGCCTCATCCTCGCCCTCGCCCTCACTGTCTTGCCATCGCCCTCTCACTAGCTGTTTCGCCCTCACTCAATCTCACCTCTCGCTCGCTGTCTTGTTCTTGCTCGTGGCCTCACCCTCGCTCTCTTGCTCTCACTTGTTGCATCACCCTCACCTCTCATTGCTCGCCCTTGTTTCTCGCTCGCGGCTCGCCCTCATCTCTCCCTTGCTCACTCTGTTGCCCTCGCTCGTGGCTCACCCTCGCTTGCTGCCCTTCTCCCTAGCCTGCGTCTCTCGCTTGCAGTCCCTCACCCTCGCCAACATTAAATTATTTTTTTTTATTTTTTTGGATATTTATTTTACTTTTTAGTTTTAAAATTTGTTTGCAACTCATGTTAAATTTAAGTAAATTTGAAGTGTTTTCTGTATTAGTTTATTTTTTTTCTGTTTAATTTGTTTTGTATTTTTCTTTCTTTCCAAGCAAAAACGGAAGAAATTATTTATTTCTTTTATATGATTTTTCAGTGAAAGAAATGTTCTTTTATTTCTTTTATATGTTTTTGTTTATGTTATTTTATTAAAAAATTATTTATTATGTTGTTTGCTGTTCATATATTTTTTATGCTTCTTTTTTTTTTTGTCTGTTATTTTATTTATTTATATATTTTATTTGTTTTCAGTAAATTATTAGAAATGTTTGTTAGGATTGTAATTTTATTCTGTTTTTGATTATATTTAAATTTTAAATATTTAAGTATTAATTAATTATCTTCTTTTTTAATAATTTTATGTTTGAAAGGATTGTAGTGTAAATATTTTTTTATTTATAAATATACTTTAGTGGCAGAATATATTTTTTTTATATTCTGTCGCTAACATTTTTTTAATTTTTAATTTTATATTTTAAAAATAAAAAATATATTTCATAAAAAAATTTTAAAAATAGCGAGAGAATATTTCTTAGCTAAAATAAATTTTAATTTTTTTATAATATTTTTTTAAAAAATAGCGACTGAAATTTTCGTCGCTAAATTTAAAAAAAATACATTTAGTAACGAAAAATTTTCCGTTGCTGATCCATTGCTAAATTGACGATGGATCTGTCGCAAAAAAATATAGTGACAATTTTTTTAGAGACGAATTTTTAGATTTAACAATGGAAATATTTAGTCACTAAAATCTGAAATTTTTGTAGTGAATTGGAAGTCACATTCACCCCAATTAAAAGGGGTAAACAAAATCGCACTCGGAGAAGTTGTCACAGGCATTGACAGGGGTGTTGTATTTTTGGGCGAAAAAATATTGCAATATATGTTGACATGTGGCCTTATTTTGTCAATATATAATGTCATTTGTCAAAAGCATACGCAGGTAGAACTGTTTTAATATAATACACAGATTAGGTAATTATTTTGTTGAAAAAATGTCCCATGTTTGTCTTTCAATGCTCACGCCTAATATATCACCTGCCCCTACCATCCCGCTGTCATCTTCCCTTTGATTCCCCGCCGCAACCCTGACCCCATATCCGCCGCAAACCCACCCCCGGAGACCCTCCAACCGCACCCCGGCGACGGGAAGACGACAGTAGGCACCCGTCAGTCCTCACATCATTGTAAACACCTCGTCAATGCCTTCCAATACTACATTTCCAACTGACTTTCAACCCATCCAAGTCATCCACCGCCGAGGGCTCTTCATCGTCGACGTCAATATTGACCCGGAATACGCCGTTGGCATCGATTTGAAGTTGGGCGCCTGTTTTTACAACGTTCGGAATATATGAATCGTCGTCGTCGTGGACATGAAAATAAAATTGGTCAGCGAAAAACGGGTTTCCAGGGCTTTAGATGGCGGCGCCCCGCTGATGTCCCAGCCGAGAGCGTGGATCGGCGGTTGGACACTGCGGCGTCGGGGGCACGGAGGGCGGAGAGAGGGGGGAACCAAGAATTAGAAATTTGCTTTCACAGATAGCCGGGCGACATACAAAGGAACCAGGATTTGCAGACGCAAGAAGCCATGCATGGCTAGGGTTTCCGGGTCAAGGCGGGTGGCGAAACATTTTGAATGTCACTATTCATTAGATTATGATTTTTAAAATAATTATAAAATAAGAATAATCTTAAGTACGATTTTACATTAGTAATTATAATTATAATTATATTGTTATTAACTTGTATAATTACAGTTGTAATCAACGAATGAACTATTTTTACAGTTCTATACAAAATTATTTTAATAAATTGAATAATTAAATAAAATTGTTAATAAAAAATATTTTTTTTTTAAATTAAAGAATAGGCGATCAAGATATAAAAACTATATATGAAATTAGCAATCAAAATTGAAAACAGACATTTAAATTAGACTTAAAAGTAATAATTATACAAATTAAAATTGGTCAAAAAAACTAGTAAATAAAAATCTTAAAAATGATTACACATTTTATGAGAAATAATTTTGATAATTGTTCTAATATATATTTTAAGGTAATAATTTAATTTGATTAAAATTAAAAGAATGCATTATTAATTTGAAAACTAATACTATATTAAATTATTTACATAAACAAGAAAAATATTTTGCTATTCAATTTTAGGCTAAGATTTTGTGACAGGTTACAAGGGCAGAAGAAAATGTTCCAAATATCTCATAGAGTCTTCAATGCTAACATATCTCCAGCTAACGACGCTCAACACACCCACCCCCACCATCGCCACCGTCATCTTGCCCCCCTTCCCACTGTTTCGCCTCAACCCTAACCTCAAATCCGCTGCAAACCCACTCCCAGAGAGGCTCGAACAGCACCCCGGCGACGGAAGCTCTGCCGAGAACCACCCATTGGTCCGTGGCAGGAAGCTGCCTTTGCCCTTGCAGTAGTCCATCATTGTGAACATCCCTTTAAACCCTTCCAACACCATGTTCCAAGTAACCTTCAACCCATCCAGGTCTTCCACCGCCCAGAGATTCTCATCGTCCACGTCTATGTATGTAGTTGTAGTTGTAGAAGATACCACAATGGTGACACGCGTTGTGCCAGAAGATATTGCAGTCACCACGTAATGTGTTGGCGCTGACATGGTTGTAGAGATTATGCCACGTGTCTTCCTCCGCAATGGGGGCATTGTTCGAGTGTCTCTCAGAAACGAAACCTCTTTTCGTCTTTTTAATTTTTGATGATATTAGGATGTATAAAGTTTATCTTTTTGGTAACTAATCAATATTATAAGAAAATAAAATAAAATTAATTAAAGAAAGACTTGGTATTCTTTTGATAATTTATGAAATATATATATATATAAATAGAGAAAACTACAATTTTGCTAATTCTCTCTTCTTAAAAAGAAAGATGTGAATTCTTTTTTCTTTTTGTAAGGAGTAGGTGATTGTAGTAACGTTGTGCGTTTTTGTTTTTTATTTTTTGAAAAAAATATCATTTTCTTATTTTTATTTCGTATGGTATCCCTTCTTTGTTTCTGTTTGTTTTCTATAATATATGTTCATTTCTGATTTTCTTTTTCTGTGCAAATATTAAAACCTGTTTAGTGTAATTTTTAATATTTTTAAACTTAAATAACTATTTTATTTTTACAACAAAAATACATTAACTGAATAAAACAAAATGCTAAAAATATAAACCGCTAATTCCCTCCGTCAAATCAAATCTACCAATTTCAAATAGGGATTTTGAAATTGGAAGCTGATACACACAATCACAGAGAAATGAATTCAAAAGGAAAAGCCCATTTTCAGGTTTGTCATCTAATGCAATTGGTTGGTTAAGGAATTGTTGACTACATTATGTATATATATCAGTCAACTTCTTGCTAGCCTAGCTAGCTTGAAACACAATCCATGAACATATTAAAGTTGAAGAAGATGGAAAACAATCTACTCGGAAATATTTGGTAGTTTGGAAACAATCCACGAACTAGTAGAAAATTCACACTTGAATATATTATATGGTCCCCTAGCAACTTAATTCTGACATTATAATATATTGCCCCTTCTATTCACCCCACTCCCCCCAATGATTACCAAATCTACCCAAATTCGACTAGATCTACTCAGATCTGATAAGATCTATCAAATACTCAAATCCAACCAAATCTATCTAGATCCGACCAAATAAACGAATAAAGTACCATTTATTCGTTTTTATTTCGTATCATATCTATTTTTCTTTTTTATTTTCGTACAATTTAAACATAGTCTCTCTCTCTCAAGATTTCTTCTCCATTAAGTTGTTAAATAATTAAGGTCTTTTCCAACTAATAATTCTAATACATATCTATTGAAAATGTTATTAAGATGAAAATTTTAACTTATTCTCTTCTAAAAAAGAAAAAAAAAAAAGATCTTGGAATTGTCTGACCAATTAAACTAAACTATACCTATTAAATCGAAATAATCACTTGGCCTAATTGGTCGAGTAAACAAAATACCCACTATATCCTTATCGGGTGAAATAGATCATTTCTTATACTTTTATCCACTTAATGTATAAGTGTACGAGTGTTATTTTAAATGTTAAAATTAAATATTTAAATAATATTTTTATTTATGATACCTTATTTTAACGAGCATTTTTGGAAATCAAAAATGTTATTTGAACATGTATTCGTGACATTTTTAATGACATTAAACATAAAATACGACACAATAATACGCAATGTACTAACAAAAAAAAAAAAAAGTGTCAAAGTTGCTCTTCTGGGAAGAGAACAGAATGGAAGAGTGAAAGCGATTTATCATGACAGCTTGCAAGGCTAAAACAATCTTCTTGGACAAGAAAGGAGAGATTATGGGTTATACATGAGAGTTTTGTCTACTAAAAATGATCATATTTAGTCTTAGATGCAAAATATTTATCTTGTTTATATTTATTAATATAAAATTTTAATTTACAAATTAAGGATCTCTATAAAATAGTCTAATATTTCATTAGCTAATTAAGAAGAAATCGTTGGCAATAATCATTTATATTGTGGTAGAGAGCATATTGTTCGTGAGAACTAAGTCTAACTAATTAGTCATTTTGAATAGTTTTTTTCTCTCGTCGCCTTTTGTGCTGTTGATATTGCCATGTCCAACTGTCAGATATATGGTCAAAATGTCCAACCGTTGAATCTATGCTCTTGGCCAAGATATCAACCAGGTGATGCCTTCTAAAGAGATATATTAAGTTAATTGAATAAACTTAATTATTAAATTTAGACAAAAATTAGTAAGTAAATTAAAATACTTAATTAATACAATTCATAATTTAATTCGATAAAGTGAATTTATAAGATGAATATAAAAAATTATAGTCTTTAATCAATTAAATTTTAATTATTTAAAAAAAAAATTATTTATTTTTAGTTACACATTTTATAACTTAATTTTTTTGAGTAATTAATTATCTAAATTGTAATGACCCAAATTTATTTATTTATTTATTACTACTAGTATTGCTATTGTTGTTATTATTATTCTCGTTATAATTATTATTAGTATTATTATTAATATTATTACTTATTGTTATTATTACTGTTATTATAATTAGTAATATTATTATTAGTATGTTTACTGTTATTATGATGTATCACTATTATTATTATTAGCTAATATTTATAATTATTATAATATCATATGTATTATGTGTAATAGCATTAAACAAAGAGACAGCGTGTGTGTTCGTGTGTGTATCTCAAAGCATGGCTGGGTGAATTCCCAGACCACATTACTAGATTTATTGGGAAGGCAGCGGTGGTGGAGAGTCCACTTGCTGCTGATATAGCTATAGAGTCGGTGAGAGGTAGGGGAGAGTGTCGCATGGAACAGCTGGAAAACGAAGAAGAAGAAGCAGCGAGGAACAGGGAAGAGGAAGAAGAAGAAGTAATTTTCAAGCAAGCTCTCATCCTCCCTCTTGCCGTTATATTTTCTATGAAGCGGATATATATATGTATACACACAGGTGTACAGCGAGCAGGTGGCATCTTGGGATTGAGATAAGTTACCATGGGTGAGAGTGAGTCCAAATTATGTTAAAGAAAATAGCCACTGCAGTGAGGGTGTGTGCGTGTGGGTGTGGTATGTAGATATATATATATGTGGTTATTCTCTGTATAGTAGCTCTCGGGTAGGCCATTATGAGGAATTTTACTGTTATTTTCCAAGGGGTGCTTGCTGTGAATGTTTTAAGTGTGGGTGCTGATTTATATGTGTGTGTGTGTGTGTGTGTGTTCATGTAGGTGCAAATGGGTGTGAGCACCGAGCAGGGGGTGCTGCTTTGTAACGTGCTGGGGTGATTGTGGGATGTAAGCATAGTTTATATATATATATATATCTATTGAGGCTTGCGGGTAATAGTCTTGTCGTGGCCCTGTGTCCAAGTCCCTCCTCTTTTGCCCTGCTCTTCAACTCTATTGCATTGGTGTTTTCTTGAGAGAGAGCACGCTGTAATCTAATTAAACAAAGGAAATAAATGAAATCAGGGAGTGTGTGAATTTGGCACTTGGGCTGTGAGTTGATGTTCAATGCGTGTGTGTGTGTGTCTAAAACATTAAGGAAATGGCCCTTGGCCATGTGTGTAAGGGAATAAATTAATAAATATATTATTATTATTATTATTATCACCGTGTGTGTGTGAGCCGTGAGTGTGTGAGTATAAAATACTAAAGGAAATGACATTTGGCTGTTACAAACAAATAGAGATAGCAAATCTTCACACACACACAATCAAAATCAACACTGATGAAAAATAACAAATCTGACCGAGAGTCTAAAAAACGATATAGACAATATTCAACGACATAAACAAAACAAGAGACACACGATTTATAATGGTTCATCCCAAATAGGGACTACGTCCACTTGAGCTCCAGTGAGAAGATCTCACTCCACTAAATATATTCAATCTGATTACAATAAATCGAGACCAAAACAAACCCTGGTTTTCTATACAAAAATGCTCAAAATCACTAACAGATTAAGAGTTTACCTTAGATCAAGAAACTAGAGAACACAAAGGGGAAGACGAACTGTACAGCATTTACAGAGAGAGAGAGAGAGAGAACCCTAAAATGACAACTCTCTCAGCCAACCTCTCTATCCTTTCGTCTTCCACCGATCAGATCATCAATCTCGAGGCGACAGATAAATACAGCAGCTGGATGGCTGAGATCGCACAAGATAAAGGAAGTTGCAACGACTTGGATAAAATCGTGCAAAGGAACGGCTGCAAGCTACGCGACAAAAGCTAAAAGCCAAAGGCTTGGGCTGGGCCAAATGTGGTTGCCAGATGACCCTCTCAATGGGTGCCAGAATTGTAGCCCACGGTTGCCTAAATGGCCTCCCAACATTTGGGCCCTTTTGATGTTTCACAAGAAAATATAACAAACTCCACCTTGAAGCATCAAAAGACTAAGTAATCAGATATAAAATATAAATGCAGCATGCTACAATTCTCACATTCACTGCTCTAGATGACTAAAAAAAAAATTTAGCCATCATCAATATACAACAAATTCAAGCAATGCTTGAATTTAGTTGCAGTCAATACCTTAGTGCCCATGTCAACAGGATTATTCGCTGTAGAGACTTTCTGAATGCCCACAGTTTCGTTTGCTATCATTTCCCTTACATAATGACACCTTACATCCATGTGTTTGGTTCGATCATGGTACACTGGATTTTTGGACAGATGGATGGCACTTTGGCTATCCAAAAAAACCACCACTTTGCTTTGAAGCAAGTGGATTTTCTTGAAAATACCTTGGAGCCATATGACTTCTTTGAAGGCATCAGTTACAGCCACATACTCTACCTTAGTAGAGGACAGAGCTACAAGTGGCTGTAGTTGAGACTTCTAGCTGATACAGTTTCCACCCAAGGTAAAATAAAAGGCAGTGGTGGATTTTCTAGAGTCTCTATCCCCTGCAAAATCAGAGTCAACATACCCAACAAGATCAAGAGTATCAAATCTTTTCTTAAAATTTAAGCCACTGCACACAAAACCATTTATGTACCTAAGCAAATGTTTTAAGGCATCCCAATGATTTTTCCCAGGGTTTGACATATATCGACTAAGTAATGAAATTGAATATGCAAGGTCTGGCCTAGTACTTATCATTGAATACATAATTGTACCGATTACATTTGCATAAGAGACATTTTCCATTTCTATCATTTCAGAATTAGATGTGGGACATTGTAATTTAGACAACATAAAATGTCCAGCCAAAGGTACTGTAATAGTTTTACAGTTTTGCATTCCAAATTTATGAACAGTTTTTATCAAATAATTATGCTAATGTATTTTAAAGCTATTGTTACTTTTATTTCTCTCAATTTTCATTCCTAATATTTTCTTAGCAGAGTCTAGGTCTTTCATATCAAAAGCTGTGTTTAACATAGATTTTAACTCCTTAATCTTTGACTTATACTTGCTAATAAGTAGGATATCATCTACATACAGCAGTAGATAAACAGGAATATCAGTGAGCATAAAATAGAAGCAATTGTCATATTGACTTCTAACAAAACTAACTCTTAAAATAAAATTATCAAATTTTTTGTACCATTGTCTTGGGGCCTGTTTTAAGCCATACAAAATTTTTTTTCAACAAACAGACATGATTGGATTTTTCAGAAACAGCATAACATGATTGGAGTTTTTTTAGTCATTTTAAAATATTAAACTAAACTTACTGATGTATAAAGAGTAGATTCCAATGGGGTACTAACTTTAGGAATATTTTCTACATTGACCCTAAATCTTAGGAAAACCGAAGGCATTTATTTTTTTCTTTCTTCTATTAAACATTGGGCCAACCGAAGATCTAACTTCATGTGCAATAATAATTGTAATTACTAATAAAATATCAACGATAATCCATATTCCAATGGAATAAACTAAATAACTAGGTTGATACCTTGACATAATTAAATTGTTATGCCACTGCCACAAACTTCTCGCTAGATCGTCAACCAGAGACTTGGTTTAAGTGCTTATTATAAGCCAAAATGCATTTCTTAATGTTATCAGATTCGTGTGATTTGGCAGCCCAGATGTAAGCACATGTTCTGGAATTTGTTAATTTATGTTTAATGTCGCTGCATCAGAGCTTGACATCTAATTATTGTATTATTATTTTTAGTTGATTTTTTGGCTCAAATCTATAAATTTGATAATATATAATCACTCATTTAAAATAATTTATTTCACGAACTCCACCTAATATATATAAAAAAATGTTTTATTATTTTTAGTTGCACATTTTATAACTTAATTTTTTTGAGTAATTAATTATCTAAATTGTAATGACTCAAATTTATTTATTTATTATTACTACTAGTATTGCTGTTGTTGTTATTATTATTCTCGTTATAATTATTATTAGTATTATTATTAATATTATTACTTATTATTATTACCGTTATTATAATTAGTACTATTATTATTAGTATGTTTATTATTATTATATTTACTGTTTTTTTTATGTATCACTATTATTATTATTATTAGCTAGTATTTATAATTATTATAATATCATATGTATTATGTGTAATAGCATTAAACAAAGAGACAGTGTGTGTGTGTGTGTGTGTGTGTGTGTGTGTTCGTGTGTGTATCTCAAAGCATGGCTGGGTGAATTCCCAGGCCACATTACTAGATTTATTGGCAAGGCAGTGGTGGTGGAGAGTCTACTTGGTGCTGATATAGCTATAAAGTCGGTGAGAGGTAGGGGAGAGTGTCGCACGGAACAGCTGAAAAACGAAGAAGAAGAAGCAGCGAGGAACAGGGAAGAGGAAGAAGAAGAAGAAGTAATTTTCAGGCAAGCTCTCATCCTCCCTCTTGCTGTTATATTTTCTGTGAAGCGGATATATATATGTATACACGCAGGTGTACAGCGAGCAGGTGGCATCTTGGGATTGAGATAAGTTACTATGGGTGAGAGTGAGTCCAAATTATGTTAAAGAGAATGGCCACTGTAGTGAGGGTGTGTGCGTGTGGGTGCAGTATGTACATATATATATATATAGATATATATATATGGTTATTCTCTGTATAGTAGCTCTCGGGTAGGCCACTATGAGGAATTTTACTGTTATTTTCCAAGGGGTGCTCGCTGTGAGTGTTTTAAGTGTAGGTGCTGATTTATATATATATATATATATGTATATCTGTGTGTGTGTGTGTGTGTTCATGTAGGTGCAGGTGGGTCTAAGCAGCGAGCAGGGGGTGCTGCTTTGTAACGTGCTGGGGTGATTGTGGGATGTACGCATAGTTTATATATATATATATATATATATATATCCATTGAGGCTTGCGGGTAATAGTCTTGTCGTGGCCCTGTGTCCAAGTCCTCCTCTTTTGCCCTGCTCTTCAACTCTATTGCATTGGTGTTTTCCTGAGAGAGAGCACGCTGTATTCTAATTAAACAAAGGAAATAAATGAAATCAGGGAGCGTGTGAATTTGGCACTTAGGCTGTGAGTTGATGTTCAATGCGTGTGTGTGTCTAAAACACTAAGGAAATGGCCTTTGGCTAAGGGAATAAATTAATAAATATATTATTATTATTATTATCATTTTCACCGTGTGTGTGTGAGTATAAAATACTAAAGGAAATGACCTTTGGCCATGTGTGTGAGCCGTGAGTGTGTGAGTATAAAATACTAAAGGAAATGACCTTTGGCCATGTGTGTAAGGGAATAAATAAGTATATTATTATTATTATTATATTTCTCTTATATTAACATTAACATTAAATTAGATATAATGAGAAATTATTTCACAGGCTTAATTGTGTCCCTAGAGAGTTTGTTCACTTTCTACTTTTTAAGTGGAATGAAGCAAGGTTATCCTTGGGGCAGTATCCAATCTACAGCCGAGTTTGATTTCAAGGTTAGTCAAGTCTCTAGGTGTGGTTATGTTCTCCTTCCGAGAGGGCGGTCTATTATGGTGACGAGTGTTAAGCTACTAGTTGTCAATCGCTGCGTCCAGGTAGATGATGGTTGGTGATATGGGCTCAACTATCGACTATCATGACTGGCCACAGACCAGCCAGGGCAGCTAATACTGTCAGTCACCTACCTTTTTGACATTTTGCATATCAGGGTATTGTGTGTCGGGATTTGGGCTGCATCCATTGGGAGACTCATGTGACTGAATGTTTGGCCACGTGC
This sequence comes from Diospyros kaki, assembly GCA_036245055.1. NCBI lineage: Eukaryota > Viridiplantae > Streptophyta > Magnoliopsida > Ericales > Ebenaceae > Diospyros > Diospyros kaki. The sequence continues at coordinate 1,211,667 of BSEG01000016.1, read as the reverse complement.
ATACATTGCTGTTAATTTTATCTAATAGTTAGCTAATCATGAGCACTGCATTAAGTGTATTTGCCTATGTAGGCAGGCGTGACTTGATACTTAGTTTTATGGGGGTCTTGTATCAGGTTTCTGTCCATGTGCTACTACATTTTATATGTTTGCATTTACTTGTTGTTTGATGTCGGCTTTTGATTGACATTGAGACTACAGCTGTGACAATGTCGGGTACACAGCGCTAGTTATATTTCCACACACGCGAGTTCTTTTGGGTTATCGTGTTGTGACTCAGTGAGGTCGCTTCCACTTGAGGTTTTCTTTATAGGTTGTAGGTTCAATTTGCCCGGTCTCACTCCAGAATATATCATGAGTTTGGGCGTCATTATTTTCTTTTGTGAACCCCAAGACCTAATATGTGTGCATTTTTTTTATGCATGAAATACCTATCATTTGTTTGTTGACATGGACATACTTTGCATGGATATTGCATGTTAGGTATAGGATATTCTGTAGTGTTTATTCTTGTTGTCCGACGCTTTTATAGTGTCAGTCCTATCTATATATCTATGTACCTCCAACCCCACATCATAACTCTGCCACAAATATATATTTCTGATTCCTGTCGGAGATGCCGACGGCCTAGAGTACGTCATTTCCGGGCTTTGATTAGCTCTCCAGATTCCACTACGATGTTGCCAGCATCGTCGGTGTAGGTACAGTACGGAACATTAATTGGTTTATGTATTATTAAGATATTTTATTTAACTTTATTTTTAATTTATACCCATGGCTTAAACGTGGTGCTTTCTTAATATTTTATTAAGTAATATTTATTAAAATCAACAAGATAACTTTGTATTAAAATAGAATTAAAATATTTTTTAAATTAAAATATAAAATAGTCAAGATAAATATGAAAAGTATTTTAAAATTTTTATCAAATTATTTATTAAATATTTTAAAATACATTAAAAGACATATAGGTTAATTTTTAAAAAAAAAAATTAGATAAAAAGTCATATAATTTATTTTTTAAAAATTAGTAGATAAGTTTAACAAATAAACACTTGATATATATAACATTATAACCAGCCTCTGGTTGGAAATTACTAAGAAGTTCACAGGTATTATTGTGACTGGAAGCTACTACTAGCTTTCTACTAATCAGCACTTACCCTATTTTAAAAAAAAAATTACACAAATCTCCTGCTGGAAAAATCACTTTGTTCTAGACGTACCAGAAGAGGAATATCTTGTTGGAAAATGATAAAAAGGAATTACCCTTTGGAATATGTCTGCTACTAGCTAGCTAGGTTCCCTGTTTCATAAGTAATGAAACTATAAACAGAAACTATGGTGCAAAAGAACAAGAGAGCTCTATTAGTGAGGGAAGCAATAACATTATAGCATTACCACTATACAATACTGTAATTCAGAGCAACAAAGAAAAAGAGAAACTTCAAATAATAATAAGAAAGTAATTAGAAATGCAATAGTAACCATAAATTTCCCTATATCACTAGCAAACTAGTAATAAAGCTAAACAACCAGCTGATGCCAATGATAAGAAAGCAAACGCAAAAATGGCTTTTGTTGGTTCCACTGGATATTAAGTGTGTTTTTCTTTAGACAAAGCCACTTGGAACAACATGACAGCATTGACATTGTTTTCCAGCCAAATACATATTCTAACCTCAGTACTTGTACGTTTTCTTTTTTATATAGACGTTCAATTTTTTTGTCATTTTAATTACACTTCAATTATATATGTAATTTTGAGTCAATTATATTTCTAAACTTTTTTATTATTTCAACAACACCTCTAAACTATATAATTTCGACTTAATTACATATCTTGACAAATTTATTGAGAACAATAAATTTAGAGGTGTAATTGAAATAACAAAAAATTTAAGGTGCACAAATTGTAAGTTTATGAGTGTTTTTGAAATAATAAAAAATTCAAATGTCTAAATAAAAAAAACGTGCATGTCATCCATGTCACTTAGGACGCCAATGGGTAATCTATTTATTTATTTATATATTTATTTTTTGAATATTCAAAATAAGACTTATGTTTATATCCTTTAAATATGAATCTTCACACTTATTTTAATTTTAAAAGAGTAATTAAGGCTTATTTTAGTAAATATTCAAATAAATTTTCTCTTTATAAGTCAAAAATATGAAGTTTTCATGAAAAATATTATTTGGACACTTAAGTTTCATATTTGTAATAATATTTTGTATTTGATGAAGGAATCTTTAATTTCTCAAGGTAGAACCCTAAGTCTACAGTAGTTCATATTTAATTAAAACCCAAACAAGACGAGGGCTGAACAATTGGGTCTACTAGAAAGTCTAGCCAAGGCTATCTGATCAAGGAGCACTAAGAAAGGCTCGAGTCCAAGCCTACACCTATGGCTCGCTCGTCTAGTCTATCTAGATGATCTAATCTAACCATCTATGTGGCCTCATCTCAATTTATAGTGACCTTTCAACTTATCTATATAAATACAATATATATTATGTATTTATTGTATTATTTTTACGTTGTGTTCAAGTATAGTGACTAATTTGAGTGTTGAAGAATTAATAGGGAGACTTAAGCCCTGACCTCCTTGTGTAAGAAAAATTAATCTGGATAAGTTCAACCTCGAAAATTACTATAACTGTCTTAAATTTGAGGAGAGCCAAAAAAATAGGACAACTATTGCACGAATCGGATAATGACAATTGTATGTGATTGATAATGACATATGTCCTCTAAAAATAAATAAGTGTGACGTGACATATCTTCTAGCATTAATGTCTAAACTATGTTAATAAGTAAAATGGGGAGAAATCTCACATCACACAGTACTGAAAGAGAAGATGTAGAAACAAGGAAATGACTATAGGAAATTCAACTAATAATAAATTTTATTATGATTAAAACAGAACTCAATCTTATTTGATAGTAAATATAATTTCATTTACACATTTTGAATCTTAAATCAAATCCCTCGAACTTATCTCGTATAAATTTTTTTCTTAGCTCTAGCCGTGTAATTAAGGAGTCACATAATCAAACTAAATTTGATAGAGGAAATCCATTCCATAATTAAAACTTTTATTTTAAATGTAATTGAATTCTTCAATTCCATAATTTAAATAACACCATTCCAAACATCATAGTTGGGAAAAATCTTACAACACTGCCAAAATCTTGAGCAAAGCACACTCAAAGAAGGGGTAGAAACTTGGGAAAATGACCATATATATATATGTATGTCTGTATCTATGAAATTTAACTAAGAATTTCATGAATGGCCAAAGGCAGAACCCATCTTATTTGAAGGTAATGACAATAAATTAAATATTATTAGGACGTTTTGAAGGTTAAACCAGAACCCTCAAACTTGTCATGGATAAGCTTCTTCAGGGCCTCGGCCACGGACGGAGAAAGATAATTGGACCAATCTCCAACCTTTGCTTTCCTGAAAAATGCTTTGTTATCGATATCGAAGGGAAAATGATCATCAAATTTGCCACTCTTGTTCACTTCCAAATCTTTCAAATTCTCAAAGCTACACAGCCTGGATATCTGTTCAGGCATCCCGTCCCTTTCTTCCTCCGTTGAAAATGGAACCCCCAAGAACTCGGCCAGCTTCTTAACGTAAAACACATCATCTTCCTTCAAATCTTCGTACTTCAAGAACAGAACTTGGCCCGGCTTCTCTTGGCTGGCCTTCCAATATCCCAGCATATGATCCCAGAAAGGGCCAAAAGGGGTAATCCCAGACATACAGTACTTTTTGGACCACTCATCCATTGAGATGGAGTAGTGATTCTTGGACTGGAGACTGGATGCAAAGTGCCAGTTGGAGATGAACTGGTCCAAGGGATTTCTGCATATATAGACAAGCTTGCATTTGGAATTAGTTTTGATGGAGGCGGGCAGTGCAGAGTAAGGCAAGTGAGTGGAAAGAATTCTTGGGCTGGGAATGTCTTGGAGATTAAAGAGAGGAGCCTTTCGGTAGATTTGGGACTCAAGAAAAGGAACAAGAGCGTGGGGGTTAGCTGAGAGCAGCGGGCTCTCTATGAGGGGATGCTTGCTTCTGTTGGCTACGGCAAAGATGAGGGCCTTCAACCAGGTGGTGCCGCATTTTGGGAAGGAAGCTAAGATCGTATCAGTTTCATGTGCCTGGAAATGCTGTTGGCAGGAAACAACGCTCTCAATGATGCTCTCAAGACACCAGAAACCTTGATAGAACAGAAGATCGAATCCACTACAATTCTTTTCTTTGGGAAGGCTTCCAAATAACCCTTCTTCTAGGGTGGGCTTCTGGTTCTGGATGTTCTCTGACTTTGCCATAGCTGGGCAGAGAGAAGCGTGGGGATAGAAAGATGATAGCACCGCCGTGCGAGGATGGGTTCTAGCTAGGAAATATATATGGGGGCAAAATATATATTTCAAAACCTGTACTGGTATGCGTTTTTTATTAGAAGACTTGAATTTTTTATTATTTGAAAGACATTCTTGAATTTACAAATTTGATTTAATTGTACTTCTGAATTTTTTTTGTTCTTTCAATCACATATATCTGAATTATGTAATTTCGAGTCAATTATATATCCACTACAAGAAAATCATAATTTAGTGACGGGATTTGTGACGGGGGCCCACTCGTCACTAATTTGTGACGGGTTTAGTGACGAAAATTCGTCACAAAAAATATGGCACAAAATTTAGTGACGGGCGTGCCTCGCCCGTCACTGATCAGTGACGGGCATGCCTTGTCTGTCACTTATTAGTGACGGGACTGCCATGCCCGTCACTGATCAGTGACGGGCCTGACAGGACTACAATGCCTGTCACTGATCAGTGACGGGCGTGCCTTGCCCGTCATTGATCAGTGACAGGCCTGCTATGCCCGTCACTGATCAGTGACGGGATTGCCATTCCTGTCACTGATCAGTGACGGGACAGGCATGCCCATCACTAATTTAAGTTTAAAACCCCCCCTCTCGAACAACCATTTTCCCCCTTTCCCTCTTGGATTCTCACTCTTTCTCGCCCCCTTCCCCCTATTCTGATATCATTTCTCTATTCCCCCCTTGATTCTTTTGATTTTTCTGTAGCTGTTGTCTCCCACCGGTATTGTTACTGCTCCGGTGCCATTGCCGCCACTCTTTCAGTCAATGAAGTAATTATTTTGTGTTATTTAGTTTTAGTTATTTTGTGTTGTTTAGTTTTAGTTATTTTGTGTTAGTTTAGTTGTAGTTATTTTGTTTTAGTTTACTTATAGTTATTTTGTATTAGTTTAGTTTAATGGTTATTTGTGTTTTTTTTAATTTTTAATTGAAAAAAATTTACTTTTAATTAAAATATAATACTGTAATTTTAAATAAAATACATAGGAAATGTTGATGTAATACTGTAATTTTTAATAGTTTACTTTTAAATGTAATATAGTTTACTTTTATTGTTATAAATAAAATATATACATTAAAAAATACAAAAAATTCTATTTGACATAAAACATTAAAAATAATAAATAAAATTTCAATTCAAATATTTAAAACTAACATATGAAATAAATTAGATAATTATTTTAATTCAAATATGCAGGTAATTAAATACTAAAAATTAAAATAGTATTTAAGAAAAATATTATTTTATTTTTATAAAATATGTAGAGCACACTAATAGATTTTAAGATATTTTTATAAAAATATTATTAGATAATGTGATGAGTACTGCCAGTCACAAATTGTTCGTATTAATTATTTTTTTTTATTTTAAGAATATTGGTGATGGGGTAGTGACCGTCACAAATCTGTGACGGGAATTGATATTTAATTACCGATTTTAATATTTGTCTTATCAACTAGGTGTCGCCTTCTAAAGCCCCATAAACCCCATTTTCCACTCACCAACATATTGTGTCGTATCACGTCGTATCGTGTTGCGTTCGTGCAACTTTGGTGGAGACAATAATTACCGATTTTCTTTTACATATTGTGTGGTTTGTTTTAATGTTATTTGTATGTTATTTTATGATATTTAATTTTGACATTGGCAAAATTAATATTATGTTTTTAAGAAATTAAAAATATTTTTTTTATATAAATTTTAAATATTTTTAAAAATTATAAATATTTCTAAAAAAATATTTATAATTTAGCATTTAGAAACTGATTATGATTTTTGGCATCGACCACCACGTGTCACCTCTGCGACTGGACCTCGGGAATAATACCTAGGACTTGGCGATATTGAACCTCGGGTATAGAACCTGTAAAACAATGGAAAGCTGGGGATAGGATCTCCCGGGGTGGATTCCGACGCTCAAATTAGTAAAGTAAACGCAAATAGAAATAAATGTGAGAGTTATAGAACTTGAGGATACATGGCGGACTCGTTTTGGGGTACTCAAGATAAAACCCAAAATGAGCGGGTTTGACTCCTGAGGATCCCAATCAAGTTGGAACGGGTCTTGCGGTCCGACCCAGATTTTTCGGGCTCCGCTCTGAATTGTTGACTTGCCACATGTCGGTCTCTCAGGCGATTCACGTGACGAGTGAGACTATTAGCGTGTAGAGGTATTCTGGTAATTTTAGTTGGTGACACATCAGAAACTTGCCTAGCATCTCCACCAATTTACTTGAACAGAATTATATTTCAAAAAATTAAAAAAAAATATTACAATTTTTGAAAAGTAATTTATTAATAATTTAAAATTAATATTATTAATTCTTTGAGTGTCAATATTAAGTATAAAAGATAGTCCACTAATAGCTTGGTTCTAATGATTCAGTCACAACACATTTATCATTGAAAAAAGGAACCATAACACACCAAAACATTTTGCAGCAATCAATGACAACAGTAGATTTATTGCTGATTTATACAAAATCCAGCATAAAGGGTTGGATTCCACTAGCTTTGTAGTTTAATCCAAGCCTCTGAAGTAGGGGTCGACAATAATATAAAAAACACAACATATTCAGCCTTGATCCCCTTGTGTGGTTGGAGTTAATGATTTCTTTGAATTCGCGTTCAGAAACCCACACATAGATGGAAAAATTCGATGTTCTTGTGTGCAATGCAACAATACATATTTTTGTGGTTATATGTTCAATGCCATCCATTTGAACTATATTATTATTTAACCCATTTCCCTTTAAATGGATAGATGACACAAATGTATAATTCAGGAAATGGCAAAGTCACCAATATCAAAGCAAACAATGACTAAAACTACAGGCACTAGAAGTTTTGCTCGAGTTAGAGCTGAACAGGTATACTTTAAGTCATTTATATATCTTTCTCAATAACAATTTTTTTTTTCTTTTTTTGGTTGATTAACTTGTCTATTTAATATAGGCTGAAATATTAGGACACGAACCGTCTGCAAGAGAAATGTTCAAGGTGACACAAGAAATTCTTCTGTCCTTGGAAAGATTTCATCTCATCATGAGCTCATTACAGAAGTAGAACAAATGCGACAATATAATAATGGTTTGAAAAATGAAGCATTGTCGACAGAATTGGACCAAGTCAAAGAAAGGCAATTAATTTTTGAAGCTTTTATGGAAGATGTTAGGGCATGAAAAATTAGAAATAACAATTAACTAGACTTAATTGCTTGACTAGATATACTTAAATGTAAATGTAAAGTGTTAAATGTCTTTTTTTTTATAGCAATGTAAATGTAAATTGTTAGCCGTCTTTTTTTTATGACAATGTAAATGTAAAGTGCTAGTCAATTATTAATTGACTGGAGTTGGTTTAATTGTCATCAAGTTTTAAATTAGTATTCTGAAGTTTTTTATTGATTAGAATGATATTTATTTTGGATGCAATGTATTAAATTAATAGTTTAAAATATAGAAAAACAAGCAGTGGGTTGGAGGAAAATTTTTTAAAAATCACATTTTGTGGCGGCCAACAAAAAATGATCACTAAAAATGTCTTCTTTTGTGGCCGCCATGATTCTCACTAAAAGTATCCGTCAAAAACTTTTTGTCGCAACCAATATAATGTGGTCACTAAATGTTCATTTTGTGACAGCCAAAACTATCATTAAAATCTTATCATTTGTGACAACCAATAAAGCTGTCACAAAAAATTCATTACTTGTGACAACAGTAGCCCTCACAAAAGAAAATTAATAGTGACAGTCACTAGTGGCCGTCATTGAAGAGTGATTACTTGTGACAACCATGATCGTCACAAAAAATGACATTAGTGACGGAGGACTGTGGTTGTCACCAAAAAAATTTTTGTGACCGTCACACTCGGTTGGGTATTTTTAGTGACAGCCAGCCAATAGTTGCCACTAATACTATTTGTGACAGACTTTTTAGTGACAGCTTATGGAGGCCAATTTGGTGGCCACTAAAACTTTTAGTGACGAGTTTTTATTCTTTTAGTGACGATTCTGGCCTCCACTAAAAGTCAAAATTCTTGTAGTGATATTAAGTATAAAAGATAGTCCACTAATAGCATTACTAATTTTTTTTTTGGCTAAATAAAAAAGGTAAGAGCAAAGATCAAACAGAGTCTGGTGAGTGTGATCTTATCTCAACTTGTCTCTCATCTTTCTGAATTAGGTGTTACAGTTAAAATTAAATATATGTCTAAAATTCATAAGACACAATTAATCATAAATCAATGATAATATAATTTACCCTTTAGCAAATAAATATTGGACCACCACTAAACTCTTAAATCCTATAAATACTGGAAAAAAAAGTAAACACACAAATTTCACTACAAGAATTTGAGGGTTTTACCCACACACGTAAATGTGGGTGAAAATTACCTTATGTGTCAACTATAATTTTTCCTTACACATAATGCAAATGTCAAGATGTGTGGGTAAAAAGTGGTAGAAAATAACTTTTACCCACACATATATTTATGTGTGGGCAAAACTTAAGATATTACCCACACATATATGTGTAGGTAAATATTTTTGTATGTGTAGGTATTTTTATGTCATGAAGTTGTAATTGTGACATGGCTGATGATGTGACTGATGACATGGTTGATGACGTGGCTGATGATGTGACTTTAATTGAATGATGATGTGGCATAACACATGTATTTGTTTATGTGTAAGTAAAGTTAAAATTATGTGTAGGTAACAATATTAAAAATAATTTTTTTATGTGTGGGTAAAAACGTTATGTGTAGGTAAAAAAAATATTATGTGCAGGTAATAATTTAAAAAAATTTTGAATATGTGTGGCTAAAAAAAATATAATGTGTGGACAAAACTAAAATATTATATTTAAAATTTCAATTGTTGTACATAAAAAGTCACAAAATAAAGTCATCTATTACAATTTAGATCAAACATATACACACATAAAAAGTCATAAAGTCACAAAATAAGCATAAAATTATAAAGTCACCTAAAAAGTTTAAACATTCTTGAAAAGAAAGCATAAAACAAATTATTAAATCTCATCGTCAAACTCCTCTTCAGTAGAATGGAGGGAAAGGCTAGAGCTGGATGGGTCAAGGCGAGATGGATTAAGGCGAGATTGTTCTGAACTATAATCCGATAGTACATGTGCAATAGACGGAGGAGGCATAATCTTCTTTTCAATCAATACTTGTCGCAACATGTTCACGTCTCCTTAGAGCTCTTGAAAAAGAGACTTGTACTGGTTCAAATCACCAACCAATTGTTTGTAAGTTGGATGACTAGACTCTTCACTAGTGTCTGTTGTCCCGAAAGTACTAAGAGATCACCCCCAACCAAACAAGCGAACAGATTGTCGTCCAATAACCTTTTCTAAGATATTCTTATCAGTCATTTTATCTGGAGGATTATCTCGCCTCAACTGTATTATTTGTTCCTGTAAAAAAATACAACATATTCTTAATCAATTATTTTTAAATTAAAAATATAGTCTCAATTATGCCAATATAAAGCAGTTGAATCATCAAAATCGACCATGATTTTTCACAAGCATACCCACTCAATGCTATTCATGCCACTGACAAAAAAATATGATGAAAAATCCAATAAATGCTTTCTACTTAAGTAACAACTAACAACAATTAGATCTCCACAATATAATGAAATTCTATATTATTCAAATTCATTCAGAGTTACAAAGAAAAACTAATCAATCCCTTCACACATCAACTCCCCCCACCTTTCAAAAAACATGGCAAAAATACAAAGAAAAACTAGAAAAGAAACGAAAATGCAAGTTTTAAGATCAATCTGATTCCAAAAAAAAAAAAAAATTCCCAGTGCATTAACTACATAAAAAAGATATTTCCAGTATATTACTCCATTCCTTTTTCTTTTGAGATGAGCTTTAAAGCAGTCTTGCCCCCGATACCTAAAAGCAGATTACAGTATTCATGAAAACACAATATTTAACTGCAGTTTTGCAAGACAAAGGCAATCTGTAGGTGACATAAGGCTCAAAAACAACAAAAATGAAATCCTCTAGGGTAGTGTAGCATAATTCTTCTGCTCTTCCCATCTAACAGAAACAAAACAATAAATACCACAAAAAATTGCTTGCATTTAACTGTTTAAGGTTTTGAACCTGCCCAGTTACAGATACCCCCAAAAAGTGGCAATTAAGAGGAATGATGCATTTAGAATGTGTTTTCATCTATTATAAGTTATTAGTTACTTTCTTTTCTTTTATTAAAGTTCCATATGTGTCAAATAAAGCAAACATCAGGAGATGCTATTATCATTTTGAATACATGACAGAAAATTCAAACAACATTCACCAAATGATGATGGTTAAAAATGATATTACCCCTAATGCTATCACAATAATCACATCCAGAAAGAATACACAAGTCAATGAATTGATCCATGGTAAGATTCAGCTCCTCCAATACCTGGAAAACCAAATCATCACTGGAAATAGATGATGATGATATTAATAATAATAAACAGCAAGAACTGTGTTTTGTAAAACTTATACACACCTTTGATACTTCAAATTCCAAGACTGGGACCTTTTTTGAGCTTGGATTTGTTAAATACCGAAGAAATCTAGATGTGCCAAAAGTAAGAGAATCCATGTCTTCAGATGCAATTGCATAAACCTGATAACCAGAAGAGCATATATGTCTTGCATCATTATGAAAGGCACACCAAGCACATTTTTTGGCAATGAAATTCTTCTTTCCATTTAAAATGGAATTTGAAATTGCCCTTCCATCTTAACATACCATTTCATCATGTCTGTAAAGAATTAAATTTTTACAAGAAAAATAATGCACCCAAATATAAGAAACTTTCAGGTATAATGAGATCCTTATCTTTCCAGCTTTGCAAAGTGCAGCACACTATGCCTCTACTTCTGAAGGAGCCTTAAAACCCCAAAAACCAAAAAAAGTAGGAATTTATTTCATCATTTCATTATTTGTGTACAAAGGATAAGTACCTAACAAGTGAAATCAAATATAAGGGCATTAAATCTGCAGAAATGATTTCAAACACACACTCAAACCAATATTTAATGATTTCATGCAATCACCTGAACCACAGGCCCTCCCATTCACGATCCATACTCTATATCTTTTCACGCTCTACACAAAAGTAACATATTGAAACATATTAAGTAAATAAATATACGACTGTTAACACTAAGGAATGTTAGTTAAACCTATATTGCTTCTATGAACCTAGTACACAACAATTACAATGTGAAATATTAGCGTAGATTTTCCAAGAACTGTGATGGGATTAATTGTTTGATTAATACTAATTACAAATTATGGAAATATGAAAGAGCTAAGTAATGGATATATCATTAGGTAACTATTTTTAAAAATGTTTCAAGATGGGGCCAAGGAGAAGTGGACAACAACTGTTTGATGGAGCCTTGCAGGAAAAAGGCAAAACAAGGATGCTTTGGTTAGAACTTAGATAGCATAGCAGCCGGTAAGGCATGGTGCCCACTGTCCACAGAGTTCGTTTGAGTTTAATATTAATATATTAATTAATTAGGATACTGAATCAATTTTGATTGGGTTAGTAAAATTATATTAGAAACTAAATTCAATTATTAACCTAACTTAATAACGTTCTATTAGTTCAGGTTGAATCTCAATTTCAAAATGCATAAAATAATCTATAATCTTTAATTCCAATAACATAAATTCTAAAAAAGCAATAGCCTCAGGCCAGCAATTACATTTCTACACAGAGCACAAGCTCTCCTGGGGGAGGGGTGATCAAGATCGACTAACTAACATATTATAAAACATTCAAATTAAAGAAAACCATAAATAATATCAAACGTATATTACATATATTATTACTCAAATAAACAAACACAGCCTCAGGCTAGCAATTACATTTCAAAGAAAACCAATAATACCTACATGATATAGTCACATGCCTTCAAACTCTGTTAGAATTGGCAACACCTATCTCAATCTCTATTTGCTCCTCAACTTCTACACGATTGCTCAATTGCTATCTTGTCATTGTCAATGCCTACAATAACTATTGAAAATAGAAGAGGAAAATGATCGATGAATGCATTTACTCATTAAGGTATATCACAAATGCATGAATGCAAAGGATGTGCAACATCAATATACGTGAAAAACTCTTTGCGAAAATCTTTATTTTCTTAATTTTTTGACTTAGGGTTATGTTGCTCATGCACACTTAGCCGGCCCTACCCTTAAGCCATTTATGCCATGGCATTAGGCCCTCAAATTAGAAAGCTGTTGGCATCATCCTCTATGGCTTGAACACATTAATCCTTAAACTTAGAAGGCTGCACCTCTTGGACTACATTTTATTTCGAAAGGGAAAGTTAAAAAAACTTAATGAAGACAAAGACCCCCAATTACCAACAGCACCCACATACTTAATTCTTTAATGTTTTATTAACAATATATAACTAGATTAATATATAGCCTGTGCATTATATTTAATTCTTGTTGAGATCACCCAATAAGAATGCTCTATCAATATAGAGATTTAATCATGTAAAGAGACACATATGCACTACAAGAAGAAGAAACATCCAAGAGAAGTTTAGTAACCTTTGTGTACTTTTGTACAGAATTCAATAACTATTTATGTTATTTAGCCATCCACATTATTAGTCATATTAATGTTCTATTAGTCTTTTTTAATTGTAATTGATGGTGATTATAGAATCATATACAAAATTAAAATTCAGTAAACTTTTTATATCTTAATATAAAATTTAATGATCATTTACATTATTTTACCACGTTAAGTATATTAAGGATATTTATATTTGAGTCCTATTTATCAAAAATCTCAAAGATACCAAATACATTTTTTATTAATTTTTATAAACTCGTTATATCATAAACGAAAATGTTATTTGAGAACTCAAAGTGTATACCTTTAATAAACTATTCATTTGTTTTCAACATGTAACTATAACTATTATATATATATATATTGACACCTTTTGAAAGGTTTGTCCCAAACTTCACTAAGCCATATTCATCCAACAACTCTTCTCAGGCTCTTTCTCTCTGTAATAACAGAACATCTTTTAAATTTTCAAGCAATTGTTCAGTACAAAGAGTGTGGTCGCAATTTTGGTATAAACGTTAGAAGCGTAAAATTAGACAGCTGCTGTGAATTCACAGACAATTGAGGGTTCTGTATTGTTCACAAACAGAAGTATAAAAAGAGAAATATTGCAGCTAAAATTGATGCAACCTGATTTGGTCTAATTGTTTAGGTGAAGACTGCAGTATTAAGCATAAAATAAGAAAAATAGTAACTAAAATTGATGCTTTAAATGACGACTCCAATATTAAGCTAACACATTATGGTCTAATCACATCATTGTGTACAAGCATAACATCTCTAACACTATAACAGCACACGTAGGAGCAGAAAACTGAAAGAACAGATACCAAACTTTTTTATCATAAATCTCAAAGATACCAAACTTTTTTATATATTGTTTTATTAATAATATATAAAAAGTTACTGATATTAATGAAGTGCAAATTAACATAAAAAAGTTAGAAGACCTCTAATGCACAGGTTCAACTGAACGATATTATAACTATAATGAGAACTCAAAACTAATCTGCAGCAAAAACCACAGAAATACACATTTGAAGCATCACACATATGAATACATACATATTATATTACCCACACATTATATCTTTTCTACTAGCATGCTCTGTAAAGGTAAAAAATTATATATATATAGGTATATGCATATGCTTTCTGTACCAATCTGTTTCCTTATAACTAAAATAACTCAGAGATCATTTTCAACTTAGGGTTTTCGCTGCAAATCAATGATCTCTCCAAAAGTTAATTGCAATGATCTATATTTTCCTAGATCCTATATTGTATTCACATAGAAGTATCAAAATGAAAGATCATTTGAATTACCTTGGGAAGATGATCTCTGAGTTGACAAAGCGAAGCGGTGTGAGAGAATCGAACAACAGAACGCCGCGATGACTACCGGAGGCGATGACGACGACGATCGGAGAAGGAGACAGAGGCGGAGGCAGAGTGAGAGAGAGAGGGGGGGGAAGATGCGTGATTGAGAGAAAGGGGGGGAAGATGCCAGATTTAGGGTTTTGGAGGGAATGGGAATTTTGGGAGGGAAATAACTTTTTTATTTTGTTAAAATATTAAGTTATTAAATAAAAAATAAAATAATTTATAAAAAATATTAATAATTATTTTGGGGAAGAAGTTGACTATGAGGTGGGTGAGGCATCACGGCTTTGACACTTTTATGGTATATAATTTCACCCATTTTGTAATTAGATATTTTAGAAAAATCACTTTTTTTACTTTTATCAATTATTTTATTGAATAAAATTTAAAGAATATTTAGGTATATTAAAAATTTGGTAGAGCTCTAAAAGAAGGAACACCAAACCTGGTGTTTGCTTGTTACATTAGAATAGACATATTTGTGTGATGTGTATATATATATGTATAACGTATGTGTATGTGTATAGATATGTATGTAGGTATTATTTATAGATACACATATAAAGATGTTTTTACAAAAAATATATAATTTATTAATTTTGGTGTAAATTGAAAAATGAATTTTGAATTTTGAATTAGTAAGTTATTTTATGTCGTATGGTTTAAAATTTTTTCATTATAAAAATATTTTTTTTATTTTTTTTAAACCAAACACCAAAATGTAAAAACATCCAACAAACAAATTAAACCTTATATTCATATTCTTTCTAACTATAAAAACCTTATATTTTATATTCTTTCTCACTACAAAAATCTTATTTGTAAATCTTTTCAAGTCTCTTTAAGGTTACATTTAGGTACATGTCTTATATAATAAATTTAGCACCAGACGCTGCCTAAAATGTCTTTCTTGTCTGCAAAAGACAGTGTCTATCTAGGTGACCTATAGAGCTTCTCTATCTCTAATTACCGTGTATTTGTTAAAGTTTTAAGAATTTTAGAAATGAGCAGATGGGCAAAGGAGCTTAATGAGCATAATTTTTACTTTTAGAGAAGAGGAAATTTTAGTGTAGAGATTTAGTTTTAGGTTTATTATTTGTATTTGTAAATAAAATAAAAATAAATTATTTTAAATTTTAAAAATTAAAACGACGTCATATAATTTGTTTTAAATATAAAATCATAAATACATGAATACCTACACATATCTAACATTTGCAATTATGTATGGGTAAATTTATAAATAATTACCCACACATACTAAACATTTATTAATATGTGTAGATAATATAATTCAAAAAAGTGCCACATCAACTAATACATAGATACCCACACAAATATAACATTTGTAATTATGTGTGGGTAAACTTATAAACAATTACCCACACATACGTAACATTTTTTAATATGTGTGGATAATATAATTCAAAATAATTGCCACATCAGCTAAAATTTTATCAGAAAATTATCCCACCAACCTCTGAAAGTGGAGGGAATTTTTTCCATCAAAATAAATGTGGGTATATCAATTTACCCACACATAATAAATATGGATAATGTAACAAGTTTGTCTAATTTAATCACCCTCACATATTACCATTATGTGTGGGTAAATACCTGCACATAATATGTGTGGGTGACTTATGTGTGGGTAAGTTTAAAAATAATTACCCACACATACGTAACAGTTATTAATATGTGTAGGCAATATAATCTAAAAAAACTACTATATCAGCTAATAGTGAATACCCACATATATATAACATTTGTACTTATGTGTGGGTAAATTTTTAAATAATTACCCACACATGCGTAACATTTATTAATATGTGTGGGTAATATAATCCAAAAAAATGACACATCAAATAAAATTTTATTGAGAATTATCCCACCAACCTCTAAAAGTTGAGGGAATTTTTTCTGCCAAAATAAGTGTGAGTATATCAATTTACCCACACATAATAAATGTGGATAATGTAACTAGTTTGTCTAATTTAATCACCCACACATATTAACATTATGTGTGGGTAAATACCTACGTATAATATGTGTGGGTAATTTATGTGTGGGTAAAGCCCTCAAATTCTTGTAGTGTTTCAACAAAAAAAGAAAAAAGAAAAAACAACATTAAAAGTATCATATGATGTTGTTACCACTCACTTGAACCATATATAAATTTTAACAAGAAACAACATCAGAAGTATCATATATATGACGTTACAACACACTTTGACCACAAATTTTAACAAAGAAATAACATTAAAAGTATCATACAAACTTACATCAACATATATAGAACACAAATTTTAAAAAGAAACAACATTAAAAAGTACCACGAATTTTAACAAGAAAAAATAGCATTAGAAGTAGGATGTGATGTTAATTACGACACACACTCGGACCACGAATTCAGTGGTCGCCAGATATGATTGAAGTGCATGTATTATTTGTGATCAAAAGTTAAAATTTCTCACCCTAAGGGCCTCCTGCAGCTCAGCCCCAAGATTTTTACAGGAGAGGTAAATCAAGATTCTTACAGAAGAGGTAAATCTGTGACCGATTATATAACATCTAAAATTCAAGATTCTTTAAAAACAACACATATACGATCTCCATCGCTAAACTATGCCCGTGGGTGAATTGTATGTATTATTGCACCTTACATTGGAACACTGAGGCGTAGAAATTAATATGAAGTACGCGGGAGTACTAGTGGTCACATTACATCTTTAATGCTGGCTGGGAAACATGAGAACTAAGAAAAATCTTACAGGGCTAGACTAACTGCCAAACTCGAGCAACGCACACTCAAAGACGACGTACGTAGTAGAAACTTGGGAAATGACCGTATATATATGAAATTCAACTAAGAATTTCATGAATGGCCATAAGCTGAACCCATATTATTTGAAGAAGATAAATATAAGGAATTAAGTATTATATATTAGGACGTTTTGAAGGTTAAACCAGAACCCTCAAACTTGTCATGGATAAGCTTCTTCAGGGCCTCGGCCACGGACGGGGAAAGATAATTGGACCAATCTCCAACCTTCGCTTTCCTGAAAAATGTTTTGTTATCGATATCGCAGGGAATAAGATCATCAATTTTTCCACTCTTGTTCACTTCCAAATCTTTCAAATTCTCAAAGCTACACAGCCTGGATATCTGTTCAGGCATCCCGTCCCTTTCTTCCTCCGATGAAAATGGAACCCCCAAGAACTCGGCCAGCTTCTTCACGTAAAACACATCATCTTCCTTCAAGTCTTCGTACTTCAAGAAGAGATTTTGGCCCGGATTCTCTTGGCCGGCCTTCCAATATCCCAACATATGATCCCAGAAAGGGCCAAAATCGATAATCCCAGACATACAGTACTTTTTGCACCACTCATCCAGTGAGATGGAGTAGTGATTCTTGGACTGTAGACTGGATGCAAAGTGCCAGATGGAGATGAACTGGTCCAAGGGATTTCTGCATATATAGACAAGCTTGCATTTGGAATTAGTTTTGATGGAGGCGGGCAGTGCAGAGTAAGGCAAGTGAGTGGAAAGAATTCTAGGGCTGGGAATGTCTTGGAGATTAAAGAGAGGAGCCTTTCGGTAGATTTGGAACTCAAGAGAAGGAACAAGAGCGTGGGGGTTAGCTGAGAGCAGCGGGCTCTCTATGAGGGGATGCTTGCTTCTGTTGGCTACGGCAAAGATGAGGGCTTTCAACCAGGTGGTGCCGCATTTTGGGAAGGAAGCTAAGATCGTATCAGTTTCATGTGCCTGGAAATGCTGTTGACAGGAAACAACGTTCTCAACGATTATCTCAGGACACCAGAAACCTTGATAGAACAGAAGATCGAATCCAGTACAACTCTTTTCTTTGGGAAGGCTTCCAAATAACCCTTCTTCTAGGGTGGGGTTCTGGTTCTGGAAGTTCTCTGACTTTGCCATAGCTGCGCAGATTGAGGCGTGGGACAGAAAGATGATAGCATAGCCGTGCGTCGATGGGTTCTAGCTAGGAAATATATATGGGGCAAAATATATATTTTAACACTTCTACTGGTATGCTTTTTTTTATTTACACACTTAGAATTTTTTATTATTTGAATGACATTCTTAGATTTTAAATTTAATTTAATTGCACTTTTGAATTTTTTTATTATTTCAATCACATATATCTAAATTATGCGAATTTGAGTCAATTGTACAGCTCAATAAATTTATTGAGAATAATAAATTAAGGGGTGTAATTGAAATAATAAAAATTTTAAAAATATAATTGACTCAAAATTATACAGTTTAAAATTTTTTTCAAATAACAAAAAATTTAAATATATAAATAAAAAAAACGTGCAAGTGCAGAGATTCAAATATATAAGATAAGAGTAATGCTATTCGGCCCCGAGAAAGCCACCCCCAAAGCCACTCACAACTAAATTACAAATTTACCCATTGATTAAATTCCTAACATACCCTCAATTCTAATCCAGCCCAAATCCCACCCTTCCTTTCTCTTCCTCTCGCTATCTCTCACACGAGACTTCCTCTCATTTCGACCTTCTCTCTCTCTCACTCTCCCATTCAGCTCGTTCCTCTCGTTCTGGCCATCTCTCTCTCTCTAACTCCGGTGCGTTCGACCGAGGCTCCGGAGTCCATTTGGCTCGTTTCGATAATCTTTCTCTCTCAAGCCCATGTGACAATGTCTTTAATGTCCTTTGGGCTCGTTCCAGCCCTGATCTACATGGAGGTAAGTCTTTAGTTTTATTAGCAATGTTTTTTAGCAAAGGTATATATGGGAGTGTTGGGTTTGATCGAAAGTTTAAGTTTTATAAGATCTATGAAAATTTGGCTATTGGATCTTGTTGGTTTTTTGGTATGTTGGACAATGGCGATAAGGGTGTTGGGTGATTGTCTCGGATCGCCGGAAACCATAGGTAATGGTGGCCGATGGCTACTGGCAGTGCATTTAAATGGGTGTTGGGTTTGATCGAAACTTTAAACTTATATCTACGGAGTTTCGGCAATTGGATCTTGCTGGCCGTGCATTTTTAAGTTTGGCCGAAAATTAAAAATCAGATCTACTAAAATCTAATTATTAAATTTGTCCCATATTTTTGTATGTTAACTCTCTTAATTTGGTATTTCTAATGGTAGGCTCTGATCGTGGAAAACTTCGGCCAGCGATGGTCACCGACAGCGTTAGTGGCGGCGATTGTGACTTCTGTCTGTACATACATACATATATTTATATATATTTACATATTCTCTTTTGTAATTATTTTAATTTATATTGTAAATATTGATATTTAGTTATGAATTTGGATTGAAGATATTGAAATTAATATTGAATTTGTGATCTTTGAATATTGTGAAGGATAAAATTAAATTGAATTGATTGAAATTTAAATGTTAATAAATTGAATTGGTTTGTATTTGTTTTGTGAATTTTTGAAGTGAAATTATTAAGTTTATTTAAGAATTGAATTGTAAATAGTTTTTATTAATTTTATTTGAATTTAGATATTTATTAATGTGTATATATATTTTAAATTTAAACTAAATAAAATTAAAAAATATTAATAAAATTAAATTTGACAAACAGAAAAAATTTTAATTAAATTTATAACATTTGTGTTTTAAATTAGTCTTCAAGAGCCTTGTTAACAATTTGACATACAGAAAATATTCAAAATGGTAATAGTATGAGTAATTATTCAGTTAGATATATTTTAAATATAATTAAAAATTTGATCAAACATTTGTTGTAAAAAAAATATTCAAAAAATATTCAGTCAAATATTCAAACACTTGAAAATTGTAAAATTATTTATGTATTATACACTCGTTAGTAATATATTTTACATACTATATAGTGTATAAATTAGAAGATATTTATAATATTCCAATTTTGAAATTAACTACATCAAATTTTAGTTTAATTTTACTCTCTGAAGAATTATGATTTTCAATTTCGAAATGGGTGAAGTTGCAATCAACTGTTCTAGTTCGCATCAAAATATCGTGTATGAACATGGTGTATCTATTTGATACTACACATCATGAATTAAGATTAATTTTAAAAAAAAAATTCTTTGCGTGTCAATTTTAGATTTGACAATTGTTATCGAATAATTTTAAAATTTGATGTAAAAGTTCATGTTGACCAAATCCCTCTCTTAATTTGCATGACTTATTTCGTTATTCACAAGATTATCACATATATATTTAGTTAATTGTGAATTAGAAATAAAATTTGTACTAATTTATTTGTAATATATGATCTCTCTAATGTAAAATAAATACACATCTCATCAATTTTTTTAAGTCTACTCATTTTTTAAATATTACATTAATTAAATTATTATAATAAATCAATACATATTTATTTTGCTTCTTAAATTATATATTATTACTCCATACCTTAACTGATTTAAATATTCTAATATATCAAATGTAATACATATCACTGACTCATCTTCAAATATTCTCTAATTTGTAATATGTGGTTAGATAACAAAGTAAGAGAAAAAAATATAACATAATTATCTTTCGACAGATTTTAATTTTTAAATACATGAGAAATAATTAAAAATATTCATAAAAATTCAAAACAATGCTAAAGCTCAATCTTAGGCGGTGACTCATCCCAATATATAGCAAGGAAACTTCAATTTGGCAGTGAGCTAAGTACATACTCATATATTAAAATCTGAAATTAAAGCTCAAATTAATATTAATCCATTGAAAGTCCTAGCTAGCTAGCTAGCTAAGTACATACTCATATATAAAACATGAATAAGAAAAAAAATATAATAATTACTTACACTTGAATTGGGAGACCTTATATAACAATCATCACTTGCATATATCATTTGTATTCCAAACTTAACATGTAAAAATTGTAATTCCATTTAGTTAATATTTTTTCATTTTATTTAATATATATATATATACATTAATAAATATCTAAATTCAAATAAAATAAACAATAACTATTTACCATTCAATTCTTAAATAAACTTAATAATTTTACTTCAAAATTTCACAAAAAAAAATATAAACTAATTCAATTTATTAACACTCAAATTTCAATCAATTATTTCATTTTAACTTTCACAATATTCAATTGTCACCTCAACACCCCATCAAAAAACATCAACAAACAAAAAAAAAATTAATGTAGAAGAAAGATATAATATATATATATATATATGAATGTACGTACACGCAAAAAGCCTAAACTAGTCAAAACCGTTGCCACAAGCAGCCGTTGACGACCACGTTGGCTGGAAACTCCTTCAATCAGAGCCTACCGTTAGAAACACCAAGTCAAAGAGGTTAAAATACACAAAAATGGACCAGATTTAACAGTTGGATTTTCGTAGATTTGACTTCTAATTTTCGGCCACTAACTTAAAAATGCATTGCTAGTCGTCACCGACCACAATGGCTAGTGGTTTCCAGCTATCAGAGGCAACCACCCGACACCCTTATCCCCATCGACCAACATTCCAAAAAACCAACAAGATCCAAAGGTTGAATCTCCATAGAACTAAGTCCAAACTTTCAGCCAAACCCAAATAGTAAACACATTGGCAGTCACCGCCCAGCATCGTAGCGAGTGGTTTCCAATGATCCAAGGCAACCATTCAACACACTTATCCCCATCGACCCACATATCCAAAAACCAGCAAGATCTAACAGCCAAATCTCCATAGATCTAAGTTTAAACTTTTGACCAAACCCAAATCATAAGTATATATGTATGAGAGAGAGAGACTTACCTCCTTGTAGATCGGGGCCAAAACGAGGACGTCGGAGATGTTGTGACACGGGATAAGCATAAGGGAGGAATGAGATCGTGGAGCGCGAGCGAGAGTGTGAGAGAAAGAGAGAGAGAGTTTGAGTACGAGTAAGAGTGTGAGAGAAAGAAAGAGAAAGAGATGGCCGGAAGGGAAAGGGAGCGACAATCAAAAGAGAGAGTGAGACCAACGACATGTAAGGAGAGAGAGGGAGAAGGTTGCTTTGAGCGAGCGAGAGTGAGACAGTGAGGGGCATAAATTTGAAATATTTGATTTTGGGTCATTCTTCATATCGTGATATATCGCAAGATTTTAGGCTCGATAAAACACGAGATATCATCACTTGCATTTATCATTTGTATTCTAGACTTAACATGTAAAAATTGTAATTCCATTTAGTTAATATTTTTTATTTTATTATATATATATACATTAATAAATATCTAAATTCAAATAAAATAAACAATAACTATTTACCAATCAATTCTTAAATAAACTTAATAATTTCACTCCAAAAAAAATATAAACTAATTCAATTTATTAACACTTAAATTTCAATCAATTATTTCTTTTAACTTTCCCAATATTCAAAAAATCACAATAAAAAATAAAGTAAAATTTTGAATTCCCACCTCAACAACCAAATCAACATCACCCCCCCCCCTCAAAAAAATCAGCAACAAAAAAAAAAAATAATGTAGAAGAAATATATATATATGTATGTATGAACATGCAAAAAGCCCAAACTAGCCCAAATCGTCTCCACGAGCCGCCATCGACGACCACCGTTAGCTGGAGATTCCTCCGATCAGAATCTACCGTTAGAAACACTAAGTCAATGAGGTTAAAATACACAAAAATAGACCAAATTTAACGGTTGGATTTTCGTAGATTTGATTTCTAATTTTTGGCTACTAGCTTATAAATGCATTGATAGTCGTCACCGACCACAGTGGCTAGTGGTTTCTAGCGATCAGAGGCAACCACCCGACACCCTTATCCCCATTGACCAATATTCAGAAAAACCAACAAGATGCAAGGGCCGAATCTCCATAGAACTAAGTCTAAACTTTCAGCCAAACCCAAATAGTAAACACACTGGTAATCGCCACCCGGCATTGTGGCCGATGGTTTCCAATGATCCGAGGCAACCATTCGACACCCTTATCCCCATCGACCCACATATCCAAAAACCAGCAAGATCCAACAGCCAAATCTTTATAGATTTAAGCTTAAATTTTTGACCAAACCCAAATCGTAAGTATATATGTATGAGAGAGAGAGAGAGAGAGAGAGAGAGAGACTTATCTCTTTGTAGATCGGGGTCAGAACGAGGACGTCAGAGACGCTGTGACACAGGATGAGCAGAATGGAGGAATGAGACCGTGGAGTGTAAGCGAGAGTGTGAGAGAAAGAACGAGAGAGTTTGAGAGCAAGCGAAAGTGTGACAGAAAGAGAGAGAGTTTGAGTGCGAGCGAGAGTGTGAGAGAAAGAAAGAAAGAGAAAGAGATGGCCGGAATGGAGATGGAGCGACAGTCGAAAAGGAGAGCGAGACCAATGACTGGTAGGAAGAGAGAAGGAGAAGGTTGCTTCGAGCAAGTGAGAGTGAGACAATGGGGCCATAAATTTGAAATATTTGCTTTTGGGCCATTCTTCATATCGCAATATATCACAAGATTTTAGGCTCGATAAAACACGAGATATCACGATATTTCGAGGGTGGCTTTCTAGGGAGCTGAATAGCATTACTCATAAGATAATAATTGTTTGCAAGTCATATTCGTGTCATGTCGAGACACAAGGATAACACATATATGGTTAATCCAAATTAACAAGACTTGTTTATGTAATTAATCATGTTAAATCTCTCAATCTTAACGCATACATAGTAAATGGGTGACACAATTAGACACACATAATTCATTTATCGTGTCACATATATTATAACATATTAACTCATTTATTATATAGGTCATTCTAAACTCATTATAAAGATAACATGAAAAGGCTGTTAAATATGTTTTAACACATTTAATACATTAACTTATTAAGAAACATTTAATCTGTTAATAAACAAATAGCCTAAGTTACTTGTTCACTTATTATTCTGTTAACTAAAATTGATTCATTGCCCACTTCGAACAATAATTATGTTGTCAGAAGCAGACTTGAGCTAGCCACGTCGAGAAACAAATTTAAGTAGGGGTGCACATGGTTCAGTCTGGCCAGTTTTGGGCCAAGAAAATTCGTCGAACCGTACATGCGGTTTACACTTATAAGCAAACCGACTGGTCTGACTTGCTGAGGAGAAATCGCACTGAACCACACCGCAGTATGGTTCGGTTTTCGCGGTTTGTTGGAAATGCAACAACTCTCAGTTCACCATCACCAAACTTCCACACTCACTCATCGACTAAGATTTATTCCAAATAATAAAAGCTTCGAACCCATCTTATTTTAGTCAAGATATTGCAGTACCTTGATTGAAATGGCATCGTGAGCTAGTCTGGTACGGCAGGCGACGGGGGTCGGTTCGTTGCAAACTTCATCTATCTCGCTTCGGTCGGTGTCTGGGTGCATCGGGTGGGTCAAGTCCATGTGCATGGCAGCGGCAGCCGGCGGGAGGATGGGTCGATTCGTCGCAAGCTTCATTGTTCTCGCCTCGGTCGGTGTCTGGGTATAGCGAGTGAGTCAAGGCCAGGTGCGTGGTAGCGGCGGCTGGCGGGGGCATGGGTCTGTCGGTGAGAGACCTGGTGCGACGAAGGGTGCGTCGCCGTCGCCAACGCCGACAGAGGAAAAGGGGGAGAGAGAAGTGATTTGGGGATTTAGGGTTACTGGTTAAACACCCCCCTCCCCCGCCGCGTTTCTCATTTTATAATTTATATTCTATATTATATATATATATATATTATTCTAATTAAAGGATAATCGGGTGGTTTAGTTTCAAACCGAACTGCCAACCTTCAAACTGCGAAACTGCGATTTGGAGGTTTTCCAAACCGCACCGAACCGCCTCTTTAAAAAAATCGTGCGGTTCGGTGCGGTCCGATTTGGTGTGAATAGTTTTTGCGATTTACCAATTTTTTTGAACACGCCTAAATTTAAGCCACTCGACGGGCAACAATTATGTTGCTAGAGACGCGGATGTGGGCTAGCCATGTGGAGCAATAGATTTAAACCACCCGCCCCCATCACCACCCCAATCAAATCAACTCCACCCCACTCCCCAATTAATAATTTTAAAATTTAACTTATTTTTATTTTACTATATTTATGTATATATATTGAATGGATAAGATTTTGTTTTGTTACATTAATTAACAATTTTTGATTTAAGAAATTCTTAATTTGCTTCATTTTTGTATTTAGCCAAATCTAATATAGTTGGTATAAATTCCGCCACGATCATTAACAATTTCAAATTTAACTAATCCTTATTTTACTTTATTTTGTAACTTTGCTTCTCTTAATTTGCTGGAATTCTAAGGATTTTCACCTTTTTTTTGTCATTCGGAAAAAGATGTATGTTGTGGAGTGGCTTAAGAAAATCTCAAAAATTTTAAAATAAGAGAAGTATTTTGCATAAATTCGGATGATCTCGAAGTCTCCCAAATAAGAGTTCCCCAGAGTCCCCAAAGAGTTTTTAGGACAATCAAGCTTCAACATGTAAAAGTATGAAGACTCTGAAAAGTCTTTAGACTTATCTGGAGGATACTCATCAGGGCATTTTATCCCAAACATACCTCTAGGCCCTCCAACCTTATCAGATGCATCTTTCCCGAAAAGTCTGGAGACTCTTGTCTGTGGATCCCACCAAGTATCTATAAATACTCGTCTGCGCCAAGGCAAACGGATCTTTTGACCGATCTTTTTCCTGACTCTTCTCCGGACCTATTGGAACCTACTGAGACCTTACACACTCTAAGACTATAGTCTCGAAAACTTAAGACACTGAACCTCACATTACTGATAAGGAATCCACTCCCCCAAAGACCCATAACTGGACATATTACTCACGCAGTTGCATGCATCTGCATCCCTATTTTTCAGACATCAAAGTTTGATTTAGGTATTGAAGCACCTATGTGAGGAAGATCCCCGTGTGTCTTTTAACTATCTTTGTGGCTGCAAATACCCCCGAAAACTCCCAAAACTATTCCTTGAAGACCCTTGAGATAGTCACCCGAAGACGGTTCCCTGAAGACTTCTTGGGGGCATCATTTTCCCTGAAGACTCTGAAGACCCTCCAAGGACCTCTAAGCTTCAGTCCTCTCGGGCCAAAGAACAAACCCCAACCTTTGTTGACTCCTCGAGCAACATCTTGTATCTCTTGATTTTCTCAAAGGACTATTTTGATTGTTTACAAGATAAATAAATTTAATTATTTTATTTTGACAGCAACAAAAAAACAAGTAATTGGTTCTTTCATCACAAACCATATATATTTGTGGAAATTCATATATCTTCACAAAATTTTCATAAAAAGCTTACTATAACAAAATATAATAGTAATAATTCTACAATTTTAATTAAGTTGATATATATTAGAGATATGTTTGTTTTTAGTTTTTAATTTTGAAATTTTTGTGTTCGATTTTCCCTTTCTTGGAAAATAAAAAATGATTAATTATTTAATTCCTGTTTGCTGCCATCTTCAAAATTTTAAACAAAAACATAGAAATGTCATTTGATAAATCTAGTTTTGTCAAATTATTTGAATTTTTAGAATTGCAAGTCCTCGTTATATAATTTTATTTTTACATATAAATTATTTGTGAAAAGTTATTAAATTGAAGAATTGGGGGGAGGAGGAAGTTGACAGACAGATTGACAGAGGGAAATTCTATTTGTAACCAAACGTTTTACTCTTCGCAACCTACTTTTAATATTCCTAAAGTACCCTGAGATGAAAAGTCATATTTGCCCTTTATTTAAATATTTGACGCTTAATCACCTATCATTACTCTTCAAGCGCGTGCACTTACTTTCTCGACTATCATTGCCACAACCACTTTACTCACCTACAACTGAATATCGTGCAACCATTATTATTCAACACCGACCATTACACAACCACTATTATTCAACACCAAATATTACTCAGCCCAATTCTTCTCACCATAGCTAATTATCATTTACTATCAACAATTACTATCACCGATATAAGATTATTATCTGCAAATGTTTACGCAGAGTTTGATGAAGAAGATAATGAGTATTCCTGTTTCAATGATAAACAACACAATTTACAACATCTATCACTAGTTCAAGCACATAATTTACACATACACGACGGATGAATTTAAAAAAATAAGTTTAATTAAAAAATAAAAAGTACCCATTCACTGTTTGAAGCCCCGAACCCTGGGGTTCGGGGGATCCCTCGAACCTCAAGGTTCGGGGGATCCCTCGAACCTCAAGGTTCGAGGGATGCCTCGAACCCTGAAGTTCAAGGTTTGGGGGATGCCCCGAACCCCGGGTTTCAGGGTTCAGGGGATGCCCCGAACCCCGAGCTTCGAGGCTTGGGGGATGCCCCGAACCTCGGGGTTCGGGGCATTCCTAACTGCCCGAACTCCAGATCTCCCAGAAATGTCTCTCACTTATATAATATCTTATTTTTAAAAATTGAAATAATTTCTCAATATTATCAAATAACATGCATCTATATAATTTATTTTTAAAAATAACATAATTTATAAAATCGATCACTAGTTAAATCACATAATTTACATGGGGTTCGGGGCATCTCCCAGCCCCCGAACCTCGGGGTTCGAGGCATCCCCCACCCCCCGAACTCCAAAATTTGGGAGGTTCCAAGAATTTCGAATCTATTAATTCGGAGAAAATGAATTCTCCCGAATCTTGACAGTAGAAAATTATTAATATTTTTAAAAATTAAAATAAATAACATGCATCTATATAATTTATTTTTAAAAATAACATAATTTATAACATCTATCACTAGTTAAATCGCATAATTTACATACACTACTAATGAATTAAATCACATAATTTACATACACGACAAATGAATTAAAAAATAAGATTAATTAAAAAATAAAAAATAAAAAAAATCCTTCAAATGTGCCTTGAAATCCCGAACCCCAAGGTTTGTGGCCTGGGAGATGCCCCAAACTTTGGGGTTCGAATAATTTGGAGTTCTTCGAATCCCGAAGTTCGAGACATCCCCTAACCTCTGAACCCCAAAATTCAAGAGATCCCAAGATCTCCGAATTTATAAATTCAGAGAAAATGAATTCTCCCGAACACTGAGGTTCAGGAGTATATATATATATATATATATATTTCATATATTATAATTATATATAATTATAACTATGCATATTATACATATAATATGTATGTATATATATAGTTATATTATGTATGTATATATATAATAAAATTTTAGTTCTTTTATAAAATATAATTATAATATTATAAATACTATGAGAATGATTTCATATTACATAGCCATATATATATATTAAATACATATATATGTTATATTTCTTCTGAATCTATTAATTTAATTCATCCGTAGTATATGTAAATTATGTTATTGAACTAGTGATTGATATTATAAATTATGTTATTTTTAAATATAAATCATATAGATGCATGCTATTTGATAATATTAAAAAATTATTTTAATTTTTTCAAATATTAATAATTTTTTGTTGACTTATATCCATTTAGTTATAATTGCTGTTATTTGAATAATAGAGTTGATTTGCAACGTATGGGGATATGTTTTAAATGATGGGTGTTTGGAGGGTATGTTCAGAATATAGATGATTACAAAAAGAAATCACTCTGATTGTAAATAGTAAAAATTAACCCCCTCTCGTCTGTTATCCGTCATTATACACTTCTTTTTCTCTCTGCGTGTACCTCCAACCCCACATCATAACTCAGCCACAAATGCTGCTGGTCCATCATAACTCAGCCACAAATATTTCCATATTGTGATTACCTGTCCAGATTCGACTGTGATGTTACCAGCATGGTTGGTAACATTTATTAGTTCATGTATTATTGAGATATTTTATTTAACTTTATTTTTACTTTATATCCGTGGGTTAAATGCCGTGTTTGCTAATATTTTATTAATAAATAAAATATTTTAAAATTAAAAATAACATATCTTCCCTAAAATACAAAACATCACCTCTATTTAAAATGGTGAACGCGAATCTGAAAATGCTATTGGGTTGGGTTTACCTCTTAGTTGGAGAATGGCTCAATAATGATCCGATAATGGTTGGGGCGTTTCATCAAAGAATGGTTCAGTTTCTTTTACTAGTATCTTTATTTCACGAGACTAAAATACTCTTAATGAATTAGGATTTTTTTTAACCTTTTAAAGTATAAAATTCGTGCATAATAGATGGGCAAAATAGAAGAAAAGAACAGAAGAAAAATGACAAATTTATGAGAGAAATTCAAATTTTCGTTCTTACTCGTGCAGTTGTGATTGCACAGCAGATCAGATGGTCGTTTGTGCTCCGATTGATATGAAATTTTGAGGGTATATTCGAGACTCCTTGTTTTAAGATCTGGATGGTGAAGATTTAATTTAGTGGTCTGGATCTTTGAGAATCAAGCCATTTTCGTTTTACTTTGTGATTTGGCTTGGTTTTCTATTTTTGCTTGCGCAACAATGATCGAACAAGCGATCTGGTGGTCTATTCTGGTCTGATTGAATTGAAATTTGTAGGGATACATTCTACACTCATAGTTCTAAGATCTAGACGGTGGAAATCTGTTTTGGAGGTTGGGATCCTTGGGAATCGAGTAGTCTTGGTGCTGCCACCTGGTTCAATTTGTTCTTCATTATCTTTTTAGTTATTTTATTGATTTGAAATAATATTGATTATGTTTTGTCTTTTGCCTCTTGTGACTGTTGAGAGGATTTTGTAATTTAGATTTGGTGATATTATTGAAATTTTTTGGTGGATTTCGATCCCATAGTTTTTACTCCTCAAATTAAGGGAATTTTTCACATAAAGTGATTATCTCATTTATTTTTGTAATTGTACTTGATATTTGGTTAGTTGTTTTGTTTCCTCACAAATTTTCACAAGAAGGGATTTGGTATAGTGATCCCACCAAATGCAGAAGCTGATGGAAATTTATAGTTCTAGATGAGAAAATGAAAAGTTTCTACAATAAATTTATGTACCAAATGTAGAATTAAAAAAATTATTAGTAATCAATTTGTTATTTCACATCATTTTTAAGTAATATTTGCTAACGAAGATATAGACTAAAAAAAATAAAATATAAAAATATTTTGAATAAAAATATTTTTATTGTATTATTAAATTTATCTGAAAAGAAATAATTTGATTTCTTATTTTATATTTTTTAGATAAATTTATTTCTGTCTTCTTTCGGATAAGTAATATTGAATCTTACAGATAAGTTATCTTGATGTAACATTATCTTATTCATTTTAACAAACGATATTTTAGCATATTTTCAACAAAAAATGTGAATATATTAATAATGTAATAAATTTATTTTAATAACTATTTCTTTCACAAAAAAATTAATATTTACATGTATTGGTAAATGAATAGTTTTTAAATATAATACATGTTGGGTTCAAAATTTGTAAAACTAGAAAGGTTATTATTTGTGTTGATTTGTAATTTTTTAATTTTTATATTTCTTAAAAGTAAGAGTATGTAAAATTTTGATTTAGTCAAAATAATCGAATCGAAAATAGACGGAACAGAAGAAAGAAGTGAAAAAGAAAAGAAAGAAAATGGAAAGAAATGCATTAATGAGGTGGTTCAACTGGCAACTGGTATGAAAGGAAGCTATCATTCAATCTCATTGTCCATTCCATTAAATGACCGACCCATTACCACCATGGCTTCTCGCACTGTCACCTCAAACAGCTATTAACGCCTATTCAGCATTAAATGGCGACATTACTCGGCAACAATGGGGTGGGCTTTTTGGGCAACAAGATAAATCAGATTCGGTCTCTCCCTATTTGAGCCCGGCCATCTCTCCCGTACGGCATTAAATGCTGATGGTCCTTCCTTGCAATGGACAAGTCTCTTCGCTATTTCAGGATCATGTTATTCGTACCGGAAGAGTTTTACATGGGAGTTTATAACTGATTTTTTCGTGAAAATTTGAGAATTTATGATGATAAATTTATAATATTCTCTTCTCTTAAATTCTTTTTCTCTCCCTTCCCCCTCCAATAACCGCACCTTGCTCTCTTCTTTGCCCTTCAACACTTCTTTTCTCTCTGCGTGTACCTCCAACCCCACATCATTGTTTCAAAAGGTGAAATCGCTCACCCCGAGCGCCCCTTACCCCCGATCCGACAGGACGTAGGGGGTTTAACCATGGTGACCCAGTCGGACGCAGTAGCTAGACTGTTCTCACCACGCACAAGGAGCCCCGCTCACTTTAGAGAGAAGTTACCTCCACACTATCGCTTGCGAGTTTTGACCACTGATCCTTATTCTAAGATTCATCATGAAAGATACTTTGTACCTTTCTTCTTGACCAACTGAACTGTCCATGCAGGCTCCAACCCCACGTCATAACTCAAGCCACAAATGCTGCTGGTCCATCATAACTCAGCCACAAATATTTATGATTCCTGTGTGGGAGATGCCGACGGCCAAGAGTACATGATTTTCAGCTATGATTAGCTGTTACGTTGGCCTAGAGGAGAGTACCTCATTTCCATACTGTGATTACCTGTCCAGATTCGACTGTGATGTTACCAGCATGGTTAGTAACATTTATTTGTTTATGTATTATTAAGATATTTTATTTAACTTTATTTTTAATTTATATCCGTGGGTTAAATGCCGTGTTTGCTAATATTTTATTAATAAATAAAAATATTTTAAAATTAAAAATAACATATCTTCTCTAAAATACAAAACATCCCCGCTAATTCAGAATGATGAAGGTGAATATGTAAATGCTGTTAGGTCGAGTTTCTCTCTTAGTTGAAGGATGACCCAATAATAGCTCAGTAATGATTTGAGCATTTCATCAAAGAATGACCTGATTTCTTTTACTAATACCTTTATTTTACGGAACTAAAACATTCTTAATGAATTAAGGTTTTTTTTTTTAACCTCTTAAAGTATAAAATTATGGGAAAAATAGAAGAAAAGAACATAAGAAAAAGGGCAAATTTATGAGAGAAATTCAGATTTCCATTTTTGTCTACGCAACTATGATTGAACAACAAATCAAATGGTCGTTTGTGCTTTGATTCATATGAAATTTTGAGGGTATGTTTGAGACTCCTTGTTCTAGGATTTGACGGTGGAGATTTGATTTAGTGGTCTGGATATTTGAGAATCGAGCTATTTTTGTTTTAGTTTGTGGTTTGGCTCAAATTTCTATTTTTGCTTGCACAGTAGTGATCGAACAGGGAATCGAATAGTCTATTCTGGTTTGATTGAGCTAAAATTTGTAGGGTACGTTCTAGACTCATGGTTCTAAGATCTAAACGGTGGAGATCTATTTTGGAGGACGAGATTCTTGGGAATCGAGCCATCTTCGTACTGTCTCCTAGTTTGATCTATTCTTCATTATCTTTTTAGTTATTTTATTGATTTGAAATAATATTGATTTGGTTTTGTCTCTTGCCTCTTATGACTGTTGAGAGAATTTTGTAATTTAGGTTTGGTGATATTATTGAAACTTTTGGGTAGACTTCGATCCTGTGATTTTTACTTCTCACATTAAGGGGGTTTTCCACGTAAATTGGTTGTCTCCTTTACTTTTGTGATTGTATTTAGCATTTGACTAGTTGTTTTGTTTCCTTGCAGATTTTCACAAGAAGGGATTTGATATATTGATCCCAACAAATGCAGAAACCGATGGAAATTTATAGTTCAAGATGAGAAAATGAAAAGCTTCTACAATAAATTTAATGTACCAAATGTAGAATTAAAAGAATTATTAGTGATCAATTTGTTTCGTTCACATCTTTTTTAGGTAGTATTTGTTAACTAAGATATAGACTAAAAAAAATAAAATATAAAAAGCATTCTAAATAAAAATGCTTTCTATTGTATTGTTAAATTTATTTAAAAAGAAGTCATGTATTTTTTTATTTTAGATTTTTCAGATAAATTTATTTATGTTTCCTTTCGAATAAATCATCTTGAACCTTACAGATAAATTATCTTGATGCAAACTTATCCTATTCATTTTAACAAACGGTACTTTAAAGTATTTCCAACAAAAAATGTGAATATATTAATCTTATAATAAATTTACTTTAATAACTATTTCTTACACAAAAAAATTAATATTTATATGCATTGGTAAATGAAAAGTTTTTAAATATAATACATGTAATGTTCAAAAAACATAAAACTAGAAAGGTAATAAAGATTCATTAATAAAACTAGAAAGGTTCGTGTTGATTTTTAATTTTTTTATTTTCATATTTCTTAAAAGTAGGAGTATGTAAAATTTTGATTTAATTAAAATAATCAAACTGAATTGTTCAATTTTTTTTTATAAAATTCAGTTCAATTTGATTTTTTTTAAAAAAATTCATTAAACAATTTTCATTTAATTTTTATATTATAAATAAATAAATTAACGGAACCCGCTGAAATTTCCAAACCACATGGTTTTTTACCTCAATTTGGACGGAACAAAAGAAAGAAGTGAAAAAGAAGAAGAGAAGAAGAAAATGGAAAGAAATGCATTAATGAGGTGGTGCAACTGCCAACTGGTATGAAAGGAAGCTATCATTCAATCTCATTGTGCATTAAATTACACGGAAAAAAATTAATTTTGAATGGCTAAGTCAGCATGAATTAAATGCAAACCTGCCCAAAATTAACGTTGGAGAGCAATCTCCGTTTTGGGTAGAAATCTTACTAATCATGTTACTTTTCTTTTCTTTTTCTGATAATAATATATTACACTTCAAATAATGTTAGAAATTACGATTAATTAGTGATAATATCATCAATTATATGATATTTTTTATTAAAAAAATGAAAAATTATATCTCATTATCTCTTTTAATTAAAATATAATACATATCTAATAATACTGTAATAAATCATGGCTCATGGGTCTGGAGCTTGTAGGGACTTAAAAAAAGGCGAGACCGACCCATTACCACCATGGCTTCTCGCACTGTCACCTCAGACAGCTATTAACACTTATTCAGCATTAAATGGCGACATTACTCGGCAACAATGGGGTGGGCTTTTTGGGCAACAAGATAAATCAGATTCGGTCTCTCCCTATTTGAGCCCGGCCATCTCTCCCGTACGGCATTAAATGCTGATGGTCCTTCCTTGCAATGGACAAGTCTCTTCGCTATTTCAGGATCATGTTATTCGTACCGGAAGAGTTTTACATGGGAGTTTATAACTAATTTTTTCGTGAAAATTTGAGAATTTATCATGATAAATTTATAATATTCTCTTCTCTTAAATTCTTTTTCTCTCCCTTCCCCCTCTAATAACCGCTCCTTGCTCTCTTCTTTGCCCTTCAACACTATCTCTCACTGCCTTTCTCTCGTCGTTGCCTCTGCCTCGCCACCCACTACTGTCTCGTCCTTGCCACCCATCGTCGTTGCTGTCTCACACTCACTACTTGTCATTGCATCCTCGCCTTGCCCTCGTCGCTCACTGCATCCTCACCTGGCCATCTTGCCTCTCGCAGTGGCAGTCGGCCAGGTGTCAGTCGACCCTCGTCGCCCACTACATCCTCACTGAGTTGTCTCGCCTCTCGCAGTAGCAATCGGTTAGGAGTTAGTCATTGGCTAGGCGAGGATACAACGGGTAGCGAGCGACAAACAATTTGTTTCTAAAATATATATTATTTCTTTCAATTGAAATAAATTATAATAAAAAAAATTAATTTTGAATGACCGAAAAAATTAATTAATGAGGTGGTCCAACTGGCAACTGGTATGAAAGGAAGCTATCATTCAATCTCATTTTCCATTCCATTAAATGACCGAAAAAATTAATTTTGAATGGCTAAGTCAAGATGCATTAAATGCAAACCTGCCCAAAATTAACGTCGGAGAGCCATCTCGATTTTGGGTAGAAATTTTACTAACGATGTAATTTTTCTTTTCTTTTTCTGATAATAATATATTACTCTACCCCTCAAATAATGTTAAAAATTATAATTAATCGGTAATGATATTATCAATTATATAATATTTTTTATTAAAAAAATTATATATTATTATCTTTTTTATTTAATATCATTTTTAATTAAAATATATCACATATCTAATACTACTATAATAAATCATGAGTCTTAATATTAAGTCGTCTCCATATGGCTCTAGAGCTTGTAGGGACTTAAAAAAAGGGCGAGACCGACCCCTTACCACGATGGGTGCTCACACGGTCACTTCAGTCAACTATTAACGCCTATTTAACGGGTAAATCACACCAAAGTTTACAAAACTTTATCGTCCTTTTCAATTTGGTCACTAAACTTCAATTCCTTCCAAAGTGATAACAAAACTTTAAAATATTTTGCAATATGGTCATTAAAGTGATTTTTGGACAATTTTTTGCCAAAATTACTGACATGGCAATGGCCACATCATCACTACGTCAACGCCACATCATCGCCACGTCAGCAATTTCAAGTAGGATCCATAAAAAAATCACTTTAGTGACCACATTGTAAAATATTTTAAAGTTTTATTATCACTTTGTAAGGAATTGAACTTTAGTGACCAAATTAAAAATGACGCCAAAGTTTTGTGACTTTTGGTGTGATTTACCCCTATTCAACATTAAATGGCGACACTACTCGGCAACAATGGGGTCAGCTTTTTCGACAACAAGATAAATCAAATTCAGTTTCTCCCTATTTGAGCCAGGCCATCCCTCCCGTACATCATTAAATGCTGATGGTCCTTCCTTTAATGGCAATGGATGACTTTCTTCAATATTTCAGGGTCATGCTATTAATATTGAAAGAGTTTTATAGAGAGATTTACAGATGATGTTCTCGCGAGAAATTGAGGATTTATCACAATAAATTTGCAATATTCTTTTCTCTCCTCTTCTCTCTCTCCCATTCCCTCTCCAGTAACTGCACCTCTCTCTCCCTTTTCCCCTTCAATACTGTTTGTCATAGCCTTCCTCTTGCCATCACCTCCGCTGCTACCTTGCACTTGTCGCTTGACGCCCGCTACTTATCGTTGCATTCTCTCCTAACTGATCGTCATCGCCCGCCGACCTCGCTGATTGTCGCATGCACTCACCCTCATTGCCCATTGCATCCTTACATGGTCGTCTCTCTCTCTCTCGCAGCAGCGGTCAGCCAAGCGTCAACCGTTGGCTAGGGCGAGGCAATGGTGACGGAAGACGCGAGGGCGAGGTGGCGACGACGGAGAGGTAGTGACGTGTGGCGATAAGAAGGCTATGAGAGGCGGTGCTAAAGGGAGAGGAGAGGAGAAAAAATAGGAGAGGATGGAGGAGATGAGAGAAGGGAAAAATGATCATTAAGAGAAGAAAGAAAGAGGCAAAATGGTATTTTCAAATCATCTTATATGTACAAATAGCATTAGGGAAATTCTATTCGCATACAGGGTTTTACTCTTCGCAGCTATATTTTAATATACCTAAAATACCCTATTTTGAATACTCATTTTTACCCTCACATTCACTTTCTTGCTCAATCAATTACCCGCCACCCATTCCTTTTAAAACCGCCATCCATCCTTTCCAAAACAAAGACAATATAACAAAAAAATACCAGATCCAATTTATATAATACAATAAAAAAATATCACTACAACAAAAAATACACACATATACATTAACAGTTGCACCTGTATATACATATATACATTAACACACACACACACACACACACAAACAATATGTTTGTGTGTCTGTGTGCGCGTGTATATATATGTATGTGTGTTTTTGTATATATATATATATATAGTATGTGTGATTATTTATTTTCATCTATTTTTTGTCTTTGCTCATTGTGAACTTTTTTGTATTTCGACAGCAACGTATGGTTGGTGACGAGAGAGAAAGTGGGCAGAATATATATCTGTGTGTCTGCATTGTATATGTGTGTTTATACACACATATATATATATGTGTGTGTGTGTGTTTATACATATATATATATATATATATGTGTGTGTGTGTGTTTATACATATATATATATATGTGTGTGTTTTTTTAATGACTGTAAAGAGTAAAAAAATGGCTGGGAATAAAATTTCCCATAGCATCATCCTTTAACCTTCATTTAACTTATTTCAACCAATGAACATAAAGCAAACAAGTTCGCAGCCCAACAAGAACAAATAAATATATATATATATATATTATTTCCACATTATATAATATAAAAATATATTCATATAAGTCATACCTAATTATAAATTAAAATATATATTATTTCTACAGTATAAAATATGAAGATATATATTATGTAGCAAACAATTTGTTCCTAAAATATATATATTATTTCTTTCGATTGAAACAAATTATAATAATCAAAAACAATCACGAATAAAAGACAAATAATTTAACTAACAACCTAGAAAAAATAAACAAATATTAGATATTACGCAATTACATCAATAAAAGACACCAAAGAACTAAAATATACAAAACATAAAAAATAATATAGAACGATAGCAGTACATATAAAGAATAATACTTACAACAATTGCATAAAATAAACGTATTCCCAACAAAATACGTGAATACGTGTATGCAATAAATATATCTTAATAAATATTTTTTCTATAACAATTTCATGGTAATAAATATATATTGGTAAATAATTTCACAGTAATATATATATATATATATATTGATAATCACAATGAATAGTATATTGTGCGATAGTCACATCCAATGGTTTATTGGTTGGCCTCAAAATTGATCATTTTCAACAAAGAAAGCCATTCATTTCGAGGAAATAAAGTTGGTAATTTCAATGAAATATTAATGGAGTCGTCGAAGGGAAGAATTAAATGAATTCTTATGTATGTTGCATGGAGGAGAAATTGACTGCGATTTTGTTCACGATCCTTTTAACTAAGGTCAACGTGTTCACTCCTTGATAGGGGTGTTGTATTTTTGGGCGGAAAAATATTGCAACATAAGCTGACATATGTGGCCTTATTTTGTGAATATATAATGTCATTTGTCAAATTAAAGCATGCAGGCATACGCAGGTAGAACTGTTTTAATGTAATACACAGAATAGGAAATTATTTTGTTGAAAAAATGTCCCATGTTTGTCTTTCAATGCTCACGCCTAATATATACATACACCTGCTCCTACCATCCCGCTGTCATCTTCCCTTTGATTCCCCGCCGCAACCCTGACCCCATTATCCTCCGCCAACCCACCCCCGGAGACCCTCCAACCGCACCCCGGTGACGGGAATTAGACGACAGTAAGCACCCGTCAGTCCTCACATCATTGTTAACACCTCGTTAAACCCTTCCAATACTACATTCCAACTGACTTTCAACCCATCCAAGTCATCCACCGCCGAGGCCTCTTCATCGTCGACGTCAATATTGACTCGGAATGCGCCTTTGGCATCGATTTGAAGTTGGGCGCCTGGTTTTACAACGTTCGGAATATAAGAATCGTCACCGTCGTGGACATGAATTGTGAAAATAAGATTGGTCAGCAGAAAACGGGTTTCCCGGGCTTTAGAAGGCGGCGCCCCGCTGATATCCCAGCCGAGAGCTAGGATCGGCGGTTGGACACGGCCGCATCGGGGGCACGGAGGGCGGAGAGAGGGGGGAACCGAGAAGTAGAAATTTGCTTCCACAGATGGCCGAAGGACATACAAAGGAACCAGGATTTGCAGACGCAAGAAGCCATGCATGGCTAGGGTTTTCCGGGTCAAGGCGAGTGGCGAAACATTTTGAATGTCACACTAGTCATTAGATTATGATTTTTAAAATAATTATAAAAATAAGAATAATCTTAAGTACGATTTTACATTAGTAATTATAATTATATTGTTATTAACTTGTATAGTTACATTTGTAATCAACCAATTAACTTT
Organism: Diospyros kaki; assembly: GCA_036245055.1. Classification (NCBI taxonomy): domain Eukaryota; kingdom Viridiplantae; phylum Streptophyta; class Magnoliopsida; order Ericales; family Ebenaceae; genus Diospyros; species Diospyros kaki. The sequence goes on along the minus strand of BSEG01000016.1, from coordinate 1,172,375 downwards.
ATTTACAGTTCTATCCAAAACTATTTTAATATATTGAATAAGTAAATAAAATTGTTAATAAAAAATATTTTTTTAAATTAAAGAATAGGCAATCAAGATATAAAAAATATATGTAATTAGCATTCAAAATTGAAAAAAAAAATTTAAATTAGACTTAAAAGTAATAATTATACAAATTAAAATTGGTCTAAAAAAACTAGTAAATGATTACATATTTTATGAGAAATAATTTTGATAATTGTTCTGATATATATTTTAAGGTAACACTTTTATTTGATTAAAATTAAAAGAATGCATTATTAATTTGAAAACTAATACTATATTAAATTATTTAAATAAACAAGAAAAATATTTTGCTACTTAATTTTAGGCTAAGATTTTGTGACAGGTTACAAGGGCAGAAGAAAATGTTCCAAATATCTCATAGAATCTTCAATGCTAACATATCTCCAGCTAACGACGCTCAACACACCCACCCCCACCATCGCCAACGTCATCTTGCCCCCCTTCCCACCGTTTCGCCTCAACCCTAACCTCAAATACGCCGCAAACCCATTCCCAGAGAGGCTCGAACAGCACCCCGGCGACGGAAGCTCTGCCGAGAACCACCCATCGGTCCGTGGCAGGAAGCTGCCTTTGCCCTTGCAGTAGTCCATCATTGTGAACATCCCTTTAAACCCTTCCAACACCATGTTCCAAGTAACCTTCAACCCATCCAAGTATTCCACCGCCCAGAGATTCTCATCGTCCACGTCTATGTAGAACCGGAATACGCCGTCGGCATCGGTATCAAGTTCCGCGCCCGGTTTTACTACGTTGAAAATACAAGAATCGTCCTCATTGTGGACGTCAATAGTGAAGATGAGGTATTGGCCTAGAGTAGAGTACCTCATTTCCATACTGTGATTACCCGTCCAGATTCGACTGTGATGTTACCAGCATGGTTGGTAACATTTATTTGTTTATGTATTATTAAGATATTTTGTTTAACTTTATTTTTAATTTATATCCCTGGGTTAAATGCCGTGTTTGATAATATTTTATTAATAAATAAAAATATTTTACAATTAAAAATAACATATCTTCACTAAAATACAAAACATCACCTCTATTCAGAATGGTGACGGTGAATATGAAAATGCTAAAATGCAAAACATCACCTCTATTCAGAATGGTGACGGTGAATATGAAAATGCTGTTGGCTTTGGTTTTCCTCTTAGTTGGAGGATGGTCTAATAATGGTTGGAGCGTTTTATCAAATAATGATTCAGTTTCTTTTACTAATATCTTTATTTTATGAGACTAAAATGCCTTTAATAAAATAGTTTTTTTTTAACCTCTTAAAATATACAATTCGTGCATAATAGATGGGAAAAATAGAAGAAAAAGGGCAAATTTTTGAGAGATTCAAATTTTCATTCTTGCCTGCACAACTGTGATTGAACAACAGATCAGATGGTCGTTTGTGCTCTGATTGATATGAAATTTTGAGGGTATGTTCGAGACTCCTTATTCTAGGATCTAAATGGTGAAAATTTGATTTTGTGGTCGAGATCCTTGAGAATCGAGCCATTTTCTTTTTGGTTTATGGTTTGGCTTGGATTTCTATTTTAATTACTTGCGTAATAGTGCTCGAATAGGCAATCGGACAGTCTATTCTAATTTGATTAAGCTTAAATTTGTAGGGTACATTCTAGACTCGTGATTAAGCTTAAATTTGTAGGGTTTTAAGCATCTTTTTTATTAGAATGAAGAATTTCCAATTTCCTCTGCCCGCAAGAAGGTGAAAAAGCTAGGTGGAGGATGGTCCAATCAAAATAAAAATTACAGTAATGATGAGACAAATAAATAGTTTTAAGTAGAATTGGGAGCATCGCATGAGTAGAATTGGATTGAATTTAGGCTTCTTAATGGGTTGTTTTAATATATTTTAGTTTTAGTATTGGAATAATTTTATTAATTGATAAAATATATTTATTATCAATCAATAAAAATATATAATACTAAAAATGATGTGTATTAAATACAATTTAATAAATGTCATGAAAAACTCGATTGTTAGCAAAACCCTCCAAAATTTTTAAGTTCACGGGTCATCAGTTCTAAAATAATCAATCCTTAAATAATCATCCTCACTAATTAATCTTCTAAAATGGTGCTTCCGTGATGATAAATTAGCGTTGTTATGATAAACTAGATTTAATTAATCACTAAGTTTTATGATTGATGCAGTTCTTCAGTACTTTAACTATTTAATTTTATCATTATTAATAATAGATTTTGTTGGGGTATCCTTATTAAAATTCAAACTGGTCGTCAAACTAGTCGGGGAATAGGTTCACTACTTTATAATTGGCAGATTATGGTCGAATAGTTATGTATTTATTTTTTATGGCCATGGTCAAATGGTTGGTTCATAAACTTAGATCCCATGTATAATAATTTCATTGTTTAAATTATATGAACATATTTATTAATATTTTAAAAATGTTAAAATAACAAAAACATAATCAGCATTCATAATCACAAACCTAGTGGCACGAAGTTATCATGCCTCAGATTATGAGTGAATGTTTCTAAATTAGAATTCGAACTAGAAGTGACACTAATGTTGCCTCTTAACGGACCAACCACATGGGCTGCCGTGCAGTACACAATTCTCATCAAACAACTGATAGAATCCTTTACAGACGACACACGATAAGGTATTATAAGAGAAGTGGTCTTGTTGCCACGCAAGACTATTTTTCCTGATAAGGTTCCCTTCACTCGTGGCAAACCTGCCCTTATACTTCTTCATCGCAGATTTTCCCAAGTCTCAGTAGTCATATTTATGTTTACCTCAAAGACTAAGCCATGCATGTGTAAATATGAACTAATGCAGACTATGAAATTGCAAATGACTCATTGAATTAAAAAGACGCTAACCAAGATTAGGGATTTTTAAATTTTTTTTTTTCAGTTAGACGAATTTGTCTATCTATTAAAGAATATAGATTTTGAAATATTACTATTATTTAATACTTCAAATAAAAACTAAACCGATTCTTAGTGAACTAGTAGAAATGATCAACTGAATCGATAAAACTAACCAATCAATTTGAGTAGTTTTAATCAATTTATGCACATCAATGGTTTGCTTCTTTTTTTTTTAACGAATATGTTGGATTGGTTCAATTTTAACAACTATAGTCCTTAGCATGGTCTTCTTCATTTTTTGTTGCTTCTCATCATGCTTTTTTAAACTAATATGTGAGTTTGATTCGATTTTAACAATTATAGTCCTTAATATAGTCCTTTTCATATTTGTTGCTTTTGGTCACAATGCATGCTTTTAATTATCACCCAAATAAACATATTTCTTACTCTAATTTCATAGCCTTCTTAACTAGAAACATTGTACATTACTCTTTGCTAATTTGTCTCTTTGTGAGTGTGTTATAGAAGATTTAGTAACCAGACATTCTCATCTGTTTTCTCTACATACACTCTACTTAGTAATGGATGCCAAGATGCTCTTTTAGGGTTTTTCTTTGGTGTTAGTTTCATTGAATTTTATACGTTAGAGTCGCTTTTATTAAAAATATGTAACATATAGGGTTCGTGATTAATATAGTTTAAAAATAGAAGAATAAGATTAATAAACACATTTGTAAGTTAAGTGAACAAACAAAATGAAAGAAATTTGTAGCATATGAGATAAGAGGAGGATTAAAAAAAAAATTAGTAGAAAATATTTAGACATATAAGATATAGTGCTCGTTTAGAAGATATGATCACAGATAAAGATGATCAGATAATTAAATTTTTGATAATTAACTTTATTTAATGAGATAAGATTTATAATCGTTGTGGTGTATTGTTATTGCTTATATATAGGTATAATATGGACTTTGATATTAAGCCTAGACTAGTTCCATTGTGCACCCAATTCTTTCACTTGACTATTAGTAAGGTAGAGGGAATTTCAAAGGAAACAAAGAAGATCACTTCACATACACATTAATTGTACTTGTTGCATGGCCGTCTTAAAGCCTTCATTTCCTACTTCCTATGCATATTGTTGTCTTAATATTGCCCCGAAAGTGATATTACATTGCAACAACCACAACCATTATATATATATATGTATGTATGTATTAGTTCACTATTCCGATATAACAGAGACAAGCCATAATTGAGTGGTCATATCTAATCCCATGGACTTGTTAGAAAACAAATTATTTCACAAACACAAATTAACAAAACTTTGTCTATATACATATAACTTTAAGTTTTATTTTTTCTTATCGTTGTTCGTCCCCCTACTGACTCCGCCCCTAACAGGGGGAAGAACCGAGAACGGCCTTCTGGCCTTCCGTCTTGTGGAGCCTATTAGGATGGTTTGTTAAACATAAGAAATTATGGTTGTTTCTTCTACTGATCTACGGATTTTGTCCTTTGTAACGCCCCGTTTTTAGGGCGCGTCATAAATTGGATAATTTTACGATAATAAATTTTTTTTCTTCAAACACTAAGGTATATCATATCATTCCTCGTATCTATTTCAAAATTTCCATACACTACAAGAATTTCGGATTTTAGCGACGAAATATTTCCATCGCTAAATTCAAAAATCCGTTGCTAAATCAATTTAGCGACGGACTTTTTCCGTAGCTGAAACAATTGTCACTATATTTTTTTTCGACGCATCCGTCACCAATATAGCGACGAAAAATTTCCTGTCGCTAAATGTATTTTTTTTTTAAATTTAGCGACGGAAATTTCAGTCGCTATTTTTTAAAAAAATTATAAAAAAATTAAAATTTATTTTAGCGATTGAATATTCCGTCGTTATTTTTAAAATTTTTTATAAAATATATTTTTTATTTTTAAAATATAAAATTAAAAATTAAAAAAATATATTCTGTCGCTAAAGCATATTTATAAATAAAAATTAAAAATTAAAAATTAAAAAATAATAATAATAATTAAAAAATAAAAAAATATTTACAATACAATCTGACAAACATAAAATTATTAAAAAAGAAGATAATTAATTAATACTTAAATATTTAAACTTTAAATATAATCAAAAACAGAATAAAATTAGAATACTAACAAACATTTCTAATAATTGACTGAAAATAAATAAAATATATAAATAAATAAAATAACACACACAAAAAAAGAAAGAAACATACAAAATATATGAACAGCAAAAAAAATAATAAATAATTTTTTAATGAAATAACATAAACAAAAACATATGAAAGAAATAAAAGAGCATTTGTTTCACTGAAAAAACATATAAAAAAAATAATAATTTCTTTCTTTTTTGCTTGGAAAGAAAGAAAAATAAAAAAAATTATAAAAAAAATTAAACTAATACTGAAAACACTTCAAATTTACTTAAATTTAACTGAGCTGCAAACAAATTTTAAAAATAAAAAGCAAAATAAATATCTAAAAAATAAAAAAAAAATAACCTAGGCAAGGGCGAGGGGCTGCAAGTGAGAGACGCGGGCTAGGGCGAGGGGCAGCGAGCGAAGGTAAGCCGCAAGCGAGGGCGACAGAGCAAGCAAGCGAGAAATGAGGGCGAGCAGCGAGAGGCGAGGGCGAGGGCGAGGCCGCAAGCGAGAGCGAGACAGCGAGTGAGAGGCGAGATCAAGAAAGGGCGAAGTAGTGACCGAGAGTGAGAGCGAAAGAGCGATGGCGAGACAGCAAGGGCGAGGGTGGGGCCGCACACGAGGGCGAAGCAGCAAGGGAGAGCGAGAGCGATGGCGAGACAACGAGGGTAAGGGCGAGGCCGCGAGCGAGAACGAGACAGCGAGCGAGAGGCGAGATCGAGCGAGGGCGAAGCAGCGAACGAGAGCGAGAGCGAGGGCGAGGCCGCGAGCGAGAGGCGCGATCGAGTGAGGGAGAAGCAGCGAGCGACAGTAGGGGGAAGGCAAGGCAGTGAACGAAAGCGGGGGCGAGGGCGAGATGAGAGGGCGAGGGCGAGAAACTAGAGAGAGTTAGAGAGACAGAAAGGGTTAGAGATTTGGGGGAGGGGGGACTTAGGGTTTTTTGGGGGGAAAGGAGGGGGAAGGGGGATTTGGTTAAGAAAGAGGCGGGGAGTTTCCTGCCTCTTGGATTTTTTTTAATATTTATTAATTAAATAAAAAATAATATAATTTATAAAAATAATAGAAATAATTATTTAATTGATAAAAATAATGTAATTTAAATAAAATTTTTTATTAAATAATTTAAATAAAATCTTATTGTAATTATCTAAAAATTTAATTATATTATAAATCGAATAATTATAATAAATTAATTTGATATATTGAATTATTTATTAATAGTTTGTTATCTTAAAAAATTAATTTTTTTCTATAAATAAAAATTATACTAAACAAATTTCAAATTATTGAATTTTATCTATAACTCAAAGACAAAATTAAAGAATATAGATAATAAAGAGATATAATTATTTTTTTCTTGGTCAACATTAATGTTTTATACATAATACTTAAACTTTAAAAATAAAAATTAACCCCTATAATTTTTTTATAGTATAACTATTAAGGGGGAAAACCATTTCATATCTTCGTCTGAAAATTATTCCGGACTTATCTTGATACTCTGTTATCTTAATCAACACATTTCACTTCCCTAGTTGTTTATTATGCATGACTTAATTGTATATTTAATTGTGTTACAATGTCTATATATTAGATAGTGACATATGATATTATTATAAGTATAAGACACAATGTCATCCATATATTATAGTTTTAAACTTTTTAGTTTAACAAAAAATTCTCCTATTTATAAAGAAAAAGAAATTGACAAATAGTTCCTAGACACCTTCTTATATAATGTAATCCCTCAATATTGTTTTAATTTTATGATTTTCAAAATTTAAAATAAAGAAAATTTCAATAATATTATAATTTTTAAACTTTTTATTTATTTTTCAAACGTAGTGTTTGTTTACATTTTGTACACATTTAATAAATATTACGGTTTTGTACACAATGTCATCCATATATTATGGTTTTAAACTTTTAGTTTAGTAAAAAATTCTCTTATTTATAAAGAAAAAGAAACTGACAAATAGCTCCTAGACACCTTTTTATATAATGTAATCCCTTAATATTGTTTTATTTTTATGATTTCTAAAATTTAAAATAAAGAAAATTTCAATAATATTATGATTTTTAAACTTTTTATTTATTTTTCAAATGTAGTGATTGTTTACATTTTGAACACATTTAATAAATATTACGGTTTTGTACACAATGTCATCCATATATTATAGTTTTAAACTTTTTATTTTAGCAAAAAATTCTCCTATTTATAAGGAAAAAGAAATTGACAAATAGCTCCTAGAAACTATTTTACATAATGTAATCTCTCAATATTGTTTTATTTTTATGATTTTTAAAATTTAAAATAAAGAAAATTTCAATAATATTATGATTTTTAAACTTTTTATTTATTTTTCAAATGTAGTATTTGTTTACATTTTCTACATATTTAATAAATATTACAAATAATTAATTATTATACATTTAATATATTTTTTATTTTATACACATGAAATATATTAATTGATATAGTTAGAATTTAGCAATATTATGATTTTTAATATTAATATATTTATTTAAATTTTATAAATTAATTTTTTATATTCATCTCATGTTTAAATATATATTTAATTTTTTATAAAATTTAAATATTTATATATTTAAATATTCAGCCCAAATTTAAATATTTATAAATTAATTGAATAAAAAAAATTAAAAATTAAAGCGACGAATTTGGACGATCCGTCGCTAACTTTAATTTTTTTATTTTTTTTATGTTTTTTATTTAAATTAATTTTAATTTTAATTTTTTTATCATAAAATTTAACGACGAAAATCTATCGCTAAATTTTAATAATAAAAAATTTAAAATTAAAATTTTATTTAAATTATTTAAATTAATATTAAAATTACTTTTTTACTTTTAAATTTTGCAACGGAATTTATTTTCCGTCACTAAAATTAGTGACAGAAATAAATTCTGTCGCTATATAATTTTTTGTTTATTTTTTATTATTATTAAAATTTAGCGACGAAAAATTATTTCCGTCGCTAAAATTCACGACAGATTATTTTTTCTGTCGCTAAATTTTTTTTTAAATTTTTTTAGCGACGGAATTTTTTTGTCTCTAAAATCCGTTGCTAATTCTAAAAAAAAAAAAAATTAATCCATTGCTATTCCGTCTCAAAATAGCGACGGAAATGTCTGTCGCGAAAAATCAATTGCTAAATCCGATTTTTCTTGTAGTGATACATTTTCTTCTCGAAAGAGAATCATTATACACATCAAATTACGAAAGCTAGAATCGAATCTGATATCTTAACATTGATCATAAATCAATTTTTACATCATTAACCATAAATAAGGATATACATCATCGTTCCTCAAAACGTTCAGAATTCAAAGTAGCAAAACTTAAATAGATGGGCTACATATCATACATTCAACTCATCATTCATTCATCATGCACTTTGTTAAGTGCCACTCCATGCCTCATTCATTCTCGTTCATGCTACAATCTCCATCTGAAATATTTGAATATTCCAAGGGCAAAGCCCAAGTTAGATGATGAATCATCTAAGTAAGAATACAAAATATTTTATCATGCGTGTATGTAATGTCTTATTTCATCGTAGGGGTCAACTGCACCCTTCAAGCTACTCACCATTTTTACAACCACCTCTTTCGAAGCCGGGGTGTATGGGAGCACCCTTGGTAAAGCAGCGGTGCTAATTCGTACTCCCAATAGATCTAATGCACATGATCAATGATATCAATGTGTATATATGCATTTCATAGTCATGTAATCTATGCAGTCTACGTGATGGATACATATCAGGGTATGTCAATATGATGAAAATATTTTCGAGAATCGAGGTTTGAAACATAAATTACTTACAAACCAATCATTTTCCATAAAACTAAATCCAATTGGGAAGTACCACTTACATTCTCAAGCTTATCAGACCACCTCGATAATCGTGTCTTGTCTCGAAATACGTGTATCGCCTTAATTTATGTGTCAATATCAAAATTTGCACAAGTCACTTCAATTTAAGTCTCAAAGCATCCTAATCACCATATTTGATTAAATAAATATTAAAACCTATTTTTTCATAATTTCTTGCATTTTCTTTATTTTTCTCAAATATTTTCTCACATATTTCACTATGAAAATTCATAAAATAATATTCTTGAATTTTTGAAATTTTTTAGAAAATTTTACTCACTTTGATTTAGCCCCTCAAGCTTCCTCAGTATGCGTGTCATATCCTCAAAACATGTGCTCGAACCATTTTCTAGCCCAAAATATCTGAAATATTAATAAATATTTATTTCCTATTTTTCAATATTTTTTGAGAATTTTCTCCATTTTTTCTATTTTTTCTCCATTTCTTTTCCTTTTTCTTCCCTCATTTCTTCTTCCCCCTGCCTCTACTCTTGCGCGCACAACCATACTTCACCTTCTCTTTTCTTTTCTTTTTCTTTTTTTTCTTTTTCTTTTCTTCTTTTCTTCTTCCTTCTTCTTCTCATTTCTCCTTCTTCTCTTTCTCTTCTTCTTCTTCACCCGCGACTGCCTGCAACCAGCTCATCCGCTATGCCCAGCCGTTGTCGCCTACTGCTCCGCCCACTCCGACTGTTGGCACCTCTGCCAACCATTGCAACAGTCGGGCCACAGCCTACCACCGCAAGCCGCAGTCGCAGCCACAGTAGCCTCCTATGCGCAGCTGCGACTGCCATGGCTGCTAATGTTGTGCGGCCAATCTCTGGTCGCCTTCATGGCCATTACCGGCCTTTTCGACACTGCACAGCTCTGCCCGGCTTCTTGTTGCCATCATCCCCGCAAACGGCCACTATTGCACAACAGCTTGAAGCTACCCGCTGCCATCGCCATGGCCAAAATTGGCCCAAGCTCTCACGAGCTCTCCCTCTTTCTCTCATCTCCCTTACGGCTCTCGGTCAAGCTCTCACGAGCTCTCTCATTTTCTCTCATTCAATCTCTCTCCTTATCTCTCTCGCATTCTCTCGGTCGAAGCTCTCATGGGCTCCCTACCATTTCCTTTGCTACTTCCCTCAATCTCTTCACTCTTCTATTTATAGGCTCACACTGCCTCATGCCCACCTCGCCCATTCTTTATTGCATGCAAAATCTTCCAAATCATGAAGGGCTTGGAGATTTGGAGTTGCAAGACATGGGAGAAAGTTGCAGAGGGTATGGGATTTGTATGGCATGGCTATTGCGTGGCTAAGCACGCATATATATATATATATATCTATATAATAAGACACAACACTTTTTGAAAATGTCTCAAATGGGAGACATTTGAATGGTTGGGATTAATTTCTGAGATTTCAATGGTTGAGATTAAAAATTTTCCCACCAAGAGCAGCCATTCACTGTCTCTCTCCCTCTATCTTTCTCTCTCTCCCTCCCACCCACCCACCCACTCACTCCCTGCCTCTCTCTCTCCCTCTCTCTTTCACAGACGCACCCACCCACGCAGTCATTGCCCCTCCCTCTGCCGTTCGTTGCTGCGACCGGATCTTAGAGGTATATGATGTTTGTTGTGTATATGTATGTGTTTGTTGTGTGTGCGTGTTTATATACTAACTATGTGTTTATCTTAGAGGTATGTATGTTCGTTGTTTATATGTATGTTTGCTGTGTATATGTATGTGTGTTGTGTATATGTATGTGTCTGTTCTGTGTGTATATATCTATATATATATGGGTGTGTATGTTTATATACTAACTCTGTGTATATTATGCATATGTGTGTGTATATATCTATATATATATATATGGGTGTGTGTGCGACGGCCACGAGGGGTCGGGGAAACCAAGCTTCGCAGTCGGGGAACCCAGGCAATGGTGGTGGGTCGGCCGCCATCGCCGACCCACCTCGCAGCCATCGCACAGAGAGAGAGAGAGAGAGAGAGAGTCCCCTGATGTTTGTTGTGTATATGTACCTCTCTCTGTGTGTGTGTCTGTGTTCATCATGCTGAAAACGGTCGGCAAATTATATATAAATTATATGTATGTAATATATAATTTATAGTAATATAAAGCTGTGTGTGTATATATAAATTATATACACATAGTTAATTTATATATGTACCTGTGTGTATATATAAATTATATGCATGTAATTTATATATACCTATGTGTGTGTGTGTGTGTCTGTATATATAAAGCTACCGGCAATGAAGGAAGAAAACGGTCGGCATTGGAGAACAGAGGCTGTGTTAGCGGCGGTGCAAGGAGGAAGATGCAGTCGGCGGCGGCGCAAGAAGGAAATGAGGCAAGAAGAAACCTAGCTATAGAAAGAAGATGGGTTTTAGTTTGGGTTGGATCTGGGCCGCCCGATCTGTTAAAAGATCCATTAAAGGATTTGGGGCAGCAATGAATTTATTTCAAATGGGCTGGGATTGAATTGGGCCTAGGGAATTTATTTTATTAAATAAAGTGGACCAATTTTATTTTTGGGCCTCATTTCATTATCTCAACCCATATGTATATTGGGCTATATTTTTATCATGGGTTTTATTTAATTTATTTTTGTTGAGCCAAATTGCTTCAATCAACCTATTATGTGTTTTGATGATTAACAAAATATAATTTTGTGTATCAAAATGAACCAAGTAATGTTATTTTTTTCTAAGTCTGGAATATTAGCACGCTATAAGGGAACATATTAGAAAATGTTTTCATTTTGAAAAACTAACTCCCGGTATTTTTATATCTAATATTCAATAGTGTTAAAATGATTTTTAACAAATTTTTTAAGAAATAGAAGGTATCTATTTTGGGGGTGGTAAAATTGCTAAATTCTGATTTTGTACTAAAATCCAAAATCTACTTTCTTATCTATTTGGATTTTAATTTTTTAGATATTTTTATTGAATCCAAATGGGGGGTACTTTGTTATTTATATTTATGTATTAAAGTAAATGGAAGGTAAAATATAAATAAAATAAAATGAGGACATTTACTTATAGTGTATTCATGTTATATGGATTATGCCTTCAAACAATTGTTATATGTTTAAAATCCATTTTCTATAAAATCTGGCCTAAAAGTCGACTCTTATATATCTAGAGTCGACTCCCCTTCAGCTGGAGTCGACTCTTGCAAAATGAGAGGCGACCCAGCCGAGAGCAGTTGATGCAGAGTCGACCTAACAGCATGGTGTTTTTCGAAGAGTCGACTCTAGCATTAGAGAAGTCAACTCTTGTATAACTAGAGTCGACTCCTACTTCAAATAGGAGTCGACTCCTATTTTAGAGAAGTCGACTCTCGGTTCCAACGGTCGAATTTTTCCTAGCCGTTACAGATCCGTTGAAAACTCTAGTATAAATATCAAGGTGAGATTTTTGGAGAAGGCTAATGCACAATCAAGATCTATCATCCTAAAGCACTTCCAAGCTCTCAAGCATTCATTTCAAAGCAATCCAAGACTCAAGCTCAAAGATACATTCATTGGAGTCCAAGGCAAAGGAGAAGAAGATATTCTCTCCAAGTTGGTAAAAATTGTATCATTGTATTTGCATATTTGCCTTATATATTGTTCTTATATTAGTATCCATTTTAGTCCAAGTGTGTTGGACATATGATTGATTATTTGTATTTATTGTGGATTGTGGGTGGCCTCCTAGAGCCCAAGTAATCTAGGTGTATTTTGTTGTATTAGTTTCCGGGGTGAGCTAAGGGGAAAACCTCGGTATTGTGTAAAAGTTCCCTAGGTGAGCTTGTTGAAAATCTAGGTGTGGTTTTAGTAGAACCTCAAGTGTCTGGTTGACCTTGAGAGAGTGGAGTAGGTGTTAGAGATACCGAACCACTATATTTCTTGTGTCGATTATTGTGGTTGTTTGTGTATTTATATTGCTATCATTTTCAAACAACATATATATTTATAATAAGGGTATTTTGTTTATAAGAAAATCTCAAGAGTTTTAAAAGGGAAGAATTTGATTCAATTAATTTTAATAACTCAATTCACCCCCCTCTTGAGTGGTCATTGTGTTTGTCAAGGGACCAACAGTTTTGATTATATTTTTAGCCATTAAGTTAATATGCACAAAACAATTAAATGAGACTATTAATATTAATTATCTCAATTTTTATTAAATAAAAAACTGGGTTTATTATTTATAAAGTTCTTTTTAGGGCATGAATTTGAAAATGTATAAAATATAAAAGAGAGACATTTTAATGGCTGAGATTACTGTCCCCAGAGGCGGCAGGTATGATTAGTATGTGTCCGAGTTCAATATTTGATTATTTTACATTCAAATTTAATATTTAATTTTTTTTAGTTGTACATGTTAGATTTGAATAGCAATGGCACCAACACCAAGAGGAAGGTGAATTGGGTTGTTTTAAAAATTTGATTGAACTTGAAAATCCTTTTAATGAAAAATGTGATTTTAGTGAAAGTGAGGATTAATGAAATGCTTGAAACAATAAATGAAACAAATAGCACAAGCATATAAGAGACACAACGATATATAGTGGTTCGGCTTAAACCAAGCCTACTCTACTACCTTAGCTCTTCACTAAGGATTTTTCAATCAATCCACTAAAAATCTCCTATCTCTCCGGATAGGCCCTCTAGCAACAAGCTAGGAAATACAACCCCTTGCTTCAACAAGCAAGTCCTCTAGCACAACAAACTAGGTATTCAACCCCTTGCTTCAATAAGCAAGTCCTCTAGCACAACAAACTAGGAATCAAAATCCTCTTACAAGCAATGTAGTCTCTCTAGCAAAACAAGCTAAAAAAATTACAAAGAGATATAAGATTGGAGAGGATCTGAGAAACAATATTCTCAGTTACAAACTCTCTCAAATATAAATACAAGGCTTGATAATGAATTTAACAAAATGAATACAAAGCCTTGAAAAGAGAACGAATTTTCCAATGAAGCACAACAATGATCTTGGCACTTGGGAGCTTGTAATGTAATCTCTTGGTTAGCTTGAATCATCCATTTGACTTGTATTTATAGTCTCTTGAAAGCCCATTGATGAATCTTGCCGTTGGTAGTGGGAAAGCCACTTTGAGTGAGTGGAAAAACTAGCCGTTGGGGGTTTCTGCGACACAAACGGTCGACAGATGCAAGGCATCGGTCGACAGATTAGCAAATTTTTAAAATCCGGTCGACAAATCATCTGAGTCGGTCGACAGTTCCTTGTGCACGCATTATGCCGGTCGACAGATGCATAGGCATCGGTGGACAGATGCTTGAAGTATCACGAAATGACATTCTGTCGGTCGACAGATGCAAGAGCATCGGTCGACAGATGGTCTAAAAATGAAGAATCGGTCGACAGATGGTGAGACATCTGTTGACAGATGAAGCCATCCTTCAGGACACACATACAGCACAACTTATTTACATTTCTAAGTAAATGTCCTCATTTTGTTTTAAATGTAAATAAGAAAGTACCCCCCATTTGGATTCAATAAAAATATCTAAAAAATCAAAATCCATAAGAATAAAAAAGTAGAATTTGGGTTTTAGTACAAACTTAGGATTTTGCGATTTTACCACCTTCAAGATATACACTTCCCATTTCTTGAAAAATTCGTTAAAAATCGTTTTAACACTAATGGATAGAAGATATCAAAATACCGGGAGTTTGTTTTCTAAAAAGAAAACTCTTTCTTATACTTCTCCTTATAAGGTGCTAATCTCCCAGACTTAAAAAAATTTTGAGACGTTATCAAAACGAGTTTCAAAACATGATGCATGAACTAAAGGATTTTTCATACGTTTAAATTTCAAACCAAAACCTTTCATGCATGCTTCAAAATATGAAAACTTATTTTGAAATATGAGATTAACATAAATGATTTTCATACTTAAGATTGAATTTTCATCAAACACATTTATGTTCAAGTTGGTCTTTTGTCTTAGAACAATTTTAGCTCTATGTTGACCAACGACTTCAAAACTTATTTTGAAAATCTTTTTAGGAGATGCTTTTAAATCTTAATACTTGTTTGAGCAAATCTCCATTTATAGAAAACTATAGATCATTTGGTTTTTATTTTCACAAAGGTACTTGAAATTGATTTTGGTTGAAAACCATAAACTTGACTCATGACTTGGGGATAGAACAAAGTATCATTTTTCATCATCAAAACTAAACACAAGGGTAGAACATCAGTACAGTGTCTTCAGGCACGAGTTATCTCTAGTGATTATATATTACAATATAATAATACAAATTACACATTTAATAACTATGCCCTTAGACCTCAAATTAATTTGCATTATAGTATCGAAAACACAAAATTAATAACTTCAAAGTTACTTAATAATGACGATTTCGCCCCAGTGACCTTACCGGGCTATTGTTTCATCTCGAAATCACTGAAGGGTTATTCATTATGAAAAATCGAAGCCCCCTCAAGTTTTTGTTGACTTCCCGAAAATCTCCTACGATAATTCGATTTTGCAGCCTAAATGGCAGCTGCATTTTAGCTGTACTGAAAATCATTTCCGATCCAATTTCTTTCGATGACATAAATCCTATCTCGAAATGCTCGTTGAAACCATATCATTTTTTTTAGACAATTTCACTCCGAGGCCTTCCCTGCAGTCGATTCGGTACTTATAATTGCTATCAAGCCAATTTTTTGGTATTTTAAACTCTCTTAGATTACGTGGCAACTTCGTACAAATGTGGGGTATTACATCCTTCCTCTACCATCTTCGGCCTTTATTGTATGTGCATGCACATTTTTCATTCTTACCCAAGCTTTCTATGGGTGTATAATTTCATTTTTTTTTATATTTACAGATTATAAAATCTTATTAATAAAATATTTATTTAAAAAATAAAATATTATTTCTTTATTTTTTTTCGTATCATATCAATTTTTTTTTTTCATTTTTGTGCAATTTAGGCATAGACTATCTCTCTTCAGATTTCTCCTCCATCAAATTATTAAATAATTAAGATCTTTTCCGACTAATAATTCTAATACATATCTATTGAAAATGTTATTAAGATGAAATTTTCAACTTATTCTCTTCTAAGAAGAAAAAAAAAAGATTTTGAAATTGCCTGACCAATTAAACTAAACTATACCTATTAAATCGAAATAATCACTCAATTTAATAGATGATCATTATAAAAAAATATATGAATGTGTGTTATAGATGATCATTATAAAAAATATATGAATGTGTGTTACAGATGATCATTTCAAGTGAAATCTTATTATTCTTAAAATATATTACCTTGTATACAAATGACATAAAATGAGTTTAGATATATACAGGTGAGTTTTCATTCATCAAATTTTATTAAATCATTCTTGATACTTTTACGCACTTAATGTAGTAATGAATGTGTGTTATTTTAAGTGTTAAAATTAAGTGTTCAAATAATATTTCTATTCATGATACCTTATTTTAACGAGCATTTTTGCGAAACAGAAATATTATTTGAGCATGCATTTGTGACACTTTTAATGACATTAAACATAAAATATAACACAATAATATACAAGCGTGAAAAAAAAAGTGTCAAATGACCTTTTTGGGGGAAGAGAACAGAATAAAAACTATTTAGCATGACAGCTTGCAAGGTTAAAACAATCTTCTTGGACAAGAAAGGGAGAGATTATGGGTTATGATGTGGCATCACCTAAAATTATAAGATTACCCTACACGCTAGTAACTTCGCCCACCATATGAATTGGTCGGGAGATCGATAGGTAGCAAGTCAACAATTTGGACTGTAAGACTTGTTCCAACTTGACTGGAGTCCTCGGGAGTCGTTCCTACTCATCTCGAGTACCCCATAACGGACTTGTCTATAAAAAGCAGGGGTCCTCAACAAGTATGAAAAAAAAGCTCTTCAGCTCTTACATTTTCTACTACTTGCATTTATTCTACTAATTTGAGCGTCGGAGTCTACCCCGGGGGACCCTAGCCCCGCCACTCCGTTGTCTTGTAGGTTACATTCCCAAGGTTCGACATTGCCAAGTCCGAGGCTTAGTTCTCGAGGTCCAACAATCGAGGTGACATGTGGTTGTCGGTCCCAAAAACCATCATCATTTGGCGCCTACCGTGGGGCCGACGTCTATACTCGCCAAGTTTTTCTTTCCCTGCCTCGCGCTTTGAACTTCCACTCCTCACCTCAGACCTCGGTCTTTCCATAAGTGTCAACGATTTTTGCTTCTTGCCATAACTAACTATATGGCTCCCCGAAGAAACATGACTCGTAGCCAGGTTGGTTCAAATCTAGAGGCTCTGACGCAGGGGGAGAATCAACTGTTTTCGGCCAATCCAATGCCAGATGACCAACTCACCAGGCTGAAAAATCAGTTCCAACAGTTAACTAAGTTGTTAACTTGCTATCTACACCAGAATTGTAATACCCAAGAAATTATTTGAGGTATTTGATAAAGGGCATAAATGGAATTTATAGAAAAATAAGGCTATAGGGTATACTAACGCAACTTTAGGCTACCAAATTAGACTAAGGGAGTACCTCGGACCCTAGATAGCCAAGGGAAATGGTATAGTACCGATAAATGATTTAAGTTATGATTTTTAGTGATGAAATAAGTAGGATCGAGAGCAGTTTTCGGTACAGCTAAAATGCAGCTGCAAATTAGGCTCAGAAATTGAATTGTTATAGGGGACTTCTGGGAAGTCAACAAAAGCCTTAGGGGCCTCTGGTTTTTCATAAGGAACAACCCTTCATTGGTTTCGGGATGAAACAATAGTCCGATGAGGACACTGGGGCGAAATTGTCATTATCGAGTAACTTTGAAGTTATTAAATTTGCGTTTTCGGTATTATAATGCAAATTAATTTGAGGTTTAAAGATGCATTTGCAATTAGAGATCAATCCAAGTGAAATTAAGATGGAAATTTTGGGGTTAATGTGTAATTTATATATATTAATAGAGTAATATATAGTTATATATATATGTATATACTTATGTGCGTGTGTGCTGGTGGAAGCTGCCGAGAAGCTTCATGACCAATTTTGCTTGGAGTGGTGGCCAAGTTTGGATGCAAGAATGGTGTCCAAGGCACTTAAGTCGGTGGGTAGTCTATAAATAGAAGAGAAATGAAAGAGAGAAGAAGAACGAAAATGGAAAAGGAAGAAGGAAGCTGGTCGAGAGTTTTCAACGAGAGAGAGAGTGGCCGAGAGTTGCAGGGGCATGGCCGAGAGCTTGAAAGAGATTGAGGGAGAGTTGAGAGCATCACAGGTGATCAAAGGAAGCTGTAAGGATAACCGGAAGCGGCTGAAACAACAAGTGGCAGCCATGGCTACGAGCTGTTGCGGCTGGACAGCAAGCAGTGAGCTAGTTGGGGTGGCCGGCAGCGACCGACGAGCTTCCAGGTGGTCGTAACAAGCAACATTCGAGGCGGAGGTGGACGGGAATGGCCATCAGCAACTGACGACGCTGCTGTGCATGTTGAAGCAGCGGCCATGGCTGGCCGCGATGGAAGCTGGTCGTGCCGGAGTCCAGCACGAAGGCTCATGTCGAGGGCGGTACGACAGTGACCAACAAGGCCAGGGGAGGCTGGCGAGAGCGGTCGCGGCCAGCGTGGGCGGCGGCAAGGCCGGTAGTCGCGGTGCCCTATTCGTGTGCGGGTGCTGGTGCGAAGAACAGAGGAAGAAGATGAATAGTGAAAAAAAGAAAGGAAAAGAAAAAGAAAGAAAAAAGGAAAATGAGGAAAAAAGGAAGAAAAATAGGAAACAATTTGAGAAAATTCTCGAAAAAATCCCATAAATTTTTGAGGATTAATTTGAGGCTAAAGGAGTGTGCCAAAGCCAAGAAATTATTAAGATGCGCATTTCGAGACTTAGCACGCATTACGAGGCAAAAATTAACTTTTCACATAAGGTGAGTGGTTTGACTTTAGTTTTACCCTTATCTTGAAAATGTGTTGGAATGTGTGTAGTGGGTTCAGGTTCGCAGTGTTACCCTCTCGAACTTAGGTTACACGCAATTGGACTAGTTCTAGTGAGCGGTTTTACCCTCCGGAACTTGGGTTGTTTTGCAAAGGCGTTTTACTTATGTATTTGTGGCATCATTTGCATATTGAACATGTGGTATATTGTATCAACTGTTTTTATTTATAAACGAGTCGGTGCATGGCGTGTGATTTTCATATCAACGGGGTATTGTTATTCGTGTCCGTGTTGAGTCCGTGTGGGACAGGATGGGGTCTACTTGAGAATGAGATAAGGTTAATCCTGATGATCGGGTGACACGATAGGGCACCCAGGGCTGGTGCTGGTGATCGGGTGACATGGTAGGGCATCCGGGGCTGGTGATCGAGTGACACAGTAGGGCACTCGAGGATTAAGTATGTCACGGCAAGGTCAACCCCAACGGTGTGTGGAATGGTGTTTTCCACGGGAGGTTGAGTATGTCAGGGAGATTTCTCAAGTTAGACGTGTCTTGCATGTTGTCGTTTGTCTGAGTATGCCATGCTTGTGTGTCTTTCATGTATTGTATAAACTGTTTCATGCCGTCACTTAGATGTTTTATCATCTAACCTGGGCTATGCCCCTGGAACATTTGATGTTCTAGCCAGGAATTGCTGCGAGGGCAAGGACACGGCTAGTTGGGGGCCATTGGAGCTTAGTTTGATAGACGTTGTAACGTCTGGAGGCTTTAGTATGTATTTCAGGTTGTATATGAACAGTTGTATGGTAGCAATGTCATCATTTGATCTGTATTATGTATTTTGTTATGGAAATACTATGTAAGAACTATGGTGTTTTGGTGTTAATGTATCCGCTGCGTTGTATTATGTCTCGTTTAGTAAAAGATTATTGATCTTGATAGTTAAACGGGCAAGGCTGGGGTTCTCGGGGTTTGTATCTACATGTGAAGATTGTTCTTGATACACCGCGCGTGTTGAACTTGGAGGGAAAAAAAAAAAGAAATCCCGGGAATACCCTTATAGTAACACGCCTGGCGAGACGGGGTGTTACAATTGGTATCAGAGCCCTAGGTTAAAACGCTAGGATGGTTAAGTTAGGTTGTTGAACTTAGCATGGTTAGAACTATTGAACAAGAACTTAGAACAAGGTTATGGATTCTAAGAGACATTCGAAATATAGTCGAAAATGGTATGGAGACTCTAGAAAGGTGAAATTTGAGGTTTTCAAATTGAATATACTATCAGAGACAAGAGGAGACGAACAAGTTCTATTCACATCTTTTGGAAATTAGAAATCCAGTAATGAGGGTCATCGAGATGATATAGATATATGGTTAACAAAGTGTTGAGAGAATGAATGTTTTGGTACAACTTGAAGCACAGTATAAGTCTCTTTGGAAGAATTTTAGGGAATTGTCTTAGTACCCCCCGATTGGGACATGTTAAATAATGGTGATGTCATGCCCTGACAAAGATAAGTGAAACAATGGAGATTATTAGGAGAGCTTGTCAAGGGCATGGGAAAGATGAACGGTTTGAAGATCTTAAGGTTAAGATAGATATCCGAAGTGGGGACTTAAGAAGAACGGATTCAGTTAGGGCAAACTAGTGAAAATCCCGAAAGGAGACTTAGGGGAAAAGAAACTAGTAGATTATAAAGACAAAATCCCTACTTGGAGACTTGGGAATTTTCGATTGAAGTCTTTGAGGTTCTTAATTGGAGAATACTAGACCTTGCTAAGTGGTAGAACGTTGAATTGGGAGTTAGCATCCAACGATGTGATTCGAATGTAAGGTTGGTACGGTAGCCTTAACTAAGGATCCCTGAGATTAGGAAACTGTAAATTGAAAATCATTAGTCAAAATCCTTTTCACTAAATGTTGGGATATCTTGTGGTTATTAGGAATGAGCGAATTATGAATGGTTCGGTATAAGGATCCTAAGGAACGACCCGAAGTAAGAAACCCAGGATGATTCGATAAAAGCTTTGAAAATAGAATTTGAGGATTTTAGGAATCCGAAATTGTTGATGGGGATAATGAGATAGAGAAATCGGAATTGATGACAGAGGAAATAAGGAAATATTACCTTAAGAAAATGACTCATAGGAACGAGTCGTATGTGTATGGTTTCATATGTTATTCAAAGACAAAGAGAGTCGAGGTGTAGATTTGAGTCTTATGGAAGTTTGGGGAAATGATAGAAGAAAGAACTATATCGAGGATATTAGTTTAGGATCAAACGAGAAAAACGAATTAGAAAAAAAAAAAAAACTGAGGATCAAATTCCTGTTTCAGATTTTTAGAAGTTTTCTTGGTGGCAACTGGAGATTTAGGTAACAGATTTTGGGTGGCAATGAGAATTTCTCTTTCGAGTAAAATTTTGGAGTGTGATCTAAACTTATTTCCCTTACATATGGTCAATACTAGTCAAAGAGGGAATGATCGTAAATCAGCTATGGTTAGGGTCGTGTTGCGACTGAAAAGTATTAAGATATCAAATCGGAAGTTTATATATTTTGAAGATTAGAGTTTTCTCTTGAAAATTTGAAAGAATCTTTTGGTTTATAGAGAATTTGCATAATGAAACCTTACTTGATGATCTTGAGATTGTACGGATCAACGATAGGTTAGAGATTCGTGATTTAGGACGAACCTTAGAGATTAGAAAAAAATTGGGATAAGAGAATTACGAGTTTGACTATGATGTTTCTAAGGAAAATTTATGCGTACTGTATACACTTGGAGATAAAAAGATATTTCAACTTATGGAGACGATGTTATTTTAAGCTTGAATTGACCCTAGCTAATTTAAGAAGATTCAAACTCAAAAGAAAATAGTTAGCATAACGATGAGTGTCAAGGACTAAGGGATAATCATAAAAGTCTTGACTTGGGTTTTAAGGCACTAAGCAGTGAGATAGGCTTGCTAAAGCTTGATAAAGCTCGTAAAGATATCATGAGACATGATTAGATCTTAATACATTGGAGTTGACCCTAATAGATCCAAAGAAATAGGAATGATGGACATAATGACCTATAGAGTAAGTGATAAGATGTCAGAAACATATAAGGAGTATGGAACTTCTAAGCCAGTTTTGTGATAAATTGGATGGATTTTTAATAAAGGAAATGTAATTGATGTTGGGGTGTTTGACAAATTATGAACATCTGTGAGAGCAGCAGTAGGAGTGTGAGGTTCCGTCACGTGCGTGATAAATTTGGAGAGTAAAAGAGATTAAATTGTGGGAAAGAAATCCAAAGTCTTAGGAATGGTTAGGATAAGGGTGCACGATACGATTGAGTGTTACTCTAGAAATGAAAAATTAGGAATCTAAGAGATCAGGGATTTGGACTAATATTAATAAAACCACTATAGTTCTCAGAAATGGAACGAGGAATTCTAGTGTAGTGATAACACCATTGGTGCTTGGCCTGTAACAACGGATCTGAGCCTAGGGACTAAGGCAGAGGACTGGCGGTTGGCTCGCGGTTTGAGGTGTGATACCTATGAGTCGGAGTAACACAGTGAACTGTGGAGACAGTCAGATGCCAAAGTTTGGGCGGCAACGTGGATGTTATGTATGGATTGGAGTCCAAGTTCCTATGGGCCGGAGCATTGTGGTAGAATTACTAACCGTTATAAAAAGGTTGAAGGCTTGGAAGATGACCTAAGCGGGATAACTGTCATGTGGATTATGATAGTCGATAGTCAAAAGAGAATCGGAAGAAGGAAATGTAATCTCAAGCGACGACATAATGTTTGGCGAGCAGTTAACAAAGATTTGTGAAGGATTTTTCTAGGATAAATGCATCCACGACAGAAAATCGTGAAGTTAAGGTTATTAAGAAATGAGGAGCGTGCTCGGGAAGTTCAGGAATTGTGGTAAAACAGTAATTGTGTTCATAGGTCGAGGTAGGAACGAACCCTGATATAGGCATGTGTTACGAACTTGCTTAGAAGAAATGTGTTTCCCGGATGTGGCATCTGGAAGAAATTTAACTCTAGTTATTGACTTAACTTTTAGTTTCGTGTGACTATTAATACGCATCCCAGGAATTGTAAGCAATTGGCTCTGATTTAGTTGTTTGAATCTTACCTTTAGTGACATAAAAATGTTGGAGCAATAGTAGATATATTTTGGGTATTCTCAAAGAACATGAGTTGATTTTTTTTAAAATGAGTCGAAGTCAACATAAAGATATGGTAAGTTATAAGTTGATAAGTAAACGAAAGTGTTTTTCTTTCCGAGAGACATATGTTGTGATTTGAGAAAACATATGAATGAGTTGCTATAAAGAAAGACGAGAGTTTCTAGTTCAGCTACGAAAATTTTATTTGGGTTGTAAGACAGTAGGCTAAGCTATTAAAGTTATGCTAGGTATTGTCGAACACCCAGTGAGAATCAAAAGTTGTCCAGTAAGGTTTTCATTTAAGAAATTGTATGAAAACTAGAATCGCCTAAGAGGGACAAGATTAAATCTATTCCTAGAATCGGGGATAATAGAGATCTTGTTTGACTCAATAGAGAGATTATTTCTCACGTGAGAAGGATATGGAAAGCATTGCTTAGTTGAGATAAAGCAATTGGCAATTCTAGGGTGAGGTGCCACAAATAACGAATGGATCTAAGTGTTCGAATTGATAGTATGATTATGAAATATTGTGATAAAAGGAAATAAGGAATTAAAACGAAACAAGGAGTAATGTGTTGAGACAATTTAGGTCATGATTAATGGTCAGTGTTTGAAAAAGAAATAGTGACATGCCAGGATATTAGGTGGCCATAAGAAAAATTGTATTCTTGATAAACCTACATTGATGATTTGCGAGACAAGCAGCAAAAGGCTAAGAAATTATCTCTAAAGCTAATATGTAATCGAGGTACTGATAATTGGAAGAAAGATACGCCAAGTTAGTTCAATCTTATCAATTTCTGTGCCATCATGGCAGCCGAGTTAACTCAATCTTGGTGTAATCATGACATTGGGTTGGGCGATTTAGGAGCCAGATAAAATATATTTTGAGGACACGATTGGGAATGATATTGGGATTTATAAATTATTTTTGGGATTTAAGTAGTCACAGGTATAAAGCCACAACGAGATATTCTAGAAAATAAGTAAGATGCTTGGTAAGCCTGGATCGTGTTAGGATGTAAGTTATGAATGATTGCTAAGGATTAGAAGTGGTATCTATGACATCTCAATTGGGAGTCATTAGCAATAGCAGTGATCCAACTATCACGAACCAAATTTTGAGGATGAAATTTATTAAGGGGGGAGAATGTAATACCCAGGAAATTATTTGAGGTATTTGATAAAGGGCAGCTATAGGGTACACTAACGCAGCTTTAGGCTACTGAATTAGACGAAGGGAGTACCTCGGACCCTAGATAGCTAAGGGAAATGGTATAGTACCGATAAATGATTTAAGTTATGATTTTTAGTGATGAAATAAGTAGGATCGGGAGTAGTTTTCGGTACAGCTAAAATGCAGCTGCAAATTAGGCTCAGAAATCGAATTGTTATAGGGGACTTCTGGGAAGTCAACGAAAGCCTTAGGGGGCTCTGGTTTTTCATAAGGAACAACCCTTCATTGGTTTCGGGATGAAACAATAGTCCGATGAGGACACTGGGGCGGAATTGTCATTATCGAGTAACTTTGAAGTTATTAAATTTGCGTTTTCGGTATTATAATGCAAATTAATTTGAGGTTTAAAGATGCATTTGCAATTAGAGATCTATCCAAGTGAAATTAAGATGGAAATTTTGGGGTTAATGTGTAATTTATGTATATTAATAGAGTAATATATAGTTATATATATATGTATATACTTATGTGCGTGTGTGTTGGTGGAAGCTGCCGAGAAGCTTCATGACCAATTTTGTTTGGAGTGGTGGCCAAGTTTGGATGCAAGAATGGTGACCAAGGCGCTTAAGTCAGTGGGTAGTCTATAAATAGAAGAGAAATGAAAGAGAGAAGAAGAATGAAAATGGAAAAGGAAGAAGGAAGCTGGCCGAGAGTTTTCAACGAGAGAGAGAGTGGCTGAGAGTTGTAGGGGCATGGTCGAGAGCTTGGAGGAGATTGAGGGAGAGTGAGAGCGTCACAGGTGATCGGAGGAAGCTGCAAACATGACCGAAAACGGCCGAAATAGGCTGCAACAGCAAACGGCAACCATGGCCGCGAGCTGTTGCGACTGGACAACAAGCAACGAGCTGGTTGGGGTGGCTGGCAGCGGCCATGGCAGCGACCGATGAGCTTCCAGGTGGTCGTAACAAGCAACATTTGAGGCGGAGGTGGCCGCGGAGTGACTAGCAGCGACTGGCGACGCTGTTGTGTGTGTTGAAGCAGCAACCAGCGGCCATGGCTGGCCGCGATAGAAGCTAGTTGTGCCGGAGTCTAGCACGGAGGCTCACGTCGGGGGCGGTACAGCAACGACCAACAAGGCTGGCGGAGGCCGGCGAGAGCGGCCGCGGCCAGTGTGGGCGACGGCAAGGCCGGCAGCCGCAGTACCTTGTTCGTGCGCGGGTGCTGGTGCGAAGAACAGAGGAAGAAGATGAATAGTGAAAAAAGAAAGGAAAAGAAAAAGAAAAATAAGGAAAAAAAAGAAACAATTTGAGAAAATTCTCGAAAAAATCCCAGAAATTTCTGAGGATTAATTTGAGGCTAAAGGAGTGTGCCAAAGCCAGGAAATTATTCAGATGCGCATTTCGAGGCTTAGCACGCATTACGAGATAAAAATCGACTTTTCGCATAAGGTGAGTAGTTTGACTCTAGTTTTACCCTTATATTAAAAATGTGTTGGAATGTGTGTAGTGGGTTCAGGTGGGCGGTGTTACCCTCCCAAATTTAGGTTACACGCAATTGGACCAGTTCTAGTGAGCGATTTTACCCTCCGGAATGGTGAGTGGTTTGACTCCAACGGTGTGTGGAATGGTGTTTTCCACGGGAGGTTGAGTATGTCAGGGAGATTTCTCAAGTTAGACGTGTCTTGCATGTTGTTGTTTGTCTAAGTATGCCATGCTCGTGTGTCTTTCATGCATTGTATAAACTGTTTCATGCCGTCACTTAGATGTTTTATCATCTAACCTAGGCTATGCCCCTGAAACATTTGATGTTCCAGCCAGGAATTGCTGTGAGGGCAAGGACACGGCTAGTTGGGGGCCATTGGAGCTTAGTTTGATAGTCGTTGTAACGTCTGGAGGCTTTAGTATGTATTTCAGGTTGTATATGAACAGTTGTATGGTAGCAATGTCATCATTTGATCTGTATTATGTATTTTGTTATGGAAATACTATGTAAGAACTATGGTATTTTGGTGTTAATGTATCCGCTGCATTGTATTATTTCTCGTTTAGTAAAAGATTATTGATCTTGATAGTTAAACGGGTAAAACTGGGGTTCTCGGGGTTTGTATCTGCATATGAAGATTGTTCTTGATACACCACGCGTGTTAAACTTGGAGGAAAAAGAAAAGAAATCCCGAGAATACCTTTATAGTGACACGCCTGGCGAGACGGGGTGTTACAAGAATGGACAACGTCATCCGCATGTACGCTCTCAACGGGAGGGGCGCCAGTTACCTTCTCCTACACGGGAGCCTCGTCAATCCCGCCACACAGACCAAGAAATCCACCCCTTTAAGGCGGTAGGATCTACTTCTTCCCCCTAGCGAGAAAGAGGGACCTCGCAGGAAAGGCAGTTGCATTTTCTAGAGAGACAAGTCCAGGAACTTAAAAAGGGAAAGGAAATGCTGCCCCACTTCGGTTCTAACCAACCCCTGAGTAGGAGCATCATGGCAGAGGTTCCTCAGAAGAGGTTTCGTATCCTATCCATCAAGCTCTATGACAGAAGCACAGACCCCTATGATAATGTAGAGCTTTTCTCCTCTCACATGCTGGTGCAATCGAGGTCAGACTCGATGTGGTGCCGGGGCCTTCTTGGCTACTTTGGGAGGTCATGCCCAGACGTGGTACTCTTTCCTTCCCCATCATTCCATCAACGGTTGGGGAGAGTTAAAGACATGTTTCCTAGCCCATTATGCTCCCCTAAAGCGTCGTTGAAAGTCTTTTATGCCTTTGGTTAACATCAAGCAAAACCAAGGTGAGTCTCTTCGGGATTTTGTGGCCAGGTTTAATGAGGAATCTTTGAGCATCAATGAGTTCGATTAGCGAATTGGAATGGTGGCCCTCCAGAATACTTTGAGGGTTGAGTCATTTGGTTAGTCCTTGGCCAAGACCCTACCTCGTACCTTCACAAAAGTTCTTGCACAGGCTAATAAGTACATAAACGTTGAAGAAATAATGAAAGTCAAGCGGGATGAGCAGCCTGACAAAAAGGGTCAAGAGCTCTAGGTCGTCCACAAGTTGAAGGTGCACTAATGGCCGGAGAAAACTCAACACCCTCTTCTGCGACGGAGTGGCTAAGATCCAAGGGTCACGAGCCCTAGGCCATCCCCAAAGGTAAACTAATGGCCAAGGAAATACTTTAGCCTAACACCCTTCTCCGTGAGTGGTTGAAATCCAAGGGTCACGAGCCCTAAGCCGGCCACAAGCCGAATGTGGCCTAATGGGTGGAAAAAATTCAGAGCTCAACACCCTCCTTCGTGTGAGAGTGGCAAAAATCCAAGGGTTAAGTGCCCTAGGCCGTCCAAAAGCTGAAGGTGGACTAATGGCCGAAATAAACTCAACACCTTCCTCCGCAAGGGAATGGCTAAAATCTAAGTGCCAAGAGCCCTAGGCTGTCCCCAAGATGAAGGTGGACTAATGGCTAGAAGAAACTCAACACCGTCCTCGGCGAGGGAGTGGTGAAAATCCAAAGGTCAAGAGCCCTAGGTCGTCCCCAAGTCGAATGTGGACTAATGGCCGGAAGAAACTTAACACCCTCCTCCGTGAGGGAGTGACTAAGATCCAAGAGTCACGAACCCTAGGCAGTCCCCAAAAGTGGACTAATGGCCAAGGAAAAACTCTAGCATAACACCCTCCTCCGTGAGGGAGTGACTGAAATCCAAGGGTCACGAGCCCTAAGCCGTCCACAAGCCAAAGGTGGACTAATGGTCGGAAAAAATTCAGCGCCCAACACCCTCTTTCATGTGGGAGTGGAAAAAATCCATGGGTCAAGTGCCATAGGCTATCCACAAGCTGAAGGTGGACTAATGGCTGAAATAAACACAGCACCCTCATCCGTGAGGGAGTGGCTAAAATCCAAGTGCCAAGAGCCCTAGGCCGTCCCCAAGACGAAGGTGGACGAATGGCCAGAAGAAACTCAACACCCTCATCGACGAAGGAATGGTGAAAATCTAAGGGTCAAGAGCCATAGGCCGTCCCCAAGTCGAATGTGAACTAATGGCCAGAAGAAACTCAACATTGTCCTCAGCAAGGAAGTGGCGAAAATCCAAAGGTCAAGAGCCCTAGACCATCCCCAAGTCGAATGTGGACTAATGGCCAGAGAAAACTCAACACCCTCTTTCGCGAGGGAGTGGCTAAGATCCAAGGGTCACGAGCCTTAGGCCATCCCCAAAGGTGGACTAATGGCCAAGGAAAAACTCTAGCCTAACACCTTCCTCCGTGAGAGAGTGGTTAAAATCAAAGGGTCACGAGCTTTAGGCCATCCACAAGCCGAATGTGGACTAATGGCAAAAACAAATTTAGAGCCCAACACCCTCTTTCGTGTGGGAGTGGTAAAAATTCAAGGGTCAAGTGTCTTAAGCCGTCCACAAGCCGAAGGTGGACTTATGGCCGAAATAAACTCAACACTCTCTTTCGCGAGTAAGTGGCAAAAATTCAAGGGTTAAGTGCCCTAGGTCGTCCCTAAGTCGAATATGGACTAAAGGCCAGAAGAAATTCAACACCCTCATTGGCGAGGGAGTGGCTAAAATCCAAGGGTCAAGAGCCCTAGGCTGTCCACAAGTCGAAGGTGGACTAATTGCCAGAAACAAGTCAGAGCCCAACACCTTCCTTCGCGTGGTGGTGACGAAAATCCAAGAGTCGAGTGCCCTAGGCCGTCCACAAGTTGAAGATGGACTAATGGCTGGAAAAAATTCAGAACCCAACACCCTCCTTCACGTGGGAGTGACAAAAATCCATGGGTTAAGTGCCATAGGCCGTCCACAAGCCGAAGGTGGACTAATGGCTAAGGTAAAATTCTAGCCCAACACCCTCCTCCACGAGGGAGTGGCTAAAATCTAAGGGTCATGAGTCATAGGCCGTCCCCAAAAGTGGACTAATGGCCAAGGAAAAAATTCGAAGCCCAACACCCTCCTTCACGTGGGAGTGGCAAAAATTCAAGGGTCAAGTGCTCTAGGTCGTCCATAAGTCAAATGTGGAGTAATGGCTAGAAAAAAGTCAGAGCCAAACACCCTCCTTTATGTGGGAGTGGCGAAGATCTAATGGTTAAGTGCCCTAGGCCATCCACAAGTCGAAGGTAGACTAATGGCCGAAAAAAATTCATAGCCCAGCACCCTCTTCTATGTGGGAGTGACTGAAATCAAAAGGTCAAGAGCCCAAGGGATCCCACCCTGACCAGGGGAAATCCCAGCTTAACCAGGGAATCCCAGCTTGCCCAGCCAGACCAGGGAATCCCAGCCTAACGAGGGGATCCCTGCCAAACCAACCTGACCAAGGAATCCCAACCTGACAAGCCCTGTTGCTCCATTATCTTATAAGCTACATCCCCACAAATAATGCCAGGCATAACCAAGTTTGAAGTGCAGGCTACAGATTCGAAGCCAGGAATACCCAAGTCTGAAGTTTCCACTCCCGAGGTCCATTTGTCGAGGCGACGCATGGTGGCTGGTCTCACAGATCATCACCATCATTTGTCTCGTACTTAAAAATACTCTTATACATCTTGGAAAAAATCTACAGTCAAATAACCTTAGAAATTAAGCTACTCCTCGACCTAGCATGATTCTTAACTCAGCTCAAGGAGTGGGGGGCAAGTGATATGGCACCACTTAAAATTAAAAGAATACACCTACGCACTAGTAGCCTCACTTGCCACGTGGATTGCCTGGGAGACTGACACGTAGCAAGTCAACAATCCGGAGCAAAATCCAAAAAAATTCGGCCAAACAGCAAGACTCGTTCCAACTTGACCGGGGTCCTCGGGTGTCGTACCCGCCCATCTCAGGTACCCCATAACGGGCTTGCCTATAAAAAGCAAATATCCTCACTAGGTATGAAAAGAAAGCTCTCCAGCTTTTACATTTTCTACTACTTACATTTACTCTACTAATTTGAGCGTTAGAGTCTATCCCGGGGGACCCTAGTCCCGTCACTCCGTTGTCTTGCAGGTTACATTCCCGAGGTC
The DNA here is from genome assembly GCA_036245055.1 of Diospyros kaki. Taxonomy (NCBI): domain Eukaryota; kingdom Viridiplantae; phylum Streptophyta; class Magnoliopsida; order Ericales; family Ebenaceae; genus Diospyros; species Diospyros kaki. The sequence continues at coordinate 1,142,072 of BSEG01000016.1, read as the reverse complement.
TAACATTGCCAAGTTCAAGGCTCAGTTTCCGAGATCCAACTATCGAGGTGACACGTGGTGGTTGGTCCCAAAAATCATCATCAAGTTATATAAGAGAATTTGGTGTACTAAAAACAATCATATTTAGTCATAGAAAAATATTTAGATGCAAAATATTTATCTTGTTTATCTTTGTTAATATAAAATTTTAATTTACAAATTAAGGATCTCTATAAAATATATAGTCTAATACCTCATTAGCTAATTAAGAAGAAATTGTAGGCAATAATCATTTTTATTGTGGTATGGAGCACATTGTTCATGAAAATTAAGTCCAACTAACTAGTCACCTTGAATAGTTTTTATCTCTCTCCGCCTCCGTGTCATTGACGCCACCATGTTCAACTGCCGGATCTACACTCTTAGCCGGGATATCAACCAGGTGTCGCCTTCTAAAGCCCATAAACCCCATTTTCCACTCACCAACATATTGTGTCGTATCACGTCGTATCGTGTTGCATTCGTGCAACTTTGGTGGAGACAATAATTACCGATTTTCTTTTACATATTGTGTGGTTTGTTTTAATGTTATTTGTATGCTATTTTATGATATTTAATTTTGACATTGGCAAAATTAATATTATGTTTTTAAGAAATTAACAATATTTTTTTATATAAATTTTAAATATTTTAAATTTAGCATTTAGAAATTGATGATGGTTTTTGGGATCGACCACCACGTGCCACCTCTGCGACTGGACCTCGGGAATAGTACCTAGGACTTGGCGATGTCGGACCTCGGGTATAGAACCTATAAGACAATAGAGGGCTGGGGCTAGGATCCCCCGGGGTGGACTCCGACGCTCAAATTAGTAAAGTAAATGCAAGTAAAAATAAATGTGAGAGTTATAGAGCTTGAGGAAATCTGGCGAGAATCATTGCCTTTTATAGGCGGACTCGTTTTGGGGTACTCAAGATAAAACCCGAGATGAGCAGGCTCGGCTCTTGAGAAACCCAAACAAGTTGGAACGGGTCTTGTGGTCCGGCCCAGATTTTTCGGGTTCCGTTCCGGATTGTTGACTTGCCACATGTCGGTCTCTCAGGCGATCCACGTGACTGATGAGACTATTAACGCGTATGGGTATTCTAGTAATTTTAGTTGGTGACACATCAGAAACTTGCCTAGCATCTCCACCAATTTACTTGAACAGAATTATATTTCAAAAAATTAAAAAAAAATATTACAAATTTTGAAAAGTAATTTATTAATAATTTAAAATTAATATTATTAATTCTTTGAGTGTCAATATTAAGTATAAAAGATAGTCCACTAATAGCATTACTAATTTTTTTTTTTGGCTAAATAAAAAAGGTAAGAGCAAAGATCAAACAGAGTCTGGTGAGTGTGATCTTATCTCAACTTGTCTCTCATCTTTCTAAATTAGGTGTTACAGTTAAAATTAAATATATGTCTAAAATTCATAAGACACAATTAATCATAAATCAATGATAATATAATTTACCCTTTAGCAAATAAATATTGGACCACCACTAAACCCTTAAATCCTATCAATACTGAAAAAAAAGAAGTAAACACACAAATTTCAACAAAAAAAAAGAAGAAAAAACAACATTAAAAGTATCATATGATGTTGTTACCACTCACTTGAACCATATATAAATTTTAACAAGAAACAACATTAGAAGTATCATATATATGAAGTTACAACACACTTTCATCACAAATTTTAACAAAGAAATAACATTAAAAGTATCATACAAACTTACATCAACATATATAGAACACAAATTTTAAAAAGAAACAACATTAAAATGTACCACGAATTTTAACAAGAAAAAATAGCATTAGAAGTAGGATGTGATGTTAATTACAACACACACTCGGACCATGACTTCAGTGGTCGCCAGATATGATTGAAGTGCATGTATTATTTGTGACAAAAAGGTGAAATTCCTCACCTTAAGCGCCCTCGGTAACTCAGCGTCAAGATTTTTACAGGAGAGATAAATCACGGAATCCAGCAGTAAAATTCGAACACGAAATCTGTAACCGACTATATAACAGTTAAAATTCAAGACTCTTTAGAACCAACTCATAAGTTATGTCGGTGGACGAATTGCATGTATTATTGCACCTTACATTGGAACACTGAGGCGTAGAAATTAATATGAAGTACGCGGGAGTACTAGTGGTCACATTACATCTTTAATGCTGGCTGGGAAACAAACATGAGAACTAAGAAAAATCTTACAGGGCTAGACTAACTGCCAAACTCGAGCAACGCACACTCAAAGACGACGTACGTAGTAGAAACTTGGGAAATGACCGTATATATATGAAATTAAACTAGAATTTCATGAATGGCCATAAGCTGAACCCATATTATTTGAAGAAGATAAATATAAGGAATTAAATATTATATATTAGGACGTTTTGAAGGTTAAACCAGAACCCTCAAACTTGTCATGGATAAGCTTCTTCAGGGCCTCGGCCACGGACGGGGAAAGATAATTGGACCAATCTCCAACCTTCGCTTTCCTGAAAAATGTTTTGTTATCGATATCGCAGGGAATAAGATCATCAATTTTTCCACTCTTGTTCACTTCCAAATCTTTCAAATTCTCAAAGCTACACAGCCTGGATATCTGTTCAGGCATCCCGTCCCTTTCTTCCTCCGATGAAAATGGAACCCCCAAGAACTCGGCCAGCTTCTTCACGTAAAACACATCATCTTCCTTCAAGTCTTCGTACTTCAAGAAGAGATTTTGGCCCGGATTCTCTTGGCCGGCCTTCCAATATCCCAACATATGATCCCAGAAAGGGCCAAAAGGGATAATCCCAGACATACAGTACTTTTTGCACCACTCATCCAGTGAGATGGAGTAGTGATTCTTGGACTGTAGACTGGATGCAAAGTGCCAAATGGAGATGAACTGGTCCAAGGGATTTCTGCATATATAGACAAGCTTGCATTTGGAATTAGTTTTGATGGAGGCGGGCAGTGCAGAGTAAGGCAAGTGAGTGGAAAGAATTCTAGGGCTGGGAATGTCCTGGAGATTAAAGAGAGAGCCTTTCGGTAGATTTGGAACTCAAGAGAAGGAACAAGAGCGTGGGGGTTAGCTGAGAGCAGCGGGCTCTCTATGAGCGGATGCTTGCTTCTGTTGGCTACGGCAAAGATGAGGGCTTTCAACCAGGTGGTGCCGCATTTTGGGAAGGAAGCTAAGATCGTATCAGTTTCATGTGCCTGGAAATGCTGTTGACAGGAAACAACGTTCTCAACGATTATCTCAGGACACCAGAAACCTTGATAGAACAGAAGATCGAATCCAGTACAACTCTTTTCTTTGGGAAGGCTTCCAAATAACCCTTCTTCTAGGGTGGGGTTCTGGTTCTGGAAGTTCTCTGACTTTGCCATAGCTGCGCAGATTGAGGCGTGGGACAGAAAGATGATAGCGTAGCCGTGCGTCGATGGATTCTAGCTAGGAAATATATATGGGGCAAAATATATATTTTAACACTTCTACTGGTATGCTTTTTTTTATTTACACACTTAGAATTTTTTTATTATTTAAAAGACATTTTTAAATTTTAAATTTAATTTAATTGCACTTTTGAATTTTTTTATTATTTCAATCACATATATCTAAATTATGTAAATTTGAGTCAATTGTACATCTCAACAAATTTATTGAGAATAATGAATTAAGAGGTGTAATTGAAATAACAAAAATTTTAAAAATATAATTGAATCAAAATTATACAGTTTAATTTTTTTTTAAAATAACAAAAAATTTAAATTTATAAATAAAAAAAACGTGCAAGTGCAGAGATTCAAATACATAAGATAAGAGTAACCCTATTCGGCTGCGAGAAAGCCACCCCCAAAGCCACTCACAACTAAATTACAAATTTACCCATTGATCAAATTCCTAACATACCCTCAATTCTAATCCAGCCCAAATCCCACCCTTCCTTTCTCTTTCTCTTTCTCTCACCATCTCTCGCACGAGACTTCCTCTCATTTCGACCTTCTCTCTCTCTCTCTCTCACACTTTCCCATTCAGCTCATTTCTCTATTTCTCTCGTTCTAGCCATCTTTCTCTCTCTAACTCTCGTGTGTCTAATTGAGGCTCTGGAGTCCATTTAGCTCTTTTCGATAATCTTTCTCTCTCCAGCCCGTGCGACAATGTCTTCAGCATCCTTTGGGCTCGTTCCAGCCCCGATATACATGGAGGTAAGTCTTTAGTTTTATTAACAATGATTTTCAGCAAAGGTATATATGGGAGTGTTGGGTTTGGCTGAAAGTTTAAGTTTTATAAGATCTATGAAAATTTGGCCGTTGGATCTTATTGGTTTTTTGGTATGTTGGACAATGGCGATAAAGGTGTTGGGTGATTGTCTCGGATTGTTGAAAACTAGAGGTCATGGTGGCCGGTGGCCATTGGCAATGCATTTAAATGGGTGTTGGGTTTGACCGAAATTTTAAATTTATAGATCTGCGGAGTTTCGGCCATTGAATCTTGCTGACAGTGCATTTTTAAGTTTGGTCAAAAATTAAAAATCAGATCTACTAAAATCTAACCATTAAATCTATCCCATATTTTTGTATGTTAAACTCTCTTAATTTGGTGTTTCTAATGGTAGGCTCTGATCGTGGAAAACTTCGGCCAGCAATGGTCACCGATAGCGTTGGTGGCGGCGGTTGTGACTTCTATCCATACATACATACATATATTTATATATATTTACATATTCTCTTTTGTAATTATTTTAATCTATATTATAAATATTGATATTTAATTATGAATTTGTATTGAAGATATTGAAGTTAATATTGAATTTGTGATCTTTGAATATTGTGAAGGATAAAATTAAATTGAATTGATTGAAATTTAAATGTTAATAAATTGAATTGGTTTTGTCGACGTTCAATTTCAGTCAAGTGTGATTCGTTTTGGGCCGCAATGAATAATTATGAGTCACAGTAAGGAGAGGAAAAAAAAGAGAAGTTTCAGATCCTAATGAAGAACACTTAACGATTTTTCACGTGGTTCGGCCAGAACGATGCCTACTCCACGCCCGCGCTCTGATTATTCCTTCAGAATGACGATTTTCTTATTATTCTCCTGTCCCTTATGTTACCTCTGCCCCCTTATTTATAATTGAGGGGGCTTTTACAATTCGGATAACATATAGAAATAAAAGATGATATAATGGGGGACAAACAGTCCTTTTCATCTGTACAAAATTGTAAGTGGGATCTTTATCTCGAGGAGCATGGGCTGTTACAATGAACGATCCCTACCTCTGACTCCTTAGCAGTTTTTACCACTTTATGCGAGCTGATTATTTTTAGGCTAACGACCTGGGTGGTCCATCGATCTGAAGGATACTTCCGGGAACTCGTTAGTCAATTGCTGGGAGCTCGTTGGAGGCTCATCGGGAGCTCGTCAAATGTCCGCTTTACAGGTTTCGGATTTTGGTAGTGGCTAGACTCCCTTTGGTGAGGTCGTCCGGGTCTTCTTAGTTTCGGGTGATTAGGCCGGCCCATCAGATCGAGTCTGGTCCATACGAGAAATACATACAACAGGTTTGTATTTGTTTTGTGAATTTTTGAAGTGAAATTATTACTTTTATTTAAGAATTCAATTGTAAATAGTTTTTATTAATTTTATTTGAATTTAGATATTTATTAATGTGTATATATATTTTAAATTTAAATTAAATAAAATTAAAAAAAATATTAATTAAATTTAATTTTACAGACAAAAAACATATTAATTAAATTTATAATATTTGTTTTTTAAATTAGTCTTCAAGAGCCTTGTTAACAATTTGACATACAGAAAATATTCAAAATGGTAATAGTATGAGTAATTATTCAGTTAGATATATTTTAAAAATAATTAAAAATTTGATCAAACATTTGTTGTAAAAAAAATATTCAAAAAAAATTCAGTCAAATATTCAAACACTTGAAAATTATAAAATTATTTATGTATTATACACTGGTTAGTAATATATTTTACATATTGTATAGTGTATAAATTAGAAGATATTTATAATATTCAAATTTTGAATTTAACTACATCAAATTTTAGTTAAATTTTACTCTCTTAAGAATTATGATTTTCAATTTCGAAATGGGTGAAGTTGCAATCAACTTTTCTAGCTCACATTAAAATATCGTGTATGAACATGGTGTATCTATTTGATCCTACACATCATGAATTAAGATTAATTTAAAAAAAAAATTATTCTCATGTCAATTTTAGAATTGGCAACTATTATTGAATGATTTTAAAATTTGATGTAAAAGTTCATGTAGACCAAATCCCTCTCTTAATTTGCACGACTCATTTCGTTATTCACAAGATTATCACATATATTTAGCTAATCGTGAATTAAAAATAAAATTTGTACTAATTTATTTGTAATTTATGATCTCTCTAATGTAAAATAAATACACATCTCATCAATTTTTTTAAGTCTACTCATTTTTTAAATATTACATTAATTAAATTATTATAATCAATTAATACATATTTATTTTGCTTCTTAAATTGTATATTATTACTCTATACCTTAACTGATTTAAATATTCAAATATATCAAATGTATAACATATCTCTGACTCATCTTCAAATATAACATAATTCTCTAATTTGTAATATTTGGCTACATAACAATGTAAGAGAAAAAAATATAACATAATTATCTTTCGACATATTTTAATTTTTAAATACATGAGAAATAATTAAAAATATTCATAAAAATTCAAAACAATGCTAAAGCTCAATCTTAGGTTGTGGCTCATCCCAATATATAGCAAGGAAACTTCAACTTGGCAGTGAGGCGTGTACAAGTCATGATACATGAATCTGAAATTAAAGCACAAATTAATATTAATCCATTGAAAGTCCTAGCTAGCTAGCTAAGTACATACTCATATATAAAACATGATTAAGAAAAAAAATATAATAATTACTTACACTTGAATTAGGAGACCTTATATAACAATCATCACTTGCATATATCATTTGTATTCCAAACTTAACATGTAAAAATTGTAATTCCATTTCGTTAATATTTTTTCATTTTATTTAATATATATATATATACATTAATAAATATCTAAATTCAAATAAAATAAACAATAACTATTTACCATTCAATTCTTAAATAAACTTAATAATTTTACTTCAAAATTTCACAAAAAAAAAATATAAACTAATTCAATTTATTAACACTCAAATTTCAATCAATTATTTCATTTTAACTTTCCCAATATTCAATTGTCACCTCAACACCCCCATCAAAAAACAACATCAGCAAACAAAAAAAAATTAATGTAGAACAAAGATATAATATATATACATATATGAATGTATGTACACGCAAAAAGTCTAAACTAGTCAAAACCGTCACCACAAGCGGCTATTGACGACCACTATCGGCCTGAAATTCCTTCAATCAGAGCCTATTGTTAGAAACACCAAGTCAAGGAGGTTAAAATACACAAAAATGAACCAGATTTAATGGTTGAACTTTCGTAGATTTGATTTCTAATTTTCGACCAGTAACTTAAAAATGCATTGCCAGTTGTCACCGACCACAATGGCTGGTGGTTTCCAGCAATCAGAGGCAACCACCTGACACCGTTATCCCCATCGACCAACATTTCGAAAAACCAACAAGATCCAATGGTCAAATCTCCATAGAACTAAGTCTAAACTTTCGGCCAAACCCTAATAGTAAACACATTAGCAATCGCCACCCGGCATCGTGGCTAGTGGTTTCTAGTAATTTGAGACAACCATTCGACACCCTTATCTCCATCAACCCACATACGCAAAAATCAGCAAGATCTAACGGTCAAATCTCCATAGATCTAAGTTTAAACTTTCGACCAAACCCAAATCGTAAGTATATATGTATGAGAGAGAGAGAGAGAGAGAGAGAGGCTTACCTCATTGTAGATTAGGGCTAGAATGAGGACGGAGGAGACGCTGTGACACGGGACGAGCATAAAAGAGGAATGAGATCGTGGAGCACGAGCGAGAGTGTGAGAGAAAGACAGAGAGAGAGAGTTTGAGTGCGAGCAAGAGTGTGAGAGAAAGAAAGAGAGAGAGAGAGAGAGAAATGGCCAAAAGGAAGAGGAAGCGACAGTCGACAGGGAAAATGAGACCAACGATTGGTAGGGAGAGAGAGGGAGAAGGTTGCTTCGAGCGAGCGAGAGTGAGACAGTGGGGGGCATATATTTGAAATATTTGTTTTTGGGTCATTCTTTATATCGTGATATATCGCAAGATTTTAGACTCGATAAAACACGAGATATCAACACTTGCATATATCATTTGTATTCCAGACTTAACATGTAAAAATTGTAATTCCATTTAGTTAATATTTTTTCATTTTATTTAATATATATACATTAATAAATATCTAAATTCAAATAAAATAAACAATAACTATTTACCATTCAATTCTTAAATAAACTTAATAATTTCACTCCAGAAAAAAATATAAACTAATTCAATTTATTAACACTCAAATTTCAATCAATTATTTCTTTTAACTTTCACAATATTCAAAAAATCACAATAAAAAATAAAGTAAATTTTTTAATTCTCACCTCAACAACCAAATCAACATCACCCCCCCCCCCATCAAAAAACATCAGCAACAAAAAAAAAAAAATTAATGTAGAAGAAAGATACAAAATATATATATATATGTATGTATGAACATGCAAAAAGCCCAAACTGGATAAAACTGTAGCCACAAGCAGCCATAGGCAACCACCGTTGGCCGGAGATTCCTTCGATTAGAACCTATCGTTAGAAACACCAAGTCAATGAGGTTAGAATACACAAAAATGAACCAGATTTAACGATTAAATTTTCGTAAATTTGATTTCTAATTTTCGTCCACTAGCTTAAAAATGCATTGCTAGTCATCACTGACCACAGTGGCTAGTGGTTTCTAGTGATCAAAGGCAACCACCCGACACCCTTATCCCCATCGACCAACATTCAGAAAAACCAACAAGGTTCAAGGGTCGAATCTCCATAGAACTAAGTCTAAACTTTCGGCCAAAACCAAGTAGTAAACACACTAGCAATCGCCACCCGACATCGTGGCCAACGGTTTCCAACGATCTGAGGCAACCATTCAACACCCTTATCCCTATTGACCCACATACCTAAAAACTAGTAAGATCCAACAGCCAAATCTCTATAGATTTAAGTTTAAACTTTCGACCAAACCCAAATCGTAAGTATATATGTATGAGAGAGAGAGAGAGAGAGACTTACCTCCTTATAGATCGGGGTCAAAACGAGGACGTCGGAGATGATGTGACACGGGACGAGCAAAATGGAGGAATGAGACCGTGGAGCGCGAGCGAGAGTGTGAGAGAAAGAAAGAGAGAGTTTGAGAGCAAGCGAAAGTGTGACAGAAAGAGAGAGAGTTTGAGTGCGAGCGAAAATGTGAGAGAAAGAAAGAAAGAGAAAGAGATGGCCAGAAAGAAGAGGGAGCGACAGTTAGAAGGGAGAACGAGACCAATGACTGGTAGGAAGAGGGAAGGAGAAGGTTGCTTTGAGCAAGCAAGAGTGATACACTGGGGGGCATAAATTTGAAATATTTGCTTTTCGGTCATTCTTCATATCGCGATATATCACAAGATTTTAGGCTCGATAAAACATGAGATATCACGATATTCCCAGGGTGGCTTTCTAGAGGGTTGAATAGCATTACTCATAAGATAATAGTTGTTTGCAAGTCATATTCGTGTCATGTCGAGATACAAGGATAACACATACATGGTTAATCCAAATTAACAAGACTTGTTTAAGTAATTAATCATGTTAAATCTCTCAATCTTAACGCATACATAGTAAATGGGTGACACGATTAGACACATATAAGTCATTTATCGTGTCACATATATTATAACACATTAATTCATTTATTATATAGGTCATTCTAAACTCACTATAAAGACAACATGAAAAGGCTAATAAATATGTTTTAACACATTTAATTCATTAACTTATTAAAAAACATTTAATCTGTTAATAAACAAATAAACTAAGTTACTTTTTCACAAATTATTCTGTTAACTAAAATTGATTCATTGCCCACTTCGAACAATAATTGTGTTCTCAGAAGCAGACTTGAGCTAGCCACGTCGAGAAACAAATTTAAGCCACTCGACGGGCAACAATTATGTTGCCAGAGACGCGGACGTGGGCTAGCCACGTGGAGCAACAGATTTAAACCACCCGCCCCCCAACCCCACCCCAATCAAATCAACTCCCCCCGCCCGCCCCAATTAATAATTTTAAAATTTAACTTATTTTTATTTTATTATATTTATGTATATATATTGAATGGATAAGATTTTGTATTGCTACATTAATAAACAATTTCAAATTTAACAAATTCTTAATTTCCTTCATTTTTGTATTTAGCCAAATCTATTACAGTTGGTATAAATTCCGCCACGAACATTAACAATTTCAAATTTAACTAATCCTTATTTTACTTTATTTTGTAACTTTGCTTCTCTTAATTTGCTGGAATTCTACGGATTTTCACCTTTTTTTTTCATTCGGAAAAAGATGTATGTTGTGGAGTGAATTAAGAAAATCTCAAAAATTTTAAAATAAGAGAAGTATTTTGCATAAATTCAAATGATCTCGAAGTCTCCCAAATAAGAGTTCTTAGAGCCCCTGAAGAGTTTTTAAGATAGTAAGGCTTCAACATGTAAAAGCACGACAATCTTCAAACTTATCTGGAGGATACTCATCGAGACATTTTATCCCAAACATACCTCCAGGCCCTCCAGTCTTATCAGATGCATCTTTCCCGAAAAGTCTGGAGACTCTTGTCTATGGATCCCACCAAGTATCTATAAATACTTGTCTGGGCCAAGGCAAACGGATTTTTTGACAGATCTTTTTCCTGACTCTTCTCCGGACCTATTGGAACTTATTGAGACCTTACACACTAAGACTATAGTCTCGAAAACTTAAGACATTGAACCTCAAATTACTGATCAGGAATCCACTCCCCCAAAGACCCATAACTGGACATACTACTCACAAAGCTGCATACATCTGCATCCCTATTTTTCAGACATCAGAGTCTGATTTAAGTATTGAAACGCTTACGTGAGGAAGATTCTCGTGTGCCTTTTAACTATCTTTGTGGCTGCAAATACCCCAAAAACTCCCAAAACTATTCCCTGAAGACCCTTGAGATAGTCACCCGAAGACTGTTCCCTAAAGACTTCCTGGGGGCATCATTTTCCCTGAACACTCTGAAGACCCTCCAAGGACCTCTAAGCTTCAGTCTTCTCGAGCCAAAGAACAAACCCCAACCTTTGTTGACTCCTCGAGCAACATCTTGTATCTCTCAATTTTTTCAAAGGACTCTATTTTGATTGTTTACAAGATAAATAAATTTAATTATTTTATTTTGACAACAACAAAAAAACAAGTAATTGGTTCTTTTATCACAAACCATATATATTTGTGGAAATTCATGTCTTCACAAAATTTTCATAAAAAGCTTACTATAATAAAATATAATAGTAATAATTATACAATTTTAATTAAGTTGATATATATTAGAGATGTGCTTGTTTTTAGTTTTTAATTTTGAAATTTTTGTGTTCGATTTTCCTTTTCTTGGAAAATAAAAAATGATTAATTGTTTAATTCCTGTTTGCTGCCATCTTCAAAATTTTAAACAAAAACATAGAAATGTCATTTGATAAATCTAGTTTTGTTAAATTATTTGAATTTTTGGAATTGCAAGTCCTTGTTATATAATTTTATTTTTACATATAAATTATTTGTGAAAAGTTATTAAATTGAAGAATTGGGGGGGAGGAGGAAGTAGACAGACAGATTGACAAAAAGTAAAGTTTAAATGACAAAAATACCCCAATTCAATTGCACAATCGCACCATCTCTTGCTTCAATAATTGCCTCCTGCTATCAACCCCCTCTTGTCTCTTATCGTTCCATTCTTCCTCTCATCGTCATTATACACTTCTCTTTCTATGTGTGTGTAATGACAGTGGAAGAGAGAATGCAACGACGAGAGACGAGGCGACGTCCCCCACTTGCGTTCTATATACCTCCAACCCCACATCATAACTCAGCCACAAATGCTGCTGGTCCATCATAACTCAGCCACAAATATTTCCATATTGTGATTACCTGTCCAGATTCGACTGTGATGTTACCAGCATGGTTGGTAACATTTATTAGTTCATGTATTATTGAGATATTTTATTTAACTTTATTTTTACTTTATATCCGTGGGTTAAATGCCGTGTTTGCTAATATTTTATTAATAAATAAAATATTTTAAAATTAAAAATAACATATCTTCCCTAAAATACAAAACATCACCTCTATTTAAAATGGTGAACGTGAATCTGAAAATGCTATTGGGTTGGGTTTTCCTCTTAGTTGGAGAATGGCTCAATAATGATCCGATAATGGTTGGGGCGTTTCATCAAAGAATGGTTCAGTTTCTTTTACTAGTATCTTTATTTCACGAGACTAAAATACTCTTAATGAATTAGGATTTTTTTTAACCTTTTAAAGTATAAAATTCGTGCATAATAGATGGGCAAAATAGAAGAAAAGAACAGAAGAAAAATGACAAATTTATGAGAGAAATTCAAATTTTCGTTCTTACTCGTGCAGTTGTGATTGCACAGCAGATCAGATGGTCGTTTGTGCTCCGATTGATATGAAATTTTGAGGGTATATTCAAGACTCCTTGTTCTAGGATCTAGATAGTGAAGATTTCATTTAGTGGTCTGGATCTTTGAGAATCGGGCCATTTTCATTTTACTTTGTGATTTGGCTCGATTTTCTATTTTTGCTTGCGCAACAGTGATCGAACAAGGGATCTGACGGTCTATTCTGGTTTGTTTTGGAGGTTGAGATCCTTAGGAATCGAGTAATCTTAGTGCTGCCACCTGGTTCAGTCTGTTCTTCATTATCTTTTTAGTTATTTTATTGATTTGAAATAATATTGATTATGTTTTGTCTCTTGCCTTTTGTGATTGTTGAGAGGATTTTGTAATTCAGATTTGATGATATTATTAGAATTTTTTGGTGAATTTCGATCCCCTGATTTTTACTCCTCACATTAAGGGGGTTTTCCACATAAACTTATTGTCTCATTTATTTTTTAGATTGTACTTGATATTTGGATAGTTTGTTTTGTTTCCTCACAAATTTTCACAAGAAGGGATTTGGTATATTGATCCCACCAAATGCAGAAGTTGATGGAAATTTTATAGTTCTAGATGAGAAAATGAAAAGTTTATAAAATAAATTTAATGTACCAAATGTAGAATTAAAAAAATTATTAGTAATCAATATGTTTCGTTCACATCATTTTTAAGTAGTATTTGCTAATTAAGATATAGACTAAAAAAAATAAAATATAAAAATCTTTTTGAATAAAAATCTTTTTAAGTAGTATTTGAATAAAATGTTTTCGTTCACATCATTGTTAAATTTATTCATTTTAACAAATGATGCTTTAGCATATTTCCAACAAAAAATGTGAATATATTAATAATGTAATAAATTTATTTTAATAACTATTTCTTACACAAAAAAATTAATATTTATATGTATTGGTAAATGAATAGTTTTTAAATATCATACATGTTGGGTTCAAAATTCGTAAAACTAGAAAGGTTATTATTCGTGTTGATTTTTAATTTTTTTATTTTCAGATTTCTTAAAAGTAAGAGTATGCAAAATTTTGATTTAATCAAAATAATGGAATCGAAAATAGACGGAACAAAAGAAAGAAGTGAAAAAGAAGAGAAGAAGAAAATAAAAAGAAATGCATTAATGCGGTGGTCCAACTGGCAACTGGTATGAAAGGAAGCTACCATTCAATCTCATTGTCCATTCCATTAAATGACCGAAAAAATTAATTATTGAATGGCTAAGTCAGCATGCATTAAATGCAAACCTGCCCAAAATTAACGTCGGAGAGCCATCTCCATTTTGGGTAGAAATCTTACTAACGATGTAATTTTTTCTTTTCTTTTTCTGATAATAATATATTACTTTACTCCTCAAATAATGTTAGAAATTATAATTAATCGGTAATGATATTATCAATTATATAATATTTTTTTATTAAAAAATTATATATTATTATCTTTTTTATTTAATATCTCTTTTAATTAAAATATATCACATATCTAATAATACTATAATAAATCATGAGTCTTAATATTAAGTCGTCTCCATATGGCTTGTAGGGACTTAGAAAAAGGCGAGACCGACCCCTTACCACAATGGGTGTTCGCACGGTCACCTCAGTCAGCTATTAACGCCTATTCAGCATTAAATGGCGACATTACTCGGCAACAATGGGATCGACTTTTCGACAACAAGATAAATCAAATTCAGTCTCTCACTATTTGAGCCGGGCCATCCCTCCCGTATGGCATTAAGTGCTGATGGTCCTTCCTTTAATGGCAATGGATGACTCTCTTCAATATTTCTGGGTCATGCTATTAATATTGGAAGAGTTTTACAGAGAGATTTACGGATGACATTTTCGCGAGAAATTGAAGATTTATCATGATAAATTTGTGATATTCTCTTCTCTCATCTCCTTTCTCTCTCTTTTCCTCTCCAGTAATCGCACCTTTCTCTCTCTTTTCCCCTTCAATACTGTCTGTCATAGCCTTCCTCTTGCCATCACCTCTACTGCTGCCTTGCACTTGTCGCTCGACGCCTGCCACTTATTGTTGCATTTTTTCCTAATTGACCGCCACTGCCCGTCGACCTCGCTAATTGCTGCCTGCGCTCACCTTCATTTCCTACTGCATCCTTACATGGTTGTCTTTCTCTCGCAGCGACAGTCAGTGGTGACGGAAGACGAGGGCGAGGTGGCGGCGACGGTGAGGTAGCGACAAGTGGCGATAAGAAGACTGTGAAAGGCAGTGTTAGAGGGAGAGGAGATGAGAGAAAGATAGGAGAGGATGGGGGAGAGGAGAGAAGGGAAAAATTTGTTGGTCCCTTAAGGTATGGCCACTCAAGAGGGGAGGTGAATTGAGTGTTTAAAATTTTTCTTCCTTTTAATAAATATTATTGATTATTTATTTTCTCTAAGAATATATATAAATTATTTTCTTTTAATCAAATTCTTGTTATTTAATTTTAAACAAATTAAGATTTTATAACTATATATATGTGAGTTTGAGATAAATAAATTTGCAAGCCACAAGATATAACAAGAATAAATAAATAAAGCACAAGACAATTTATAGTGGTTCGGTGTCTCCACACCTACTCCACTCTCCCAAGGTCTCAACCACCCTTAGGGTTTCACTAATCTCACCAAGGTTTTCACACTAGTTCACCTTGGAAACTAGGTACACTCCTAGATTACAATGGGTTCTAGGAAACCCACAAACACCAAGGTTTTCTTCCTAGCTTACCTTGGAAACTATAATCACCTAGATTTTAATGGTTCTAGGAAACCTATTCAATGATAATTTAATTGTTCACACTTTGACACAAATAAGCAATTAAACACAAAATATACAAGGCAATAATAATTAAACAAATGAATAAATAAATTGTGACCTCAGTTTGAATGGAGAAAATTGGATTCGACTTTGCGATCTCTTTTTCTCTTCTTGCCTTGTGGCTCTTCGGTGGATGTGCAATAAATCTTTAAGAGCTTTGAAATGCTTGGAAATTAGCTTGAGAGCTTTTGAGAGCTTTTGAGTGCTTTGGATAGGCAATATGAGCAAAGAATACTCTCCAAAATGAATTTGGAGCTATTTATAAGCATTCTGGAAAATACTGTAGCAGCACTGTAGCAACGGTCAAATTCACTGTAGCAACGGTCAAGTGCACTGTAGCAACGGTAATATGTACTGTAGCAACGGTCAAAATTCTGACCGTTGGAGAAGCACTGTAGCGTCACTGTAGCAATAGTGAAAAATTAAATTTTTGATCAAATTTCACAAATTTATTTTTTATACATTTTAGAAATATATTGAAAAATTATTTTAGTGGAAAATAACATTTTTTTAAATACATACACTTATGAAAAGATGTTTAATAAATTAAATCAAAAAATATGTTTTTAATAGAAAAACAAAATTTTTAGTAATACATATACTATGAAAAATATTTTATAAATTAATCTAAAAATTATAAAAATATTATTAATAGAAAATAATATTTTTTTTTGATAATACACATGTTATTAAAAATATTTTATAAATTAATTAAACATAATTCGATACTATAATTAATATATTTAATAAAAATACTCTTTTTATTAATCACTAAAAAATACTATATTTGTATATTTAAAAATTCTATTTTTGTTAATCATCAAAAATTAATATGCACAAGTTGGCTCAATATTCTCCCCCTTTTTGATGATGACAAAAACATAATTTATGAGATAATTAATTTGATAAAATATTTTTGAACTCCCCCTTAATTTTGTACTATAAGCTTCCCTTATCAAAAATACTAGTAGCATAAAATTATTTTTGATATAAATTAATAGATAATATATATGTATATATATATATATTTAAGAGTTTTAAGAAGTAAACCTGATTGCCTTGATTGCACCTGCTTGCCTTAAATGCCTAATTTATTTTCTAACTTTCAAAAGTACAATTTTCTTACCTCAATAAAAATTATCATACATCTTTTCTCCCATACAAAAATATTTGCAACTTAAAATTATAGGTCACACTTATACATAAATTTTCGATCTTCTCCCCCATTTTGTCATAATCAAAAAGTTATTGTGAATTGAGAGAATAAAGATATATAACAATATAGCGCATAAGAGATATATATAGAGAGAAGCATAATCCACAATATCAAGCATAATCGAAGATTACACAAAAAAGATCATAAAATAGTCAAGGGATACAGTAGCATTATGAAATCTATAAAACAGTAATCTAAGTGACCCACGTTGATAGTTTTGGATTCTGTCGATGCTCAATGCTCAAGAACATCGGCGGTGGCCAAAGACGACTGGTCCTAGCTCATCAAGGTCATCCGGGGGTGGCATCTGGCCGCTGCTAGTTTCGCTAGGGTGAGGTAGAGTAACCTCAGGGAAACTAGTAGGAGGGACGTCATTGGGGATGATGGAAAGTTCGGAACTCCAGTATGGGTTTTGATCAGGTTGAGGAACAGGTTGGGAATATGAAGAATAGTATGCAAATAGTGAATCTAGCAAGAAAGCTCGATAAGCTTGCAAGTCACTGACCTGTTGCTGAAGAGCTAGAATGTCGGATACCCAACCATAGATAGGATCCTGAAGCCGGGCTTGAGCTTCAAAGAAGAGTGTGGCAGAAGCCCAAAATCGGTCATTCACCGAAAGCGGAGCTAGGATGTTGGCAATATTTCTGACAGTAAAAACCTCACGGATGGTAGCAAAACGAGTAGCACCATCCTCACAATGAAAGTAAGGTGCAAAAATGCACTGTGGGTGGCATCCTCTATTTAAGACTATGCAGGCACCGCATCGAGACCGAGGGTTTAGTGTGATACGTCTCGGCATGATAGATCTGGATCTGACTAAAACTAAATAAATTAAATAAGGGTCAGATCTAATAAGATATATTAAATATGGGACAGATCTAATGGGTCAAACCTGAAGCGGGCGAGTTGGACCGGGTCGGATCGGGCCGAATCGGATCTGGTCGGGTCGGGCCGAGTTGGATCTGGTCGGGTCAGACCGATCGTGCAACAGAGGAAGAGGCGACGCAGGTCGCTGTGGCGGCCGTGGGAAGTCGAGCGAGGGCCAGCGGCGGTGCAAGGGAGCGAACAACGATGATTGCGTGGCCGGATCGGGCCGATTCAAGGGCCGATTTGGCCGGCGATGGTGGACAGAAGGAGATGATGATCGGTGGCTGGGCGTGAGGAAGCTGGTAACGGCGGTGGTGTACCAGATCTGGTCGACAGAGGGCAAGGGTGAGGTAGATAGTAACAGAGCAGCGATATGCAAGAGCGAGAGCGAGGGTTTTGATTAGGTAAGAACAAGGGCGAGCGTTTTGAACAAGCACCACATGAAGGTTTAGAGGATTTGGGGGTGGGAATAGTGGAGCACACAAAACTGTGGATCTGATTGGCTGCACGATAGAGAGACGATGGCGTACGAAGGAGATACCGGAGATGACGACGAGAGGGAAAGAGAGATGAGACAGAGAGTGAGAGTGAGAGTGAGAGTGAAAACAGAGATATGATCGGGTAAGAGAAGGAAGAATTGGGTTTGACCTTATCTGGGTCGACCTCCTTTTATTTATTTATTTTTTTTATTATTATTATTATTTTATTTTTATTTATTTGTTATTATTCTGAGTTACCCAAAGGGATTTATTATCCCTAATTCCCTCCGAATAAAATCAAATCTTTCTTGTGGTAATGGTTTTGTAAAAATATCTGCTAATTGTAATTCTGTTGGGACAAACTCAAGAGATATTTCTTGATTTTGGACATGGTCCCTAAGAAAATGATGTCTAACCTCTATATGCTTTGATCTGGAATGCAATACTGGATTCTTAGAGAGGTTAATTGCACTAGTATTATCACATCGAATACGGGTTTGCTTAAAATTTATTCCAAAATCTTGTAATTCTTGGCGAATCCAAAGAACTTGAGCACAACAACTACCAGCAGCTATATATTCAGCTTCAGCAGTAGATAATGCTATTGAATTTTGTTTCTTTGAGAACCATGAAACCAACTTGTTTCCTAACAATTGACAAGTTCCAGAAGTGCTCTTACGGTCTACTTTACAACCTGCAAAGTCCGCATCGGAATATCCAATCAATTCAAAATTATCCCCATTTGGATACCATAAGCCTACATCTTGGGTTCCAATTAAATATTTGAAAATTCTTTTAACTGCCAATACATGAGATTCTTTGGGATTTGATTGAAATCTTGCACATAAGCATACACTAAACATGATATCCGGTCTACTTGCTGTCAGATAAAGTAATGACCCTATCATACTCCTATAGAGTTTTTGATCCACACTTATCCCTTGATCATCTTTATCTAATTTTGTGGATGTACTCATAGGTGTGCCTATTGATTTAGCATTTACCATCCCAAATTTCTTTAACATTTCTTTGATATATTTTGCTTGATAGACAAAGATTCCTTCTTTTGATTGTTTTACTTGGAGACCTAGAAAATATGTGAGTTCTCCCATGAGACTCATCTCAAATTCACTAGTCATTAAATTTGCAAAATCTTTGCAAAGCTTTTCACTTGTTCCTCCAAATATTATATCATCTACATATATTTGAATTATTATTATATTGGATTCCTTATGTTTTATGAATAGGGTTGTGTCAACTTTTCCTCTTGAAAAACCTTTCTCAATAAGAAATTTACTCAATCTTTCATACCATGCTCTAGGAGCTTGTTTGAGACCATATAAGGCCTTTTTTAATCTATACACATGGTCCTCTAAATGAGGATCCTCAAAACCGGGAGGTTGTCTCACATAAACCTCTTCATTTATGTAGCCATTTAAGAATGCACTCTTCACGTCCATTTGATATAACATGAAATTCATGTGAGAGGCAAAGGCTAAAAGCATCCTGATTGCTTCTATCCTAGCTACGGGGGCATAAGATTCTTCAAAATCGATGCCTTCCTCTTGGCAATATCCTTTGGCTACAAGCCTTGCCTTGTTTCTTATTATATTTCCATTTTCATCTAATTTATTCTTGAAAACCCATTTGGTTCCTATTATAGATTTATCTTTGGGTCTAGGAACTAATTCCCACACTTCATTTCTTTTGAATTGATCTAATTCTTCTTGCATAGCCTTAATCCAAAACTCATCTTCTAGGGCTTGATCTATGCAAGTTGGCTCAACTTTTGATATGAATGCCACATTGTTACAATATTGATGCCGAGACGCCCTAGTCATTATTCCTTGGCTCGGATCCCCTAGGATTTGATCTATAGGGTGGCTTGCTGCATGTTTGAACCTCTTAGGAAGTTTATCTAAGTCTTCTTTTCCTAAAGGTTGTTCTTGGGTTTTAGATGGAGAGTTTGAAGACTCATCCTTAGTTTCTTCTTGAATGTTCAATTTCTCCATTTCCTTAGATGGATCTATGGATATCATCTCTTCATCTTCATTTTTTCTTTTTGTTTCAACATGCTCATTGAATTTCACATGAATGGATTCTTCCAAGGTATTTGTTCTAATATTGTATATTCTATAAGCCTTACTAGTATTTGAATATCCAAGGAAGATTCCTTGATCACTTTTAGCCTCAAATTTCCCTACATTGTCCTTTGTATTTAAGATAAAACATTTACACCCAAAGGCTTTAAAATAAGATACATTAGGTTTTTTGTCATAGTATAATTCAAATGGTGTTTTCTTGATGCCTTGTCTTAGATTAAACCTATTTAGGATATAACAAGCGGTATTGACCGCTTCGGCCCAGAAATATGTTGGCAAGTTATTTTCCAAAAGCATGGTCCTGGCCATCTCTTGAAGAGTCCTATTTCTTCTTTCAACAACACCATTTTGTTGTGGGGTTCTAGGTGTAGAGAATTGGTGAAGAATACCATTTGTTTCACAAAACTCCATAAAATATCTATTCTCAAATTCCCCACCATGATCGCTTCTAATAGCGACAATTCTATCATCTTGCTCTCTTTCAACTCTTTTAGCTAATTTGACAAAATTTTGAAAAGCTTCATCCTTTGATGCTAAGAACATAACCCATGTAAATCTAGAAAAGTCATCTACTACAACATATGCATAAAATTTTCCACCGTAACTTCTAGTTTGAGTGGGTCCAAATAAGTCCATGTGCAAGAGTTGTAGAGGTTTATTGGTTGATATTTCACTCTTAGATTTAAAGGAAGCTCTAGTTTGTTTTCCTTGGCAACATACATCACAAGATATTTCTTCATCGAACTTTATTTTTGGGAGACCTATAACTAAATCCTTATTAGCTATTTTTCTAATTAAGTCCGGATTAACATGACCTAATCTTCTATGCCATAAGAGAACATCTTCATTTTTCACCATAAGACATTTTGCATTAATTTCCTCAATATTAGCAATATATACATTGCCTTGCCTATTAGCACAAATAATAATGGAGTTAAGATTATCAATAACGAGACAATGCCTTTGTCTAAAAATAACTTCATAGCCATCATCACAAAATTGACTAATGCTAAGAAGATTATGTTTTAAACCTTCTACTAATAGAACATTTCTAATAGTAGTGGAATGTGGCTTGCCAATTGTACCTATACCAACCACTTTACCTTTGGCATTGTCCCCAAATGTGACAGATCCTCCATCTTTTGGAGAAAGATCTAAGAATAAATCTCTCTCACCGGTCATGTGCCGTGAGCAGCCACTGTCCATATACCACTTGTTTCCCATTGTGGTCGTCACGCACATCTGCACATTTAAACGATCATGTTTTAGGTTTGGGTACCCATTTATAGACGGGTCCCTTGAATCGTTCTTCATTAGGATCAAATGATTTAATTATTTTTGATGTAAGTAAATGAGGAGCAACATTTAAAATTTTGTGATCTAACTCATCCATGGCTTGTATCACCCCTTTTGGTATCCACATTTGTACTATATTATTTCTCTTAGATTGTGGTATCCATCTAGATTGTTTCCATTCTCTCTTAGGTGCTTTGTACCTTGATTTGGATTTAGAATTTTTCTTTAAAATTAATGTGGCTAAACTTTTCTCTATAGCATTCTTTTCTACTAATAATTTATTATTTTTACTTTTTAATATTTTATTTTCTTCCTGAAGATTAGTTAATTGATCTTTTAATTTATCTTCATTCTCTTTATTGAGTTCTTGTGATTTTTCTTCTAAAGACATTATTTTATCTTTTAATTTTTCATTTTCTTCTTTGTGATTTTTCTTGATAGTTTTTACTTCTTTCTTAATATGTTGATATTTTATGTAAAGTTCTTCGTATGCTTTTTGTAATTCTTCTAATTCCATATCTTCTTCTTCTTCTTCTTCTTCTTCTCTTATAGCCATGAAGCACATTTGTGCTTGTTCCTCTTCGGATTGAGATGAATCATCGGCATCCCATGCCGAGAAAGCATGTTTCTTTAATTTTTTAAATCTTTTCTTTTCTGCTTTCTTTTCTTTCTTATCTTCCGGGCAATCAAATTGTATGTGCCCACTCTTCTTACATTTAAAGCAAGTAGGAGATATTTTTCTACGCCCTTTTTCTCTCTTTCTCATTATTTTAGCAAATGCTTTTGATAGAAGAGCCGTTTCATCCTCTTCTTCCTCTTCACTAGATTCAGTTTCTTCATTTGCTTTTAAGACTAAGGTCTTTTTGCTTTTAGCATCTTCATTAGTCTTGTTTAATATTAATTCATGAGTTAGAAGTGTTCCAATTAATTCTTCTATTTTTAATTCTTTTAAATTTTTTGCTTGAGAAATAGCAGTCACTAAAGGTTGCCAATCTACTGTTAGAGATCTAAGGATTTTCTTAATTTGATCTTCTTCTGAAATTATTTTTCCTAACATCTTAAGATTGTTTATAATCTTTTGGAATCTACCATTCATATCACTAATATTTTCACTTTGAAGTAATTTAAATTCTTCATATTGGGACATTAGGAGATTAATCTTAGTATCCTTTACTTGATCGGTACCTTCATATACTACCTCTAGTTTTCTCCAAATTTCATGAGATGTAGAACAAGCAGATAATTTTTCATATTCACTAGGAAGGATTGAACAAAACATTATGTATTTAGCTTTATGATCCATTTGGTGTTTTTTAATATCTTCTTCGGTCCATTTATCTTCTTTAGTTGTAGTTGTGACAAAACCATCTCTAACTATTTTCCACAAATAATAGTCTATTGAAAATAAATAAGACTCCATCCTCATTTTCCAATAAGCAAAATTTGTGCCATCAAAAAATGGTGGTCTAGAGGGTGAGGGTCCTTCGACTATAGCTTGGTTGGTGAATGCGGCCATCTAGATCTCTTCTGAATTAAAGTATAAACTAAGAGTTTAACTATTTTAGAAGGCTGCTCTGATACCAATTGTTGGTCCCTTAAGGTATGGCCACTCAAGAGGGGGGGTGAATTGAGTGTTTAAAATTTTTCTTCCTTTTAATAAATATTATTGATTATTTATTTTCTCTAAGAATATATATAAATTATTTTCTTTTAATCAAATTCTTGTTATTTAATTTTAAACAAATTAAGATTTTATAACTATATATATGTGAGTTTGAGATAAATAAATTTGCAAGCCACAAGATATAACAAGAATAAATAAATAAAGCACAAGACAATTTATAGTGGTTCGGTGTCTCCACACCTACTCCACTCTCCCAAGGTCTCAACCACCCTTA
Source organism: Diospyros kaki (assembly GCA_036245055.1). Taxonomy (NCBI): domain Eukaryota; kingdom Viridiplantae; phylum Streptophyta; class Magnoliopsida; order Ericales; family Ebenaceae; genus Diospyros; species Diospyros kaki. The sequence continues at coordinate 1,118,618 of BSEG01000016.1, read as the reverse complement.
GGGTTTCACTAATCTCACCAAGGTTTTCACACTAGTTCACCTTGGAAACTAGGTACACTCCTAGATTACAATGGGTTCTAGGAAACCCACAAACACCAAGGTTTTCTTCCTAGCTTACCTTGGAAACTATAATCACCTAGATTTTAATGGTTCTAGGAAACCTATTCAATGATAATTTAATTGTTCACACTTTGACACAAATAAGCAATTAAACACAAAATATACAAGGCAATAATAATTAAACAAATGAATAAATAAATTGTGACCTCAGTTTGAATGGAGAAAATTGGATTCGACTTTGCGATCTCTTTTTCTCTTCTTGCCTTGTGGCTCTTCGGTGGATGTGCAATAAATCTTTAAGAGCTTTGAAATGCTTGGAAATTAGCTTGAGAGCTTTTGAGAGCTTTTGAGTGCTTTGGATAGGCAATATGAGCAAAGAATACTCTCCAAAATGAATTTGGAGCTATTTATAAGCATTCTGGAAAATACTGTAGCAGCACTGTAGCAACGGTCAAATTCACTGTAGCAACGGTCAAGTGCACTGTAGCAACGGTAATATGTACTGTAGCAACGGTCAAAATTCTGACCGTTGGAGAAGCACTGTAGCGTCACTGTAGCAATAGTGAAAAATTAAATTTTTGATCAAATTTCACAAATTTATTTTTTATACATTTTAGAAATATATTGAAAAATTATTTTAGTGGAAAATAACATTTTTTTAAATACATACACTTATGAAAAGATGTTTAATAAATTAAATCAAAAAATATGTTTTTAATAGAAAAACAAAATTTTTAGTAATACATATACTATGAAAAATATTTTATAAATTAATCTAAAAATTATAAAAATATTATTAATAGAAAATAATATTTTTTTTTGATAATACACATGTTATTAAAAATATTTTATAAATTAATTAAACATAATTCGATACTATAATTAATATATTTAATAAAAATACTCTTTTTATTAATCACTAAAAAATACTATATTTGTATATTTAAAAATTCTATTTTTGTTAATCATAAAAAATTAATATGCACAAGTTGGCTCAATAAAATGATCATTAAGAGAAGAAAGAAAGGGGCAAAATGGTCTTTTCAAATCATCTTATATGTACAAATAGCATTAGGAAAATTTTATTCGCAGACAGAGTTTTACTCTTCGCAGCCATATTTTAATATACCTAAAATACCCTATTTTGGAAACTCATTTTTACCTTCACATTCACTTTCTTGCTCAATCAATTACCCGCCACCTATTCTTTTCAAAACCGCCATCCATCATTTCCAAAATAAAGACAATACAACAAAAAAATACCAGATCTAATGTATATAATACAACAAAAAATTATCAATACAGCAAAACATACACACATATACATTAACAATTGCACCTGTATATACATATATACATTAACACACACACACAAACATATATATATATACACGCACACATACATAGAGGAAGGAAGCACACAAACATATATATATATATATAGAGAGAGAGAGAGAGAGAGAGTAAGGAAGCTCGACGGCCATGCCACCGAGCATCATCAATCACACCCCTTGAACCTTGGGGTTCCGGGCTTTCAAGGCACCCTGAACGCTGGGGTTTGGGCAGCGTGATTGATGAAACTCGGCGACCATGTATATATATATATGTATGTGTGTGCGTGTATATATATATGTATGTGTGGTTTTGTATATACATATATATATATATAGTGTGTGTGTATGTGTGTGTGTGTGTAATTATTTATTTTCATCTATTTTTTGTGTTTGCTCATTGTGAATTTTTTTTGTATTTCGACAGTAGCGTATGGCTGGTGACAAGAGAGAAAGTGGGCAGAATATATATCTGTATGTCTGCATTGTATATATGTGTTTATATATGTATATATGCGTTTTTTATTTTGTAAACTTGTCTCATGAACTTTGTATTTGTGAATCGAAATTGTTGAGATTTGAAGATGTTATAGAGATGAATGTGTGTGAATCGCTACTTGTGTAGAAGATGGTATTTTTGGAAAATATTGTCTACAAAAAATTATTAAATTGGCTGTAAAAAATAAAAAAAAAAAAAAAAATTTAATGACTTCGAAGAGCAAAAAAATGTCTGGGAATAAAATTTCCCATAGCATTATCCTTCAACCTTCATTTAACTTATTTCAACCAATTAACATAAAGCAAACAAGTTCGCAGCCCAACAAGAACAAATAAATAAATATATATATATATATATATTATTTCCACATTATATAATATAAAAATATATTCATATAAGTCATACCTAATTATAAATTAAAATATATATTATTTCTACAGTATAAAATATGAAAATATATATTATGTAGCAAACAATTTGTTCCTAAAATATATATATTATTTCTTTCGATTGAAACAAATTATAATAATCAAAAACAATCACGAATAAAAGACAAATAATTTAACTAACAACCTAGAAAAAATAAACAAATATTAGATATTAAGCAATTACATCAATAAAAGACACCAAAGAACTAAAATATACAAAACATAAAAAATAATATAGAACGATAGCAGTACATATAAAGAATAATACTTACAACAATTGCATAAAATAAACGTATTCCCAACAAAATACGTGAATACGTGTATGCAATAAATATATCTTAATAAATATTTTTTCTATAACAATTTCATGGTAATAAATATATATTGGTAAATAATTTCACAGTAATATATATATATATATATATTGATAATCACAATGAATAGTATATTGTGCGACAGTCACATCCAATGGTTTATTGGTTGGCCTCAAAATTGATCATTTTCAACAAAGAAAGCCATTCATTTCGAGGAAATAAAGTTGGTAATTTCAATGAAATATTAATGGAGTCGTCGAAGGGAAGAATTAAATGAATTCTGATGTATGTTGCATGGAGGAGAAATTGACTGCGATTTTGTTCACGATCCTTTTAACTAAGGTCAACGTGTTCACTCCTTGATAGGGGTGTTGTATTTTTGGGCGGAAAAATATTGCAACATAAGCTGACATATGTGGCCTTATTTTGTCAATATATAATGTCATTTGTCAAATTAAAGCATGCAGGCATACGCAGGTAGAACTGTTTTAATGTAATACACAGAATAGGAAATTATTTTGTTGAAAAAATGTCCCATGTTTGTCTTTCAATGCTCACGCCTAATATATACATACACCTGCTCCTACCATCCCGCTGTCATCTTCCCTTTGATTCCCCGCCGCAACCCTGACCCCATTATCCTCCGCCAACCCACCCCCGGAGACCCTCCAACCGCACCCCGGTGACGGGAATTAGACGACAGTAAGCACCCGTCAGTCCTCACATCATTGTTAACACCTCGTTAAACCCTTCCAATACTACATTCCAACTGACTTTCAACCCATCCAAGTCATCCACCGCCGAGGCCTCTTCATCGTCGACGTCAATATTGACTCGGAATGCGCCTTTGGCATCGATTTGAAGTTGGGCGCCTGGTTTTACAACGTTCGGAATATAAGAATCCTCACCGTCGTGGACATGAATTGTGAAAATAAGATTGGTCAGCAGAAAACGGGTTTCCCGGGCTTTAGAAGGCGGCGCCCCGCTGATATCCCAGCCGAGAGCTAGGATCGGCGGTTGGACACGGCCGCATCGGGGGCACGGAGGGCGGAGAGAGGGGGGAACCGAGAAGTAGAAATTTGCTTCCACAGATGGCCGAAGGACATACAAAGGAACCAGGATTTGCAGACGCAAGAAGCCATGCATGGCTAGGGTTTTCCGGGTCAAGGCGAGTGGCGAAACATTTTGAATGTCACACTAGTCATTAGATTATGATTTTTAAAATAATTATAAAAATAAGAATAATCTTAAGTACGATTTTACATTAGTAATTATAATTATATTGTTATTAACTTGTATAATTACATTTGTAATCAACCAATTAACTTTATTTACAGTTCTATCCAAAACTATTTTAATATATTGAATAAGTAAATAAAATTGTTAATAAAAAATATTTTTTTAAATTAAAGAATAGGCAATCAAGATATAAAAAATATATGTAATTAGCATTCAAAATTGAAAAAAAAAAATTAAATTAGACTTAAAAGTAATAATTATACAAATTAAAATTGGTCTAAAAAAACTAGTAAATGACTACATATTTTATGAGAAATAATTTTGATAATTGTTCTGATATATATTTTAAGGTAACACTTTTATTTGATTAAAATTAAAAGAATGCATTATTAATTTGAAAACTAATACTATATTAAATTATTTAAATAAACAAGAAAAATATTTTGCTACTTAATTTTAGGCTAAGATTTTGTGACAGGTTACAAGGGCAGAAGAAAATGTTCCAAATATCTCATAGAATCTTCAATGCTAACATATCTCCAGCTAACGACGCTCAACACACCCACCCCCACCATCGCCACCGTCATCTTGCCCCTCTTCCCACCGTTTCGCCTCAACCCTAACCTCAAATCCGCCGCAAACCCACTCCCAGAGAGGCTCGAACAGCACCCGGGCGACGGAAGCTCTGCCGAGAACCACCCATCGGTCCGTGGCAGGAAGCTGCCTTTGCCCTTGCAGTAGTCCATCATTGTGAACATCCCTTTAAACCCTTCCAACACGATGTTCCAAGTAACCTTCAACCCATCCAAGTCTTCCACCGCCCAGAGATTCTCATTGTCCACGTCTATGTCGAACCGGAATACGCCGTTGGCATCAGTATCAAGTTCCGCGCCCGGTTTTACTCCGTTGAAAATACAAGAATCGTCCTCATTGTGGACGTCAATAGTGAAGATGAGGTCTTGGCGAGCGAAAGACGGGGCTTCGGGGGCTTCTGAAGGCGGCGCCCGGCGGACATGCTGGCGAGAGCGTATAGATGGCGGTAGGAAACGGTGGCGTCTGCGGCGTGGACGTGGAGACTGGAGAGGGAGGGGAACCGGAATTGCAAATGGGTTTCCAGAGATGGTCCGACGACATGCAAAGGAACCACGATTTGCATACGCATGATGCCATGGCTAGCGTTTCGGGTCAAGGTGGCCGGCGAGCAGAACAACGGCATGCCATGGCGGTGAAGACATTGTTGCAGCCAACGACATCGCTTTGGGTTCAGAACCCTGAAATATATATATATATATATATATGTATGTATGTATGTATGTAGTTGCTGTAGTTGTAGAAGATGCCGTAATGGTGACACGCGTTGTGCCAGAAGATATTGCAGTCACCACGTAATGTGTGGTTTCCAATTATTTATTCATATATTATATTATTATATGTCTAATTAATATAAAAATGTCACATTAAATATTATTTTTATAATTATAGTGGAGACAATTATTAATGGAGCAAGATTTAATTTCTTTCACCAATCAAAAGAGTAATTAATTAATGTTGAAAATTGAAAGGAAACTGTAGGAGTTAACAGATCTTGTCCAATTTTTCAGCCTCACTTAAGAAATTAGATGTATTGTGTATCAATCTCTTATCTTTTTTCATAGGCTGAACATGGACCAAAACATACCACTTCTCTTAATCCTCTTAAAGGCAAATAATATTATTTGCCTTTAAGAGGTGAGCCAGTTGATAGAGGATGCAATGGTGAGGAGGCGAGATGGTAATGACAAGACAGCGAGGTTGCAACAATGAGAGACGACGAGGTTGTAGTGGAGAGAGGAGGCGAGTCGATGAAGACAAAGAACAACACCAAGAAGGTCGACGGCGGATGGTCAATTGTAGCAACAAGGATGCGACGACGGCAACGAGAAGAAGGGGAAAGTGAAAGGAGAGGTTGCTGGAAAGAAAAAAAGGGTAAAATAGTCATTGAGAGATGAGAGAAAATGACAAAATGATCATTCAAAGGAAAATTCTATTCGCAACCACGATTTTACTTTCTGCAACCACTTTTTAATATACTTAAAATAATCTCAAGAAAAAATTCAATTTTACCCTTCATCTTCAATGCTCAACCATCCACATTAAGCAACCACCTGACATCGTACTTTCTTCCACCGGCCAAACTCTGTAATTTCCTTTCCCCCATCGTCCGTCACAATTACTTATTATTTCATACCCACCATCGAAAATTGAAAATCTATTTTCTCCTCCAGGTCACTCATTCCTCTTGTTTCACACCCATCATTACTCAGCCATTTTCTCTCAGAATATTAGCGGGTCGACGTTAGCCATGGATTATTATACTCAAATGTTTACGACGAATTGGGGAGAGTTTGACGAAGAAGATAACAACTACTCAAAAAAATAACACCATAAACAAGTAAATCTAAATCTTGTATGTATTAGTGTGTGTTTCTAAGGGTTTGGGAAGTTGGAAACTCCAGAGAATCCCCAGTTTTCCGAATTAGTGTATGTAAATATTGTATGTATTAGTGTATTTTTCGAATTCCAAAATTCGAGAAACGTATGTATTTCTGAATCCTAGGGTTCGGGAAGCATGGTGTTTCCCGAATCTTGGGATTCGGGAAACACGGTGCTTCCCGAACCCTAGAATTCAAGAAGTTGGGTTTTCGAATTTTTAATTAGTATTTTATTTTATTCATTTTTTTCTTATATCTCAAAAAAATTGATTTTGCAATTCACCAATCATTTGATATTATTTAATAGTTCACTACTAATGAGATATGATAGATTTTTAATAAATTTTTTAAAATTATTATTTTAGTTAGAGAAAAAATATATCTAAATGTTTTCTTCTATTAGTTTTTTGATACTAGAGAAATACTGATTTGATGGACTAAGAAAATTAGAAAAGAAAATGGAATTGTTATTGTAATAAAGAGTTTAGAATCTGGGAGTACTAGAAAAAAACTTATAATTCGTCTTACTTATGAACGCAGTGGGAAGTATAAACCATCAAAAAAGAAAGAAGAAACAGGAAAAATAAAATGCAAATACACATATTCAAAAAAATGTCATTATCCATTTGAATTACTTGCCACTGCAAAGTGATAAATTTGTTCCTCTACCAATTATAAGTATGAGATGTAATATAGATTTAATAAATTTTTATCAATAAATATAAATATTAACTATAAAATTATCAATTACTTATAAATTATATGCACTTGCATCTTAACTTAATAAGATCTCTCGAACATATCTAATTAAAAGTTCGAGAATAACTTATTAAATAAATATTAGACTCTCGATTACTTTTAATCTTATTATTATTATTATTATCATAATATACATATATTATATACATATTGTAGCATTATATTAACTTAACTGCAAATTAAAACAGTGGAGGGTCCGTGCTATGTAATATATTATATTATATAATATATAAAACAAAAATTGAGAGCCTCCGAACTCCAGAGTTTGGAGGTGGCAATCTTAATAATAATAATAATTATCATAATATATATATATATATTATATACATATTGTAGCATTATATTAACTTAACTGCAAATTAAAATAGTGGAGGTCTGTGCAAATTGAAATGTGTAATATATTATATTATATAATATATAAAACGAAAATTGAGAGCCTCCGAACTCCGAACTCCAGAGTTCGGAGGTAGCCAACGCCTCCGAACCCTGGAGTTCGGAAGCGCAGGCTTTCTCCGAACTCCACGATTCAGAGGCTCTAAGAGTCTCCGAACTTCAGGGTTCGGAGGCGGCCAACGCTTCCTAACCCTAGAGTTCGGAAGCGCAGGCCATCTCTGAACTCCACGATTCGAAGGTTGCTTACGCCTTCTAACTCCATGGTTCGGAGGTGCTAGGGGTGGCGGTGCTTAATCCGAGCTCCAATGTTCGGAGGCTGCCACCTCTTCCGAACCCAGTCAGAGGCGCTAGGGGTGGCGGTGGCCGATCTGAACTTCAGTGTTCGAAGGTCGCCACCTCCTCCAAACCTAGTGGCCACCGCCACCGCGATGTATGAGATATGTGGAAGAGGATAATTTTAGAATATAAGTGGCTGCAGAAGAGTAATAAAAGTGGTTGTGATGAGTATTTATTAAATTCATTTTAATTATGACTGTAAAAAGAAAAAACATGACTGTGAATAGAGTTTTCCTCGTTTAAATCACCTATAAAAATTTTATCTATACAAATAACATTATCCTTTGTTGATATATGTCAAGGCCATTGTCATTGCGTCTTTGATTGGCATTAAATGGAAAACTTTATCATCTTATCAATTGACTAACTGGGCCTGTATTATTGACAAAATGAAGATTTTTTTTTTTGGTAAGTGTGTGAACGACAATGGACGTCATTGTAGTGTATAATGTGCAAGCTTGTTAAATATTTATAATAATTTATAAATTAATTTCACCAAATTAATAAATATAAGATAGAGGTTATCTTAAAAATTTGTCTAAATTCTATCATTTATTTCTGTATTTTAAAAGTGACACTGTTATATCTTAAAATGACACTGTTATACCCTTCAAACTTATTTTTGAGACATCTAGGTACTTTCATTATATATTCACAGCACCCGAATGCTCTGAAACGTTCTCAAGCAAAACATTTAAGTAATCAGAGGCTCTCGAAATATTATTGCACATCCACCGAAGAGTCACAAGGTAAGAGAAAAAAAGTTCTTCAAATCTTCTACAACAAATTCGAACTTCTCCATTTGAGGATTAAAAATTTATTTATTTATTTAAATATTATTGTCTTGTATAATTTATTCTTAATTGTTTATTTGTGTAAGTGTGGACAAATTATTTGTGAACATTAAATTATTATTGAGAATTGTATGAGTTTTCTAGAACTGTTAAAATCTAGGTGAATCTAGTTTTCAAGGTAAAATAGGATAGAAATCTTGGTGTAGTGATTTCTTAGAATCCGTTGTAATCTAGGTGTTTATCCAGTTTTCAAAGTGAGTTAGTGTGAAAATCTTGGTGAAATTGATTTAGTGAAATCCCAAGAGTGGTTAGATTTTGGAAGAGTGGATTAGATGTGTGTGAAAACACCAAACTACTATAAATTATCTTGTATTTCATTTTATTTATTTTTGTTATATCTTGTGGTTTGCATTAATTATTAATATCAAATATAATTTATTTTAATTATTAAATATATATTTTTACAAAAATAATTAATTAATAATATTTATTAAAAAAAATTAATTACTCAATACTCTAACGGACCAGTAGAGGCATCGGAACAGTTGTGGGTTCAACTAACTCACTTTTTCGATTCCTTAATTGCTTCTTCTTCCAAAACCCCATGGTGGTTCATGTTACACTCAACTGCTGATCAGGTACATGTTGTCTCTCTTGCACATACTGAAACCAACAAATAAAGAACCTTCAGAAATTCACAAATCGGTTTTGAAAATGTTCAATATATATAAACTAACTTCATGATGTCGCTTATCTCTTGTTGGTGCATGTAGCTTGTAGCAATTGAAATCAAACTTTGCGAGCTTTGACTAGTTTTGCGCTATTATATGTGTGAATCATCTCTCTCGTAAACCGATATATGATGTCTTGCATCATCCTTGGGAAGTCCTTCCAGATAGGCCTGCTTAGGGCGTGAATATACTTGTTCATATGGCAGATGTAGGGCTTTACCTTGACTTGTCAAAGGTGAGTGGATGTGAAGGCCAGAGCTTTATCAAGGATCTCTTCTCCATCTGCTTTGAGAAATGACGTCTCATACAAAGTCAGCATGCATGCTAGACACTTCATTGACATATTGTGATCTCTTTATTATTCATGTCTCGTTTCTCGTCCATGAACTTGCTAAATTATATGACCATGTGCTTTAGACATGCCACCTTAATGACCTATATAGTGAAGTGTTGATTAATTACCACGAGAGATTCGATATCCTTCCTGTCTTAGGAGACGACACCGAAGAGCAACACCATAGAGATCATTGTCTTTGTGATGTGGCACCAACTTAAATTACTAGAATACCCCTACGCGCTGATAGTCTCACCTCCCACGTGGATCACCTGAGAGACCGACACGTGGCTAGTCAACACTCCAAAATGGAGTCCGAGAAATCCGGGCCGAACCGCAAGACCCGTTCCAACTTGATCGGGATTCTTAAGAGTCGTGCCCACTTATCTCGAGTATCCCAAAACGGGTTCGCCTATAAAAGACAAGGACTCTCGCTAGGTATACCTAAGCTCTACAGCTCTCTCATTTACTACTACTTGCATTTACTCTACTGATTTGAGCGTCGGAGTCCACCCCGGGGGATCCAAGCCCCGGCCCTCTATTGTCTTGCAGGTTCTACACCCGAGGTTCGACATCCCCAAGTCCGAGGTTCCATTCCCGAGGTCCAGTCGCAGAGGTGGCACGTGGTGGTCGGTCCCAAAAACCATCATCATTTGGCGCCCACCGTGGGGCCCGACGTCCAGACTCGCTAGCCTCTTCATTCCCTACCTTGCGCTTCGGACTTCAACTCCTCACTTCGGACCTCGGTCTTTCCACGAGTGTCAAACGACTTTCGCTCCTTGTCGCAACTAACTACATGGCTCCCCGAAGAGATGTGACTCGCAGCCAGGTCGGAGCCAATCCAGAAGCCCCGCAACAAGGAGAGAATCCACCACCTCCAGCCAATCCAATGCCGGAGGACCGACTCACCAGGTTGGAAAACCAGGTCCAACAGCTAATTGAGTTGTTGACTGGTTATCTACACCAGACCAAGCAACATCATTCTCATGTGCCCTCTCACCGGGCGGAGCATCAGTCTCCTCCTCCTGCTCGGGAGCCTCGTCAATCCCGCCAGACAGGCCAGGAAGTCCACTCCTCTGAGGCGGCAGGATCCACTTCTGCTCCCTCACAAGAAAGAGGGACTTCGCAGGAGAGACGATTACGTTTCCTAGAGAAGCAAGTCCAGGAACTCAAGAAGGGAAAAGAAGAGCTGCTCCACCTCGGCTCTAACCAACCCTTGAGTAGGGGCATCATGGCAGAGGTTCCACCAGAAAGGTTTCGTATCCCCTCCATCAAGCTCTATGATGGAAGCACAGATCCCTATGACCACGTCGAGCTTTTCTCTTCTCACATGCTGGTGCAATCGGGGTCGGACGTGATGTGGTGTCGGGCATTTTCGATTACTTTGGGAGGACATGCCCGGACCTGGTACTCCTGCCTTCCCCATCGTTCCGTCAACCGCTGGGAAGAGCTGAAGACCTGTTTCTTATCCCACTACGCTCCCTTGAAGCGCCACCGAAAGTCTTCCATGGCTCTAGTGAACATCAAGCAGAACCAGGGTGAATCCCTAAGGGATTTCGTGGCTAGGTTCAACGAAGAGGCGTTAAGTATTGATGAGTTTGACCAGCGAATCGCAATGGTGGCTCTTCAAAATGGCTTGAGATCTGGGCCATTTGCTCAGTCCTTGGCTAAGACTCCACCTCGTACTTTCACAGAAGCCTTAGCCCGGGCTAATAAGTACATCAACGCTGAAGAGGTGATGAAGGTGAAGCGGGCGGAACAACCTGACAGGAAGGAAAGAGAAAAGGAGAAGAAAAAGTCAGTGGTGGAGCAGAAGACGGACTATCGCCTCTCCCGAGCTCCAGATCGCCCGGGTTTTGGGGGTGCACGTGGAAGCCCGGTGAGTTATACTCCCCTCAACGCCAGTCGAGCCGAGATTCTACTGGCATTGGAGGATAAGGATTATTTGCGGCGTCCTCCACCGCTGAGGTCTCCACCTAACACTCGAAGCAAAAGGAAGTATTGTCGATTCCACCGCGGCCATGGTCATGTTACAGAGGACTGCATCCAGTTAAAAGAAGAGATTCAAGAGCTTATTAATCGGGGTTACCTCCGAGATTTCGTTGGCCAAGAAGGCGTGGGTTCGGGTAGAGTTGAGTCCAAGTCGGATAATAGGAGAGGGTCTCCTACTCGGGATCGCTTCCGAGAGCGAAGTTGGACACCGTCCCGGAGAGAAGGAAAATAGCCCACTGGGGATGGATGAGCTCCGGGACCTGTTGCAAATTCGCAAAGCTGCGTGTAATCAGCGCATTGGTAGGGTGTTAGAATCCTTAAGTCCGAGAGGCATATCGACTAAAAGACATGGAAGGCAAGTCCTTGAAGCATACTTGGAATGTCTAAAACTTAAGGAAGTTTCTTTAATGAGGAAGGGAATTCCTCGAACCTCTATGTACTCTTTTTTACGACTAATGGCAAGACTTCGGATTCTCTCCATTTAACAGCAATCTCACAAAGGCCAACACTTCGCTAGAGAAAAATCCAAGGGTCACGAGCCCTAGGCCGTCCCAAAATGTGGACTAATGGCCACGGAAAAAACTCTAGCCAACACCCTTCTTCGCGTGGGAGTGGCTAAAATCCAAGGGTCACGAGCCCTAGGCCGTCCTCAAAAGAGGACTAAGGGCCACGGAAAAAACTCTAGCTAACACCCTCCTTCGCGTGGGAGTGGCTAAAATCCAAAGGTCACGAGCCCTAGGCCGTCCTCAAAAGAGGACTAAGGGCCACGAAAAAAACTCTAGCCAACACCCTCCTTCGCGTGGGAGTGGCTAAAATCCAAGGGTCACGAGCCCTAGGCCGTCCTCAAAAGAGGACTAAGGGCCACGGAAAAAACTCTAGCCAACACCCTCCTTCGCGTGGGAGTGGCTAAAATCCAAGGGTCACGAGCCCTAGGCCGTCCTCAAAAGAGGACTAAGGGCCACGGAAAAAACTCTAGCCAACACCCTTCTTCGCGTGGGAGTGGCTAAAATCCAAAGGTCACGAGCCCTAGGCCGTCCTCAAAAGAGGACTAAGGGCCACGAAAAAACTCTAGCTAACACCTTCCTTCGCGTGGGAGTGGTTAAAATCCAAGGGTTACGAGCTCTAGGCCGTCCTCAAAAGAGGACTAAGGGCCACGAAAAAAACTCTAGCCAACACTCTTCTTCGCGTGGGAGTGGCTAAAATCCAAGGGTCACGAGCCCTAGGCCGTCCTCAAAAGAGGACTAAGGGCCACGAAAAAACTCTAGCTAACACCCTCCTTCGCGTGGGAGTGGCTAAAATCCAAGGGTTATGAGCCCTAGGCCGTCCTCAAAAGAGGACTAAGGGCCACGAAAAAAAACTCTAGTTAACACCCTCCTTCGCGTGAGGGGTTAGCTAAAATCTAAGGGTCACGAGCTCTAAGCCGTCCACAAGCTGAAGATGGACTAAGGGCTAAGGAAAAATTCAGAGCTCAACACCCTCTTTCGCGTGGGAGTTGCGAAAATTCAAGGGTCAAGTGCCCTAGGCCGTCCACAAATCAAAGATGGATTAATGGCTAGAAGAAACTCAACACCCTCATTCGCGTGGGAGTGACGACAATTCAAGGGTCAAGAGTCCTAGACCGTTCTCCAATTAAGGAAATATAGAAGGTCAGGGAAGAAAAACCACAGCTGGGCACAAGTCAAATGAAGCTCAATAGGCGCGACCTACCTTGGGAAATCTCAAGCCACGCCTGCAACAAAGAAAAGCAAAAAAAACGGGTCAGTCAAATTAAGCCTTATTTTAAAGCTTATTTTGTTATTATTAACAAAATATGATAATATATGATAGTAATAATAATAATGGGGAGGCGGGAAAGCCCGAGGGTCGACCATGGCCGACCCAATGCTCACCCACATATATCTATATTTATATATATGTCATATATGTATATTAAAAAATAATAAAAAAAATAAATAAATAAAGGGCAAAAGCCCAAGGGTCGGCCATTGCTGACCCATGGGAGCCCATTTATAAATATATATGTATATATGTATAAGTATATATGTATATATATATTATTAAAAAAAAGAAAATTTAAAAAAAAAAAACAGAAAGAAGGGAGCAGGAGAGAGGTCGGCCATGGCCGTCCTCGGCCAGGGCCGAACCTCTCGACCCTGGCCGACCTCGGCCTCGCCAGATCCTGGCGAGGCCGAGGCCGAGCATGGCCGAGCTGTGGCCAGGCCAGGCCGCGCTCGGCCATGGCCGAGCGTGGCCGAGTTGTGGCTCGGCCACGGCCAGGCCAGGCCGCCCTCGGCCATGGCCGAGGCGGCCTGGCCAGTTGGACCTCGGCCAGGCGCCTCCGCCTGGCCGAGGAAGAAGATCACTTTAAAAAAAAAATTAATTAATTAATTAAAAGACAAAAAACAAGCAAAGCAGAAATAATATAAATAAAAAAAAGAAAATGAATAAATTAAAAAAAAAGAGAAAAAAAGAAAAAGGAAGGAAGGGAAAAATTAATCTAAAAAAGTGGAGAGTTTGGCGGTCTCATACTTAAAAATACTCCTATGCATTTCGGGAAAATTTACAGTCGAATAGACTCAGAAATTAAGCTACTCCTCGACCTAGTGTGATTCTCAGCTCAACTCAAGGAGTGGGGGGCAAGTGATGTGGCACCAACTTAAATTACTAGAATACCCCTACGCGCTGATAGTTTCACCTCCCACGTGGATCACCTGAGAGACCGACACGTGGCCAGTCAACACTCCAAAACGGAGTCTGAGAAATCCGGGCCGAACCGTAAGACCCGTTCCAACTTGATCGGGATTCTCGAGAGTCGTGCCCACTTATCTCGGGTATCCCAAAACGGGTTCGTCTATAAAAGACAAGGACTCTCGCTAGGTATACCTAAGCTCTACAGCTCTCTCATTTACTACTACTTGCATTTACTCTATTGATTTGAGCGTCGGAGTCCACCCCGGGGGATCCAAGCCCCGGCCCTCCATTGTCTTGCAGGTTCTACACCCGAGGTTCGACATCCCCAAGTCCGAGGTTCCATTCCCAAGGTCCAGTCGCAGAGGTAACACGTGGTGGTCGGTCCCAAAAACCATGATCACTTTGTCATCCCATTCACCATATATATATATATTTAATTTCTTCAACTCATGTTCCATCTCTTTCTCAAAATGGTAAGATATGCCCAACCGTTGCGCTGCATCAATCAAGTTTCCCTTTTGTAGAGGTTTGTCACCCTTCTCGCTTCTTTTTTTAGTCCTCTGAAGTGTTGTTGCATGGTGGTGTCGATTTTCTAGCCCACATTAAGTAATATTAACCAAGGTGTATTCTTCAGCTGAGGAACTAGCTAGCAAGATATATATATATATGTATGTATGTATGTATAATTAACACTTCCCTTAGTCTTTTGCTTTGTTTGGTTGTTTCATTTGCTTTATTAATGGCACTCGACAATTAAACAAAAATAAAAAAGAAAGAAAAACAACACATACGGCTATACTGTATTTGCTATGGCAATGGCATTTAATAATTTGTTTTCAATAAGTAAATTACACTCCCTTATGTCCTCAATTACCATTGGGTTTCTCAGACATTGCAAGAAACGGTCTCCCCCAATGCTAGGAGGAAAAAGTTTGCTACTTCACGAGGTAACTCTGGCACGTTAGTTCTTGAAGTGTCAACAGCCGAAACATGAGCACTCATCTTTAGATGACTATAGATACAAGACTCTTGAACAAAAAGCATACGTATATAGTAGTGGTGGCAGTAGTGTGGTTCAATTACTTATTTTCCTTAATATTTTATGGGGAGAATGGACTTAATTTATTGGACAAATGTTATTTATATATAGGTGATGATCCTTGGGAGGATGATCATCGAATATGTCGATTGTTGAGCGTCCAAACTCTTGTATAACCTCCAACTATTAAATTAATAATCAGAAATGAGTTAAAAAGGGACTTTTAGTAGTCTCCAAAGATAAATGTGTTTACCTATTGGAGTTTTACTTTTTTATATAGGTCAAGTGCACAATGGCTAAGCAAGATCTTTAGCCCAATCTCCCAATCAAGCTTCTCGAATTCTAGCCATGCCCGAAAGATCTCGCCTAGAAATTTTAGGTTGGATCATTCGAATATATGAACCATTTTGTTGGATAGCAAAGGAGCCAGCAGTAGGTCACATGTCGCCCTTTGACCAACAAAACACATGGGCACATTCAAACTAACATATAGGAGAAGTGACATACCACGAGTAACCCTCTTGAAAAGGAATCTTCAAGAGTAGATTCATAAATAATTTTCCCCTTCCCATTAGTAGGCATTTCAATGGAAAATAAAATTAATGTGAGAAATATACTATTTGATACAATTTTTTATCGATGTATGTGATACATCTTTTACTAAATTAAACTAATTTTTTTTTTGCTTGGCTACTCTTATCATTTTTGGGGGGCTCCACCCTTTTTGAGGGCCTCAGGCATAGGTCTTAGTGACATATAGCTTAAATCAGTAACACTGGTTACAAATTAGTAGATGAAAATATATGATGTGATTTTCCATATTCCTAATGCATAATTAAATATGAAATGTGCCGTGTGCTTAAATAGGATTTTCAAATCATGTCTTTTGAAATTTGTAATTTCAAATATTCACGGTTTAAATTTTTTTATTTGAATTTTTATATTTAAAATTCAATTGTTTGTACGTACCAAAAGAAATTCAATTATTTCACAAATATAATAAATAAATAAAAATTCAAATACCAGCTAACAGCAGCTGAGTTTACTATCAAAGCTAACCCACCACCACAACAGCCATATTTGTCTTCACAAGGATTAGTTTTCATTGCTCGAGTAGAGGAACTTAATGCTACAAATAAGTGGTCATAAGGCTCCCATTCAGTCAATAATTTGGACGTGGTAATCTTGTTAGTCCCATTGTTTCTATTCCACAAGTTCGTGCCTCCATAAACTGCATGACTAATTAATACACTAGTTTATGACGACATTCATAATTATATTGTTGCTTTATTTATTATATATCGAAAGAAAAACCTTATTGTAATATAGGTACCACACATTAGCTACAGGAGTAGAAATATGGAACACATTATTAGTTGTCCCATATGGAAAGTACAGATTAATATTACACATAATTATTAACGTCCATTCTGCTCACATGATAATGGGCTCGATTATAAGAGAGGTCACATAGTCTCGCAGAAGATGAGCATTTGTGTAACCATCCTCCTTGTGGTATATGAGATCCATGACTCGGGCCAGGTTTAGAAATCTAGTCAGGAGAGGCATTGAAGTGACCGCAGTTGGTTTGAGTAACTCCTCATTTATGATGTTCCATGAATGGGAAACTCGTTTTCTCAATTCATCTTTTGCTTCTTCTTCTGAAACCCCATGTTGGCTCACGTAACACTCCACTGCAGAGGCTACGTGTTCCCTCTCCTGCTCAAACTGAAACAATTGTAAAAACCACACAAATTAATCGTTCTGTACGAAATATTGTTATTATATATTATCATTATGGTCATCGTTTACTTTGTGGCTCGTGATATCATCCATGAGCCTGCAAAGAAGTGATGATTCTGTAAGAATATATCAAAGGATCTTCTGACAGCCAATTGAATGCTTGCTCCGTCCCAAACTCCCCCATGTCAATCAAGCTAATTGTTGCGATCAATGGGTAGGCGCAATTCACTGCTGCAACCTTCAGGTACTCTTCAACTGTGGGGACATAACCGTTGTGACACCACTCTGCCTCAACATGATAGGCACTACAAAGTTTTTTCATCTGGCGAGAATACAATGACATGTTAATTGTTAAGCCACATCTAACTATATCGTACTTGCAATCCATGTCAATATATATATATATATATTGTCAATCCAATCAACTCAAGAATATAGGTCTTAGTCTTACAGCTTCTTTTGAATAGTGTACGCAGTAGGGTTTTCCTTCTTTTGTAGTCTCCTCCTCAATTTCTGTGTAAGCATCTAAGATTGCTTGGTAAAGTACTTTCATGTACTCTGGAAGTGATTCTAATGTACTTGTATCCCACCTAAAGATTCAAGATATATATAAGATATAGCATGAATCCTTAATTAGCTTTAATTGATATTAACGAATATTTTTTATTGAACTTGAGTGATAAAAGGGGCAAGCAAGCAAACCTTTGAATGGCTTTGGTAAAGAGCTTAAGTTCTTGTATTGTGCCATAAGCATCATAAGTGTCATCAATGACGGATACTAACGTAGTCACCTTGGTGAGCAATCTTCTTCCAAGGGAATACTGGGGTTCAAAGTATACTCCCAAAATCCAGAAGTAACACTCCACTACTCGATCTCTCGCATAAGGAAGTTTTGTTTCAGCGTCTAGTGCCCTCCACCACCTGAGGCACAGCTGGATCAGTAGTTAGTACATCAAATGGACAGCATCTTATATTTGGTTAAGAAAGTGCATGCATGTTCAATATATTTAAAAGGAACGAACTTTATGACGTCGTTTATCTCTCGTTGATGCAGTGCTTGTAGCATATTGAAATCCAACTTCGCGAACTTGATGACGAGTTTTGCATTATGCGAAGAAAAATCATCTCTTCTCTTGTAAATCGATATATAATGTCTTACATAAATCCTTGGCAAGGCCTTGCGAATTGGCCTAGTTAGGGCATGAATTACTTGTTCGAAAAGGAGACTGGGGCTAACTTGACTTGCCACCCAATGGCGAAGGTGGGTGGATGTCCCAATCATGGCTTTATCAAGCAATTCTTCTCCATCTACTTTGAGAAACGATGCCTCATACAAACTCAACATGCCATGCACATCGTCACTATATATTCTTTTCAAGCTGCCTTTCTCATCCATGAACTTGGTAAACACATCTGCTCCACACATGCAACAAAATATATATATATATATTTATAAGATTATCATCCACTCAAAATGTCCTTTTTTTCTTGTAGTATATTTAGTGACAATTGATGGAGTCTTAATTGATTACCACAAGAGATTCGATAGCCATCTTGTCTTAGGAGACGAAATAGAAGAGCGACAATATAGAGATCATTGTCTTTGTCATCCAATTCATTGTACATTTGCTTCAACTCTTCTTTTATCTCTTTCTCAAAATGGTAAGAGACGCCCAATCTTTGCATCGCATCAATCAAGTTTAGCTTTTGCGACGGGTTGTGGTTGGGTTCCCTAAGCACCCTTCTCATTCCTTCTTTTAGTTCTATGAATTGCTGAAACGTGGTGTCTGTTATCTACATGCAACATCATACGAATCAAGTATCTATTATACCATGTGAGTCAATTATCTGTATAGGTACACATTCAAAAACAATATTTAAGAAAGCTAAATTGGAAAGGACAAGAAGCAAAACATATGAGTTAGTAAATAACTTCTTAATCATTACCGCTGGATTCTTCAAACATTGCAGGAAACGATCCCCCCAAATACTGGGAGGAAACTTTGCTACATGACGAGAAGCCATGTCGGCGTCCGAAGCAAGAGCAGACATCTATGATCACTATAGTACCGCACTGCGTACTAGTCTTTGTAGTAGTTCTGCATGGAGAGGTGGGGCTTTATTTATAGCCATCTTGGCACAAGATGACACGTGACACCATTGCAAGCACCGGACTTAATGCAATGCATCTTGTCAAACTATTACTCTTTTGTTTGTTTGTTATATTATTGTCCTCATCGTACATATTTGTTAAATGGTAGACACAATACGTCACGCTTAACACGTTTATTATGTCATCCATAATATAATATATTAACTCATTTATTAAAGAAATTATTTTAAAAACAATATGAAAAGACATATTAAACCTGTTAACTATATTTGCACATTTAATACATTAATTTATTAAAACACATTTTCCTTGGTAACAACTAAATGAACTAAATTACTCTCCCCCATTCATATTTAAACAAGTAATATTAACCCATTAACATATATAACTTAACAGACAATTTTCTGGAGTGCGATTTTATTCACTCTAAATGACTTTACTCTGGGATAAAAAAGTAATTTTAAGTCTCTCTCTCTATTTATCTCATTTCTTTTTCCTCTCTCTTTTCACTTATCGTTGCTCGCCTCGCCTCCCCACTACTCTACCTCGCTGCCGTGACGTTGTTCGTCGTTTTGCTCTCCTCTCTCTCTTTCCTCTTGCCACTTTCAACTTGTTGCCTCGCTGAGCCTCCGCTCTGCATCGCCGCCTCACCTCATCGTTGCGTTGTGGGTCGACGAGGGAGCAAAGGCAAACAATGATCAACGAGTCAGCAACGAAAGAAAGGAGAGAGGTGCCCGCATGGGCAGCCCAGTTGGTCAAGAAGGGGGGCACAAAGTGCTTTCCGTGGTGAATCTTAGAACAAGGATCAAGGATCAAAACTCGTAAGCGGCAGTGTGGGGGTAACTTCTCTCCAAAGTGAGGGGGGCTCCTTGTGTGCAGTAAGAATGGTCTAGCCACTGCGTCTGACTAGATCATCATGATTAAAGCCCCCACGTCCTGTTGGGTCGGGGGTGGGGGCACCCGAAATGAGCGATTTCATCTTTTGAAACAAGAAAAGGGAGAGGAGAGAGAAACGGGATGAAAGGTAAGATAAGAGACCAAAATAACGTTTTTGAAGTGGATCCGAGTCGATCATGGTGAACAAAATGGCAGGAGTTATGCTACTTGTAGGCATAGGTTTGACGCACAGTTTGACGCATAGCGAGAAATGACGGAAATACCCTGAAACTGCCACTCAAATTACTTGGAATTGCCGCTCAAATTAATTGCTTCTTCCTCACTTCTCTCTCTCTTCTCTCTCGCTCAGGTTGAGGCACAGGAGAGTTTTGCCCATTCCTTTTTCTGTTACATTTGATCAAATTTTGTTATTTGAGTATGTAAATTTTGTTAATAATTTAGTATGTAAATTTTGTTTCTTTCATCATAACTATAAGACTTAGAGCATCTATTACCAAAATAAACAGAAAAAAACAAATGATTAGGATAATGTAATACTAACAGTGTGTGAGTCCTCTAAATTAAGGAGCTACTCTTAATTAATGGTATATCATGAATGAGATAACCCAAGATACAACAACAATTGCACAATTAATCAAATGGTTATCATCTTCTTAATCAAAATTCATACATCCATAATTAAATTGAAATCTCTAATCCACAGAAAGCAATTAACACCACTCTCTACTCTCTTCTCTAAAGGGCAGTCGGTTTTAACCCAACAAGATAATAAAGCCACATAAAAAAATTATTTGTGCCATTTACAGAAAAAAAAAATTATTTGTGCCAGTAGAGTAGAGAAGCAACAAAAAATTGAATGAAACATCAAGGCATTGTTATACATCCATCAAACAATTATATACATCCATAAAAAATATATAAATATATATGCATATATACACACACAAATATACATATATATCTTCTTCTTCAAACAGTCGCCGGAAACAGCAACTGCTCGTCCCCTAGATTCGCCGAAAACAACTGCGGTGGTCGAGAGTTTCAGGTCCGGCGACCCCTCGTCTTCCCCGCTGCTAGTAGTGGTTAAACCATAGGGAGTTGCAGATCCAGTGAAAACGGTGGCGAAACTCGATTGGCTTGTGCGACAGGCAGCTGCGCAACCCACCCTTCTCCCACGCTCGGTGACAGCCGCTCACCGCGTCTTCTCCGTTCCTAGCCCTCGACGGTTACGGTGACGGGAGCAGGCGACGATGGAGGCGAGAGGAAGCCGGTAGCTTCTAGAGAAGGCGACGCGGCGACGAAGGCAAGAGGGAGCCGACGGTTGCTGGAGAAGACGATGCAGCGGCAGCAGCGAGAGCGATCCGACGATTGTTGGAAACGCGGCGGCGGCGACGAGAGGGATCCGGCTGTTGCTGGAGACCCGATGGAGAGAGAGAGAGAGAGAGAGAGAGAGAGAGAAAGGCAGGGGGAGGGGAAATGGGGAGATTTTCAACCTTCAAAATAATGAAAATATCGCGACATTTTAGTTGTCAATTTATCGCGATTTCTCCTGTGCGTCAACCTGTCCGTCATTAGAGTGCGTACAAGTAGCATAACTCAAATGGCAGATGTCTAATATTTGGAAAATGCTACACGGACGAAAAGTTAGACAACCTGGTGGACAACACTACGTTAAAATTACACATTTGTCCTTTACTTTTCCCCCAAATTTGCTACCCTGCTTACTCTTCTTTTTTCTCATACTCTCACACTCTCTCTCTCTCTTCCTCCATTGTTGTTCGCCGCCGTGGCTGTTCTCACCGTCGTTGTAGTCGCCACCGCAGCCGCTTCCGCCGTCTTTCACCATGGACGCAGCCGCCTCTACCACTGTTTGCCTCCAACGCAGCCTCAGTCGCTGCCGTTGAACGGCCAGCATCGAAGTTTCTGGTCGCCGTTCCAGTCGCCTAGTGGGAGAAGAACTGCTATGCGGGATACGACGAGTTTGTGTGTGAGGCAATGGGATTTCTTCAGGCCAAGCTGATGGACACAAGGCCATGTTTGGCCCTGGGAATGGTGGCGCTCGTTGGTCTCAGCGTGTTGGCTTCAATTGGCCTGCTTTTGTTTTATTTGATGGAGATGAGCAAGGAAGTTTTAGCTGCTGTTCATCTCTTCACTTGGATGTATGTATATATATACATACATATATTAAAAAGAACACCAAAGAACAAATTGATTGACGATCTAATTTTGTAAATATTTAGTTGTAAGGGACAACTTTAAACTGCAGTATTCAGTTGTTTGGTTTAAATTTTGATCCATTAATTAATCTAGCATTAAATTGAAATGTATTATTGTACTTAGCTGAAAGTATGTATACATATATGAAGTGAGTGTTTCCCTGCCGAATATTAATTTCTGCTAAATAGTGATGATCTTCTACTCCTTAATTTGATGAATATCTCCGTTTCTTTAAATCTAGCATTGGCATTGTATGTTCCATTGCAATGAAGCCTGGCTACCCAGGAAGATCTATCTTTCTTATTAGATTGAATCTTTGTGAGCTTAACACCATGGATGTATGTATGGCTAATTAATACTAAAGTACTTCTTTTTAACTGTATAGACGATTAAATGCTGATGAAAGTAAACGAGGGCTGGAAGGCAAAGGCAGCTGATTATAAATATATTTTCAATAAATATATTTATGTGTTAGTTTAAGTTCTTAAAGATTATAAACAAAAATTTATTGCAGGCCACAACTATTGCCATTCCTTTACAATGTAGAAATTAAAAGACCCATAGCCTTCTCACATGTGTTTCAAAAACTCAACCAAAAATGCACTCAGCCAGAAACGAAAAATAATAGAATATGAGTATAGAACACAAGAACTGGACACCCCAACAAAGCTAAGTTTCGGAGGAAAGCCAAAATAAAATAGTTATTTTGAAGGAAAAATCTGGAGAGGAAATTTACATGTATGTCGAAACAACCTAAGCATTGCCCAAAACCCAAACCCTCATTCGATGCTTCTATTTGCATTTCGAAACACAATGAGCATGAATCACGAAGACAGGAACCTAGATACAAAAATAGTGTTTGTGTATATGTGCGGAAATATGTATATATGGGTGCGAACTGTATAATAATAACAGTTCGCCGCCGTTGCCATCCCCGTTCACCGTCACTGCCATCAACGCTTCTGTTTCACCCGCCAGTCACACGCTTTTGCTTCGTTGCCGTTGCCATCCCCATTCAACGGCGGCGACTAAAGCTGCGTCGGAGACAGGTGCATCCATGGAGAAAGATGGTGGAAGCGGCTGCGGCGGCGACTACAACAAAGGTGAGAGCAGCCACAGCAGCAAACAACAGTGGAGAGAGAGAGAGAGAGAGGAGAGTGTGAGAGTATGAGGAAGGAGAAGAAGAAGAAGAAAAAGAAGCAGGGTAGCAAATTTGGGGGAAAAGTAAAGGACAAATGTGTAATTTTAACATAGTGTTGTCCACCAGGTTGTCTAACTTTTCGTCCGTGTAGCATTTTCCCTAATATTTATGGATAATGCTATACGGACGAAGGCGTGGACGCACAGGTTGACAAACTGTTTTAAATTACAAGTTTAACCCTCAATCAAAATTACAAGTTAGCCCTCAGCTCATCTCTCAGTTTCTCTTTTTCACTTTTACATTCTATCTCTCCCTCATTCTTTCTCTCAAGCCCATGCGAGTTGCAGTCTCCCTCCCCCCTTCTCTCAAACAACCAAACCAGACATTATTAACAAATAATAGATTGGTGCAGCAAACAACCAACGTAATGCCAAACAACAAAAATTTTTTTAAACTGGAGGTGGCGGTGGAGGAGATTTGTAAATGTATCTTCTTCTCACTCAAACAACTAAACCAGACATTATTAACTACACCAATATATATATATGTATCTTCTTCTCACTCTTCATGAATGGTGCGAGTTGCAGTCTCCCTTCCCCCTTCTCTCAAACAACCAAACCAGACATTATTAACAAATAATAGATTGGTGCAGCAAACAACCAACGTAATGCCAAACAACCGAAATTTTTTTAACTACAACAATATATATATGTATATATATGTATCTTCTTCTCACTCTTCATGAATGGTGTTATTATTCATCTCTAATTTCTTTTCGCAGCTTTCTCAATCTTATTTTCTCTCTGACTCAATATAGCATGGTACGATCAAAGAATTTCAGAGGTGTCCGGCAACGCCAGTGGGGCTCCTAGGTATCCGAAATCCGACACCCTTTGCTGTAAGTTCTTCGTTCAATCTGCGCCTCTCTTACTTTGATTTATTCAAGTTAATTTTTTCTTTTTATTTTCATGCTATTTTCTGTATTTGTTTTGTTAACGTCAGCTGTGATCGATGATTTGATGTGGGGTGCAGGAAGAGGAGGATTTGGCTGGGGACGTTCAACACTCCGGAGGCGGCGGCGAGGGCGTACGACCAGGTGTGGGGGGCGGGCGACTGTGGTCAGTTGCCGGTGGAGGGGTGACGGTGAAGGCGACGGCGATAGCGATGGCCGACGGTGTTTGCGGTGTTGGCAGGGGGGACGGCCTGTGCAAGTAGGGGGGCGACGACGGTTTTGAGAGAGAAAGAGTGGGGGGAGAGGCAGTGAGAGGATGGTTTTGAGAGAGAGAGAGAGAGACAGGAGTTTGAAAATGGGCGGGCATGGCAAATATTAAATTTACTCAAACTGAAACTGAGATTATAGCGAGATTTTGACACTAAAATCTCGCGATAAATTGGGTTCGTCAACCTATGCGTCAAGTTGTAAGTCCGTATAGCATTATCCAATATTTATCCTTTCCCGGCAGTCCTATCTATCTATCTATCTATGTACCTAGTGATGGGAAATGGGCGGGCCGGGCCGGCCCAGCTCGCATCCCGCTTGGCCCGCCCATTTGGTGGGCCGGGCCAAATTTTGCCCACTAAAAAAACGGGCCGGGCCGGGCCGGGCCAAGAAAATGCAAACTTAGGCACGGCACGGCCCTATGGCCCTTAATAAGTGGGCCAAAGTGGGCCGGCCCGTGGGCTTGGTTATTTGGGCCGGCCCATGAATAATTTATTTTTAATTTTTTTATATATAATTTTTTAAATATATTTTTTTATTTTTTCCCAAATGTAACTAATATTTTTTAAAATATGTTTAATAAACATATTAATGTTTAAAATATGTTTAGTAAACATTAATAAACATTGTTTACTTATATTAATAAACATATTATGTTTACTTACATTATTAAACATATTAATGTAACTAATATTAATGTTTACTTATAATTTTGATGTTTGTAAAATTATGATATTTATAGTAAACATTATGTTTAAAAAAATAACACTAAAATTATGTTTACAAACATAATAAACATTATGTTTAAAAACATTACAATAAAATTATATTTACAAAAAACATAATTTTTAATTATTATGTTTATAATTATTAAATACAAACATAATTTTTTAAATATTTTTTTAATTTTTAGTTAGCCGGGCTGGGCCATTTTACTGGGCTAGTTGATGGGCTGGTCCACGGGCCAATTTGATGGGCCGGGCCGGGCCGCGGGCCACGTATTACGGGCCCGGCACGGCCCTTATTTTTTTAAGTGGGCCGGCCCAGCCCATTTGCTACAGTAACGGGCCGGGCCGGGCTGGCCGGCCCATGGGCCGCCCAGCCCAGTTCCCATCTCTATATGTACCTCCAACCCCACGTCATGCCATAAATATTTCTGATTCCTGTCGGAGATGCCGACGGCCTATAGTACGTCATTTCCAGGGTTTGATTAGCTGTCCAGATTCCACTACGATGTTGGCATGGTGTAGGTACAGTACGGAACCATTAATTGGTTTATGTATTAATAAGATATTTTATTTAACCTTGTTTTTAATTTATACCCATGGCTTAAGCGTGGTGCTTTATTAATATTTTATTAAGTAATATTTATTAAAATCAATCAGATAACTTTGTATTAAAATATTTTTAAATTAAGATATAAAAAAGTCAAAATAAAAATAAAAAGTATTTTAAATTTTTTATTAAATTATTTATTAAATATTTTAAAATACGAGACATATAACTTATTTTTTTAAAAATTAGTAGATAAGTTTAACAAATATAATAAAAAATATTTTTATCTAAATTTTTTTTCATATCTCATTTTTTCTAACTTATATCTTAAATTATCTCCAACCACGATCTCTATTCTGTTCTATATTATATTATAAATAATTCACTTCTCATTCTTTTTTATTTCAAAAATTGTGATTGCTCCAATCACATTCAATATTCTACTCTCTAGTTGACACCTTATTTTTTTTGTTTATTAATAAATTTTAATTCTATTTATTTTACTTTATCTATAATTTTTATTATTATAAAAATTTATTATTTATTTTATAATTTAATAATAAATATTACAGTATTAAATTTTAATAATATTTAATATATTTTTAAATCAATTTACAATATTTTAAAATATAATTATTTAACAAAATTATTTAAAATAATCTTATTGCATAACTTTGAAAACCATTTTTAGAATCAGATTGTAAGCATCAAATTAAAAAATTTAAAAAAAATACGATACGAATTTTATGTGATTTGGTTCTGTAATGAGATAATTCACTAACATGTAATTTTGTATAAAAAAACTATAAATATATTTAACAAAGTTATCTCTAATTTAAATAACTTATCACACTTTGTTTGGGAATAATATAATTGTGAGATTATCTTTGAACATTTAATACATAAAATAATCAAATATACACATACACAAAATTAATAATAAAATATATATATACACAAAATTAATAATCAAACACACACATACACAAAATCAATAATCAAATACACAATATCACTCATCAAATACACGTTAATAAAAAAAAAATCCCAAAATTAATAATCACAAACCCTGATCGTGCCACGTTTGTTCCCGTTGTTGCTGTCGCCAAACAATTTAGCTAGCTCATGGATTTGCTGGCCATCACCACTGTCACATTTGCTAGTCATCATCGTAGCCTGGTCTGCTGGTCGCCGCCATTGTCATATCTTTTGGTTGTTATCTCCAATCGATTTTATCTTCCTAATGATCACTTGGAGCTTTGATATGTGGATATACGTTACATGGCGGGCCTTTTCTAACGACAAATCAACTTGCACCAACGTTGAGATGGTCATTGTGAGAAAAGATAATGAGGGTGACTTGGCCAAGATGAATCGCCAAATCTGACAATCGAATATTGGCGTTGGTCAAAACTTTGATAAATAGATTTGGGAATAGCGAGCAACATAAATAAAAATATATAGTATTTTAATCAAACTTTAAAAAATATATATGTGTGTAATAATAATATATAATATTGGGGTTTGCCAAAACTTTATAAAATATATATATGTGTGTAATAATAATATGTAAGTGAATGTACAAACACATATATGGTTTTTTTGCATTACAAATATATATTTTTTACTTATTTCAATCAATCAACATAAATCAAACAAATTTGCAGCACAGCAGCAACAAATAAAGAAAAATATATATTCATAAATTTTATACCTGATTATAAATAAAAATATATAGTATTTCTACAGTATATAATATAAAATATATATTCATATAGTTTATACCTGATTATAAATAAAAATATATATTATTTCTAAAGCGTTAAATATAAAAATATATGCTATCTAGCAAATGAACAATTTGTTTTCTAAAATATATATTAATTATTTCTTTTCATCAAAACAAATTATAGTAATAAAAAGCAATCACGAACAAAAGGCAAATAATTTAACAAATTAACAACCCAGAAGAAATAAACAAATAATTAGATATTAAGCAATTATTACATCAATAAAAGAGACCAAAGAACTAAAATACAAACATAAAAAAAATAATATATAGAATAAATGATAGCATCACATAAAGAATAATAATACTTACAACAATTATTTACATAACATAGGATGTGCCATACAATTGAAACAGCGGAGGTGGGAATCATGTACTTGAATAGGATCCATGCGTCTTAATGTTGGTACAGATGAATTCCCGTTGTATTGACAATGAATAGGCTTAATTTTCATCTTCTCATAATAACTCTTCATACTCTTCCTAAAAGAAAAATAATTTTGAGTTGTACCTCAATGGAGTGCCGCAACCCATTTATAATCATTTATGCACACAAATGGTTTGAAGACGTTATTTTAACATTTTTGAGACGTTTTCCATTTAAGAAATATTAAAGTTGGTTTAAAATATTTTTTAGATCGTTTTTATAATTTGTAAAACATTTTGAGTGTATTTCGCAATTACACAAAATTTTCAGAAACACATTTTCGATAACCAAATATGATTAGAAACGGAATTGCTTCCATTTCTAACCAGCAAATATATATATATATATATATTTTGTATTCTTCTAGTTTTAATCTTTTTCTCTTTTTCTTTAGTCTTCACGTTTCCTTTACTCTTTAGCTTTAATTTTCGAATTCAAAGATTGCCTTACGTGAAACCTCTCGTTGTCGTTGTCACTCTCACACTTGTAGGTTGTCTTCGTTGGTTTCCGATGATTGCTCCTTGCTTGCTACTTGTGTGGCTGTTAATTCGACCCTCGATCATCGAGGGGATTGAAAGAATGTTTGGTGCTTTCACCATTATTCTTTCTTGTCATCATCGTCGATTGTTTCTTGCTCAATGCTTATCTCATCGTCGATTCCAACCTCGATCCTTTCACCGTCGTTCCTTCTCGCCATCGCCACCTTTTGCTTCTTGCCCAATGCTCGTGTTGTTCCCTATCATTAGTGCTTATGTTTATTATTTATGTTTGTTTGTATTATGTGTAATGACCCACCAATGGGTCTAGAGTATTTAACATTTTATGTCCTATATTTTGTATTTTATGCTTATGTTACTTAAACGTTTAGTATGGTAAATTTTGATAGTGTAAAATTTCTAAGAATGAATATAGATTAGTTCATGGGTTTATCAGGTGGGCTATGTAATTGTTGGGTTTGGCTTGAACCAAATGGTAATGAAATTAAATTTTATTATGTGGAAAAAATAAGAAAATCAAAATTAAAGTGGGTAGCCAAGGAGTCCTAATTGTCTGTGTGAGTAAGGGCGAATTGGCCATTTCGCATAAATAGCATGTGGACATGCAACCACTTTCCCCTGATCCTCTGATACACCATATCCTCTTATTTCATTCCCTTTTTGTAGCAATTTACCCCCTGATGCTATTTCCATCGCTTTCATTCTTCTTTTCTAGCTACTACATAGCCTTCTTCTTCTCTTTGTTACTGTGTCATTTGCATATCCTCTCCCTGTCATTGAAGCTCAGTGAAAAAGAGCTCAGCCAACGATAATTATCCTAGAATTACTCCTCAGGCAAGTTTCTTCCGCATTCTCTTTAATGTTAATGTATATATATATATGTTGATGTTCTACCCTTGTGTTTAGTTTTGATGATATGAAAAACAATATCGTGTTTTATCCCCAAGTCATGAGTCAAGTTTATGGTTTTCAACAAAATCAATTTCAAATACTTTGTTAAAATGAAAACCAAATGATTTATATTCTTATACATGGAGATGTGAACAAACATGTATTATGATAAAATCTCCTAAAATATTTTTCGAATTAGCTTTGAAGTCGTTGGTCAACATAGAGTTAAAACTGTTCTAAGGCAAAAGACCAACTAGAAATTCAAATGAAAGGTTTTCAATATAAGTTTTTCATATTTTGAAACATGCATGAAAGGTTTTGGCTTGAAACTTAAACGTATGAAAAATCCTTTACTTCATGCATCATGTCTTGAAACTCGTTTTGATAACGTTTCAATATTTTTCTAAGTCTGGAAGACTAGCACCTTATAAGGAGATATATATGAAAATGTTTTCTTTTTAGAAAACTAACTCCTGGTAATTCAATAGCTAACATTCATTAGTGATAAAATGATTTTTAACGAATTTTTTAAAAAATAGAAAGTGTATATCTTGGAGGTGGTAAAATTGCAAAATCCTATGTTCCTACTAAAACCCAAATTCTACTTTCTTATTCTTATGGATTTTGATTTTTTAAATATTTTTATTGAATCCAAATGGGGGGTACTTCGTTATTTACATTTATGTATTAAAGTAAATAGAAGGTAAAATATAAATTAAACAAAATGAGGACATTTACTTGTAAATATCTTGTGATGTTTTATATCAATCAAGTGTGCTTCTTCATGTTATCAGTTGAGTTTTAAATTTTTCATAATGGATAGTCGACTATGTGGTTCTGTGCTGTCGACTATGCCTTAGGATAGTCGACTATGTTGTTTGATCTGTCGACTATTCAAGACATCTGTCGACTATTTTAGCATCTGTCGACTATCGAGTAAGGATAGTCGACTATGCCTTTTCATCTGTCGACTATTTTTGTTCATAAAATTCAAAAATTTCTTCATATTTCTGCATTTGTCGACTGTGCATGTGTATCTGTCGACTATTGGATTTTTGTATTAGAAAATAGTCGACTATCAGTTTATGTCTGTCGACTATACTTAGCTTTATTTATAAAAATAATCAACTATGCATTTTCTTCTGTCGACTATCTCTTTTGCAGAAAGCTTCCAACGGCTAGTTTTTCAAACTCTAACGGTCACAAACGGCTATATTTCTCTTCAATCTCTTGGAAAGCTTATAAATACAAGTCATGGATGATCAAGAGAAGGCTAATGGACGGGAATGAAATTATTTGAGCTTACTGTTATTCTCATTTGTATTTAAAATTGTCTGTGTTTTAATTTTCTCTCTTAAAGGCTTCAATCGTCACTTGTAATTATTTACTTCAAGCCTTGTATCATTTTTGAGAGATCATTGTAACTAAGAGTTGTACTCTTAGATTCTCTATTCGATTGTTTGTATTTTTCCTAGCAGTAGTTAGAGGGCCCATTAAATTGGGAGGTTGTATTTCCTAGCTTGTGTAGCTAGAGGGCCTACTTGTGTAAGTAGGAGCTTTTAGTGAATTGGTTTAAAATCCTTAGTGGGAGCTAAGGTAGTGGATTAGGCTTGGTTTAAGCCAAACCACTATAAATCCTTTGTGTCTTTTATTCTTCTTGCTTTACATTCATCATCTCATATGTTCTATGTTTTAAATCACTAAAACTTCAATTGGGTCAAAAAGTTTTTAAGTTCTATCAAGAGTTTTAATTATACCAATTTACCCCCCTTCTTGGTGTGTGCCACAGCATCTCCCGTTCTAACATATGTATGTATCTCTACTTCTACATATAACTTCTTCTTCCTCTTGTTATAGCATCTTTTTCTTTTAAATTTCCTTACTAGGCATCTTGCAGTCATTTGATGTTTCAAAATGGGGTTTGTTTTACCCCAAACTTATTTCTGGAATGACACATTTTTGTTTAGATACAGGAGTTTTGTTCACTCCCGTGTGGTAAGCGATGTCTCACACACACACACATATATAAGTAGCTAAATATAAGGTCCATTCGAATAGGCAGGGAGCCTATTCGAATAGGAGCTCATTCTTACGTTGTATAAATAAAGCTCCATTAGGAGCTCATTCTTACGTTGTGTAAATAAAGCTCCATTCGAATAGGCTGGGAGCCTATTCGAATGGGAGCTTCCACCCTCGCAACTTCCATATAAATGTGAGCCTTCACCCTCACTGTTTGATTCGGATAGCTGACATATAATACTTACTATATATATATATATTCGAAAGCATAGCCTACCAATTAGCCACTGCAATGCAGATACATATATATATACATATCCGATTATATATATATGCCAACCATTCGGATGCAACCATCCAAATGCATTTATTTCCATCCGAATGCTCCAACCTTGATCTCAAGTTGCAGGGCACTATTCAAATATAAGGAGCTGCCCATTCAGATGCCCTGTTCCAATTTTGAATAAGGCCCTATATATGTATATATGTGTATGTATAGCACACACTACATATTGAAGTCTCATCCAAATAATCCACGGGCATAATTTATCTATTTAAATGATTTTCGAATATGTCCGAATTTATGAGAATTCATATCAAAATTTCCTCTGCGTTTCCTTCTAAATAGTCATTAGAATATGGCCAGTAAATTAAATACCACTGTGTGTAAAGATTAATGGAGCTAATGTGCTTGATGTGGTCCTTTTAGTTGTATGGGAACTCTAATCATAAATTTGAGACTTTTTGTGGAGATGTACTTATAATCAATATGTGGAATTAAATCATGTGGATACTTATTTATGCATTTGAGAGCATGGCATCAAGGTTGGTAACCTTGCGTAATTACATAAATGGCATGTCGAAAATATGATATATTATTATTATTATTAAATTTTGCACACCTATTATTCTGCGCAAAGGGAAAAGGTATCCTAGAGTACCTGGCACGAGACGAGATCGCCATAGCCCGACAACTTGGCTCCATATTTATTTGTGAGATTCTATTTATATGGTGCATTTTTGCATGTGTTGATTTATGGCTTGCGAACCTGCAAAATTTGATACTGATATTGAATTCTACACACACATTTTTATAATGGTATATGGTGATTGATGCATTTAAATTAGAATTGATAAAGTCATAAGCTATAAATCTTGTACATAATTGTTGAGTCCTTGATTATTCTTTTGGTGTCATTATATTCTTGAATCCTCTTAATTGTTCATTGTTTTCTTAAACTTGCTGAGCCTTGTGACTCACTTGATCTTTTTTTGCCATTCCAGGTAAAGGAAAAACTATTATTGGGGGCAAGTCCAATGGGACTAAGACCCATAGATAGTGCACTACAAGAAAACAGTCAATTTGAGACGGATTTAGAGACGGATTTAGAGACGGAATTTTAGTTTGAGACGGATTTAGAGACGGATTTTGGCCGTCGCGAAAACTCCCGTCGGTAAATTTGAGACGGATTTACAGACGGATTTGAGACGGATTTTCAGACGGAAAATTTCCGTCTCTATTTGAGACGGATATAGAGACGGATTTAGAGACCGTAATAGAGACAGATTTTGAGACGGAAATTTTCCGTCTCTATTTGAGACGGAAGTAGAGACGGATTTAGAGACGGATTTGTACGCCTATTAGAGACGGATTTAGAGACGGAATTTGAGACGGATTTGTACGCCTATTTGAGAGGGATTTAGAGACGGATTTAGAGACGGATTTAGAGACGGAATTTGAGACGGAATTAGAGACGGATTTAGAGACGGAATTAGAAACGGATTTAAAGACGGATTTAGAGACGGATTTAGAGACGGAATTAGAGACGGATTTAGAGACGGATTTGTACGCCTATTTGAGAGGGATTTAGAGACGGAATTAGAGACGGATTTAGAGACGGAATTAGAGACGGATTTAGAGACGGAATTAGAGACGGATTTAGAGACGGAATTAGAGACGGATTTAGAGCACTTATTATCGATTATTTGAGACGGATTTAGAGACGGATTTTTTTCGTCTCAAAATCCGTCTCAAATTTAAATATAATTAGAAAAATAAATAAAATTCTTACGAAATTTTATATATAAACCTGTACACAAACCTGATATACACAATATAAAACATGCATAAATATATAAACCTGATATACACAATATAAATCATGCATAAATATATAAAGCTAATATTCATAATATTTAATCCATGCAAGAAGTCCACATAATATTTAATCCATACAAGAAGTCCATACAATATTAGTCAAACACATCGTCCATGAACACTAAAAATAATACAATGTAATATCTATCCATGGCGATGACGGATCCTCCTAATGATCCGAGGGATTGGCAGGCGGCGACGATGAAGAAGAGTTATGAAATCTTTCTTCTATAGCTGACAAACGATTATTAAATGGTTCTATAGCTGCGCTAATAGCGCCGCTAATAGCGCAGCTAACAGCTTGTTGAATTTGATCAGCAAGTGAAATTGATGACTGTGGAGGCGGTGGCGGTGGCGGTGGCGACAACACATGATAGGAACCAGGGATGACATGTGCTTCAGACCCCATGCCATACACACGACCCTTCTTTTTCCCACCTGCAACCTCCAACCATAATGATGCCTCATCAAAAGCTGGCTGTGAGGGCTGTCCAGCAACGTCATTATCTTCAGTCGGCCCAACTGCTGATGATTGTGATGATGCTTGGCGCATCTGAAAGTCAGCCTGTAAGTATATAATACATGGAATAAGTTGTACTATCAAAAGGTCAATTAAGTATAATAAAACACAAGTACTGTTATATACTTACATAAGTTTCCTCGGATCTACTGTCAACAAATCCTGAATGATCTTTTCTTTGGTGCGTCGCAATGAATAACTCAGCCTGTGTAGGTGGACGACCTAATAGCTTAGACTGCAAAGGAAAAAAATAAAATATTAATGCAACCATACTTAAGTAATTAAGTAAAATGAAAATAATAAAAAAGTTTACAAATTACCAGTCTCTTCTTATGTTCAGACATAGGGATGGAACCACAAGTATGCTTACTACCTCCAACATCTGAAGACCGATTTTTCTTTGCCTTTTCTGATTTGTTCTTAAATTCTGGACTATTCCAATACTCCTTGAGTTCTTCAAATACAACAGGACACATCCAAGATGGTTTTTTTGTCAAGTCCCTCCTCACACGAAACAAAAGGTCGGTCATACGATCAGAGGCTGTCTTTTCAAAATTTATCCTTATTTGATTTTCCAATTCACTCTGCCAAGACCAACTCTTCTGTAATTTAAAGCAAAGCAAAATTATAACAAAATAAAAAGTTAAATTAATCTATCCTAATCCATACTTACAGTCAACAAAAGGCATAGCCCCATCAACTAGTGGGGTGAAAAAACAAGGAGGAAGAAGAGTAGCAAATAGAGACGGTGAAAGCAAGAAGTATGCCCTATGTTTTCATTGCAAGAAAGACAATCATGCTGAGAGATTATATATATTGGTTTAGGCCTAATGTGCAATTAATGCCGTCTACAAGGTTATATTGAAAATGTATGTAAAAACAAAAACAAGCAGACACAACAAACATACCAAGCACAGGCCATTGAGAAAGCACAACCAGAGGAAAGATTGTTTCTTACTACCTACTATGCAATAAGTTGCAGCAAGGATGCTTGGATGGTGGACAGTGGTTGCACACACCAGCTAAATTTTTCAGAGAAATTGAGAGGAGTTTATCCCACAGTGAAGATTGGCAATGGCGATTATCTTGAAGTTAATGGCAAGGGTGAGGTTGTAGTGCATACACCAGCAGGCACCAAATTTATTTTTGATATTTTATATTTGTCAAAAATTAGTAAGAGTTTATTAAGTGTAGGACAAATGTTTGAAAAGAACTATTCCTTGATTTTTACAATAGGTCCTGCACTATTTATGATAAAAAAGGATGTGAAATTTTGACTGTTTGCATGAAAGACAAAAGTTTTCCTATTTAATGGAAGAAAAAGGAATTTTTTGCCTTCCATGCCAAATTCTCTAGTGAATCTATGCTTTGTCATAAGATGTTTGGGTCCTTTAACTATGCATCTTTGTATTTGAGACATAACAAGTATTTAGTGGATGTAATGCATGTTGTACGTGTGAATGTGTGTGAGGTGTGTCAACTTGGAAAACAAAAAGATTGTCTTTTCCTATGGATGTTGCATGGAGATTGGAGAGCATCTGAGAAGTTTTAATTGATCCACACTAATGTGTGTGTTTTGCAAAATGTATTTTTGAAAATGGGTAAGGAAACACGCGTTTAGTGTTTTAAAAAATTGAAAATGAAGAATGGGTTGAAAAAATCAAAGAGAACATATTCTAATTTGTTTTGAATCGTAAAAGAATATCATGTGTTTTTTTGTTGTGTTGTGTTTGCATTCAAATGTTGGGAAGGGAGTTTGGGGTCCTATTTGCAAAGAAGATGGATAATCGATACTATGTGACGAGCGAAATTCATTTGGTGGCAAATGTTACGTGAGAAGGGCTAAAGATAATGCTGAGGGATAGAGATTGCAAGACGTGTTTGAAAGAGACATGATTTGTTTATTATATTTTTTTGTTGATTTTTTATGTCATGTTTTAATTTATTTAAAAAAATTAATGCATCATTTAGTAATTTTAATTTGTTTAGTTTTATTTATTTATTTTATATATATTAAAAATAAATTACATAGAATTTTACTTGTAACAAGTATTATCTTTTCATTGTTAATAAATATTAAGATGATTTTTAAGTTGTCATTAATTAATTTTAATGAATTGAAGAACATCACTGTATGTGCATTGTATTTTTTAAACTCTACCTACTTGTATAGAAAGACCATAGAAAAAGAGACCACATAAAGTATACAACATAGCTATATTTTCTACAAAATGGTAATTAAAGAAGTAAATCAACAAGTAAATAAAGAGGTGGTTTTTGCATGAATTTTCACACAATTTTCACCAAAAGTAATCTGATTTTCAAGTTAATGGATATATGACGACCGAGCAAATTTATTTGGTGTTCTATGTATAATGCTTGGAAACTTTCTCTCAAAGGTAAAGCATGACACACCACTAATGTTGCCCAATAACTAACCGCATCTAATTGGTTATCTTTTAAAATTTAAAGATGAACAGAAGCTAAGAAGAAGAATGTTAAAAGAAAGAAACCAACAAATAGCAGATAGAGAGGGAAACAGAACATCACATGAGAAAAAGGAAGAAATCAAAAAAATAAATACAGAGTATGCCCAAAATGTGTGTGCCGATGCTTCTATTTTATGGAAGTATGTTTGCCTAGTAATCACGAGGGGAGCTTTTTTTTTTTCCCCCGAGAAATCATGAAGATAGTTTTATTTGAATTGATATGAAGTGCTAATATGATAATTTTGACAGGTTGATGAAGAGCTTGATGAATTGATTTCACGAATCAAGCTGGAAGAAGGAAAAATATAAACTGGGAAATACAAGAAAAAAGATTCAACCACGAAGAGTCGAACTTATTGACAGAAGACAAAAAATTACAGGACTAAAGTATAAACTCAGAGTCTGAAGCTCGCATTAAGGATCTCCATTCCCAAGTGGGAAGGGCTCAGAAACCCAATTTTGAAAACAGAATTTCATGTAAAACTATTAAAATTCCCGGAAAATTAGACATAGATACACAACGAACACGAAGCTGCAGAATTCGGGATAAGGAAAAATAAACAAAAATATCAAGAAGAAGAAGAAGAAGGGAAAGCAGTTTGAGAGGACAGAAACAAATCGTCCAGCAAAAGGGTGTTGCAGAGCAGAATCAACCAAAACTATAGAAAGGGGGAGAATTTTAGACAATTGAACAGCGCACAAAAATACCTATTATTTTGGCAGAGAAAAGCGGAGAAAGCCCAACAGTAGAAGAGCTCTTTTTGCAGAGACTTTGAAACCAGCAGAAACCCTAACAAACAACAAAACAAAGATCGACCTTTTCCAGAGTCTGATTCTCTCTCTCTTTCTCTATTCTCTCTTCTCTCTATTTCTACCTCTATCTCTATCCCTGTGTGTGTGTGAGAGAGTTGTTCTTCTGGGGGCATGAGTCTTGTCTTTGTGTATTGTGTGAGTGACGCAGAATATAATAATAATAATAAGCTGATAAAAAGTGCAGATTGGTAGATAGAGAGAGAGCAAAAAGAAATCGAAAAAGCGTAGAGTGAGAAAACGAGGGTGGGACCCTGTCCCATTCACGATAGCTAAAGTTAGGCCCATTTTCTTTTCTTTTTTTTTTTATATTTCTTTTTCTTTATAACATTACACGCACACACCCTTTTACACTTTTCTCTCAAAAAATTAAAATTTCCCCAAATAAGGGAGTTGGGACACGAATCAAACTATAATCTACTTAAAGTTCCATATAATTCATACATAATAAAAAAAATTAGTAGAGTCAATCACCCCACTCACGATATGCTAGCGCCGGCCCTAGATAGAGCCAACCGGACTTGTGGCTGCTAATTTATTTATATTTTCGGTTGGTACTCCATGAAGGCAATTCATAGATTATAATAATACCTTAAAATGTAACATAACCATTTAATTATAAAATAATAATTGCAACCCGCTTGACCTTTTAGTTCTTATAGCTGGAAAATAAAATTATAAAGAGGATTGAGATTAGTTTGGTTGACTATAAGGGTACACATTGATTCATGTTTTGGATGATAATAAAATATTTTTAAATTATTCGTTTAGAAAGATAATTTGAATTTTTCAAGAACAAAGATAGTGTTTAAATAAATAAAGTTACTAAGTTTAACTATATTAGGCAGTCGGATTGTGTTTATAACTAGATCGATTAAAATTGATTATTATTCTAAAAAATAAAATAAGAATTACAAGTAGTCGTAGTCAATTAATATATTACTCTAATTAATTAGAGTCAAAAAAAAAAATAAACAACAATAGTAGTCAACTAATTAGTTGATCCAAACTAATATACAAAAGTTTTACATATATAAACCTTTAGTTCTTTTTTAAAAAATTAAGTAGCCGACTAGTTGCTTACACTAATCAACTAAAGTTTGACAGTAAACTATAAGTCTTTTAGGATCCCTTTTGCCTTCTTGACTTAAATAACTTTAGGATCGGGTCTTTAAGTTTATTTCAAATTTAGACTAACTTTTCTAACTTAATTTTCTTAAACTTCTCTATCAAATCTAGATTTGCTAACTTGAATTTTATCCCCATAAAAAAATATTTTATATATTTACTCATAGAACTGGAATGTCCCATGCATCAACGATGAGAACAGTAGTTGTATACATATTTGGGTTGGTGCAGTTGACAGGAATCAATGGCTTTGGAGGCTAAAAGGAAAAAGAATAAAGTAAAAAAATAGTGTGCACGCCATTGACTATGGGATTGGGATTAGTTTGGTAAAAAGTCGCAAGGAAAGCAGCAAGTATACTGTTTTGGTCAAAAATTGATAATTTTCTATACCAGAAATGCTTGGACCCTTTCATTCCGGTATAAGTTACAGCTCATATTTAACTTGCATTACTAGTAGGACCTAAGAACCCACGAACCCACCCTCGTTTGAGAGAGTAATTGTTGCTTGTATACAACATCCAATATGTTGTTGCTCAACTGTAGGACCTTATTAGACTTAAATACCAACAAGAAGCAGCAGCAAAATATACAAATCAACAAAAAACTTACTAGAGGCTGAAGTGGAGGCTACAACTGGCGGAGGCGGAGGCCGAAGTGGACGCTGCGGCTCTACGACCTGCGGAGGCGGAAGCAGAAGTCCAGAGAGTGTGAGAGAGAGAGAGAGAGCGGGGGAAGAGTGAGAGAAAGGGGGGGAGTTTAGCCTTAGGATTTCTTTTCACAAGGAGGGAAATCCAAATGGGTGGTGGAAGAACCAAACCTTGATGCAGTGGCGATGATGACTGGAGGCGGATCAGGAGCCGGTGACGACGACCCAAGGCGGGAGACGAAGGCGGCGGCGACGACCGGAGGAAGGAGACGAAGACAGAAGCAGAGGCGGAGGTGGAGGCGTCGGGCGTGAGTTCAAAGAGAAAGAGAGGAGGGGGAGTTAGGGATTTGAGGGAAAGAGGGAAAGAAGGATTGGGAATTTGGGGATTTAATTTTTTTAAAAAAATAATTAATTATTAATTAAATTTTTAATAACTTTTTTAAGTACTGTGTCACATAACTTGGTTTATAAAATATTAAAAAAATATAATTTTTATAAAAAATGAACAAAATTTATTATTAGATATACTTTTTAATAATAAATTATACAAAAGTGATTTTTTACGTTCTCATTTATATATGTACTTTTCTATTATTATTCTTTCTTAAATATCAAATATTACTTTAATATTTTTACATTTATGTATATATTTACCATTTATATTTTTTAGCTGAAAAAATCTCAATGATAACATCAAAATTAGTTGTTCAAATTGATTGCCAAGTTAATAAAAAAATAAAAAATAAAATGTCAAATAAATTATTATGTAAATAAATAAAAAATAAATTATCAAATATTTTATTATATTTTAAGTTTGGGAGTGTCATAATACTTGAAAAGTAATCAAATAAATATTTAATCTTGATTCAAATTAGTCAATAAATTTTATAATAGTACAATAATAAACTATTTTACTTTTAAAATTAGGAATCTAATTTTGAGTTAGTATCTAAATTACGACTTAAATTTGATAATGTGTTGTCAGCAACATTATTTATAGGAAAACGCTCGTGTTTTTGAGTTTCAATACCATTCATTCTCCTACCAACATACTCAATTAATAAAACAAAAAGGATAAAAATAATTAAATAAATCATACACCCGATACCCTTACCCTTATCGACCAACATATCCAAAAATAAACAAAATCCAACGGTCGGGTCTCTGTAGATCTATGTTTAAACTTCTGACCAAATACCCAAATCCCACATATAAGTACATATATCATGGATATATACTGAAAAAAATGTGTTGATGAAACTAAAAGACTTATCTACTTGTACATCGAGTTTACTTTCATAATTAAAATGTTGTCAGATTGACGATCGAACGGCTAGATACATGGCATAAAGAGGTGAGTTAGAAATGTGCTCTTGAGATAAAATTGAGACAAAGAGCGAGCAAAATTGGTGGAGAAACTTTCACCTCCCACTATCGACCCTATTCTATTTATATTTGGGCTGATTGGCAAGGGACCTTCCCCTTTAGTAGGCGGATCCGACCTGATCCGCCTGACTTCTTTTTTTTTTTTTTTAATATAGATATATGTGTATATATATATATCTATTTTTTTAATATAGATATTATTATTATTATTATTTAGAGATGGATTTTCTCCCATATCTTCAGTCTCTAAATTTGTCTAAAATTTTTTTTTTCAAAAATCTGTCTCTAAATTGTTGCTTTATTGTAGTGTTATTTCGTTACTATAAGTATGTTGTTAGAATTTTCATACCTATTGTGACAAATTAGTTTATCAAAATAAGTCTAAATTATTGTAATAAATGTGTTGACCACCTTACTATGATTGGCATTGTTGAAATCTATAGGGGCCAATTAAACATGTCTTTAACCTATCATCCTTAAATAAATGGACAGTTCTTACATTTCTCAGAAAAAAAATATGATAAATTAATTATAAACTGACACATGGACTACTACTTTTAATTAGTATGAAATATTTATATTAAAGAATAATAAGTCACGTGCCAATATTCATGAGATGAATATAATAAATATATAGATAAATGTTAGTTGAACATTTACTGAATGCGACATGAGTTGCATAGGTAGTACCATTTTTTTTGGTTGATTCATATTAGAAAATTATTTATATATTTATTATTGAATGTCTATAATTTTTTTATTTAACATTTTCTTGAATTGATTTAAAAGTGTTTTTAATTAATTAATCATCTTAAATTTTAGATTAATTAACTTTTAATTTAATTTTTTTTTAATATTTGATTCTCCCATTTCAAATTTGGTGAAATTTAAAATGTAATGTATGTTTAGTATATATTTTATTTATAGGGTTTTATAATATTAAAATGTAATGTATATATTATTAATATTAATTACTAATTAAAATAGAGTGTGTTTTATAAAATTTTATATTTAGTTTATATTTTTTAATATATTTTTTTATTGTTTATATATTTAAATAAACTTTCGATAGACTTTAAATTAAATAATTATATTTAATTTTTAATTAGAGACGGATTTAGAGACGGAAAAAATCCGTCTCTAATTACAAATTCGAGACCATTTTGGACGGTTTTTACCATCTTTAATTAGAGACGGATTTTTTCCGTCTCTAATTAGTAACGGATTTAGAGACGGAAAAATATCCGTCTCTGAAATTAGAGACGGATTTTCAGACACATATTTTTCCGTCTCAAATTAAAGACGGATTTAGATATGCAAAAAAATCCGTCTCTAATTAGAGACGGAAATAATTCCGTCTCTAAGTTGAGACGGATTTAGAGACGGAAGAAAATCCGTCTCTAATTTGAGACGGAAAAAATTCCGTCTCTAAATCCGTCTCAAATTAGAGACGAAATTTTTTCCGTCTCTAAATCCGTCTCAAATTAGAGACGGATTTTTTTCCGTCTCTAAATCCGTCTCAAATTAGAGACGGAATTTTTCCGTCTCTAAATCCGTCTAAAAATTTTTCCGTCTTAAAATCCGTCTCAAAATCCGTCTCTATTTGAGACGGAAAAATCCGTCTCAAAAATCCGTCTCTAAATTACTATTTTCTTGTAGTGGTGGTGTACGGAGATGCGTTCTAGCTTGAAGATTCTGATTAGTATTTTTGGTGAAACTTGAGATGAAAGGATTTTTATTTTGTTAAGTTAACACTAGAACCTCTTATTTATTTCGTATAGCCTTTGAGCCTAAACTCATGAGACATTGGAAATGTAATTGAACCTTAATTTAGTTTTCACTGCTAGTAATGAATTGAATTGTTATTTTAATATAATTTGTTCTATATCATCTCTGTGATGACTTCCTTTCGAATATTCGATGCTAGTGAAAATATTTGAGAATGGGCCCTTACATTTGAATTCTATAAAAAAAAAAAAAATCTTATATTTATGGTAAAGATGATTGGCAAAGGTAGTCTCATGGAGGGACTCTATGTGCTTGATGGCGATTCTTTTAAATCTATATATCAGCCAGTAGATAGTCCATGTATCTCTAATTATGTGGCTAGTGTTGTAAGCAAAATTATTTGGCACAATAGGCTAGGACATATTTCTTTTCAAAAGATGGACAAGTTGAAAAATGTGCTGAACTATAATAATTTTGAGAACATTTCATGTCCAGTTTGTCCTTTAGCTAAGCAAATAAGGTTATCTTTTGTCTCTAATAATCATATGTCACAACATGCTTTTGACCTGATTCATTGTGACACATGGGGGTCATATCATATTCCTACTTATGCTAGTTACAGATATTTCTATACTTTGGTGGATGATTACACTCGTTTTACTTGGGTGTTTTTAATGAAGCATAAGTCTGAGGCTAGAGACCTTATACCTAGGTTTTTCACTATG
Organism: Diospyros kaki; assembly: GCA_036245055.1. Taxonomy (NCBI): domain Eukaryota; kingdom Viridiplantae; phylum Streptophyta; class Magnoliopsida; order Ericales; family Ebenaceae; genus Diospyros; species Diospyros kaki. The sequence goes on along the minus strand of BSEG01000016.1, from coordinate 1,075,389 downwards.
ATAGAAAGACAATTTAATAAAAGGGTGAAACAATTTAGATCAGACAATGCTCCTGAACTAAAGTTTGGTGATTATTTTGCTGAAAAGGGGGTTATTTATTAGTTTTCTTGTGTGGAGAGACCTGAACATAATTCTGTAGTGGAAAGGAAGCATCTGCACCTCCTTAGTGTAGCTAGAGCACTGCTTTTCCAATCTAGAGTATCTATTCAGTTCTGGGGTGATTGCATTCTCACTGCCACTTTCTTAATCAATAAGACACCAGCCCCTATCTTACACTATCAGTCTCCTTATCAGCTTCTCTACCAATCTCCCGTTGATTATAATTCATTTAGAACATTTGACAACCTTTGTTTTGCGTCTTCCTTGATTTCTCATAGGACAAAATTCCACCCACGAGCCATTGCTTGAATGTTTCTTGGTTATCCTCCAAGTATAAAAGGCTACAAGCTCTATGATATCTCCACAAAGAAAATCTTCTTTTCTCAAGATGTTGTATTTCATGAGAATATTTTTCCTTTTCATTCTATTACTTCTCCTCATGAAGTTTTAGACACATTTCCTGACCTTGTCCATCCCAAATCCAGCATTGATTTTTCTTATCTTCCTGTCTCATTCTCAGACCAGGCTACTTACTTATCCCCTCAGCTTGATAGTCTTATTAGTGACCCTATTATTGTTTCTCCTCCAGTTCATAGGTGTTAAAGGGTCACTAGGCCTCCTTATCTTCAGAACTATCATTGTCATCTGTTGACACATAAACTTCCACCTAATACACACTCTTTGTATCCTTTATCCCATTCTATTTCATATTCCAATCTTTCAGAATTTCATAGAAGTTTCCTTCTACATGTATTCTCTAACTTTGAACCTCAATACTATCATCAAGCAATGCCCTATGCTCATTGGAGGGAAGCTGTGAAAGCTGAATTAGATGCTATGCATCTTAACACTATAAGAAAAAATCCCATTTGCGATAGATTTTCTGACCAATTTACCGACAATACTGATTTTCACAACGGAATTTTCGATCGAATATGTCGGTCGAAAAACAACTCGTCAGCAATTTTTACCGAAGGAATAACATGTCGGTCGCAAAAATATCGACCGAGTTAGCAACAGATTATATTTCCGTCGCTAAACTAATAAAATTCATTTAATACCAAATTAGCGACCGATATATCTTGGTAGTATTTTGCGACTGAAATTACTGAAGAATTTTTAGTCTCTAATTAATTAGTCAATTTGTAAAAGAGATAAATAATAGAAATTTTGTCGATCGAAAATCCATCGCAAATTTGTCGGAAAATATTATGCACATAAAAGTGAACCGGGTTTAATTTAGCAATTAAACCTGCCCCGGGTTTCATTTGGCAATTACACCTGGCTCGGGTTTAATTGCGCAATTAAATTTTAAAAAAATCGTATTAAAAAATGATATGGTAAACTATCAAAATTTTATGCATAAATCAAAATAACACTTGCATTAATATTCATCATTAATTATAAAAACATTATACCAAAAATATGTATGCATATCTAACAAAAGACAAGTCTGAATATTCCTGGTATGACTACTATGGAGGTGTAGCAGCAACACTTGATCCATATCAAGCATCTCCCATACGCTGCAACACCGTTGAACGATGGTCTCTACGGCATTATATATGGCGCCCCCTACAACAGCACGCACCATCCCAGACACCTCATTACGCAATTGAGTCATATTTGCATAGGCTGTTGGCAGCGGCACTACAAAAAAATCGGCATTTAGTGGCAGTTTTTTTCACATTTAACGACGGTTTCTAACCGCCGCTAAGTCAGCCGTCGCGGAGCATTTAGCGGCGGTTTTCAGTAACCACTGGAGTAACTACTGCTAATTATATTTTTTACGACGGTTTTTATAATATTTAGTGACGGTTTTGAAACCGCCTAAAAGAATTAAAAAAAATTAAATTTTTATTTTAGCGGCGATTTTTAAACTGCTGCGAAAATTAATAAAAAAAAATAAATTTTTAATAAGAATTAATTTTTTAATTGCCAGGCCCGCGTGCAAGCGAGCCCAGCTTGGCCCGCGCCCGGTCGCCTGGGCCTAACCCGTATGGGCGCGCTTGGCTCTTACATGCTACGTGGCAATGCTGGAAATTAAATCCTAGCCTTCTTCTCCCCAAGTTTCAAACCCAAGATCTCTTTTACGTGAGTGCGCGCGAACCGCCTAATCTGCGAAGCCCCATTGACATATACGCGCATATATATATTATATACTAATCTAACAACTAATTTTCAGAATTATATTTTATATTTTTTAATATATATTAAAAATATTTATTAATTGATTATTTTTTAAAAGAATAATGGAATAAATTAAAAATAAATTAATTGAGTTAAATTAAATAAATTAATTGATTAAAAATAAAAAGAAGATTTTATATATTTTTAAAAAATTATTAAAATTTTATATATTAAAATTTTTTTAAATTTATTTTTATTTTTTAAATTAAATTTTTAATGAATTTTTCCATTAATTTAAATTCAATTTTAAATTTATTTTTAAGATTTTATATTTGTTTTTATTAATTTAATTTTTAATTATTTTCTTAAACAAAATTTATTTTTTTTAATGAATTTTGCGGTGATTTATAAAAACTGCCGCAATGTTAATTTAATTTTAATTTTGAATTATTTATTTTTTTTGAATTTAGCGGCAGTTTTTCAAAAATCGCCGCCAAATTTAATTTTTTAATGAATTTTGGGGCAATTTTTGAAAATCGCCTTAATTTAATTTTAATTTTGAATTATTTAATTTTTTTGAATTTAGCGGCGATTTTTCAAAAACCACAACTAAATTTCATTTTTTAATGAATTTTGTGGCGATTTTTGAAAACCGCCGCAAATATTATTTTAATTTTAATTTTGAATTATTTAATTTTTTGAATTTAATTGCGGTTTCTCAAAAACCTTCGCAAAATTGAATTTAATTTTTTAATTATTTAATTATTTTTCAAATTTAGCGACAGTTCTTTGAAAACCGCCGCAAAATTAAATGTTTTACTGAATTTTGCGGCGATTTTATGAACCCGTCACAAAATTTTAAAAAATCTTGCTCAAAAAACATATTTTGCGACAATTTCGTAACTGCAACAAAAAATCAATTTTTTTTTAGTGCAGCGGCGATGGCCCTATGATTTTTAATTTCGAAATGGGTGAAGTTGCAATCAACTCTTCTAATTCGCATCAAAATATCGTGTATGAACATGGTGTATCTATTTGATGCTACACATCATAAAATAAGATTAATTTAAAAAAAAATTATTCTCGTGTCAATTTTAGAATTTGCAACTATTATTGAATGACTCATTTCGTTATTCACAATATTATCACATATATTTAGCTAATTGTGAATTAAAAATAAAATTTGTACTAATTTATTTGTAATTTATGATCTCTCTAATGTAAAATAAATACACATCTCATCAATTTTTTTAAGTCTACTCATTTTTTAAATATTACATTAATTAAATTATTATAATCAATTAATACATATTTATTTTGCTTCTTAAATTGTATATTATTACTCTATACCTTAACTGATTTAAATATTCAAATATATCAAATGTATAACATATCTCTGACTCATCTTCAAATATAACATAATTCTCTAATTTGTAATATTTGGCTACATAACAAAGTAAGAAAAAAAAATATAACATAATTATCTTTCGACATATTTTAATTTTTAAATACATGAGAAATAATTAAAAATATTCATAAAAATTCAAACAATGCTAAAGCTCAATTTTAGGTGGTGGCTCATCCCAATATATAGCAAGGAAACTTCAACTTGGCAGTGAGGCGTGTACAAGTCATGATACATGAATCTGAAATTAAAGCACAAATTAATATTAATCCATTGAAAGTCCTAGCTAGCTAGCTAAGTACATACTCATATATAAAACATGATTAAGAAAAAAAATATAATAATTACGTACACTTGAATTAGGAGACCTTATATAACAATCATCACTTGCATATATCATTTGTATTCCAGACTTAACATGTAAAAATTGTAATTCCATTTAGTTAATATTTTTTCATTTTATTTAATATATATATATATATATACATTAATAAATATCAAAATTCAAATAAAATAAACAATAACTATTTACCATTCAATTCTTAAATAAACTTAATAATTTCATTCCAAAAAAAAATATAAACTAATTCAATTTATTAACACTCAAAATTCAATAAATTATTTCTTTTAACTTTCACAATATTCAAAAAATCACAATAAAAAATAAAGTAAATTTTTTAATTCTGACCTCAACAACCAAATCAACATCACCCCCCATCAAAAAACAACATCAGCAACAAAAAAAAAAATTAATGTAGAAGAAGGATACAAAATATATATATGTATGTATGTATGAACATGCAAAAAGCCCAAACTAGCCAAAATTGTCGCCACGAGCAGCCGTAGGCGACCACCGTTGACTAGAGATTCCTTTGATTCGAACCTATCGTTAGAAACACCAAATCAATGAAGTTAAAATACACAAAAATGGACCAGATTTAACGGTTGGATTTTCGTAAATTTGATTTCTAATTTTCAGCCACTAGCTTAAAAATACATTGCCGGTCATCACTAACCACAGTGACTAGTGGTTTCCAGTTATCAGAGGTAACCACCCGACACCCTTATCCCTACCGACCAACATTAGAAAAACCAACAAGATTCAAGGGTCGAATCTCCATAGAACTAAGTCTAAACTTTCAGCCAAAGCCAAATAGTAAACACACTGGCAATCACCACCCGGCATCGTGGCCGGTGGTTTCCAACGATCCGAGGCAACCATTCAACACCCGTATCCCCATCGACCCACATACCCAAAAACTAGCAAGATCCAACAGTCAAATCTCTATAGATTTAAGCTTAAACTTTCGACCAAACCCAAATCGTAAGTATATATGTATGAGAGAGAGAGAGAGACTTACCTCCTTGTAGATTGGGGTCAAAACGAGGATGTCGGAGATGCTGTGACACGGGACGAGCAAAATGGAGGAATGAGACCGTGGAGCACGAGCGAGAGTGTGAGAGAAAGAAAGAGAGAGTTTGAGAGCAAGCAAAAGTGTGATAGAAAGAGATAGAGTTTGAGTGCGAGCGAGAGTGTGAGAGAAAGAAAGAAAGAGAAAGAGATGGCCGGAAAGAAGAGGGAGCGACAGTCGGAAGGGAGAACGAGACCAATGACTGGTAGGAAGAGAGAAGAAGAAGGTTGCTTTGAGCAAGCGAGAGTGATACACTGGGGGGGCATAAATTTGAAATATTTGCTTTTGGGTCATTCTTCATATCGCGATATATCACAAGATTTTAGGCTCGATAAAACACGAGATATCATGATATTTCGCAGGTGACTTTCTAGGGAGTTGAATAGCATTACTTATAAGATAATAGTTGTTTGCAAGTCATATTCGTGTTATGTCGAGACACAAGGATAACACATATATAGTTAATCCAAATTAACAAAACTTGTTTAAGTAATTAATCATGTTAAATCTCTCAATCTTATCACATACATAGTAAATGGGTGACCCAAATAAACACACATAATTCATTTATCGTGTCACATATATTATAATACATTAACTCATTTATTATATAGGTCATTCTAAACTCATTATAAAGACAACGTGAAAAGGCTGTTAAATATGTTTTAACACATTTAATTCATTAACTTATTAAGAAACATTTAATCTGTTAATAAACAAATAAACTAAGTTACTTTTTCACATATTAGTCTGTTAACTAAAATTGATTCATTGCCCACTTCGAACAATAATTGTGTTATCAGAAGCAGACTTGAGCTAGCCACGTCGAGAAACAAATTTAAGCCACTCGGCGGGCAACAATTATGTTGCCAGAGACGCGGACGTGGGCTAGCCACGTGGAGCAACAGATTTAAACCACCCGCCCCCCAACCCCACCCCAATCAAATCAACTCCACCCCAGCCCCCCAATTAATAATTTTAAAATTTAACTTATTTTTATTTTATTATATTTATGTATATATATTGAATGGATAAGATTTTGTATTGTTACATTAATTAACAATTTCAGATTTAACAAATTCTTAATTTCCTTCATTTTTGTATTTGGCCAAATCTAATACAGTTGGTATAAATTCCGCCACGAACATTAACAATTTCAAATTTAACTAATCCTTATTTTACTTTATTTTGTAACTTTGCTTCTCTTAATTTGCTGGAATTCTACGGATTTTCACCCTTTTTTTTCATTCGAAAAAAGATGTATGTTGTGGAGTGGATTAAGAAAATCTCAAAAATTTTAAAATAAGAGAAGTATTTTGTATAAATTCGAATGATCTCGAAGTCTCCCAAATAAGAGTTTCCAAAGCCCCCAAAGAGTTTTTAAGATAGTAAGGCTTCAACATGTAAAAGCACGACAGTCTTCGGACTTATTTGGAGGATACTTATCGAGGCATTTTATCCCAAACATATCTCCAGGCCCTCCAGTCTTATCAGATGCATCTTTTCCGAAAAATCTGAAGACTCTTGTCTATGCATCCCACTAAGTATCTATAAATACTTATCTGAGCCAAGGCAAACAGATCTTTTGACCGATCTTTTTCCTGACTCTTCTCCGGACCTATTGGAACCTACTGAGACCTTACACACTCTAAGACTATAGTCTCGAAAACTTAAGACACTGAACCTCACATTACTGATCAGGAATCCACTCCCCCAAAGACTCATAACTGGACATATTACTCACGCATCTGCATACATTTGCATCCCTATTTTTCAAACATCAGAGTCTGATTAATTAGGTATTGAAGGGCCCACGCGAGTAAGATCCCCGTGTGCCTTTTAACTATCTTTGTGGCAACAGATACCCCAAAGACTCCCAAAACTATTCCCTGAAGTCCCTTAAGATAATCACCCGAAGACTATTCCCTGAAGATTTCTTGGGGACATCATTTTCCCTAAAGACTATAAAGACCCTCCAAGGACCCCGAAGCCTCAGTCCTCTAGGGCCAAAGAACAAACCCTACCCTTTGTTGACCGCTCAGAGCAACATCTTGTATCTCTCAATTTTCTCAAAGGACTCTATTTTGACTGTTTGTAAAATAAATAAATTTAATTATTTTATTTTGACAGTAACAAAAAAACAGGTAGTTGGTTCTTTCATCACAAACCATATATATTTGTGGAAATTCATGTATCTTCACAAAATTTTCATAAAAAGCTTACTATAATAAAATATAATAGTAATAATTCTACAATTTCAATTAAGTTGATATATATTAGAGATGTGCTTGTTTTTAGTTTTCAATTTTGAAATTTTTGTGTTCGATTTTTCTTTTCTTGGAAAATAAAAAATGATTAATTGTTTAATTCCTGTTTGCTGCCATCTTCAAAATTTTAAACAAAAACATAGAAATGTCATTTGATAAATCTAGTTTTGTTAAATTATTTGAATTTTTGGAATTGCAAGTCCTTGTTATATAATTTTATTTTTACATATAAATTATTTGTGAAACGTTATTAAATTGAAGAATTGGGGGGGGAGGAGGAAGTAGACAGACAGATTGACAAAAAGTAAAGTTTAAATGACAAAAATACCCCAATTCAATTGCACAATCGCACCATCTCTTGCTTCAATAATTGCCTCCTGCTATCAACCCCCTCTTGTCTCTTATCGTTCCATTCTTCCTCTCATCGTCATTATACACTTCTCTTTCTATGTGTGTGTAATGACAGTGGAAGAGAGAATGCAACGACGAGAGGCGAGGCGACGTCCCCCACTTGCGTTCTATATACCTCCAACCCCACATCATAACTCAGCCACAAATGCTGCTGGTCCATCATAACTCAGCCACAAATATTTCCATATTGTGATTACCTGTCCAGATTCGACTGTGATGTTACCAGCATGGTTGGTAACATTTATTAGTTCATGTATTATTGAGATATTTTATTTAACTTTATTTTTACTTTATATCCGTGGGTTAAATGCCGTGTTTGCTAATATTTTATTAATAAATAAAATATTTTAAAATTAAAAATAACATATCTTCCCTAAAATACAAAACATCACCTCTATTTAAAATGGTGAACGTGAATCTGAAAATGCTATTGGGTTGGGTTTTCCTCTTAGTTGGAGAATGGCTCAATAATGATCCGATAATGGTTGGGGCGTTTCATCAAAGAATGGTTCAGTTTCTTTTACTAGTATCTTTATTTCACGAGACTAAAATACTCTTAATGAATTAGGATTTTTTTTAACCTTTTAAAGTATAAAATTCGTGCATAATAGATGGGCAAAATAGAAGAAAAGAACAGAAGAAAAATGACAAATTTATGAGAGAAATTCAAATTTTCGTTCTTACTCGTGCAGTTGTGATTGCACAGCAGATCAGATGGTCGTTTGTGCTCCGATTGATATGAAATTTTGAGGGTATATTCAAGACTCCTTGTTCTAGGATCTAGATAGTGAAGATTTCATTTAGTGGTCTGGATCTTTGAGAATCGGGCCATTTTCATTTTACTTTGTGATTTGGCTCGATTTTCTATTTTTGCTTGCGCAACAGTGATCGAACAAGGGATCTGACGGTCTATTCTGGTTTGTTTTGGAGGTTGAGATCCTTAGGAATCGAGTAATCTTAGTGCTGCCACCTGGTTCAGTCTGTTCTTCATTATCTTTTTAGTTATTTTATTGATTTGAAATAATATTGATTATGTTTTGTCTCTTGCCTTTTGTGATTGTTGAGAGGATTTTGTAATTCAGATTTGATGATATTATTAGAATTTTTTGGTGAATTTCGATCCCCTGATTTTTACTCCTCACATTAAGGGGGTTTTCCACATAAACTTATTGTCTCATTTATTTTTTAGATTGTACTTGATATTTGGATAGTTTGTTTTGTTTCCTCACAAATTTTCACAAGAAGGGATTTGGTATATTGATCCCACCAAATGCAGAAGTTGATGGAAATTTTATAGTTCTAGATGAGAAAATGAAAAGTTTATAAAATAAATTTAATGTACCAAATGTAGAATTAAAAAAATTATTAGTAATCAATATGTTTCGTTCACATCATTTTTAAGTAGTATTTGCTAATTAAGATATAGACTAAAAAAAATAAAATATAAAAATCTTTTTGAATAAAAATCTTTTTAAGTAGTATTTGAATAAAATGTTTTCGTTCACATCATTGTTAAATTTATTCATTTTAACAAATGATGCTTTAGCATATTTCCAACAAAAAATGTGAATATATTAATAATGTAATAAATTTATTTTAATAACTATTTCTTACACAAAAAAATTAATATTTATATGTATTGGTAAATGAATAGTTTTTAAATATCATACATGTTGGGTTCAAAATTCGTAAAACTAGAAAGGTTATTATTCGTGTTGATTTTTAATTTTTTTATTTTCAGATTTCTTAAAAGTAAGAGTATGCAAAATTTTGATTTAATCAAAATAATGGAATCGAAAATAGACGGAACAAAAGAAAGAAGTGAAAAAGAAGAGAAGAAGAAAATAAAAAGAAATGCATTAATGCGGTGGTCCAACTGGCAACTGGTATGAAAGGAAGCTACCATTCAATCTCATTGTCCATTCCATTAAATGACCGAAAAAATTAATTATTGAATGGCTAAGTCAGCATGCATTAAATGCAAACCTGCCCAAAATTAACGTCGGAGAGCCATCTCCATTTTGGGTAGAAATCTTACTAACGATGTAATTTTTTCTTTTCTTTTTCTGATAATAATATATTACTTTACTCCTCAAATAATGTTAGAAATTATAATTAATCGGTAATGATATTATCAATTATATAATATTTTTTTATTAAAAAATTATATATTATTATCTTTTTTATTTAATATCTCTTTTAATTAAAATATATCACATATCTAATAATACTATAATAAATCATGAGTCTTAATATTAAGTCGTCTCCATATGGCTTGTAGGGACTTAGAAAAAGGCGAGACCGACCCCTTACCACAATGGGTGTTCGCACGGTCACCTCAGTCAGCTATTAACGCCTATTCAGCATTAAATGGCGACATTACTCGGCAACAATGGGATCGACTTTTCGACAACAAGATAAATCAAATTCAGTCTCTCACTATTTGAGCCGGGCCATCCCTCCCGTATGGCATTAAGTGCTGATGGTCCTTCCTTTAATGGCAATGGATGACTCTCTTCAATATTTCTGGGTCATGCTATTAATATTGGAAGAGTTTTACAGAGAGATTTACGGATGATATTTTCGCGAGAAATTGAAGATTTATCATGATAAATTTGTGATATTCTCTTCTCTCATCTCCTTTCTCTCTCTTTTCCTCTCCAGTAATCGCACCTCTCTCTCTCTTTTCCCCTTCAATACTGTCTGTCATAGCCTTCCTCTTGCCATCACCTCTACTGCTGCCTTGCACTTGTCGCTCGACGCCTGCCACTTATTGTTGCATTTTTTCCTAATTGACCGCCACTGCCCGTCGACCTCGCTAATTGCTGCCTGCGCTCACCTTCATTTCCTACTGCATCCTTACATGGTTGTCTTTCTCTCGCAGCGACAGTCAGTGGCGACGGAAGACGAGGGCGAGGTGGCGGCGACGGTGAGGTAGCGACAAGTGGCGATAAGAAGACTGTGAAAGGCAGTGTTAGAGGGAGAGGAGATGAGAGAAAGATAGGAGAGGATGGGGGAGAGGAGAGAAGGGAAAAATGATCATTAAGAGAAGAAAGAAAGGGGCAAAATGGTCTTTTCAAATCATCTTATATGTACAAATAGCATTAGGAAAATTTTATTCGCAGACAGAGTTTTACTCTTCGCAGCCATATTTTAATATACCTAAAATACCCTATTTTGGAAACTCATTTTTACCTTCACATTCACTTTCTTGCTCAATCAATTACCCGCCACCTATTCTTTTCAAAACCGCCATCCATCATTTCCAAAATAAAGACAATACAACAAAAAAATACCAGATCTAATGTATATAATACAACAAAAAATTATCAATACAGCAAAAAATACACACATATACATTAACAATTGCACCTGTATATACATATATACATTAACACACACACACAAACATATATATATATACACGCACACATACATAGAGGAAGGAAGCACACAAACATATATATATATAGAGAGAGAGAGAGAGAGTAAGGAAGCTCGACGGCCATGCCGCCGAGCATCATCAATCACACCCCTTGAACCTTGGGGTTCCGGGCTTTCAAGGCACCCTGAACGCTGGGGTTTGGGCAGCGTGATTGATGAAACTCGGCGACCATGTATATATATATATGTATGTGTGTGCGTGTATATATATATGTATGTGTGGTTTTGTATATACATATATATATATAGTGTGTGTGTATGTGTGTGTGTGTGTAATTATTTATTTTCATCTATTTTTTGTGTTTGCTCATTGTGAATTTTTTTTGTATTTCGACAGTAGCGTATGGCTGGTGACAAGAGAGAAAGTGGGCAGAATATATATCTGTATGTCTGCATTGTATATATGTGTTTATATATGTATATATGCGTTTTTTATTTTGTAAACTTGTCTCATGAACTTTGTATTTGTGAATCGAAATTGTTGAGATTTGAAGATGTTATAGAGATGAATGTGTGTGAATCGCTACTTGTGTAGAAGATGGTATTTTTGGAAAATATTGTCTACAAAAAATTATTAAATTGGCTGTAAAAAATAAAAAAATAAAAAAAAAATTTTAATGACTTCGAAGAGCAAAAAAATGTCTGGGAATAAAATTTCCCATAGCATTATCCTTCAACCTTCATTTAACTTATTTCAACCAATTAACATAAAGCAAACAAGTTCGCAGCCCAACAAGAACAATTAAATAAATATATATATATATATATATTATTTCCACATTATATAATATAAAAATATATTCATATAAGTCATACCTAATTATAAATTAAAATATATATTATTTCTACAGTATAAAATATGAAAATATATATTATGTAGCAAACAATTTGTTCCTAAAATATATATATTATTTCTTTCGATTGAAACAAATTATAATAATCAAAAACAATCACGAATAAAAGACAAATAATTTAACTAACAACCTAGAAAAAATAAACAAATATTAGATATTAAGCAATTACATCAATAAAAGACACCAAAGAACTAAAATATACAAAACATAAAAAATAATATAGAACGATAGCAGTACATATAAAGAATAATACTTACAACAATTGCATAAAATAAACGTATTCCCAACAAAATACGTGAATACGTGTATGCAATAAATATATCTTAATAAATATTTTTTCTATAACAATTTCATGGTAATAAATATATATTGGTAAATAATTTCACAGTAATATATATATATATATATATATATTGATAATCACAATGAATAGTATATTGTGCGACAGTCACATCCAATGGTTTATTGGTTGGCCTCAAAATTGATCATTTTCAACAAAGAAAGCCATTCATTTCGAGGAAATAAAGTTGGTAATTTCAATGAAATATTAATGGAGTCGTCGAAGGGAAGAATTAAATGAATTCTGATGTATGTTGCATGGAGGAGAAATTGACTGCGATTTTGTTCACGATCCTTTTAACTAAGGTCAACGTGTTCACTCCTTGATAGGGGTGTTGTATTTTTGGGCGGAAAAATATTGCAACATAAGCTGACATATGTGGCCTTATTTTGTCAATATATAATGTCATTTGTCAAATTAAAGCATGCAGGCATACGCAGGTAGAACTGTTTTAATGTAATACACAGAATAGGAAATTATTTTGTTGAAAAAATGTCCCATGTTTGTCTTTCAATGCTCACGCCTAATATATACATACACCTGCTCCTACCATCCCGCTGTCATCTTCCCTTTGATTCCCCGCCGCAACCCTGACCCCATTATCCTCCGCCAACCCACCCCCGGAGACCCTCCAACCGCACCCCGGTGACGGGAATTAGACGACAGTAAGCACCCGTCAGTCCTCACATCATTGTTAACACCTCGTTAAACCCTTCCAATACTACATTCCAACTGACTTTCAACCCATCCAAGTCATCCACCGCCGAGGCCTCTTCATCGTCGACGTCAATATTGACTCGGAATGCGCCTTTGGCATCGATTTGAAGTTGGGCGCCTGGTTTTACAACGTTCGGAATATAAGAATCCTCACCGTCGTGGACATGAATTGTGAAAATAAGATTGGTCAGCAGAAAACGGGTTTCCCGGGCTTTAGAAGGCCGGGTTTTGTATTGTGATTACCTGTCCAGATTCGACTGTGATGTTACCAGCATGGTTGGTAACATTTATTAGTTCATGTATTATTGAGATATTTTATTTAACTTTATTTTTAATTTATATCCCTGGGTTAAATGCCGTGTTTGCTAATATTTTATTAATAAATAAAAATATTTTAAAATTAAAAATAACATATCTTCCCTAAAATACAAAACTTCGCCTCTATTCATAATGGTGAACGTGAATATGAAAATGCTATTAGGTTGGGTTTTCCTCTTAGTTGGAGAATGGCCCAATAATGATCAGATAATGGTTGGGGCGTTTCATCAAAGAATGGTTCAGTTTCTTTTACTAGTATTTTTATTTCACGGGACTAAATTTATGAGAGAAATTCAAATTTTCGTTCTTGACCGTGCAGTTGTGATTGCATAGCAAATCAGATGGTCGTTTGTGCTCCGATTGATATGAAATTTTGAAGGTATATTCGAGACTCCTTGTTCTAGAATCTGGATGGTGAAGATTTGATTTAGTGGTCTGGATCTTTGAGAATCGAGCCATTTTTGTTTTACTTTGTGATTTGGCTCGGTTTTCTATTTTTGCTTTTGCAATAGTGATCGAACAACCAATCTGACGGTCTATTCTGGTCTGATTGAATTGAGATTTGTAGGGGTACGTTCTACACTCATAGTTCTAAGATCTAAGCGGTGGAGATCTGTTTTGGAGGTTAGGATCCTTGGGAATCGAGTAGTCTTAGTGCTGCCACCTGATTTAGTTTGTTATTCATTATCTTTTTAGTTATTTTATTGATTTGAAATAATATTGATTATGTTTTGTCTCTTGTCTTTTGTGACTGTTGAGAGGATTTTGTAATTCAAATTTGATGATATTATTGGAATTTTTTGATGGATTTCGATCCCATGGTTTTTACTCCTCACATTAAGGGGGTTTTCCACATAAACTGATTGTCTCATTTATTTTTGAGATTGCACTTGATATTTGGATAATTGTTTTGTTTCCTCATAGATTTTCACAAGAAGGGATTTGGTATATTGATCCCACCACATGCAGAAGTTGATGGAAATTTCATAGTTCTAGATGAGAAAATGAAAAGTTTCTACAATAAATTTAATGTACAAAATGTAGAATTAAAAAAATTATTAGTAATCAATATGTTTCGTTCACATCATTTTTAAGTAGTATTTGCTAATTAAGATATAGACTAAAAAAAAATAAAATATAAAAAGCATTCTGAATAAAAATATTTTCTATTGTATTGTTAAATTTATCGGAAAATAAATAATTTGATTTCTTATTTTATACTTTTCAGGTAAATTTGTTTCTGTCTCCCTTCGAATAAGTAATCTTGAACCTTACAGATAAGTTATCTTAATATAATATTATCTTATTCATTTTAACAAACGATGCTTTAGCATATTTCCAACAAAAAATGTGAATATATTAATAATGTAATAAATTTATTTTAATAACTATTTCTTACACAAAAAAATAATATTTATATGTATTGGTAAATGAATACTTTTTAAATATAATACATGTTGGGTTCAAAATTTGTAAAACTAGAAAGGTTATTATTTGTGTTGATTTTTAATTTTTTTATTTTCATATTTCTTAAAGGTAAGAGTATGCAAAATTTTGATTTAATCAAAATAAGCGAATCGAAAATAGACGGAACAAAAGAAAGAAGTGAAAAAGAAGAGAAGAAGAAAATAAAAAGAAATGCATTAATGCGGTGGTCCAACTGGCAACTGGTATGAAAGGAAGCTATCATTCAATCTCATTGTCCATTCCATTAAATGACCGAAAAAATTAATTTTGAATGGCAAAGTCAACATGCATTAAATGCAAACCTGCCCAAAATTGAGAGTCATCTCGGTTTTGGGTAGAAATCTTACTAACGATGTAATTTTTCTTTTCTTTTTCTGATAATACTATATTACTCTACTCCTCAAATAATGTTAAAAATTATAATTAATTGGTAATGATATTATCAATTATATAATATTTTTTTATTAAAAAATTTTATATTATTATCTTTTTTATTTAATATCTCTTTTAATTAAAATATATCACATATCTAATAATATTATAATAAATCATGAATCTTAATATTAAGTTGTCTCCATATGGCTTGTAGGGACTTAGAAAAAGGCGAGACCGACCCCTTACCACGATGGGTGCTCGCACGGTCGCCTCAGTCAGCTATTAACACCTATTTAGCATTAAATGGCGACATTACTCGGCAACAATGGGGTCGACTTTTTCGGCAACAAGATAAATCAAATTCAGTCTCTCACTATTTGAGCCGGGCCATCCCTCCCGTATGGCATTAAATGCTGATGGTCCTTCCTTTAATGGAAATGGATGACTCTCTTCAATATTTCTGGGTCATGCTATTAATATTGGAAGAGTTTTACAGAGAGACTTACAGATGATGCTTTCGCAAGAAATTGAGAATTTATCACGATAAATTCGTGACATTCTCTTATCTCCTCTCCTTTCTCTCCCTTTCCCTCTCCAGTAACCGCACCTCTCTATCCCTTTTCCCTTTCAATACTGTCTATCATAGCCTTCCTCTTGCCATCACCTCTACTACTGCCTTGCACTTGTCGCTCGACGCCCGCCACTTACCGTTGCATTCTCTCCTAATTGACCGCCATCGCCCGCCGACCTCGCTAATTGCCGCCTGCGCTCGCCTTCATTTCCTGCTGCATCCTTACATGGTCGTCTCTCTCTCGCAGTGGCAGTCAGTGGCGACGGAAGATGAGGGCGAGGTGGCGGCGACGGTGAGGTAGCGACAAGTGGCGATAAGAAGACTGTGAGAGGCGGTGTTAGAGGGAGAGGAGAGGAGAAAAAGATAGGAGAGGATAGGGGAGAGGAGAGGAGAAAAAGATAGGAGAGGATGGGGGAGAGGAGAGAAGGGAAAAATGATCATTAAGAGAAGAAAGAAAGGGGCAAAATGGTCTTTTCAAATCATCTTATATGTACAAATAGCATTAGGAAAATTCTATTCGCAGACAGAGTTTTACTCTTCGCAGCCATATTTTAATATACCTAAAATATCCTATTTTGAAAACTCATTTTTACCCTCACATTCACTTTCTTGCTCAATCAATTACCCGCCACCAATTCTTTTCAAAACCGCTATCCATCCTTTCCAAAACAAAGACAATACAACAAAAAAATACCAGATCTAATATATATAATACAACAAAAAAATATCAATACAACAAAAAATACACAAATATACATTAACAATTGCACCTGTATATACATATATACATTAACACACACACACAAACATATATATATATATATATACACGCACATATACATAGAGGAAGGAAGCACACAAACATATATATAGATATATATATATATAGAGAGGAAGGAAGCTCGACGGCCAGGCCGCCGAGCATCATCAATCACGCCCCTTGAACCCTAGGGGTTCGGGGCTTTCAAGGCACCCCGAACATTGGGGTTCGGGTGGCGTAATTGATGAAACTCGGTGACCATGTATATATATATATATATATATATATATGTATGTGTGTCTGTGTGTGCGTGTATATATATGTATGTGTGGTTTTGTATATATATATATATATATATATATTGTGTGTGTGATTATTTATTTTCATCTATTTTTTGTGTTTGCTCATTGTGAATTTTTTTTGTATTTCGGCAGTAGCGTATGGCTGGTGACAAGAGAGAAAGTGGGCAGAATATATATCTGTACGTTTGCATTGTATATATGTGTTTATATATGTATATATGTGTTTTTTATTTTGTAAACTTGTCTTATAAACTTTGTATTTGTGAATCGAAATTGTTGAGATTTGAAGATGTTATAGAGATGAATGTGTGTGAATGGTTACCTGTGTAGAAGAGGGTAATTTTGGAAAATATTGGTTGTAAAAAGTTATTAAATTGGCTGTAAAAAGTAAAAAATTAAAAATAATTTTTTAATGACTTCGAAGAGCAAAAAAAATGTCTGGGAATAAAATTTTCCATAGCATTATCCTTCAACCTTCATTTAACTTATTTCAACCAATAAACATAAAGCAAACAAGTTCGCAGCCCAACAAGAACAAATAAATAAAAAAAAATATATATATATATATATTATTTCCACATTATATAATATAAAAATATATTCATATAAGTCATACCTAATTATAAATTAAAATATATATTATTTCTACAGTATAAAATATGAAAATATATATTATGTAGCAAACAATTTGTTCCTAAAATATATATATTATTTCTTTCGATTGAAACAAATTATAATAATCAAAAACAATCACGAATAAAAGACATAATTTAACTAACAACCTAGAAAAAATAAACAAATATTAGATATTAAGCAATTACATCAATAAAAGACACCAAAGAACTAAAATATACAAAACATAAAAAATAATATAGAACGATAGCAGTACGTATAAAGAATAATACTTACAACAATTGCATAAAATAAACATATTCCCAACAAAATACATGAATACGTGTATGCAATAAATATATCTTAATAAATATTTTTTCTATAACAATTTCATGGTAATAAATATATATTGGTAAATAATTTCACAGTAATATATATATATATATATTGATAATCACAATGAATAGTAATTGTGCGACAGTCACGTCTAATGGTTTATTGGTTGGCCTCAAAATTGATAATTTTCAACAAAGAAAGCCATTCATGTCGAGGAAATAAAGTTGGTAATTTCAATGAAATATTAATGGAGTCGTCGAAGGGAAGAATTAAATGAATTCTTATGTATGTTGCATGGAGGAGAAATTGACCGCGATTTTGTTCACGATCCTTTTAACTAAGGTCAACGTGTTCACTCCTTGATAGGGGTGTTGTATTTTTGGGCGGAAAAATATTGCAACATAAGCTGACATATGTGGCCTTATTTTGTGAATATATAATGTCATTTGTCAAATTAAAGCATGCAGGCATACGCAGGTAGAACTGTTTTAATGTAATACACAGAATAGGAAATTATTTTGTTGAAAAAATGTCCCATGTTTGTCTTTCAATGCTCACGCCTAATATATACATACACCTGCTCCTACCATCCCGCTGTCATCTTCCCTTTGATTCCCCGCCGCAACCCTGACCCCATTATCCTCCGCCAAC
The DNA here is from genome assembly GCA_036245055.1 of Diospyros kaki. Taxonomy (NCBI): domain Eukaryota; kingdom Viridiplantae; phylum Streptophyta; class Magnoliopsida; order Ericales; family Ebenaceae; genus Diospyros; species Diospyros kaki. The sequence continues at coordinate 1,056,918 of BSEG01000016.1, read as the reverse complement.
CCACCCCCGGAGACCCTCCAACCGCACCCCGGTGACGGGAATTAGACGACAGTAAGCACCCGTCAGTCCTCACATCATTGTTAACACCTCGTTAAACCCTTCCAATACTACATTCCAACTGACTTTCAACCCATCCAAGTCATCCACCGCCGAGGCCTCTTCATCGTCGACGTCAATATTGACTCGGAATGCGCCTTTGGCATCGATTTGAAGTTGGGCGCCTGGTTTTACAACGTTCGGAATATAAGAATCCTCACCGTCGTGGACATGAATTGTGAAAATAAGATTGGTCAGCAGAAAACGGGTTTCCAGGGCTTTAGAAAGCGACGCCCCGCTGATATCCCAGCCGAGAGCTAGGATCGGCAGTTGGACACGGCCGCATCGGGGGCACGGAGGGCGGAGAGAGGAGGGAACCGAGAATTAGAAATTTGCTTCCACAGATGGCCGGAGGACATACAAAGGAACCAGGATTTGCAGACGCAAGAAGCCACGCATGGCTAGCGTTTTCCGGGTCAAGGCGGGTGGCGAAACATTTTGAATGTCACACTAGTCATTAGATTATGATTTTTAAAATTATTATAAAAATAAGCATAATCTTAAGTTCGATTTTAGATTAGTAATTATAATTATATTGTTATTAACTTGTATAATTGCATTCGTGATCAAGGAATTAACTATATTTACAGTTCTATCCAATTAAAACTATTTTAATAAATTGAATAAGTAAATAAAATTGTTAATAAAAAATAGTTTTTTAAATTAAAGAATAGGCAATCAAGATATAAAAAATATATGAAATTAGCAATCAAAATTGAAAAAATACATTTAAATTAGACTTAAAAGTAATAATTATACAAATTAAAATTGGTCTAAAAAAACTAGTAAATGATTACAAATGATTACATATTTTATGAGAAATAATTTTGATAATTGTTCTGATATATATTTTAAGGTAACACTTGTATTTGATTAAAATTAAAAGAATGCATTATTAATTTGAAAACTAATACTATATTAAATTATTTAAATAAACAAGAAAAATATTTTGCTACTCAATTTTAGGCTAAGATTTTGTGACAGGTTACAAGTCGGGTTGGCAATGGTTCGGTTTAGTTTCGTTTTTTGCCAAAATCATAACCAAACCAAACTTAAACTACTAAAACCAAAACCAAACCATTACCCATTTGGTTTTAAAAATTAAAAACCATAATTAAACCATTCGGTTTCGATTCGGTTTTAGTTTTAACCATGGTTTTTTTAGTTTAATCCATACCAACAAACAAAGACAAATAACATTCATAAATTTTTTTGATAATTTCACAACAAACAAAGATAAATTCTAATAAAGTTACCTTATTCTTGCATAAAGTTACAAAACTTTTTAGATATAAAATCACATCTCCAAACCTACAATCGTTAAGATCAATAAATTAATATTTGCATAATTAAATTGTAATTTAAGTTAAAAAAATTTAGTTACGAAAGTTAATACCTTCATCAACAATATTAATATCTTCTTCGTAAATTGATGTATATACATCTGAAACAAATGAGCCAACTCCATCTAACAAAAATATAAATATAAAAAATAAATTAATATAAAAATGTTAAAGTCTTAACAAAAAAAAAAAAAACTAGTAAATGAAATAAATTCACCATTTTCCACTTCATTTGACAACCAACTTTGAGCACACATCAATGCTTCTATTGTCTTTGGATGAAGTCGATTACGATGAGGACTCACCAGTCTCCCACTAAAACTGAATGCCGACTCCGAAGCAACAGTAGATACAGGAATGGCTAATATATCTCTTGCAATAGTTTGCAAGGTATGATATTTCACCCCATTCACTTTCTACCAAAGTAAAATATCAAACTGACCATTATCAACTATAACATCTTCATCAAAGTAAATGTCCAATTCAGTTTTGAAACTAGTAACTTTAGTAGTTTTCCTCTTTTTCAGAAAAGATTGATATTCATCATCAAAAGAAATGAAATTCTCTCTTGAAGTGACATTGACACTCCTATCCAATGTACATTCTTGGTTATTCACATCATTCACATTGTTTTTTTTTCATGTAATATTCATCCATCAAATCATAACAAAGGTACTTGATGCTACTAATTTGTTCATCATAGTCATAAGGATATATCTTAGGAGAGTAAAAGTCAAGAAAAGTCATCTTATACCTAGGATCTAACACTGCAGCAACACCTATCAACTTATGAATCACATTCCAATATGCATCAAACTTATCTGACATGCTTTTTACCATTGTACTAATCACTTCATTAGGAGACTTAACCCACTCATTCAATGTCAACTTAACCTTACAAATTATTGGAAAGTACATATTAGCAGTTGGATATTTTGTCCCAGAAAACAACTCAGTTACATTATAAAACAACTCTAATCTATCACAAACATCCTTTGTAGTTTCCCAATCCCTGTCACTTGGCACATTCTTATACTGTGATTCAAACAATTTAAGTCGAGGAAATACAGACTTATAAACCAAAGCAGTTTTAAGCATCAAATAAGTAGAGTTCCATCTAGTAGGACAATCCAAACCCAACCTTTTAGCATAAGACACTTTCATTTGTCGACAAACGTCCTCAAACTTTTCTATTCTTTTTGGAGATGCTGTCCAAAAAACAACATTTTCCCTCACATTATTAATGGCATACTTAATCAGATCTAAACCAATCTTAACAATAAGATTCAAGATATGGGCAGAACAATGCATATGCAATAAAGATCCACCATTCAAAATTCAATTTTGCTTTAATCTTACCAATCATACTATCATTGGTAGAGCAATTATCCACTGTAATTGTGGATAATCTTGAGTCCACATTCCACCCAAGCATAGCATCAATTAACACATCGGTCAACACATCACTTGTATGAGGGCAAGGGACATAGATAAACCTAAATGAGATACAATTATAAATTATTAGTAAACTTAAAGTTTAAAACTACAATTATCAAATTTAACAACAATAAAACAATATACTAAGTTAAAAAATACTTGTCATACCTCAAAATTTTGCTATGCAATTTCCAAGACTTATCAATGAAATGTCCTGTAACAGCCATAAAACTCCTTTTTTGGTTACTAGAAGTCCACATATCCGTTGTAATAGCCATCCTACTGTCAATATTTTCAATCAAACTCATCACTTTATCCCTTTCTTCACTATAAATCCTCATGATATCATTCTTCAAAGTATTACGAGAAGGACACTTGAAAAGAGGTTGAATGGTACTTGTGAAATCTTTGAATCCACTATGCTCCACCATTGAAAGAGGATAATCATGCATAATGATCATCTTTCCTAATTTCTCTCTTCATTTTTTTTCATCATATGAACCGAAAGAGATCTTTCCTTTCAAATCAGATTTTATAAACATTTGCCTTATATCTCCTACCAATCTTCTCTTAGGACACCTATTGAGATGTTGCTTCATAGTTGATGTACCATTTGTTAATTTACCCGCAAGTAATTTCTTACAATAGTTGCATTGAGACTTAATTTCTTTATTAATGACCACTCTTTTAAAATGCTTCCATACATCACTTCTAGTCCTACCACCAATTTCCTTATCAGAAACATTTACCTCTTGAGAACTCTCCACCGGTATTGATTGATGAGTTTGTTCACCGGACGAAGATCCGCTCACAAAACATTGTTGTGTGCTGCCACTTTGCGAGTATGCCATATTCTGTAAAAACTTGCACAAAAAATACAACAACCTCAACAACAAATCAAGCATAAGTAAGTAAAAAAAATGACTGAAAAAAAAAATACCAGTTATACGAGAGCCGAGAGGCAGAGGGCGAGCAAGAAGGCGAGAGCCGAGAGGCAGCGAGGGCCGGTGAGTGAGAGGGGTCGAGCGAGAGCAAGAGTCGAGAGGTAGCGAGGGCCGGAAGGTAAGCGAGGGTAAGCGAGAGCATGAGAGGTAGAGAGCGAGAGCAAGAAGGGCTGAGCCCTTGCAAGAGCCGATAGGCAGCGAGGGCCGATGAAAGCGAGAGCAAAGGTAGCGAGGGTCAGAGGGCAAGTAAGGACGAGCGAGAGAGAGAGGAATGGAGGGTGAGCGCGAGCAAAAGGGGCCGAGCCCTAGCCAGAGAAAGAGAAAGCGAGCGACGGAGAGAGAGGGCGAGCGAGAGCGAGACTGTAATAGCAAAGAGCAAGGGCGAGGATGATCGGACGAACAAGAGAAAGGAGGCCGAAAGCGAGAGGCAGCAAGGGTGAGAGAGAACGAGAGCGAGGTCGAGAGAGGAAGGAGAAGAGAAGGGTTTGTGGGGAAGGAGAAGAGAAGGGTTTGCTGGTTAGGCTAGGCTGGGTTCGCGAGTTTACGGGTTGGGCTGGGTTTCCCACCGCCCCTATAATATTATATATATAATATATATTATATATTCGGTTCGATTTGGTTCAGTTACCCACACAACGGTTCGGTTTCGGTTCGAATTTTGGTTTGATTTTAATGAAAACCATAACCAAACCATACCCATTGAAACAGTGTTTGATTTTTCCTTAAATCAAACTATTACCCAATCAAACGGTTTTTAACCACGTTGACTAATTCGATTTCAATTCGATTCCCCACGATTTCGATTGCAATTGCCATCTCTAGTTACAAGGGTAGAAGAAAATGTTTCAAATATCTCATAGAATCTTCAATGCTAACATATCTCCAGCTAACGACGCTCAACACACCCACCCCCACCATCGCCACCGTCATCTTGCCCCCCTTCCCACCGTTTCGCCTCAACCCTAACCTCAAATCCGCCGAAAACCCACTCCCAGAGAGGGTCGAACAGCACCCCCGCGACGGAAGCTCTGCCGAGAACCACCCATCGGTCCGTGGCAAGAAGCTGCCTTTGCCCTTGCAGTAGTCCATCATTGTGAACATCCCTTTAAACCCTTCCAACACCATGTTCCAAGTAACCTTCAACCCATCCAAGTCTTCCACCGCCCAGAGATTCTCATCGTCCACGTCTATGTCGAACCGGAATACGCCGTCGGCATCGGTATCAAGTTCCGCGCCCGGTTTTACTACGTTGAAAATACAAGAATCGTCCTCATTGTGGACGTCAATAGTGAAGATGAGGTTGGCGAGCGAAAGACGGGGCTTCGTAGGCTTCTGAAGGCGGCGCCTGGCGGATATCCGGGCGAGAGCGTATAGATGGCGGTAGGAAACGGCGGAGTCTGCGGCGTGGACCTGGAGACTGGAGAGGGAGGGGAACTGGGAATTGCAAATGGGTTTCCAGAGATGGTCCGACGACATGCAAAGGAACCACGATTTGCATACGCATGATGCCATGGCTAGCGTTTCGGGGTCAAGGCGGCCGGCGAGCAGAACAACGACATGCCATGGCGGTGGTGAGCTATTTGATCGGCAACACATTGTTGCAGCCATCGACATCGCTTTGGGTTCAGAACTCCTGCAATATATATATATATATATGTATGTAGTTGTAGTTGTAGAAGATACAACATTAATGGTGACACGCGTTGTGCCAGAAGATATTGCAGTCACCACGTAATGTGTGGGCGCTGACATGGTTGTAGAGATTATTCCACATGTCTTCCTCCGCAATGGGGGCATTGTTCGAGTGTCTCTCAGAAACGAAACCTCTTTTCGTCTTTTTAATTTTTGATGATATTAGGATATATAAAGTTTATCTTTTTGGTAACTAATTAATATTATAAGAAAATAAAATAAAATTAATTAAAGAAAGACTTGGTATTCTTTTGATAATTTATGAAATATATATATATAAATAGAGAAAACTACAATTTTGCTAATTCTCTCTTCTTAAAAGGAAAGGTGTGAATTCTTTTTTCTTTTTGTAAGGAGTAGGTGATTGTTGTAACGTTGTGCGTTTTTGTTTTTTATTTTTTGAAAAAAATGTCATTTTCTTATTTTTATTTCGTATGGTATCCCTTCTTTGAAATTGGAAGCTGACTGATACACACAATCACAGAGAAATGAATTCAAAAGGAAAAGCCCATTTTCAGGTTTGTCATCTAATGCAATTGGTTGGTTAAGGAATTGTTGACTATATTATATATATATATATATATATATATCAGTCAACTTCTTGCTAGCCTAGCTAGCTTGAAACACAATCCATGAACATATTAAAGGTGAAGAAGATGGGAAACAAATATCTACTCGGAAACATTTGGTAGTTTGGAAACAATCCTCGAACTAGTAGGAAATTCACACTGTCATATGGTCCCCTAGAAACTTAATTCTGACATTTTAATAGATTGCCCCTTCTATTCCCCCCCCCCATGATCACCAAATCTACCCACATTCGACTAGATTTACTCAAATTTGATCAAATCTATCCAGTACCCAAATCTATCTAGATTCGGTCAAATAAACAAATAAAGTATCATTTATTCGTTTTTATTTCGTATCATATCTATTTTTCTTTTTTATTTTCGTACAATTTAAACATAGACTATCTTTCTCAAGATTTCTTCTCCATTAAGTTGTTAAATAATTAACGTCTTTTCCAACTAATAATTCTGTTATACGTATTTCCCGTATGGGCTAGCCTCGCTCTGATGGGTCGGCCCGACTGCCTGGAAATTGGAAGGCCCAAACGACTTCACTAGGAGAGGTCGTTTCACTACCAAAACCCGAATTTGTAAAGCGACACCTGGCGAACTCCCGATACGCCTTCAAACGAGTCTGAAGCCATCTGCGAGCGAAGTCCAGGGAGCATCCTTCAGATCGCTAGACCATCGAGCTCGCTGGTCCGAAAACGATCAGCTCGCATAAAGTGGTAAAAGTTGTTAAAGAGTCAGAGGTAGGGACCATCAACCGCTACAGCCCATGCTCCTAGAAATGAAGACCCCACTTACGGTTTTGTACAGATGATAAGGACTGTTTGTCCCCCATTACATCATCTTTTTATTTTCATATGATATCCAAATTGTAAAGGTCCCCTCGAATATAAATAAGGCGCAGAAGTAACAAAGGGGACAAGGAGAATAATGAGAAGAACCGCCATTCTGAAGGAATAACCAAAGTGCGGGCGTGGAGTAGGCATCGTTCTGGTCGAACCACGAGAAAATCGTTAAGTGTTCTTCATTAGCTTTCAAAAAGGCCTCTCTTCTTACCGCGATCCATAATCATTCAGTGCGGCCCAAAACGAATCAGACTCGACTGAAATTGAACGACGACATTTTTGGCGCTAGAGGAAGGGGGAACCGCTCTGATCGATAGCCATGGCAAGAAGGAGGAATACTCGAAGTTCCGAGGCAACGGTCGACCCTCCAGAAAATCACCGCGACAGACCGCGAGATTTTCCGCTAAACAGAGGGCCCGTTGCTCCAACAGCAGACAGCCTTTTACAGCCACCCGCCGGAGATGCTGCTGGAATACCACCACGAATCCCTGTTCAACCCGCGAGCCAAATTGCCGGGACCGGAACGATCCGGGACTGGCAGCAACGTCAGGAGGCGTTAGAAAATACAGTAATGCAGCTCGCCGATGCGGTCAGAATTCTGGCCCAAGCCCAAGTACGAGCCACTCATGACCCACCGGCATCGCCTCGGAGAATCCGCCAACCGCGGGAAGAACGACCTCCGCCTGAAGAAGAAGATATTGGGGACAACTACCCATTCCCGAATCACCGCTCCCCAGACCGGGAAAGGAGCAGACGGTCGCAGGCCCAACAATCGATGGGCCCGGACTCGACTGTGGAGGAATTATATCAGAGAGTCCAGCAGCTGGAGGAGAGACAAGGGGTCCGCAGCCAGAGTAATGGCCGTGGAGACAGGACACCGTTCACCAGAGAGGTCGAACTTGAGCCCCTCCCCCGAAGATTCAAATTCCCAAGTGTAAGACCCCATTTCAGGATAAGACTGCCACGTCATTTAAATGGGAATTAAATACTGAAAATGAGCTTAATAGCAGAAATAAGCTGCCGAATCAATCGAAGGGAGTGCCCTGAGACTTAGATATCAAAGGAAAATTAGACAATGATGACGAGAAGGTCAAGAAATGATTTTTAGTATCGAAAGAAATTGGATCGGGAACAGTTTTCGGTACAGCGAAAATACAGCTAGGAGTAAGGCCGAAAAACTGAATAATCGCAGGGGGCTTCCGGGAAGTCAACGGAATGCCGAGGAAGGTCATATATGGCGTATTAAACAATCCCTAAGTGGTTTTTGGAAGAAACAGATGGATTTAAGGCCGAAACGAAAATTCGGGCCAAAGTGCAATTTCTTAAAGTTTGCCGAATCGGCCGGAGGGAGGTCGAAACGACGATTTTTCAGGACCATCAAAAGAGGAAGTATGAGTTTTGAAACATGAGGGACCTAATGGTAATAAAAGAAAGTTCAGGGGGGCCTAAGTGCAATAACTCAAAGTTGGAGGGGCAAAACTGTAATTTTCGCAAAGAAGCCACCTGCCATGGCCGACAACCTCGGACGGTCGCCGACAGGGGGGTTTTCGAGCATGGAGATCACGAGGGAATGGTCGACGGAGCTCAGGGACCAAAGCTTGGTCGGCGGCGAGCACGAGGGTGGCCGGATTTTCAAGAAATCCGACCACAGGTGGTCGGATTGTCGCGGCAATGCCGCGACCTGTAAACGGCCAATCGAGGCCAGTTTTCAGTGCATTTGGGACGCCCAAGGGATGGGTTTTAAGCCTGAGGTGTTGGGTCGAGCACCCATGGTCGTTAGAAGGCTCGATTTTGGCTATAAATAGCCGAGCTTCGCGTTAGGTTTTGGCCGAGAGTGCGCGACTTTGAGCTTCAAATTGAAGCTTCAAACGAACGAATTGGGGGCTTAGATCATAGGGCTTTTGAAGCCCATGTCGTGAGGAAGATATCTGGAAAGTTGGAGGAGTTTTGGTCGAGGTTTGAAGGGGTAATCGAGGGTCGCCGGAGTTTGGAGGCGGGGCGTTTGGCCGAGGCTTTGGCCGGCCATTTGAGGCATCTCCGGCCATCTTTTCAGGCCATTAAAGGTGGGGTTAGGATCGAATGGAAGTGGGCTATCCAGTGGTGTGATCGGGGGCGGATTTCGGTGCCGGCCGACGAACTTCTCGCCGGAGAAGACGACGCGCGTGCAGTGCACGCGCGGCTTCACACGCGCAGGCGCGTGACAGATCTTGTGGAGGCGCGTGAGGGCGCGTGGATGGTTGGAAAAATTTGGGAAAAATTCCTAAATTCCTGTAAAATCAAGATCTTGAAGTGTGTGCAATTAGTTTTGGATTTGGAGGTTCTGGTGTCTCGGTTTGAGAGTCAAAAAGCCTCGTTTTGCGTGATATCGAAGCATCGAGGTAAGATCAGTAATTTTCTTTTGAAGATATTTGATTATTATGAATTTTGGTGAAATAAGATTTAAGGAAATGCTTAAGGAAGTATTTATTTGGAATTTATTGAGGAAGAAATAGGAAAATAAGAGAAAATAAAAAAATGTGAGAAAATTATGGAGAAATGATATGTTGAGGCTTATGGAAATGAATATGATGTCTAGGGTTCCTTGCGGCTTGAGGTGAGGTAGCTTGTGCGAAGTTTGAGGTTGGCACGCCAATCGAGGCGGTGCGCGCTTTTCGAGAAAAAGTTAAGTTGCATCAAAAGGTGAGTGGCTCTACTGGAAAACTTGTTTTACGGCATGAGAATGATAAAACTTGGTTTGATTCTACTAAACGTGATTTGATTACTTGGAAATGTTTTGTTGCATGAAAACGATTTTAACGTATGATGATGGTTTTAAAAGAGGACGGTTCGTCCCTAAACGTTTTACGCATGTGCATTGATTTTATACGACGAGTTATGTTTATGAAATGATGTTTAAGCGATGCATGATTTATGATGTTGATGTTTAAGCGATGCATGATTTATGATGTTGATGTTTAAGCGATGCATGGTTTATGATGTTGGTATTGGCATGTTTTATGATGTTTATGTGGGATGTGTGTCGTCAACCTGTGTGAGGTACTTGAGTGATAACACTAGGGTAGCGTGCCAAAGGAAAATACCCACTGGGAGAGGGCTGAGACGGACTTCACCCTAATGGGACCAGGTGGCGGGGTTGAGATGGACTTCACCCCGGACCGGCTCAAGTGGCGGGGCTGAGATGGACTTCACCCCAGGGCCATTGAGCGGTAGTATTGTTCCCGAGGGGACGGGGATTCCCATGGATAGTGTTGATCATCTTGTGGCCAGGGTGTGACGAGATTCGAACTACTTTTGGGTGCGAGCGTAAAGCCTAGCATGATAGGGGGTGATACCCGAGTGCATGCGTAAGGTTGTCCCCCTTAAGTAGGGTCGTGGTCATGGCATTGGCATATGGATCCAGGTGCTTTTGAGTGGGAACGTAATCTCTGATGAATTAGTGGTGAGAGCCGGGTTCCTGCGTTGATGTTGACCTTCCCGGGGAGGGAGAGGTAACGATTGTTCCCGAGATGTCGGAAAGATGCGTTGATGTTGCCCCTCTTAAGCCAGATTGCGTTATGTTTAATGTGGATGTGTTGCCTTTAGAGAGATTGCATTTTCCCCGGTTAGGGTTAAGTGCTTCGTGGGATTCTCTTGGGCTGAGGTATGTCGGGATGAGTTTATGATGAACGAATGTTAAAGGATTTTCGATGTTAATTATGTTGCATACATTCATGAAAATGTTTTTGAGCTCTCACTTAGATGATTCAGCATCTAATTTGGACTATGTCCCTGGAATATTCAAACGTTCCAGGTGAAAGCAGTGACGCTAAAGGAAAAGGGATTGTCGAGATGTAGCTGTTGATTTCATGGGTAATCATTAGCATGTATTTTGTTTATGATCGAGGTATTAGTAGTTATGAATGAGAGATGAGACTTGATGTATTTCGTTTTGAAATGTCTTGTCAAACGATCTCTACGTTATGAATGAAATGAATTCGGTTATGTATGTCGAGGTTCGATTCTGCTTCCGCTAATGTAATGATGATGTTAGTCTCAGCTTATTCTTAAGTTAATGTGCTGAGAGAATGGCTCGGGATTGTCGGATTTCGAATTATGTTGAGTAAATGATGGGCAATTAATGAGAAGAAAAAATTATGTGCCGAAATTCCGAGCATCTAATGCCCGCTTCTCCCTCCTTTCGGGAAACTGGGGCGTTACACCAAGCATGCCACAGTACAACGGGGATAGCGACCCCTATGACTACCTGGACGCGTATAACGTGCAAATAGACTTACAAACAACCAGCTCGCTGGTTAAATGTCGCGCCTTCCCAGCAGTCCTGGGTGATATTCCCCGCGCATGGTTCAGAAACCTTCCGCCTCGCAGCATCAGCAGTTGGGAGGAATGTCAACAGAGATTTGTCAACCAATACAGGGCCCTAAAGAGACAGCTAGCACCACCGTGCCACCTCGCCACCATGTTCCAAAAGGCAAACGAGCCCTTGAGGGACTATATTGCTAGATTCAGACGCGAGGTGAGCAATGTTGAGGATTCGTCTGATGAGAGCATCCTGACGGCGATCTCCCCCGGCCTCCGAAAAGATGGCAAGCTCTATGAGAGCATCTACAGGACCCCGGTCAAGGACCTGGGGGAATTTTACGAACGAGCCTCCAAGGAGGTCCGGTGGGAAGACGCCTTCGGGTCAAAGAAGCCCATAGGACCTAAAGAAGAAGCCGGGGGCTCCAACCAAAATAAGAAAAGAAACAACGGAGACACCGGAAGGGAAGTTCGTGGAGATCGCTCGAGCAGTGAAATGTTTAAACGGGCTCACAAGGCGGAGAGGGATGAACGACCTCCGAGGCCCCAACGCTTCGATAGTTATTGCGTCCTATCTGACTCTCAAGATAGGATCTTCGCCATGGAAAGAAACAAAGAGGAGTTCGGGAAACCCAACCCGTTGAGAACTCCCAACAAATTCCGAAACAAAGAGAAGTTCTGCGCATATCACAACGAGGCAGGTCATACCACCTCCGAATGCTGGGCCCTGAGGGACGCCATTGAAGATCTGATACGAAGAGGTTGCTTAAAAGACTACGTGGTGCGACCAACCAATCAACCAAGCCAGCAACCGGCACAGCCGCCCCCCTCTGATGATGAACGCTTGCCAATCGTACAAACTATTTACACGATTCATGGTGGACCTCATCTCGCAGGATCCTCCCACAAGTCCCGCGACAAGTACGTACGAGAAGCTAACCATGTCCTGGTGGCGAGGTCGGGCGAACAGTCGGTTCCTGCGAAGCGACCCAGGGGTGGCCTAACTCCAGAGAACATGGTTTTCTCAGAAGAAGAAGCCAGCGACGTTCATTAGCCCCATAATGATGCACTCGTTATCCGGGCGCAAATCGATAACTCCGAAGTGCGAAGGATAATGGTGGACACGGGAAGTTCGGTGAACGTGATGTACAGAGCGTGCTTCGATCAGATGGGCCTGGGAACAGAACAGTTGAGCTCGTCACCAGAGCCGCTCTATGGGTTCACAGGTGACGCAGTGATCCCTGTCGGACGGATCAGCCTTCCCTTTACCATCGGGGACACAAAACACCAAGCCACCACTTTGACAGATTTCCTGATTATAGACTGCCCCTCAGCATATAACGTCGTGCTCGGAAGGCCAGCAATGAACGACCTCGACCTAGTCACATCGACCAGGTTGCTTACTGTGAAATTTTCGACCCCCAACGGAATAGGAAGTGTACGGGGCGAGCAGCACCTCACGAGACGCTGTTATGAAGATGCCCTAAAAATGGGGGCAAAAGGAAAGAAAGTGAACATAATTGCAAAAGACGACCCGCAACCAGCCAACCAATGGCAGACTAGTCACGATCTGGATCCCCACGAGGTCGACTGCGACAAACCCACCAGTCCCATGGAAGAACTCGAAGATATCCCAGTCGGTAAAGCGGATGGAGAGAGACACCTCAAGCTAGGAAAGAACTTAGCTTCTGAGGTAAAAGAACAACTTACAAATTTCCTTAAAGCTAACCTTGACGTATTTGCATGGAACCATCAGGATATGGTGGGAATCGCCTCAAAAGTCATGTCACACAAGCTTAACATAGATCCGAGCTACAGGCCAGTGCGACAAAAGAGGAGGCCGATGACGCCGGAGCGTTATGCCACCCTTAAGGAAGAAGTGGACAAACTATTGGCAAACAACTTCATCAAGGAAGCCCATTACCCGACCTGGGTGGCCAACCCGGTCTTGGTAAAAAAGAAAAACGGGAAGTGGAGGACCTGCGTCGACTTCACCGACCTGAACAAGGCGTGTCCTAAGGACAGTTTCCCCCTCCCTAGAATCGATCAGCTGGTGGATGCAACGGCTGGTCACCAGCTCCTTAGTTTCATGGATGCTTATTCAGGATACAACCAGATCCCCATGGATCCCAATGACCAAGAACACACCTCGTTCATTACAGATCGGGGGCTTTACTGTTACAAGGTCATGCCCTTTGGATTGAAGAATGCTGGCGCGACCTACTAAAGGCTGGTCAATATGATGTTCGAAGCACTCATTGGAAGAACCATGGAGGTGTACGTTGATGACATGTTGATAAAATCCGAGCGAGTAACGGACCATGTTTCTGATCTGGAAGAAATGTTTGGAATCCTCAGAAGCTATCAGATGAAGCTCAACCCACTCAAGTGTGCCTTTGGGGTAGCCTCCAAAAATTTCATTGGATTCATGGTAAACAATAGAGGCATTGAAGCCAACCCGGACAAAATAAAGGCTTTGCTCGATATGAGGTCGCCCGTAAGAAAGAAGGAGGTATAAAGCCTCAATGGGAAGGTCGTAGCCTTGAGTCGCTTCATTTCAAAAGCGACCGATAAGTGCGCCCCTTTCTTCGAGCTGCTAAAAAAGGAGAAGGACTTCAGATGGACAGAAGAGTGCGAGTTCGCGTTCCAGCACCTGAAAGAATACATGGGACGGCCCCCACTGCTCGCCAAACCAAAGAACGGAGAGAAACTGACCTTATACTTGGGAGTATCCCAACAAGCTCTCAGTGCGGCTCTCGTCCGGGGGGAAGAAGGGGTGCAGTACCCCATCTATTACATCTCCAAAAGCTTGATTGACGCAGAAACAAGGTACGCACCAATCGAAAAATTGGCTTACTGTCTAATAGTGGCATCAAGAAAGATGCGACCTTATTTTCAAGCTCACGAAATCGAAGTGATGACCAAATACCCGTTGAAGCAAATCTTGCAAAAGCCAGATACCTCGGGTCGCTTACTGAAATGGTCGATCGAGCTCGCTCAGTTCGACATAGAATACAAACCAAGGACGGCGATAAAGGGTCAAGCATTGACAGACTTCATCGCCGAGTTTATTGGGCCAATTAACGAGGATACAGAAAGCTCGAAGGAGCCGTCCTGGGAGCTATACGTCGATGGGTCATCGAGCGAACAGGGAGCAGGAGCCGGGGTTATGCTAATAAGTCCCGAAGGTCACAAAATCCTCTGCACCCTGAGGTTCGATTTTTCAGCTACTAATAACGAGTCCGAGTATGAAGCCTTGTTAGCTGGACTCCGCCTGGAAAAAGAAATACGAGCCGAATCCTTGAAGATTTTCAGTGACTCCTAGCTGGTTGTCAACCAAGTACGGGGAGAATACCAGGCCAAAGATGCAAAAATGCTCGCATATTTGCAAAAGGTACGCGAGCTCCTTGCCCTTCTTGAAAAATATGAAATACACCAAATCTCCCGCTCCCAGAACTCCCATGCAGACGCGTTAGCTCGTCTAGCAACTGCCCGGGATGCAGAATTCTCGGGAGACATACCCATGGATTTTTTAGCTATCCCCAGTATAGAACAACGAGCTGAAACAATGGCGATCACCGTATCCCAAAACTCGTGGATGATCCCTATCCTGGAATATCTACAAGACGGCAAACTACTTGAAGACAAGTTGGAAGTGTTGAGTTACATAGATCTTATCATATGCGCAGCGGAAATTAAAAAATTTAGTTTACAGGTATCCCGTTTTTCAGAAATTATGGTTTAATAAAACGAAGGCATAAACGAAAAATACCTCTTGGATGAAATCTTATTTCACCGTTAGATTTCCCGCCGTATAATCCTCCAAGTGTAGGATGCCGAGTCGGTCCACCCGAAATCACTTCTATTCAAGAATATCAAAGAGAAAGATAAGTAAAAGAAATTTTTCACAAAAATTTCTTACTTACCTCTTGGATTCAAGAACTATTCTTCCAAAACTCTCTCAACTCTCAAAATGATTCAAGTGTATCTTGTGAGAGAAAATAAGAGATTGGAGCTATTTATAGTTCCAATTAAATAACCATTCTCCATTAAATGGGTTGGGCTTCTCAAGTCCATTCCATTTAATGCAATTGGGCCAAGCCCAATCCAATAGTATTTATTTGAATCCAATAGTGCCATTGGGCCAAGCCTAATGTACTAGCAAAAGGCCTAACCCAATTAATAATCAAATAATTGTATTTATAATATAATTATTTAATTATTCTTATTTATCCAATAAATAAATGCACTATTATTAGTAATTATAAAATTACTAATTTATTTATTTTTCTCTTTGAAAGTAATTTCTTTTGGGTGGGACTTTCTGGGTTCACAAATAAATTGGCAACAAGAATAATCAACAATTAATTCTCGTAAATCATGAGTGACATCTAGCAATATATCATGATTACCCAATTTATTGTGAAGCGAGTATTGTGAACCTTTTACTACGTTACCATACAATACGGTCCTTCTATCATCCTATATCCCGACAAGATATGAGATCATGGTCAGTAGGTCGAATCTCTTAATTTTGTCATATGACCAAATCCAAAATCAATCTTGACAAATTATGACACAACCCGTATGGAACAAATTCCATCGTCATATTACCTCGGCCAAGGATTTATCGTCAAGTGATTACTGGATCACATAGGATATCTTCCTCATAAATCTCGAGGTGATAGATTCCATATCTGATGCACACATACCTCATGTATCATTGAATCAGGCACATAGATACGTATGATTATCCTTGATTAGAACAACCATATAATATCACTGATATCCTAATCCACCAATACACAGATATCCATGTCATCTCAGGTCTAAGGACTAGTTGTAAAATCGCAGCTAACATTAAATCATTGACCCGTGAGAAATAACCCATGTGATTTAATGTTAACAGTCCCGTTCAGTGAACTTGTTCTTGTAACGAGCACCCACTTATCTTCCTTCTATAGCTCATACAGAATGGCACGAGACTCACCAACCTTATCTTTCAGTATCTCATACTGAAACAAGGAGGAAGACAATGTGCTGGCCTTTACGAGTTGCTATCATCCATGATAGGAATTCTATGGCCAGGAACATGTTTATAGTATAACAAATTGTGGATTATCCGTAACTCGTATTCTTAACACTTAAGAATGGTATCCACTTCTTATTATACTAATGGATATATGTTTTTATAATTTAAACCATATTGCAATTTAAATAAAAACATAAACTTGCTATTTAAATAATATTTAAAGAATTACAAGATCGAGTCTTTTTGTGTCACTAGAACTGGTCTTTAGGGCTCATATCTAACAATCTCCCACTAGCACTAAGACCATTCAGTGTGGTATCTCATACCCCACCTATCTAGATGAAAATCTAGTTGCTTCTAGTTCATGGCCTTAGTCAGTGGATCTGCTGCATTTTCTGATATATCTATTCTCTGCACATTAACATCTCCTCTACCAATGATCTCTCTAATGAGATGGAAGCGTCTTTCAATATGTTTGGACTTCTGGTGAGACCTCGGTTCCTTAGCTTGCGCTATGGCTCCATTGTTGTCGCAAAACAAGGGCACGACAGACTTTATAGAAGGAACCACTCC
Organism: Diospyros kaki; assembly: GCA_036245055.1. Lineage (NCBI taxonomy): Eukaryota > Viridiplantae > Streptophyta > Magnoliopsida > Ericales > Ebenaceae > Diospyros > Diospyros kaki. The sequence continues at coordinate 1,040,082 of BSEG01000016.1, read as the reverse complement.
AAGTTCTGTCACAAACTTTTTGACCCAGACCGCTTCCTTTGCAGCATCCGATGCTGCAATATACTCGGCTTCTGTTGTAGAATCGACAGTCGTATCCTGTTTGGAACTCTTCCAACTGAATACTCCTCCGTTGCAGGTAAACACATATCCAGAGATAGACTTTCTATCATCAACATCTGATTGAAAATCAGAATCTGTGTAACCTTCCACTTTCAGTTCTCCTTCACCATAAGTAAGGATCAAATCCTTAGTTCTTTTCAAATACTTAAGGATATTCTTAACGGCAATCCAGTGTTGCTCACCTGGATTAGACTGATATCTGCTTGTAACACTTACAGCATGAGCAATATCAGACCTAGTACATAGCATCGCATACATTAGACTTCCTATTGCTGAAGCATAAGGAATCCTAGACATGCGTTCTCTCTCTTCTTGTGTCTTGGGGCACATATCACGAGAGAGGTGGATTCCATGTCTAAAGGGCAACAGTCCTCTTTTGGAATCCTCCATGTTGAACCTCTTCAACACTCTTTCTATGTACTTATTTTGGGAGAGTCCTATCAATCTCTTGGTTCTATCTCTATAGATCCGTATACCGAGAATATAGGCTGCTTCTCCCAAATCTTTCATGGAGAACTTATTTAACAACCAAACCTTTATTGTTGACAACAACCCTACATCATTCCCAATGAGTAAGATATCTACATATAAGACCAAAAATGCTATTGCACTCCCACTAGCCTTTTTATAAACACAGGGTTCATCAACGTTTTGAATGAAACCAAACGATTTGACTTCATCATCAAAACGGATGTTCCAACTTCTGGATGCTTGCTTAAGACCATAAATGGATCTCTTAAGCTTGCATACCTTCCCTGCGTTAACTTTAGGTGTGAAGCTTTCAGATTGTTCCATATAGATTTCCTGATCTATATAACCATTTAAGAAGGCTGTTTTCACATCCATTTGCCAAATCTCATAGTCATAATGAGCAACAATGGCTAGTAAAATTCTGATGGATTTAAGCATGACGACTGGAGAAAAGGTTTCTTCATAGTCAATCCCTTGTCTTTGTCGATAACCTTTTGCCACAAGTCTTGCTTTATAGGTCTCTACCTTTCCATCTGAACCTATCTTCTTCTTGAAGACCCATTTACATCCAATAGGTACTATACCTTCTGGTGGATCTACAAGAGTCCAGACTTGGTTCTCATACATGGAATCCATTTCAGATTTCATGGCTTCTAGCCATCTTTTCGAGTCGATATCTGATATCGCCTCTTGATAAGTGGTAGGATCATCTGAGTGATCATTGTCTCCTACAAGGAACAACTCTTGTTCATTTAGAAAACCATATCTCTCAGGTTGATGGGGTATCCTCTCACTTCTTCTAATGGGAGGTGCAACACTCGACCCTGGCTCCTCAATTGGTACTTGAACATCTCGTGGAATAGTTTCAGGCTCGGTGAACCCTTCACCAAGTTCTATTTTCCTTTCATTACCTCTTTCTTGAATAAACTCTTTTTCAAGAAAAATGGCATTTCTGCTAACAACAACTTGTTGCAGTTCAGGAATATAGAACTCATATCCTAAGGTGTCCTTAGGATAACCCACGAAACTACCCTTTAAAGATCGTGTGTCAAGTTTCTCTGATTTAAGTTTTTTCACAAAAGCTGTACATCCCCAAATCTTAACATGTTTAAGACTGGGCTTCCTATCAAACCATATCTCATGTGGTGTTCTAGGAACTGACTTGGAAGAAACTCTGTTTAAGATATATATTGCAGTAAGAAGGGCGTGTCCCCATAGAAACAAAGGTAAGTCTGTACAACTTAACATACTCCGAACCATATCTAATAAAGTCCGATTCCTCCTTTCTGAAACTCCATTCAGTTGAGGCGTTCCTGGTGGGGTCCGTTGTGAAATAATACCTAAGACCTTAAGAAAATCTTCAAACTTGTTACTAAGATACTCGCCCCCACGATCTGATCGTAAGGCCTTTATCTTTTTACCAGTTTGATTTTCTACTTCAGCTTTAAAATCTTTGAACATTTCAAAAGATTCAGATTTATGTCTCATGAGATAAACATATCCATATCTAGACATATCATCTGTAAAAGTTATGAAGTATTGATAACCTCCTCGGGCTATTACATTAATAGGCCCACACACATCCGAATGTATAAGTCCTAACAATTCTGTGACCCTTACACCTTGCCCAGTAAAAGACAATTTGGCCATCTTTCCAAGGATACAAGATTCACAAGTTGGATATGGTTCAGAAGCCAATGGACCCAAAAGCCCATCTTTCTCCAACTTAGTGATTCTGTCATCCCCTATATGACCCAATTTGTAATGCCACAGAATTTTAGAATTTAGGTTATCACGTGGTCTCTTATTATTATTTGATACATGCAGATGCTCACTATTATCAACAGTCACATTCAAAATGTAAAGACCATTGACAAAATTACCAGTAGCAATCAATTTATTTCTAAAATAAATTTCACAAACATTATTCTTAAAAGAAAATTCATAATTTTCTTTCACTAATACAGGAATAGAAACAATGTTCTTAAAAGCTCCAGGTACACATAAACAATTGTTTAAAACTAAACTATGTTCATGTGATAAAATTAAAGATACAGTGCCGATAGCTGTGGCTGCAACTCTTGCCCCATTTGCTACCTTTAGCACAATCTCATCATCTGCAAGCCTTCTACTTTGTTCCAGATCTTGTATAGATGCACAAACATGAGTTGTCGCTCTAGAATCTAGAATCCATAAAGTAGAAGAGTAAGCAATGGAAAAATACTCATGAACTATCATCATACCTGTCGCTTCCTTCTTCAAGAAACTAAGGTAATCTTTACAGTTCCTTTTCCAATGTCCCTCTTTGCCACAATGGAAACATTTTCCTTTGGCAACAGTTTTTCCCTTCTTCTTTTCAATCACTTTAGCTGCTTGGGTGGCCTTCTTTTTACCTTTCCCCTTTCTAGTCTTACTAGTAGAGGACACAGCCATCACAGTGCCTGTTTTCATGGTACCCTGGGCCGTTATTAGCATATTCATAAGTTCTGCCGGGGTACACTCAATCTTGTTCATATAGAAGTTTGAAATAAAATCCCCATACGAATCTGGCAAAGACTGAAGAATTGCATCTATTTAAAGATATTGATGCATTGGAGCATCTAATTCATTCAGTTTATCCATCCAGGAGATCATTTTGAGAACATGGTCTCCAACTGATCCTCCAGCAGACATCTTTGCTTGAAAGATTGATTTAGATATCTCATATCTAGCACTTCGACTTCGCTCACCATACAACTCTTGTAAACGAGCAATAATCGAATACGCATTTGGCATCTTATTATGCTGCCGTTGTAACTCTTGACTCATAGTAAACAAGATGTAACTCTTAGCGACAAGATCATCATCTTGCCACTTATTGAGTGTATCTCGTTCCTCCTGAGTAATGTGTTCAGCAGTTGGCTTAGGGATAGGCGTTTCCAAGATATATGTGATTTTTTCCAAGTTTGTAATCAATTTCAAATTTAGAAGCCAGTTGTTGAAATTTGGTTCAGTTAGCCGGTTTGCGTCAACAAATTTAGAAAGTGCATTTAGTGAAGCCATTTGATGTATCTGCAGAAAATAAGTAGATTATTAGATATCTTGTTTTCTTAACTATCTGATTTTGGTCTTTAAATCAAACAGTACCTCCCACTAAGTTTTTCAAATTCCTTACTCCTATTTAAAGGAAAAAGCGAATTCACATTGGTATGAATTCTAGTGGGTATTTGGATTCTCATTAAATTTATTACTCCTCACATAATAGATTCTTGGAATAATAAATTCAATAAGTGGACAACGCTTGTCCCGTACATCTTATGTACGGCCCAAATATTTTATTTCGACTCCCAGTCCAATGTACCTCACATAATAGTTTCTTGGCAATTGAACATAGTTAAATCATACCATCACGCTGACAAGTCTGCACAGTTGAATATCGATTGCCTCACATAATAGTTTCTTGGGTCACGATATTTGTGCATCCCCATCTCATCAAATGTTTTAAATAGAAATTAAAGTATTTTAATCAATGTGCAACCCCTATGTATCCATAGCCGATCAACACACGAATTAAGAAGCCCCAATTTCTACCGTGATGGAGAGCCCCGATTAGATTGTCTTAACTCTTAAGGTCCAACCGGTTACAATTTAATTTTATAAATATGGGAGATTTTTTAATTAATTGGTCTCACTTTTCACATGCAACGTTTTAACATACATCAACTATGTAAATAAACATTGCATAAAATTAGTCGATATGGTCATGGACTCAATCATGCATTCTAAGCGCAATTCCAGCCATTGGAATTGTGCGGTGCATTCGTGGGTGTATAAATAAGAAAACGCCTATAACTATTACAAGCATAACCCTTTCACATAGGGTCTTCGTTTTCTTGATTATTTTGCCATCAACGACTTCACTCCAAGCCGTGCCTCGATTGATGTGAATCCATTGCTTCTACAATTTACTATAAACTACTTTTACAATAAATTAAAAGCAATAAATAATTATTTTACAACCGTCATGAAAAAAAACGGCTACCTCCGGCACGCAGGCCGTTAAATAAAATAATCCATACATCCACATCACACATACATCATCCATGTAGTGTCCTAAGTCCATGACCAATACTGATATGCAACAAGGCATCCACAACATGCTATTAACAATTAAAAGCATATTATAAGCAATCATATGATTATTGGACAATTGTATAACTAATTATACATTGGTATTTTTTTTAAATAATAAAATAAATAAATAAATAAAATAATAATAACAATTATTATTATTTATTTTATTTATTATTATTATTATTTTAAATAAAACAAATAATAATAACAATTATTATTATTTATTTTATTTTTATTTTTAAATAATAAAACAAATAAATAAATGAAATAATAATAACAATTATTATTATTTATTTTATTTATTATTATTTTAAATAAAACAAATAAATAAATAAATAAAACAAATAATAATAACTATTATTATTATTTATTTTATTATTTTATTTTTATTTTAATAAAATAAAAAAATAAAATAAAACAAAAATTAAAACGGCCGTGGCCGACAAGGGGGGGTTGGCCCCCCCACTACGCGCGCAGTGCGCGCGCACTACGGGCACTGCGTGGGCGGGGCCCGCGCACTTGCCCGTGCGTGCATGGGCGCGCCCATGCGCGGCCAGCGCGCGCGCCCAGTGCGCCCGCCACGCACCCAGCATGCTGGCTGCCCCCCCGGGACGCACCCAGCACTGCCCGTCCGCCCCGGAACAAATTCCGACACTTCCAGCTGCGCTAAATCTGATTCCAGCACTGTCCAACAGTATTAAATCAGTTTTAAAACGCTGCCGGCATACAACTCTTCTTCGGATCTCATCCAAAAATTGTTTTATTTTTCAAAATACCAATTTTATGTCCAATAATCACATGAATAAAACCATAAAACTGAAAAACGATGGCTCTGATACCACTGTTGAGTTACATAGATCTTATCATATGCGCAGCAGAAATTAAAAAATTTAGTTTACAGTTATCCCGTTTTTCAGAAATTATGGTTTAATAAAACGAAGGCATAAACGAAAAATACCTCTTGGATGAAATCTTATTTCACCGTTAGATTTCCCGCCGTATAATCCTCCAAGTGTAGGATGCCGAGTCGGTCCACCCGAAATCACTTCTATTCAAGAATATCAAAGAGAAAGATAAGTAAAAGAAATTTTTCACAAAAATTTCTTACTTACCTCTTGGATTCAAGAACTATTCTTCCAAAACTCTCTCAACTCTCAAAATGATTCAAGTGTATCTTGTGAGAGAAAATAAGAGATTGGAGCTATTTATAGTTTCAATTAAATAACCATTCTACATTAAATGGGTTGGGCTTCTCAAGTCCATTCCATTTAATGCAATTGGGTCAAGCTTAATCCAATAGTATTTATTTGAATCCAATAGTGCCATTGGGCCAAGCCTAATGTACTAGCAAAAGGCCTAACCCAATTAATAATCAAATAATTGTATTCATAATATAATTATTTAATTATTCTTATTTATCTAATAAATAAATGTACTATTATTAGTAATTATAAAATTACTAATTTATTTATTTTTCTCTTTGAAAGTAATTTCTTTTGGGTGGGACTTTCTGGGTTCACAAATAAATTGGCAACAAGAATAATCAACAATTAATTCTCGTAAATCATGAGTGACATCTAGCAATATATCATGATTACCCAATTTATTGTGAAGCGGGTATTGTGAACCTTTTACTACGTTACCATACAATACGGTCCTTCTATCATCCTATATCCCGACAAGATATGAGATCATGGTCAGTAAGTCGAATCTCTTAATCTTGTCATATGACCAAATCCAAAATCAATCTTGACAAATTATGACACAACCCGTATGGAACAAATTCCATCGTCATATTACCTCGGCCAAGGATTTATCGTCAAGTGATTACTGGATCGCATAGGATATCTTCCTCATAAATCTCGAGGTGATAGATTCCATATCTAATGCACACATACCTCATGTATCACTGAATCAGGCACATAGATACGTATGATTATCCTTGATTAGAACAACCATATAATATCACTGATATCCTAATCCACCAATACACAGATATCCATGTCATCTCAGGTCTAAGGACTAGTTGTAAAATCGCAGCTAACATTAAATCATTGACCCGTGAGAAATAACCCATGTGATTTAATGTTAACAGTCCCGTTCAGTGAACTCGTTCTTGTAACGAGCACCCACTTATCTTCCTTCTATAGCTCATACAGAATGGCACGAGACTCACCAACCTTATCTTTCAGTATCTCATACTGAAACAAGGAGGAAAACAATGTGCTAGCCTTTACGAGTTGCTATCATCCATGATAGGAATTCTATGGCCAGGAACATGTTTATAGTATAACAAATTGTGAATTATCCGTAACTCGTATTCTTAACACTTAAGAATGGTATCCACTTCTTATTATACTAATGGATATATGTTTTTATAATTTAAACCATATTGCAATTTAAATAAAAACATAAACTTGCCATTTAAATAATATTTAAAGAATTACAAGATCGAGTCCTTTTGTGTCACTAGAACTGGTCTTTAGGGCTCATATCTAACAGGAAGCACGTCGCTTGCGAGCTTGAGCAGCTCGATATTGCATCTACGACGAAAGACTATACAGAAGGGGGTTCTCAGCCCCGCTTCTGAGGTGCATTGATGGCACCGATTGCCGGACTGTACTCGAAGAAATTCATGCAGGTCACTGCGGTAATCATACAGGGGCACTTTCGCTGGCACAAAAGACCCTTCAACAAGGATTTTATTGGCCCACCATAAAGCAAGATGCCCTAGAAACAGTCAAAAAATGAGAAAAGTGCCAAAGGTTCACCAAAATTTCGCGAGCTTCGCCGGCTTATCTGCAGCAGATGAGTAGCCCGTGGCCGTTTGCCATTTGGGGGATGGACTTAATCGGGTCACTCCCAACAGCTCGCGGAAGGTGCAAGCACGCCATAGTAGTAGTTGACTACTTCACCAAATGGGCGGAGGCCAAAGAGCTCGCACAGATCACCAGTGCGAAGGCACAAGCATTCACATGGGATAACATAATCTGCAGGTTCGGGGTGCCGCGGCAAATAATAACGGATAACGGAACCCAATTCACCAGTGAGCAGTTCATCCAATTCTGCGAATCGATGGGGATCCAAAAGAGCTTTACTGCAGTTGATCACCCCCAAGCCAATGGGCAGGTTGAAGCTGTCAACAAAATAATCAAGCAAACCTTGAAAACTAAGCTTGAAGCCAGGAAGGGGGCTTGGGTGGACGAACTGCAAACGGTGTTGTGGGCCTATCGAACAACAGCTCGAAGCAGCACTGGAGAAACCCCATTCTCGATGGCATACGGGTCGGAAGCTATGGTCCCCGCCGAGAATGAAGTGACCAACCACCGAAGGGCCACCTTCAGCTCAGACCGCAATAACGAGCTTCTGGCAGCTAACTTTGACCTGCTCGAAGAATCAAGAGATATGGCTCGCATAAGGGTCGCCGTTTATCAACAAAGGGTAGCACGATACTACAACCGGAAGGTCCGACTCCGGCATTACAATGTCGGGGACCTAGCATTACGTCTGGTACTCCCAGGGGCACGGACGACTAGTGAAGGCACACTAGGCCCTAATTAGGAAGGTCCATTTATCATCAAGGAAAATCTAAGTAACGGAGCATACCATTTGGCAAACTTGGACGGCTTCTCTCTCCCACGAGCTTGGAATGCAGAGCACCTCCGTCCTTACTTCAAATAAGTGTAATGGTTCCCACCTACTCTTCGTCTTCTTTATTACAAATAATTTTCGTGATTCTGTTTAAGATTCATGAACTTTCATTGCACTTTATCCTTATTGGTATTTGATTAAATATCCCTGAAACGAGGAATTAAAAAACCATGGTTTGCGAGCTGGAGCCTAAATAACCTAACTACTACGTCACGGTTTGCGGCTCAACTGAGCATTCACCTTGGTCCCTCCTTCATATCTTGGTTTGAAGCCGGAACCATTCATCTTGACTTAATGTCATGGTTTGGAAATTTCCGAGCAACGACCTCCACAAGTAACTTCGAGTTGGGTTCGCTAGCCGAGGTCCTTTCATCTTAGCCTAAAGCTACGGTCTGTGACCTACCTGGGTGTTCTCTCTTGGTCCAAATAAAAATTGCAGAAGCCACAGTGTGTCAGCTGAGGTCGTAACGCGACCTATCTGGACACATATCTCGGCTCAGCAAGTGAATGAAATAGCAGGCCATGGTATGATAGCTGGGGTCACCCTATGACCTGCATGAACATATAGCTTGGCAATGCTGGGTTAAGATTTCTCTAACCGGGGGTCCCTTTATCTTGGCAGAAAGCCTTGAATTACGACCTACCTGAGTATTTACTCCAATTTGTTAAAATTATCAAGCGCTTCAAAATGCCAGTCGAGGGCATGACACGACCTCATGTCTAAGCAAAAATCTTCATGTTCAAACGAGTCAGCCGAGATCCGTCTTAATTTGTATAAATAAGATAGTTCGCGACCTATTGGATACACTTCCTGACCGTTTATTGCGAGCTTCTCAGCCACTATACTTAAACCAAGACAGCGAGGGAGTCTTCCTTTGCATAAATCACTGTCGTTTTATCTAAACATGCTGAAGAAGGATTTTCTTTTGGAAATTGTCTAAGTATAAGCGTTCGCGTTGATTATTACAACTATCATGGACAACCTGGTTTGAGCCTATGTTCGTTCTCAAATTGTGATTCTGAAGACTTCCCCTGAGGAGATTGTTTTTAAGGTATCAACTCTATTCCGAGATATATCATGAAGAATGCTTTGAGATATTATTTCTTTAAAAGTTGAATTCATTTGAGCTGACGAAGAAATCTAAGAAAATGCTCATTCATCTAAACTGGTATTACAAAAAAAAAAAAAAATGTGAGAGTCCTAGCTCGGAGGGGGATTAGCTCCTGAAGGACCGATCTCGACGAGCTGAGTTGAGGTCGATGGAGTCGGCTGAAGACCGGCGTCCTCGGTAGGGCAAACCGAAGGTTGAGCCTCGGCGTCTCCCCCGATCTGAACGTTGGCAGCCCCGTATGACTCGATCTCGGCAATTGGCATCAATGAATCGAGTGGAGTGGCAGTCACGGCGTTCTCAGCAGCCTCGGCAACGTACTGTCTCACCTCCTCGACGGCCTCCGCACCAAAGAAGGAGAAGTCCATCTCGGGGTGATTCAGCCACAAGGTGTACAGGAACGACGAGCAAGTATCGGACCTGACTTCTTGGCGTGCCAATTCCATCCGAGCTTCCACTTCCCCCCTGATATCATCGATGGTCTTGTTCGCGATCTCCTCACACCGGGAAGCTCTTTCTTCAGCTTCTCTCCGCTCTGCCTCGACCAATCTCAGCTTGTCCAAGATATCCTTCAGACGGTCTTTAACCTTATTAAGCTCGTCAGTGAGCTTCAAATTGGCAGACTCCCACCGACCCTTCGCGCGACCGAGCTCCTCGTCGAGTTCTTTATTCTTCCGAGATGCGTCCTTCAGACGTGCTCTTGAACTCTCAAGCTCCTTTTATACAGCGAGGAGCTCGGTGCGCTGAGCCTCTTTCTCCCTCTCGAGCTTCATTATTTCGGCTTCATAGGCGGCCTTCGCTGCCTGAAGCCGCCCTTCAACGTCTTCCGGACACTTCTTTGCCTTCATGGCAGCAAGAGAAGTCTGCAAAAGGCAGGGTATTAACAGCGAAAAAGGAAAGAGAAGAAAATAAAGACCTAAAGAGAAGGAGCTCGAAGGTACCAGGAAACTGTGACGGGCAATGTAATTATCGAGCACTTCCCCCCTCATCTCTTCCTTGTCCAAGGATCTTGCAGACGTGCCCACAACCTCGGACATCTGATCCATGAGGGCGTGGAAGTAGTCTGATCCAGGCATCGGCTCTTGCACGGGCTCCCGGCTCGCCCCTCCTTCCGGAGCTTTGGCCCTCTTCTCCCTTCCAACGTCCAACTGCTGCTTCGGTCCCCTCTTCGACCTAGCAGCGGGAGGGTTGGAGGCCTCCCTCGCGACTTCTTTCCCCCGAGCTCCGGATGCCCCCTGACTATGGACAGCCGGATTTCGTTGTTCTTACCGCTGCTGGAGGGGTTTTTGCTGCTGCTGGTGTTGAGGGGCGGGCTGTTGTTGTTGAGGTTTCGGAAGAGGTCGTGGGACCTCCAACCTCCCCTCCCGAGAAGACGAAGCGACCGCCGAAGTAGTACCGGGCCTAGCCCCTGGCCCATTTCGCTCAACGAGGTCGAGGTTCACCATGTCCTGACCTTAGCCGCTTGACTCGAGCGTTTGGAAAGCGAACGAAAGAACCTTCGCGCCTAGGTCCCCGACACAGTCCCCTTTTATGACCTCGGCGTCGATGGGAGGAGCGAGCTTGTGATTCCTCAAAAGCTTGTCAGTAAACTCGAAGTTCTCCAAGCCCGGGCCCGCAACAACGAGCTTGTCCAGAATCCCGACCTCTTCGTCTGACAGGAGTGGCTTTCCGCTTCCGAGATCTGCATGGCAAAACTAAGTATCAGTAACATAAAACGAGCCAGAGCGACCTAGACAACTAATGTACCCTTACCAGGAGTAAGCACGAAACTAAAATTATCGAGCAACGAAAGCAAGGGGCAAGAGACGAAGAACCAATTCGACTTGTAGTCGCCGACGTTGGATTTCCCTTTTGCTTTTCCCTGGGGAAGGATGGCTTGGTATTGAGAAGGGCGAGCTGCCAAATAATACAGCCCGTCCTTGGCATTCTTCACAGAAAAAAGAAATCTAACTAATTTTGGTGACGGAGGGAAGAGGCCGTTCTCAAGGAACAGAACGGTTAGCGAAGTCAGTTGGGCGTATGAATTCGATGTCAACTGGAAGGGTGCGAGCTTAATATCGTTCAGGATGGCAAGAAGGTATGGAGCTACGGGGAACCTAAGGCCAAACCCAAGATGCTGGGGGCTAATGGCTATGAAATTGGAAGGAGGGTAAGCCGCGTGAGAGCACGGGGCTGGGACGTATACAAGGCAGTTCCTAGGAAAACGGAACTCCCGAACACAAGACGCCACCTCGTGATGCTTGGCCTTAGACGGGAATCTTTTAAAGACCTCGCGCCCTACTCTCTCGTCAGCGACCTGAGCCTCAATCTCAAACTCGGTGCTGGAAGAAGCTACGTTAACGACCTCTCTAGACCGTGAGCTCGCACCATCAACATCTTGACCTTCCATGATGAAACAATCCTCAGAGTTTGAAGTGTCGTTTTCTCCTACGATATAGTTGCGGCGCTTTTGACCTGAATTTCCGCAGTGTTGGTCGGACATCTACAAAGAAAAAGAAAGTGCAGTCAGGTCGCAAGTCGCGGACCAGACCTCAAGAGTTCAGAAAAAACCCTAAGAACAACCGCTAAAATCTTTCAGGTCAAGCGCTTTGCAAACGGGATGCCGCCTAAAGCGGAGGGGCTGCAGCTGCAAGCCCGGTATTCCAAGGAAAGCTAATCCTAAGGTCATGGAACCCTAAAGCCCAGCAAACGCCAAACCAAGTCGGGCCGTCTCCTCATAAACGGAGACAACATCGATCGGCAGAACCATTGATAGTCGAACCAGCGAGGGAAGGCCCCCCATCCAGAAAAGAAAAGGGGAAAAAGAAGGCATGACCAACTTACCAAACACCGGAGCCGGAAGAAGAGCGACGAACGACTGGAGAACGGTAGCAGAGGAGGCTTCGAGAAGAGAAGAAGAAAACAAGAAGGCGAAAGCTGCAAAAGATTTCGAAAATGGCGTGAAAGAGGGAAAAAAAGATACACCCCTCATTATTTATACCAATGCTTCGATCGACCCAACCGTCAGATCTAAATGCTGCTCACTGCATACTCCGCATCCAACGGCCGCACGACAGCCTATGGGTCCCATGGGCATAATCATGCGCCGTAATGGGGGAAAGTGCGCATTAAATGCGTTACAGACAAGGCACGTTGCGTGGAACGACGAGATTTAAAACGATTGGGCAGACATCGAAGAGGCGGAAGAACAGCTGGCACGCGTCAGTTCCCAGCGCAAGAATCGCACCGCGAACTGGGGGGCTTATGTTATACGTATTTCCCGTATGGGCTAGCCTCGCTTTGATGGGCCGGCCCGACTGCCTGGAAACTGGAAGGCCCAAACGACCTCACTAGGAGAGGTCGTTTCACTACCCAAACCCGAACTTGTAAAGCGACACCTGGCGAACTCCCGATACGCCTTCAAACGAGTTTGAAGCCATCTGCGAGCGAACTCCAGGGAGCATCCTTCAGATCGCTGGACCACCGAGGTCGCTGGCCCGAAAACGATCAGCTCGCATAAAGTGGTAAAAGCTGTTAAGGAGTCAGAGGTAGGGACCATCAACCGCTACAACCCATGCTCCTCGAAATGGAGACCCCACTTACGGTTTTGTACAGATGATAAGGACTGTTTGTCCCCCATTACATCATCTTTTTATTTTCATATGATATCCAAATTGTAAAGGTCCCCTCGAATATAAATAAGGGGCAGAAGTAACAAAGGGGACAAGGAGAATAATGAGAAGAACCGCCATTCTGAAGGAATAACTAGAGTGCGGGCGTGGAGTAGGCATCGTTCTAGCCGAACCACGAGAAAATCGTTAAGTGTTCTTCATTAGCTTTCAAAAAGGCCTCTCTTCTTACCGCGATCCATAATCATTCAGTGCGGCCCGAAACGAATCAGACTCGACTGAAATTGAACGACGACAAATTCTAATACATATCTATTGAAAATGTTATTAAGATGAAAATTTTAACTTAATCTCTTCTAAAAAAGAAAAAAAAAGATCTTGGAATTGGCTGACCAATTAAACTAAACTATACCTATTAAATCGAAATAATCACTCGGCTTAATTGATCGAGTAAGCAAAATACCCACTATATCCTTATCGGGTGAAATAGATGATCATTCTTAATACTTTTATCCACTTAGTGTATAAGTGAACGAGTGTTATTTTAAATGTTAAAATTAAATATTTAAATAATATTTTTATTTATGATACCTTATTTTAACGAGCATTTTTGCAAATCAGAAATGTTATTTGAACATGTATTCATGACATTTTTAATGACATTAAACATAAAATACGACACATTAATACGCAACGTACCCAAAAAAAAAAGTGTCAAAGTTGCTCTTCTGGGAAGAGAACAAAATGGAAGAGTGAAAGCGATTTATCATGACAGCTTGCAAGGCTAAAACAATCTTCTTGGACAAGAAAGGAGAGATTATGGGTTATACATAAGAGTTTTGTCTACTAAAAATGATCATATTTAGTCTTAGATGCAAAATATTTATCTCGTTTATATTTATTAATATAAAAATTTAATTTACAAATTAAGGATCTCTATAAAATAGTCTAATATTTCATTAGCTAATTAAGAAGAAATCGTTGGCAATAATCATTTATATTGTGGTAGAGAGCATATTTTTCGTGAGAACTAAGTCTAACTAATTAGTCATTTTGAATAGTTTTTTTCTCTCTTCTCCTTTTGTGCTGTTGATATTGCCATGTCCAACTGTCAGATTTATGGTCAAAATGTCCAACCGTTGAATCTATGCTCTTGGCCAAGATATCAACCAGGTGATGCCTTCTAAAGCGATGTATTAAGTTAATTGAATAAACTTAATTATTAAATTTAGACAAAAATTAGTAAGTAAATTAAAATACTTAATTAATACAATTCATAATTTAATCAATCGAGATTGAAATAATTCGATAAAGTGAATTTGTAAGATGAATATAAAAAATTATAGTCTTTAATCAATTAAATTTTAATTATTTAAAAAATTGTTTTATTTATTTTTAGTTGCACATTTTATAACTTAATTTTTTTGAGTAATTAATTATCTAAATTGTAATGACCCAAATTTATTTATTTATTATTACTACTAGCATTTCTATTGTTGTTGTTATTATTCTCGTTATAATTATTATTAGTATTATTATTAATATTATTACTTATTGTTATTATTATCGTTATTATAATTAGTACTATTATTATTAGTATGTTTATTATTATTATGTTTACTGTTATTATGATGTATCACTATTATTATTATTATTATTATTATTATTATTATTATTATTATTATTAGCTAGTATTTATTGTTGTTGTACTTTTTTGTATAATAGTTTTAATGATGAAAAACATATATTGGTTTAATCCCTAAGTCATGAGTCAAGTATGTGGTTTTCAATATATATCAATTTCAATATCAAGTTTCATTGTCTGAAACTGAAAACCCTGTTTTTGGCTAAGTCTGGGAGATTAGCACCTTATAAGTAGAAGTATAAGAAAGAGTTTTCTTTTTAGAAAACAAACTCCCGGTAATTTGATATCTATAATTAATTAGAGCTAAAACGATTTTTAATGAATTTTTCATTAAATAGAAAGTATATATTTTGGAGGTGAGTTTATTGCTAAAACTTGAGTTTATACTAAAACCCAAAATCTACTTTCTTATATATTTGGATTTTGATTTTCTAAGTATTTTTATTGAATCCAAATAGGGGGTACTTCGTTATTTACATTTATGTATTAAAGTAAATGGAGGTAAAATATAAATAAATTAAAATGTGGACATTTACTTAAGTTAAAGAAATGGAAATAACCAGTGATGTAAACATGCTGTGCAATGTGCTTTCATATGTTTCTGAATCTATGTCATGTTTCTGTGCATGTTTCGAAACCCCTTTGAAATGGTGTTCATGTATGCTATTTCGAAACATCTCTGCATTGCATGTGTTTTCAAATCAGGTTTTGGACCATGTTTCGAAACCTATAGTATCATGTTTCGAAACCTCAGTTCCAGAGAGGAATGTTTCGAAACCTTTATGCATCATGTTTCGAAACCTCATCTCCAGAGAGGTATGTTTCGAAACCTATCATGCCATGTTTCGAAACCTCTGACATTCTGTCAGCAGATTATTTGAAAAACGAGATGCATGTGTTTTGCAACTTTGTATTTATTAAAATGCTTCTCTTTCATTTATTTAATGCACTCTCCATGCTATGAGATTCAAATTTGAATTTGAATGTGAGTGCTTATATTTTATTCAAAGTGGGCATAAGTATTTGTCTCCCACTTGTCTGCTGTCTCTGAGTGCTCGTCCAAGCTGGAAGCTCACATGTTTCGAAACCTCTTGTCTATGTTTCGAAACCTTAGTGCATTTTTATGATGTTTCGAAACACACTTTGCATGTTTCGAAACCTACTTTGCTGTCTTGTCTCTAACGGCTATAAACGGCCAGATTTCTGTTTCTTGGTATAAATAGCAGGTATTTGAAGACAAGAACAAGAAGATAGAGCAAGAACAAGATACAAAGAGAGTACACACACTAGAGACACACACACAAGCACAAATGATCTAAATCCACTCTTTTGACAAAGTTTTCAAAGAGGATCCATTCATCCATTCCAAGATGTGCATTGTGATGTGAAAAAGGAGAAGCAAGTGCAATCAACGAGCATCATCCTTTAGCTCTCCTCACCTCAAGTTAAGAGGTTTGTACAACCATGTGGTAAGGCATTTATTGCTCTTTGGGTTGTAAAGATAAATTTGATTATCTTGTAAACATTGTAAGGTTTGAGTTGAGCCTAAAAACTCATTTGGTGTAAAGGTTTGAGTTGAGCCTAAAACTCATTGTGGTTTGAGTTTAGCCATAAAACTCACTTGGTGTAAGGTTTGAGTTGAGCCTAAAACTCACTTGGTGCTAGGTTTGAGTTGAGCCCGTAAAAACTCACATTGTAAGGTTTTTGGGTGAACCATTGTAAAACCCTTGTTGTGTGATCACTAAGTAAAAAGTGATTGGGATTGCAAAATCCTTCAAGTGGGAAGCTTGAAGGTAGTGGAGTAGGCAAGTGCCGAACCACTATAAATCTTGTGTGCAAGTGTTCTTTAGATTTTGCTTCTCATTATTGCCTATTGCACATGTTTTCATATGTTTTGATATCAAAGGCTAAAATAGTTTTCTTGTGCATAAACTTATACATATACATAGAAAACCTATCTTTGATATACAAACATCTTTGGTATACTCTTCTCATATAAATCATCATTGCCAAAGATCATTATTTTGAAATACAAGGTAAAGGATTTCGAATCAAGTCAAAAGTTTCATTTTCAGCAAAACAGTGAACAAAGTTTTGAAACCTACCATAGTTAGTTTCGAAACTTGTCATCCAGTAAGTAAAGTTTCGAAACTTCCTCTCATGTGTTTCGAAACATACTAAACAGAAAGGCTAGTTTCGAAACTCTCTCCTTCAGGTTTCGAAACCTAGCACTATTTCATTGATCAAAGTTTTAAATCTTCGAAAAACTTTCCTAATCCCAATTCACCCCCCCTCTTGGGATATTTTACCATCATTAGGACCCAACAATTGGTATCAGAGCCTAACTCCCTCAAGGTCTAACAACCTAAGGAGAGATCTATGGCATTCAAGGAAGGATATCCTATTGATGTAGCACCTTATTTTAATGGCTCACTCTATGAACATTGGAGAATTAGAATTTCATTCTTCATGACATCCATTGATTCTTATTTGTGGAACATTGTGAAAAATGGTTTTGTTTCAAAACCAAAATTAGAATGGGATGATCATGACAAAAATAATTTTCTCTTAAACATTAGAGCCATGCATATTTTACACCATGCATTAAGTGATGACATCTATGCTAAAATCTCTAAATGCTCAAATGCTAAAGATATTCTAAATACTCTTGATTCATTGTATCTTTCTAACAAATCTTGTGAGCATGTTGATGAAAGTTTACAGATTGAAAACATCTTGAATCATCAACAAATAGAGGAGGAAAGAAGCTCCCACGTCTCTAGTAAAGAAAGCTCAAATGCGTGCTTCATGGCAAATGAAGAAGAGGAGGTAACCTCTACTTCTACTATTGTTCTTGATATTGAAAGTAATCATGAATCTAGTTCTTCAAATGATGTATATGATGATCATGATGCTTTTTCAAATGAAGAGTTATTAAATGCTTTCAATGAATTATATGCCAATTTTGAAAAATTGTGCTTGAAAAACAAAACTCTTCAAAAGCAATTAGATTCTCTATCTAATGAGTTGGAAGCTCTAAAATCTAAAAATGAATATTTGCTTGCTTCCAATAATGAACTATCAATGAAAAATGATTTGAAAGAAAATCTTTTGAAATCTCCTAATGTTGCTTTAAATGAGAAACCTATTTCAAATAGGAAGATTTCAAATTCTTGTAATCATGTTAAAGGTGTTAAAAACTTTTATAGTCAAAGAGCAAATTTTAAAAGCTCATCTATACACACCTCTCATGATATTAAATGCTTTCATTGTAACAAATTAGGCCACATTGCATCTAGTTGTCCTTTTAGGAGGAAATCATCTAGTGGTCCTAAAATGAAATGGATTCCTAAGGGAACTAAAGTGTCTAATATTTCCCATATTAAACCCCAAGGATCCAAGCATGTTTTGAAACCTAAAAATGATCATTTTAAGAGGAATGTGCATAAGGATAAAAGGAAAACAAATTTCAAACGAAATTCCTTTGAGTCACATCCTAGTCATTGGTATCATTTTAAACATAAAGGTTTCATAACAAAACTACCACATAAGCTTAAACAAATTTGGGTTCCTAAGGAGGAGCTCTATGCTAACAATGGTGAACCCAAAGTGGTTTGGGCACCAAAAGCTTGTGGATAGTGTTTTTGTAGGTTGCTTGACATCCAAATGAACTTCAGAGAGAAAATCTCTATGGATGAGTCAAGCATGAAGGAAAGAGGAAGTGAAAAAGAAGATCACTCCTCATTTCGCCAGCCAAGTAAGAAAGATTTTATCAAATCTTGGTGGTACATTTCTATCCCTAAACTCTCTATGCTTAATAGTTTTGAATGATGAGCTTGCACTCTATGATGTTTTGTCATATGCATTGAGTAAGGGAAGAATGAAGTTTGTTGATATATGCTAGTAAGTACTATCTTGATAAATGCTTTTAAGCTCATCCTAACTAGCATAAGTCAAAAATGTGATAAGAGATATAAGTATGCTTTAATGTTAAATTCATGTGAAGTATCTTGTCACAAATGAAATAAGATCATAAAAAATAGGATAGAATTTGTGCATAGACTTATTCTTGTCTAGTATAAGAGAAATGCCTTGTATAATCAATATCTCAAATATTTGACTATAGCATAATGAACTAAGTCATGCAAATATGAATATGTCTCTATAATCTATCCAAACATGATCTTGTTGAGAAATTGCCTAAAGCTTAAATATGAAAAATATTTGTGAGGCATGCATGAAAGGCTAAAAATAAGTAAATCATTTAAGCCTTCAAATAAAATCTCAACCTCTAGGTCTCTAATCTTAAGATCTCTTTGGACCTATGAGAATCCAAAAGCTAGATGAAAAACATTATATCCTTTGTCATTATAGATGACTACTCTAGCTTAGTCTTGGTAATATGTCTTGTACCTAAAAGTGACATTTAAGTCATTTGAAATATCTTGTGAGAGAATTCAAAAAGAACATAGGTATAAGCATTTTCAAAAATTAGAGGTGATCATGGTAAGAAATTTGAAATGAACAATTTAAGCACTATTGCGAGGAAAATAATATTGATCATAATTTCCTTAGTGCTCACAAAATGAGGTAGTTGAAAAGAAAGATAGATCTTTATAAGAAATGGCTAGGGTTATGTTATGTATGTAAATCCTTTGATTTAAGCCATTAACACCTCATGCTATAGGTTAAATAGGAATTCAATAAGGCTTATATTGAAAGAAAACCCCTATAAGTTATAATTGATGACATTCTTGTTAAAGCTCCTAAACCTATAGAAAAGTGTAAGAATGATTTCTATATGAAAAACTCTTATTAGATCAAAAGCAATCAAGTATATCAAGTGATAACATGCTTAAATGTCTAATAGCCCATAAAGAGATAGAACCATTCGTTCCAAGAGAGAAAACCTCATGTAGAGTAACAATATGATTGGAGATCCTTTCAAAAATTATTAAGACAAGTGAATCCTTTAGAATTGAATGTCAATTTCCAATCTTCTTATCTAAAATGGAAACATCAACTTCTATTTCAAAAACTTCTTGTCTATAGTTCAAAACTTAACTTTGCAATTCAAATCTAGGATTATCAATTTGCAAAAAGGGATTGTCTTTATACGGTTGATACCTCATCGTGCCATTTCAAGGTCTTGAGGTTTAACAAAGCCGTTGCCTTCACCGGTGACATCCTTTCATTTTTGAAAAGTGTTTAAAAAAGGGGGAAATCTTTTATTTTTCCATATTCACCCTTCTTGTGAAAATTAGTTCCAAAAACCTAAAGGTCACCTAACCATATGAACCAAATGGGTGTTTAGGAACAAAATGGTTGAAAGTGGAATAAAGCTAGATTAGTAGCTTAAGGGCATAGTTAAGAAGAATGAAAACATCATGATGAATCCTAGGCTCCCATAGCAAGTCTAGAAACCATAAGAATGTTGTTGGCATTAGCATGCCACAAATCCTTCAAGCTCGTCATGAGAATGTCAAGAGTGCCACTTCAAATGATTATGTAAATGAGGAAGTGTATGTGGAACAAACTCTCAATCTTAAGAATCCTCAATATGAGAATCATGTGCTCAATCTCATCAAGGCACTATATTGTTGAAAATAAGCCCCTAAGCCATGGTATGAAAGTCCTAGCAAGTTTAGTTTAGAAGAAGAATCTCAAAGAAGTCAAATAAATATAACATTGCTTCTAAACCTCATACCGAGGAAATCTTATAAGTCTACAAATAATTTATGTAGATAACATTATATTTGAATCCTCAAACAAATCCCAATGAAATTAATTTGTCAATCTAATGCAAAGGGAAAAATGAAATGAGCATAATGGAAAAGTTAAAAACTTTCTAAGATTGTAATCTAGGCAAGAAGATAAATGAATTTATGTATATCTCGTCAAAATTACATCTTCTTAACAAATTCAATATTCTTGAAAGCAAATCAAAAGCCACTCAAAAGAGTAGTTCATCAAGCCTAGACATATATGAGAAAAGCCAAATGGAAAATGAGCTATATAGAAATATAATTGGATCTTTGCTATACTTGATAGCTAGTAGGATGAACATCATGTTTGCTAAATTTGCAACATGTTTGCCTATGTGCTAAATTTTAATCCAATCCTAAGAAATTCCATCTTGGAAGCAAAAATGGCTAAAAAGAACACTAGTGATCCATGTCAAGTGATAAGAAATTTCCTAATGTCTTTGTTCTTTGTTTAGAAGGAAGTTAAAGTCCATTCCATTCTCGTTCACTAAAGGTGAATATGTAGTTTCTCAAATCCTATGGATGGAACATCAAGTCTATGGCATAAATCCCCACAATATTCCAATCAAATACAAATGCTATAGCTATATCAAAATTCTGGATTTCATGACTCAACTTATTAATATTAATCTTCTATTCATAAGGGATCTTGCTCAAAAAGAAAATATCAATTGTAAAGAATTGGTATCAATTGGTATCATGTCCAAATCTATTGGAAATCAAACTTTAGATAAATCCCAGTCAATCGTTGAGTTCAAGTGCTTTTGTATAAAGAAGTTTCGAAACATCATAACATCCTATTTCGAAACACAATTTCCAGAAAGTGTTATTTCGAAACATGTTGTTCCAAGTTTCGAAACATGTTCTCCAGAAAATCCTATTTCGAAACACATTGATCTAAGTTTCGAAACCTTTGATTCAAAGAAGTTTAGACCTTTCACTTCTCTCAAATCTATCATTGGTAAAATCAAAGGACCATGCCATCAAGATCTTAGATCTTTTAAAAGTTTATTGAAGGCATATAGTATTCATGTCTTGAATCATTTAAAAATGCTATTCTTTCTTATATGAAATAGCTTGCTTATTTTTGATGAATGAATACTTAAGTGAGAAATAACGCTTTATTTTTATAATCTAGTTAAAGGATCATCTTGCCTCTTAAAGTTATCTTTATATATTGATCCTATGTGATTACAAGTATGGCTATGATTACCAAAAGACAATTGTATGTTCTTAAAGCCTATCCTTAATGTGTCTTGCATTAAATCTGCCATAACTTGTTTAGTTTTTGTACTTTCGGATGACCACTTATTTTTTGAATATATGGAAAGTAAACTCATGTGGTTCATTCCTCAAATTACTTGGCCGTTGATATGTGCTATCCTTGTGAAAAACATTTGAAATAAGATAATTTCTTTTTTTTTAAAAATGTCTCTATGGCCAAAACCTCCCGTATAAGTTTAAGGGGGAGTTTTTCAAAAAGAGAGTCTTTCTATTTGCTTGAAATGATATATGTCACTCCTATATTGATCATTTAAATGTATATGCCTCTTCTATGATAAATGGCTATGCAATTGATCTAGTGCTTTGATTGCTTAAAAATGAGTGATTATTGGAAAGATATAGATTGGCTCTGATATGATCATGAGTATGCAATTTGGTATGAAAACTTTTAAATCTTGGCATCTCATGAAAAAAGTTTTATGTATATGGCATGTGCTCAAAAATTTTTTTTGATATTAATAATGTCATCTTAAGGGGGAGCTATCTCTAGTTTTTTAAAACTATCATTGGGGGAGAGTTAAAAAGGGAGAGAAATTATTTTTTGGTTTAACAAGGAGATTATTTTTTAAAGATACACCTTTTTGATATATGACAAAAAGGGGGAGAGATATATGTTAAATCAAAAGTGTTTAGAAAAAGGGAGAGATAGATATATGATTTTAGGGAAAAGGATATATGAAATTGATTTAAGGTTTTGTCATCATCAAAAAGGGGGAGAATGTTGTTGTACTTTTTTGTATAATAGTTTTAATGATGAAAAACATATATTGGTTTAATCCCTAAGTCATGAGTCAAGTATGTGGTTTTCAATATATATCAATTTCAATATCAAGTTTCATTGTCTGAAACTGAAAACCCTGTTTTTGGCTAAGTCTGGGAGATTAGCACCTTATAAGTAGAAGTATAAGAAAGAGTTTTCTTTTTAGAAAACAAACTCCCGGTAATTTGATATCTATAATTAATTAGAGCTAAAACGATTTTTAATGAATTTTTCATTAAATAGAAAGTATATATTTTGGAGGTGAGTTTATTGCTAAAACTTGAGTTTATACTAAAACCCAAAATCTACTTTCTTATATATTTGGATTTTGATTTTCTAAGTATTTTTATTGAATCCAAATAGGGGGTACTTCGTTATTTACATTTATGTATTAAAGTAAATGACATTTACTTAAGTTAAAGAAATGGAAATAACCAGTGATGTAAACATGCTGTGCAATGTGCTTTCATATGTTTCTGAATCTATGTCATGTTTCTGTGCATGTTTCGAAACCCCTTTGAAATGGTGTTCATGTATGCTATTTCGAAACATCTCTGCATTGCATGTGTTTTCAAATCAGGTTTTGGACCATGTTTCGAAACCTATAGTATCATGTTTCGAAACCTCAGTTCCAGAGAGGAATGTTTCGAAACCTTTATGCATCATGTTTCGAAACCTCATCTCCAGAGAGGTATGTTTCGAAACCTATCATGCCATGTTTCGAAACCTCTGACATTCTGTCAGCAGATTATTTGAAAAACGAGATGCATGTGTTTTGCAACTTTGTATTTATTAAAATGCTTCTCTTTCATTTATTTAATGCACTCTCCATGCTATGAGATTCAAATTTGAATTTGAATGTGAGTGCTTATATTTTATTCAAAGTGGGCATAAGTATTTGTCTCCCACTTGTCTGCTGTCTCTGAGTGCTCGTCCAAGCTGGAAGCTCACATGTTTCGAAACCTCTTGTCTATGTTTCGAAACCTTAGTGCATTTTTATGATGTTTCGAAACACACTTTGCATGTTTCGAAACCTACTTTGCTGTCTTGTCTCTAACGGCTATAAACGGCCAGATTTCTGTTTCTTGGTATAAATAGCAGGTATTTGAAGACAAGAACAAGAAGATAGAGCAAGAACAAGATACAAAGAGAGTACACACACTAGAGACACACACACAAGCACAAATGATCTAAATCCACTCTTTTGACAAAGTTTTCAAAGAGGATCCATTCATCCATTCCAAGATGTGCATTGTGATGTGAAAAAGGAGAAGCAAGTGCAATCAACGAGCATCATCCTTTAGCTCTCCTCACCTCAAGTTAAGAGGTTTGTACAACCATGTGGTAAGGCATTTATTGCTCTTTGGGTTGTAAAGATAAATTTGATTATCTTGTAAACATTGTAAGGTTTGAGTTGAGCCTAAAAACTCATTTGGTGTAAAGGTTTGAGTTGAGCCTAAAACTCATTGTGGTTTGAGTTTAGCCATAAAACTCACTTGGTGTAAGGTTTGAGTTGAGCCTAAAACTCACTTGGTGCTAGGTTTGAGTTGAGCCCGTAAAAACTCACATTGTAAGGTTTTTGGGTGAACCATTGTAAAACCCTTGTTGTGTGATCACTAAGTAAAAAGTGATTGGGATTGCAAAATCCTTCAAGTGGGAAGCTTGAAGGTAGTGGAGTAGGCAAGTGCCGAACCACTATAAATCTTGTGTGCAAGTGTTCTTTAGATTTTGCTTCTCATTATTGCCTATTGCACATGTTTTCATATGTTTTGATATCAAAGGCTAAAATAGTTTTCTTGTGCATAAACTTATACATATACATAGAAAACCTATCTTTGATATACAAACATCTTTGGTATACTCTTCTCATATAAATCATCATTGCCAAAGATCATTATTTTGAAATACAAGGTAAAGGATTTCGAATCAAGTCAAAAGTTTCATTTTCAGCAAAACAGTGAACAAAGTTTTGAAACCTACCATAGTTAGTTTCGAAACTTGTCATCCAGTAAGTAAAGTTTCGAAACTTCCTCTCATGTGTTTCGAAACATACTAAACAGAAAGGCTAGTTTCGAAACTCTCTCCTTCAGGTTTCGAAACCTAGCACTATTTCATTGATCAAAGTTTTAAATCTTCGAAAAACTTTCCTAATCCCAATTCACCCCCCCTCTTGGGATATTTTACCATCATTAGGACCCAACAATTGGTATCAGAGCCTAACTCCCTCAAGGTCTAACAACCTAAGGAGAGATCTATGGCATTCAAGGAAGGATATCCTATTGATGTAGCACCTTATTTTAATGGCTCACTCTATGAACATTGGAGAATTAGAATTTCATTCTTCATGACATCCATTGATTCTTATTTGTGGAACATTGTGAAAAATGGTTTTGTTTCAAAACCAAAATTAGAATGGGATGATCATGACAAAAATAATTTTCTCTTAAACATTAGAGCCATGCATATTTTACACCATGCATTAAGTGATGACATCTATGCTAAAATCTCTAAATGCTCAAATGCTAAAGATATTCTAAATACTCTTGATTCATTGTATCTTTCTAACAAATCTTGTGAGCATGTTGATGAAAGTTTACAGATTGAAAACATCTTGAATCATCAACAAATAGAGGAGGAAAGAAGCTCCCACGTCTCTAGTAAAGAAAGCTCAAATGCGTGCTTCATGGCAAATGAAGAAGAGGAGGTAACCTCTACTTCTACTATTGTTCTTGATATTGAAAGTAATCATGAATCTAGTTCTTCAAATGATGTATATGATGATCATGATGCTTTTTCAAATGAAGAGTTATTAAATGCTTTCAATGAATTATATGCCAATTTTGAAAAATTGTGCTTGAAAAACAAAACTCTTCAAAAGCAATTAGATTCTCTATCTAATGAGTTGGAAGCTCTAAAATCTAAAAATGAATATTTGCTTGCTTCCAATAATGAACTATCAATGAAAAATGATTTGAAAGAAAATCTTTTGAAATCTCCTAATGTTGCTTTAAATGAGAAACCTATTTCAAATAGGAAGATTTCAAATTCTTGTAATCATGTTAAAGGTGTTAAAAACTTTTATAGTCAAAGAGCAAATTTTAAAAGCTCATCTATACACACCTCTCATGATATTAAATGCTTTCATTGTAACAAATTAGGCCACATTGCATCTAGTTGTCCTTTTAGGAGGAAATCATCTAGTGGTCCTAAAATGAAATGGATTCCTAAGGGAACTAAAGTGTCTAATATTTCCCATATTAAACCCCAAGGATCCAAGCATGTTTTGAAACCTAAAAATGATCATTTTAAGAGGAATGTGCATAAGGATAAAAGGAAAACAAATTTCAAACGAAATTCCTTTGAGTCACATCCTAGTCATTGGTATCATTTTAAACATAAAGGTTTCATAACAAAACTACCACATAAGCTTAAACAAATTTGGGTTCCTAAGGAGGAGCTCTATGCTAACAATGGTGAACCCAAAGTGGTTTGGGCACCAAAAGCTTGTGGATAGTGTTTTTGTAGGTTGCTTGACATCCAAATGAACTTCAGAGAGAAAATCTCTATGGATGAGTCAAGCATGAAGGAAAGAGGAAGTGAAAAAGAAGATCACTCCTCATTTCGCCAGCCAAGTAAGAAAGATTTTATCAAATCTTGGTGGTACATTTCTATCCCTAAACTCTCTATGCTTAATAGTTTTGAATGATGAGCTTGCACTCTATGATGTTTTGTCATATGCATTGAGTAAGGGAAGAATGAAGTTTGTTGATATATGCTAGTAAGTACTATCTTGATAAATGCTTTTAAGCTCATCCTAACTAGCATAAGTCAAAAATGTGATAAGAGATATAAGTATGCTTTAATGTTAAATTCATGTGAAGTATCTTGTCACAAATGAAATAAGATCATAAAAAATAGGATAGAATTTGTGCATAGACTTATTCTTGTCTAGTATAAGAGAAATGCCTTGTATAATCAATATCTCAAATATTTGACTATAGCATAATGAACTAAGTCATGCAAATATGAATATGTCTCTATAATCTATCCAAACATGATCTTGTTGAGAAATTGCCTAAAGCTTAAATATGAAAAATATTTGTGAGGCATGCATGAAAGGCTAAAAATAAGTAAATCATTTAAGCCTTCAAATAAAATCTCAACCTCTAGGTCTCTAATCTTAAGATCTCTTTGGACCTATGAGAATCCAAAAGCTAGATGAAAAACATTATATCCTTTGTCATTATAGATGACTACTCTAGCTTAGTCTTGGTAATATGTCTTGTACCTAAAAGTGACATTTAAGTCATTTGAAATATCTTGTGAGAGAATTCAAAAAGAACATAGGTATAAGCATTTTCAAAAATTAGAGGTGATCATGGTAAGAAATTTGAAATGAACAATTTAAGCACTATTGCGAGGAAAATAATATTGATCATAATTTCCTTAGTGCTCACAAAATGAGGTAGTTGAAAAGAAAGATAGATCTTTATAAGAAATGGCTAGGGTTATGTTATGTATGTAAATCCTTTGATTTAAGCCATTAACACCTCATGCTATAGGTTAAATAGGAATTCAATAAGGCTTATATTGAAAGAAAACCCCTATAAGTTATAATTGATGACATTCTTGTTAAAGCTCCTAAACCTATAGAAAAGTGTAAGAATGATTTCTATATGAAAAACTCTTATTAGATCAAAAGCAATCAAGTATATCAAGTGATAACATGCTTAAATGTCTAATAGCCCATAAAGAGATAGAACCATTCGTTCCAAGAGAGAAAACCTCATGTAGAGTAACAATATGATTGGAGATCCTTTCAAAAATTATTAAGACAAGTGAATCCTTTAGAATTGAATGTCAATTTCCAATCTTCTTATCTAAAATGGAAACATCAACTTCTATTTCAAAAACTTCTTGTCTATAGTTCAAAACTTAACTTTGCAATTCAAATCTAGGATTATCAATTTGCAAAAAGGGATTGTCTTTATACGGTTGATACCTCATCGTGCCATTTCAAGGTCTTGAGGTTTAACAAAGCCGTTGCCTTCACCGGTGACATCCTTTCATTTTTGAAAAGTGTTTAAAAAAGGGGGAAATCTTTTATTTTTCCATATTCACCCTTCTTGTGAAAATTAGTTCCAAAAACCTAAAGGTCACCTAACCATATGAACCAAATGGGTGTTTAGGAACAAAATGGTTGAAAGTGGAATAAAGCTAGATTAGTAGCTTAAGGGCATAGTTAAGAAGAATGAAAACATCATGATGAATCCTAGGCTCCCATAGCAAGTCTAGAAACCATAAGAATGTTGTTGGCATTAGCATGCCACAAATCCTTCAAGCTCGTCATGAGAATGTCAAGAGTGCCACTTCAAATGATTATGTAAATGAGGAAGTGTATGTGGAACAAACTCTCAATCTTAAGAATCCTCAATATGAGAATCATGTGCTCAATCTCATCAAGGCACTATATTGTTGAAAATAAGCCCCTAAGCCATGGTATGAAAGTCCTAGCAAGTTTAGTTTAGAAGAAGAATCTCAAAGAAGTCAAATAAATATAACATTGCTTCTAAACCTCATACCGAGGAAATCTTATAAGTCTACAAATAATTTATGTAGATAACATTATATTTGAATCCTCAAACAAATCCCAATGAAATTAATTTGTCAATCTAATGCAAAGGGAAAAATGAAATGAGCATAATGGAAAAGTTAAAAACTTTCTAAGATTGTAATCTAGGCAAGAAGATAAATGAATTTATGTATATCTCGTCAAAATTACATCTTCTTAACAAATTCAATATTCTTGAAAGCAAATCAAAAGCCACTCAAAAGAGTAGTTCATCAAGCCTAGACATATATGAGAAAAGCCAAATGGAAAATGAGCTATATAGAAATATAATTGGATCTTTGCTATACTTGATAGCTAGTAGGATGAACATCATGTTTGCTAAATTTGCAACATGTTTGCCTATGTGCTAAATTTTAATCCAATCCTAAGAAATTCCATCTTGGAAGCAAAAATGGCTAAAAAGAACACTAGTGATCCATGTCAAGTGATAAGAAATTTCCTAATGTCTTTGTTCTTTGTTTAGAAGGAAGTTAAAGTCCATTCCATTCTCGTTCACTAAAGGTGAATATGTAGTTTCTCAAATCCTATGGATGGAACATCAAGTCTATGGCATAAATCCCCACAATATTCCAATCAAATACAAATGCTATAGCTATATCAAAATTCTGGATTTCATGACTCAACTTATTAATATTAATCTTCTATTCATAAGGGATCTTGCTCAAAAAGAAAATATCAATTGTAAAGAATTGGTATCAATTGGTATCATGTCCAAATCTATTGGAAATCAAACTTTAGATAAATCCCAGTCAATCGTTGAGTTCAAGTGCTTTTGTATAAAGAAGTTTCGAAACATCATAACATCCTATTTCGAAACACAATTTCCAGAAAGTGTTATTTCGAAACATGTTGTTCCAAGTTTCGAAACATGTTCTCCAGAAAATCCTATTTCGAAACACATTGATCTAAGTTTCGAAACCTTTGATTCAAAGAAGTTTAGACCTTTCACTTCTCTCAAATCTATCATTGGTAAAATCAAAGGACCATGCCATCAAGATCTTAGATCTTTTAAAAGTTTATTGAAGGCATATAGTATTCATGTCTTGAATCATTTAAAAATGCTATTCTTTCTTATATGAAATAGCTTGCTTATTTTTGATGAATGAATACTTAAGTGAGAAATAACGCTTTATTTTTATAATCTAGTTAAAGGATCATCTTGCCTCTTAAAGTTATCTTTATATATTGATCCTATGTGATTACAAGTATGGCTATGATTACCAAAAGACAATTGTATGTTCTTAAAGCCTATCCTTAATGTGTCTTGCATTAAATCTGCCATAACTTGTTTAGTTTTTGTACTTTCGGATGACCACTTATTTTTTGAATATATGGAAAGTAAACTCATGTGGTTCATTCCTCAAATTACTTGGCCGTTGATATGTGCTATCCTTGTGAAAAACATTTGAAATAAGATAATTTCTTTTTTTTTAAAAATGTCTCTATGGCCAAAACCTCCCGTATAAGTTTAAGGGGGAGTTTTTCAAAAAGAGAGTCTTTCTATTTGCTTGAAATGATATATGTCACTCCTATATTGATCATTTAAATGTATATGCCTCTTCTATGATAAATGGCTATGCAATTGATCTAGTGCTTTGATTGCTTAAAAATGAGTGATTATTGGAAAGATATAGATTGGCTCTGATATGATCATGAGTATGCAATTTGGTATGAAAACTTTTAAATCTTGGCATCTCATGAAAAAAGTTTTATGTATATGGCATGTGCTCAAAAATTTTTTTTGATATTAATAATGTCATCTTAAGGGGGAGCTATCTCTAGTTTTTTAAAACTATCATTGGGGGAGAGTTAAAAAGGGAGAGAAATTATTTTTTGGTTTAACAAGGAGATTATTTTTTAAAGATACACCTTTTTGATATATGACAAAAAGGGGGAGAGATATATGTTAAATCAAAAGTGTTTAGAAAAAGGGAGAGATAGATATATGATTTTAGGGAAAAGGATATATGAAATTGATTTAAGGTTTTGTCATCATCAAAAAGGGGGAGAATGTTGTTGTACTTTTTTGTATAATAGTTTTAATGATGAAAAACATATATTGGTTTAATCCCTAAGTCATGAGTCAAGTATGTGGTTTTCAATATATATCAATTTCAATATCAAGTTTCATTGTCTGAAACTGAAAACCCTGTTTTTGGCTAAGTCTGGGAGATTAGCACCTTATAAGTAGAAGTATAAGAAAGAGTTTTCTTTTTAGAAAACAAACTCCCGGTAATTTGATATCTATAATTAATTAGAGCTAAAACGATTTTTAATGAATTTTTCATTAAATAGAAAGTATATATTTTGGAGGTGAGTTTATTGCTAAAACTTGAGTTTATACTAAAACCCAAAATCTACTTTCTTATATATTTGGATTTTGATTTTCTAAGTATTTTTATTGAATCCAAATAGGGGGTACTTCGTTATTTACATTTATGTATTAAAGTAAATGACATTTACTTAAGTTAAAGAAATGGAAATAACCAGTGATGTAAACATGCTGTGCAATGTGCTTTCATATGTTTCTGAATCTATGTCATGTTTCTGTGCATGTTTCGAAACCCCTTTGAAATGGTGTTCATGTATGCTATTTCGAAACATCTCTGCATTGCATGTGTTTTCAAATCAGGTTTTGGACCATGTTTCGAAACCTATAGTATCATGTTTCGAAACCTCAGTTCCAGAGAGGAATGTTTCGAAACCTTTATGCATCATGTTTCGAAACCTCATCTCCAGAGAGGTATGTTTCGAAACCTATCATGCCATGTTTCGAAACCTCTGACATTCTGTCAGCAGATTATTTGAAAAACGAGATGCATGTGTTTTGCAACTTTGTATTTATTAAAATGCTTCTCTTTCATTTATTTAATGCACTCTCCATGCTATGAGATTCAAATTTGAATTTGAATGTGAGTGCTTATATTTTATTCAAAGTGGGCATAAGTATTTGTCTCCCACTTGTCTGCTGTCTCTGAGTGCTCGTCCAAGCTGGAAGCTCACATGTTTCGAAACCTCTTGTCTATGTTTCGAAACCTTAGTGCATTTTTATGATGTTTCGAAACACACTTTGCATGTTTCGAAACCTACTTTGCTGTCTTGTCTCTAACGGCTATAAACGGCCAGATTTCTGTTTCTTGGTATAAATAGCAGGTATTTGAAGACAAGAACAAGAAGATAGAGCAAGAACAAGATACAAAGAGAGTACACACACTAGAGACACACACACAAGCACAAATGATCTAAATCCACTCTTTTGACAAAGTTTTCAAAGAGGATCCATTCATCCATTCCAAGATGTGCATTGTGATGTGAAAAAGGAGAAGCAAGTGCAATCAACGAGCATCATCCTTTAGCTCTCCTCACCTCAAGTTAAGAGGTTTGTACAACCATGTGGTAAGGCATTTATTGCTCTTTGGGTTGTAAAGATAAATTTGATTATCTTGTAAACATTGTAAGGTTTGAGTTGAGCCTAAAAACTCATTTGGTGTAAAGGTTTGAGTTGAGCCTAAAACTCATTGTGGTTTGAGTTTAGCCATAAAACTCACTTGGTGTAAGGTTTGAGTTGAGCCTAAAACTCACTTGGTGCTAGGTTTGAGTTGAGCCCGTAAAAACTCACATTGTAAGGTTTTTGGGTGAACCATTGTAAAACCCTTGTTGTGTGATCACTAAGTAAAAAGTGATTGGGATTGCAAAATCCTTCAAGTGGGAAGCTTGAAGGTAGTGGAGTAGGCAAGTGCCGAACCACTATAAATCTTGTGTGCAAGTGTTCTTTAGATTTTGCTTCTCATTATTGCCTATTGCACATGTTTTCATATGTTTTGATATCAAAGGCTAAAATAGTTTTCTTGTGCATAAACTTATACATATACATAGAAAACCTATCTTTGATATACAAACATCTTTGGTATACTCTTCTCATATAAATCATCATTGCCAAAGATCATTATTTTGAAATACAAGGTAAAGGATTTCGAATCAAGTCAAAAGTTTCATTTTCAGCAAAACAGTGAACAAAGTTTTGAAACCTACCATAGTTAGTTTCGAAACTTGTCATCCAGTAAGTAAAGTTTCGAAACTTCCTCTCATGTGTTTCGAAACATACTAAACAGAAAGGCTAGTTTCGAAACTCTCTCCTTCAGGTTTCGAAACCTAGCACTATTTCATTGATCAAAGTTTTAAATCTTCGAAAAACTTTCCTAATCCCAATTCACCCCCCCTCTTGGGATATTTTACCATCATTAGGACCCAACATTTATAATTATTATAATATCATATGTATTATGTGTAATAGCATTAAACAAAGAGATAGTGTGTGTGTTCGTGTGTGTATCTCAAAGCATGGCTGGGTGAATTCCCAGGCCACATTACTAGATTTATTGGGAAGGCAGTGGTGGTGGAGAGTCCATTTGCTGCTGATATAGCTATAGAGTCGGTGAGAGGTAGGGGAGAGTGTCGCACGGAACAACTGGAAAACGAAGAAGAAGAAGCAGCGAGGAACAGGGAAGAGGAAGAAGAAGAAGTAATTTTGAGGCAAGCTCTCATCCTCCTTCTTACTGTTATATTTTCTGTGAAGCGAATATATATATATATATATATACACGCAGGTGTACAACGAGCAAGTGGCATCTTGGGATTGAGATAAGTTACTATGGGTGAGAGTGAGTCCAAATTATGTTAAAGAGAATGGCCACTTCAGTGAGGGTGTGTGCGTGTGGGTGCGGTATGTAGATATATATATATATATAGATATATATATGGTTATTCTCTGTATAGTAGCTCTCGGGTAGGCCATTATGAGGAATTTTACTGTTATTTTCCAAGGGGTGCTTGCTGTGAGTGTTTTAAGTGTGGGTGCTGATTTATATATATATGTGTGTGTGTGTGTGTGTGTGTGTGTGTGTGTTCATGTAGGTGCAGGTGGGTGTGAGCAGCGAGCAGGGGGTGCTGCTTTGTAACGTGCTGGGGTGATTGTGGGATGTACGCATAGTTTATATATATATATATATATATATATCCATTGAGGCTTGCGGGTAATAGTCTTGTCGTGGCCTTGTGTCCAAGTCCTCCTCTTTTGCCCTGCTCTTCAACTCTATTGCATTGGTGTTTTCCTGAGAGAGAGCACGCTGTATTCTAATTTGGCACTTAGGCTGTGAGTTGATGTTCAATGCGTGTGTGTGTCTAAAACACTAAGGAAATGGCCTTTGGCTAAGGGAATAAATTAATAAATATATTATTATTATTATTATCATTTTCACCGTGTGTGTGTGAGCCGTGGGTGTGTGAGTATAAAATACTAAAGGAAATGACCTTTGGCCATGTGTGTGAGCCGTGAGTGTGTGAGTATAAAATACTAAAGGAAATGACCTTTGGCCATGTGTGTAAGGGAATAAATAAGTATATTATTATTATTATTATATTTCTCTTATATTAACATTAACATTAAATTAGATATAATGAGAAATTACTCCACAGGCTTAATTGTGTCCCTAGAGAGTTTGTTCACTTTCTACTTTTTAAGTGGAATGAAGCAAGGTTATCCTTGGGGCAGTATCCAACCTACGGCCGAGTTTGATTTCAGGGTTAGTCAAGTCTCTAGGTGTGGTTATGTTTTCCTTCCGAGAGGGCGGTCTATTATGGTGACGAGTGTTAAGCTACTAGTTGTCAATCGCTGCGTCCAGGTAGATGATGGTTGGTGATATGGGCCCAACTATCGACTATCATGATTGGCCACAGACCAGCCAGGACAGCTAATACTGTCAGTCACCTACCTTTTTGACATTTTGCATATCAGGGTATTGTGTGTCGGGATTTGGGCTGCATCCATTGGGAGACTCATGTGACTGAATGTTTGGCCACGTGCATACATTGCTGTTAATTTTATCTAATAGTTAGCTAATCATGAGCACTGCATTAAGTGTATTTGCCTATGTGGGCAGGCGTGACTTGATACTTAGTTTTATGGGGGTCTTGTATCAGGTTTCTGTCCATGTGCTACTACATTTTATATGTTTGCATTTACTTGTTGTTTGATGTCGGCTTTTGATTGACATTGAGACTACAACTGTGACAATGTCGGGTACACAGCGCTAGTTATATTTCCACACACGCGAGTTCTTTTGGGTTATCGTGTTGTGACTCAGTGAGGTCGCTTCCACTTGAGGTTTTCTTTATAGGTTGTAGGTTCAATTTGCCCTGTCTCACTCCAGAATATATCATGAGTTTGGGCGCCATTATTTTCTTTTGTGAACCCCAAGACCTAATATGTGTGCATTTTTTTTATGCATGAAATACCTATCATTTGTTTGTTGACATGAACATACTTTGCATGGATATTGCATGTTAGGTATAGGTTATTCTGTAGTGTTTATTCTTGTTGTCCGACACTTTTATAGTGTCAGTCCTATCTATATATCTATGTACTATCTATATATCTATGTACCTCCAACCCCACATCATACCTCTGCCACAAATATATATTTCTGATTCCTGTCGGGGATGCCGACGGCCTAGAGTACGTCATTTCCGGGCTTTGATTAGCTCTCCAGATTCCACTACGATGTTGCCAGCATCGTCGGTGTAGGTACAGTACGGAACCATTAATTGGTTTATGTATTATTAAGATATTTTATTTAACTTTATTTTTAATTTATACCCATGGCTTAAACGTGGTGCTTTCTTAATATTTTATTAAGTAATATTTATTAAAATCAACAAGATAACTTTGTATTAAAATAGAATTAAAATATTTTTTAAATTAAAATATAAAATAGTCGAGATAAATATGAAAAGTATTTTAAAATTTTTATCAAATTATTTATTAAATATTTTAAAATACATTAAAAGACATATAAGTTAATTTTTTTAAAAAAAAAATTAGATAAAAAGTCATATAATTTATTTTTTAAAAATTAATAGATAAGTTTAACAAATAAACACTTGATATATATAACATTATAACCAGCCTCTGGTTGGAAATTTCTAAGAAGTTCACAAGTATTATTGTGACTGGAAGCTAGTATTATCTTTCTACCAATCAGCACTTACCCTATCTCTTGCTGGAAAAATCACTTTGTTCTAGACGTACCAGAAGAGGAATATCTTGTTGGAAAATGATAAAAAGGAATTACCCTTTGGAATATGTCTGCTACTAGCTAGCTAGGTTCCCTGTTTCATAAGTAATGAAACTATAAACAGAAACTATGGTGCAAAAGAACAAGAGAGCTCTATTAGTGATCAGGGAAGCAATAAAATTATAGCATTACCACTATACAATACTGTAATTCAGAGCAACAAAGAAAAAGAGAAACTTCAAATAATAATAAGAAAGTAATTAGAAATGCAATAGTAACCATAAATTTCCCTATATCACTAGCAAACTAGTAATAAAGCTAAACAACCAGCTGATGCCAATGATAAGAAAGCAAACGCAAAAATGGCTTTTGTTGGTTCCACTGGATATTAAGTGTGTTTTTCTTTAGACAAAGCCACTTGGAACAACATGACAGCATTGACATTGTTTTCCAGCCAAATACATATTCTAACCTCAGTACTTGTACGTTTTCTTTTTTATATAGACGTTCAATTTTTTTGTCATTTTAATTACACTTCAATTATATATGTAATTTTGAGTCAATTATATTTCTAAACTTTTTTATTATTTCAACAACACCTCTAAACTATATAATTTCGACTTAATTACATATCTTGACAAATTTATTGAGAACAATAAATTTAGAGGTGTAATTGAAATAACAAAAAATTTAAGGTGCACAAATTGTAAGTTTATGAGTGTTTTTGAAATAATAAAAAATTCAAATGTCTAAATAAAAAAAACGTGCATGTCATCCATGTCACTTAGGACGCCAATGGGTAATCTATTTATTTATTTATATATTTATTTTTTGAATATTCAAAATAAGACTTATGTTTATATCCTTTAAATATGAATCTTCACACTTATTTTAATTTTAAAAGAGTAATTAAGGCTTATTTTAGTAAATATTCAAATAAATTTTCTCTTTATAAGTCAAAAATATGAAGTTTTCATGGAAAATATTATTTGGACACTTAAGTTTCATATTTGTAATAATATTTTGTATTTGATGAAGGAATCTTTAATTTCTAAAGGTAAAACCCTAAGTCTACAGTAGTTCATATTTAATTAAAACCCAAACAAGACGAGGGCTGAACAATTGGGTCTACTAGAAAGTCTAGCCAAGGCTATCTGATCAAGGAGCACTAAGAAAGGCTCGAGTCCAAGCCTACACCTATGGCTCGCTCGCCTAGTCTATCTAGATGATCTAATCTAACCATCTATGTGGCCTCATCTCAATTTATAGTGACCTTTCAACTTATCTATATAAATACAATATATATTATGTATTTATTGTATTATTATTACGTTGTGTTCAAGTATAGTGACTAATTTGAGCGTTGAAGAATTAATAGGGAGACTAAGCCCTGACCTCCTTGTTTAGGAAAAATTAATCTGGATAAGTTCAACCTCGAAAATTACTATAATTGTCTTAAATTTGAGGAGAGCCAAAAAAATAGGACAACTATTGCACGAATCGGATAATGACAATTGTATGTGATTGATAATGACATATGTCCTCTAAAAATAAATAAGTGTGACGTGACATATCTTCTAGCATTAATGTCTAAACTATGTTAATAAGTAAAATGGGGAGAAATCTCACATCACACAGTATGAAAGAGAAGATGTAGAAACAAGGAAATGACTATAGGAAATTCAACTAATAATAAATTTTATTATGATTAAAACAGAACTCAATCTTATTTGATAGTAAATATAATTTCATTTACACATTTTGAATCTTAAATCAAATCCCTCGAACTTATCTCGTATAAATTTTTTTCTTAGCTCTAGCCGTGTAATTAAGGAGTCACATAATCAAACTAAATTTGATAGAGGAAATCCATTCCATAATTAAAACTTTTATTTTAAATGTAATTGAATTCTTCAATTCCATAATTTAAATAACACCATTCCAAACATCATAGTTGGGAAAAATCTTACAACACTGCCAAAATCTTGAGCAAAGCACACTCAAAGAAGGGGTAGAAACTTGGGAAAATGACCATATATATATATATATGTATGTCTGTATCTATGAAATTTAACTAAGAATTTCATGAATGGCCAAAGGCAGAACCCATCTTATTTGAAGGTAATGACGATAAATTAAATATTATTAGGACGTTTTGAAGGTTAAACCAGAACCCTCAAACTTGTCATGGATAAGCTTCTTCAGGGCCTCGGCCACGGACGGAGAAAGATAATTGGACCAATCTCCAACCTTTGCTTTCCTGAAAAATGCTTTGTTATCGATATCGAAGGGAAAATGATCATCAAATTTGCCACTCTTGTTCACTTCCAAATCTTTCAAATTCTCAAAGCTACACAGCCTGGATATCTGTTCAGGCATCCCGTCCCTTTCTTCCTCCGTTGAAAATGGAACCCCCAAGAACTCGGCCAGCTTCTTAACGTAAAACACATCATCTTCCTTCAAATCTTCGTACTTCAAGAACAGAACTTGGCCCGGCTTCTCTTGGCTGGCCTTCCAATATCCCAGCATATGATCCCAGAAAGGGCCAAAAGGGGTAATCCCAGACATACAGTACTTTTTGGACCACTCATCCATTGAGATGGAGTAGTGATTCTTGGACTGGAGACTGGATGCAAAGTGCCAGTTGGAGATGAACTGGTCCAAGGGATTTCTGCATATATAGACAAGCTTGCATTTGGAATTAGTTTTGATGGAGGCGGGCAGTGCAGAGTAAGGCAAGTGAGTGGAAAGAATTCTTGGGCTGGGAATGTCTTGGAGATTAAAGAGAGGAGCCTTTCGGTAGATTTGGGACTCAAGAAAAGGAACAAGAGCGTGGGGGTTAGCTGAGAGGAGCGGGCTCTCTATGAGGGGATGCTTGCTTCTGTTGGCTACGGCAAAGATGAGGGCCTTCAACCAGGTGGTGCCGCATTTTGGGAAGGAAGCTAAGATCGTATCAGTTTCATGTGCCTGGAAATGCTGTTGGCAGGAAACAACGCTCTCAATGATGCTCTCAAGACACCAGAAACCTTGATAGAACAGAAGATCGAATCCACTACAATTCTTTTCTTTGGGAAGGCTTCCAAATAACCCTTCTTCTAGGGTGGGCTTCTGGTTCTGGATGTTCTCTGACTTTGCCATAGCTGGGCAGAGAGAAGCGTGGGGATAGAAAGATGATAGCACCGCCGTGCGAGGATGGGTTCTAGCTAGGAAACATATATGGGGGCAAAATATATATTTCAAAACCTGTACTGGTATGCTTTTTTTATTAGAAGACTTGAATTTTTTATTATTTGAAAGACATTCTTGAATTTACAAATTTGATTTAATTGTACTTCTGAATTTTTTTTGTTCTTTCAATCACATACATCTGAATTATGTAATTTCGAGTCAATTATATATCCACTACAAGAAAATCATAATTTAGTGACGGGATTTGTGACAGGGGCCCACTCGTCACTAATTTGTGACGGGTTTAGTGACAGAAATTCGTCACAAAAAACATGGCACAAAATTTAGTGACGGGCGTGCCTCGCCCGTCACTGATCAGTGACGGGCCTGCCATACCCGTTACTAATCAGTGACGGGCGTGCCTTGTCCGTCACTTATTAGTGACGGGACTGCCATGCCCGTCACTGATCAGTGATGGGCCTGACAAGACTACAATGCCCGTCACTGATCAGTGACGGGATTGCCATTCCCGTCACTAATCAGCGACGAGACAGGCATGCCCATCACTAATTTAAGTTTAAAACCCCCCCTCCCGAACAACCATTTTCCCCCTTTCCCTCTTGGATTCTCACTCTTTCTCGCCCCCTTCCCCCTATTCTGATGTCATTTCTCTATTCCCCCCTTGATTCTTTTGATTTTTCTGTAGCTATTGTCTCCCACCGGTATTGTTACTGCTCTGGTGCCATTGCCGCCACTCTTTCAGTCAATGAGGTAATTATTTTGTGTTATTTAGTTTTAGTTATTTTGTGTTGTTTAGTTTTAGTTATTTTGTGTTAGTTTAGTTTAATGATTATTTTGTGTTAGTTTAGTTGTAGTTATTTTGTTTTAGTTTACTTATAGTTATTTTGTATTAGTTTAGTTTAATAGTTATTTGTGTTTTTTTTAATTTTTAATTGAAAAAAATTTACTTTTAATTAAAATATAATACTGTAATTTTAAATAAAATACATAGAAAATGTTGATGTAATACTGTAATTTTTAATAGTTTACTTTTAAATGTAATATAGTTTACTTTTATTGTTATAAATAAAATATATACATTAAAAAATACAAAAAATTCTATTTGACATAAAACATTAAAAATAATAAATAAAATTTCAATTCAAATATTTAAAACTAACATATGAAATAAATTAGATAATTATTTTAATTCAAATATGCAGGTAATTAAATACTAAAAATTAAAGTAGTATTTAAGAAAAATATTATTTTATTTTTATAAAATATGTAGAGCATACTAATAGATTTTAAGATATTTTTATAAAAATATTATTAGATAATGTGATGGGTACTGCCAATCACAAATTGTTCGTATTAATTATTTTTTTTTATTTTAAGAATATTTGTGACGGGGTAGTGACCGTCACAAATCTGTGACGGGAATTGATACTTAATTACCGATTTTAATATTTGTCTTATCAACCAGGTGTCGCCTTCTAAAGCCCCATAAACCCCATTTTCCACTCACCAACATATTGTGTCGTATCACGTCGTATCGTGTTGCGTTCGTGCAACTTTGGTGGAGACAATAATTACCGATTTTCTTTTACATATTGTGTGGTTTGTTTTAATGTTATTTGTATGTTATTTTATGATATTTAATTTTGACATTGGCAAAATTAATATTATGTTTTTAAGAAATTAAAAATATTTTTTTTATATAAATTTTAAATATTTTTAAAAATTATAAATATTTCTAAAAAAATATTTATAATTTAGCATTTAGAAACTGATTATGATTTTTGGGATCGACCACCACGTGCCACCTCTGCGACTGGACCTCGGGAATAGTACCTAGGACTTGGCGATGTCGAATCTCGGGTATAGAACCTGTAAAACAATGGAAGACTGGGGATAGGATCTCCCGGGGTGGATTCCGACGCTCAAATTAGTAAAGTAAACGCAAGTAGAAGTAAATGTGAGAGTTATAGAACTTGAGGATACATGGCGAGAATCATTGCCTTTTATAGGCATACTCGTTTTGGGGTACTCGAGATAAAACCCAAAATGAGCGGGTTTGACTCTTGAGGATCCCAATCAAGTTGGAACGGGTCTTGCGGTCCGACCCAGATTTTTCGGGCTCTGCTCTGGATTGTTGACTTGTCACATGTCGGTCTCTCAAGCGATTCACGTGACAAGTGAGACTATTAGCGCGTAGAGGTATTCTGGTAATTTTAGTTGGTGACACATCAGAAACTTGCCTAGCATCTCTACCAATTTACTTGAACATAATTATATTTCAAAAAATTAAAAAAAATATTACAATTTTTGAAAAGTAATTTATTAATAATTTAAAATTAATATTATTAATTCTTTGAGTGTCAATATTAAGTATAAAAGATAGTCCACTAATAGCTTGGTTCTAATGATTCAGTCACAACACATTTATCATTGAAAAAAGGAACCATAACACACCAAAACATTTTGCAGCAATCAATGACAACAGTAGATTTATTGCTGATTTATACAAAATCCAGCATAAAGGGTTGGATTCCACTAGCTTTGTAGTTTAATCCAAGCCTCTGAAGTAGGGGTCGACAATAATATAAAAAACACAACATATTCAGCCTTGATCCCCTTGTGTGGTTGGAGTTAATGATTTCTTTGAATTCGCGTTCAGAAACTCACACATAGATGGAAAAATTCGATGTTCTTGTGTGCAATGCAACAATACATATTTTTGTGGTTATATGTTCAATGCCATCCATTTGAACTATATTATTATTTAACCCATTTCCCTTTAAATGGATAGATGACACAAATGTATAATTCAGGAAATGGCAAAGTCACCAATATCAAAGCAAACAATGACTAAAACTACAGGCACTAGAAGTTTTGCTCGAGTTAGAGCTGAACAGGTATAATTTAAGTCATTT
The DNA here is from genome assembly GCA_036245055.1 of Diospyros kaki. Classification (NCBI taxonomy): domain Eukaryota; kingdom Viridiplantae; phylum Streptophyta; class Magnoliopsida; order Ericales; family Ebenaceae; genus Diospyros; species Diospyros kaki. The sequence goes on along the minus strand of BSEG01000016.1, from coordinate 998,747 downwards.
ATATATCTTATATCTTTCTCAATAACAATTTTTTTTTCTTTTTTTGGTTGCTTAACTTGTCTATTTAATATAGGCTGAAATATTAGGACACGAACCGTCTGCAAGAGAAATGTTCAAGCTGACACAAGAAATTCTTCTGTCCTTGGAAAGATTTCATCTCATCATGAGCTCATTACAGAAGTAGAACAAATGCGACAATATAATAATGGTTTGAAAAATGAAGCATTGTCGACAGAATTGGACCAAGTCAAAGAAAGGCAATTAATTTTTGAAGCTTTTATGGAAGATGTTAGGACATGAAAAATTAGAAATAACAATTAACTAGACTTAATTGCTTGACTAGATATATACTTAAATGTAAATGTAAAGTGTTAAATGTCTTTTTTTTTTATAGCAATGTAAATGTAAATTGTTAGCTGTCTTTTTTTTATGACAATGTAAATGTAAAGTGCTAGTCAATTATTAATTGACTGGAGTTGGTTTAATTGTCATCAAGTTTTAAATTAGTATTCTGAATTTTTTATTGATTAGAATGATATTTATTTTGGATGCAATGTATTAAATTAATAGTTTAAAATATAGAAAAACAAGCAGTGGGTTGGAGGAAAATTTTTTAAAAATCACTTTTTGTGGCGGCCAACAAAAAATGGTCACTAAAAATGTCTTCTTTTGTGGCCGCCATGATTCTCACTAAAAGTATCCGTCAAAAACTTTTTGTCGCAACCAATATAATGTGGTCACTAAATGTTCATTTTGTGACAGCCAAAATTATCATTAAAATCTTATCATTTGTGACAACCAATAAAGCTGTCACAAAAAATTCATTACTTGTGACAGCAGTAGCCCTCACAAAAGAAAATTAATAGTGACAGTCACTAGTGGCCGTCATTGAAGAGTGATCACTTGTGACAGCCATGACCGTCACAAAAAATGACATTAGTGGCGGAGGACTGTGGTTGTCACCAAAAAAATTTTTGTGACCATCACACTCGGTTGGGTATTTTTAGTGACAGCCAACCAATAGTTGCCACTAATACTATTTGTAACAGACTTTTTAGTGACAGCTTGTGGAGGCCAATTTGGTGGCCACTAAAACTTTTAGTGACGAGTTTTTATGCTTTTAGTGACGGTTCTGGCCTCCACTAAAAGTCAAAATTCTTGTAGTGATATTAAGTATAAAAGATAGTCCACTAATAGCATTACTAATTTTTTTTTTGGCTAAATAAAAAAGGTAAGAGCAAAGATCAAACAGAGTCTGGTGAGTGTGATCTTATCTCAACTTGTCTCTCATCTTTCTAAATTAGGTGTTACAGTTAAAATTAAATATATGTCTAAAATTCATAAGACACAATTAATCATAAATCAATGATAATATAATTTACCCTTTAGCAAATAAATATTGGACCACCACTAAACCCTTAAATCCTATCAATACTGAAAAAAAAAAAGTAAACACACAAATTTCAACAAAAAAAAGAAGAAAAAACAACATTAAAAGTATCATATGATGTTGTTACCACTCACTTGAACCATATATAAATTTTAACAAGAAACAACATCAGAAGTATCATATATATGACGTTACAACACACTTTGACCACAAATTTTAACAAAGAAATAACATTAAAAGTATCATACAAACTTACATCAACATATATAGAACACAAATTTTAAAAAGAAACAACATTAAAAAGTACCACGAATTTTAACAAGAAAAAATAGCATTAGAAGTAGAATGTGATGTTAATTACGACACACACTCGGACCATGACTTCAGTGGTCGCCAGATATGATTGAAGTGCATGTATTATTTGTGATCAAAAGTTAAAATTTCTCACCTTAAGGGCCCCCTGCAGCTCAGCCCCAAGATTTTTACAAAAGAGATAAATCAAGATTCTTACAGGAGAGGTAAACCTGTGACCGATTATATAACATCTAAAATTCAAGATTCTTTAAAAGCAACGCATATACGATCTCCATCGCTAAACTATGCCCGTGGGCGAACTGTATGTATTATTGCACCTTACATTGGAACACTGAGGCGTAGAAATTATTATGAAGTACGCGGGGGTACTAGTGGTCACATTACATCTTTAATGCTGGCTGGGAAACATGAGAACTAAGAAAAATCTTACAGGGCTAGACTAACTGCCAAACTCGAGCAACGCACACTCAAAGACGACGTACGTAGTAGAAACTTGGGAAATGACCGTATATATATGAAATTCAACTAAGAATTTCATGAATGGCCATAAGCTGAACCCATATTATTTGAAGAAGATAAATATAAGGAATTAAGTATTATATATTAGGACGTTTTGAAGGTTAAACCAGAACCCTCAAACTTGTCATGGATAAGCTTCTTCAGGGCCTCGGCCACGGACGGGGAAAGATAATTGGACCAATCTCCAACCTTCGCTTTCCTGAAAAATGTTTTGTTATCGATATCGCAGGGAATAAGATCATCAATTTTTCCACTCTTGTTCACTTCCAAATCTTTCAAATTCTCAAAGCTACACAGCCTGGATATCTGTTCAGGCATCCCGTCCCTTTCTTCCTCCGATGAAAATGGAACCCCCAAGAACTCGGCCAGCTTCTTCACGTAAAACACATCATCTTCCTTCAAGTCTTCGTACTTCAAGAAGAGATTTTGGCCCGGATTCTCTTGGCCGGCCTTCCAATATCCCAACATATGATCCCAGAAAGGGCCAAAATCGATAATCCCAGACATACAGTACTTTTTGCACCACTCATCCAGTGAGATGGAGTAGTGATTCTTGGACTGTAGACTGGATGCAAAGTGCCAGATGGAGATGAACTGGTCCAAGGGATTTCTGCATATATAGACAAGCTTGCATTTGGAATTAGTTTTGATGGAGGCGGGCAGTGCAGAGTAAGGCAAGTGAGTGGAAAGAATTCTAGGGCTGGGAATGTCTTGGAGATTAAAGAGAGGAGCCTTTCGGTAGATTTGGAACTCAAGAGAAGGAACAAGAGCGTGGGGGTTAGCTGAGAGCAGCGGGCTCTCTATGAGGGGATGCTTGCTTCTGTTGGCTACGGCAAAGATGAGGGCTTTCAACCAGGTGGTGCCGCATTTTGGGAAGGAAGCTAAGATCGTATCAGTTTCATGTGCCTGGAAATGCTGTTGACAGGAAACAACGTTCTCAACGATTATCTCAGGACACCAGAAACCTTGATAGAACAGAAGATCGAATCCAGTACAACTCTTTTCTTTGGGAAGGCTTCCAAATAACCCTTCTTCTAGGGTGGGGTTCTGGTTCTGGAAGTTCTCTGACTTTGCCATAGCTGCGCAGATTGAGGCGTGGGACAGAAAGATGATAGCATAGCCGTGCGTCGATGGGTTCTAGCTAGGAAATATATATGGGGCAAAATATATATTTTAACACTTCTACTGGTATGCTTTTTTTTATTTACACACTTAGAATTTTTTATTATTTGAATGACATTCTTAGATTTTAAATTTAATTTAATTGCACTTTTGAATTTTTTTATTATTTCAATCACATATATCTAAATTATGCGAATTTGAGTCAATTGTACAGCTCAATAAATTTATTGAGAATAATGAATTAAGGGGTGTAATTGAAATAATAAAAATTTTAAAAATATAATTGACTCAAAATTATACAGTTTAAATTTTTTTTCAAATAACAAAAAATTTAAATATATAAATAAAAAAAACGTGCAAGTGCAGAGATTCAAATATATAAGATAAGAGTAATGCTATTCGGCCCCGGGAAAGCCACCTCCAAAGCCACTCACAACTAAATTACAAATTTACCCATTGATTAAATTCCTAACATACCCTCAATTCTAATCCAGCCCAAATCCCACTCTTCCTTTCTCTTCCTCTCGCTATCTCTCACACGAGACTTCCTCTCATTTCGACCTTCTCTCTCTCTCACTCTCCCATTCAGCTCGTTCCTCTCGTTCTGGCCATCTCTCTCTCTCTCTAACTCCCGTGCGTTCGACCGAGGCTCTAGAGTCCATTTGGCTCGTTTCGATAATCTTTCTCTCTCAAGCCCATGTGACAATGTCTTTAGTGTCCTTTGGGCTCGTTCCAGGCCTGATCTACATGGAGGTAAGTCTTTAGTTTTATTGGCAATGATTTTTAGCAAAGGTATATATGGCAGTGTTGGGTTTGGCCAAAAGTTTAAGTTTTATAAGATCTATGAAAATTTGGCTATTGGATCTTGTTGGTTTTTTGGTATGTTGGACAATGGCGATAAGGGTGTTGGGTGATTGTCTCGGATCGCTGGAAACCACAGGTAATGGTGGGCGATGGCTACTGGCAGTGCATTTAAATGGGTGTTGGGTTTGACTGAAACTTTAAACTTATATCTACGGAGTTTCGGCCAATTGATCTTGCTGACAGTGCATTTTTAAGTTTGGCCGAAAATTAAAAATCAGATCTACTAAAATCTAACTATTAAATTTGTCCCATATTTTTGTATGTTAACTCTCTTAATTTGGTATTTCTAATGGTAGGCTCTGATCGTGGAAAACTTCGGCCAGCGATGGTCACCGACAGCGTTGGTGGCGGTGATTCTGACTTCTGTCTGTACATACATACATATATTTATATACATTTACATATTCTCTTTTGTAATTATTTTAATTTATATTGTAAATATTGATATTTAGTTATGAATTTGGATTGAAGATATTGAAATTAATATTGAATTTGTGATCTTTGAATATTGTGAAGGATAAAATTAAATTGAATTGATTGAAATTTAAATGTTAATAAATTGAATTGGTTTGTATTTGTTTTGTGAATTTCGAAGTGAAATTATTAAGTTTATTTAAGAATTGAATTGTAAATAGTTTTTATTAATTTTATTTGAATTTAGATATTTATTAATGTGTATATATATTTTAAATTTAAACTAAATAAAATTAAAAAATATTAATAAAATTAAATTTGACAAACAGAAAAAATTTTAATTAAATTTATAACATTTGTGTTTTAAATTAGTCTTCAAGAGCCTTGTTAACAATTTGACATACAGAAAATATTCAAAATGGTAATAGTATGAGTAATTATTCAGTTAGATATATTTTAAATATAATTAAAAATTTGATCAAACATTTGTTGTAAAAAAAATATTCAAAAAATATTCAGTCAAATATTCAAACACTTGAAAATTATAAAATTATTTATATATTATACACTCGTTAGTAATATATTTTACATACTATATAGTGTATAAATTAGAAGATATTTATAATATTCCAATTTTGAAATTAACTACATCAAATTTTAGTTTAATTTTACTCTCTGAAGAATTATGATTTTCAATTTCGAAATGGGTGAAGTTGCAATCTACTGTTCTAGCTCGCATCAAAATATCGTGTATGAACATGGTGTATCTATTTGATACTACACATCATGAATTAAGATTAATTTAAAAAAAAAAATTCTTCGCGTGTCAATTTTAGATTTGACAATTGTTATCGAATGATTTTAAAATTTGATGTAAAAGTTCATGTTGACCAAATCCCTCTCTTAATTTGCATGACTTATTTCGTTATTCACAAGATTATCACATATATATTTAGTTAATTGTGAATTAGAAATAAAATTTGTACTAATTTATTTGTAATATATGATCTCTCTAATGTGAAATAAATACACATCTCATCAATTTTTTTAAGTCTATTCATTTTTTAAATATTACATTAATTAAATTATTATAATAAATTAATACATATTTATTTTGCTTCTTAAATTATATATTATTACTCCATACCTTAACTGATTTAAATATTCTAATATATCAAATGTATAACATATCACTGACTCATCTTCAAATATTCTCTAATTTGTAATATGTGGTTAGATAACAAAGTAAGAGAAAAAAATATAACATAATTATCTTTCGACAGATTTTAATTTTTAAATACATGAGAAATAATTAAAAATATTTATAAAAATTCAAAACAATGCTAAAGCTCAATCTTAGGCGGTGACTCATCCCAATATATAGCAAGGAAACTTCAATTTGGCAGTGAGCTAAGTACATACTCATATATTAAAATCTGAAATTAAAGCTCAAATTAATATTAATCCATTGAAAGTCCTAGCTAGCTAGCTAAGTACATACTCATATATAAAACATGAATAAGAAAAAAAATATAATAATTACTTACACTTGAATTGGGAGACCTTATATAACGATCATCACTTGCATATATCATTTGTATTCCAAACTTAACATGTAAAAATTGTAATTCCATTTAGTTAATATTTTTTCATTTTATTTAATATATATATACATTAATAAATATCTAAATTCAAATAAAATAAACAATAACTATTTACCATTCAATTCTTAAATAAACTTAATAATTTTACTTCAAAATTTCACAAAAAGAAATATAAACTAATTCAATTTATTAACACTCAAATTTCAATCAATTATTTCATTTTAACTTTCACAATATTCAATTGTCACCTCAACACCCCATCAAAAAACATCAACAACAAAAAAATAAAATTAATGTAGAAGAAAGATATAATATATATATATATATGAATGTACGTACACGCAAAAAGCCTAAACTAGTCAAAACCGTTGCCACAAGCGGCCGTTGACGACCACGTTGGCTGGAAACTCCTTCAATCAAAGCCTACCGTTAGAAACACCAAGTCAAAGAGGTTAAAATACACAAAAATGGACCAGATTTAACAGTTGGATTTTCGTAGATTTGATTTCTAATTTTCGGCCACTAACTTAAAAATGCATTGCCAGTCGTCACCGACCACAATGGCTAGTGGTTTCCAGTTATCAGAGACAACCACCCAACACCCTTATCCCCATCGACCAACATTCCAAAAAACCAACAAGATCCAAAGGTTGAATCTCCATAGAACTAAGTCCAAACTTTCGGCCAAACCCAAATAGTAAACACATTGGCAGTCACCGCCCAGCATCATGGCGAGTGGTTTCCAGTGATCCAAGGCAACCATTCAACACACTTATCCCCATCGACCCACATATCCAAAAACCAGCAAGATCTAACAGCTAAATCTCCATAGATCTAAGTTTAAACTTTTGACCAAACCCAAATCATAAGTATATATGTATGAGAGAGAGAGACTTACCTCCTTGTAGATCGGGGCCAAAACGAGGACGTCGGAGATGTTGTGACACGGGATAAGCATAAGGGAGGAATGAGATCATGGAGCGCGAGCGAGAGTGTGAGAGAAAGAGAGAGAGAGTTTGAGTACGAGTAAGAGTGTGAGAGAAAGAAAGAGAGAGAGATGGCCGGAAGGGAAAGGGAGCGACAGTCAGAAGAGAGAGTGAGACCAACGACATGTAAGGAAAGAGAGGGAGAAGGTTGCTTTGAGCGAGCGAGAGTGAGACAGTGAGGGGCATAAATTTGAAATATTTGATTTTGGGTCATTCTTCATATCGTGATATATCGCAAGATTTTAGGCTCGATAAAACACGAGATATCATCACTTGCATTTATCATTTGTATTCTAGACTTAACATGTAAAAATTGTAATTCCATTTAGTTAATATTTTTTATTTTATTATATATATATACATTAATAAATATCTAAATTCTAATAAAATAAACAATAACTATTTACCAATCAATTCTTAAATAAACTTAATAATTTCACTCCAAAAAAAATATAAACTAATTCAATTTATTAACACTTAAATTTCAATCAATTATTTTTTTTAACTTTCCCAATATTCAAAAAATCACAATAAAAAATAAAGTAAAATTTTGAATTCTCACCTCAACAACCAAATCAACATCACCCCCCCCCATCAAAAAACTCAGCAACAAAAAAAAAAAATTAATGTAGAAGAAAGATACAAAATATATATATATATGTATGTATGAACATGCAAAAAGCCCAAACTAGCCCAAATCGTCTCCACGAGCAGCCATCGGCGACCACCGTTGGCTGGAGATTCCTTCAATCAGAATCTACCGTTAGAAACACTAAGTCAATGAGGTTAAAATACACAAAAATAGACCAAATTTAACGGTTGGATTTTCATAGATTTGATTTCTAATTTTTGGCTACTAGCTTACAAATGCATTGACAGTCGTCACCAACCACAGTGGCTAGTGGTTTCTAGCGATCAGAGGCAACCACCCGACACCCTTATCCCCATCGACCAATATTCAGAAAAACCAACAAGATGCAAGGGCCGAATCTCCATAGAACTAAGTCTAAACTTTCAGCCAAACCCAAAGAGTAAACACACTAGTAATCGCCACCCGGCATTGTGGCCGATGGTTTCCAATGATCCGAGGCAACCATTCGACACCCTTATCCCCATCGACCCACATATCCAAAAACCAGCAAGATCCAACAGCCAAATCTTTATAGATTTAAGCTTAAATTTTCGACCAAACCCAAATCGTAAGTATATATGTATGAGAGAGAGAGAGAGAGAGAGAGAGAGACTTATCTCTTTGTAGATCGAGGTCAGAACGAGGACGTCAGAGACGCTGTGACACAGGATGAGCAGAATGGAGGAATGAAACCGTGGAGTGTAAGCGAGAGTGTGAGAGAAAGAACGAGAGAGTTTGAGAGCAAGCGAAAGTGTGACAGAAAGAGAGAGAGTTTGAGTGCGAGCGAGAGTGTGAGAGAAAGAAAGAAAAAGAAAGAGATAGCCGGAATGGAGATGGAGCGACAGTCGAAAAGGAGAGCGAGACCAATGACTGGTAGGAAGAGAGAAGGAGAAGGTTGCTTCGAGCAAGTGAGAGTGAGACAGTGGGGGCCATAAATTTGAAATATTTGCTTTTGGGCCATTCTTCATATCGCAATATATCACAAGATTTTAGGCTCGATAAAACGCGAGATATCACGATATTTCGAGGGTGGCTTTCTAGGGAGCTGAATAGCATTACTCATAAGATAATAATTGTTTGCAAGTCATATTCGTGTCATGTCGAGACACAAGGATAACACATATATGGTTAATCCAAATTAACAAGACTTGTTTAAGTAATTAATCATGTTAAATCTCTCAATCTTAACGCATACATAGTAAATGGGTGACACAATTAGACACACATAATTCATTTATCGTGTCACATATATTATAACATATTAACTCATTTATTATATAGGTCATTCTAAACTCATTATAAAGATAACATGAAAAGGCTGTTAAATATGTTTTAACACATTTAATACATTAACTTATTAAGAAACATTTAATCTGTTAATAAACAAATAGCCTAAGTTACTTGTTCACTTATTATTCTGTTAACTAAAATTGATTCATTGCCCACTTCGAACAATAATTATGTTGTCAGAAGCAGACTTGAGCTAGCCACGTCGAGAAAAAAATTTAAGTAAGGGTGCACACGGTTCAGTCTGGCCAATTTTGGGCCAAGAAAATTCATCGAACCGTACATGCGGTTTACACTTATAAGCAAACCGACTGGTCTGACTTGCTGAGGAGAAACCGCACTGAACCACACCGCAGTGTGGTTCGATTTTCGCGGTTTGCTGGAAATGCAACAACTCTCAGTTCACCATCACCAAACTTCCACACTCACTCATCGACTAAGATTTACTCCAAATAATAAAAGCTTCGAACCCATCTTATTTTAGTCAAGATATTGCAGTACCTTGATTGAAATGGCATCGTGAGCTAGTCTGGTACGGCAGGCGACGGGGGTCGGTTCGTCGCAAACTTCGTCTCTCTCGCTTCGGTCGGTGTCTGGGTGCATCGGGTGGGTCAAGTCCATGTGCATGGCAGCGGCAGCCGGCGGGAGGATGGGTCGATTCGTCGCAAGCTTCATTGCTCTCGCCTCGGTCGGTGTCTGGGTACAGCGAGTGAGTCAAGGCCAGGTGCGTGGTAGCGGCGGCTAGCGGGGGCATGGGTCTGTCGGTGAGAGACCTGGTGCGACGAAGGGTGCGTCGCCGTTGCCAACGCCGACAGAGGAAGAGGGGGAGAGAGAAGTGATTTGGGGATTTAGGGTTACTGGTTAAACACCCCCCTCTCCCGCTGCGTTTCTCATTTTATAATTTATATTCTATATTATATATATATATATATTATTCTAATTAAAGGATAATCGGGTGGTTCAGTTTCAAACCGAACTGCCAACCTTCAAACTGCGAAACGCGATTTGGAGGTTTTCCAAACCGCACCGAACCGCCTCTTTAAAAAAATCGTGCGATTTGGTGCGGTCCGATTTCGTGTGAATAGTTTTTGCAATTCACCAATTTTTTTGAACACCCCTAAATTTAAGCCACTCGACGGGCAACAATTATGTTGCTAGAGACGCGGATGTGGGCTAGCCATGTGGAGCAATAGATTTAAACCACCCGCCCCCATCACCACCCCAATCAAATCAACTCCACCCCACTCCCCAATTAATAATTTTAAAATTTAACTTATTTTTATTTTACTATATTTATGTATATATATTGAATGGATAAGATTTTGTTTTGTTACATTAATTAACAATTTCTGATTTAAGAAATTCTTAATTTGCTTCATTTTTGTATTTAGCCAAATCTAATATAGTTGGTATAAATTCCGCCACGATCATTAGCAATTTCAAATTTAACTAATCCTTATTTTACTTTATTTTGTAACTTTGCTTCTCTTAATTTGCTGGAATTCTAAGGATTTTCACCTTTTTTTTGTCATTCGGAAAAAGATGTATGTTGTGGAGTGGCTTAAGAAAATCTCAAAAATTTTAAAATAAGAGAAGTATTTTGCATAAATTCGGATGATCTCGAAGTCTCCCAAATAAGAGTTCCCCAGAGTCCCCGAAGAGTTTTTAGGACAATCAAGCTTCAACATGTAAAAGTATGAAGACTCTGAAAAGTCTTTAGACTTATTTGGAGGATACTCATCGGGGCATTTTATCCCAAACATACCTCCAGGCCCTCCAACCTTATCAGATGCATCTTTCCCGAAAAGTCTGGAGACTCTTGTCTGTGGATCCCACCAAGTATCTATAAATACTCGTCTGCGCCAAGGCAAACGGATCTTTTGACCGATCTTTTTCCTGACTCTTCTCCGGACCTATTGGAACCTACTGAGACCTTACACACTCTAAGACTATAGTCTCGAAAACTTAAGACACTGAACCTCACATTACTGATAAGGAATCCACTCCCCCAAAGACCCATAACTGGACATACTACTCACGTAGTTGCATGCATCTGCATCCCTATTTTTTAGACATCAAAGTCTGATTTAGGTATTGAAGCACCTACGTGAGGAAGATCCCCGTGTGTCTTTTAACTATCTTTGTGGCTGCAAATACCCCCGAAAACTCCCAAAACTATTCCTTGAAGACCCTTGAGATAGTCACCCGAAGACTGTTCCCTGAAGACTTCTTGGGGGCATCATTTTCCCTGAAGACTCTGAAGACCCTCCAAGGACCTCTAAGCTTCAGTCCTTTCGGGCCAAAGAACAAACCCCAACCTTTGTTGACTCCTCGAGCAACATCTTGTATCTCTTGATTTTCTCAAAGGACTATTTTGATTGTTTACAAGATAAATAAATTTAATTATTTTATTTTGACAGCAACAAAAAAACAAGTAATTGGTTCTTTCATCACAAACCATATATATTTGTGGAAATTCATATATCTTCACAAAATTTTCATAAAAAGCTTACTATAATAAAATATAATAGTAATAATTCTACAATTTTAATTAAGTTGATATATATTAGAGATATGTTTGTTTTTAGTTTTTAATTTTGAAATTTTTGTGTTCGATTTTCCCTTTCTTGGAAAATAAAAAATGATTAATTATTTAATTCCTGTTTGCTGCCATCTTCAAAATTTTAAACAAAAACATAGAAATGTCATTTGATAAATCTAGTTTTGTCAAATTATTTGAATTTTTTGAATTGCAAGTCCTCGTTATATAATTTTATTTTTACATATAAATTATTTGTGAAAAGTTATTAAATTGAAGAATTGGGGGAGGAGGAAGTTGACAGACAGATTGACAAAGAGAAATTCTATTTGTAATCAAACGTTTTACTCTTCGCAACCTACTTTTAATATTCCTAAAGTACCCTGAGATGAAAACTCATATTTGTCCTTTATTTAAATATTTGACACTTAATCACCTATCATTACTCTTCAAGCGCGTGCACTTACTTTCTCGACTATCATTGCCACAACCACTTTACTCACCCACAACTGAATATCGTGCAACCATTATTATTCAACACCGAGCATTACACAACCACTATTATTCAACACCAAATATTACTCAGCCCAATTCTTCTCACCATAGCTAATTATCATTTACTATCAACAATTACTATCACCAATATAAGATTATTATCTGCAAATGTTTACGCAGAGTTTGATGAAGAAGATAATGAGTATTCCTGTTTCAATGATAAACAACACAATTTACAACATCTATCACTAGTTCAAGCACATAATTTACACATACACGACGGATGAATTTAAAAAAATAAGTTTAATTAAAAAATAAAAAGTACCCATTCACTGTTTGAAGCCCCGAACCCCAGGGTTCGGGGGCTAGGGAATGCCCCGAACCCTGGGGTTCGGGGGATCCCTCGAACCTCGAGGTTCGAGGGATGCCTCGAACCCCGAAGTTCAAGGTTTGGGGGATGCCCCGAACCTCGGGTTTCAGGGTTCAGGGGATGCCCCGAACCCCGAGCTTCAAGGCTTGGGGGATGCCTCGAACCTCGGGGTTCGGGGCATCCGTAACTGCCCGAACTCCAGATCTCCCAGAAATGTCTCTCACTTATATAATATCTTATTTTTAAAAATTGAAATAATTTTTCAATATTATCAAATAACATGCATCTATATAATTTATTTTTAAAAATAACATAATTTATAACATCGATCACTAGTTAAATCACATAATTTACATGGGGTTCGGGGCATCTCCCAGCCCCCAAACCTCGGGGTTCGAGGCATCCCCCACCCCCCGAACTCCAAAATTCGGGAGGTTCTAAGAACTTCGAATCTATTAATTCGGAGAAAATGAATTCTCCCGAATCTTGACAGTAGAAAATTATTAATATTTTTAAAAATTAACATAAATAACATGCATCTATATAATTTATTTTTAAAAATAACATAATTTATAACATCTATCACTAGTTAAATCGCATAATTTACATACACTACTAATGAATTAAATCACATAATTTACATACACGACAGATGAATTAAAAAATAAGATTAATTAAAAAATAAAAAATAAAAAAAATCCTTCAAATGTGCCTTGAAATCCCGAACCCCAAGGTTCGTGGCCTGGGAGATGCCCCAAACTTTGGGGTTCGAGTAATTTGGAGTTCTTCGAATCTCGAAGTTCGAGACATCCCCTAACCTCTGAACCCCAAAATTCAAGAGATCCCAAGATCTCCGAATTTATAAATTCAGAGAAAATGAATTCTCCCGAACACTGAGGTTCAGGAGAATATATATATATATATATATATATTTCATATATTATAATTATATATAATTATAACTATGCATATTATACATATAATATGTATGTATATATATAGTTATATTATGTATGTATATATATATAATAAAATTTTAGTTCTTTTATAAAATATAATTATAATATTATAAATACTATGAGAATGATTTCATATTACATAGCCATATATATATTAAATACATATATAAGTTATATTTCTTCTGAATCTATTAATTTAATTCATCCGTAGTATATGTAAATTATGTTATTGAACTAGCAATTGATATTATAAATTATGTTATTTTTAAATATAAATCATATAGATGCATGCTATTTGATAATATTAAAAAATTATTTTAATTTTTTTAAATATTAATAATTTTTTGTTGACTTATATCCATTTAGTTATAGTTGCTGTTATTTGAATAATAGAGTGGATTTGCTACGCGTGGAGATATGTTTTAAATGATGGGTGTTTGAAGGGTATGTTTAGAATATGGATAGTTATAAAAAGAAATCATTCTAATTGTAAATAGTAAAAATTAACCCCCTCTCGTCTGTTATCCGTCATTATACACTTCTTTTTCTCTCTGCGTGTACCTCCAACCCCACATCATAACTCAGCCACAAATGCTGCTGGTCCATCATAACTCAGCCACAAATATTTCCATATTGTGATTACCTGTCCAGATTCGACTGTGATGTTACCAGCATGGTTGGTAACATTTATTAGTTCATGTATTATTGAGATATTTTATTTAACTTTATTTTTACTTTATATCCGTGGGTTAAATGCCGTGTTTGCTAATATTTTATTAACAAATAAAATATTTTAAAATTAAAAATAACATATCTTCCCTAAAATACAAAACATCACCTCTATTTAAAATGGTGAACGTGAATCTGAAAATGCTATTGGGTTGGGTTTTCCTCTTAGTTGGAGAATGGCTCAATAATTATCCGATAATGGTTGGGGCGTTTTATCAAAGAATGGTTCAGTTTCTTTTACTAGTATCTTTATTTCACGAGACTAAAATACTCTTAATGAATTAGGATTTTTTTTTAACCTTTTAAAGTATAAAATTCGTGTATAATAGATGGGCAAAATAGAAGAAAAGAACAGAAGAAAAATGACAAATTTATGAGAGAAATTCAAATTTTCGTTCTTACCCGTGCAGTTGTGATTGCACAGCAGATCAGATGGTCGTTTGTGCTCCGATTGATATGAAATTTTGAGGGTATATTCGAGACTCCTTGTTTTAAGATCTGGATGGTGAAGATTTAATTTAGTGGTCTGGATCTTTGAGAATCAAGCCATTTTCATTTTACTTTGTGATTTGGCTTGGTTTTCTATTTTTGCTTGCGCAACAATGACCGAACAAGCGATCTGGTGGTCTATTCTGGTCTGATTGAATTGAAATTTGTAGGGATACATTCTACACTCATAGTTCTAAGATCTAGACGGTGGAGATCTGTTTTGGAGGTTGGGATCCTTGGGAATCGAGTAGTCTTGGTGCTGCCACCTGGTTCAATTTGTTCTTCATTATCTTTTTAGTTATTTTATTGCTTTGAAATAATATTGATTATGTTTTGTCTTTTGCCTCTTGTGACTATTGAGAGGATTTTGTAATTTAGATTTGGTGATATTATTGGAATTTTTTGGTGGATTTCGATCCCATAGTTTTTACTCCTCAAATTAAGGGAATTTTTCACATAAACTGATTATCTCATTTATTTTTGTAATTGTACTTGATATTTGGTTAGTTGTTTTGTTTCCTCACAAATTTTCACAAGAAGGGATTTGGTATAGTGATCCCACCAAATGCAGAAGCTGATGGAAATTTATAGTTCTAGATGAGAAAATGAAAAGTTTCTACAATAAATTTATGTACCAAATGTAGAATTAAAAAAATTATTAGTAATCAATTTGTTATTTCACATCATTTTTAAGTAATATTTGCTAACGAAGATATAGACTAAAAAAAATAAAATATAAAAATATTTTGAATAAAAATATTTTTATTGTATTATTAAATTTATCTGAAAAGAAATAATTTGATTTCTTATTTTATATTTTTTAGATAAATTTATTTCTGTCTTCTTTCGGATAAGTAATATTGAATGTTACAGATAAGTTATCTTGATGTAACATTATCTTATTCATTTTAACAAACGATATTTTAGCATATTTTCAACAAAAAATGTGAATATATTAATAATGTAATAAATTTATTTTAATAACTATTTCTTTCACAAAAAAATTAATATTTACATGTATTGGTAAATGAATAGTTTTTAAATATAATACATGTTGGGTTCAAAATTTGTAAAACTAGAAAGGTTATTATTTGTGTTGATTTGTAATTTTTTAATTTTTATATTTCTTAAAAGTAAGAGTATGTAAAATTTTGATTTAGTCAAAATAATCGAATCCAAAATAGACGGAACAGAAGAAAGAAGTGAAAAAGAAAAGAAAGAAAATGGAAAGAAATGCATTAATGAGGTGGTTCAACTGACAACTGGTATGAAAGGAAGCTATCATTCAATCTCATTGTCCATTCCATTAAATGACCGACCCATTACCACCATGGCTTCTCGCACTGTCACCTCAAACAGCTATTAACGCCTATTCAGCATTAAATGGCGACATTACTCGGCAACAATGGGGTGGGCTTTTTGGGCAACAAGATAAATCAGATTCGGTCTCTCCCTATTTGAGCCCGGCCATCTCTCCCGTACGGCATTAAATGCTGATGGTCCTTCCTTGCAATGGACAAGTCTCTTCGCTATTTCAGGATCATGTTATTCGTACCGGAAGAGTTTTACATGGGAGTTTATAACTAATTTTTTTGTGAAAATTTGAGAATTTATGATGGTAAATTTATAATATTCTCTTCTCTTAAATTCTTTTTCTCTCCCTTCCCTCTCTAATAACCGCACCTTGCTCTGTTCTTTGCCCTTCAACACTATCTCTCACTGCCTTTCTCTCGTCGTTGCCTCCACCTCGCCACCCACTACTGTCTCGTCCTTGCCACCCATCGTCGTCGCTGCCTCACACTCACTACTTGTCATTGCATCCTCGCCTTGCCCTCGTCGCTCACTACATCCTCACCTGGCCATCTCGCCTCTCGCAGTGGCAGTCGGCCAGGTGTCAGTCGACCCTCGTCGCCCACTACATCCTCACTGAGTTGTCTCGCCTCTCGCAGCAGCAATCGGCTAGGAGTCAGTCATTGGCTAGGCGAGGATACAACGGGTAGCAAGCGACAAACAATTTGTTTCTAAAATATATATTATTTCTTTCAATTGAAACAAATTATAATAAAAAAAATTAATTTTGAATGACCAAAAAAATTAATTAATGAGGTGGTCCAACTGGCAACTAGTATGAAAGGAAGCTATCATTCAATCTCATTTTCCATTCCATTAAATGACCGAAAAAATTAATTTTGAATGGCTAAGTCAAGATGCATTAAATGCAAACCTGCCCAAAATTAACGTCGGAGAGCCATCTCGATTTTGGGTAGAAATCTTACTAACGATGTAATTTTTCTTTTCTTTTTCTGATAATAATATATTACTCTACCCCTCAAATAATGTTAAAAATTATAATTAATCGGTAATGATATTATCAATTATATAATATTTTTTATTAAAAAAATTATATATTATTATCTTTTTTATTTAATATCATTTTTAATTAAAATATATCACATATCTAATACTACTATAATAAATCATGAATCTTAATATTAAGTCGTCTCCATATGGCTCTAGAGCTTGTAGGGACTTAAAAAAAGGGCGAGACCGACCCCTTACCACGATGGGTGCTCACACGGTCACTTCAGTCAGCTATTAACGCCTATTTAACGGGTAAATCACACCAAAGTTTACAAAACTTTATCGTTCTTTTCAATTTGGTCACTAAACTTCAATTCCTTCCAAAGTGATAACAAAACTTTAAAATATTTTGCAATATGGTCACTAAAGTGATTTTTGGACAATTTTTTGCCAAAATTACTGACATGGCAATGGCCACATCATCACTACGTCAGCGCCACATCATCGCCACGTCAGCAATTTCAGGTAGGATCCATCAAAAAATCACTTTAGTGACCACATTGTAAAATATTTTAAAGTTTTATTATCACTTTGTAAGGAATTGAACTTTAGTGACCAAATTAAAAATGACGCCAAAGTTTTGTGACTTTTGGTGTGATTTACCCCTATCCAACATTAAATGGCGACACTACTCGGCAACAATGGGGTCAGCTTTTTCGACAACAAGATAAATCAAATTCAGTTTCTCCCTATTTGAGCCAGGCCATCCCTCCCGTACGTCATTAAATGCTGATGGTCCTTCCTTTAATGGCAATGGATGACTTTCTTCAATATTTCAGGGTCATGCTATTAATATTGAAAGAGTTTTATAGAGAGATTTACAGATGATGTTCTCGCGAGAAATTGAGGATTTATCACGATAAATTTGCAATATTCTTTTCTCTCCTCTTCTCTCTCTCCCATTCCCTCTCCAGTAACTGCACCTCTCTCTCCCTTTTCCCCTTCAATACTGTTTGTCATAGCCTTCCTCTTGCCATCACCTCCGCTGCTGCCTTGCACTTGTCACTTGACGCCTGCCACTTATCGTTGCATTCTCTCCTAACTGATCGTCATCGCCCGCCGACCTCGCTGATTGTTGCATGCACTCACCCTCATTGCCCATTGCATCCTTACATGGTCGTCTCTCTCTCGCAGCAGCGGTCATCCAAGCGTCAACCGTTGGCTAGGGCGAGGCAATGGTGACGGAAGACGCGAGGGCGAGGTGGCGACGACGGTGAGGTAGTGACGTGTGGCGATAAGAAGGCTATGAGAGGCGGTGCTAAAGGGAGATGAGAGAAGAAAAAATAGGAGAGGATGGGGGAGATGAGAGAAGGGAAAAATGATCATTAAGAGAAGAAAGAAAGAGGCAAAATGGTATTTTCAAATCATCTTATATGTACAAATAGCATTAGGGAAATTCTATTCGCATACAGGGTTTTACTCTTCGCAGCTATATTTTAATATACCTAAAATACCCTATTTTGAATACTCATTTTTACCCTCACATTCACTTTCTTGCTCAATCAATTACCCGCCACCCATTCCTTTTAAAACCGCCATCCATCCTTTCCAAAACAAAGACAATATAACAAAAAAATACCAGATCCAATTTATGTAATACAATAAAAAAATATCACTACAACAAAAAATACACACATATACATTAACAGTTGCACCTGTATATACATATATACATTAACACACACACACACACACAAACATATATATATGTTTGTGTGTCTGTGTGCGCGTGTATATATATGTATGTGTGTTTTTGTATATATATATATATATATATATAGTATGTGTGATTATTTATTTTCATCTATTTTTTGTCTTTGCTCATTGTGAACTTTTTTTGTATTTCGACAGCAGCGTATGGTTGGTGATGAGAGAGAAAGTGGGCAGAATATATATCTGTTTGTCTGCATTGTATATGTGTGTTTATACACACATATATATATGTGTGCGTGTTTTTTTAATGATTGTAAAGAGTAAAAAAATGGCTGGGAATAAAATTTCCCATAGCATCATCCTTCAACCTTCATTTAACTTATTTCAACCAATGAACATAAAGCAAACAAGTTCGCAGCCCAACAAGAACAAATAAATAAAAATATATATTATTTCCACAGTATATAATATAAAAATATATTCATATAAGTCATACCTAATTATAAATTAAAATATATATTATTTCTACAGTATAAAATATGAAAATATATATTATGTAGCAAACAATTTGTTCCTAAAATATATATTATTTCTTTCGATTGAAACAAATTATAATAATCAAAAACAATCACGAATAAAAGACAAATAATTTAACAAACAACCTAGAAAAAATAAACAAATATTATATATTAAGCAATTACATCAATAAAAGACACCAAAGAACTAAAATATACAAAACATAAAAAATAATATAGAACGATAGCAGTACATATAAAGAATAATACTTGCAACAATTGCATAAAATAAATGTATTCCCAACAAAATACGTGAATACGTGTATGCAATAAATATATCTTAATAAATATTTTTTCTATAACAATTTCATGGTAATAAATATATATTGATAAATAATTTCACAGTAATATAAATATATATATATATATTGATAATCACAATGAATAGTATATTGTGCGACAGTCACATCTAATGGTTTATTGGTTGGCCTCAAAACTGATCATTTTGAACAAAGAAAGCCATTCATTTCGAGGAAATATTAATGGAGTCGTCGAAGGGAAGAATTAAATGAATTCTGATGTATGTTGCATGGAGGAGAAATTGACTGCGATTTTGTTCACGATCCTTTTAACTAAGGTCAACGTGTTCACTCCTTGATAGGGGTGTTGTATTTTTGGGCGGAAAAATATTGCAACATAAGCTGACATATGTGGCCTTATTTTGTCAATATATAATGTCATTTGTCAAATTAAAGCATGCAGGCATACGCAGGTAGAACTGTTTTAATGTAATACACAGAATAGGAAATTATTTTGTTGAAAAAATATGTCCCATGTTTGTCTTTCAATGCTCACGCCTAATATATACACCTGCTCCTACCATCCCGCTGTCATCTTCCCTTTGATTCCCCGCCGCAACCCTCACCACATATCCGCCGCCAACTCACCCCCGGAGACCCTCCGACCGCACCCCGGCGACGGGAATTAGACGACAGTAAGCACCCGTCAGTTCTCACATCATTGTTAACACCTCGTCAAACCCTTCCAATACTACATTCCAACTGACTTTCAACCCATCCAAGTCACCCACCGCCGAGGCCTCTTCATCGTCGACGTCAATATTGACTCGGAATACGCCTTTGGCATCGATTTGAAGTTGGGCGCCTGGTTTTACAACGTTCGGAATATAAGAATCGTCACCGTCGTGGACATGAATTGTGAAAATAAGATTGGTCAGCAGAAAACGGGTTTCCCGGGCTTTACAAGGCGGCGCCCCGCTGATATCCCAGCCGAGAGCTAGGATCGGCGGTTGGATACGGCCGCATCGGGGGCACGGAGGGCGGAGAGAGGGGGGAACCGAGAAGTAGAAATTTGCTTCCACAGATGGCCGAAGGACATACAAAGGAACCAGGATTTGCAGACGCAAGAAGCCATGCATGGCTAGGGTTTTCCGGGTCAAGGCGAGTGGCGAAACATTTTGAATGTCACACTAGTCATTAGATTATGATTTTTAAAATAATTATAAAAATAAGAATAATCTTAAGTACGATTTTACATTAGTAATTATAATTATATTGTTATTAACTTGTATAATTACATTTGTAATCAACCAATTAACTTTATTTACAGTTCTATCCAAAACTATTTTAATATATTGAATAAGTTAATAAAATTGTTAATAAAAAATATTTTTTTAAATTAAAGAATAGGCAATCAAGATATAAAAAATATATGTAATTAGCATTCAAAATTGAAAAAAAAAATTTAAATTAGACTTAAAAGTAATAATTATACAAATTAAAATTGGTCTAAAAAAACTAGTAAATGATTACATATTTTATGAGAAATAATTTTGATAATTGTTCTGATATATATTTTAAGGTAACACTTTTATTTGATTAAAATTAAAAGAATGCATTATTAATTTGAAAACTAATACTATATTAAATTATTTAAATAAACAAGAAAAATATTTTGCTACTTAATTTTAGGCTAAGATTTTGTGACAGGTTACAAGGGCAGAAGAAAATGTTCCAAATATCTCATAGAATCTTCAATGCTAACATATCTCCAGCTAACGACGCTCAACACACCCACCCCCACCATCGCCAACGTCATCTTGCCCCCCTTCCCACCGTTTCGCCTCAACCCTAACCTCAAATACGCCGCAAACCCACTCCCAGAGAGGCTCGAACAGCACGCCGGCGACGGAAGCTCTGCCAAGAACCACCCATCGGTCCGTGGCAGGAAGCTGCCTTTGCCCTTGCAGTAGTCCATCATTGTGAACATCCCTTTAAACCCTTCCAACACCATGTTCCAAGTAACCTTCAACCCATCCAAGTATTCCACCGCCCAGAGATTCTCATCGTCCACGTCTATGTAGAACCGGAATACGCCGTCGGCATCGGTATCAAGTTCCGCGCCCGGTTTTACTACGTTGAAAATACAAGAATCGTCCTCATTGTGGACGTCAATAGTGAAGATGAGGTATTGGCCTAGAGTAGAGTACCTCATTTCCATACTGTGATTACCCGTCCAGATTCGACTGTGATGTTACCAGCATGGTTGGTAACATTTATTTGTTTATGTATTATTAAGATATTTTGTTTAACTTTATTTTTAATTTATATCCCTGGGTTAAATGCCGTGTTTGCTAATATTTTATTAATAAATAAAAATATTTTACAATTAAAAATAACATATCTTCACTAAAATACAAAACATCACCTCTATTCAGAATGGTGACGGTGAATATGAAAATGCTAAAATGCAAAACATCACCTCTATTCAGAATGGTGACGGTGAATATGAAAATGCTGTTGGCTTTGGTTTTCCTCTTAGTTGGAGGATGGTCTAATAATGGTTGGAGCGTTTTATCAAATAATGATTCAGTTTCTTTTACTAATATTTTTATTTCATGAGACTAAAATGCCCTTAATAAAATAGTTTTTTTTTAACCTCTTAAAATATACAATTCGTGCATAATAGATGGGAAAAATAGAAGAAAAAGGGCAAATTTTTGAGAGATTCAAATTTTCATTCTTGCCTGCACAACTGTGATTGAACAACAGATCAGATGGTCGTTTGTGCTCTGATTGATATGAAATTTTGAGGGTATGTTCGAGACTCCTTATTCTAGGATCTAAATGGTGAAAAATTGATTTTGTGGTCGAGATCCTTGAGAATCGAGCCATTTTCTTTTTGGTTTATGGTTTGGCTTGGATTTCTATTTTAATTACTTGCGTAATAGTGCTCGAATAGGCAATCGGACAGTCTATTCTAATTTGATTAAGCTTAAATTTGTAGGGTACATTCTAAACTCGTGATTAAGCTTAAATTTGTAGGGTTTTAAGCATCTTTTTTATTAGAATGAAGAATTTCCAATTTCCTCTGCCCGCAAGAAGGTGAAAAAGCTAGGTGGAGGATGGTCCAATCAAAATAAAAATTACAGTAATGATGAGACAAATAAAGAGTTTTAAGTAGAATTGGGAGCATCGCATGAGTAGAATTGGATTGAATTTAGGCTTCTTAATGGGTTGTTTTAATATATTTTAGTTTTAGTATTGGAATAATTTTATTAATTGATAAAATATATTTATTATCAATCAATAAAAATATATAATACAAAAAATGATGTGTATTAAATACAATTTAATAAATGTCATGAAAAACTCGATTGTTAGCAAAACCCTCCAAAATTTTTAAGTTCACGGGTCATCAGTTCTAAAATAATCAATCCTTAAATAATCATCCTCACTAATTAATCTTCTAAAATGGTGCTTCCGTGATGATAAATTAGCGTTGTTATGATAAACTAGATTTAATTAATCACTAAGTTTTATGATTGATGCAGTTCTTCAGTACTTTAACTATTTAATTTTATCATTATTAATAATAGATTTTGTTGGGGTATCCTTATTAAAATTCAAACTGGTCGTCAAACTAGTCGGGGAATAGGTTCACTACTTTATAATTGGCAGATTATGGTCGAATAGTTATGTATTTATTTTTTATGGCCATGGTCAAATGGTTGGTTCATAAACTTAGATCCCATGTATAATAATTTCATTGTTTAAATTATATGAACATATTTATTAATATTTTAAAAATGTTAAAATAACAAAAACATAATCAGCATTCATAATCACAAACCTAATGGCACGAAGTTATCATGCCTCAGATTATGAGTGAATGTTTCTAAATTAGAATTCGAACTAGAAGTGACACTAATGTTGCCTCTTAACGGACCAACCACATGGGCTGCCGTGCAGTACACAATTCTCATCAAACAACTGATAGAATCCTTTACAGACGACAAACGATAAGGTATTATAAGAGAAGTGGTCTTGTTGCCACGCAAGACTATTTTTCCTGATAAGGTTCCCTTCACTCGTGGCAAACCTGCCCTTATGCTTCTTCATCGCAGATTTTCCCAAGTCTCAGTAGTCATATTTATGTTTACCTCAAAGACTAAGCCATGCATGTGTAAATATGAACTAATGCAGACTATGAAATTGCAAATGACTCATTGAATTACAAAGAAGCTAACCAAGATTAGGGATTTTTAAATTTTTTTTTTCAGTTAGACGAATTTGTCTATCTATTAAAGAATATAGATTTTGAAATATTACGATTATTTAATACTTCAAATAAAAACTAAACCGATTCTTAGTGAACTAGTAGAAATGATCAACTGAATCGATAAAACTAACCAATCAATTTGAGTAGTTTTAATCAATTTATGCACATCAATGGTTTGCTTCTTTTTTTTTTAACGAATATGTTGGATTGGTTCAATTTTAACAACTATAGTCCTTAGCATGGTCTTCTTCATTTTTTGTTGCTTCTCATCATGCTTTTTTAAACTAATATGTGAGTTTGATTCGATTTTAACAATTATAGTCCTTAATATAGTCCTTTTCATATTTGTTGCTTTTGGTCACAATGCATGCTTTTAATTATCACCCAAATAAACATATTTCTTACTCTAATTTCATAGCCTTCTTAACTAGAAACATTGTACATTACTCTTTGCTAATTTGTCTCTTTGTGAGTGTGTTATAGAAGATTTAGTAACCAGACATTCTCATCTGTTTTCTCTACATACACTCTACTTAGTAATGGATGCCAAGATGCTCTTTTAGGGTTTTTCTTTGGTGTTAGTTTCATTGAATTTTATACGTTAGAGTCGCTTTTATTAAAAATATGTAACATATAGGGTTCGTGATTAATATAGTTTAAAAATAGAAGAATAAGATTAATAAACACATTTGTAAGTTAAGTGAACAAACAAAATGAAAGAAATTTGTAGCATATGAGATAAGAGGAGGATTAAAAAAAAAATTAGTAGAAAATATTTAGACATATAAGATATAGTGCTCGTTTAGAAGATATGATCACAGATAAAGATGATCAGATAATTAAATTTTTGATAATTAACTTTATTTAATGAGATAAGATTTATAATCGTTGTGGTGTATTATTATTGCTTATATATAGGTATAATATGGACTTTGATATTAAGCCTAGACTAGTTCCATTGTGCACCCAATTCTTTCACTTGACTATTAGTAAGGTAGAGGGAATTTCAAAGGAAACAAAGAAGATCACTTCACATACACATTAATTGTACTTGTTGCATGGCCCTCTTAAAGCCTTCATTTCCTACTTCCTATGCATATTGTTGTCTTAATATTGCCCCGAAAGTGATATTACATTGCAACAACCACAACCATTATATATATATATATGTATGTATGTATTAGTTCACTATTCCGATATAACAGAGACAAGCCATAATTGAGTGGTCATATCTAATCCCATGGACTTGTTAGAAAACAAATTATTTCACAAACACAAATTAACAAAACTTTGCCTATATACATATAACTTTAAGTTTTATTTTTTCTTATCGTTGTTCGTCCCCCTATTGACTCCGCCCCTAACAGGGGGAAGAACCGAGAACGGCCTTCTGGCCTTCCGTCTTGTGGAGCCTATTAGGATGGTTTGTTAAACATAAGAAATTATGGCTGTTTCTTCTACTGATCTACGGATTTTGTCCTTTGTAACGCCCCGTTTTTAGGGCGCGTCATAAATTGGATAATTTTACGATAATAATTTTTTTTTCTTCAAACACTAAGGTATATCATATCATTCCTCGTATCTATTTCAAAATTTCCATACACTACAAGAATTTCGGATTTTAGCGACGAAATATTTCCATCGCTAAATTCAAAAATCCGTTGCTAAATCAATTTAGCGATGGACTTTTTCCGTAGCTGAAACAATTGTCACTATATTTTTTTTCGACGCATCCGTCACCAATATAGCGACGAAAAATTTCCTGTCGCTAAATGTATTTTTTTTTAAATTTAGCGACGGAAATTTCAGTCGCTATTTTTTAAAAAAATTATAAAAAAATTAAAATTTATTTTAGCGATTGAATATTCCGTCGTTATTTTTAAAATTTTTTATAAAATATATTTTTTATTTTTAAAATATAAAATTAAAAATTAAAAAAATATATTCTGTCGCTAAAGCATATTTATAAATAAAAATTAAAAATTAAAAATTAAAAAATAATAATAATAATTAAAAAATAAAAAAATATTTACACTATAATCTGACAAACATAAAATTATTAAAAAAGAAGATAATTAATTAATACTTAAATATTTAAACTTTAAATATAATCAAATACAGAATAAAATTAGAATACTAACAAACATTTTTAATAATTGACTGAAAATAAAAAAAATATATAAATAAATAAAATAACACACACAAAAAAAGAAAGAAACATACAAAATATATGAACAGCAAAAAAAATAATAAATAATTTTTTAATGAAATAACATAAACAAAAACATATGAAAGAAATAAAAGAGCATTTGTTTCACTGAAAAAACATATAAAAAAAATAATAATTTCTTTCTTTTTTGCTTGGAAAGAAAGAAAAATAAAAAAAATTATAAAAAAAGTTAAACTAATACTGAAAACACTTCAAATTTACTTAAATTTAACTGAGCTACAAACAAATTTTAAAAATAAAAAGCAAAATAAATATCTAAAAAAAAAAAAAATTAACCTAGGCAAGGGCGAGGGGCTGCAAGTGAGAGACGCGGGCTAGGGCGAGGGGCAGCGAGCGAAGGTAAGCCGCAAGCGAGGGCGACAGAGCGAGCAAGCGAGAGATGAGGGCGAGCAGCGAGAGGCGAGGGCGAGGGCGAGGCCGCAAGCGAGAGCGAGACAGCGAGTGAGAGGCGAGATCAAGCTAGGGCGAAGTAGTGACCGAGAGTGAGAGCGAAAGAGCGATCACTACAAAAAAAATCAGTTTTAGTGACGGAAAAATCCGTCACTAAAAACATAAAATCCGTCACTAAATTTTTCTGTGACGGGTTTTGTGACGGGGTAAAATCCGTCACTAAAGATGTAATACCCCGAGAGCCCAGAGAAGTTAGAATATATCGAGGATAGTGTAAGAAAGGAAACAACACCAGCTGGATACCTTTTGGGCTGAATGTTGGCAAAGAACTCCCAAGTTAAGCGTGCTTAACCTGGGGTAATCCAGGGATGGGTGACCCCCCTGGGAAGTTCGTGTAGGCCCATCAGGGTAAGTTGTCCCGGTTCTTCCTATCGCTCGAGCGGGATGTTACAGGTGGTATCAGAGCCGACCCCCGAGCCTCTGAGCGCGGTGGTGGGGCAAACCTCAGCGAGGAGGCTGAGTCCCGAGGGGGGTGTGAGGCCCCTATGGGGGGTGCGTGTAGGCACCTTAGGCAAATCCCACATCGGCCATGCACGGGGGGAGATCTGGGACCAGTTGTAAGGTCGCATGACGAGGACGTCATGTGCTTAAGGGGGGGAGAATGTAATACCCCGAGAGCCCAGAGAAGTTAGAATATATCGAGGATAGTGTAAGAAAGGAAACAACACCAGCTGGATACCTTTTGGGCTGAATGTTGGCAAAGAACTCCCAAGTTAAGCGTGCTTAACCTGGGGTAATCCAGGGATGGGTGACCCCCCTGGGAAGTTCGTGTAGGCCCATCAGGGTAAGTTGTCCCGGTTCTTCCTATCGCTCGAGCGGGATGTTACAAAAGAGGGCGTGACAGAATTTTTGTGACGGGGTTAGTTGTACCCGTCACAGATCTGTGACGGGATAGCATTTCCGTCACAGATTTGTGACGGATGTCCCGTCACAGATCTGTGACGGGGCTGTAATACCCGTCACAGATCTGTGACGGGGAAGTTCTTCCCGTCACAGATCTGTGACGGGGAAGTTCTTCCCGTCACAGATCTGTGACGGGTGAGGTTCATCCCGTCACAAATCTGTGACGGGAAAAATAATTCTCGTCACAGATCTGTGACGGGAATGTACCACCGTCATAGATTTGTGACGGAGACTTCCCCGTCACAGATTTGTGACGGGAAACAATCTGTCACAAATCTGTGACGGATAGGACAAGCCGTCACAGATCTGTGACGGGAAATACTGCCCGTCACAGATCTGTGACGGGCTCTACCCGTCACAAAAAATTTTAAAATAAAAAAATAAAAACGAACAATCTGTGACGGGTTACTACCCGTCACAGATCTGCGACGGGAGTACCCGTCACAAATATTTTTAAATATAAAAAAAATAATTTTAAATAAATAATTAATATTTTATAAAATAAATATAAATAAAAAAAATAATTTTGAAAAAAAATTAAATTAATATTAATATTTTAAATCAATAATATATTTTTAATTTAAAAAAATATATTTTTAATTTTTAAATTTATAAAATTAAAATTTATATTTATTAAAATTAAAATTAAAATTTTCTTTTATAAGAATAAAAAAATTTAAAATAACAACAAGTTTTTTAAAAATTTAAATAAAATATTAAAAATAACATTAAATAAAATTAATATTACTCACATTCACATTAAAAATAAAATAAATATTATTTTAAATCAATAATATATTTTTATGAAAATAAAAATATATATTTTTTAAAATAATAAAATTAAAATTTATATTTATTAAAATTAAAATTAATATTTTCTTTTATAAGAATAAAAAAATTGTATTTAACAATTTTTTTTAAAAAAATTTAAATAAAATATTAAAAATAACATTAAATATTCATAAAAAATATATATTTTTTAGATTTTATAAAATTAAAATTTATATTTATTAAAATTAAAATTAAAATTAATATTTTCTTTTATAAGAATAAAAAAATTGTATTTAACAACAATTTTTTTAAAAAATTTAAATAAAATATTAAAAATAACATTAAATAAAATTAATATTACCCACATTCACATTAAAAATATAACAAATTTAACATTAAAAAGAAAATTAAAATTTAATATTAATATTAAGATTACCCATGTTTACTTCAATGTTTATAACATTCCATTACAATCAATCATCATTATTATTAGCATTTTCATCTTCACCATTGTCACTCTCATCTTGATCAGCTACCGGGTCAGATCCACCAGGAACAGTCGACGGTCCAGCATCTGCAGTAGATTGTTTTGTCAATCTACTTATTACCATATTCATTTCTGACTGCCACGCTGTCATTTGTTCTTGCCACTGTCGTAATTGCCGATTCTCAGTCCGGGATTCAAGCAACTCATCAGTTAATTGGGTAACTTTAAGTCTCATTTGTTCAAACTCTGGTGACACATGTGAAGATGATTGGCTAGAACGATTGGTGGTAGATGGATATAACAAATTAGCTTGGGAGCCCAGCCCGTATATTCGACCCTTTCTATTCCGACCACTAACAGCTTGATAGAAGATGTCGTGTTCATTAACTGTAGGCGATGAGGACTCTTCGGTACTTGCGGATGATGAAGATGCCTCCGCACTCAATCTTTCATATTTTTCCTATAAAATTAAAATATTCATGTAAATGAATTAAAAGATTATTTTAAAATAAAAAATTTGATTTAATTTATAAAACACACTTACAGCGACGACCCTAGATCTGTCATCGACCCACACTTCTTCTCCTTGATTATCTTTCCTGGTGTGGGTTCTCCTGAAGAATTCAAACTCATTGGGCTCACGATTCAATTCAGTTGCCTGTATAAGAAATTAATAAATAATATAGTAAACTTATAATTTAAATAAATTATAAAAATATATATATAACTTAACATAAGTAATTACCAGCCTTCTTCGAGTCAAGGAGAATGGAATGGACCCGCCAGTGTGGAGCGAACCACCGGTCTCGGAAGCACGATTTTTTTTATTTTGTGTGGCAATTTTTTTGTTGCTTTCTTCTACCCACTTTGCATCAAGTGCCTTACGCACGTCGGGATCCATCCACGTTGCTTCGTCTTCCCCATTTCTAATTCGATGCAAATGGCTCCTAAAACTTCGTCTACCAGACTTATTCCATGTGAGCCATATGCGATCATTCTCCTCGGGTGGCCAGAAATACGTCTTCTACATTAAGTTAAGAAACATATATATATATATATATAAGAATTTAAATACAAACTTATATTAATAAAGAATTATAAATTAACTTACGTTAAATTCTTCAAGCCACATCCTTCGTATTATTTCTGGCACTTCATCCCAATGAATCCACGGTTCAGTGTATCGTGCCCTCCAAATCTTTCCCAATTTGCTTGGTGGGCCACTTTCAGGGATAAAACTGTCAAACACAAAATATATATTTATTCATTTGAATGAATATAATTGCAAGTAATAAGTTTAAAATAAGAAATACGATACTCACTGATTACACTGTTCATCGCAAGATAAGTGTTTTCGACCGTCTTCTCGGCTGATGCCAACCGGGTCAGTTGGAATGGGCTCAGAGTGTTGTGCAGAAGCAGATGATGAATTGAGTCCTTGCGGTGTCGGCATGAAAGTGTATGGGGAATGTCTGCCTGGCATATGAGAAGTTCCCCCAACATATTGGTCACTCGGTGGTACAACATCTGGTGGGTAGAAAGTAGGTGGAACACCATAATAACCCTATGGCGGCATCGTGGTTCCAGGATATGGAAATTGATGAGGCATGGGAGCAAAAGGTTGTGAGGGTGGTGGTGGGGGTGGTGACTGGAGATTGAATTGTGTGGATTGTACAACAGGTGTGGAGTCAGGAGAAGAATATTGCGAACCAGAATTGGCATCTGGAGAAGGTGTGGTCCTATAAGATGTTCTACTTCTACCTCTTCCCCTACCCGAAGGTGTTGAATGTTCTGACATCTATTTCGATAATTATATATATATGAAAAAAAATTGCATTAACATCAAAGTCATCATACTAAAAGTATAGGTACATAAATTATAAATATTCATATTTTAAAAATACAAATGTTATTAATTAGCATGCACAAAAAAAAAAAAAAAAACCATAAAACTATCAGTCATCTTCTTCTATATATTCATCAATGTCTTCCTGGTCACTATCTCTGTCATTAGATAATAGATCTTCCTCGTCTTCTTCTGAAATAGATTCTTCATACATATCATTTTCTTCTTCCTCAACAATATTGGAGACATCAACTTCCTCTACTAGCCCATTATCATCTTGTAAAGTGCCTCCAAGGTCAATATTTATATCAATTACAGGCCGTTGCAATATTTCATCCTCTTGAAAAGGCTCCTCCATGTTAGCTTCAGGAGCATTTATTGTACCTCGTGCCTTTGTTTTAATTACAACCATCCAACCATTTTTTTCACGACAATAATCAGGGTAAGGCGAGTAATACACTTGTTCAGCTTGTTGGGCAAATATGAATGGATCGTATTTCCTATATCTTCTTGATGATCGAATGTCTACAATTCCATATTTATCATGAATTTTAGTTCCTCGTGGACTTGGATCATACCATTCACATTTGAACAAAATTACTCTTTTTATTGGTAAGCCTGTATATTCTAACTCAAGTATGTCTATAAGTTTTCCATAATAATTCATATGTGAAGCTCCACCTCCTGACGCAGACACGCAAACACCATAATTTTCTGTCGACCTACTCTGACTCCATTCAACAGTATGAAATTTGTATCCATTGATGAAATACATTGGCCAATGTTTCACGTTGGGAGTTGGCCCCCACCCTATGCTCTGAATTAGTGGGTCTGCAATAACTTCGCCACTCAAATTCACCTAACAAAATATTTTCATCACTTTATGTATACATAATTAATATGAATATCTTAAACTTTACAAACTTACATGATTATGGAACCAAACACAAAAATGCTCCTCGATTTGTTTGTTTAATTCTTCGTCACTGATTACTGGCGATAATTCACGTAACATGTTTGTGTACATGCTGAAACATTAAAATATATATATCAACATAATATGAACAAAATTATTAATATGAAGTCATAAATATATTAATATAATTAAGTTTGAGTTCTTACTCAATATAAGATTCGACCTCTGGCGTATTTAGCAAGACATATAACTTTGCTGTTTGGAACTCATTCACATCCAACCATCTTTTTTTCATTGGACCAGCTGTACGACCCGGATAATTGAAGATAGAAATTTGTGGATGCGAAGATTCTCCCCCATCATCATTTCGAGGGGCTCTCGTCCTCCTTGATTGAATATTTGATTCAAAATAATATGAACCAAATGTGACTGTCTCTTCAACTAAATATGCCTCACAAATAGATCCTTCTATGCGAGCCTTATTCCGAACTTTCTTCTTTAAAGTATTGAGAAACCTAAATCATTTTAAAGTTATCTTAATTTATGAAAAAGAACATAATAAACTATACGACAAAATCAATAAATTATATGAATATAAAATTTATTACCGTTCAAATGGATACATCCATCTGTATTGGATTGGCCCTCCGACCTTTGCTTCGTAAACCAAATGTACCGGGAGATGTTCCATTGAGTTAAACCATCCAGGCGGAAATACATGCTCTATTTTGCATAGAATGATTGGGATATTCTGTTCCATAATTTTCAAATGCTCAGTTCTTAACGTTGTTGAGCATAGATCTTTGAAAAACTGACATAATTCAGTTATTGGACTCCAAATTCGATCTGGTAATCCTGAAAATGCCGTTGGAAGTAACCGCTCCATAAGAACATGACAATCATGACTCTTCAAGCCAAACAATTTTCCATTCTTCATATCAACACATATGCCCAATCTAGATGCATACCCGTCAGGGAGTTTAAGTTCTTTTATCCATTTCAAAATACTTAACTTTTGTTCTCTTGTGAAAGTATATTGAGCTTTAGGTTTCCAATATTTACCCCCACCACGTTCTACTAATTCCAACTCCTTCCGCTTGCAATATTCTTTCAGGTCCATTCTAGCTTTGCTATTATCTTTAGTTTTACCTTTCACATCCATGATTGTATTGAAAAGATTATCAAAAATATTCTTCTCGATTTGCATGACATCTAAATTGTGTCGGATAAGATTATCTTTCCAATATGGCAAATCCCAAAAAATACTTCTTTTTGTCCAATTGTGTTGCACACCATATCCGATCATAACACAATTTTATTGTTCTAAGATAGACGGGACATTACATACTCTACCAAATACATTTTCTCCACTTAAACGAGGAGGTGGACAAGAATTATCAACTTTATTCTTTCGAAATGCAGTTGTATTTCTTCGAAAATGGTGATCCATTGGCAAAAATTGTCGGTAACAATCAAAAAATGATGTTTTCCCACCGTACTTGAGATTAAAAGCTTTTGTGTTTTCCATACAATACGGGCATGCTAATCTACCTGATGTCATCCAACCAGATAGCATTCCATATGCAGGAAAATCATTGACAGTCCACAACAGAGCTGCTTTCATCATAAAATTTTGCTTTGTGGATATGTCATAAGTCAACACTCCTTCGTGCCAAAGCAATTTCAATTCATCAATTAAAGGCTGTAAAAATACGTCTATCTTACTCTTGGGATTTGAAGGACCCGGAATAATAACCGTTAAAAACATAAACTCTCTTTTCAAACATAATCCAGGAGGCAAATTATATGGAGTCACAATTACTGGCCAACAAGAGTACGGGCGACCCGATTGACCATATGGAGTGAACCCATCTGCACACAAACCAAGCCTTACATTTCTAGGATCAGCAGAGAAGTCAGGATGTGTCCGATCAAAATATTTCCATGCTTCACCGTCAGACGGGTGAGACAATACCCCAAACTCTCTCCGATTTTCATAGTGCCACCTCATGTTCGAAGCAGTAATGGTTGAAGCATAGATTCTTTGCAATCTTGGTATGAGGGGCAAATACCACATTCTCTTAAAAGGAATTTCTTTAAATTTTCCTGTGCCACTTCTTGCAGACTTAAAACGAGGATGACTACAAAACTTACAACTCCTCTCAAATTGATCATCTTTATAATATAACATACAACTATTTGGACAACAATCAATCTTCTGACAACCAAGTCCAAGCTTAGAAACCAATTTTTTAGTATGATAAAAGTCATCGGGCACACGATTACCAGTTGGCATTGTATGTTGCATAAACTGCATGATTTCATTATAACAACCTTCAGGCATGTTGTAATCAGATTTAATGCTCAACATCCTAACTGCAGCAGAAAGTTCACTCTCTACATCACAACCTGAGTATAATGGGGATTGTGCAGCAGATAACATCTCATAAAATGCTTTTGCATTTTCATTAGGTGGTTCCTCAATATTGTACGACTGATCATGACCACTTTCGCTAAACACTCCTTGCATTGTAGTAGGCGCATGTGACGGTCCTGCTGCATCCATTACCATTTGCTCATACGGATTAAACTGATTTCTAAAATTATCTTCTCTATAATATTCATTCACAATAACATTTTGAGGCATTATTGGCATTTCTTCCCCATGGTTCGTCCAATAATAATACCCTTTCATAAACCCATACTTACAAAGATCCCTTTTCACCTCATTAACTGGTTTAAACTTCAAACACTCACATTTCATACAAGGACATTTCAACACTCCTAGCCTTATGAAACTTTCTTGAGAAGATGCAAGTTGAATAAACTCATCAACACCAGCATAAAATTCAGGAGTGATCCCACCCCTTCTTGGCATACACCGATTATCAATCCATCGACGATGCAACGGAGCTTCCATTTTCAATTCAAAATTGTATAACAAGCACGATTCCTAATAGATATTTTATCCTGAAAACTAACCAAATTATATTTCATCATTTCAGACTGTCATAAGTAATTGATAAATATGAACAAAAAATAAATATAATAATAAATAATTTATTGAGATAAATTTTGCATCTTTTTTATAAATTAAGATAATAAATAATTAAGATAAATTTTAATATTTTTACTTAACTCTACATATTTGAATTGAATTTTTTTTAAATACTTATTTAAATTTATATTTCCTTTAATACTTAAACAATTATTATAATTTTTAATTATTACATTTTTTATTTTATTTTGATTTGAGTAATTAAGAACAATATGGTTAGAATAATGTATCTAATATATTTTCTAAATTAGCTATAAATGTCTCACTTTGAAATTTAAAACCTATTAGTGTACTTATTTTATTTTTAATATTGTAATAAATAAATATTTCAATTTAAATATTTATCTAATTTATTTCTCATGTAATTTTTAATTTTTAGTGTTTAATTTAAATAAAAAATTAAATTTTATACCTTTTTAAATTCATTTTAATTTTTAAAATAATTATCTAATTTATTTCGTACATTATTTTAAATATTCTAATTTTACTTTTATTTATTATTTTTAATGTTTTAAAAAAAATTAATTTTTAATGTCTATTCTTAATCTTATTCTTATGGCAACAAAATATATGTTTTCATAAATATTATATTTACTTTTAGTATTTTATTTTTAACATATTTAATTTAAAATTACAATATTTTAAATTAAAAATCTGTTTTAAATTAAAAACAAAAAAATAAATATTATTAATACAATTACATAACAAAATAACTACAGAAATAATTTATAAACAATTAATAAAATTCACATTTTAATTTTTAAACATTACAAATAATATAAAAAATTAAAATAAAACCTAAACTAATTTAAATAAAATAATCATTAAACTCAACATACATACTAAACACAAAAATAAATTAACTGTTAAATTAAACTAACGCAATTTAAAATTTTATTTCCTTTACTACATAAACAATTATTCAAATTTTGATTTGATACATTTTTTATTTTATTTTCGTTGAGTTATTAAAAATATTAAGGTTAAATTTATTGTTATAAAAACTAATAATTTTTCATGGTAAAATTTTATTTTGTATTTTTAGTCCTTAATTTTTATAAAAATATATTCGGTAGTGTATTTTTAGTGTTTACTTTTTTATTGTATTTTATTTTTAATATTGCATTTCTTCTATATTTTAATTTAAATATTTATCTAATTAATTTCTCATATTATTTTTCAATTTTAGTGTTTTATTTTAAATAATTATCTAATTTATTTCATATGTTAGTTTTAAACTTTTTAATTAAAATTTTATTTATTATTTATAAATTTTTATATTTTCAATAGAATTCTTTTATATTTTTAATAGAATTTTTTTAATTTTTTTACACTTAAATATTTTTTTATGACAATAAAGTATATGCTTTCTTAAATAATAAATATATTTTTAGTATATAATTTTTTATGTATTTTATTTAAAATTACAATATTTTTTATTAAAAATATATCTAAACTTAAAAATAAAAAAATAAACATTATTTACACATGCACGGGTTTGCTAGTCCAATAACATATCAAAATAATTAAATAATTAATTAGTTGTAGTTTAATTATTTAATTATAGTTATTTATATTTTAATTTTTAAGCATTACAATTATAAACAATTAAACTAAAACTAAACTAATTAACATAAAAATAAACTACTAAACTAATACAAAAATAAAATAACTACAACTAAACTAACACAAAAATAAAATAATTGCAACTAAACTAACATAAAAATAAAATAATTACAACTAATAACACAAAAAAATTATGATTAAACTAACAGAATATAATTAAAAGTAAAACAAAATAAAAATTTATAAAATACTTACTTGAGAGCACTGAAATTAGCTGAAGAAGAAGAAGAACCAGCGACTGAGGAGATAATGGGAGGGAAGAAGGGCGAGACAGTGAGAGGGAGAAGGAGGGGGGGCTGGGAGAATGGGGAAGGGGAAGGGGGTTTTTTTTAAAGGGGGGATTGGAGACAGTGAGAAGGGAGGAGGAGGGGGGGCGAGACAGTGAGAGGGAGGAGGAGGGGGGGCTGGGAGAATGGGGAAGGGGAGGGGGGGCGAGATAGTGAGAGGGAGGAGGAGGGGGGGCGGGAGAATGGAGAAGGGGAGGGGGTTTTTTAAAGGGGGGATTGCGACGGGACGCGTCAGTCCCGTCGCAATCTGCGACGGGACTGACTCGTCCCGTCGCAGATTGCGACGGGACTGACGCGTCCCGTCGCAGTTCTGTGACGGGGTGTCAGTCCCCGTCGTAGAACTGCGACGGGGCGTCAGTCCCGTCGCAGAATTGCGACGGGACTGACGCCCCGTCGCAGTTCTGCAACGGGGACTGACACCCCGTCGCAGAACTGCGACGGAATCCGTCAGTCCCGTCGCAGATTGCGACGGGGACTGACACCCCGTCGCAGAACTGCGACGGGACGCGTCAGTCCCGTCGCAGTTCTGCGACGGGTCGTTGTCCCCGTCGCAGAACTGCGACGGGATTGATGTTCCGTCGCAGTTCTGCGACGGGAAACCTCGCTCCCGTCGCTGATTTGCGACGGGAGAGTATTTTCTGTCACTATTTTGTGACGGGATACACCATTCCGTCACAAAATTGTGATGATAATTTCTGGCCGTCACTAAACCACTTTAGTGACGGCTTTCCATCACTAAACCCGTCACAAATTAGTGACGGGAGCATTCCCGTCACAAAACCCGTCACAAAAACTGATTTTTCTTGTAGTGGATGGCGAGACAGCAAGGGCGAGGGTGGGGCCGCACACGAGGGCGAAGCAGCAAGGGAGAGCGAGAGCGATGGCGAGACAGCGAGGGTAAGGGCGAGGCCGCGAGCGAGAACGAGACAGCGAGCGAGAGGCGAGATCGAGCGAGGGCGAAGCAGCGAACGAGAGCGAGAGCGAGGGCGAGGCCGCGAGCGAGAGGCGCGATCGAGTGAGGGCGAAGCAGCGAGCGACAGTGGGGGGAAGGCAAGGCAGTGAACGAAAGCGGGGGCGAGGGCGAGATGAGAGGGCGAGGGCGAGAAACTAGAGAGAGTTAGAGAGACAGAAAGGGTTAGAGATTTGGGGGAGGGGGGACTTAGGGTTTTTTGGGGGGAAATGAGGGGGAAGGGGGATTTGGTTAAGAAAGAGGCAAGGAGTTTCCTGCCTCTTGGATTTTTTTAATATTTATTAATTAAATAAAAAATAATATAATTTATAAAAATAATAGAAATAATTATTTAATTGATAAAAATAATGTAATTTAAATAAAAAAATTTTATTAAATAATTTAAATAAAATCTTATTGTAATTATCTAAAAATTTAATTATATTATAAATCGAATAATTATAATAAATTAATTTGATATATTGAATTATTTATTAATAGTTTGTTATCTTAAAAAATTAATTTTTTTCTATAAATAAAAATTATACTAAACAAATTTCAAATTATTGAATTTTATCTATAACTCAAAGACAAAATTAAAGAATATAGATAATAAAGAGATATAATTATTTTTTTCTTGGTCAACATTAATATTTTATACATAATACTTAAACTTTAAAAATAAAAATTAACCCCTATAATTTTTTTATAGTATAACTATTAAGGGGGAAAACCATTCCATATCTTCGTCTGAAAATTATTCCGGACTTATCTTGATACTCTGTTATCTTAATCAACACATTTCACTTCCCTAGTTGTTTATTATGCATGACTTAATTGTATATTTAATTGTGTTACAATGTCTATATATTAGATAGTGACATATGATATTATTATAAGTATAAGACACAATGTCATCCATATATTATGGTTTTAAACTTTTTAGTTTAACAAAAAATTCTCCTATTTATAAAGAAAAAGAAATTGACAAATAGTTCCTAGACACCTTCTTATATAATGTAATCCCTCAATATTGTTTTATTTTTATGATTTTCAAATTTAAAATAAAGAAAATTTCAATAATATTATAATTTTTAAACTTTTTATTTATTTTTCAAACGTAGTGTTTGTTTACATTTTGAACACATTTAATAAATATTACGGTTTTGTACACAATGTCATCCATATATTATGGTTTTAAACTTTTAGTTTAGTAAAAAATTCTCCTATTTATAAAGAAAAAGAAACTGACAAATAGCTCCTAGACACCTTTTTATATAATGTAATCCCTTAATATTGTTTTATTTTTATGATTTCTAAAATTTAAAATAAAGAAAATTTCAATAATATTATGATTTTTAAACTTTTTATTTATTTGTCAAATGTAGTGATTGTTTACATTTTGAACACATTTAATAAATATTACGATTTTGTACACAATGTCATCCATATATTATAGTTTTAAACTTTTTATTTTAGCAAAAAATTCTCCTATTTATAAGGAAAAAGAAATTGACAAATAGCTCCTAGAAACTATTTTACATAATGTAATCTCTCAATATTGTTTTATTTTTATGATTTTTAAAATTTAAAATAAAGAAAATTTCAATAATATTATGATTTTTAAACTTTTTATTTATTTTTCAAATGTAGTATTTGTTTACATTTTCTACATATTTAATAAATATTACAAATAATTAATTATTATACATTTAATATATTTTTTATTTTATACACATGAAATATATTAATTGATATAGTTAGAATTTAGCAATATTATGATTTTTAATATTAATATATTTATTTAAATTTTATAAATTAATTTTTTATATTCATCTCATGTTTAAATATATATTTAATTTTTTATAAAATTTAAATATTTATATATTTAAATATTCAGCCCAAATTTAAATATTTAGAAATTAATTGAATAAAAAAAATTAAAAATTAAAGCGACGAATTTGGACGATCCGTCGCTAACTTTAATTTTTTTATTTTTTTATGTTTTTTATTTAAATTAATTTTAATTTTAATTTTTTTATCATAAAATTTAACGACGGAAATCTATCGCTAAATTTTAATAATAAAAAATTTAAAATTAAAATTTTATTTAAATTATTTAAATTAATATTAAAATTACTTTTTTACTTTTAAATTTTGCAACGGAATTTATTTTCCGTCACTAAAATTAGTGACAGAAATAAATTCTGTCGCTATATAATTTTTTGTTTATTTTTTATTATTATTAAAATTTAGCGACGAAAAATTATTTCCGTCGCTAAAATTCACGACAGATTATTTTTTCTGTTGCTAAATTTTTTTTTTAAATTTTTTTAGCGACGGAATTTTTTTGTCTCTAAAATCCGTTGCTAATTCTAAAAAAAAAAAAAATTAATCCATCGCTATTCCGTCTCAAAATAGCGACGGAAATGTCTGTCGCTAAAAATCAATTGCTAAATCCGATTTTTCTTGTAGTGATACATTTTCTTCTCGAAAGAGAATCATTATACACATCAAATTACGAAAGCTAGAATCGAATCTGATATCTTAACATTGATCATAAATCAATTTTTACATCATTAACCATAAATAAGGATATACATCATCGTTCCTCAAAACGTTCAGAATTCAAAGTAGCAAAACTTAAATAGATGGGCTACATATCATACATTCAACTCATCATTCATTCATCATGCACTTTGTTAAGTGCCACTCCATGCCTTATTCATCCTCGTTCATGCTACAATCTCCATCTGAAATATTTGAATATTCCAGGGGCAAAGCCCAAGTTAGATGATGAATCATCTAAGTAAGAATACAAAATATTTTATCATGCGTGTATGCAATGTCTTATTTCATCGTAGGGGTCAACTGCACCCTTCAAGCTACTCACCATTTTTACAACCACCTCTTTCGAAGTCGGGGTGTATGGGGGCACCCTTGGTAAAGCAGCGGTGATAATTCGTACTCCCAATAGATCCAATGCACATGATCAATGATATCAATGTGTATATATGCATTTCATAGTCATGTAATCTATGCAGTCTACGTGATGGATACATATCAGGGTATGTCAATATGATGAAAATATTTTCGAGAATCGAGGTTTGAAACATAAATTACTTACAAACCAATCATTTTCCATAAAACTAAATCCAATTGGGAAGTACCACTTACATTCTCAAGCTTATCAGACCACCTCGATAATCGTGTCTTGTCTCGAAATACGTGTATCGCCTTAATTTATGTGTCAATATCAAAATTTGCACAAGTCACTTCAATTTAAGTCTCAAAGCATCCTAATCACCATATTTGATTAAATAAATATTAAAACCTATTTTTTCATAATTTCTTACATTTTCTTTATTTTTCTCAAATATTTTCTCACATATTTCACTATGAAAATTCATAAAATAATATTCTTGAATTTCTGAAATTTTTTAGAAAATTTTACTCACCTTGATTTAGCCCCTCAAGCTTCCTCAGTATGCGTGTCATATCCTCAAAACATGTGCCCGAATCATTTTCTAGCCCAAAATCTCCGAAATATTAATAAATATTTATTTCCTATTTTTCAATATTTTTTGAGAATTTTCTCCATTTTTTCTATTTTTTCTCCATTTCTTTTCCTTTTTCTTCCCTCATTTCTTCTTCCCTTTGCCTCTACTCTTGCGCGCACAACCATACTTCACCTTCTCTTTTCTTTTCTTTTTCTTTTTTTTCTTTTTCTTTTCTTCTTTTCTTCTTCCTTCTTCTTCTCATTTCTCCTTCTTCTCTTTCTCTTCTTCTTCTTCTTCACCCGCGACTGCCTGCAACCAGCTCATCCGCTATGCCCAGCCGTTGTCGCCTACTGCTCCGCCCACTCCGACTGCTGGCACCTCTGCCAACTGTTGCAACAGTCGGGCCACAGCCTACCACCGCAAGCCGCAGTCGCAGCCACAGCAGCCTCCTATGCGCAGCTGCGACTGCCATGGCTGCTAATGTTGTGCGGCCAATCTCTGGTCGCCTTCATGGCCATTACCGGCCTTTTCGACACTGCACAGCTCTGCCCGGCTTCTTGTTGCCATCATCCCCGCAAACGGCCACTATTGCACAACAGCTTGAAGCTACCCGCTGCCATCGCCATGGCCGAAATTGGCCCAAGCTCTCACGAGCTCTCCCTCTTTCTCTCATCTCCCTTACGGCTCTCGGTCAAGCTCTCACGAGCTCTCTCATTTTCTCTCATTCAATCTCTCTCCTTATCTCTCTCGCATTCTCTCGGTCGAAGCTCTCATGGGCTCCCTACCATTTCCTTTGCTGCTTCCCTCAATCTCTTCACTCTTCTATTTATAGGCTCACACTGCCTCATGCCTACCTCGCCCATTCTTTATTGCATGCAAAATCTTCCAAATCATGAAGGGCTTGGAGATTTGGAGTTGCAAGACATGGGAGAAAGTTGCAGAGGGTATGGGATTTGTATGGCATGGCTATTGCGTGGCTGAGCACGCATATATATATATATCTATATAATAAGACACAACACTTTTTGAAAATGTCTCAAATGGGAGACATTTGAATGGTTGGGATTAATTTCTGAGATTTCAATGGTTGAGATTAAAAATTTTCCCACCAAGCGCAGCCATTCACTGTCTCTCTCCCTCTATCTTTCTCTCTCTCCCTCCCTCCCACCCACCCACTCACTCCCTGCCTCTCTCTCTCCCTCTCTCTTTCACAGACGCACCCACCCACGCAGTCATTGCCCCTCCCTCTGCCGTTTGTTGCTGCGACCGGATCTTAGAGGTATATGATGTTTGTTGTGTATATGTATGTGTTTGTTGTGTGTGCGTGTTTATATACTAACTATGTGTTTATCTTAGAGGTATGTATGTTCGTTGTTTATATGTATGTTTGCTGTGTATATGTATGTGTGTTGTGTATATGTATGTGTCTGTTCTGTGTGTATATATCTATATATATATGGGTGTGTATGTTTATATACTAACTCTGTGTATATTATGCATATGTGTGTGTATATCTATATATATATATATGGGTGTGTGTGCGACGGCCACGAGGGGTCGGGGAAACCAAGCTTCGCTGTCGGGGAACCCAGGCAATGGTGGTGGGTCGGCCGCCATCGCCGACCCACCTCGCAGCCGTCGCACAGAGAGAGAGAGAGAGAGAGAGAGTCCCCTGATGTTTGCTGTGTATATGTACCTCTGTGTGTGTGTGTGTGTGTGTGTGTGTGTCTGTGTTCATCATGCTGAAAACGGTCGGCAAATTATATATAAATTATATGTATGTAATATATAATTTATAGTAATATAAAGCTGTGTGTGTATATATAAATTATATACACACAGTTAATTTATATATGTACCTGTGTGTATATATAAATTATATGCATGTAATTTATATATACCTATGTGTGTGTGTGTGTGTCTGTATATATAAAGCTACCGGCAATGAAGGAAGAAAACGGTCGGCATTGGAGAACAGAGGCTGTGTTAGCGGCGGTGCAAGGAGGAAGATGCAGTCGGCGGCGGCGCAAGAAGGAAATGAGGCAAGAAGAAACCTAGCTATAGAAAGAAGATGGGTTTTAGTTTGGGTCGGATCTGGGCCGCCCGATCTGTTAAAAGATCCATTAAAGGATTTGGGGCAGCAATGAATTTATTTCAAATGGGCTGGGATTGAATTGGGCCTAGGGAATTTATTTTATTAAATAAAGTGGACCAATTTTATTTTTGGGCCTCATTTCATTATCTCAACCCATATATATATTGGGCTATATTTTTATCATGGGTTTTATTTAATTTATTTTTGTTGAGCCAAATTGCTTCAATCAACCTATTATGTGTTTTGATGATTAACAAAACATAATTTTGTGTATCAAAATGAACCAAGTAATGTTATTTTTTTCTAAGTCTGGAATATTAGCACGCTATAAGGGAACATATTAGAAAATGTTTTCATTTTGAAAAACTAACTCCCGGTATTTTTATATCTAATATTCAATAGTGTTAAAATGATTTTTAACAAATTTTTTAAGAAATAGAAGGTATCTATTTTGGGGGTGGTAAAATCGCTAAATTCTGATTTTGTACTAAAATCTAAAATCTACTTTCTTATCTATTTGGATTTTGATTTTTTAGATATTTTTATTGAATCCAAATGGGGGGTACTTTGTTATTTATATTTATGTATTAAAGTAAATGGAAGGTAAAATATAAATAAAATAAAATGAGGACATTTACTTGTAGTGTATTCATGTTATATGGATTATGCCTTCAAACAATTGTTATATGTTTAAAATCCATTTTCTATAAAATCTGGCCTAAAAGTCGACTCTTATATATCTAGAGTCGACTCCCCTTCAGCTAGAGTCGACTCTTGCAAAATGAGAGGCGACCCAGCCGAGAGCAGTTGATGCAGAGTCGACCTAACAGCATGGTGTTTTTCGAAGAGTCGACTCTAGCATTAGAGAAGTCAACTCTTGTATAACTAGAGTCGACTCCTACTTCAAATAGGAGTCGACTCCTATTTTAGAGAAGTCGACTCTCGGTTCCAACGGTCGAATTTTTCCTAGCCGTTACAGATCCGTTGAAAGCTCTAGTATAAATATCAAGGTGAGATTTTTGGAGAAGGCTAATGCACAATCAAGATCTATCATCCTAAAGCACTTCCAAGCTCTCAAGCATTCATTTCAAAGCAATCCAAGACTCAAGCTCAAAGATACATCCATTGGAGCCCAAGGCAAAGGAGAAGAAGATATTCTCTCTAAGTTGGTAAAAATTGTATCATTGTATTTGCATATTTGCCTTATATATTGTTCTTATATTAGTATCCATTTTAGTCCAAGTGTGTTGGACATAGGATTGATTATTTGTATTTATTGTGGATTGTGGGTGGCCTCCTAGAGCCCAAGTAATCTAGGTGTATTTTGTTGTATTAGTTTCCGGGGTAAGCTAAGGGGAAAACCTCGGTGTTGTGTAAAAGTTCCCTAGGTGAGCTTGTTGAAAATCTAGGTGTGGTTTTAGTAGAACCTCAAGTGTCGGGTTGACCTTGAGAGAGTGGAGTAGGTGTTGGAGATACCGAACCACTATATTTCTTGTGTCGATTATTGTGGTTGTTTGTGTATTTATATTGCTATCATTTTCAAACAACATATATATTTATAATAAGGGTATTTTGTTTATAAGAAAATCTCAAGAGTTTTAAAAGGGAAG
Source organism: Diospyros kaki (assembly GCA_036245055.1). NCBI lineage: Eukaryota > Viridiplantae > Streptophyta > Magnoliopsida > Ericales > Ebenaceae > Diospyros > Diospyros kaki. The sequence goes on along the minus strand of BSEG01000016.1, from coordinate 954,196 downwards.
AATTTGATTCAATTAATTTTAATAACTCAATTCACCCCCCTCTTGAGTGGTCATTGTGTTTGTCAAGGGACCAACAGTTTTGATTATATTTTTAGCCATTAAGTTAATATGCACAAAACAATTAAATGAGACTATTAATATTAATTATCTCAATTTTTATTAAATAAAAAACTGAGTTTATTATTTATAAAGTTCTTTTTAGGGCATGAATTTGAAAATGTATAAAATATAAGAGAGAGACATTTTAATGGCTGAGATTACTGTCCCCAGAGGCGGCAGGTATGATTAGTATGTGTCCGAGTTCAATATTTGATTATTTTACATTCAAATTTAATATTTAATTTTTTTTAGTTGTACATGTTAGATTTGAATAGCAATGGCACCAACACCAAGAGGGAGGTGAATTGGGTTGTTTTAAAAATTTGATTGAACTTGAAAATCCTTTTAATGAAAAATGTGATTTTAGTGAAAGTGAGGATTAATGAAATGCTTGAAACAATAAATCAAACAAATAGCACAAGCATATAAGAGACACAAAGATATATAGTGGTTCGGCTTAAACCAAGCCTACTCTACTACCTTAGCTCTTCACTAAGGATTTTTCAATCAATCCACTAAAAACCTCCTATCTCTCCGGATAGGCCCTCTAGCAACAAGCTAGGAAATACAACCCCTTGCTTCAACAAGCAAGTCCTCTAGCACAACAAGCTAGGTATTCAACCCCTTGCTTCAATAAGCAAGTCCTCTAGCATAACAAGCTAGGAATCAAAATCCTCTTGCAAGCAATGTAGTCTCTCTAGCAAAACAAGCTAGAAAAATTACAAAGAGATATAAGATTGGAGAGGATCTGAGAAACAATATTCTCAGTTACAAACTCTCTCAAATATAAATACAAGGCTTGATAATGAATTTAACAAAATGAATACAAAGCCTTGAAAAGAGAACGAATTTACCAATGAAGCACAACAATGATCTTGGCACTTGGGAGCTTGTAATGTAACCTCTTGGTTAGCTTGAATCATCCATTTGACTTGTATTTATAGTCTCTTGAAAGCCCATTGACGAATCTTGCCGTTGGTAGTGGGAAAGCCACTTTGAGTGAGTGGAAAAACTAGCCGTTGGGGGTTTCTGCGACACAAACGGTCGACAGATGCAAGGCATCGGTCGACAGATTAGCAAATTTTTAAAATCCGGTCGACAAATCATCTGAGTCGGTTGACAGTTCCTTGTGCACGCATTATGCCGGTCTACAGATGCATAGGCATCGGTGGACAGATGCTTGAAGTATCACGAAATGACATTCTGTCGGTCGACAGATGCAAGAGCATCGGTCGACAGATGGTCTAAAAATGAAGAATCGGTCGACAGATGGTGAGACATCTGTTGACAGATGAAGCCATCCTTCAGGACACACATACAGCACAACTTATTTACATTTCTAAGTAAATGTCCTCATTTTGTTTTATTTATATTTTACCTCCATTTACTTTAATACATAAATGTAAATAAGAAAGTACCCCCCATTTGGATTCAATAAAAATATCTAAAAAATCAAAATCCATAAGAATAAAAAAGTAGAATTTGGGTTTTAGTACAAACTTAGGATTTTGCGATTTTACCACCTTCAAGATATACACTTCCCATTTCTTGAAAAATTCGTTAAAAATCGTTTTAGCACTAATGGATAGAAGATATCAAAATACCGGGAGTTTGTTTTCTAAAAAGAAAACTCTTTCTTATACTTCTCCTTATAAGGTGCTAATCTCCCAGACTTAAAAAAATTTTGAGACGTTATCAAAACGAGTTTCAAAACATGATGCATGAACTAAAGGATTTTTCATACGTTTAAATTTCAAACCAAAACCTTTCATGCATGCTTCAAAATATGAAAACTTATTTTGAAATATGAGATTAACATAAATGATTTTCATACTTAAGATTGAATTTTCATCAAACACATTTATGTTCAAGTTGGTCTTTTGTCTTAGAACAATTTTAGCTCTATGTTGACCAACGACTTCAAAACTTATTTCGAAAATCTTTTTAGGAGATGCTTTTAAATCTTAATACTTGTTTGAGCAAATCTCCATTTATAGAAAACTATAGATCATTTGGTTTTCATTTTCACAAAGGTACTTGAAATTGATTTTGGTTGAAAACCATAAACTTGACTCATAACTTGGGGATAGAACAAAGTATCATTTTTCATCATCAAAACTAAACACAAGGGTAGAACATCAGTACAGTGTCTTCAGGCACGAGTTATCTCTAGTGATTATATATTACAATATAATAATACAAATTACACATTTAATAACTATGCCCTTAAACCTCAAATTAATTTGCATTATAGTATCGAAAACACAAAATTAATAACTTCAAAGTTACTCAATAATGATGATTTCGCCCTAGTGACCTTACCGGGCTATTGTTTCATCTCGAAATCACTGAAGGGTTGTTCATTATGAAAAATCGAAGCCCCCTCAAGTTTTTGTTGACTTCCCGAAAATCTCCTACGATAATTCGATTTTGCAGCCTAAATGGCAGCTGCATTTTAGCTGTACCGGAAATCATTTCCGATCCAATTTCTTTCGATGACATAAATCCTATCTCGAAATGCTCGTTGAAACCATATCATTTTTTTTAGACAATTTCACTCCGAGGCCTTCCCTGCAGTCGATTCGGTACTTATAATTGCTATCAAGCCAATTTTTTGGTATTTTAAACTCTCTTAGATTACGTGGCAACTTCGTACAAACGTGGGGTATTACATCCTTCCTCTACCATCTTCGGCCTTTATTGTATGTGCATGCACATTTTTCATTCTTACCCAAGCTTTCTATGGGTGTATAATTTCATTTTTTTTTTGATATTTACAGATTATAAAATCTTATTAATAAAATATTTATTTAAAAAATAAAATATTATTTCTTCATTTTTTTTCGTATCATATCAATTTTTTTTTTCATTTTTGTGCAATTTAGGCATAGACTATCTCTCTTCAGATTTCTCCTCCATCAAATTATTAAATAATTAAGATCTTTTCCGACTAATAATTCTAATACATATCTATTGAAAATGTTATTAAGATGAAATTTTCAACTTATTCTCTTCTAAGAAGAAAAAAAAAAGATTTTGAAATTGCCTGACCAATTAAACTAAACTATACCTATTAAATCGAAATAATCACTCAATTTAATAGATGATCATTATAAAAAATATATGAATGTGTGTTATAGATGATCATTATAAAAAATATATGAATGTGTGTTACAGATGATCATTTCAAGTGAAATCTTATTATTCTTAAAATATATTACCTTGTATACAAATGACATAAAATGAGTTTAGATATATACAGGTGAGTTTTCATTCATCAAATTTTATTAAATCATTCTTGATACTTTTACGCACTTAATGTAGTAATGAATGTGTGTTATTTTAAGTATTAAAATTAAGTGTTCAAATAATATTTCTATTCATGATACCTTATTTTAACGAGCATTTTTGCGAAACAGAAATATTATTTGAGCATGCATTTGTGACACTTTTAATGACATTAAACATAAAATATAACACAATAATATACAAGCGTGAAAAAAAGAGTGTCAAATGACCTTTTTGGGGGAAGAGAACAGAATAAAAACTATTTAGCATGACAGCTTGCAAGGTTAAAACAATCTTCTTGGACAAGAAAGGGAGAGATTATGGGTTATGATGTGGCATCACCTAAAATTATAAGATTACCCTACACGCTAGTAACTTCGCCCACCATATGAATTGGCCGGGAGATCGATAGGTAGCAAGTCAACAATTTGGACTGTAAGACTTGTTCCAACTTGACTGGAGTCCTCGGGAGTCGTTCCTACTAATCTCGAGTACCCCATAACGGACTTGTCTATAAAAAGTAGGGGTCCTCAACAAGTATGAAAAGAAAGCTCTTTAGCTCTTACATTTTCTACTACTTGCATTTATTCTACTAATTTGAGCGTCGGAGTCTACCCCGGGGGACCCTAGCCCCGCCACTCCGTTGTCTTGTAGGTTACATTCCCAAGGTTCGACATTGCCAAGTCTGAGGCTTAGTTCTCGAGGTCCAACAATCGAGGTGACATGTGGTTGTCAGTCCCAAAAACCATCATCATTTGGCGCCTACCGTGGGGCCGACGTCTATACTCGCCAGGTTTTTCTTTCCCTGCCTCGCGCTTTGAACTTCCACTCCTCACCTCAGACCTCGGTCTTTCCATAAGTGTCAACGATTTTTGCTTCTTGCCATAACTAACTATATGGCTCCCCGAAGAAACATGACTCGTAGCCAGGTTGGTTCAAATCTAGAGGCTCCGACGCAGGGGGAGAATCAACTGTTTTCGGCCAATCCAATGCCAGATGACCAACTCACCAGGCTGAAAAATCAGTTCCAACAGTTAACTAAGTTGTTAACTTGCTATCTACACCAGAATTGTAATACCCAGGAAATTATTTGAGGTATTTGATAAAGGGCATAAATGGAATTTATAGAAAAATAAGGCTATAGGGTACACTAACGCAACTTTAGGCTACCAAATTAGACGAAGGGAGTACCTCGGACCCTAGATAGCCAAGGGAAATGGTATAGTACCGATAAATGATTTAAGTTATGATTTTTAGTGATGAAATAAGTAGGATCGAGAGCAGTTTTCGGTACAGCTAAAATGCAGCTGCAAATTAGGCTCAGAAATTGAATTGTTATAGGGGACTTCTGGGAAGTCAACAAAAGCCTTAGGGGGCTCTGGTTTTTCATAAGGAACAACCCTTCATTGGTTTCGGGATGAAACAATAGTCCGATGAGGACACTGGGGCGGAATTGTCATTATCGAGTAACTTTGAAGTTATTAAATTTGCGTTTTCGGTATTATAATGCAAATTAATTTGAGGTTTAAAGATGCATTTGCAATTAGAGATCTATCCAAGTGAAATTAAGATGGAAATTTTGGGGTTAATGTGTAATTTATGTATATTAATAGAGTAATATATAGTTATATATATGTATACACTTATGTGCGTGTGTGCTGGTGGAAGCTGCCGAGAAGCTTCATGACCAATTTTGCTTGGAGTGGTGGCCAAGTTTGGATGCAAGAATGGTGTCCAAGGCACTTAAGTCGGTGGGTAGTCTATAAATAGAAGAGAAATGAAAGAGAGAAGAAGAATGAAAATGGAAAAGGAAGAAGGAAGCTGGCCGAGAGTTTTCAACGAGAGAGAGAGTGGCCGAGAGTTGTAGGGGCATGGCCGAGAGCTTGAAAGAGATTGAGGGAGAGTTGAGAGCATCACAGGTGATCAAAGGAAGCTGTAAGGATAACCGGAAGCGGCTGAAACAACAAGTGGCAGCCATGGCCGCGAGCTGTTGCGGCTGGACAGCAAGCAGTGAGCTAGTTGGGGTGGCCGGCAGCGACCGACGAGCTTCCAGGTGGTCGTAACAAGCAACATTCGAGGCGGAGGTGGACGGGAATGGCCATCAGCAACCGACGACGCTGCTGTGCATGTTGAAGCAGCGGCCATGGCTGGCCGCGATGGAAGCTGGTCGTGCCGGAGTCCAGCACGAAGGCTCATGTCGGGGGCGGTATGGCAGTGACCAACAAGGCCAGGGGAGGCTGGCGAGAGCGGTCGCGGCCAGCGTGGGCGGCGGCAAGGCCGGCAGTCGCGGTGCCCTATTCGTGTGCGGGTGCTGGTGCGAAGAATACAGGAAGAAGATGAATAGTGAAAAAAAGAAAGGAAAAGAAAAAGAAAGAAAAAAGGAAAATGAGGAAAAAAGGAAGAAAAATAGGAAACAATTTGAGAAAATTCTCGAAAAAATCCCATAAATTTCTGAGGATTAATTTGAGGCTAAAGGAGTGTGCCAAAGCCAAGAAATTATTAAGATGCGTATTTCGAGACTTAGCACGCATTACGAGGCAAAAATTAACTTTTCACATAAGGTGAGTGGTTTGACTTTAGTTTTACCCTTATCTTGAAAATGTGTTGGAATGTGTGTAGTGGGTTCAGGTTCGCAGTGTTACCCTCTCGAACTTAGGTTACACGCAATTGGACTAGTTCTAGTGAGCGGTTTTACCCTCCGGAACTTGGGTTGTTTTGCAAAGGCGTTTTACTTATGTATTTGTGGCATCATTTGCATATTGAACATGTGGTATATTGTATCAACTGTTTTTATTTATAAACGAGTCGGTGCATGGCGTGTGATTTTCATATCAACGGGGTATTGTTATTCGTGTCCGTGTTGAGTCCGTGTGGGACAGGATGGGGTCTACTTGAGAATGAGATAAGGTTAATCCTGGTGATCGGGTGACACGATAGGGCACCCAGGGCTGGTGCTGGTGATCGGGTGACATGGTAGGGCATCCGGGGCTGGTGATCGAGTGACACAGTAGGGCACTCGAGGATTAAGTATGTCACGGCAAGGTCAACCCCAACGGTGTGTGGAATGGTGTTTTCCACGGGAGGTTGAGTATGTCAGGGAGATTTCTCAAGTTAGACGTGTCTTGCATGTTGTCGTTTGTCTGAGTATGCCATGCTTGTGTGTCTTTCATGCATTGTATAAACTGTTTCATGCCGTCACTTAGATGTTTTATCATCTAACCTGGGCTATGCCCCTGGAACATTTGATGTTCCAGCCAGGAATTGCTGCGAGGGCAAGGACACGACTAGTTGGGGGCCATTGGAGCTTAGTTTGATAGACGTTGTAACGTCTGGAGGCTTTAGTATGTATTTCAGGTTGTATATGAACAGTTGTATGGTAGCAATGTCATCATTTGATCTGTATTATGTATTTTGTTATGGAAATACTATGTAAGAACTATGGTGTTTTGGTGTTAATGTATCCGCTGCGTTGTATTATGTCTCGTTTAGTAAAAGATTATTGATCTTGATAGTTAAACGGGCAAGGCTGGGGTTCTCGGGGTTTGTATCTACATGTGAAGATTGTTCTTGATACACCGCGCGTGTTGAACTTGGAGGGAAAAAAAAAAGAAATCCCGGGAATACCCTTATAGTAACACGCCTGGCGAGACGGGGTGTTACAATTGGTATCAGAGCCCTAGGTTAAAACGCTAGGATGGTTAAGTTAGGTTGTTGAACTTAGCATGGTTAGAACTATTGAACAAGAACTTAGAACAAGGTTATGGATTCTAAGAGACATTCGAAATATAGTCGAAAATGGTATGGAGACTCTAGAAAGGTGAAATTTGAGGTTTTCAAATTGAATATACTATCAGAGACAAGAGGAGACGAACAAGTTCTATTCACATCTTTTGGAAATTAGAAAGCCAGTAATGAGGGTCATCGAGATGATATAGATATATGGTTAACAAAGTGTTGAGAGAATGAATGTTTTGGTACAACTTGAAGCACAGTATAAGTCTCTTTGGAAGAATTTTAGGGAATTGTCTTAGTACCCCCCGATTGGGACATGTTAAATAATGGTGATGTCATGCCCTGACAAAGATAAGTGAAACAATGGAGATTATTAGGAGAGCTTGTCAAGGGCATGGGAAAGATGAACGGTTTGAAGATCTTAAGGTTAAGATAGATATCCGAAGTAGGGACTTAAGAAGAACGGATTCAGTTAGGGCAAACTAGTGAAAATCCCGAAAGGAGACTTAGGGGAAAAGAAACTAGTAGATTATAAAGACAAAATCCCTACTTGGAGACTTGGGAATTTTCGATTGAAGTCTTTGAGGTTATTAATTGGAGAATACTAGATCTTGCTAAGTGGTAGAACGTTGAATTGGGAGTTAGCATCCAACGATGTGATTCGAATGTAAGGTTGGTACGGTAGCCTTAACTAAGGATCCCTGAGATTAGGAAACTGTAAATTGAAAATCATTAGTCAAAATCCTTTTCACTAAATGTTGGGATATCTTGTGGTTATTAGGAATGAGCGAATTATGAATGGTTCGGTATAAGGATCCTAAGGAACGACCCGAAGTAAGAAACCCAGGATGATTCGATAAAAGCTTTGAAAATAGAATTTGAGGATTTTAGGAATCCGAAATTGTTGATGGGGATAATGAGATAGAGAAATCGGAATTGATGACAGAGGAAATAAGGAAATATTACCTTAAGAAAATGACTCATAGGAACGAGTCGTATGTGTATGGTTTCATATGTTATTCAAAGACAAAGAGAGTCGAGGTGTAGATTTGAGTCTTATGGAAGTTTTGGGAAATGATAGAAGAAAGAACTATATCGAGGATATTAGTTTAGGATCAAACGAGAAAAACGAATTAGAAAAAAAAAAAAAAACTGAGGATCAAATTCCTGTTTCGGATTTTTAGAAGTTTTCTTGGTGGCAACTGGAGATTTAGGTAACAGATTTTGGGTGGCAATGATAATTTCTCTTTCGAGTAAAATTTTGGAGTGTGATCTAAACTTATTTCCCTTACATATGGTCAATACTAGTCAAAGAGGGAATGATCGTAAATCAGCTATGGTTAGGGTCGTGTTGCGACTGAAAAGTATTAAGATATCAAATCGGAAGTTTATATATTTTGAAGATTAGAGTTTTCTCTTGAAAATTTGAAAGAATCTTTTGGTTTATAGAGAGTTTGCATAATGAAACCTTACTTGATGATCTTGAGATTGTACGGATCAACGATAGGTTAGAGATTCGTGATTTAGGACGAACCTTAGAGATTAGAAAAAAATTGGGATAAGAGAATTACGAGTTTGACTATGATGTTTCTAAGGAAAATTTACGCGTACTGTATACACTTGGAGATAAAAAGATATTTCAACTTATGGAGACGATGTTATTTTAAGCTTGAATTGACCCTAGCTAATTTAAGAAGATTCAAACTCAAAAGAAAATAGTTAGCATAACGATGAGTGTCAAGGACTAAGGGATAATCATAAAAGTCCTGACTTGGGTTTTAAGGCACTAAGCAGTGAGATAGGCTTGCTAAAGCTTGATAAAGCTCGTAAAGATATCATGAGACATGATTAGATCTTAATACATTGGAGTTGACCCTAATAGATCCAAAGAAATAGGAATGATGGACATAATGACCTATAGAGTAAGTGATAAGATGTCAGAAACATATAAGGAGTATGGAACTTCTAAGCCAGTTTTGTGATAAATTGGATGGATTTTTAATAAAGGAAATGTAATTGATGTTGGGGTGTTTGACAAATTATGAACATCTGTGAGAGCAGCAGTAGGAGTGTGAGGTTCCGTCACGTGCGTGATAAATTTGGAGAGTAAAAGAGATTAAATTGTGGGAAAGAAATCCAAAGTCTTAGGAATGGTTAGGATAAGGGTGCACGATACGATTGAGTGTTACTCTGGAAATGAAAAATTAGGAATCTAAGAGATCAGGGATTTGGGCTAATATTAATAAAACCACTATAGTTCTCAGAAATGGAACGAGGAATTCTAGCGTAGTGATAACACCATTGGTGCTTGGCCTGTAACAACGGATCTGAGCCTAGGGACTAAGGCAAAGGACTGGCGGTTGGCTCGCGGTTTGAGGTGTGATACCTATGAGTCGGAGCAACACAGTGAACTGTGGAGACAGTCAGATGCCAAAGTTTGGGCGGCAACGTGGATGTTATGTATGGATTGGAGTCCAAGTTCCTATGGGCCGGAGCATTGTGGTAGAATTACTAACCGTTATAAAAAGGTTGAAGGCTTGGAAGATGACCTAAGCGGGATAACTGTCATGTGGATTATGATAGTCGATAGTCAAAAGAGAATCGGAAGAAGGAAATGTAATCTCAAGCGACGACATAATGTTTGGCGAGCAGTTAACAGAGATTTGTGAAGGATTTTTCTAGGATAAATGCATCCACGACAGAAAATCGTGAAGTTAAGGTTACTAAGAAATGAGGAGCGTGCTCGGGAAGTTCAGGAATTGTGGTAAAACAGTAATTGTGTTCATAGGTCGAGGTAGGAACGAACCCTGATATAGGCATGTGTTACGAACTTGCTTAGAAGAAATGTGTTTCCCGGATGTGGCATCTGTAAGAAATTTAACTCTAGTTATTGACTTAACTTTTAGTTTCGTGTGACTATTAATACGCATCCCAGGAATTGTAAGCAATTGGCTCTGATTTAGTTGTTTGAATCTTACCTTTAGTGACATAAAAATGTTGGAGCAATAGTAGATATATTTTGGGTATTCTCAAAGAACATGAGTTGATTTTTTTTAAAATGAGTCGAAGTCAACATAAAGATATGGTAAGTTATAAGTTGATAAGTAAACGAAAGTGTTTTTCTTTCCGAGAGACATGTTGTGATTTGAGAAAACATATGAATGAGTTGCTATAAAGAAAGACGAGAGTTTCTAGTTCAGCTACGAAAATTTTATTTGGGTTGTAAGACAGTAGGCTAAGCTATTAAAGTTATGCTAGGTATTGTCGAACACCCGGTGAGAATCAAAAGTTGTCCAGTAAGGTTTTCATTTAAGAAATTGTATGAAAACTAGAATCGCCTAAGAGGGACAAGATTAAATCTATTCCTAGAATCGGGGATAATAGGGATCTTGTTTGACTCAATAGAGAGATTATTTCTCACGTGAGAAGGATATGGAAAGCATTGCTTAGTTGAGATAAAGCAATTGGCAGTTCTAGGGTGAGGTGCCACAAATAACGAATGGATCTAAGTGTTCGAATTGATAGTATGATTATGAAATATTGTGATAAAAGGAAATAAGGAATTAAAACGAAACAAGGAGTAATGTGTTGAGACAATTTAGGTCATGATTAATGGTCAGTGTTTGAAAAAGAAATAGTGACATGCCAGGATATTAGGTGGCCATAAGAAAAATTGTATTCTTGATAAACCTACATTGATGATTTGCGAGACAAGCAGCAAAAGGCTAAGAAATTATCTCTAAAGCTAATATGTAATCGAGGTACTGATAATTGGAAGAAAGATACGCCAAGTTAGTTCAATGTTATCAATTTCTGTGCCATCATGGCAGCCGAGTTAACTCAATCTTGGTGTAATCATGACATTGGGTTGGGCGATTTAGGAGCCAGATAAAATATATTTTGAGGACACGATTGGGAATGATATTGGGATTTATAAATTATTTTTGGGATTTAAGTAGTCGCAGGTATAAAGCCACAACGAGATATTCTAGAAAATAAGTAAGATGCTTGGTAAGCCTGGATCGTGTTAGGATGTAAGTTATGAATGATTGCTAAGGATTAGAAGTGGTATCTATGACATCTCAATTGGGAGTCATTAGCAATAGCAGTGATCCAACTATCACGAACCAAATTTTGAGGATGAAATTTATTAAGGGGGGAGAATGTAATACCCAGGAAATTATTTGAGGTATTTGATAAAGGGCATATATGGAATTTACAGAAAAATAAGGCTATAGGGTACACTAACGCAGCTTTAGGCTACTGAATTAGACGAAGGGAGTACCTCGGACCCTAGATAGCTAAGGGAAATGGTATAGTACCGATAAATGATTTAAGTTATGATTTTTAGTGATGAAATAAGTAGGATCGGGAGTAGTTTTCGGTACAGCTAAAATGCAGCTGCAAATTAGGCTCAGAAATCGAATTGTTATAGGGGACTTCTGGGAAGTCAACGAAAGCCTTAGGGGGCTCTGGTTTTTCATAAGGAACAACCCTTCATTGGTTTCGGGATGAAACAATAGTCCGATGAGGACACTGGGGCGGAATTGTCATTATCGAGTAACTTTGAAGTTATTAAATTTGCGTTTTCGGTATTATAATGCAAATTAATTTGAGGTTTAAAGATGCATTTGCAATTAGAGATCTATCCAAGTGAAATTAAGATGGAAATTTTGGGGTTAATGTGTAATTTATGTTTATTAATAGAGTAATATATAGTTATATATATATGTATATACTTATGTGCGTGTGTGCTGGTGGAAGCTGCCGAGAAGCTTCATGACCAATTTTGCTTGGAGTGGTGGCCAAGTTTGGATGCAAGAATGGTGACCAAGGCGCTTAAGTCGGTGGGTAGTCTATAAATAGAAGAGAAATGAAAGAGAGAAGAAGAATGAAAATGGAAAAGGAAGAAGGAAGCTGGCCGAGAGTTTTCAACGAGAGAGAGAGTGGCTGAGAGTTGCAGGGGCATGGTCGAGAGCTTGGAGGAGATTGAGGGAGAGTGAGAGCGTCACAGGTGATCGGAGGAAGCTGCAAACATGATCGAAAATGGCCGAAATAGGCTGCAACAGCAAGCGGCAACCATGGCCGCGAGCTGTTGCGACTGGACAGCAAGCAACGAGCTGGTTGGGGTGGCTGGCAGCGACCATGGCAGCGACCGACGAGCTTTCAGGTGGTCGTAACAAGCAACATTCGAGGCGGAGGTGGCCGCCGAGTGACTAGTAGCGACTGGCGACGCTGTTGTGTGTGTTGAAGCAGCAACCAGCGGCCATGGCTGGCCGCGATGGAAGCTAGTTGTGCCGGAGTCTAGCACGGAGGCTCACGTCAGGGGCGGTACAGCAACGACCAACAAGGCTGGCGGAGGCCGGCGAGAGCGGCCGCGGCCAGTGTGGGCGACGGCAAGGCTGGCAGCCGCAGTGCCCTGTTCGTGCGCGGGTGCTGGTGCGAAGAACAGAGGAAGAAGATGAATAGTGAAAAAAGAAAGGAAAAGAAAAAGAAAAATAAGGAAAAAAAAGAAACAATTTGAGAAAATTCTCGAAAAAATCCCAGAAATTTCTGAGGATTAATTTGAGGCTAAAGGAGTGTGCCAAAGCCAGAAAATTATTCAGATGCGCATTTCGAGGCTTAGCACGCATTACGAGATAAAAATTGACTTTTCGCATAAGGTGAGTAGTTTGACTCTAGTTTTACCCTTATATTAAAAATGTGTTGGAATGTGTGTAGTGGGTTCAGGTGGGCGGTGTTACCCTCCCGAATTTAGGTTACACGCAATTGGACCAGTTCTAGTGAGCGATTTTACCCTCCGGAATGGTGAGTGGTTTGACTCCAACGGTGTGTGGAATGGTGTTTTCCACGGGAGGTTAAGTATGTCAGGGAGATTTCTCAAGTTAGACGTGTCTTGCATATTGTCGTTTGTCTAAGTATGCCATGCTCGTGTGTCTTTCATGCATTGTATAAACTGTTTCATGCCGTCACTTAGATGTTTTATCATTTAACCTAGGCTATGCCCCTGAAACATTTGATGTTCCAGCCAGGAATTGCTGTGAGGGCAAGGACACGGCTAGTTGGGGGCCATTGGAGCTTAGTTTGATAGTCGTTGTAACGTCTGGAGGCTTTAGTATGTATTTCAGGTTGTATATGAACAGTTGTATGGTAGCAATGTCATCATTTGATCTGTATTATGTATTTTGTTATGGAAATACTATGTAAGAACTACGGTATTTTGGTGTTAATGTATCCGCTGCCTTGTATTATTTCTCGTTTAGTAAAAGATTATTGATCTTGATAGTTAAACGGGTAAAACTGGGGTTCTCAGGGTTTGTATCTGCATATGAAGATTGTTCTTGATACACCACGCGTGTTAAACTTGGAGGAAAAAAAAAAGAAATCCCGAGAATACCTTTATAGTGACACGCCTGGCGAGACGGGGTGTTACAAGAATGGACAACATCATCCGCATGTACGCTCTCAACGGGAGGGGCGCCAGTTACCTTCTCCTACACGGGAGCCTCGTCAATCCCGCCACACAGACCAAGAAATCCACCCCTCTAAGGCGGCATGATCTACTTCTTCCCCCTAGCGAGAAAGAGGGACCTCGCAGGAAAGGCAGTTGCATTTTCTAGAGAGACAAGTCCAGGAACTCAAAAAGGGAAAGGAAGAGCTGCCCCACTTCGGTTCTAACCAACCCCTGAGTAGGAGCATCATGGCAGAGGTTCCTCAGAAGAGGTTTCGTATCCTATCCATCAAGCTCTATGACAGAAGCACAGACCCCTATGATAATGTAGAGCTTTTCTCCTCTCACATGCTGGTGCAATCGAGGTCAGACTCGATGTGGTGCCGGGGCCTTCTTGGCTACTTTGGGAGGTCATGCCCAGACGTGGTACTCTTTCCTTCCCCATCATTCCATCAACGGTTGGGGAGAGTTAAAGACATGTTTCCTAGCCCATTATGCTCCCCTAAAGCGGCGTTGAAAGTCTTTTATGCCTTTGGTTAACATCAAGCAAAACCAAGGTGAGTCTCTTCGGGATTTTGTGGCCAGGTTTAATGAGGAATCTTTGAGCATCAATGAGTTCGATTAGCGAATTGCAATGGTGGCCCTCCAGAATACTTTGAGGGTTGAGTCATTTGGTTAGTCCTTGGCCAAGACCCTACCTCGTACCTTCACAAAAGTTCTTGCACAGGCTAATAACTACATAAACGTTGAAGAAATAATGAAAGTCAAGCGGGATGAGCAGCCTGACAAAAAGGGTCAAGAGCTCTAGGTCGTCCACAAGTTGAAGGTGCACTAATGGCCGGAGAAAACTCAACACCCTGTTCTGCGACGGAGTGGCTAAGATCCAAGGGTCACGAGCCCTAAGCCATCCCCAAAGGTAGACTAATGGCCAAGGAAATACTCTAGCCTAACACCCTCCTCCGTGAGTGGTTGAAATCCAAGGGTCACGAGCCCTAGGCCGGCCACAAGCCGAATGTGGCCTAATGGGTGGAAAAAATTCAGAGCTCAACACCCTCCTTCGTGTGAGAGTGGCAAAAATCCAAGGGTCAAGTGCCCTAGGCCGTCCAAAAGCTGAAGGTGGACTAATGGCCGAAATAAACTCAACACCTTCCTCCGCAAGGGAATGGCTAAAATCCAAGTGCCAAGAGCCCTAGGCTGTCCCCAAGATGAAGGTGGACTAATGGTTAGAAGAAACTCAACACCGTCCTCGGCGAGGGAGTGGCGAAAATCCAAAGGTCAAGAGCCCTAGGTCGTCCCCAAGTCGAATGTGGACTAATGGCCGGAAGAAACTTAACACCCTCCTCCGTGAGGGAGTGACTAAGATCCAAGAGTCACGAACCCTAGGGAGTCCCCAAAAGTGAACTAATGGCCAAGGAAAAACTCTAGCATAACACCCTCCTCCGTGAGGGAGTGACTGAAATCCAAGGGTCACGAGCCCTAAGCCGTCCACAAGCCAAAGGTGGACTAATGGTCGGAAAAAATTCAGAGCCCAACACCCTCTTTCATGTGGGAGTGGAAAAAATCCAAGGGTCAAGTGCTATAGGCTATCCACAAGCTGAAGGTGGACTAATGGCTGAAATAAACACAGCACCCTCATCCGCGAGGGAGTGGCTAAAATCCAAGTGCCAAGAGCCCTAGGCCGTCCCAAGACGAAGGTGGACGAATGGCCAGAAGAAACTCAACACCCTCATCGACGAAGGAATGGTGAAAATCTAAGGGTCAAGAGCCATAGGCTGTCCCCAAGTCGAATGTGAACTAATGGCCAGAAGAAACTCAACATTGTCCTCAGCAAGGGAGTGGCGAAAATCCAAAGGTCAAGAGCCCTAGACCATCCCCAAGTCGAATGTGGACTAATGGCCAGAGAAAACTCAACACCCTCTTTCGCGAGGGAGTGGCTAAGATCCAAGGGTCACGAGCCTTAGGCCATCCCCAAAGGTGGACTAATGGCCAAGGAAAAACTCTAACCTAACACCTTCCTCCGTGAGAGAGTGGCTAAAATCAAAGGGTCACGAGCTTTAGGCCGTCCACAAGCCGAAGGTGGACTAATGGCAAAAACAAATTTAGAGCCCAACACCCTCTTTCGTGTGGGAGTGGTAAAAATTCAAGGGTCAAGTGTCTTAAGCCGTCCACAAGCCGAAGGTGGACTTATGGCCGAAATAAACTCAACACTCTCTTTCGCGAGGAAGTGGCAAAAATTCAAGGGTTAAGTGCCCTAGGTCGTCCTTAAGTCGAATATGGACTAAAGGCCAGAAGAAATTCAACACCCTCATTGGCGAGGGAGTGGCTAAAATCCAAGGGTCAAGAGCCCTAGGCTGTCCACAAGTCGAAGGTGGACTAATTGCCAGAAACAAGTCAGAGCCCAACACCTTCTTTCGCGTGGTGGTGACGAAAATCCAAGAGTCGAGTGCCCTAGGCCGTCCACAAGTTGAAGATGGACTAATGGCTGGAAAAAATTCAGAACCCAACACCCTCCTTCACGTGGGAGTGGCAAAAATCCATGGGTTAAGTGCCATAGGCCGTCCACAAGCCGAAGGTGGACTAATGGCTAAGGTAAAATTCTAGCCCAACACCCTCCTCCACGAGGGAGTGGCTAAAATCTAAGGGTCATGAGTCATAGGCCGTCCCCAAAAGTGGACTAATGGCCAAGGAAAAAATTCGAAGCCCAACACCCTCCTTCACGTGGGAGTGGCAAAAATTCAAGGGTCAAGTGCTCTAGGTCGTCCATAAGTCGAATGTGGAGTAATGGCTAGAAAAAAGTCAGAGCCAAACACCCTCCTTCATGTGGGAGTGGCGAAGATACAATGGTTAAGTGCCCTAGGCCATCCACAAGTCGAAGGTAGACTAATGGCCGAAAAAAATTCATAGCCCAGCACCCTCTTCTATGTGGGAGTGACTGAAATCAAAAGGTCAAGAGCCCAAGGGATCCCACCCTGACCAGGGGAAATCCCAGCCAGACCAAGGGATCCCAGCTTAACCAGGGAATCCCAGCTTGCCCAGCCAGACCAGGGAATCCCAGCCTAACGAGGGGATCCCTGCCAAACCAACCTGACCAAGGAATCCCAACCTGACAAGCCCTGTTGCTCCATTATCTTACAAGCTACATCCCCACAAATAATGCCAGGCATAACCAAGTCCTAAGTGCAGGCTACAGATTCGAAGCCAGGAATACCCAAGTCTGAAGTTTCCACTCCCGAGGTCCATTTGTCGAGGCGACGCATGGTGGCTGGTTTCACAGATCATCACCATCATTTGTCTCATACTTAAAAATACTCTTATACATCTTGGAAAAAATCTACAGTCAAATAACCTTAGAAATTAAGCTACTCCTCGACCCAGCATGATTCTCAACTCAGCTCAAGGAGTGGGGGGCAAATGATATGGCACCACTTAAAATTAAAAGAATACACCTACGCACTAGTAGCCTCACTTGCCACGTGGATTGCCTGGGAGACTGACACGTAGCAAGTCAACAATCCGGAGCAAAATCCAAAAAAATTCGGCCAAACAGCAAGACTCGTTCCAACTTGACCGGGGTCCTCGGGTGTCGTACCCGCCCATCTCAGGTACCCCATAAAGGGCTTGCCTATAAAAAGCAAAGATCCTCACTAGGTATGAAAAGAAAGCTCTCCAGCTTTTACATTTTCTACTACTTACATTTACTCTACTAATTTGAGTGTTAGAGTCTATCCCGGGGGACCCTAGTCCCGTCACTCCGTTGTCTTGCAGGTTACATTCCTGAGGTCTAACATTGCCAAGTTCAAGGCTCAGTTTCCGAGATCCAACTATCGAGGTGACACGTGGTGGTTGGTCCCAAAAATCATCATCAAGTTATATAAGAGAATTTGGTGTACTAAAAACAATCATATTTAGTCATAGAAAAATATTTAGATGCAAAATATTTATCTTGTTTATCTTTGTTAATATAAAATTTTAATTTACAAATTAAGGATCTCTATAAAATATATAGTCTAATACCTCATTAGCTAATTAAGAAGAAATTGTAGGCAATAATCATTTTTATTGTGGTATGGAGCACATTGTTCATGAAAATTAAGTCCAACTAACTAGTCACCTTGAATAGTTTTTATCTCTCTCCGCCTCCGTGTCATTGACGCCACCATGTTCAACTGCCGGATCTACACTCTTAGTCGGGATATCAACCAGGTGTCGCCTTCTAAAGCCCCATAAACCCCATTTTCCACTCACCAACATATTGTGTCGTATCACGTCGTATCGTGTTGCATTCGTGCAACTTTGGTGGAGACAATAATTACCGATTTTCTTTTACATATTGTGTGGTTTGTTTTAATGTTATTTGTATGCTATTTTATGATATTTAATTTTGACATTGGCAAAATTAATATTATGTTTTTAAGAAATTAACAATATTTTTTTATATAAATTTTAAATATTTTAAATTTAGCATTTAGAAATTGATGATGGTTTTTGGGATCGACCACCACGTGCCACCTCTGCGACTGGATCTCGGGAATAGTACCTAGGACTTGGCGATGTCGGACCTCGGGTATAGAACCTATAAGACAATAGAGGGCTGGGGCTAGGATCCCCCGGGGTGGACTCCGACGCTCAAATTAGTAAAGTAAATGCAAGTAGAAATAAATGTGAGAGTTATAGAGCTTGAGGAAACCTGGCGAGAATCATTGCCTTTTATAGGCGGACTCGTTTTGGGGTACTCGAGATAAAACCCGAGATGAGCAGGCTCGGCTCTTGAGAAACCCAAATAAGTTGGAACGGGTCTTGCGGTCCGGCCCAGATTTTTCGGGTTCCGTTTCGGATTGTTGACTTGCCACATGTCGGTCTCTCAGGCGATCCACATGACTGATGAGACTATTAACGCGTATGGGTATTCTGGTAATTTTAGTTGGTGACACATCAGAAACTTGCCTAGCATCTCCACCAATTTACTTGAACAGAATTATATTTCAAAAAATTAAAAAAAATATTACAAATTTTGAAAAGTAATTTATTAATAATTTAAAATTAATATTATTAATTCTTTGAGTGTCAATATTAAGTATAAAAGATAGTCCACTAATAGCATTACTAATTTTTTTTTTGGCTAAATAAAAAAGGTAAGAGCAAAGATCAAACAGAGTCTGGTGAGTGTGATCTTATCTCAACTTGTCTCTCATCTTTCTAAATTAGGTGTTACAGTTAAAATTAAATATATGTCTAAAATTCATAAGACACAATTAATCATAAATCAATGATAATATAATTTACCCTTTAGCAAATAAATATTGGACCACCACTAAACCCTTAAATCCTATCAATGCTGAAAAAAAAAAAGTAAACACACAAATTTCAACAAAAAAAAAGAAGAAAAAACAACATTAAAAGTATCATATGATGTTGTTACCACTCACTTGAACCATATATAAATTTTAACAAGAAACAACATTAGAAGTATCATATATATGAAGTTACAACACACTTTCATCACAAATTTTAACAAAGAAATAACATTAAAAGTATCATACAAACTTACATCAACATATATAGAACACAAATTTTAAAAAGAAACAACATTAAAATGTACCACGAATTTTAACAAGAAAAAATAGCATTAGAAGTAGGATGTGATGTTAATTACAACACACACTCGGACCATGACTTCAGTGGTCGCCAGATATGATTGAAGTGCATGTATTATTTGTGACAAAAAGGTGAAATTCCTCACCTTAAGGGCCCTCGGTAACTCAGCGTCAAGATTTTTACAGGAGAGATAAATCACGGAACCCAGCAGTAAAATTCGAACACGAAATCTGTGACCGACTATATAACAGTTAAAATTCACGACTCTTTAGAACCAACTCATAAGTTATGTCGGTGGACGAATTGCATGTATTATTGCACCTTACATTGGAACACTGAGGCGTAGAAATTAATATGAAGTACGCGGGAGTACTAGTGGTCACATTACATCTTTAATGCTGGCTGGGAAACAAACATGAGAACTAAGAAAAATCTTACAGGGCTAGACTAACTGCCAAACTCGAGCAACGCACACTCAAAGACGACGTACGTAGTAGAAACTTGGGAAATGACCGTATATATATGAAATTAAACTAGAATTTCATGAATGGCCATAAGCTGAACCCATATTATTTGAAGAAGATAAATATAAGGAATTAAATATTATATATTAGGACGTTTTGAAGGTTAAACCAGAACCCTCAAACTTGTCATGGATAAGCTTCTTCAGGGCCTCGGCCACGGACGGGGAAAGATAATTGGACCAATCTCCAACCTTCGCTTTCCTGAAAAATGTTTTGTTATCGATATCGCAGGGAATAAGATCATCAATTTTTCCACTCTTGTTCACTTCCAAATCTTTCAAATTCTCAAAGCTACACAGCCTGGATATCTGTTCAGGCATCCCGTCCCTTTCTTCCTCCGATGAAAATGGAACCCCCAAGAACTCGGCCAGCTTCTTCACGTAAAACACATCATCTTCCTTCAAGTCTTCGTACTTCAAGAAGAGATTTTAGCCCGGATTCTCTTGGCCGGCCTTCCAATATCCCAACATATGATCCCAGAAAGGGCCAAAAGGGATAATCCCAGACATACAGTACTTTTTGCACCACTCATCCAGTGAGATGGAGTAGTGATTCTTGGACTGTAGACTGGATGCAAAGTGCCAAATGGAGATGAACTGGTCCAAGGGATTTCTGCATATATAGACAAGCTTGCATTTGGAATTAGTTTTGATGGAGGCGGGCAGTGCAGAGTAAGGCAAGTGAGTGGAAAGAATTCTAGGGCTGGGAATGTCCTGGAGATTAAAGAGAGGAGCCTTTCGGTAGATTTGGAACTCAAGAGAAGGAACAAGAGCGTGGGGGTTAGCTGAGAGCAGCGGGCTCTCTATGAGCGGATGCTTGCTTCTGTTGGCTACGGCAAAGATGAGGGCTTTCAACCAGGTGGTGCCGCATTTTGGGAAGGAAGCTAAGATCGTATCAGTTTCATGTGCCTGGAAATGCTGTTGACAGGAAACAACGTTCTCAACGATTATCTCAGGACACCAGAAACCTTGATAGAACAGAAGATCGAATCCAGTACAACTCTTTTCTTTGGGAAGGCTTCCAAATAACCCTTCTTCTAGGGTGGGGTTCTGGTTCTGGAAGTTCTCTGACTTTGCCATAGCTGCGCAGATTGAGGCGTGGGACAGAAAGATGATAGCATAGCCGTGCGTCGATGGATTCTAGCTAGAAAATATATATGGGGCAAAATATATATTTTAACACTTCTACTGGTATGCTTTTTTTTATTTACACACTTAGAATTTTTTTATTATTTAAAAGACATTCTTAAATTTTAAATTTAATTTAATTGCACTTTTGAATTTTTTTATTATTTCAATCACATATATCTAAATTATGTAAATTTGAGTCAATTGTACATCTCAACAAATTTATTGAGAATAATGAATTAAGAGGTGTAATTGAAATAACAAAAATTTTAAAAATATAATTGAATCAAAATTATACAGTTTAAATTTTTTTTAAAATAACAAAAAATTTAAATTTATAAATAAAAAAAACGTGCAAGTGCAGAGATTCAAATACATAAGATAAGAGTAACCCTATTCGGCTGCGAGAAAGCCACCCCCAAAGCCACTCACAACTAAATTACAAATTTACCCATTGATCAAATTCCTAACATACCCTCAATTCTAATCCAGCCCAAATCCCACCCTTCCTTTCTCTTTCTCTTTCTCTTTCTCTTTCTCTCGCCATCTCTCGCACGAGACTTCCTCTCATTTCGACCTTCTCTCTCTCTCTCTCACACTCTCCCATTCAGCTCATTTCTCTGTTTCTCTCGTTCTAGCCATCTTTCTCTCTCTAACTCTCGTGTGTCTAATCGAGGCTCTGGAGTCCATTTAGCTCGTTTCGATAATCTTTCTCTCTCCAGCCCGTGCGACAATGTCTTCAGCGTCCTTTGGGCTCGTTCCAGCCCCGATATACATGGAGGTAAGTCTTTAGTTTTATTAACAATGATTTTCAGCAAAGGTATATATGGGAGTGTTGGGTTTGGCTGAAAGTTTAAGTTTTATAAGATCTATGAAAATTTGGCCGTTGGATCTTATTGGTTTTTTGGTATGTTGGACAATGGCGATAAAGGTGTTGGGTGATTGTCTCGGATTGTTGAAAACTAGAGGTCATGGTGGCCGGTGGCCATTGGCAGTGCATTTAAATGGGTGTTGGGTTTGACCGAAATTTTAAATTTAGATCTGCGGAGTTTCGGCCATTGAATCTTGCTGACAGTGCATTTTTAAGTTTGGTCGAAAATTAAAAATCAGATCTACTAAAATCTAACCATTAAATCTATCCCATATTTTTGTATGTTAACTCTCTTAATTTGGTGTTTCTAATGGTAGGCTCTGATCGTGGAAAACTTCGGCCAGCAATGGTCACCGATAGCGTTGGTGGCGGCGGTTGTGACTTCTATCCATACATACATACATATATTTATATATATTTATATATTCTCTTTTGTAATTATTTTAATCTATATTATAAATATTGATATTTAATTATGAATTTGTATTGAAGATATTGAAGTTAATACTGAATTTGTGATCTTCGAATATTGTGAAGGATAAAATTAAATTGAATTGATTGAAATTTAAATGTTAATAAATTGAATTGGTTTTGTCGACGTTCAATTTCAGTCAAGTGTGATTCGTTTTGTGCCGCAATGAATAATTATGAGTCACAGTAAGGAGAGGAAAAAGAAGAGAAGTTTCAGATCCTAATGAAGAACACTTAACGATTTTTCACGTGGTTCGGCCAGAACGATGCCTACTCCACGCCCGCGCTCTGATTATTCCTTCAGAATGACGATTTTCTGATTATTCTCCTGTCCCTTATGTTACCTCTGCCCCCCTATTTATAATTGAGGGGGCTTTTACAATTCGGATAACATATAGAAATAAAAGATGATATAATGGGGGACAAACAGTCCTTTTCATCTGTACAAAATTGTAAGTGGGATCTTTATCTCGAGGAGCATGGGCTGTTACAATGAACGATCCCTACCTCTGACTCCTTAGCAGTTTTTACCACTTTATGCGAGCTGATTATTTTTAGGCTAACGACCTGGGTGGTCCATCGATCTGAAGGATACTTCCGGGAACTCGTTAGTCAATTCACTACAAGAAAAATCAGTTTTAGTGACGGAAAAATCCGTCACTAAAAACATAAAATCCGTCACTAAATTTTTCTGTGACGGGTTTTGTGACGGGGTAAAATCCGTCACTAAAGAGGGCGTGACAGAATTTTTGTGACGGGGTTAGTGGTACCCGTCGCAGATCTGTGACGGGATAGCATTTCCGTCACAGATTTGTGACGGATGTCCCGTCACAGATCTGTGACGGGGAAGTTCTTCCCGTCACAGATCTGTGACGGGTGAGGTTCATCCCGTCACAAATCTGTGACGGGAAAATAATTCTCGTCACAGATCTGTGACGGGAATGTACTACCCGTCACAGATTTGTGACGGAGACTCCCCGTCACAGATTTGTGACGGGAAACAATCTGTCACAAATCTGTGACGGATAGGACAAGCCGTCACAGATCTGTGACGGGAAATACTGCCCGTCACAGATCTGTGACGGGCTCTACCCGTCACAAAAAATTTTAAAATAAAAAAATAAAAACGAACAATCTGTGACGGGAAATACTACCCGTCACAGATCTGTGACGGGAAATACTACCCGTCATAGATCTGAGACGGAGTACCCGTCACAAATATTTTTAAATATAAAAAAAAATAATTTTAAATAAATAATTAATATTTTATAAAATTAATTTAAATAAAAAAAATAATTTTGAAAAAAAATTAAATTAATATTAATATTTTAAATCAATAATATATTTTTAATTTAAAAAAATATATTTTTAATTTTTAAATTTATAAAATTAAAATTTATATTTATTAAAATTAAAATTAAAATTTTCTTTTATAAGAATAAAAAAATTTAAAATAACAACAATTTTTTTAAAAATTTAAATAAAATATTAAAAATAACATTAAATAAAATTAATATTACTCACATTCACATTAAAAATAAAATAAATATTATTTTAAATCAATAATATATTTTTATGAAAATAAAAATATATATTTTTTAAAATAATAAAATTAAAATTTATATTTATTAAAATTAAAATTAATATTTTCTTTTATAAGAATAAAAAAATTGTATTTAACAATTTTTTTTAAAAAAATTTAAATAAAATATTAAAAATAACATTAAATATTCATAAAAAATATATATTTTTAAAATTTTATAAAATTAAAATTTATATTTATTAAAATTAAAATTAATATTTTCTTTTATAAGAATAAAAAAATTGTATTTAACAACAATTTTTTTAAAAAATTTAAATAAAATATTAAAAATAACATTAAATAAAATTAATATTACCCACATTCACATTAAAAATATAACAAATTTAACATTAAAAAGAAAATTAAAATTTAATATTAATATTAAGATTACCCATGTTTACTTCAATGTTTACAACATTCCATTACAATCAATCATCATTATTATTAGCATTTTCATCTTCACCATTGTCACTCTCATCTTGATCAGCTACCGGGTCAGATCCACCAGGAACAGTCGACGGTCCAGCATCTGCAGTAGATTGTTTTGTCAATCTACTTATTACCATATTCATTTCTGACTGCCACGCTGTCATTTGTTCTTGCCACTGTCGTAATTGCCGATTCTCAGTCTGGGATTCAAGCAACTCATCAGTTAATTGGGTAACTTTAAGTCTCATTTGTTCAAACTCTGGTGACACATGTGAAGATGATTGGCTAGAACGATTGGTGGTAGATGGATATAACAAATTAGCTTGGGAGCCCAGCCCGTATATTCGACTCTTTCTATTCCGACTACTAACAGCTTGATAGAAGATGTCGTGTTCATTAACTGTAGGCGATGAGGACTCTTCGGTACTTGCGGATGATGAAGATGCCTCCGCACTCAATCTTTCATATTTTTCCTATAAAATTAAAATATTCATGTAAATGAATTAAAAGATTATTTTAAAATAAAAAATTTAATTTAATTTATAAAACACACTTACAGCGACGACCCTAGATCTGTCATCGACCCACACTTCTTCTCCTTGATTATCTTTCCTGGTGTGGGTTCTCCTGAAGAATTCAAACTCATTGGGCTCACGATTCAATTCAGTTGCCTGTATAAGAAATTAATAAATAATATAGTAAACTTATAATTTAAATAAATTATAAAAAAATATATATAACTTAACATAAGTAATTACCAGCCTTCTTCGAGTCAAGGAGAATGGAATGGACCCGCCAGTGTGGAGCGAACCACCGGTCTCGGAAGCACGATTTTTTTTATTTTGTGTGGCAATTTTTTTGTTGCTTTCTTCTGCCCACTTTGCATCAAGTGCCTTACGCACGTCGGGATCCATCCACGTTGCTTCGTCTTCCCCATTTCTAATTCGATGCAAATGGCTCCTAAAACTTCGTCTACCAGACTTATTCCATGTGAGCCATATGCGATCATTCTCCTCAGGTGGCCAGAAATACGTCTTCTACATTAAGTTAAGAAACATATATATATATAAGAATTTAAATACAAACTTATATTAATAAAGAATTATAAATTAACTTACGTTAAATTCTTCAAGCCACATCTTTCGTATTATTTCTGGCACTTCATCCCAATGAATCCACGGTTCAGTGTATCGTGCCGTCCAAATCTTTCCCAATTTGCTTGGTGGGCCACTTTCAGGGATAAAACTGTCAAACACAAAATATATATTTATTCATTTGAATGAATATAATTGCAAGTAATAAGTTTAAAATAAGAAATACGATACTCACTGATTACACTGTTCATCGCAAGATAAGTGTTTTCGACCGTCTCCTCGGCTGATGCCAACCGGGTCAGTTGGAATGGGCTCAGAGTGTTGTGCAGAAGCAGATGATGAATTGAGTCCTTGCGGTGTCGGCATGAAAGTGTATGGGGAATGTCTGTCTGGCATATGAGAAGTTCCCCCAACATATTGGCCACTCGGTGGTACAACATCTGGTGGGTAGAAAGTAGGTGGAACACCATAATAACCCCATGGCGGCATCGTGGTTCCAGAATATGGAAATTGATGAGGCATGGGAGCAAAAGGTTGTGAGGGTGGTGGTGGGAGTGGTGACTGGAGATTGAATTGTGTGGATTGTACAACAGGTGTGGAGTCAGGAGAAGAATATTGCGAACCAGAATTGGCATCTGGAGAAGGTGTGGTCCTATAAGATGTTCTACTTCTACCTCTTCCCCTACCCGAAGGTATTGAATGTTCTGACATCTATTTCGATAATTATATATATATATATGAAAAAAAATTGCATTAACATCAAAGTCATCATACTAAAAGTACAGGTACATAAATTATAAATATTCATATTTTAAAAATACAAATGTTATTAATTAGCATGCACAAAAAAAAAAAAAAAACCATAAAACTATCAGTCATCTTCTTCTATATATTCATCAATGTCTTCCTGGTCACTATCTCTGTCATCAGATAATAGATCTTCCTCGTCTTCTTCTGAAATAGATTCTTCATACATATCATTTTCTTCTTCCTCAACAATATTGGAGACATCAACTTCCTCTACTAGCCCATTATCATCTTGTAAAGTGCCTCCAAGGTCAATATTTATATCAATTACAGGCAGTTGCAATATTTCATCTTCTTGAAAAGGCTCCTCCATGTTAGCTTCAGGAGCATTTATTGTACCTCGTGCATTTGTTTTAATTACAACCATCCAACCATTTTTTTCACGACAGTAATCAGGGTAAGGCGAGTAATACACTTGTTCAGCTTGTTGGGCAAATATGAATGGATCGTATTTCCTATATCTTCTTGATGATCGAATGTCTACAATTCCATATTTATCATGAATTTTAGTTCCTCGTGGACTTGGATCATACCATTCACATTTGAACAAAATTACTCTTTTTATTGGTAAGCCTGCATATTCTAACTCAAGTATGTCTATAAGTTTTCCATAATAATTCATATGTGAAGCTCCACCTCCTGACGCAGACACGCAAACACCATAATTTTCTGTTGACCTACTCTGACTCCATTCAACAGTATGAAATTTGTATCCATTGACGAAATACATTGGCCAATGTTTCACGTTGGGAGTTGGCCCCCACCCTATGCTCTGAATTAGTGGGTCTGCAATAACTTCGCCACTCAAATTCACCTAACAAAATATTTTCATCACTTTATGTATACATAATTAATATGAAATTAAAAAATATCTTAAACTTTACAAACTTACATGATTATGGAACCAAACACAAAAATGCTCCTCGATTTGTTTGTTTAATTATTCATCACTGAATACTGGCGATAATTCACGTAACATGTTTGTGTACATGCTGAAACATTAAAATATATATATCAACATAATATGAACAAAATTATTAATATGAAGTCATAAATATATTAATATAATTAAGTTTGAGTTCTTACTCAATATAAGGTTCGACCTCTGGCGTATTTAGCAAGACATATAACTTTGCTGTTTGGAACTCATTCACATCCAACCATCTTTTTTTCATTGGACCAGCTGCACGACCTGGATAATTGAAGATAGAAATTTGTGGATGCGAAGATTCTCCCCCATCATCATTTCGAGGGGCTCTCGTCCTCCTTGATTGAATATTTGATTCAAAATAATATGAACCAAATGTGGCTGTCTCTTCAATTAAATATGCCTCACAAATAGATCCTTCTATGCGAGCCTTATTCCGAACTTTCTTCTTTAAAGTATTGAGAAACCTAAATCATTTTAAAGTTATCTTAATTTATGAAAAAGAACATAATAAACTATATGACAAAATCAATAAATTATATGAATATAAAATTTATTACCGTTCAAATGGATACATCCATCTGTATTGGATTGGCCCTCCGACCTTTGCTTCGTAAACCAAATGTACCGGGAGATGTTCCATTGAGTTAAACCATCCAGGCGGAAATACACGCTCTATTTTGCATAGAATGATTGGGATATTCTGTTCCATAATTTCCAAATGTTCAGTTCTTAACGTTGTTGAGCATAGATCTTTGAAAAACTGGCATAATTCAGTTATTGGACTCCAAATTCGATCTGGTAATCCTGAAAATGCCGTTGGAAGTAACCGCTCCATAAGAACATGACAATCATGACTCTTCAAGCCAAACAATTTTCCATTCTTCATATCAACACATCTGCCCAATCTAGATGCATACCCGTCAGGGAGTTTAAGTTCTTTTATCCATTTCAAAATACTTAACTTTTGTTCTCTTGTAAAAGTATATTGAGCTTTAGGTTTCCAATATTTACCCCCACCACGTTCTACTAATTCCAACTCCTTCCGCTTGCAATATTCTTTCAGGTCCATTTTAGCTTTGCTATTATCTTTAGTTTTACCTTTCACATCCATGATTGTATTGAAAAGATTATCAAAAATATTCTTCTCGATGTGCATGACATCTAAATTGTGTCGGATAAGATTATCTTTCCAATATGGCAAATCCCAAAAAATACTTCTTTTTGTCCAATTGTGTTGCACACCATATCCGATCATAACACAATTTTGTTGTTTAAAGATAGACGGGACATTACATACTCTACCAAATACGTTTTCTCCACTTAAACGAGGAGGTGGACAAGAATTATCAACTTTATTCTTTCGAAATGCAGTTGTATTTCTTCGAAAAGGGTGATCCATTGACAAAAATTGTCGGTGACAATCAAAAAATGATGTTTTCCCACCGTACTTGAGATTAAAAGCTTTTGTGTTTTCCATACAATACGGGCATGCTAATCTACCTGATGTCATCCAACCAGATAGCATTCCATATGCAGGAAAATCATTGACAGTCCACAACAGAGCTGCTTTCATCATAAAATTTTGCTTTGTGGATATGTCATAAGTCAACACTCCTTCGTGCCAAAGCAATTTCAATTCATCAATTAAAGGTTGTAAAAATACGTCTATCTTACTCTTGGGATTTGAAGGACCCGGAATAATAACCGTTAAAAACATAAACTCTCTTTTCAAACATAATCCAGGAGGCAAATTATATGGAGTCACAATTACTGGCCAACAAGAGTACGGGCGACCCGATTGACCATATGGAGTGAACCTATCTGCACACAAACCAAGCCTTACATTTCTAGGATCAGCAGAGAAGTCAGGATGTGTCCGATCAAAATATTTCCATGCTTCACCGTCAGACGGGTGAGACAATACCCCAAACTCTCTCCGATTTTCATAGTGCCACCTCATGTTCGAAGCAGTAATGGTTGAAGCATAGATTCTTTGCAATCTTGGTATGAGGGGCAAATACCACATTCTCTTAAAAGGAATTTCTTTAAATTTTCCTGTGCCACTTCTTGCAGACTTAAAACGAGGATGACTACAAAACTTACAACTCCTCTCAAATTGATCATCTTTATAATATAACATACAACTATTTGGACAACAATCAATCTTCTGACAACCAAGTCCAAGCTTAGAAACCAATTTTTTAGTATGATAAAAGTCATCGGGCACACGATTACCAGTTGGCATTGTATGTTGCATAAACTGCATGATTTCATTATAACAACCTTCAGGCATGTTGTAATCAGATTTAATGCTCAACATCCTAACTGCAGCAGAAAGTTCACTCTCTGCATCACAACCCGAGTATAATGGGGATTGTGCAGCAGATAACATCTCATAAAATGCTTTTGCATTTTCATCAGGTGGTTCCTCAATATTGTACGACTAATCATGACCACTTTCGCTAAACATTCCTTGCATTGTAGTAGGCGCATGTGACGGTCCTGTTGCATCCATTACCATTTGCTCATACGGATTAAACTGATTTCTAAAATTATCTTCTCTATAATATTCATTCACAATAACATTTTGAGGCATTATTGGCATTTCTTCCCCATGGTTCGTCCAATAATAATACCCTTTCATAAACCCATACTTACAAAGATCCCTTTTCACCTCATTAACTGGTTTAAACTTCAAACACTCACATTTCATACAAGGACATTTCAACACTCCTAGCCTTATGAAACTTTCTTGAGAAGATGCAAGTTGAATAAACTCATCAACACCAGCATAAAATTCAGGAGTGATCCCACCCCTTCTTAGCATACACCGATTATCAATCCATCGACGATGCAACGGAGCTTCCATTTTCAATTCAAGATTGTATAACAAGCACGATTCCTAATAGATATTTTATCCTGAAAACTAACTAAATTATATTTCATCATTTCAGACTGTCATAAGTAATTGATAAATATGAACAAAAAATAAATATAATAATAAATAATTTATTGAGATAAATTTTGCATCTTTTTTATAAATTAAGATAATAAATAATTAAGATAAATTTTAATATTTTTACTTAACTCCACATATTTGAATTGAATTTTTTTTAAATACTTATTTAAATTTATATTTCCTTTAATACTTAAACAATTATTATAATTTTTAATTATTACATTTTTTATTTTATTTTGATTTGAGTAATTAAGAACAATATGGTTAGAATAATGTATCTAATATATTTTCTAAATTAGCTATAAATGTCTCACTTTGAAATTTAAAACCTATTAGTGTACTTATTTTATTTTTAATATTGTAATAAATAAATATTTCAATTTAAATATTTATCTAATTTATTTCTCATGTAATTTTTAATTTTTAGTGTTTAATTTAAATAAAAAATTAAATTTTATACCTTTTTAAATTCATTTTAATTTTTAAAATAATTATCTAATTTATTTCGTACATTATTTTAAATATTCTAATTTTACTTTTATTTATTATTTTTAATGTTTTAAAAAAAATTAATTTTTAATGTCTATTCTTAATCTTATTCTTATGGCAACAAAATATATGTTTTCATAAATATTGTATTTACTTTTAGTATTTTATTTTTAACATATTTAATTTAAAATTACAATATTTTAAATTAAAAATCTGTTTTAAATTAAAAACAAAAAAATAAATATTATTAATACAATTACATAACAAAATAACTACAGAAATAATTTATAAACAATTAATAAAATTCACATTTTAATTTTTAAACATTACAAATAATATAAAAAATTAAAATAAAACCTAAACTAATTTAAATAAAATAATCATTAAACTCAACATACATACTAAACACAAAAATAAATTAACTATTAAATTAAAGTAACGCAATTTAAACTTTTATTTCCTTTACTACATAAACAATTATTCAAATTTTGATTTGATACATTTTTTATTTTATTTTCGTTGAGTTATTAAAAATATTAAGGTTAAATTTATTGTTATAAAAACTAATAATTTTTCATGGTAAAATTTTATTTTGTATTTTTAGTCCTTAATTTTTATAAAAATATATTCGGTAGTGTATTTTTAGTGTTTACTTTTTTATTGTATTTTATTTTTAATTTTGCATTTCTTATATATTTTATTTTAAATATTTATCTAATTAATTTCTCATATTATTTTTCAATTTTAGTGTTTTATTTTAAATAATTATCTAATTTATTTCATATGTTAGTTTTAAACTTTTTAATTAAAATTTTATTTATTATTTATAATTTTTTATATTTTCAATAGAATTCTTTTATATTTTTAATAGAATTTTTTTAATTTTTTTACACTTAAATATTTTTTTATGACAATAAAGTATATGCTTTCTTAAATAATAAATATATTTTTAGTATATAATTTTTTATGTATTTTATTTAAAATTACAATATTTTTCATTAAAAATATATCTAAACTTAAAAATAAAAAAATAAACATTATTTACACATGCACGGGTTTGCTAGTCCAATAACATATCAAAATAACTAAATAATTATTTAGTTGTAGTTTAATTATTTAATTATAGTTATTTATATTTTAATTTTTAAGCATTACAAATAATATAAACAATTAAACTAAAACTAAACTAATTAACATAAAAATAAACTACTAAACTAATACAAAAATAAAATAACTACAACTAAACTAACACAAAAATAAAATAATTGCAACTAAACTAACATAAAAATAAAATAATTACAACTAATAACACAAAAAAATTATGATTAAACTAACAGAATATAATTAAAAGTAAAACAAAATAAAAATTTATAAAATACTTACTTGAGAGCACTGAAATTAGCTGAAGAAGAAGAAGAACCAGCGACTGAGGAGATAATGGAGGAGGAGGAGGGGGGGCGAGATAGTGAGAGGGAGGAGGAGGGGGGGAGGGGAGAATGGGGAAGGGGAGGGGGGCGAGACAGTGAGAGGGAGGAGGAGGGGGGGCGAGAGAATGGGGAAGGGGAGAGGGTTTTTTAAAGGGGGGATTGCGACGGGACTGATGCGTCTCGTCGCAGATTGCGACGGGACGCGTCAGTCCCGTCGCAGTTCTGCGATGGGTCGTTGTCCCCGTCGCAGAACTGCGACGGGATTGATGTTCCGTCGCAGTTCTGCGACGGGAAACCTCGCTCCGTCGCTGATTTGCGACGGGAGAGTATTTTCTGTCACTATTTTGTGACGGGATACACCATCCCGTCACAAAATTGTGACGATAATTTCTGACTGTCACTAAACCCGTCACAAATTAGTAACAGGAGCATTCCCGTCACAAAACCCGTCACAAAAACTGATTTTTCTTGTAGTGATTGCTGGGAGCTCGTTGGAGGCTCATCGGGAGCTCGTCAAATGTCCGCTTTACAGGTTTCGGATTTTGGTAGTGGCTAGACTCCCTTTGGTGAGGTCGTCCGGGTCTTCTTAGTTTCGGGTGATTGGGCCGGCCCATCAGATCGAGTCTGGTCCATACGAGAAATACATACAACAGGTTTGTATTTGTTTTGTGAATTTTTGAAGTGAAATTATTACTTTTATTTAAGAATTCAATTGTAAATAGTTTTTATTAATTTTATTTGAATTTAGATATTTATTAATGTGTATATATATTTTAAATTTAAATTAAATAAAATTAAAAAAAATATTAATTAAATTTAATTTTACAGACAAAAAACATATTAATTAAATTTATAATATTTGTTTTTTAAATTAGTCTTCAAGAGCCTTGTTAACAATTTGACATACAAAAAATATTCAAAATGGTAATAGTATGAGTAATTATTCAGTTAGATATATTTTAAAAATAATTAAAAATTTGATCAAACATTTGTTGTAAAAAAAATATTCAAAAAAAATTCAGTCAAATATTCAAACACTTGAAAATTATAAAATTATTTATGTATTATACACTCGTTAGTAATATATTTTACATATTGTATAGTGTATAAATTAGAAGATATTTATAATATTCCAATTTTGAATTTAACTACATCAAATTTTAGTTAAATTTTACTCTCTTAAGAATTATGATTTTCAATTTCGAAATGGGTGAAGTTGCAATCAACTTTTCTAGCTCACATCAAAATATCGTGTATGAACATGGTGTATCTATTTGATCCTACACATCATGAATTAAGATTAATTTAAAAAAAAAATTATTCTCATGTCAATTTTAGAATTGGCAACTATTATTGAATGATTTTAAAATTTGATGTAAAAGTTCATGTAGACCAAATCCCTCTCTTAATTTGCACGACTCATTTCGTTATTCACAAGATTATCACCTATATTTAGCTAATTGTGAATTAAAAATAAAATTTGTACTAATTTATTTGTAATTTATGATCTCTCTAATGTAAAATAAATACACCTCTCATCAATTTTTTTAAGTCTACTCATTTCTTAAATATTACATTAATTAAATTATTATAATCAATTAATACATATTTATTTTGCTTCTTAAATTGTATATTATTACTCTATACCTTAACTGATTTAAATATTCAAATATATCAAATGTATAACATATCTCTGACTCATCTTCAAATATAACATAATTCTCTAATTTGTAATATTTGGCTACATAACAAAGT
Source organism: Diospyros kaki (assembly GCA_036245055.1). Lineage (NCBI taxonomy): Eukaryota > Viridiplantae > Streptophyta > Magnoliopsida > Ericales > Ebenaceae > Diospyros > Diospyros kaki. The sequence continues at coordinate 920,565 of BSEG01000016.1, read as the reverse complement.
AAGAAAAAAAATATAACATAATTATCTTTCGACATATTTTAATTTTTAAATACATGAGAAATAATTAAAAATATTCATAAAAATTCAAACAATGCTAAAGCTCAATTTTAGGTGGTGGCTCATCCCAATATATAGCAAGGAAACTTCAACTTGGCAGTGAGGCGTGTACAAGTCATGATACATGAATCTGAAATTAAAGCACAAATTAATATTAATCCATTGAAAGTCCTAGCTAGCTAGCTAGTTAAACATACTCATATATAAAACATGATTAAGAACAAAAATATAATAATTACGTACACTTGAATTAGGAGACCTTATATAACAATCATCACTTGCATAAATCATTTGTATTCCAGACTTAACATGTAAAAATTGTAATTCCATTTAGTTAATATTTTTTCATTTTATTTAATATATATATATATACATTAATAAATATCAAAATTCAAATAAAATAAACAATAACTATTTACCATTCAATTCTTAAATAAACTTAATAATTTCATTCCAAAAAAAAATATAAACTAATTCAATTTATTAACACTCAAAATTCAATAAATTATTTCTTTTAACTTTCACAATATTCAAAAAATCACAATAAAAAATAAAGTAAATTTTTTAATTCTCACCTCAACAACCAAATCAACATCACCCCCCATCAAAAAACAACATCAGCAACAAAAAAAAAAAAATAATGTAGAAGAAGGATACAAAATATATATATGTATGTATGTATGAACATGCAAAAAGCCCAAACTAGCCAAAATTATCGCCACGAGCAGCCGTTGGCGACCACCGTTGACTAGAGATTCCTTTGATCAGAACCTATCGTTAGAAACACCAAATCAATGAAGTTAAAATACACAAAAATGGACCAGATTTAACGGTTGGATTTTCGTAAATTTGATTTCTAATTTTCAGCCACTAGCTTAAAAATACATTGCCGGTCATCACTAACCACAGTGGCTAGTGGTTTCCAGTTATCAGAGGTAACCACCCGACACCCTTATCCCTACTGACCAACATTAGAAAAACCAACAAGATTCAAGGGTCGAATCTCCATAGAACTAAGTCTAAACTTTCAGCCAAAGCCAAATAGTAAACACACTGGCAATCACCACCCGGCATCGTGGCCGGTGGTTTCCAACGATCCGAGGCAACCATTCAACACCCGTATCCCCATCGACCCACATACCCAAAAACTAGCAAGATCCAACAGTCAAATCTCTATAGATTTAAGCTTAAACTTTCGACCAAACCCAAATCGTAAGTATATATGTATGAGAGAGAGAGAGAGAGACTTACCTCCTTGTAGATTGGGGTCAAAACGAAGATGTCGGAGATGCTGTGACACGGGACGAGCAAAATGGAGGAATGAGACCGTGGAGCACGAGCGAGAGTGTGAGAGAAAGAAAGAGAGAGTTTGAGAGCAAGCAAAAGTGTGATAGAAAGAGAGAGAGTTTGAGTGCGAGCGAGAGTGTGAGAGAAAGAAAGAAAGAGAAAGAGATGGCCGGAAAGAAGAGGGAGCGACTGTAACGGCCCGCCTCCCGGAGCCCCTGTGCACCAAGAGGATCCGTGAGAGGGTCATTACTAAAATGATACCGAACAAAACTTTATTAAAATCATATTCTTTTTATCATTTCACATCTCATAATTCTTCTTACAAAATCATTCATCACTTGGCCCCACCTGGGCTTACATAACATACGACGATCTTAAAAACGTAAACATTGACTTTAACAAAGGCACAATAATACCCAGGACCTAATTTCGGGAGAGCTCTGCACTTGCTACCATGACACGTCGAACTGAACCCGACCCTGATGAACGTACCTGGAATGATGTAAAACAACATGAGTCGCGAGACTCAGCAAGCTCATGAAAGAAAGGCTGAAGGTTAAAGGTAGGACTCTTCCCTTGACACCCCATGCAACCAATGCCAATGCAATCACGCCATGTCATGAGCTATACGTACTTTACTTCTACATGCATAACATAAAATTAACTGCACATAAGGAGCCAGGGGCCCACATAAGTCACACATTGGCACCCAGGTCCTGCATACAAACCTGTCGTAGCCTAACATAGGCTACCATATCATCATTCTCTTAGACCAGCCTTTTCCTGACACGGTCGGCTTTTCCTGACATTCAACCATTTTCTTTTTCTTGATACTCGTTACATGCTCTTCCTGATACCCATCATACTCTCATACATTCTTCATGTCATATATCACATAATCATATACTTCCGCGATCTTGGTCTTCCCTCGGGCCAACCCCGAGCTAATATCTAAGCCGAGCCGAAGCTCACATGAGTCGGTACTCCCGACACCTGGCACGGTACTCCCGTCCAGAATAACAGTAACAATAAAATCATGCAATGCAACACATAGGAAATGCAAGGGCCTCTGTAGCATAAACATGATGACAAAGCCCCCATAAACCAAGCATCAGGCCCTGCTACGCCCACACATAAGAATTCACACATGCGACATGTTCTAAATGCATATGCTTACCTAAGATACCCAAGTTGGTTCTTAGACCAATCGGGTCATGCAAATGCTCATACATCCCATCACACACAAAGCATGTCCTCTCGTGAATGCAACCCAGCCCCTTGTAGCACACACATCATGAAATGCACAAACCAAGGCGGGAATCTGGAGTACCAGCTCTTCTGGCCCGTCTAGCGCTTATCGTAACAGCCGATGACTGGCGCCCATACATCCAGCCATCAACTGCCACGACCCACGGTCGACAGTCAGTGGCTTTGTACCCATACCCTTAGACACACTTACTGACAACATCCAACTTATACACTTCCAACTTAACATTTATTAAACCATTCCCATGACATCTCATGCACTTGTAACATAACCATTAATACATCATGCCTGATTTCATTTCTTCTAATTTTCATAAAACCATCTCAACATGCAAAACAAACTCTTATCATATTTCTATAATTTAAACCATATCATTTTCTAAGAACCTAGCCCCAACGGGTTCGGCATCATTCCCAAGGGAAGCGGAGCGGTACGAAGCTCCGTGATGGACAGAAAGAATGACACCAAATCATCATTTTCTTAACTCATCCCATTAACAATAATCTCATTTAATAAAACATAAGTCATAGGGTGGTTGCCACGCGGATTATTGTTATTGATGCGTGGAACCGAATCATGGTGAGGGAGGGTTTAGAGTATAAGAAACCTCAAAGACTTTCACAAGAAATAAATAACGCGAGGAGAGGGTTAGGAGCTTGCCTGAAAACGGCTGATTCTTGACTTTTACGCACTCCCGCTGTGAAGTAATACAATTAAAGTAGATAATGAGTTCTCGGGCCCACTAAATTAATTTTAACCGTATAAAATTAATATCCCTATGTGTATAATATTCTAATAATTAATTTAACTTACCAAGATATTTTAAATTCGGATTAAATCAGATTTTCCCCTCTTCTTCTACAATTTTCACCCCACGAGCTGTTGGTCGATCCTCTTCTTCTTCTCCAATTCCTCTCTTCTTCCTCTTTCTTCTTCGCTGCTGCTCGCCGTTCTCCTTCTTCAATCTTCTCTTCCAATTTTATTCTCTTAGTCTTTTCCTTAAATTGGCTTGACAGACGCTCACGCCTCCCCCATTGCTTCACCATTTTATTTCACCTTTTTATTTATTTAATCTTTGACTTTTCTACAAACATATCTCTTTCATCAGTATACACATTCCAATGCTAATCTGAGCTTCCACGTTTATGGTTAGAATTACATTAAAATTGGAGAGTAATTGCATGGCCCAAAATTGCATTGAAATTGGTGAGAAGATAAGACTATATTAATATATATATATGAATTATGTCATTGATAAAATATATGATTTTATTATATATATATATATGTATATAGTGTACTTATCCATATTGGGAACAAATCACGCACAGCAACTTGCTCCCATTTGCAATCTTTTCTTTTAGTTAATTATTTAATTATTTTATCTTATATATGTATATATATTACTTTTTATAATATTTGATTTACCCTAATCATTTAATAATCTAAATCCTAGAAATTCTACAAACTTTCGATCATTTCCCCATCTAAAAATACAATAAATTTAATATCCTCATTTAATTTTTTTTAAATTCACTAATATTCAATAAGTCACCAATCACTCTAAAACGTTAAAATTAATAATTATGATTTATCTCCAAAATTTTAGATATTACAGCGACAGTCGGAAGGGAGAACGAGACCAATGATTGGTAGGAAGAGAGAAGAAGAAGGTTGCTTTGAGCAAGCGAGAGTGATACACTGGGGGGGCATAAATTTGAAATATTTGCTTTTGGGTCATTCTTCATATCGCGATATATCACAAGATTTTAGGCTCGATAAAACACGAGATATCATGATATTTCGCAGGTGACTTTCTAGGGAGTTGAATAGCATTACTTATAAGATAATAGTTGTTTGCAAGTCATATTCGTGTCATGTCGAGACACAAGGATAACACATATATAGTTAATCCAAATTAACAAAACTTGTTTAAGTAATTAATCATGTTAAATCTCTCAATCTTATCACATACATAGTAAATGGGTGACACAATTAGACACATATAAGTCATTTATCGTGTCACATATATTATAACACATTAATTCATTTATTATATAGGTCATTCTAAACTCACTATAAAGACAACATGAAAAGGCTAATAAATATGTTTTAACACATTTAATTCATTAACTTATTAAAAAACATTTAATCTGTTAATAAACAAATAAACTAAGTTACTTTTTCACAAATTATTCTGTTAACTAAAATTGGTTCATTGCCCACTTCGAACAATAATTGTGTTCTCAGAAGCAGACTTGAGCTAGCCACGTCGAGAAACAAATTTAAGCCACTCGACGGGCAACAATTATGTTGCCAGAGACGCGGACGTGGGCTAGCCACGTGGAGCAACAGATTTAAACCACCCGCCCCCCAACCCCACGCCAATCAAATCAACTCCCCCCCCCCCCCCCCAATTAATAATTTTAAAATTTAACTTATTTTTATTTTATTATATTTATGTATATATATTGAATGGATAAGATTTTGTATTGCTACATTAATAAACAATTTCAAATTTAACAAATTCTTAATTTCCTTCATTTTTGTATTTAGCCAAATCTATTACAGTTGGTATAAATTCCGCCACGAACATTAACAATTTCAAATTTAACTAATCCTTATTTTACTTTATTTTGTAACTTTGCTTCTCTTAATTTGCTGGAATTCTACGGATTTTCACCTTTTTTTTTTCATTCGGAAAAAGATGTATGTTGTGGAGTGGATTAAGAAAATCTCAAAAATTTTAAAATAAGAGAAGTATTTTGCATAAATTCAAATAATCTCGAAGTCTCCCAAATAAGAGTTCCTAGAGCCCCTGAAGAGTTTTTAAGATAGTAAGGCTTCAACATGTAAAAGCACGACAATCTTCAAACTTATCTGGAGGATACTCATCGAGACATTTTATCCCAAACATACCTCCAGGCCCTCCAGTCTTATCAGATGCATCTTTCCCGAAAAGTCTGGAGACTCTTGTCTATGGATCCCACCAAGTATCTATAAATACTCGTCTGGGCCAAGGCAAATGGATTTTTTGACAGATCTTTTTCCTGACTCTTCTCCGGACCTATTGGAACTTATTGAGACCTTACACACTAAGACTATAGTCTCGAAAACTTAAGACATTGAACCTCAAATTACTGATCAAGAATCCACTCCCCCAAAGACCCATAACTGGACATACTACTCACGCAGCTGCATACATCTGCATCCCTATTTTTCAGACATCAGAGTCTTTTAACTATCTTTGTGGCAACAGATACCCCGAAGACTCCCAAAACTATTCCCTGAAGTCCCTTAAGATAATCACCCGAAGACTATTCCCTGAAGATTTCTTGGGGACATCATTTTCCCTAAAGACTATAAAGACCCTCCAAGGACCCCGAAGCCTCAGTCCTCTAGGGCCAAAGAACAAACCCTACCCTTTGTTGACCGCTCGAGCAACATCTTGTATCTCTCAATTTTCTCAAAGGACACTATTTTGACTGTTTGTAAAATAAATAAATTTAATTATTTTATTTTGACAGTAACAAAAAAACAGGTAGTTGGTTCTTTCATCACAAACCATATATATTTGTGAAAATTCATGTATCTTCACAAAATTTTCATAAAAAGCTTACTATAATAAAATATAATAGTAATAATTCTACAATTTCAATTAAGTTGATATATATTAGAGATGTGCTTGTTTTTAGTTTTCAATTTTGAAATTTTTGTGTTCGATTTTTCTTTTCTTGGAAAATAAAAAATGATTAATTGTTTAATTCCTGTTTGCTGCCATCTTCAAAATTTTAAACAAAAACATAGAAATGTCATTTGATAAATCTAGTTTTGTTAAATTATTTGAATTTTTGGAATTGCAAGTCCTTGTTATATAATTTTATTTTTACATATAAATTATTTGTGAAACGTTATTAAATTGAAGAATTGGGGGGGAGGAGGAAGTGGACAGACAGATTGACAAAAAGTAAAGTTTAAATGACAAAAATACCCCAATTCAATTGCACAATCGCACCATCTCTTGCTTCAATAATTGCCTCCTGCTATCAACCCCCTCTTGTCTCTTATCGTTCCATTCTTCCTCTAATCGTCATTATACACTTCTCTTTCTATGTGTGTGTAATGACAGTGGAAGAGAGAATGCAACGACGAGAGACGAGGCGACGTCCCCCACTTGCGTTCTATGTACCTCCAACCCCACATCATAACTCAGCCACAAATGCTGCTGGTCCATCATAACTCAGCCACAAATATTTCCATATTGTGATTACCTGTCCAGATTCGACTGTGATGTTACCAGCATGGTTGGTAACATTTATTTGTTCATGTATTATTGAGATATTTTATTTAACTTTATTTTTACTTTATATCCGTGGGTTAAATGCCGTGTTTGCTAATATTTTATTAATAAATAAAATATTTTAAAATTAAAAATAACATATCTTCCCTAAAATACAAAACATCACCTCTATTTAAAATGGTGAACGTGAATCTGAAAATGCTATTGGGTTGGGTTTTCCTCTTAGTTGGAGAATGGCTCAATAATGATCCGATAATGGTTGGGGCGTTTCATCAAAGAATGGTTCAGTTTCTTTTACTAGTATCTTTATTTCACGAGACTAAAATACTCTTAATGAATTAGGATTTTTTTTAACCTTTTAAAGTATAAAATTCGTGCATAATAGATGGGCAAAATAGAAGAAAAGAACAGAAGAAAAATGACAAATTTATGAGAGAAATTCAAATTTTCGTTCTTACTCGTGCAGTTGTGATTGCACAGCAGATCAGATGGTCGTTTGTGCTCCGATTGATATGAAATTTTGAGGGTATATTCAAGACTCCTTGTTCTAGGATCTAGATAGTGAAGATTTCATTTAGTGGTCTGGATCTTTGAGAATCGGGCCATTTTCATTTTACTTTGTGATTTGGCTCGATTTTCTATTTTTGCTTGCGCAACAGTGATCGAACAAGGGATCTGACGGTCTATTCTGGTTTGTTTTGGAGGTTGAGATCCTTAGGAATCGAGTAATCTTAGTGCTGCCACCTGGTTCAGTCTGTTCTTCATTATCTTTTTAGTTATTTTATTGATTTGAAATAATATTGATTATGTTTTGTCTCTTGCCTTTTGTGACTGTTGAGAGGATTTTGTAATTCAGATTTGATGATATTATTAGAATTTTTTGGTGAATTTCGATCCCATGATTTTTACTCCTCACATTAAGGGGGTTTTCCACATAAACTTATTGTCTCATTTATTTTTTAGATTGTACTTGATATTTGGATAGTTTGTTTTGTTTCCTCACAAATTTTCACAAGAAGGGATTTGGTATATTGATCCCACCAAATGCAGAAGTTGATGGAAATTTTATAGTTCTAGATGAGAAAATGAAAAGTTTATAAAATAAATTTAATGTACCAAATGTAGAATTAAAAAAATTATTAGTAATCAATATGTTTCGTTCACATCATTTTTAAGTAGTATTTGCTAATTAAGATATAGACTAAAAAAAATAAAATATAAAAATCTTTTTGAATAAAAATCTTTTTAAGTAGTATTTGAATAAAATGTTTTCGTTCACATCATTGTTAAATTTATTCATTTTAACAAATGATGTGAATATATTAATAATGTAATAAATTTATTTTGATAACTATTTCTTACACACAAAAAATTAATATTTATATGTATTGGTAAATGAATAGTTTTTAAATATCATACATGTTGGGTTCAAAATTCGTAAAACTAGAAAGGTTATTATTCGTGTTGATTTTTAATTTTTTTATTTTCATATTTCTTAAAAGTAAGAGTATGCAAAATTTTGATTTAATCAAAATAATGGAATCGAAAATAGACGGAACAAAAGAAAGAAGTGAAAAAGAAGAGAAGAAGAAAATAAAAAGAAATGCATTAATGCGGTGGTCCAACTGGCAACTGGTATGAAAGGAAGCTACCATTCAATCTCATTGTCCATTCCATTAAATGACCGAAAAAATCAATTATTGAATGGCTAAGTCAGCATGCATTAAATGCAAACCTGCCCAAAATTAACGTCGGAGAGCCATCTCCATTTTGGGTAGAAATCTTACTAACGATGTAATTTTTTCTTTTCTTTTTCTGATAATAATATATTACTTTACTCCTCAAATAATGTTAGAAATTATAATTAATCGGTAATGATATTATCAATTATATAATATTTTTTTATTAAAAAATTATATATTATTATTTTTTTATTTAATATCTCTTTTAATTAAAATATATCACATATCTAATAATACTATAATAAATCATGAGTCTTAATATTAAGTCGTCTCCATATGGCTTGTAGGGACTTAGAAAAAGGCGAGACCGACCCCTTACCACAATGGGTGCTCGCACGGTCACCTCAGTCAGCTATTAACACCTATTCAGCATTAAATGACGACATTACTCGGCAACAATGGGATCGGCTTTTCGACAACAAGATAAATCAAATTCAGTCTCTCACTATTTGAGCCGGGCCATCCCTCCCGTATGGCATTAAGTGCTGATGGTCCTTCCTTTAATGGCAATGGATGACTCTCTTCAATATTTCTGGGTCATGCTATTAATATTGGAAGAGTTTTACAGAGAGATTTACGGATGACGTTTTCGCGAGAAATTGAAGATTTATCATGATAAATTTGTGATATTCTCTTCTCTCATCTCCTTTCTCTCTCTTCTCCTCTCCAGTAATCGCACCTCTCTCTCTCTTTTCCCCTTCAATACTGTCTGTCATAGCCTTCCTCTTGCCATCACCTCTACTGCTGCCTTGCACTTGTCGCTCGACGCCCGCCACTTATTGTTGCATTTTTTCCTAATTGACCGCCACTGCCCGTCGACCTCGCTAATTGCTGCCTGCGCTCACCTTCATTTCCTACTGCATCCTTACATGGTTGTCTTTCTCTCGCAGCGACAGTCAGTGGCGACGGAAGACGAGGGCGAGGTGGCGGCGACGGTGAGGTAGCGACAAGTGGCGATAAGAAGACTGTGAAAGGCAGTGTTAGAGGGAGAGGAGATGAGAGAAAGATAGGAGAGGATGGGGGAGAGGAGAGAAGGGAAAAATGATCATTAAGAGAAGAAAGAAATGGGCAAAATGGTCTTTTCAAATCATCTTATATGTACAAATAGCATTAGGAAAATTTTATTCGCAGACAGAGTTTTACTCTTCGCAGCCATATTTTAATATACCTAAAATACCCTATTTTGGAAACTCATTTTTACCCTCACATTCACTTTCTTGCTCAATCAATTACCCGCCACCTATTCTTTTCAAAACCGCCATCCATCATTTCCAAAACAAAGACAATACAACAAAAAAATACCATATCTAATGTATATAATACAACAAAAAATTATCAATACAGCAAAAAATACACACATATACATTAACAATTGCACCTGTATATACATATATACATTAACACACACACACAAACATATATATATATACACGCACACATACATAGAGGAAGGAAGCACACAAACATATATATATATATATATATATATATATATAGAGTAAGGAAGCTCGACGGCCATGCTGCCGGGCATCATCAATCACACCCCTTGAACCTTGGGGTTCGGGGCTTTCAAGGCACCCTGAACGCTGGGGTTTGGGCAGTGTGATTGATGAAACTCGGCGACCATGTATATATATATATGTATGTGTGTGCGTGTATATATATATATGTATGTGTGGTTTTGTATATACATATATATATATAGTGTGTGTGTGTGTATGTGTGTGTGTGTGATTATTTATTTTCATCTATTTTTTGTGTTTGCTCATTGTGAATTTTTTTTGTATTTCGACAGTAGCGTATGGCTGGTGACAAGAGAGAAAGTGGGCAGAATATATATCTGTATGTCTGCATTGTATATATGTGTTTATATATGTATATATGCGTTTTTTATTTTGTAAACTTGTCTCATGAACTTTGTATTTGTGAATCGAAATTGTTGAGATTTGAAGATGTTATAGAGATGAATGTGTGTGAATCGCTACTTGTGTAGAAGATGGTATTTTTGGAAAATATTGTCTACAAAAAATTATTAAATTGGCTGTAAAAAATAAAAAAATAAAAAAAAAATTTAATGACTTCGAAGAGCAAAAAAATGTCTGGGAATAAAATTTCCCATAGCATTATCCTTCAACCTTCATATAACTTATTTCAACCAATTAACATAAAGCAAACAAGTTCGCAGCCCAACAAGAACAAATAAATAAATATATATATATATATTATTTCCACATTATATAATATAAAAATATATTCATATAAGTCATACCTAATTATAAATTAAAATATATATTATTTCTACAGTATAAAATATGAAAATATATATTATGTAGCAAACAATTTGTTCCTAAAATATATATATTATTTCTTTCGATTGAAACAAATTATAATAATCAAAAACAATCACGAATAAAAGACAAATAATTTAACTAACAACCTAGAAAAAATAAACAAATATTAGATATTAAGCAATTACATCAATAAAAGACACCAAAGAACTAAAATATACAAAACATAAAAAATAATATAGAACGATAGCAGTACATATAAAGAATAATACTTACAACAATTGCATAAAATAAACGTATTCCCAACAAAATACGTGAATACGTGTATGCAATAAATATATCTTAATAAATATTTTTTCTATAACAATTTCATGGTAATAAATATATATTGGTAAATAATTTCACAGTAATATATATATATATATATATATTGATAATCACAATGAATAGTATATTGTGCGACAGTCACATCCAATGGTTTATTGGTTGGCCTCAAAATTGATCATTTTCAACAAAGAAAGCCATTCATTTCGAGGAAATATTAATGAAGTCGTCGAAGGGAAGAATTAAATGAATTCTTATGTATGTTGCATGGAGGAGAAATTGACTGCGATTTTGTTCACGATCCTTTTAACTAAGGTCAACGTGTTCACTCCTTGATAGGGGTGTTGTATTTTTGGGCGGAAAAATATTGCAACATAAGCTGACATATGTGGCCTTATTTTGTCAATATATAATGCCATTTGTCAAATTAAAGCATACAGGCATACGCAGGTAGAACTGTTTTAATGTAATACACAGAATAGGAAATTATTTTGTTGAAAAAATGTCCCATGTTTGTCTTTCAATGCTCACGCCTAATATATACACCTGCTCCTACCATCCCGCTGTCATCTTCCCTTTGATTCCCCGCCGCCAACCCACCCCCGGAGACCCTCCAACCGCACCCCGGTGACGGGAATTAGACGACAGTAAGCACCCGTCAGTCCTCACATCTTTTTTTGCACCTCGTCAAACCCTTCCAATACTACATTCCAACTGACTTTCAACCCATCCAAGTCATCCACCGCCGAGGCCTCTTCATCGTCGACGCCAATATTGACCCGGAATACGCCTTTGGAATCGATTTGAAGTTGGGCGCCTGGTTTTACAACGTTCGGAATATAAGAATCGTCACCGTCGTGGATATGAATTGTGAAAATAAGATTGGTCAGCGGAAAACGGGTTTCCAGGGCTTTAGAAGGCGACGCCCCGCTGATATCCTAGCCGAGAGCTAGGATCGGCAGTTGGACATGGCCGCATCGGGGGCACGGAGGGCGGAGAGAGGAGGGAACCGAGAATTAGAAATTTGCTTCCACAGATGGCCGGAGGACATACAAAGGAACCAGGATTTGGAGACGCAAGAAGCCATGCATGGCTAGCGTTTTCCGGGTCAAGGCGGGTGGCGAAACATTTTGAATGTCACACTTGTCATTAGATTATGATTTTTAAAATAATTATAAAAATAAGAATAATCTTAAGTACGATTTTAGATTAGTAATTATAATTATATTGTTATTAACCTGTATAATTGCATTCGTGATCAAGGAATTAACTATATTTACAGTTCTATCCAATTAAAACTATTTTAATAAATTGAATAAGTAAATAAAATTGTTAATAAAAAATAGTTTTTTAAATTAAAGAATAGGCAATCAAGATATAAAAAATATATGAAATTAGCAATCAAAATTGAAAAAATACATTTAAATTAGACTTAAAAGTAATAATTATACAAATTAAAATTGGTCTAAAAAAACTAGTAAATGATTACAAATGATTACATATTTTATGAGAAATAATTTTGATAATTGTTCTGATATATATTTTAAGGTAACTCTTTTATTTGATTAAAATTAAAAGAATGCATTATTAATTTGAAAACTAATACTATATTAAATTATTTAAATAAACAAGAAAAATATTTTGCTACTTAATTTTAGGCTAACATTTTGTGACAGGTTACAGGGGCAGAAGAAAATGTTCCAAATATCTCATAGAATCTTCAATGCTAACATATCTCCAGCTAACGACGCTCAACACACCCACCCCCACCATCGCCACCGTCATCTTGCCCCCTTTCCCACCATTTCGCCTCAACCCTATGTTAGATATAAATACTTCACAGTATATATATATATATATATATATAATAAATTCACATATCATATAAAACACTGATATTAATAAAGAAGAAGAATACCTCTATGCTCTATAACAGCGATGAAAATCTTGATTGCAATGGCAAGCACAAATGCACTGCACTAGACCAAATCTTCATCTTCTTCTCTGCTATTAGGCCTTAACCCTTTTCTTAATGGAAGAAAATGGTATAATAGATAGTCAGAGTGAAGAGGGGACCTAGCCATATATATATAGAGCCAATAGGGTTTTACTCATCACAAAACCCTATTGGGCCTACACTTATTCCACAAACCATATTTATATAAATAGGCCTAAACCCATTAAGGTGCACCAAGCCCAAAGTCCAATTATGATCACATATAATTCATTTGGGCCTCCAGGCATTGTTAAGCTATAGCCCAACTAGCTTTTTCTTAAAAACAAGATCCAATTAATATTGCACACAAAATGGAAAAATTCTAGCATTCTCCCACTTGTGCAATATTAGTTAGTGTCAATATATATATATATATTTATATTTTGAAATTGACTCTTCAGTTGGACAACAAGAATTTAAAAACTTGAGTGGCCACTATTTTGAAAGCATAGCTTAACAGATAATCACCTCTAAACATGTTTCGTTCGACCTAATTACCAAAATTAGATCATAGCCGTCAAAATGTATTTATTTCCATAAATTCTCACTATGGTCATAACTTTGGCAATTAAATTAACATGAACACAATATAATTTGAAAGTGTAGTATAGACAATAGCATATAGCATATACCTTATATGATCTTCATGCCAAGTCTATATTAGTCCTTTAACTACCACTATCCATGAAAGCCGAATTTGAATGCCTTCAATAGTGATAAAAGAAACAAGCATAACAGCTCCAAAATATACAGTGATATCACCAATCTAATGTCATGAAAAGATACATCATGAAAAGATACATTAGCATGCATATAACTTTAAAATTTAACATGGATCCATGAAATAAATAGTCGAGCTCATTACATAACAGTGATTGGGAGTAACAATTCAACAAAAATAACAACTCCCATTAATCAAGCACATCAAAAGACTCTAAAATCCCCATATTAACAACGTGCCTTTTAAAATCAATAGGTCGAAGTCCTTTGGTTAATGGATCAGCAACCATAACCTGAGTATTTATGTGCTCTACAATAATATCACCTTTCTTGACCATGTCTCTGACTGAAAGATATTTGATCTCTATGTGTTTGGAACCACTAGAACTTTTATTGTTTTTAGTGAAGAAAACTGCAGCACTATTGTCACAATAAATTTTGATTGACCTTGAGATGGAATCAACAATCAAAAACCCAGAAATGAAGTTCTTCAACCACATAGCCTGCGATGCCCCTACATAACATGCTACGAACTCTGCTTGCATAGTAGATGAAGCTACAAGTGTCTGTTTTGCACTTTTCCATGAAACTGCCCCACCGGCTAACATGAAAACATATCCAGAAGTGGATTTTCTTTCATCAGGACACCCTGCAAAATCTGCATCTGTGTACCCAACCATCTCAAGGTGATCAATTTTTCTATACATTAGCATAAAATCCTTTATTCTTTGCAAGTATCTCATAACTTTTTTTGCCAACACCCAATGCTCAGGCTCAGGATTAGAAAAAAATCTCCCCAACACACTAACTGCAAAAGCAATATCGGGCCTAGTACAAACTTGAGCATACATCAAACTTCCAACAGCACTAGCATAAGGGACAGTTTCCATCTATTGTTGCTTTATTACATTTTTAGGACAATTTTTCTTACTAGGCAATTCTCCCTTAGCTATAGGCACTTCCCCAACTCTACAATTTTGCATATTAAAGCGATTGAGAACACGATCTATATATGATCTTTGAGAGAGTCCCAACAAACTTCGAGTCCTGTCCCTTTTAATTTCAATACCAAGAACAAATGATGCTTTACCAAGATCTTTCATGTCAAAAGTCTTGGAAAACTTTTGTTTAGTATCATGAAGCAGGTTCAAATCATTACTCGCAAGGAGAATATCATCAACATATAGCACAAGAAGAACAAATCTGCTCCCACTGATCTTGAGATATATGCATTGGTCTATCTTATTTTCAGCAAATCCAAAGGAAGTAATTACCTCATCAAACTTTAAATACCATTGTCGAGAGGCTTGTTTTAAACCATAAATAGATTTCTTCAACCTGCATACCAAATGTTCTTTGCCATTTTCTTTGAAGCCTTCAGGCTGTTGAATATATACTTCTTCATGCAGATGTCCATTTAAAAAGGCTGTTTTAACATCCATCTGATGAAGTTCAAGATCAAAGTGTGCCACTAGTGCCATAATAATTCTGAAGGAATCCTTTGAGGAAACAGGGGAAAATGTTTCATTGTAATCAACTCCTTCTTTCTGAGTAAAACCCTTAGTCACTAATCTCGCCTTGTACCTTTCAATATTGCCTTTTGAATCTTTCTTAGTTTTGAACACCCATTTACAGCTTATAGGCTTAACTCGTTTAGGCTGTTCAACTAGTTCCCACACATCGTTGCGTGCCATAGATTTCATTTCATCCTCCATGGCTTCCAACCATTTATCAGAACAAGTACTTGAAACAGCTTGGCTATATGAGATTGGATCTATAACATGACCAAAATCGTAGTCATTTTCACCAAGGTATACTACATAATCATTTGATATAGCAGATCTTCTTTCTCTCTAAGGGCGCCTATCAAGAATTTCAGGATGTGAAATGTGTACTGGAGCATCTTCATGTTGGGATACTTCTTCTGTTTGATCAAATTCAAACACCATCCTTTCATGTACAACTGGTACTGGCATTATCATAATTTCCTCTTCCACATTAACATCCCTTACACGAGAACAAGAATATTCACTTGTATCATTCTCCAAAAATTTTACAGTGATAGAATCCACAATCTTTGTGCCTCGACTAGGGCAATAAAATCTGTATCCCTTAGAATTGTCAGGATAACCAACAAAGAAACAACGTGTAGTCTTAGGATCCAATTTACTCTCAGAAGGATTATAGATTCTTACCTCAACAGGACAACCCCAAACTCGAAAATGATTTAGGCTCAGCTTACGACCAACCCAAAGTTCAAAAGGAGTCAGAGGCACAGATTTACTGGGAACTCTATTCAAGATGTATATTGTAGTCTTTATGGCTTCACCCCAAAGAGACATAGGTAGATTACATCTACTCATCATCGTCCTCATCATATCTTTTAGTGTGCGATTTCTCCTTTCAGCTACTCTATTTTGATCTGGTGTGTCAGGCATGGTATATTGAGCAACTATCCCACAATCTTGTAGATACATGACAAACGGACCCATACATTGTCCACTAGGTCCATGCCTACCATAGTACTCTCCACCTCTATCAAATCTCACAACCTTTATACTTTTCTCTCGCTACTTCTCCACCTCAGTTTTGAAAATCTTAAACTTTTCGAGTGCTTGAGATTTATCCGCAATAAGATATACATATCCATAGCGAGAAAAGTCATCAATAAATGTGAGAAAATATTTGTTCCCATATAATGTAGAGACATAAGGTCCACTTATATCAGTGTGGATAATTTTCAGAAGCTCATTACTACGAGTTGCACCTATTTTCTTGGTTTTGGTGAGCTTTCCCTTTATGCAATCAACACAAGTCCCAAAATCATTGAAGTCAACAGTAGGCAAAATACCATTTTTAACAAGTCTCTCCATCCTTTCTTTGGAAATATGACCCAACCGTTTATGCCATAAGGTTGAAGAGTTTTCTTTAATCAAGGTTCTTTTAACACTAACATTCTCAACGTTCAAAGAAGTAGCCATGTGTAACATCCTTGGCCTAGTAAAATAATAATAATAAAATAATTTTTAAATCTAATGTGTTTTGAGTAAAAGGAACTAGGGACAACAACCTAATAAGTAAAAGAATATATGCATTCCTAAATGAAGCTGAGGCCAGATCAGGTGGCAGTGGAGTGCACGGAAGTATGGCTGGTCACGGGTTCGAGGCTGCTGGCACGCGAGAGGGTGGCTGTTTTTGCTGGAATTTTTTTTCCAGCATTGCAGGACGCCAAACGGCGTCGTTTTTAAAGGCACGCGACAGCCTTGGGCAGCTGCCTGGTGGCACCACATGGCACACACTAGTGCCTCTCTTGCCACCCATTCAATTTACCATCAATCTGGCTTCAGAATGCTGCCAATTTACAGCCACGTTGCAATCAATTGGAGAATTTATTTAATAAAACCAATGGATTAAACCATGGTTTGAGGGAGAAAACCAGGGGCACCCAAGCCTATAAATAGGCAATTTGAGCAGATGGAGAAGACATAATTGAGTGAGCAATTCTCTGGGAAGAAAAGCTCCAGAAAGGTACGAATTCTTAAGTTTAAAGTTTATTTTGTTTAAACAATTAATTAGTAAATTAGTTAGTTAAATTAAATTAGTAGTTAAGTTGAAGTTTATTTTAATTAATTAGTTTAGTAATTTAATTAGTTAAGATAATTAGAAGGGATTGGTAAATTAATTACTTAAATTATTAAATGTAGTCAGTGGCTAATTAATTAATTACCTAGCCTCATGTATATGTATAATTGTGGTAAGGGTGTTGCAGGTACGCTACCAGTTAGTGCAACGAAATAGAGTTGGTCACCGAGCAGCAAATAAATTAAGATAAGGGTTTAATATGCTTTAATTGTAAATTAATTTTGTCATGACTTGCATAAGATATTAAGGAAGTGCCTAGGCATGAGGCAGTGGGTTTCGGACCGTGAGAGTTCTAGGACGGGGTCATAGATGAAACCACTAGGGGCCACCTAGAGCCTGAGATAGGTGCGATGGACAGGCTTGCATGCACGCTGCACTTCATTTTTATCTATGATGTCATGGTTATTAATTTACTGCATTGCATATTGCCTTTACTGAGTCCCCAGACTCACCTCCTTCACTCCCACTAACCCAACAGATGGCTCGAGGTCTAAGAAAGGAAAAGCAGTAGTGGTGGAAGAGTCGTCGGTTAATAGTAATGGCGGGCAATGAGAATGTGAGTCATGTATGTGTCTTTAATTATGTGTACTCCGTACTTGGCCACGGGAGATGGTTGTGATTTAAATAAAACTTGTTTTGGGCTAAGTTGAACTCAATGAATGTAATATAGTTATGCTTAACTGCTAAAAATATTTTATTGAGTATGATGATAATCAATTTGATTTGTAAAGGCCTAGTCGGGTAAATTTTCGCTGCCTATGTTCTTGAATCCGAATACTCGACAGTCGGGGACGACGAAGCCTGGACCCCACCAAGGGCGCCCATATTATTTTAATTCTTTATGATTGATAGGGCATAGTCGTCTTTCGAGATAGGCCAGGGTTGTAACCACGGGTTACGGTGACATCTGGTAGTGGGGCCGGGGCGTCACAAGGTGGTATCAGAGAGGGTTAGGGAAGGGATGTTGGGTCAATAAATTTGGAAGCTGTGGATGCATACCTAGAGTAGGGTAGGTCGTAACTGAAAATAAAATACTTTCCCGGTAAAGGCATGTGATATGATATAAGCTTGCTTAGGGAAAAATGTTTCCGGGATAGCAGGCAATGAGATGTGTGTCTTGATTTTTAAGCCTTTGTGTGGGGAAAGGTAACTTGTTTGAGTTATGGACCTGATCCTTGACTTTGTGTATGCAGATTACCCTCATGGAATTTGGAGGACCGAGCTATATCATACCCGACCCTGAACCCTCTCTACCACTCTTGGACCTTTTATTTAAGCAATGGGAGTACGAGTTGCTCACTCATATGGGAGGTGGGCAGCATGAGGATGAAGGAGTGATTAGCTATATATGCCGCATAAACCAAATTTTTCGAAATACAATACGAGTTGATATATGGGGGATGGCCGAAAAACAAGTCTTATTTGCAAAAAAATATATGAACAAGGCTTGGAGACAGCTACTTGATAATTATATTTGGGACGTGAACTTTCTGTTTAACTATGGCAATTTCGTCCGAGCCATCAAACGACAGGCAAACAAATGGGACCCTAGTTTAGCGCTCTATGATGTGACAGGGATTGGGGCATTTCCTACTGCATTGCCAGCCGAGGCAGAGATGTGGGGGCCTAAGGAAGAGGTGCCACCAGGAACTCATTCTAGCAAGGAAAGTAACGGGGACTTGACGTACCTGGCTGATGAGGCAACCTCACGAGCAGTGGGAGATAACGCAAGTACAGCCTAGTCGACGATAGAAATTAGGCATAGCACCCAATTTTGAATTGTATAAAGTTGTACAGTAACGGGGTTTAATGTGGTATATGTAGTTGACTTAACTAATGTGATGTACATCTTGAACATATAATAAATAAAAAGTTGTTCTTACATTTGTGTTGCTAAACCTTAGTAATGTGAAATTAAAAAGAAAATGGTGGCGGTGTGCAGATGGCACCTATGACACGACGAAGTGCTCGCATGTCAAACACCTCCCAATCGGGAAATGCTACACGAAGACCCTCGACAGAAGCGCCAGAACACTTTGAAGAAGCTCAGAGTCACCATGTGGGGGTAGAAGCACCCACTGATCGACAAGTGGACACGGAGGCAGCAACTTGGTTAAAGGCGTTCATGGACTTGCGGCCTTCGGCATTCAAGGGGCAGCTTGAAACTGACCCGAGCGTGGCCGAATATTGGATGGAAGACATTCGCCAGTTATTAGAATTCATGGACTGCCCAAAGAGGCAGTGGGTGAGATGCGCCACTTTCATGTTAACTGAGCAGGCCAGACTATGGTGGCGGTCTACGGTTGAGATGTTAAGGGAACAGAACATTCGATTGGCGGGGCCTAGGGAACAACCACGTGTAGTTGATTGGGAGCAATTCACAGAAGCCTTCAACGAGAAATATTATCTGCATGACTGGCAGCTCCAAAAGAAACGAGACTTTATGGAATTGAAGTAGTCGTCTCATTTGACAGTGTCACAGTATGAGGACGAATTTGTGAAATTATTAAAGTATATACCAACTTACATGTTAACAGAGGCTGACAAAACAGAACGGTTTATCCAAGGCTTACGCCCCGAGGTGCGACGGGGGATGAGTTATATAGAAACGAACACTTTTCGGAATGCAGTCATGAAAGCGATAGATATTGAGAAGAAGCTAATGAGTTATGGAGAAAATTCTCAAGGAAAAGAAGCAACTGAGGATGGACAAAAGAAAGCCACAACGAGGCGGGGGTATCAATTCAGCCGTCCAGAGGCAGGTAAATTTAAAAAAGAAACAAAAGTATGCCCCTACTGCCACAAATCTCACCAATGGAACTCTCCATGTAAGGCTATCAGGACTGTAAATGGATGTTATCGTTGTGGTGAAATGGGACACAT
This sequence comes from Diospyros kaki, assembly GCA_036245055.1. Classification (NCBI taxonomy): domain Eukaryota; kingdom Viridiplantae; phylum Streptophyta; class Magnoliopsida; order Ericales; family Ebenaceae; genus Diospyros; species Diospyros kaki. The sequence continues at coordinate 900,059 of BSEG01000016.1, read as the reverse complement.
TGCAAGAAATTGCCCAAAAGAGGCAGAAATGACTATGGTCATGCCTACTCCACCAACCAGTAACACCCAGAGAAGGCTGATTGTATGCTTCAACTGCAATACGCCTGGGCATATCGCTTCTCGGTGCCCACAACGTGACAAGGCCGAGCAAGTGAGACAGACTGGAGGAAAGACACCAGTGACTACTGGAAGGGTGTTCAACCTCACCAAGACTGACGCGGCCGTCGATCCGCAAGTAATTGAAGGTACGCTCCTGGTCCAAAACACATGCATGCATACATTGATAGACTCAGGAGCTACACACTCTTTCATATCATATGTTGCCATAGATTCGGCGAATTTAAGTACCAAGGAGTCATGTGTGCCTATGAGCGTGCAAACCCCGATGGGGACTTGGTCTCATTCACACCAGGTAGTGCCAGAGTGCCAAATTTTGATAGATGGAGCCATGTTTCCAGTAGATTTGAATTTATTAGAAATATGGGATTTCGATATCATACTAGGCATGGACTTCTTGTTCCGATATCAAGCTCGGTTGGACTGTGGGAAGCGAATAGTTAAGTTGACAGGGTTTGATGGGCAAGTTAGAAGATTTTTCGGAGCTCAAGTAGGGCAACCTCTAAAAATTATATCCGTTTTGGGAGCTAGAAAATATTTGGACAAAGGAGCCCTAGGGTATGCAGTGCAAGTGGTGGCCAATGAAAAACCTCAGAAGAAGGTAGAGACTGTGGAAATTGTAAAAGAATACCCAGACGTATTCCCAGAGGATCTACCAGGCTTACCTCCGGACAGGGAAATTGAGTTTACCATTGACTTGGCCCCTGGAGCTCAAATGAACCCAATATCTATACCGCCTTATAGAATGACCCCAGCCGAGTTACGAGAACTTAAGACTCAACTTCAGGATTTGCTGGACAAAGGCTTTATTCGCCCTAGTGTGTCACCTTAGGGGGCGCCAGTGCTATTTGTACGCAAAAAGGATGGGAGTTTGAGAATGTGTATTGATTATCGTGCAATTAATAAGGTGACCATTAAGAACAAGTATCTGTTACCTAGGATAGATGACTTGTTCGACCAGCTACAAGGAGCTCGAGTGTTCTCCAAGATCGATTTACGATCAGGATACTACCAATTGAAGATAAAAGAAGAAGACATCCCAAAAACAACGTTTCGATCACGGTACGGTCACTATGAGTATCTAGTTATGCCATTTGGTTTAACTAATGCGCCTGCGGCATTCATGGATTTGATGAATCGGACATTTCGACCGTACCTAGACAAATTTATCATTGTATTCATTGATGATATATTAGTATACTCACTAAGTGAGGAAGCTCATCGTGAACATCTGAGAATTACCTTGTCCACATTAAGGGATCATAAGTTATATGCCAAATTTAGTAAATGTGATTTCTGGTTGAGGGAAGTTGCCTTTCTAGGGCATATAATTTCTGGGCAAGGCATAGCAGTGGATCCTGCAAAGGTAAAGGCAGTAAAAGAATGGCCACAACCCACTACTGTCTCCGAAGTAAGAAGTTTTCTTGGATTGGCAGGGTACTATCGTAAGTTCATAGAAAAGTTCTCGAGCATTGCGGCTCCGCTAACACAATTGACTCGGAAAGAGGTTAAGTTTGTCTGGAATGAGCATTGTGAAAAGAGCTTCCAAGAACTTAAGTCCAGACTGACAACAGCAGCAATTTTAGGGATACCTGATGGTTCTGGAGGATATGAAGTATATACAAATGCCTCAGGAATAGGCTTGGGATGCGTATTAATGCAACACGGAAAGGTGATTGCATATGGGTCTAGACAATTACGTCCCCATGAAAAGAATTACCCAGTGCATGACTTGGAGTTAGCAGCTGTGGTACATGCTCTGAGACTATGGCGACATTATCTATATAGGGAGAAATTTGTTATATATGTGGAACAACAAAGTTTAAAATATATTTTCTCCCAACGGGATTTGAACCTTCGTTAGTGTCGGTGGATGGAGCTCCTAAAGGATTATGATTATACCATTCAATATCAGCCTGGACGAGCAAATGTGGTGGCTGATGCACTAAGTCGGAAGAGTTTTATGTTGAAAGCTTGTTAGGCAGTTTGTCTACAAAACTTAACCGAGGAATTTGCAGGATTAACTCTCAACGCGGAGCCGTATGATAAAGTTGCAATGGTAGCACAGATGCAGTTACAAGTAAGCCTATGGGATGAAATTAAACAGGCTACGGCCCAGGAAGGAAATTTGGATCAATGGATAGACATGAATGGACAACCCAAGCAGCCAGAGTTCGAGTATCATAATGGAATACTCCAAATGAATGGGGGTGTATGTGCCAGCCTTTGGGAAGCTACAACAGGAAATTCTAAACGAGGCACATCAGACCCGGTACACGATACACCTAGGAGCTACCAAGATGTATCGTGATCTGCGGGAATTGTATTGGTGGCCTGGAATGAAAAAGGACATAGCTGAGTTCGTGAGTAAATGCGACACTTGCCAGCGGGTGAAAGCGGAACATCAGAGGCCGTCAGGAAACTTACGACCATTAGAAGTTCCTGAGTGGAAGTAGGAGCATGTGACAACAGATTTTATCATAGGACTACCCCGAACGCTAAGGAAGGTCGACGCCATTTGGGTGGTTGTGGATCGATTAACGAAGTCAGCACATTTTCTACCTATCAAAAGTACTATAGGCACAGAGCATCTTGCCCGACTCTATATTCAAGAAATTATCCGATTGCACGGAATCCCTGTGAGTATTGTGTCAGACAGAGACAGTAGATTCGTGTCTAAATTTTGGAAAGCTGTACAGGAGGAATTGGGAACCCAACTAAATTTTAGTACAGCCTATCACCCCCAGACAGATGGCCAAACAGAACGAGTTAACCAAATTTTAGAAGACATGCTCAGAGCATGTGTGCGGGATTTTGGTGGCAGCTGGGATGAATATTTATGTTTGGCTGAGTTTGCTTATAACAACAGTTATCAAGCAAGCATAGGAATGACACCATATGAAGCACTATATGAACGACGGTGTCGATCACCGGTGTGCTGGCTCGAGGTGGGAAAGAAACAACTTTCTCAAACGAATCTTATAAATAAAGCAACACAGCAGATAGAGATAGTTCGTAAAAATATGAAAGCAGCTCAAGATCGGCAGAAAAAGTATGTGGACCGTCGGACTCGACCTTTGGAATTTGCAATTGGGGACATGGTGTATCTTCAGGCTACCCCAATACGTCCAGCATTTAGACATCAACGAAGAGGAAAATTGGGACCCCGATATTTGGGGCCATATCGAATCAAGGGCCGAGTTGGACCACTTGCCTACCGTCTGGAATTACCAGAGGCGTTAGCCGGATTGCATGATGTATTCCATGTTTCTCAATTACGGAAGCATATATATAATCCAGACATAGAAGTGCATGTTGAAGACATTGAACTCCAACCTGGTATGACCTTTGAAGTGCAACCTTTGTGGGTGCTGGAACGCCAAGATCGTCAGCTCAGGCGTAGAACTCTACCTATGGTAAAGGTGCAGTGGAGTCAACACTCGAAACGAGAGGCGACTTGGGAGATGGAGGAAGAAATGCGAAAAAAATACCCTTACTTGTTTGAAGGCCATGGTTAAAGTCGTGAAGTGAAAAAAATTTCGAGGACGAAATTTCTGTAAGAGGGGAAGACTGTAACATCCTTGGCCTAGTAAAATAATAATAATAAAATAATTTTTAAATCTAATGTGTTTTGAGTAAAAGGAACTAGGGACAGCAACCTAATAAGTAAAAGAATATATGCATTCCTAAATGAAGCTGAGGCCAGATTAGGTGGCAGTGGAGTGCACGGAAGTATGGCTGGTCACGGGTTTGAGGCTACTGGCACGCGAGAGGGTGGATGTTTTTGCTGGAATTTCTTTTCCAGCACTGCAGGACGCCAAACGACGTCATTTTTAAAGGCACGCGACAGCCTTGGGCAGCTGCCTGGTGGCACCACATGGCACACACTAGTGCCTCTCTTGCCACCCATTCAATTTACCATCAATTTGGCTTTAGAATGCTGCCAATTTACAGCCACGTTGCAATCAATTGGAGAATTAATTTAATAAAACCAATGGATTAAACCATGGTTTGAGGGAGAAAACCAGGGGCACCCAAGCCTATAAATAGGCAATTTGAGCAGATGGAGAAGGCATAATTGAGTGAGCAATTCTCTGGGAAGAAAAGCTCCAGAAAGGTACGAATTCTTAAGTTTAAAGTTTATCATGTGAGTCATGTATGTGTTTTTAATTATGTGTACTCCGTACTTGGCCACGGGAGATGGTTGTGATTTAAATAAAACTTGTTTTGGGCCAAGTTGAACTCAATGAATGTAATATAGTTATGCTTAACTGCTAAAAATATTTTATTGAGTATGATGATAATCAATTTGATTTGTAAAGGCCTAGTCGGGTAAATTTTCGCTGCCTATGTTCTTGAATCCGAATACTCGACAGTCGGGGACGACGAAGCCTGGACCCACCTAGGGCGCCCATATTATTTTAATTCTTTATGATTGATAGGGCATAGTCGTCTTTCGAGATAGGCCAGGGTTGTAACCACGGGTTACGGTGACACCTGGTAGTGGGGCCGGGGCGTCACACCATGGAAGAAAATTTTAACTTGTATAACCCATCACACAAGAGTGTAGTGCCAACAATAACTAAATTAAAAATCAAATTTAAACTTCCATTGCCAATACCAAAATGATATCCCGCACAATCCATCTTAAAAACGGAGATCAAATTCCGCCTAAAGGAAGGTACAAAAGCGACATCATTCAAAACAAAGGTATATCCAGTTTCTAATCTAAACTCTACTACTCCTATATCTTCAACTTGTACTCAAATGCTATTTTCAACCACCAGCGTTCTCTCATGATCATTTGGCTTTCGCTTGCTCTTGAACCCCTGCAAGGTATTGGCCACATGAATAGTTGCCTAAATCAAACCACCAAGAATTCAATGGAACATCTATCAAAACAAACAAAAGCAAGTGGTTTACCTCCACTTTTGTTCTTTGCCAACCAGTTCTTATACTTGTGACAGTCAAATTTCTTATGACCTTTTTTCTTACAGAACCAGCAATTGATCTCTTTCTTGATAGCAGGTTTGGGGCCATCGCTCTTCTGATTTTTTATCTTGTTGCCACCTTTGTTATTTCTGCGATAATTGTGGCTTGAGGAATGCCCTTTCATGTTTGGTTGACTCACAAAATTCACACTACCACCAGAACCCCTAAGGATCCTCTTTTCTTCTTGGTCATAGATAGAGATTAGTTCATTAGTATTCCACTTATCCTTCTGAGTATTATAAGAAGTCTTCAATTGGTCAAACTGTGAAGGCAAGGAGTTAAGAGCATGATGAACACGAAATGATTCAGTAATGGGGATCTCAAGCTCGGTCAGTCTAGCAGTTATATCAACCATCTTCATAATATATTCTCTCACGCCACCCACCCCATCATACTTCATTCCTGTCAACCTATCCATAAGTTCTCCAGCATCTGCTTTTTCAGACGATTTGTATTTTTCTGCTATATCATCAAAGAATCTCTTAGCATTTTCTGTCTTAGATATGGCACCAATGAGAGTATGGGAGATAGACCTTTTCAATATCATCAAACTTAAACGATTCGCCCTTCCCCATTTTTCATACATAGCTTTCTCTTCAATGGAACTCCTCACAGTTGGCTTAGGAGGCTCATTCTCATGTAAGGCCATGTCAAGATCCATCAAACCCAGTTGAATTTCAATATCTTCTTTCCATCTCTTAAAATTGGTTCCAGTCAGAGTCTCAATGGTCGAAGTCTGATTACCGACATTGAAAGCGCAATGGACTATATATAAAAAAAAAATATATCACAATTAAATGTAAGCAAAAGATAAACAAGAATAAGCCCAAACATCTTTATGGCATTATTCTTACAAAAACTTAAGATGCACATTATAAAATCACCTTTGGGCAGAAAATATAATATACAACTTAAATTTTCAAGTAAGTAAATCAGGGACAAAAGATAAACAAGAATAAGCCTTAAACCTTTATGGCATTATTCTTACAGGAATTTAAAATGCACATTATAAAATCACCTTTGAGCAGAAAATATAATATACAAGTTAAATTCCCAAATATGAAAAATAAGTAACTCAAAAACAATCTCCTTTGGGATAAAAGTTTCAAGTCACAATGTATTTTCACATTTACATCATGTCATCTAAATTAAAATACACAATTAACACCTTTGGGGAGAAAATTATGCACCTCAATTCAAATAACAAATGTCCCAAAATAATTAAGTGAAATCAATCAACTTAAATTTCCCTTTTTTTTTTTTGAGTAATGGATTTATCATTTAATTATTAATTTTTTAGGCTCAAAATAGAATTTTAATTTCAGACCCAAAAATATAATTTAAATAATTAAACGAGTAAAGCCCATAACAAAACATATATATCCCAATAAACATATGGGCTAAGTTAATAAAAATAAGCCCAAATAATCAAATTAAAACACATAACAAAATAGGCCCATGAATTGAAATTAGCCCACTTGATAAAAGGATAGCCCAAGCCCAATAAAAACAAATTTTTGGATCTGCTGGAACAGATCCACTTATGGATCTCTTTCGGATCGGGTTAGACTTCCCAGATCCGACCCGAATAACAACCCAGCCCCATTTAAAACCCATCTTCTTCCTTTTAGGGTTTCTTCTCAAACCCACCGCCTCCATAGCCTCTCCCTTCCTCTCTGTGCGTCGCCGCCGCCTCTTCTTTCTCTTTGTTTCGCCGGCCACCTCAATTCTTTTTCTCCATTCAAGGCCGCGACCGGCGACGCGAGCCATCGGCGACAACGAACTACACCATGGCCGTCGTTGCCACTGTCTTCTCCATTTTCTTTCATCGCCATCAACCCAGCGGTATAGCCTCTCTCTCTTTCTTAAACCGTAGCAGTGAACAAATTATGAATATGTATGTATATATATATATACTTTGCTTAGTTGCAAAGAGATTGGAGAAGACAGGGCAATGGAAGATATATATCTTGTATAATATAAGTATTAGTTGCAGAGAGGTTGCAAAGAGATTGTATATAATATATATATGTATTATATATATAAGTAAATGTTCACGGCAGAGGTGAACAATTTGTAATACATGGACATTGCACAGTAAAAATTCACAATATGTGCATTAAAACTTACAGTACGTATAATCAGGTCCTACATGAATATATGTTTGCTCTGATACCACATGTTAGATATAAATACTTCACAGTATATATATAATAAATTCACATATCATATAAAACATTAATATTAATAAAGAAGAAGAATACCTCTATGCTCCATAACAGCGATGAAAATCTTGATTGCAATGGCAAGCACAAATGCACTGCACCAAACCAAATCTTCCTCTTCTTCTCTGCTATTAGGTTTTAACCCTTTTCTTAATGGGAAGAAAATAGTGTAATAGATAATCAGAGTGAAGAGGGGACCTAGCCATATATATATATATAGAGCGAATAGAGTTTTACCCATCACAAAATCCTATTGGGTCTACACTTATTCCACAAACCATATTTATATAAATAGGCCTAAGCCCATTAAGGTGCACAAATCCCAAAGTCCAATTATGATCACATATAATTCATTTGGGTCTCCAGGCATTATTAAGCTATAGCTCAACTAACTTTTTCTTAAAAACAAGATCCAATTAATATTACACACAAAATGAAAAAATTCTAACACCCTAACCTCAAATCCGTCGCAAACCCACTCCCAGAGAGGCTTTACCCCGGCGACGGAAGCTCTGCCGAGAACCACCCATTGGTCCGTGGCAGGAAGCTGCCTTTGCCCTTGCAGTAGTCCATCATTGTGAACATCCCTTTAAACCCTTCCAACACCATGTTCCAAGTAACCTTCAACCCATCCAAGTCTTCCACCGCCCAGAGATTCTCATCGTCCACGTCTATGTCGAACCGGAATACACCGTCGGCATCGGTATCAAGTTCCGCGCCCAGTTTTACTATGTTGAAAATACAAGAATCGTCCTCATTGTGGACGTCAATAGTGAAGATGAGGCATTGGCCTAGAGTAGAGTACCTCATTTCCATACTGTGATTACCCATCCAGATTCGACTGTGATGTTACCAGCATGGTTGGTAACATTTATTTGTTTATGTATTATTAAGATATTTTGTTTAACTTTATTTTTAATTTATATCCCTGGGTTAAATGCCGTGTTTGCTAATATTTTATTAATAAATAAAAATATTTTAAAATTAAAAATAACATATCTTCACTAAAATACAAAACATCACCTCTATTCAGAATGGTGACGGTGAATATGAAAATGCTGTTGGGTTGGGTTTTCATCTTAGTTGGAGGATGGTCCAATAATGGTTTGAGCATTTTATCAAATAATAATTCAGTTTCTTTTACTAATTTCTTTATTTCACGGGACTAAAATACTCTTAATAAATTAATTTTTTTTTAACCTCTTAAAATATACAATGCGTACATAATAGATGGGAAAAATAGAAGAAAAAGGGCAAATTTTTGAGAGATTCAAATTTTCGTTCTTGCCCTGCACAACTGTGATCGAACAACAGATTAGATGGTCGTTTGTGCTCTGATTGATATGAAATTTTGAGGGTATGTTCGAGACTCCTTATTCTAAGATCTAAATGGTGAAAATTTGATTTTGTGGTCAAGATTCTTGAGAATCGAGCTATTTTCTTTTTGGTTTATGGTTTGGCTTGGATTTCTATTTTTACTTGCGCAACAGTGCTCGAATAGGCAATCGGACAATCTATTCTAATTTGATTAAGCTTAAATTTGTAGGGTATGTTCTAGACTCGTGATTAAGCTTAAATTTGTAGGGTTTTAAGCATTTTTTTTATTAGAATGAAGAATTTCCAATTTCCTCTGCCCGCAAGAAGGTGAAAAAGCTAGGTGGAGGATGGAGGATGGTCCAATCAAAATAAAAATTACAGTAATGATGAGACAAATAAATAGTTTTAAGTAGAATTGGGAGCATCGCATGAGTAGAATTGGATTGAATTTAGGCTTCTTAATGGGTTGTTTTAATATATTTTAGTTTTAGTATTGGAATAATTTTATTAATTGATAAAATATTTTAAAATAAAATATATTTATTATCAATCAATAAAAATATATAATACTAAAAATGATGTGTATTAAATACAATTTAATAAATGTCATGAAAAACTCGATTGCTAGCAAAACCCTCCAAAATTTTTAAGTTCACGGGTCATCAATTCTAAAATAATCAATCCTTAAATAATCATCCTCACTAATTAATCTTCTAAAATGGTGCTTCCGTGATGATAAATTAGCGTTGTTGTGATAAACTAGGTTTAATTAATCACTAAGTTTTATGATTGATGCAGTTCTTCAGTACTTTAACTATTTAATTTTATCATTATTAATAATAGATTTTGTTGGGGTATCCTTATTAAAATTCAAACTGGTCGTCAAACTAGTCGGGGAATAGGTTCACTACTTTATAATTGGCAGATTATGGTCGAATAGTTATGTATTTATTTTTTATGGCCATGGTCAAATGGTTGGTTCATAAACTTAGATCCCATGTATAATAATTTCATATTGTTTAAATTATATGAACATATTTATTAATATTTTAAAAATGTTAAAATAACAAAAACATAATCAGCATTCATAATCACTAACCTAATGGCACGAAGTTATCATGCCTCAGATTATGAGTGAATGTTTCTAAATTAGAATTCGAACTATAAGTGACACTAATGTTGCCTCTTAACGGACCAACCACATGGGCTGCCGTGCAGTACAATTCTCATCAAATAACTGATAGAATCCTTTACAGACGACACACGATGAGGTATTATAAGAGAAGTGGTCTTGTTGCCACGCAAGACTATTTTTCCTGATAAGGTTCCCTTCACTCGTGGCAAACCTGCCCTTATGCTTCTTCATCGCAGATTTTCCCAAGTCTCGGTAGTCATATTTTTGTTTACCTCAAAGACTAAGCCATGCATGTGTAAATATGAACTAATACAGACTATGAAATTGCAAATGTCTCATTGAATTAAAAAGAAGCTAACCAAGATTAGGGATTTTTAAATTTTTTTTTTCAGTTAGACTAATTTGTCTATCTATTAAAGAATATAGATTTTGAAATATTACGATTATTTAATACTTCAACTAAAAACTAAACCGATTCTTTGTGAACTAGTAGAAATGATCAACTGAATCGATAAAACTAACCAATCAATTTGAGTAGTTTTAATCAATTTATGCACATCAATGGTTTGCTTCTTTTTTTTTTAACGAATATGTTGGATTGGTTCAATTTTAACAACTATAGTCCTTAGTATGGTCTTCTTCATTTTTTGTTGCTTCTCATCATGCTTTTTTAAACTAATATGTGAGTTTGATTCGATTTTAACAATTATAGTCCTTAATATAGCCCTTTTCATATTTGTTGCTTCTGGTCACAATGCATGCTTTTAATTATCACCCAAATAAACATATTTCTTACTCTAATTTCAAAGCCTTCTTAACTAGAAACATTGTACATTACTCTTTGCTAATTTGTCTCTTTGTGAGTGTGTTATAGAAGATTTAGTAACCGGACATTCTCCTCATCTATTTTCTCTACATACACTCTACTTAGTAATGGATGCCAAGATGCTCTTTTAGGGTTTTTCTTTGGTGTTAGTTTCATTGAATTTTATATGTTAGAGTCGCTTTTATTAAAAATATGTAACATATAGGGTTCGTGATTAATATAGTTTAAAAATAGAAGAATAAGATTAATAAACACATTTGTAAGTTAAGTGAACAAACAAAATGAAAGAAATTTGTAGCATATGAGATAGAGGATTAGAAAAAAATTAGTAGAAAATATTTAGACATATGAGATATAGTGCTCGTTTAGAAGATATGATCACAGATAAAGATGATCAGATAATTAAATTTTTGATAATTAACTTTATTTAATGAGATAAGATTTATAATCGTTGTGGTGTATTGTTATTGCTTATATATAGGTATAATATGGACTTTGATATTAAGCCTAGACTAGTTCCATTGTGCACCCAATTCTTTCACTTGATTATTAGTAAGGTAGAGGGAATTTCAAAGGAAACAAAGATGATCACTTCACATACACATTAATTGTACTTGTTGCATGGCCCTCTTAAAGCCTTCATTTCCTACTTCCTATGCATATTGTTGTCTTAATATTGCCCCGAAAGTGATATTACATTGCAACAACCACAACCATTATATATATATATGTATGTATGTATGTATTAGTTCACTATTCCGATATAACAGAGACAAGCCATAATTGAGTGGTCATATCTAATCCCATGGACTTGTTAGAAAACAAATTATTTCACAAACACAAATTAACAAAACTTTGTCTATATACATATAACTTTAAGTTTTATTTTTTCTTATCGTTGTTCATCCCTCTACTGACTCCGCCCCTGACAGGGGGAAGAACCGAGAACGGCTTTCTGGCCTTCCATCTTGTGGAGCCTATTAGGATGGTCTGTTAAACATAAGAAATTATGGCTGTTTCTTCTACTGATCTACGGATTTTGTCCTTTGTAACGCTTTGTTTTTAGGGCGCGTCATAAATTAGATAATTTTATGATAATAATTTTTTTTTCTTCAAACACTAAGGTAAATCATATCATTCTTAGTATCTATCTCAAAATTTTCATACACCACAAGAATTTTGGATTTTAGCGACGGAATATTTCCATCGCTAAATTCAAAAATCCGTTGCTAAATCAATTTAGCGACGGACTTTTTTCGTAGCTGAAACAGTTGTCACTATATTTTTTTGCGACGGATCCATCGCCAATATAGCTACGAAAAATTTCCTGTCGCTAAATGTTATTTTTTTTAAAAATTTAGTGACAGAAATTTTCTTCGCTATTTTTTAAAAAAAATTATAAAAAAAATTAAAATTTATTTTAGCGATTGAATATTCCGTCGCTATTTTTAAAATTTTTTATAAAATATATTTTTTATTTGTAAAATATAAAATTAAAAATTAAAAAATATATTCTGTCGCTAAAGCATATTTATAAATAAAAAAATAAAAATTAAAAATTAAAAAAAAATAATAATAATAATAATTAAAAAATAAAAAATATTTACACTACAATCTGTCAAACATAAAATTATTAAAAAAGAAGATAATTAATTAATACTTAAATATTTAAACTTTAAATATAATCAAAAACAGAATAAAATTAGAACACTAACAAAAATTTCTAATAATTGACTGAAAATAAATAAAATATATAAATAAATAAAATAACACACACAAAAAAAGAAAGAAACATACAAAATATATGAACAGCAAAAAACATAATAAATAATTTTTTAATGAAATAACATAAACAAAAACATATAAAAGAAATAAAAGAACATTTCTTTCACTGAAAAACATATAAAAAAAATAAATAATTTCTTTCTTTTTTGCTTGGAAAGAAAGAAAAATAAAAAAAAATTAAACAGAAAAAAATAAACTAATACTGAAAACACTTCAAATTTACTTAAATTTAACTGAGCTGCAAATAAATTTTAAAAATAAAAAGTAAAATAAATATCTAAAAAATAAAAAAAAATTAACCTGGGCGAGGGCGAGGGGCAACGAGCGAAGGTGAGCCACAAGCAAGGGCAACAGAGCAAGCAAGCGAGAGATGAGGGCGTGCAGCGAGAGGCGAGGGCGAAGCCGCGAGCGAGAACGAGGCAACGAGCGATAGGCGAGATCGAGCAAGGGCGAAGCAGTGACCGAGAGTGAGAGCGAAAAAGCGATGGCGAGATAGCAAGGGCGAGGGTAGGGTCGCGAGCGAGGGTGAAGCAGCAAGGGAGAGCGAGAGCGATGGTGAGACAGCGAGGGCAAGGGCGAGGCCGTGAGCTAGAACGAGACAGCGAGCGAGATGCGAGATCAAGCGAAGGCGAAGCAGCGACCGAGAGCGAGAACGAAAGAGTAATGGCGAGACAGCGAGGGCGAGGCCATGAGCGAGAGGCGAGATCGAGTGAGGGTGAAGCAACGAGCGACAGTGGGGGAAAGGCGAGGCAATGAACGAAAGAGGGGGCAAGGGCGAGAAACTAGAAAGAGTTAGAGAGATAGAGAGGGTTAGAGATTTGGGGGAGGGGGGACTTAGGGTTTTTTGGGGGGAAGGGAGGGGGAAGGGGGATTTGGTTAAGAAAGAGGCGGGGAGTTTCCCGCCTCTTGGATTTTCTTTTAATATTTATTAATTAAATAAAAAATAATATAATTTATAAAAATAATTATTTAATTGATAAAAATAATGTAATTTAAATAAAATTTTATTATTAAATAATTTAAATAAAATCTTATTGTAATTATCTAAAAATTTAATTATATTATAAATCGAATAATTATAATAAATTAATTTGATATATTGAATTATTTATTAATAGTTTGTTATCTTAAAAAATTAATTTTTTTCTATAAATACAAATTATACTAAACGAATTTCAAATTATTGAATTTCATCTATAACTCAGAGACAAAATTAAATAGTACAGATAATAAAGAGATATATTTATTTTTTTCTTGGTCAACATTAATGTTTTATACATAACACTTAAACTTTAAAAATAAAAATTAACCCCTATAATTTTTTTATAGTATAACTATTAAAGGGAAAAACCATTCCATATCTTCGTCTGAAAATTATTCCGAACTTATCTTGATACTCTGTTATCCTGATCAACACATTTCACTTCCCTAATTGTTTATTATGAATGACTTAATTGTATATTTAATTGTGTTATAATGTCTATATATTAGATAATGACATATGATATTGTTATAAGTATAAGACACGATATCATCCATATATTATGGTTTTAAATTTTTTAGTTTAGCAAAAAATTCTTCTATTTATAAAGAAAAAGAAATTGACAAATAGTTCATAGACACCTTCTTATATAATGTAATCCCTCAATATTGTTTTATTTTTATGATTTCTACAATTTAAAATAAAGAAAATTTCCATAATATTATAATTTTTAAAATTTTTATTTATTTTTCAAATGTAGTGTTTGTTTACACTTTGTACACATTTAATAAATATTACGGTTTTATACACAATGTCATCCATATATTATGGTTTTAAACTTTTAGTTTAATAAAAAATTCTCCTATTTATAAAGAAAAAGAAATTGACAAATAGCTCCTAGACACCCTTTTATATAATGTAATCCCTTAATATTGTTTTATTTTTATGATTTCTAAAATTTAAAATAAAGAAAATTTCAATAATATTATAATTTTTAAATTTTTTATTTATTTTTCAAATGTAGTGTTTGTTTACATTTTGAACACATTTAATAAATATTACGGTTTTGTACACAATATCATCCATATATTATAGTTTTAAACTTTTTAGTTTGGCAAAAAATTCTCCTATTTATAAAAAAAAAGAAATTGACAAATAGCTCCTAGAAACCATTTTACATAATGTACTCTCTCAATATTGTTTTATTTTTATGATTTCTAAAATTTAAAATAAAGAAAATTTCAATAATATTATAATTTTTAAACTTTTTATTTATTTTTCAAATGTAGTATTTGTTTACATTTTGTACATATTTAATAAATATTACAAATAATTAATTATTATACATTTAATATATTTTTTTATTTTATACACATGAAATATATTAATTGATATACTTAGAATTTAGCAATATTATGATTTTTAATATTAATATATTTATTTAAATTTTATAAATTAATTTTTTTATATTCATCTCATGTTTAAATATATATTTAATTTTTTATAAAATTTAAATATTTATATATTTAAATATTCATCCCAAATTTAAATATTTATAAATTAATTGAATAAAAAAATTAAAAATTAAAGCGACAAATTTGGACGATCCGTCGCTAACTTTAATTTTTTTACTTTTTTTATTTTTTTATTTAAATTAATTTTAATTTTAATTTTTTTCTTATAAAATTTAGCGACGAAAATCTATAACTAAATTTTAATAATAAAAAATTTAAAATTAAAATTTTATTTTAATTATTTAAATTAATATTAAAATTATTTTTTTATTTTTAAATTTTGAGACGAAATTTATTTTTCGTTTTAGCGAAAGAAATAAATTCTGTCGCTATATAATTTTTTTGTTTATTTTTTTATTATTATTAAAATTTTGCTATGAAAAATTATTTTCGTTGTTAAAATTCGCGACGGATTATTTTTTCAGTCGCTAAATTTTTTTTTTAATTTTTTTAGCGACGAAATTTTTTTCTGTCGCTAAAATCCATTGCTAATTCTTAAAAAAAAAAATTAATCCATGGCTATTTTGTCTCAAAATAGCAACAGAAATGTCCGTCGCTAAAAATCCGTTGCTAAATCTCGTTTTTCTTGTAGTGATACATTTTTTTCTCGAAAGAGAATCATTATACACATCAAATTACGAAAGCTAGAATTGAACCTGATATCTTAACATTGATCATAAATCAATTTTTACATCATTAACCATAAATAAGGATATACATCATCATTCTTCAAAACGTTCAGAATTCAAAGTAGCAAAACTTAAATAGATGGGCTACATATCATACATTCAACTCATCATTCATTCATCATGCACTTTGTTAAGTGTCACTCCATGCCTCATTCATTCTCGTTCATGCTACAATCTTCATCTGAAACATTTGAATATTCCAGCGGTAAAGCTCAAGTTAGATGATGAATCATCTAAGTAAGGATACAAAATATTTTTTCATGCATGTATGCAATATCTTATTTCATCATAGAGGTCAACTACACCCTTCAAGCTACTCACCATTTTTACGACCACCTCTTTCGAAGCCGGGGTGTATGGGGGCACCCTTGGTAAAGTAGTGGTGCTAATTCGTACTCCCAACAGATCTAGTGCACATGATCAATGATATCAATGTGTATATGCATTTCATAGTCATGTAATCTATGCAGTCTACGTGATGAATACATATGAGGGTGTGTCAATATGATGAAAATATTTTCGAGAATCGAGGTTTGAAACATAAATCACTTACAAACCAATCATTTTCCATAAAACTAAATCCAGTTGGGAAGTACCACTTACATTCTCAATCTTATCAGACCACCTCGATAATCGTGTCTTGTCTCGAAATACGTGTATCTCCTTGATTTACATGTCAATATCAAAATTTGCACGAGTCACTTCAATTTAAGTCTCAAAGCATCCTAATCACCATATTTGATTAAATAAATATTAAAACCTATTTTTTCATAATTTCTTGTATTTTCTTTATTTTTCTCTCTATTTCTTCTTATTTTTCCTCGATAAATCCAAACTAAATATTTCTCAAATATTTTCTCACATATTTCATTATGAAAATTCATAAAATAATATTCTTGAATTTGTGAAATTTTTTAGAAAATTTTACTCACCTTGATTTAGCACTTCAGGCTTCTTTAGTATGCGTGTCATATCCTCAAAACGCGTGCCCAAACCATTTTCTAGCCCAAAATCTCTGAAATATTAATAAATATTCATTTCCTATTTTTCAATATTTTTTGAGAATTTTCTCCATTTTTTCTATTTTTTCTTCATTTCTTTTCTTTTTTTCCCTTTTCTTTTCTTTTTTCTTCCCTCCCTTCTTCTTCCTCTCTTCTTCTTCCCCCTGCCTCTACTCCTGCACGCACAGCCATACTTCACCTTCTCTTTACTTTTCCGTTTCTTCTTTTTTTTTTCTTTTCTTTTTTTCTTCTTCATTTTTCTTCTCCTTTCTCCTTCTTCTCTTCCTCTTCTTCTTCTTCACCCGCGATTGCCTGCAACCAGCTCATCCGCCATGCCCAGTCGTCGTTGCCTGCTGCTCCGCCCACTCTGACTGCTGGCACCTCCGCTGTCCATTGCAACAGTCGCGCCACAGCCCACCACAGCGAACCGTAGCCGCAACAACCTCCTACGCGCAGCTGCTACTGCCATGGCTGCTGATGTTGTGCAGCAATCTCTGGTCGCCTTCATGGCCATTATCGGCCTTTTCGACACTACACAGCTCTGCCCGGCTTCTTACTGCCATCATCCCCACAAACGGCCACCATTGCACAACAGCTTGAAGTTACCCGCTGCCATCACCATGGCCGAAATTGGCCCAAGCTCTCACGAGCTCTCTCCCTTTTTCTCATTCAATCTCTCTCCTTATCTCTCTCGCAGTCTCTCGATTGAAGCTCTCATGGGCTCCCTACCATTTCCTTTGCTGCTTCCGTCAATCTCTCCACTCTTCTATTTATAGGCTCACACTGCCTCATGCCTGCCTCGCCCATTCTTTATCGCATGCAAAATCTTCCAAATCATAAAGGGCTTGGAGATTTGGAGTTGCAAGACATGGGAGAAAGTTGCAGATGGTATGGGATTTGTATGGCATGGCTATTGTGTGGCTGAGCACGCATATATATATATATATATCTATATAATAAGACACAACACTTTTTGAAAATGTCTCAAATAGGAGACATTTGAATGGTTGGGATTAATTTATGAGATTTCAATGGTTGAGATTAAAAATTTTCCCGCCAAGCACAACCATTCACTGTATCTCTCCCTCTGTCTTTCTCTCTCTCCCTCCTACCCACCCACTCACTCCCTACTTCTCTCTCTCTCCCTCTCTCTTTCACAGACGCACCCACCCACGCCGTCGTCGTCCCTCCCTCCGCCGTTCATTGCTGCGACCGGATGTTAGAGGTATGTGATGTTTGTTGTGTATATGTATGTGTTTGTTGTGTGTGCGTGTTTATATACTAATTGTGAGTTTATCTTAGAGGTATGTATGTTCGCTGTTTATATGTATGTTTGCTGTGTATATGTATGTGTGTTTGTTGTGCATATGTATGTGTGTTATGTATATGTATATGTGTTTGTTCTGTGTGTGTATATATCTATATATATATGGGTGTATATGTTTATATACTAACTCTATGTATATTATGCATATGTGTGTGTGCATATCTATATATATACATATAGGTGTGTGTGCGACGGTCGCGAGGGGTCGAGGAAACCAAGCTTCGCGGTCGGGGAACCCAGGCAATGGCGGTGGGTCGGCCGCCATCGTCGACCCACCTCACAGCCGTCGCACAGAGAGAGAGAGAGAGAGAGAGAGAGAGAGTCCCCTGATGTTTGCTGTGTATATGTACCTCTGTGTGTGTGTGTCTGTGTTCATCATGCTGAAAGCGGTCGACAAATTATATATAAATTATATGTATGTAATATATAATTTATAGTAATATAAAGCTGTGTGTGTATATATAAATTATATACACACAGTTAATTTATATATGTACCTGTGTGTATATATAAATTATATGCATGTAATTTATATATACCTCTGTGTGTGTGTCTGTATATATAAAGCTGCCGGCAACGAAGGGAAAAAGCGGTCAGCATTGGAGAACAGAGGCTGTGTTAGCAGCGGTGCAAGGAGGAAGATGCAGTCAGCGGCGGCGCAGGAAGGAAATGAGGCAAGAAGAAACCTAGCTATAGAAAGAAGATGGGTTTTAGTTTGAGTCGGATCTAGGCCGCCCGATCTGTTAAAAGATCCATTAAAGGATTTGGGGTAGCAATGAATTTATTTCAAATGGGCTGGGATTGAATTGGGCCTAGGGCATTTATTTTATTAAATAAAGTGGACCAATTTTATTTTTTGGCCTCATTTCACTATCTCAACCCATATATATATTGGGCTATATTTTTATTATGGGTTTTATTTAATTTGTTTTGATTATATTTTTAGCCATTAAGTTAATATGCACAAAACAATTAAATGAGACTATTAATATTAATTATCTCAATTTTTATTAAATAAAAAACTAGGTTTATTATTTATAAAGTTCTTTTTAGGGCATGAATTTGAAAATGTATAAAATATAAGAGAGAGACATTTTAATGGCTGAGATGAATTTTATATATTTTTAATGGCTGAGATTACTGTCCCCAGAGGTGGCTGGTATGATTAGTATGTGTCCGAGTTCAATATTTGATTATTTTACATTCAAATTTAATATTTAATTTTTTTTAGTTATACAGTGTCTACAGGCACGGGTTATCTCTAGTGATTATATATTATAATATAATAATACAAATTACACATTTAACCTCAAATTTCATCTCTATTTCACTGGAATAATTCTCTTATTGCAACTATGCCCTTAAATCTCAAATTAATTTGCATTACAGTATCGAAAACACAAAATTAATAACTTTAAAGTTACTCAATAATGACGATTTCACCCCAGTGACCTTACCGGGCTATTGTTTCATCTCGAAATCACTGAAGGGTTGTTCATTATGAAAAACCGAAGCCCCCTCAAGTTTTTGTTGACTTCCCAAAAATCCCCTACGATAATTCGATTTTACAGCCTAAATGGCAGCTGCATTTTAACTGTACCGAAAATCATTTCCGATCCGATTTCTTTCGATGACATAAATCCTATCTCGAAATGCTCGTTGAAACCATATCATTTTTCTTAGACAATTTCACTTCGAGGCATTCCCTACAGTCGATTTAGTACTTATAATTACTATCAAGCCAATTTTTCGGTATTCTAAACTCTCTTAAATTACGTGGCAACTTTGTACAAACATGGGGTATTACATCCTTCCTCTGCCATCTTCAGCCTTTATTGTATGTGCATGCACATTTTTCATTCTTACCCAAGCTTTCTATGGGTGTATAATTTCATTTTTTTTATATTTATAGATTATAAAATCTTATTAATAAAATATTTATTTAAAAACTAAAATATTATTTCTTCATTTTTTTTTCGTATCATATCAATTTTTTTTTTTCGTTTTTGTGCAATTTAGGCATAGACTATCTCTCTTCAGATTTCTCTTCCATCAAATTATTAAATAATTAAGATCTTTTCCAACTAATAATTCTAATACATATCTATTGAAAATGTTATTAAGATGAAATTTTCAACTTATTCTCTTCTAAGAAGAAAAAAAAAAGATTTTGAAATTGCCTGACCAATTAAACTAAACTATACCTATTAAATCGAAATAATCACTCAATTTAATAGATGATCATTATAAAAAATATATGAATGTGTGTTATAGATGATCATTTCAAGTGAAATCTTATTATTCTTAAAATATATTACCTTGTATGCAAATGACATAATATGAGTTTAGATACTTTTACGCACTTAATGCAGTAATGAACGTGTGTTATTTTAAGTGTTAAAATTAAGTGTTCAAATAATATTTCTATTCATGATACCTTATTTTAACGGGCATTTTTACGAAACAGAAATATTATTTGAGCATGCATTCGTGACACTTTTAATGACATTAAACATAAAATATAACACAACAATATACAAACGTGAAAAAAAAAAGTGTCAAAGGACCTTTTTTGGGAAGAGAACAGAATAAAAACTATTTAACATGACAGCTTGCAAGGTTAAAACAATCTTCTTGGACAAGAAGGGAGAGATTATGGGTTATGATGTGGCATCACCTAAAATTATAAGATTACCCTATGCGCTAGTAACTTCGCCCACCATGTGAATTGGCCGGGAGACTGATAGGTAGCAAGTCAACAATCTGGAGCGAAATCTGAAAAACTTGACTAGGGTCCTCGGGAGTCATGCCCGCCCATCTTAGGTTTATCTCGGGTACCCCATAACAGACTTGTCTATAAAAAGCAGGGGTCCTTAACAAGTATGAAAAGAAAGCTCTTCAGCTCTTACATTTTCTTTTCTACTAGTTGCATTTATTCTACTAATTTGAGCGTCAGAGTCTACCCCGGGGGACCCTAGCCCCGCCACTCCGTTGTCTTATAGGTTACATTCCCAAGGTTCGACATTACCCAGTCTGAGGCTTAGTTCTCAAGGTCCAACAATCGAGGTGACACGTGGTGGTCGGTCCCAAAAACCATCATCATTTGGCGCCTACTGTAGGGCCGACGTCTGTACCCGCCAGCCTCTTCTTTCCCTGTCTCGCGCTTCGAACTTCCACTCCTCACCTTAGACCTCGGTCTTTCCATAAGTGTCAACGATTTTTTCTCCTTTCCATAACTAACTACATGGATCCCCGAAGAAACATAACTCGTAGCCAAGCTTGTTCAAATCTAGAGACTCCGACGCAGAGGGAGAATCCACTGTTTTCGGCCAATCCAATGCTAGAGGACCAACTCACCAAGCTGAAAAATCAAGTCCAACAGTTAACTAAGTTGTTAACTTGCTATCTACACCAGAATTGTAATACCCAGGAAATTATTTGAGGTATTTGATAAAGGGCATAAATGGAATTTACAGAAAAATAAGGCTATAGGGTACACTAAAGCAACTTTAGGCTACCGAATTAGACGAATAGAGTACCTCAGACCCTAGATAGCCAAGGGAAATGGTATAGTACCGATAAATGATTTAAGTTATGATTTTTAGTGATGAAAGAAGTAGGATCGGGAGTAGTTTTCGGTACAGCTAAAATGCAACTGCAAATTAGGCTCAGAAATCGAATTGTTATAGGGGACTTCCGGGAAGTCAACGGAAGCCTGAGGGGGCTCCAATTTTTCACAAGGAACAACCCTTCATTGGTTTCGGGATGAAACAATAGCCCGGTGAGGACACTGGGGTGGAATTGTCATTATCGAGTAACTTTGAAGTTATTAAATTTGCATTTTCGGTATTATAATGCAAATTAATTTGAGGTTTAAAGATGCATTTGCAATTAGAGATCTATCCAAGTGAAATTAAGATGGAAATTTGGGAGTTAATGTGTAATTTATGTATATTAATAGAGTAATATATAGTTATATATATGTATATACTCATGTGCGTGTGTGCTGGTGGAAGCTACCGAGAAGCTTCATGGCCGATTTTGCTTGGAGTGGTGGCCAAGTTTGGATGCAAGAGTGGTGTCCAAAGCACTTAAGTCGGTGCGTAGTCTATAAATAGAAAAGAAATGAAAGAGAGAAGAAGAATGAAAATGGAAAAGGAAGAAGGAAGCTGGTCGAGAGTTTTCAACAAGAGAGAGAGTGGCCAAGAGTTGTAGGGGCATGGCCGAGAGCTTGAAAGAGATTGAGGGAGAGTTGAGAGCATCACAGGTGATCGGAGGAAGCTACAAGGATGACCGAAAGCGGCCAAAACAGGTCGCAACAGCAAGTGGCAGCCATGGCCGCGAGTTGTTATGGCTGGACAACAAGCAGTGAGCTGCTTGGGGCGGCCAGCAGCAGCCATGGCAGCGACCGACGAGCTTCCAAGTGGTCGTAACAAGCAACATTCAAGGCGGAGGTGGCCGGGGAATGGCCAGCAGCGGCTAGCGACCATGGCTGGCTGCGATGGAAGCTGGTCGTGCCGGAGTCCAGCGCGGAGGGTCACATCAGGGGCGGTATGGCAACGACCAACAAGGCCAGGGGAGGCTGGCGAGAGCGGCCGTAGCCAGCGTGGGCGGCGGCAAGGAGGGCAGCCATGATGCCCTGTTCGTGCGCGGGTGTTGGTGCGAAAAACAGAGGAAGAAGATGAATAGTGAAAAAAAGAAAGGAAAAGAAAAATAAAGAAAAAGGAAAATGAGGAAAAAATGAAGAAAAATAGGAAACAATTTGAGAAAATTCTCGAAAAAATATAAAAAATTTCTGAGGATTAATTTGAGTCTAAAGGAGTGTGACAAAGCCAAGAAATTATTAAGATGCGCATTTCGAGACTTAGCACACATTACGAGGTAAAAATTAACTTTTCGCATAAGATGAGTGGTTTGACTTTAGTTTTACCCTTATCTTGAACATGTGTTGGAATGTGTGTAGTGGGTTCAGGTTGGCGGTGTTACCCTCCCGAACTTAGGTTACACGCAATTAAACCAATTCTAGTGAGCGGTTTTACCCTCCGAAACTTGGGTTGTTTTGCAAAGGCGTTTTACTTATGTATTTGTGGCATCATTTGCATATTGAACATGTGGTATATTGCATCAACTGTTTTTATTTATAAACGAGTCGGTGCATGGTGTGTGATTTTCATATTAACGGGGTATTGTTATTCGTGTCCGTGTTGAGTCCTTGTGGGATGGGATAGGGTCTACTTGAGAATAGGACAAGGTTAATCCTGGTGATCGGGGGACACGGTAGGGCACCCGGGGCTGGTGCTCGTGATTGGGTGACACGGTAGGGCATCCGGGGATGGTGATCGAGTGACACAGTAAGGCACTCGAGGATCAAGTATGTCGTGGCAAGGTCAACCCCAACGGTGTGTGGAATGGTGTTTTCGACGGGAGGTTGAGTATGTCAGGGAGATTTCTCAAGTTAGACGTGTTTTGCATGTTGTCGTTTGTCTGAGTATGCCATGCTCGTGTGTCTTTCATGCATTGTATAAACTGTTTCATGCCGTCACTTAGATGTTTTATCATCTAACCTGGGCTATGCCCCTGAAACATTTGATGTTCCAGCCAGGAATTGCTACGAGGGCAAGGACACGGCTAGTTGGGGGCCATTGGAGCTTAGTTTGATAGTCGTTATAACGTCTAGAGGCTTTAGTATGTATTTCAGGTTGTATATGACCAGTTGTATGGTAGCAATGTCATTATTTGATCTGTATTATGTATTTTGTTATGGAAATACTATGTAAGAACTATGGTGTTTTGGTGTTAATGTATCCGCTGCATTGTATTATGTCTCGTTTAGGAAAAGATTATTGATCTTGATAGTTAAACGGGCAAGGCTGGGGTTCTCGGGGTTTGTATCTGCATGTGAAGATTGCTCTTGATACACCACGCGTGTTGAACTTGGAAGGAAAAAAAAAAAATCTCAGGAATACCCTTATAGTGACACGCCTGGCGAGACGGGGTGTTACAATTGGTATCAAAGCCCTAGGTTAAAACGCTAGGATGGTTAAGCTAGGTTGTTGAACTTAGCATGGTTAGAACTATTGAACAAGAACTTAGAACAAGGTTATGGATTCTAAGAGACATTCGGAATATAGTCGAAAATGGTATGGAGACTCTAGAAAGGTGAAATTTAAGGTTTTCAAATTGAATATACTATCAGAGACAAGAGGAGATGAACAAGTTCTATTCACATCTTTTGGAAATTAGGAAGCCAGTAAAGAGGGTCATCGAGATGATATAGATATATGGTTAACAAAGTGTTGAGAGAATGAATGTTTTGGTACAACTTGAAGCATAGTATAAGTCTCTTTGGAAGAATTTTAGGGAATTGTCTTAGTATCCCCCGATTGGGACATGTTAAATAATGGTGATGTCATGCCCTGACAAAGATAAGTGAAACGATGGAGATTATTAGGAAAGCTTGTCAAGGGCATGGGAAAGATAAACGGTTTGAAGATCTTAAGGTTAAGATAGATATCCGAAGTGGGGACTTAAGAAGAACGGATTTAGTTAGGGCAAACTAGTGAAAATCCCGAAAGGAGACTTAGGGTAAAAGAAACTAGTAGATCATAAAGACAAAATCCCTACTTGGAGACTTGGGAATTTTCGATTGAAGTCTTTGAGGTTATTAATTGGAGAATACTAGACCTTGCTAAGTGGTAGAACGTTGAATTGGGAGTTAGCATCCAACGATGTGATTTGAATGTAAGGTTGGTACGGTAGCCTTAACTAAGGATCCCTGAGATTAGGAAACTGTAAATTGAAGATCATTAGTCAAAATCCTTTTCACTAAATGTTGGGATATCTTCTGGTTATTAGGAATGAGCGAATTATAAATGGTTCGATATAAGGATCCTAAGGAACGACTCGAAGTAAGAAACCCAGGATGATTCGATAAAAGCTTTGAAAATAGAATTTGAGGATTTTAGGAATCCGAAATTGTTGATAGGGATAATGAGATAGAGAATCGGAATTGATGATAGAGGAAATAAGGAAATATTACCTTAAGAAAACGACTCATAGGAACGAGTCGTATGTGTGTGGTTTCATATGTTATTCAAGGACAAAGAGAGTCAAGGTGTAGATTTGAGTCTTATGGAAGTTTTGGGAAATGATAGAAGAAAGAACTATATCGAGGATATTAGTTTAGGATCAAACGAGAAAAACGAATTAGAAAAAAAAAAACTGAGGATCAAATTCCTGTTTCAGAGTTTTAGAAGTTTTGTTGGTGGCAACTAGAGATTTAGGTAACAGATTTTTTGTGGCAATGAGAATTTCTCTTTCGAGTAAAATTTTGGAGTGTGATCTAAACTTATTTCCCTTACATATGGTCAATACTAGTCAAAGAGGGAATGATCGTAAATCAGCTATGGTTAGGGTCGTGTTGCGACTGAAAAGTATTAAGATATCAAACTGGAAATTTATATATTTTGAAGATTAGAGTTTTCTCTTGAAAATTTGAAAGAATCTTTTGGTTTATAGAGAATTTGCATAATGAAAACTTACTTGATGATCTTGAGATTGTACGGATCAACGATAGGTTAGAGATTCGTGATTTAGGACGAGCCTTAGAGATTAGAAAAAAAATTGGGATAAGAGAATTACGAGTTTGACTATGATGTTTCTAAGGAAAATTTATGCGTACTGTATACACTTGGAGATAAAAAGATATTTCAACTTATGGAGACAATGTTATTTTAAGCTTGAAATGACCCTAGCCGATTTAAGAATATTCAAACTCAAAAGAAAATAGTTAGCATAACGATGAGTGTCAAGGACTAAGGGATAATCATAAAAGTCCTGACTTGGGTTTTAAGGCACTAAGCAGTGAGATAGGCTTGCTAAAGCTTGATAAAGCTCGTAAAGATATCATGAGACATGATTAGATCTTAATACATTGGAGTTGACCCTAATAGATCCAAAGAAATAGGAATGATGGACATAATGACCTATAAAGTAATAAGATGTCAGAAATATATAAGGAGTATGGAACTTCTAAGCCAGTTTTGTGATAAATTGGACGGATTTTTAATAAAGGAAATGTAATTGATGTTGGGGTGTTTGACAAATTATGAACGTCTGTGAGAGCAGCAGTAGGAGTGTGAGGTTCCGTCACGTGCGTGATAAATTTGGAGAGTAAAAGAGATTAAATTGTGAGAAAGAAATCCAAAGTCTTAGGAATGGTTAGGATAAGGGTGCACGATACGATTGAGTGTTACTCTGGAAACGAAAAATTAGGAATCTAAGAGATTAGGGATTTGGGCTAATATTAATAAAACCACTATATATAGTTCTCAGAAATGGAACGAGGAATTCTAGCGTAGTGATAACACCATTGGTGCTTGGCCTGTAACAACGGATCTGAGCCTAGGGACTAAGGCAGAGGAATGGTGGTTGGCTAGCGGTTTGGGGTGTGATACCCATGAGTCAGAGCAACACAGTGAACTGTGGAGACGGTCAGATGCCAAGGTTTGGGCGGCAATGTGGATGTTATGTACGGATTGGAGTCCAAGTTCCTATGGGCCGGAGCATTGTGGTAGAATTCCTAACCGTTATAAAAAGGTTGAAGGCTTGGAAGATGACCTAAGCGGGATAATTGTCATGTGGATTATGATAGTCGATAGTCAAAAGAGAATCGGAAGAAGGAAATGTAATCTCAAGCGACGACATAATGTTTGGCGAGCAGTTAACAGAGATTTGTGAAGGATTTTTCTAGGATAAATGCATCCACAACAAAAAATCGTGAAGTTAAGGTTACTAAGAAATGAGGAGCGTGCTCGGGAAGTTCGAAAATTGTGGTAAAACAGTAATTGTGTTCATAGGTCGAGGTAGGAACGAACCCTGATATAGGCATGTGTTACGAACTTACTTAGAAGAAATGTGTTTCCCGGATGTGGCATCTGGAAGAAATTTAACTCTAGTTATTGACTTAACTTTTAGTTTCGTGTGACTATTAATACGCATCCCAGGAATTGTGAGCAATTGGCTTCGATTTAGTTTTTTGAATCTTACCTTTAGTGACATAAAAATGTTGGAGCAATAGTAGATATATTTTGGGTATTCTCAAAGAACATGAGTTGATTTATTTTTTAAAATGAGTCGAAGTCAACATAAAAATATGGTAAGTTATAAGTTGATAAGTAAACGAAAGTGTTTTTCTTTCCGAGAGACATGTTGTGATTTGAGAAAACATATGAATGAGTTGCTATAAAGAAAGACAAGAGTTTCTAGTTCTACTATGAAAATTTTATTTGGGTTGTAAGACAGTAAGCTAAGCTATTAAAGTTATGCTAGGTATTGTCGAAGACCCGGTGAAAATCAAAAGTTGTCCAATAAGGTTTTCATTTAAGAAATTGTATGAAAACTAGAATCGCTTAAGAGGGACGAGATTAAATCTATTCCTAGAATCGGGGATAATAGGGATCTTGTTTGACTCAATAGAGAGATTATTTCTCACGTGAGAAGGATATGGAAAGCATTGCTTAGTTGAGATAAAGCAATTGGCGGTTCTAAGGTGAGGTGCCACAAATAACGAATGGATCTAAGTGTTCGAATTGATAGTATGATTATGAAATATTGTGATAAAAGGAAATAAGGAATTAAAACGAAACGAGGAGTAATGTGTTGAGACAATTTAGGTCATGATTAATGGTCAGTGTTTGAAAGAGAAATAGTGACATGCCAGGATATTAAGTGGCCATAAGAAAAATTGTATTCTTGATAAACCTACATTGATGATTTGCGAGACAAGCTGCAAAAGGCTAAGAAATTATCTCTAAAGATAATATGCAATCGAGGTATTGATAATTGGAAGAAAGATACACCAAGTTAGTTCAATGTTATCAATTTCTGTGCCATTATGGTAGCCGAGTTAACTCAATCTTGGTGTAATCATGACATTGGGTTGGTCGATTTAGGAGCCAAATAAAATATATTTTGAGGACACGATTGGGAATGATGTTAGGATTTATAAATTATTTTTGGGATTTAAGTAGTCGCAGGTATAAAGCTACAACGGGATATTCTGAAAAATAAGTAAGATGCTTGGTAAGCCTGGATCGTGTTAGGATGTAAGTTATGAATGATTGCTAAGGATTAGAAGTAGTATCTATGACATCTCAATTGGGAGTCATTAGCAATAACAGAGATCCAACTATCAAGAACCAAATTTTGAGGACGAAATTTATTAAGGGAGGGAGAATGTAATACCCAGGAAATTATTTGAGATATTTGATAAAGGGCATAAATGAAATTTACAGAAAAATAAGGCTATAAGGTACATTAATGCAGCTTTAGGCTACTGAATTAGACGAAGGGAGTACCTCAAACCCTAGATAGCCAAGGGAAATGGTATAGTACCGATAAATGATTTGAGTTATGATTTTTAGTGATGAAAGAAGTAGGATCGGGAGCAATTTTTGGTACAGCTAAAATGCAGCTACAAATTAGGCTCAGAAATCGAATTGTTATAGGGGACTTTCGGGAAGTCAACGGAAGCCTGAGGGGCTCTGGTTTTTCATAAGGAACAACCCTTCATTGATTTTGGGATGAAACAATAATCCGGTGAGGACACTGGGGCGGAATTGTCATTATCGAGTAACTTTGAAGTTATTAAATTTGCGTTTTCGGTATTATAATGCAAATTAATTTGAGGTTTAAATATGCATTTGCAATTAGAGATCTACCCAAGTGAAATTAAGATAGAAATTTGGGGGTTAATGTGTAATTTATGTATATTAATAGAGTAATATATAGTTATATATATATATACTCATGTGCGTGTGTGTTGGTGGAAGCTACCGAGAAGCTTCATGGACGATTTTGCTTGGAGTGGTGGCCAAGTTTGGATGCAAGAGTGGTGTCCAAGGCGTTTAAGTTGGTGGGTAGTCTATAAATAGAAGAGAAATGAAAGAGAGAAGAAGAATGAAAATGGGAAAGGAAGAAGAAAACTGGCCGAGAGTTTTCAGCGAGAGAGAGAGAGTGGCCGAGAGTTGCAGGGGCATGGTCGACAGCTTAGAGAAGATTGAGAGAGAGTTGAAAGCATCATAGGTGATCGGAGGAAGCTGCAAGGATGACCGAAAACGGCCAAAATAGGCCTCAACAGCAAGCGATAGCCATGGTCGCGAGCTGTTGCGGCTGGACAGCAAGCAGCGAGCTGGTTGGGGGGACCGGCAACGACCGATGAGCTTCTAGGTGATCGTAACAAGCAACATTCGAGGCAAAGGTGGCGGGGAGTGGCTAGCAGTGACCGGCGATGCTGCTGTGCGTGTTGAAGCAGCGACCAGCAGCCATGGCTGGTCGCGATGGAAGCTGGTCGTGCCAGAGTCTAGCATGGAGGCTCACGTCGGGGGCGGTACGACAGCAACCAACAAGGCTGGGGGAGGCCGGCGAGAGCAGCCGAGACCAGTGTGGACAGCGGCAAGGCCGACAGTCGCAGTGCCCTGTTCGTGCGCGGGTGCTAGTGCAAAGAACAGAGGAAGAAGATGAATAGTGAAAAAAGAAAGGAAAAGAAAAAGAAAGAAAAAGGAAAATAAGGAAAAAAAAGAAAAAAAAACAATTTGAGAAAATTCTCGAAAAAATTTCAGAAATTTCTGAGGATTAATTTGAGGCTAAAGGAGTGTGCCAAAGTCAGGAAATTATTCAGATGCGTATTTCGAGGCTTAGCACGCATTACGAGGAAAAAATTAACTTTTCGCATAAGGTGAGTGGTTTGACTCTAGTTTTACCCTTATCTTGAAAATGTGTTGGAATGTGTGAAGTGGGTTCAGGTGGGCGGTGTTACCCTCCCGAACTTAGGTTATATGCAATTGGACCAGTTCTAGTGAGCGGTTTTACCCTCCAGAACTTGGGTTGTTTTGTAAAGGCGTTTTACTTATGTATTTGTGGCATCATTTGCATATTGAACATGTGGTATATTGCATCAACTTTTTTTATCTATAAACGAGTCGGTGCATGGCATGTGATTTTCATATCATCGGGGTATTGTTATTCGTGTCGGTTTTGAGTCCGTGTGGGACGGGATAGGGTTTACTTGAGAATGAGACAAGGTTAATTCTGGTGATCGGGTGACACGATAGGGCACTCGGGGCTGGTGCTGGTGATTGGGTGACACGGTAGGGCATCCGAGGCTGGTGATCGAGTGACACAGTAGGGCACTTGAGGATTATGTATGTCACGGCAAGGTCAACCCCAACGATGTGTGGAATGGTATTTTTCAGGGAAAGTTGAGTATGTCAAGGAGATTTCTCAAGTTAGACGTGTTTTGCATGTTGTCGTTTGTCTGAGTATGCCATACTCGTGTGTCTTTCATGCATTGTATAAACTGTTTCATGCCGTCACTTAGATGTTTTATCATCTAACCTGGGCTATGCCCCTGGAACATTTGATGTTTCAGCCAAGAATTGTTGCGAGGGCAAGGACACGGCTAATTGGGGGCCATTGGAGCTTAGTTTGATAGTCGTTGTAATGTCTGGAGGCTTTAGTATGTATTTCAGGTTGTATATAAACAGTTGTATGGTAGCAATGTCATCATTTGATCTGTATTATGTATTTTGTTGTGGAAATACTATATAAGAACTACAGTATTTTGGTTTTAATGTATCCATTGCGTTGTATTATGTCTCGTTTAGTAAAAGGTTATTGATCTTGATAGTTAAACGGGCAAGGCTGGGGTTCTTGGGGTTTGTATCTACATGTGAAGATTGTTCTTGATACACTGCGCGTGTTGAACTTGGAGGGAAAAAAAAAATCTCGAGAATACTCTTATAGTGACACGCCTGGAGAGACGGGGTGTTACAAGAATGGACAACGTCATCTGCATGTACCCTCTCAACGGGAGGAGCACCAGTCACCTTCTCCTACACGGGAGCCTCGTCAATCCCGCCACACAGGCCAAGAAATCCACCCCTCTGAGGCGGCAGGATCTACTTCTTCCCCTAGCGAGAAAGAGGGACCTCGCAGGAAAGGTGGTTGCGTTTTCTGGAGAGACAAGTCCAGGAACTCAAAAAGGGAAAAGAAGAGCTGTCCCACTTCTGTTCTAACCAACCCCTGAGTAGGAGCATCACGGCAGAGGTTCCTCCGAAGAGGTTTCGTATCCTATCCATCAAGCTCTATGACAGAAGTACAGACCCCTATGATAATGTAGAGCTTTTCTCCTCTCACATGTTGGTGCAATCGAGGTCAAACTCGATGTGGTGCAGGGGCCTTCTTGGCTACTTTGGGAGGTCATGCCCAGACGTGGTACTCTTTCCTTCCCCATCATTCCATCAACGGTTGGGGAGAGTTAAAGACATGTTTCCTAGCCCATTATGCTCCCCTAAAGCGTCGTTGAAAGTCTTTTATGGCTTTGGTTAATATCAAGCAAAACCAAGGTAAGTCTCTACAGGATTTTGTGGCCAGGTTTAATGAGGAAACTTTGAGCATCAATGAGTTCGATCAGCGGATTGCAATGGTGGCCCTCCAGAATGCTTTGAGGGTTGAGTCATTTGGTTAGTCCTTGGCCAAGACCCTACCTCGTACCTTCATAGAAGTTCTTGCACAGGCTAATAAGTACATCAACGTTGAAAAATAATGAAAGTCAAGCGGGATGAGCAGCCTGACAAAAAGGGTCAAGAGCTCTAAGTCGTCCACAAGTCGAAGGTGCACTAATGGTCGGAGAAAACTCAACACCCTCTTCCGCGAGGGAGTGGCTAAGATCCAAGGGTCACGAGCCCTAGGCCATCCCCAAAGGTAGACTAATGGCCAAAAAAAAACTCTAGCCTAACACCCTCTTCCGCGAGGGAGTGGTTGAAATCCAAGGGTCACGAGTCCTAGGCCAGCCACAAGCCGAAAGTGGCCTAATGGGTGGAAAAAATTCAGAGCTCAACACCCTCCTTCGTGTGAGAGTAGCAAAAATCCAAGGGTCAAGTGCCCTAGACCGTCCACAAGTCGAAGGTGGACTAATGGCCGAAATAAACTCAACACCTTCTTCTGCGAGGGAATGGCTAAAATCCAAGTGCCAAAAGCCCTAGGCTGTCCCCAAGATGAAGGTGGACTAATGGCCAGAAGCAACTCAACACCGTCCTCGGCGAGGGAGTGGCGAAAATCCAAAGGTCAAGAGCCCTAGGTCGTCCCCAAGTCGAATATGGACTAATGGCCGGAAGAAACTGAACACCCTCCTCCACAAGGGAGTGACTAAGATCCAAGAGTCACGAGCCCTAGGCAGTCCCCAAAAGTGGACTAATGGCCAAGGAAAAACTCTAGCATAACACCCTCCTCTGCAAGGGAGTAGCTGAAATCCAAGGGTCACAAGCCCTAGGCAGTTCCCAAGTCGAATGTGGACTAATGGTCAGAAGAAACTCAACACCGTACTCAGCGAGGGAGTGGTAAAAATTCAAAGGTCAAGAGCCCTAGGTTGTCCCCAAGTCGAATGTGGACTAATGATCGGAAGAAACTTAACACCCTCCTCGACGAGAGAGTGACTAAGATCCAAGAGTCACGAACCCTAGGCAGTCCCCAAAAGTGGATTAATGGCCAAGAAAAAAACTCTAGCATAACACCGTCCTCTGTGAGGGAGTGGCTGAAATCCAAAGGTCACGAGCCCTAAGCTGTCCACAAGCCGAAGGTGGACTAATGGTCGGATAAAATTCAGAGCCCAACACCCTCCTTCATGTGGGAGTAAAAAAAATCCAAGGGTCAAGTGCCATAGACTATCCATAAGCCAAAGGTGGACTAATGGCCGAAATAAACACAGCACCCTCATCCACGAGGGAGTGGCTAAAATCCAAGTGCCAAGAGCCCTAGGCCGTCCCCAAGACGAATGTGGACGAATGGCCAGAAGAAACTCAACACCCTCATCGATGAAGGAATGGTGAAAATCTAAGGGTCAAGAGCCATAGGCCATCCCTAAGTCGAATGTGAACTAATGGCCAGAAGAAACTTAACACCGTCCTCAGCGAGGGAGTGGCGAAAATCCAAAGGTCAAGAGCCCTAGACCATCCCCAAGTTGAATGTGGACTAATGGCCAGAGGAAACTCAACACCCTCTTCTGTGAAGGAGTGGCTAAGATCCAATGGTCACGAGCCTTAGGCCATACCCAAAGGTGAACTAATGGCCAAACAAAAACTCTAACCTAACACCTTCCTCCGTGAGGGAGTGGCTAAAATCAAAGGGTCACGAGCCCTAGGCCGTCCACAAGCCGAAGATGGACTAATGGCAAAAAAAAATTTACAGCCCAACACCCTCTTTCGTGTGGGAGTGGTAAAAATTCAAGGGTCAAGTGCCTTAACCCGTCCACAAGCCGAAGGTGGACTAATGGCCGAAATAAACTCAACACCCTCTTTTGCGAGGAAGTGGCAAAAATTCAAGGGTTAAGTGCCCTAGGTCATCCCTAAGTCGAATGTGGACTAATGGCTAGAAGAAATTCAACACCCTCCTCGGCGAAGGAGTGGCTAAAATCCAAGGGTCAAGAGCCCTAGGCTGTCCACAAGTTGAAGGTGGACTAATTGCCAGAAAAAAGTCAGAGCCCAACACCTTCCTTCGCGTGGTGGTGATGAAAATCCAAGAGTTGAGTGCCCTAGGCCGTCCACAAGCCAAAGGTGGACTAATGGCTGGAAAAAATTCAGAACCCAACACCCTCCTTCACGTGGGAGTGGCAAAAATCCATGGTTTAAGTGCCATAGGCTGTCCACAAGCCGAAGGTGGACTAATGGCTAAGGTAAAATTCTAGCCCAACACCCTCCTCCACGAAAGAGTGGCTAAAATCTAAGGGTCATGAGTCATAGGCCGTCCCCAAAAGTGGACTAATGGCCAAGAAAAAAATTCAAAGCCCAACACCCTCCTTCGCGTGGGACTGGCGAAAATCCAAGGGTCAAGTGCTCTAGGTGGTCCATAAGTCAAATGTGGAGTAATGGCTAGAAAAAAGTCAGAGCCAAACACCCTCCTTCACGTGGGAGTGGCGAAGATCCAAGGGTCAAGTGCCCTAGGCCATCCACAAGTCGAAGGTAGACTAATGACCGAAAAAAATTCATAGCCCAACACCCTCTTCTATGTGGGAGTGACTAAAATCAAAGGGTCAAGAGCCCAAGGGATCCCACCTTGACCAGGGGAAATCCCAGCCAGACCAAGGGAATCCCAGCCTAACGAGGGGATCCCTGCCAGACTAACCTGATCAGGGAATCCCAACCTGACCAGCCTTGTTGCTCCATTATCTTACAAGCTACATCCCCACAAATAGTGCCAGGCATAACCAAGTCCGAACTGCAGGCTACAGATTCGAAGCCAGGAATACCCAAGTCTGAAGTTTCCACTCCCGAGGTCCATTTATTGAGGCGACGCGTGGTGGCTGGTCTCACAGATCATCACCATCATTTGTCTCATACTTAAAAATACTCTTATGCATCTTGGGGAAAATCTACAGTCAAATAACCTTAGAAATTAAGCTATTCCTCGACCCAGCATGATTCTCAGCTCAGCTCAATGAGTGGGGGGCAAGTGATGTGGCACCACCTAAAATTAAAAGAATACCCCTAGGCACTAGTAGCCTCGCCTGCCACGTGGATTACCTAGGAGACTGACACGTAGCAAGTCAACAATCCGAAGCAAAATCTAAAAAATTCAGGCTGAACAGTAAGAATCATTCCAACTTGACCGGGGTCCTCGGGTGTCGTACCCGCCCATCTAATGTAACACCCCGTCTCGCCAGGCGTGTCACTATAAGGGTATTCCCAGGATTTTTTTTTTTTCTTCAAGTTCAACACACGCAGTATAACAAGAACAATCTTCACATGCAGATACAAAACCCCGCGAACCCCAGCCCTGCCCGTTTAACTATCAAGATCAATAATCTTAAACTAAACGAGTCTTAATACAACGCAGCGGATACATTAATACCAAAACACCAAAGTTCTTACATTGTATTTCCATGGAAAAATACGTAATACAGATCAATTGATAACATTGCTAATACACAACTGTTCATTTACAACCTGTAATACATACTAAACCTCCAAACGTTACAACAACTAACAAACTAAGCACCATTGGCCTTCAACCGGCCACATTCTTGCTCTCGCAGCAGTCCCTGGCTGGAATATTAAACGTTCCAGGGGCATAGCCCAAGTTAGATGATAAACATCTAAGTGATGGCATAAAACAGTTTATACAATGCATGAGAGACACACGAGCATGGCATACTCAGACAACGAAAATATGCAAGACACGTCTAACTTGAGAAATTCCCTGACACACTTAATCCCCGGGTGCCCTACCGTGTCACTCGGTTACCAGTCCCGGATGCCCTACCGTGTCACCCGATCACCAGTACTGGCCCCGGATGCCCTACCGTGTCACCCGATCACCAGGACTAACTGTGTCCCATTCTCAAGAAGACTCCAACCCGTCCCATACAGAAAACAACATTGACACGAATATCAATACCCCGATGATATGAAAATCACTCGCCATGCACCGACTCTTTTGTAAGTAAAAACAGTTAATGCAATGTTTCACATGTTCAATATGCAAATGATGACATAAATATGTAAGTGAAACGCATAAGCATAGCATCCTGAGTCCTAGTGAGACCGCTCACCCGAGCTCACAACACTCTTACCAATACATTCCCAAACAAGGGTAAAACTAGAGACAAACCACTCACCTCAAATGTATTCGGATTGCCTCAATCCTCGTGCGCGGTCTCGATTTGCGTGCCAAACCCCAAATACTTGAACTTGTATGAAACCTTGAGCCATAATACTTCCTAAACACCGTATTTAATTAAGGAAGTGTTAAAATCCATTTTCCTCAATTTTTCATATTTTTCTCTATTTTTCTCATATTTTTCACCTCGATAATTCAAAATAATTATCTCCTCAAATATTTTTCTCAATTTCTTCACATGATAATTCCTAAAATAATTAAAGGAAAATACTGGAAGAAAAATACCAAAATGCCCCTATCACACGCGCCCTCACGCGCCTGGCGCGTGTCTGCGCGTGGAAGCTGGCGCGTGCAGCCACGCGCCACCATCTTCTTCGTCTTTCCGGCCGCCGATGGTTGCTCCGATGGCTGCAAAAAGGATACCCCCTTGAAGCCCCTTTGAAGTCGATCCTAACCGTACCATTTTCCGGCCGAAAGGCCACCGGAAAGCACCCGAAAAATCGAGTTGCAGGTGCGGCGTTGCGGCCCGCCTCGGTTTTTCCGGCCATTCTCGATCCAGCTTCAAATGAACACTAAACCACACCAAATTCTCCAGATTTTCTCCCATTCTCACAAGGATCAAAAGCCCCCTAACCACTCGCCTCGATTCATCCTCATTTGTGAGTAATTTGAGTGTCAACTTTCGGCCAAAACCTAGGTTTTATATAGTCGATTTCCGGCCGAAATTCGGCCAATCAGTGGCCAAACCTTGGCCATCAAGCATCCTTCGGCCGTATACGACCTCCCCCAGGTCCTCCCCGGCCGTCCCATCGCCGAGATCGGCCTCCACATGCGAAGATTTGCGGCGGCCGTTTTTGCTGCGCGTTCACACTATGCAAATTTTCATTTTTTTGCACTTTGACCCCTGTTTTCTTCAAATGACAATTTTGCCCTTTTCACAACACCCCTGATAAATCCAAATATACCTCTAAGTTCCTCAAGTTTAGTATATCTCATTTGACCCTCAAAACTCCTGAAAAATTACCGTTTCGACCTCCCTCGGGCAAAATTAAAAAAACTGCACTTAGGCCCGGCTGGTCAAATTGACCTTAAATCCATTTGATTTAACCCGAAATTGCTTAAGGGTTGTTCTACACGTTAAATACTAGTGTTTGACGCACTCTGATGATCTTCTGGACGTTTCCTACGTCGATTCGGTTTTCTCAGCCCGGTCGACAGCTGTACCGAAAACTGTTCCTGATCTAACTTATTTCATCACTAAAAATCATAGTTTAAATCGCTCGTCGATACTATACCATTTTCCTTGGCTATCTAGGGTCCGGGGTACTCTCTCCGATTAATTTGGTCGTCCAGACCTGCGTTAGTGTACCCTATAGTCTTATTTTTCTGCCAATTCCATTTATACCCTTCACTAAATATCACTTATACTCTTAATAACTTCTCGGGTATTACATTCTCCCCCCCTTTAATAAATTTCGTCCTCGAAATTTGATCCGTGATAATTGTATCACCACTATTGCTAATGACTTTTGATTACAATATTCTAATACCTTTCTTAATCCTTAACAATCGTTCATAATTTATATCTTCATATGGTTTGAGTTTATCAAACTTTTTTTTTTTTTTTTTTTTTATCTTCTAGAATATCCGGTTGTAGCTCCATATCAGCGGCTACTCAACTCCCCAAAATGATTTATAAACCCAGTACCATTCCCAATCGTGTTCCCAAAATATATTTTATCTGGCTCCTAAATCTCCCAACCCAATGATCACACCAAGATTGAACTAACTCGGCTGCCATGATGACACAGAAATTGATAACATTGAGCTTACCCAGCGTATCTTTCTCTCAATTATCTTGATCACATATTATCTTTAGAGATAATTTTTCAGTCTCTTACGGCTGGTCATGCAAATTATCCACTTAAGTCTCCCAAGAACACAATTTCTCTTATAATAGCTTAACATCCTAACATGTTACTACTTCTCCTCCAAACACTATCCATTAATCAGATTAATTTATTTTAACTCAGTATTCCCGTGTCGTTTCAATTCGTCGACAACCTTCTATTTATACCCGTCCTTCATTTGTGGCTCTTCAACTTAGTATTGCTAAGTGTTCTTTTTCAACTAAACGGTGATTTCCATATTTCTCCACATGAGAACAATCTCTCTATTGAGTCAAACAAAATTCCTATTTTTCCTTGATTCTAGGAGTAGATAATCTCGTCCTTCTTAGGCGATCTAGTTTTCACACAACTTCTTAAGTTAAAACCTTATTGGACAATTTTTTTATTCCTACCGGGTCTTTGCAACACCTAGCACAACTTAGCTTAACCTACTATCTTACGACCCAAATAAAATTTTCATAGTGCACCTAAAACTCACTTCTTTCTTTATAACAGTTTACCTTATGTTTCCTCAAATCATAACACGCCTCTTGGGAAAATAAACACTTTTGTTTACTCAACAACTTATATCTTACCATTTCTTTATGTTGACTTTGTCTTCATTTTGAAAAAATCCACTCATGTTCTCAAGGGTACCTAGGTATACTTACCATTGCTCCAACCTTTATATATATCTCCAAAGGCAAGATTCGAAATAACTAAATCGGAGCCAATTGCTAACAATTCCTAAGGTGTGTAATATTAAATACACTAAATCAAGAGCTAGGTTGACAATAGTAATTAAATTCCTCCCAAAGCTATATCTAGAAAACAATCGCCTCACTTCCTGCTTAACACATTTTTCCTAAGCAACTTCACGGCACACGTTTATGCCAAGGTTTACTCATATTCCTAATTAGAAGCTACCTTGACCTAGGAGCAATATTACTATTTCTCCACAACTCCTAAATTTCCCGAGTTTATTTATCACTTCTTAGTAACCTTAACTTCACGAATTTCCATCATGGATGCAACTATCTTAGAAGAATCTTTTATAGATCTCCGTTAACAGCTTGCCAAACATTGTTTCATCACTCGAGATTACTTTTACTTCTTTCGATTCTCTTTTGACTATCGACCACCATAATCCACATAGCAATTAACCCGCTTAGGTCATCTTCCAATCCTTCAACTTTTCCATAATGATTTAGGGATCCTGCCACGATGCTCTGGTCCCTTGGAACTTGGACTCTAAACCATACATAACATCCTCAGTGTCGTCCAAACTTTGGCACCTGACCGTCTCCACAGTTCACTGTGTTGCTCCGACTTGTAGGTATCACACCCCAAACCGCGAGCCAACCACCAGTCCTCTGCCCTGGTCCCTAGGCTCAGATCCATTGTTACAGACCAAACACTAATGGTGTTATCGCTATGCTAGAATTCCTTGTTCAATCTCTGAGAGCTATAGTGGTTCTTATTAACACTAATCCAATTCCCTGATCTTTTGGATTCCTAATGTTCTTTTCCAGAGTAACACTCAATCGAATTGAGCACTCTTGTCCTAACCATTCTTAAGACTTCAGATTTCTTTCTCTCAATTTAATCTCTTTTACTTTCCATATTTGTTACTCATGTGTCGGAACCTCGTGCTCCTGTTGTTGCTCTTGCAGATGTCCATAATTTGTCAAACATTCCACTATTAATTGTATTTCCAGTTTATTATTTTCTAAACTTATACTAGATCGTTCAACCATATTCTTGTTACGGCCGTATGCTCAATCTACCACAAGATTGGCTTAGAAATTTTATTCTCCCTATATGTTTATTTCACGGTTGACTTTCAACTAACACTCACTCTATAGATCATTATGTCAATCATTCCTATTTCTTTGAATCTATTAGGATCAACTTTAATTTTGTTAAGACCTAATCAAATCCCAAGATATCTTTATGAGCTTAATCAAGCTTTAGCAAGCCTATCTCATTGCTTGGTGCCTTAAAATTCAAACCAAGACTTTTATGACTACCTCTCAGTCCTTGATAATCATCGTTATGCTAACTATTTTCTTTGAGTTTGTATCTTCTTAAATCGGCTAGGGTCATTTTAAGCTCAAAATAACATTGTCTCCATAAGTTGAAAATATCTTTTTTTATCTCCAAGTGTATACAGTACGCGCAAATTTTCCTTAGAAACATCATAGTCAAACTCGTAATCTTCTTATCCCAATTTTTTTTTTTTTCTAATCTCCAAGGTTCATTCCAAATCACGAATCTCTAATTTACCGCTGATCCCTCCAATCTCAAGATTTATCAAGTTTGGTTTCATTTTTTTTCAAATTCTTTATAAGCCAAAAGATTCTTTCAACTTCCAAGGAAAAATTCTAATCCTCAAAACATGCGAACTTTACGTTTCACATCCTAATAACTTTTGGTCGTAACTCGATCCTAACTATAGCTGATTTACAGTCGATCCCTCTTTGTCTCATATTTACTATTCAAAATTCCAAAATCCTAAATCATCAAAATTTCACTCAAAAGGAAAATTCCCACTATAACCTATAGCACTTTATTCAAGCCAATTACTACTGAGAAAAACTTCTAAACACCTCAAACAAGAATTCGATCCTCAATTAGTTCCGACTTGTTTTCCTCGTCTGATTCCTAGTTTAACATCCTCGATACAACTATTCCGTTACTGAAACTTCCATAAGACTTAAATTTACGCCTTGACCTACTTTGTCTTTGAACAACATAAGAAGTCGTACATACGACTCGTTCCTATGAGTCGTTTAAGGTAACATTTCCTTATTTCCTCAATCGTTAACTCCAGTTCCTTTATTTCAATATCCCCATCAACAATTTTGGATTCCTAAAATCCTCAATTCTAAAAAAAAGTTTTTATCGAATCACCCTGGTTTTCTTATCAGGTCGTTTCCTAAGATTCTCGATCTATACCAAGTCATTCTTTCCCTTGAATCCTTCCACCATTCGATCAAAACCTGACTTATGATTAGGTTATGTCATATCAAACTAATCATCCATAACTTGTTTCTTCTTAATAACCATCAGTTATCCCAACATTTAGTGAGATTGATTTTAACTAATGATCTCCAATCTACGGTATCTAGATCCTACGAATCCTCAGTTATGGTTTATCGAATCGACCTTACATTCTACCCATTTTGTTGGATACTAACTCCCGATTCAACGTTCCATCACTTAGCAAAATCTAGTATTCTCCAATTAATAATTTCAAAGACCTCAACCAACAAACCCCCAAATCTCCAAGTAGGGATTGTCTTTTTGATCTACTAGTTGCATTCCCTTACGTCTCCACTCGAGATTTTCATTAGTTAACCTTAACTGAATCCGTTCTTCTTAGGTCCTCAATTTGGATATCTAACTTAACATTAAAATCTTCAGGTCGTTTCTTTTTTTCTCACGCCCTCGACAGGTTCTCTTAATAACCTCTGTTACTTCACTTATCTTTGTCAGGGCATGACATCACCATCATTAAACATGTTCCAATCGGGAGGGTATTAAGACATTTCACTAAGATTCTTCCGAAAGAGATTTTATACTATACCTCAAGTTGTACCGGAATCATCAAAGTATTTATTCCTCAAAGGTTTGAGATCATATATTTCTTTCATTTCGACGACCCTCATTACTGGCTTCCTAATTTCCAAAAGATGTGAAAAGATCTTGTTTATCTCCACTTGACGCTGACAGTTTATTCAAATTGAAAACCTCAAATTTCACATTTTAGAGTGTCCATACCATTTTCAACTATGTTCCGAATGTCTCTTAGAATCCATAATTCTGTTCTAAGTTCTTATTCAATAGTTCTAACCATACTAAGTTCAACAACCTAGCCAAATCGTCCTAGGGTTTTAACCTAGGGCTCTGATACCAATTGTAACACCCCGTCTCGCCAGGCGTGTCACTATAAGGGTATTCCCAGGATTTTTTTTTTTTTTCTTCAAGTTCAACACACGCAGTATAACAAGAACAATCTTCACATGCAGATACAAAACCCCGCGAACCCCAGCCCTGCCCGTTTAACTATCAAGATCAATAATCTTAAACTAAACGAGTCTTAATACAACGCAGCGGATACATTAATACCAAAACACCAAAGTTCTTACATTGTATTTCCATGGAAAAATACGTAATACAGATCAATTGATAACATTGCTAATACACAACTGTTCATTTACAACCTGTAATACATACTAAACCTCCAAACGTTACAACAACTAACAAACTAAGCACCATTGGCCTTCAACCGGCCACATTCTTGCTCTCGCAGCAGTCCCTGGCTGGAACATTAAACGTTCCAGGGGCATAGCCCAAGTTAGATGATAAACATCTAAGTGATGGCATAAAACAGTTTATACAATGCATGAGAGACACACGAGCATGGCATACTCAGACAACGAAAATATGCAAGACACGTCTAACTTGAGAAATTCCCTGACACACTTAATCCCCGGGTGCCCTACCGTGTCACTCGGTTACCAGTCCCGGATGCCCTACCGTGTCACCCGATCACCAGTACTGGCCTCGGATGCCCTACCGTGTCACCCGATCACCAGGACTAACTGTGTCCCATTCTCAAGAAGACTCCAACCCGTCCCATACAGAAAACAACATTGACACGAATATCAATACCCCGATGATATGAAAATCACTCGCCATGCACCGACTCTTTTGTAAGTAAAAACAGTTAATGCAATGTTTCACATGTTCAATATGCAAATGATGACATAAATATGTAAGTGAAACGCATAAGCATAGCATCCTGAGTCCTAGTGAGACCGCTCACCCGAGCTCACAACACTCTTACCAATACATTCCCAAACAAGGGTAAAACTAGAGACAAACCACTCACCTCAAATGTATTCGGATTGCCTCAATCCTCGTGCGCGGTCTCGATTTGCGTGCCAAACCCCAAATACTTGAACTTGTATGAAACCTTGAGCCATAATACTTCCTAAACACCGTATTTAATTAAGGAAGTGTTAAAATCCATTTTCCTCAATTTTTCATATTTTTCTCTATTTTTCTCATATTTTTCACCTCGATAATTCAAAATAATTATCTCCTCAAATATTTTTCTCAATTTCTTCACATGATAATTCCTAAAATAATTAAAGGAAAATACTGGAAGAAAAATACCAAAATGCCCCTATCACACGCGCCCTCACGCGCCTGGCGCGTGTCTGCGCGTGGAAGCTGGCGCGTGCAGCCACG
Organism: Diospyros kaki; assembly: GCA_036245055.1. Taxonomy (NCBI): domain Eukaryota; kingdom Viridiplantae; phylum Streptophyta; class Magnoliopsida; order Ericales; family Ebenaceae; genus Diospyros; species Diospyros kaki. The sequence continues at coordinate 857,328 of BSEG01000016.1, read as the reverse complement.
CGCCACCATCTTCTTCGTCTTTCCGGCCGCCGATGGTTGCTCCGATGGCTGCAAAAAGGATACCCCCTTGAAGCCCCTTTGAAGTCGATCCTAACCGTACCATTTTCCGGCCGAAAGGCCACCGGAAAGCACCCGAAAAATCGAGTTGCAGGTGCGGCGTTGCGGCCCGCCTCGGTTTTTCCGGCCATTCTCGATCCAGCTTCAAACGAACACTAAACCACACCAAATTCTCCAGATTTTCTCCCATTCTCACAAGGATCAAAAGCCCCCTAACCACTCGCCTCGATTCATCCTCATTTGTGAGTAATTTGAGTGTCAACTTTCGGCCAAAACCTAGGTTTTATATAGTCGATTTCCGGCCGAAATCCGGCCAATCAGTGGCCAAACCTTGGCCATCAAGCATCCTTCGGCCGTATACGACCTCCCCCAGGTCCTCCCCGGCCGTCCCATCGCCGAGATCGGCCTCCACATGCGAAGATTTGCGGCGGCCGTTTTTGCTGCGCGTTCACACTATGCAAATTTTCATTTTTTTGCACTTTGACCCCTGTTTTCTTCAAATGACAATTTTGCCCTTTTCACAACACCCCTGATAAATCCAAATATACCTCTAAGTTCCTCAAGTTTAGTATATCTCATTTGACCCTCAAAACTCCTGAAAAATTACCGTTTCGACCTCCCTCGGGCAAAATTAAAAAAACTGCACTTAGGCCCGGCTGGTCAAATTGACCTTAAATCCATTTGATTTAACCCGAAATTGCTTAAGGGTTGTTCTACACGTTAAATACTAGTGTTTGACGCACTCTGATGATCTTCTGGACGTTTCCTACGTCGATTCGGTTTTCTCAGCCCGGTCGACAGCTGTACCGAAAACTGTTCCTGATCTAACTTATTTCATCACTAAAAATCATAGTTTAAATCGCTCGTCGATACTATACCATTTTCCTTGGCTATCTAGGGTCCGGGGTACTCTCTCCGATTAATTTGGTCGTCCAGACCTGCGTTAGTGTACCCTATAGTCTTATTTTTCTGCCAATTCCATTTATACCCTTCACTAAATATCACTTATACTCTTAATAACTTCTCGGGTATTACATCTAAGGTACCCCATAACGGACTTTCCTATAAAAAGCAAAGATCCTTACCAAGTATGAAAAGAAAGCTCTCCAACTCTTATATTTTCTACTACTTGCATTTACTCTACTAATTTGAGCGTCAGAGTCTATCCCGGGAGACCCTAGCCCCGTCACTTCGTTGTCTTGCAGGTTACATTCCCGAGGTCCGACATTGCTAAGTTCGAGGCTCATTTTTCGAGGCCCAACTATCAAGGTGACACGTGGTAGTCGGTCCCAAAAATCGTCATCAGGTTATATAAGAGAATTTGGTGTACTAAAAACAATCATATTTAGTCATAGAAAAATATTTAGATGCAAAATATTTATCTTGTTTATCTTTGTTAATATAAAATTTTAATTTACAAATTAAGGATCTCTATAAAATATATAGTCTAATACTTCATTAGCTAATTAAGAAGAAATTGTAGGCAATAATCATTTTTATTGTGGTATGGAACACATTGTTCATGAAAATTAAGTCCAACTAACTAGTCACCTTGAATAGTTTTTTTCTCTCTCCGCCTCCGTGTCATTGACGCCACCATGTTCAACTGCCGGATCTACACTCTTAGCCGGGATATCAACCAAGTGTCGCCTTCTAAAGCCCCATAAACCCCATTTTCCACTCACCAACATATTGTGTCGTATCACGTCGTATCGTGTTGCGTTCGTGCAACTTTGTTGGAGACAATAATTACCGATTTTCTTTTACATATTGTGTGGTTTGTTTTAATGTTATTTGTATGTTTAGCATTTAGAAACTGATGATGGTTTTTAGGATCGACCACCACGTGTGTAACAGTTGGGCGCCAGGCAGCGCCCATGCGCGCAGCCGCGCGCGGCCACGCAGCCAGGGGAGCCAGCTATGCGCCCCAGGCTGCCCCACGTGGGTGGCCTGCGCCACCCACCTCTTCTCTCATGCTGCCACGTGGCAGCATCTAGAGGAGCTTTTCTCAACCCCAATTGCTTCCCCTCTTCTGCCCGAGCCCCTGAACGATTATAAATAGCTGTATTCCACTGCTGTTAACGCCTTATAATTTTTAACGCACCGAAATTCTGCCCGTGTATACGCGAGGTATAAAAATATTTTAAATTTATTTAATAATGCTATTTATGAATTAGTCGCATGTTTAGCTAAATTAATTAGCTATTTGTCGATGTTAATTAAAATTGATTACCCGTTTAATTAAATTATTTTTATTTTATAATTGTATAGAAAATTAGAACGTGTAACCAACGCGCAGCACGAGATTAACACGTGGTAAGGGTTTAATATGCTTTGTGAGTAAATTTATTTTGGCATGACTTATATTAGACTGTAGGAGAAGTGTTTAGGCATGGGGCTGTAGATTTGGGCCGTGTGAGTCTCAAGACGGGGTCCTAAGTAAAATCAGTGGGGTCACTAAAATCCAGAGTAGGGTAAGGTGGACAGGCCTGCATGCATGATGCACTTCACATTATTCTATAATTGTCATGCATTTTAATTTACTGCAACTCATATTACCCTTACTGAGTCCCCGGGACTCACCCCTGTATTTTCTCACTAACCTAACAAGTGGCTCGGGATCTGAGAAAGGAAAGGCGGTGCTGATAGATGAGCTGCCAGTTGGCAGCGATCGTTAATCGTGGAGGTGTGGATTAACCCCAACTGTTAGTAATGTAATATAACTACTGTGTGATAACTATGAGTGTCAGATATGGCTTAACTTGAAGTAAACTGGAATCCAGTTAAGGTTCCCACTATGAGTAAACCTAGTAGGGTAGGGAACTTGTACCTGTCGGTTACGGCTGAAAACTATGATATGTTTAATTAAGTTTGGTGGTTGAAGTAATTTATTGGGTTTGTTGATATAATTTGTTTGAAATTGGATTTATGCTCCAAGGGCCTAAACAGGTACGAGGCTTGGGTGAGTTTCCGCTGTCCTCGTAATTAACTCCCGAGCTCTCGTCCGGTCGAAGGCAGCGAAGCCTGGACCCCACCCAGGGCGCCCATATTATTTTAAAGATTTATATCGGCAGGGGCATAGTCGTCCTTCGATACGGACCCAAATTGTAATGTGTGTCATGGTGGCACCCGTTAATGGGGCTAGGGCGTCACAACGTGCCACCTCTGCGACTGGACCTCGAGAATAGTACCTAGGACTTGGCGATGTCGGACCTCGAGTATAGAACCTGAAAGACAATGGAGGGCTGGGGCTAGGATCCCCCAGGGTGGACTTCGACACTCAAATTAGTAAAGTAAATACAAGTAGAAATAAATGTGAGAGTTATAGAGCTTGAGGATACCTGGCGAGAATCATTGCCTTTTATAGGCGGACTCGTTTTAGGGTACCCGAGATAAAACTCGAGATGAGCGGGCTCGGCTCCCGAGGATCCCAGTCAAATTGGAACGGGTCTTGCGGTCTGGCCCAGATTTTTTGGGCTCCGCTCCGGATTGTTGACTTGCCACATGTCGGTCTCTCAGGCGATCCACGTGGCGGGTGAGACTATTAGCGCGTAGGGATATTCTGGTAATTTAAGTTGGTGACACATCAGAAACTTGCTTAGCATCTCCACCAATTTACTTGAACAGAATTATATTTCAAAAAATTAAAAAAAATTATTACAATTTTTGAAAAGTAATTTATTAATAATTTAAAATTAATATTATTAATTCTTTGAGTGTCAATATTAAGTATAAAAGATAGTCCACTAATAGCATTACTATTTTTTTTTTTTGGCTAAATGAAAAAGGTAAGAGCAAAGATCAAACAGAGTCTGGTGAATGTGATCTTATCTCAATTTGTCTCTCATCTTTCTAAATTAGGTGTTACAGTTAAAATTAAATATATGTCTAAAATTCATAAGACACAATTAATCATAAATCAATGATAATATAATTTACCCTTTAGCAAATAAATATTGGACCACCACTAAACCCTTAAATCCTATAAATACTGGAAAAAAAAAAGTAAACACACAAATTTCAACAAAAAAAAAAAGAAAAAACAACATTAAAAGTATCATATGATCTTGTTACCACTCACTTGAACCATATATAAATTTTAACAAGAAACAACATTAGAAGTATCATATATATGACGTTACAACACACTTTCATCACAAATTTTAACAAAGAAATAACATTAAAAGTATCATACAAACTTACGACAACATATATAGAACACAAATTTTAAAACGAGACAACATTAAAAAGTACCACGAACTTTAACAAGAAAAAATAGCATTAGAAGTAGGATGTGATGTTAATTACGACACACACTAGCTCGGACCACGACTTCAGTGGTTGCCGAATATGATTGAAGTGCATGCACTATTTGGGACCAAAAGGTAAAATTTTTAACTTTAAGGGCCCTTGTAACTTAGCCTTAAGATTTTTACAGGAGAGGTAAATTACGAAACCCAGCAATGAAATTCGAACACAAAACCTGTGACCGACTATATAACACATAAAATTCAAGACTCTTTAGAACCAACTCATATACGGTCTCAACCGCCAAGTTATGTCCGTAGGCAAGTTGCATGTATTATTGCACCTTACATTGGAACACTGAGGCGTAGAAATTAATATGAAGTACGCGGGAGTACCAGTCGTCACATTACATCTTTAATGCTGGCTGGGAAACATGAGAACTAAGAAAAATCTTACAGGGCTAGACTAACTGCCAAACTCGAGCAACGCACACTCAAAGACGACGTACGCAGTAGAAACTTGGGAAATGACCGTATATATATGAAATTCAACTAGAATTTCATGAATGGCCATAAGCTGAACCCATATTATTTGAAGAAGATAAATATAAGGAATTAAATATTATATATTAGGACGTTTTGAAGGTTAAACCAGAACCCTCAAACTTGTCATGGATAAGCTTCTTCAGGGCCTCGGCCACGGACGGGGAAAGATAATTGGACCAATCTCCAACCTTCGCTTTCCTGAAAAATGTTTTGTTATCGATATCGCAGGGAATAAGATCATCAATTTTTCCACTCTTGTTCACTTCCAAATCTTTCAAATTCTCAAAGCTACACAGCCTGGATATCTGTTCAGGAATCCCGTCCCTTTCTTCCTCCGTTGAAAATGGAACCCCCAAGAACTCGGCCAGCTTCTTCACGTAAAACACATCATCTTCCTTCAAGTCTTCGTACTTCAAGAAGAGATTTTGGCCCGGATTCTCTTGGCCGGCCTTCCAATATCCCAACATATGATCCCAGAAAGGGCCAAAAGGGATAATCCCAGACATACAGTACTTTTTGCACCACTCATCCAGTGAGATGGAGTAGTGATTCTTGGACTGTAGACTGGATGCAAAGTGCCAAATGGAGATGAACTGGTCCAAGGGATTTCTGCATATATAGACAAGCTTGCATTTGGAATTAGTTTTGATGGAGGCGGGCAGTGCAGAGTAAGGCAAGTGAGTGGAAAGAATTCTTGGGCTGGGAATGTCTTGGAGATTAAAGAGAGGAGCCTTTCGGTAGATTTGGAACTCAAGAGAAGGAACAAGAGCGTGGGGGTTAGCTGAGAGCAGCGGGCTCTCTATGAGCGGATGCTTGCTTCTGTTGGCTACGGCAAAGATGAGGGCTTTCAACCAGGTGGTGCCGCATTTTGGGAAGGAAGCTAAGATCGTATCAGTTTCATGTGCCTGGAAATGCTGTTGACAGGAAACAACGTTCTCAACGATTATCTCAGGACACCAGAAACCTTGATAGAACAGAAGATCGAATCCAGTACAACTCTTTTCTTTGGGAAGGCTTCCAAATAACCCTTCTTCTAGGGTGGGGTTCTGGTTCTGGAAGTTCTCTGACTTTGCCATAGCTGCGCAGATTGAGGCGTGGGACAGAAAGATGATAGCATAGCCGTGCGTCGATGGGTTCTAGCTAGGAAATATATATGGGGCAAAATATATATTTTAACACTTCTACTGGTATGCTTTTTTTTATTTACACACTTAGAATTTTTTATTATTTGAAAGACATTCTTAAATTTTAAATTTAATTTAATTACACTTTTGAATTTTTTTATTATTTTAATCACATATATCTAAATTATGTAAATTTGAGTCAATTGTACATCTCAACAAATTTATTGAGAATAATGAATAAAGGGGTGTAATTGAAATAATAAAAATTTTAAAAATATAATTGAATCAAAATTATACAGTTTAATTTTTTTTTAAAATAAAAAAAAATTAAATATATAAATAAAAAAAACGTGCAAGTGCAGAGATTCAAATATATAAGATAAGAGTAATTGTATTCGGCCGCGAGAAAGCCACTCACAACTAAATTACAAATTTACCCATTGATCAAATTCCTAACATACGTTCAATTCTAATCTAGTCCAAATCCCACCCTCCCTTTCCCTTTCTCAATTCTAATCTCTCACACGAGACTTTCTCTCATTTCGACCTTCTCTCTCTCACTCTCCCATTCAGCTCATTTTTTTGTTTCTCTCATTCTGGCCATCTTTCTCTCTCTAACTCTCGTGCGTCTAACCGAGGCTCAGGAGTCCATTTAGCTCATTTTGATAATCTTTCTCTCTCCAGCCTGTGCGACAATGTCTTTAGAGTCCTTTGGGCTCGTTCCAACCCCGATATACATGGAGGTAAGTCTTTAGTTTTATTAGCAATGATTTTCAACAAAGGTATATATGGGAGTGTTGGGTTTGGCTGAAAGTTTAAGTTTTATAAGATCTATGAAAATTTAGCCGTTGGATCTTATTGATTTTTTGGTATGTTGGACAATGGCGATAAGGGTGTTGGGTGATTATCTCGGATTACTGAAAACCACAGGTCATGGTGGCCGGTGGCCATTGGTAGTGCATTTATGTAATACCCTAAGTTATTACGAATAAAATTTATACTATACTTAGTTATACTTTTATTTAGTTTAAATAAATGATGCTTATAGGATATATTTAATTAGCTTAATATGATATGTAATTAAGTTATTAAAGTGTGCTTATTATATAAATATGTGTAAGTATGTCAATATGTAAAATATAAATAAATATATAAATATGTAAATGAAAATAATATGATTTAAGATTAATATGATTTATGCTTATGACAAAAATTATATAAGTATGTATAAATATGTAAATATAAGTATATATGTATGTATGTATGTATTTCGTGTGTATATATGGTATATATATGTACATATACACAAAAAAAAAACTGAAAAATCTGGATTTTTGTAGAGCAACGCGCGGCTAGAGCATGGTCGCGCCTGTGATCGGATCTTAGGGTAGGGGGGTCATTAAATGGCCGAAATGACGTCGGAATGGCCTCTAGGACGCGTGGCCGACGATGATGAGGCAAGGCACGTCGAAATCGGGTTATAAATAGCCAAGTTCGCACAAACCCAATCATCTGAAAAATTGCGAAACTTAGATCGAGCGTTTGAGTAAGTGTTTGAAAGCTTGGTGAGTGAGATCTTGGTCCTTGAGTCGTGGGCATCATTTCTGGAAACTTTGGTGGCCAACGGAGCAACAAGGAGAGAGAATCGAAGCTCGCCGGAAAACACGCAACTCGCCGGAGCCGTGCCTTCAATCGACAAATCGAGGTAATTTTAATGTTTTTTTTTTCAATTTTTTAAGGGTGGATTTGGGTTCGGGGGGTCGAAATAGGGGGGGTAAGGAAGCTTCATTTGAAGCTTTGAAGCTCGGTAGGGCCGCCGGTGACCGAAGGGCCGCCAGAGAAGAAGAACCAGCACGGGTGCGTGGCTGCACGCGCCCGCGAGTAGGAAGACGGCGTGTGCAGCCCAGGCACCTGCCAGAGAAAATAAAATAAATAAATAAATAAAAAGAAAAGAAAAGAAAAGAAATAAAAGAAAAATATAAATAAAAGAAATAAAATTTTTTTAAAAAAGTTTAAATCTGGAATGTTGTTTATGGTTTATTGGTGAAGAATTTTCTAGAAATGCTAAATTTATTAATTATTTAAGTAGATTTTTCTATTATGGAAATAAAGAAAAATAAGATTTTAATTCAGAAAAATTTCAAGAAACTTTTAGAATCTTAGAAGTATTATTTAAGAAATATTAGTTAAGAGAAATTGAATAAAATGAAAGATTAGATCATTATTATCTAATAATTATATATTTAGCTATTAGGAAAAATAGGAATTTAATTCAAAAAATTCCAAGAAAATTTCAGAATGCTAGGAATACTATTTAAGAAATATTAGTAAAAATAAATTTGATATTATGAAGGTCTAGATAATTATTATGTAATTTTGAAGAAATAATTATTTATTTAGGTAATTTGGCTATTATGGAAATAAGGAAAAAATAGGAAATTAATTCAAAAAAAAATTCAAAGAAAATTGTAGAATACTAGAAATATTGTTTAAGGAATATTAGTAAAAAGAAATTAGATTTTTGAAAGTTTAGATAATTTTTATGCAACTTTTGAGAAAATAAGACTTAGAAATAAAAGAAAAATAGAAGAAATTATGAAAAATAGATAAATGATATTTTAAAAATAAGTTTAATGTTTTAGGAGTTCTCAAGGACAAGAAGATTAAGAAATAGCCGTCGACACGATTTTCGAGGCCGTCACGCCTTTCAAGACAATTTAGCGGTAAGTGTACTGTTTCAAGTCTAGAACGATTATATTTTCGAGAATGCTTACATCATATTGACATATTATGAAATGTACCCAACACGTAGATTGCATCCATGACATGACTATGAAATGTATAAATACACGTTGATGTCGTTGATCACACGCATATGAGGCCGTAAGGAGTACGAACTGGCACCGCTGCCTTACCAAGGGTGCACCCATACACGCCGGCTTCAAAAGAGGTGGCCGCTAAAATGGTAGGCAGTAGGAGAGGTGCAGTTGACACCTACGATGAAAGACATTGCGTACACACATGACATAGTATAATGTACCCTTACTTAGATGTTTCATCATCTAACTTGGGTTCGCCCTTAGAACATTTAACGTTCTAGTCAAGACTTGTAGTGATGATATCAAGGTTGGAGATGTGTAGCGACGCGAGACGTCAGGAAACGAGGAAATATGCCATGTTATGCTGTAATATAAATAGTTTAAGTATTATGTACATTTGTTGTATTTTCGTTGCTTATGTAATAATTTTTGTAATAAATGCTATGTCCAGTTATTCATGTATGTGTTGTCATGAGTAGATTCGATTCAGCTTCCGCTTTATATTTAATTTCTAGTGTAAACATCTCGTCTAGCACTAGATAAGGTTTTAGGGAATTTCAGAAATAATGGTTTTTTTATTTTAAAAAAAATGGACCTAATTTCCTAAGGCATAACACGCCCTGATAAGATGGGCTGTTACAATTTAAATGGGTGTTGGGTTTGACCGAAACTTTAAACTTAGATCTGCGGAATTTCGGCCATTAGATCTTACTGACAGTGTATTTTTAAGTTTGGTCGAAAATTAAAAATCAGATTTACTAAAATCTAACCAATAAATCTATCCCATATTTTTGTATGTTAACTCTCTTAATTTAGTGTTTCTAATGGTAGGCTCTGATCGTGGAAAACTTCGGCCAGCAATGGTCACCGATAGCATTGGTGGCAGCGGTTGTGACTTCTACATGTACATACATACATATATTTATATAGATTTACATATTCTCTTTTGTAATTATTTTAATTTATATTGTAAATATTGATATTTAATTATGAATTTGTATTGAAGATATTGAAGTTAATACTGAATTTGTGATCTATCAATATTGTGAAGGATAAAATTAAATTGAATTGATTGAAATTTAAATGTTAATAAATTGAATTGGTTTGTATTTGCTTTGTGAATTTTTGAAGTGAAATTATTAAGTTTATTTAAGAATTGAATTTTAAATAGTTTTTATTAATTTTATTTGAATTTAGATATTTATTAATGTGTATATATATTTTAAATTTAAATTAAATAAAATAAAAAATATTAATTAAATTTAATTTGACAAACAGAAAAAATATTAATTAAATTTATAACATTTGTGTTTTAAATTAGTCTTCAAGAGCCTTGTTAACAATTTGACATAGAGATCAAAATATTCTAAATGGTAATAGTATGAGTAATTATTCGGTTAGATATATTTTAAATATAATTAAAAATTTGATCAAACTTTTGTTGTAAAAAAAATATTCAAAAAAAATTCAGTCAAATATTCAAACACTTGAAAATTATAAAATTATTTATGTATTATACACTCGTTAGTAATATATTTTACATACTATATAGTGTATAAATTAGAAGATATTTATAATATTCCAATTTTGAATTTAACTACATCAAATTTTAGTTTAATTTCTCTCTTAAGAATTACGATTTTCAATTTCAAAATGGGTGAAGTTGCAATCAACTGTTCTAACTCACATCAAAATATCGTGTATGAACATGGTGTATCTACTTAATGCTACACATCATGAATTAAGATTAATTTAAAAAAAAAATTATTCTCGTGTCAATTTTAGAATTGGCAACTATTATTGAATGATTTTAAAATTTGATGTAAAAGTTCATGTAGACCAAATCCCTCTCTTAATTTGCATGACTCATTTCGTTATTCACAAGATTATCACATATATTTAGCTAATTGTGAATTAGAAATAAAATTTGTACTAATTTATTTGTAATTTATGATCTCTCTAATGTAAAATAAATACACATCTCATCTATTTTTTTAAGTCTACTCATTTTTTAAATATTACATTAATTAAATTATTATAATCAATTCATACATATTTATTTTGCTTCTTAAATTCTATATTATTACTCCATACCTTAACTGATTTAAATATTCAAATATATCAAATGTATAACATATCTCTGACTCATCTTCAAATATAACATAATTCTCTAATTTGTAATATTTGGTTACATAACAAAGTAAGAGAAAAAAATATAATATAATTATCTTTCGACAGATTTTAATTTTTAAATACATGAGAAATAATTAAAAATATTCATAAAAATTCAAAACAATGCTAAAACTCAATAGTAGGTGGTGGCTCATCCCAATATATAGCAAGGAAACTTCAACTTGGCAGTGAGGCGTGTACAAGTCATGATGCATGAATCTGAAATTAAAGCACAAATTAATATTAATCCATTGAAAGTCCTAGCTAGCTAGCTAAGTACATACTCATATATAAAACATGAATAAGAAAAAAAATATAATAATTACTTACACTTGAATTGGGAGACCTTATATAACGATCATCACTTGCATATATCATTTGTATTCCAAACTTAACATGTAAAAATTGCATATATCATTTCGACCTTCTCTCTCTCTCACTCTCCCATTCAGCTCGTTCCTCTCGTTCTGGCCATCTCTCTCTCTCTCTAACTCCCGTGCGTTCGACCGAGGCTCTAGAGTCCATTTGGCTCGTTTCGATAATCTTTCTCTCTCAAGCCCATGTGACAATGTCTTTAGTGTCCTTTGGGCTCGTTCCAGGCCTGATCTACATGGAGGTAAGTCTTTAGTTTTATTGGCAATGATTTTTAGCAAAGGTATATATGGCAGTGTTGGGTTTGGCCAAAAGTTTAAGTTTTATAAGATCTATGAAAATTTGGCTATTGGATCTTGTTGGTTTTTTGGTATGTTGGACAATGGCGATAAGGGTGTTGGGTGATTGTCTCGGATCGCTGGAAACCACAGGTAATGGTGGGCGATGGCTACTGGCAGTGCATTTAAATGGGTGTTGGGTTTGACTGAAACTTTAAACTTATATCTACGGAGTTTCGGCCAATTGATCTTGCTGACAGTGCATTTTTAAGTTTGGCCGAAAATTAAAAATCAGATCTACTAAAATCTAACTATTAAATTTGTCCCATATTTTTGTATGTTAACTCTCTTAATTTGGTATTTCTAATGGTAGGCTCTGATCGTGGAAAACTTCGGCCAGCGATGGTCACCGACAGCGTTGGTGGCGGTGATTCTGACTTCTGTCTGTACATACATACATATATTTATATACATTTACATATTCTCTTTTGTAATTATTTTAATTTATATTGTAAATATTGATATTTAGTTATGAATTTGGATTGAAGATATTGAAATTAATATTGAATTTGTGATCTTTGAATATTGTGAAGGATAAAATTAAATTGAATTGATTGAAATTTAAATGTTAATAAATTGAATTGGTTTGTATTTGTTTTGTGAATTTCGAAGTGAAATTATTAAGTTTATTTAAGAATTGAATTGTAAATAGTTTTTATTAATTTTTTTTGAATTTAGATATTTATTAATGTGTATATATATTTTAAATTTAAACTAAATAAAATTAAAAAATATTAATAAAATTAAATTTGACAAACAGAAAAAATTTTAATTAAATTTATAACATTTGTGTTTTAAATTAGTCTTCAAGAGCCTTGTTAACAATTTGACATACAGAAAATATTCAAAATGGTAATAGTATGAGTAATTATTCAGTTAGATATATTTTAAATATAATTAAAAATTTGATCAAACATTTGTTGTAAAAAAAATATTCAAAAAATATTCAGTCAAATATTCAAACACTTGAAAATTATAAAATTATTTATATATTATACACTCGTTAGTAATATATTTTACATACTATATAGTGTATAAATTAGAAGATATTTATAATATTCCAATTTTGAAATTAACTACATCAAATTTTAGTTTAATTTTACTCTCTGAAGAATTATGATTTTCAATTTCAAAATGGGTGAAGTTGCAATCTACTGTTCTAGCTCGCATCAAAATATCGTGTATGAACATGGTGTATCTATTTGATACTACACATCATGAATTAAGATTAATTTAAAAAAAAAAAATTCTTCGCGTGTCAATTTTAGATTTGACAATTGTTATCGAATGATTTTAAAATTTGATGTAAAAGTTCATGTTGACCAAATCCCTCTCTTAATTTGCATGACTTATTTCGTTATTCACAAGATTATCACATATATATTTAGTTAATTGTGAATTAGAAATAAAATTTGTACTAATTTATTTGTAATATATGATCTCTCTAATGTGAAATAAATACACATCTCATCAATTTTTTTAAGTCTACTCATTTTTTAAATATTACATTAATTAAATTATTATAATAAATTAATACATATTTATTTTGCTTCTTAAATTATATATTATTACTCCATACCTTAACTGATTTAAATATTCTAATATATCAAATGTATAACATATCACTGACTCATCTTCAAATATTCTCTAATTTGTAATATGTGGTTAGATAACAAAGTAAGAGAAAAAAATATAACATAATTATCTTTCGACAGATTTTAATTTTTAAATACATGAGAAATAATTAAAAATATTTATAAAAATTCAAAACAATGCTAAAGCTCAATCTTAGGCGGTGACTCATCCCAATATATAGCAAGGAAACTTCAATTTGGCAGTGAGCTAAGTACATACTCATATATTAAAATCTGAAATTAAAGCTCAAATTAATATTAATCCATTGAAAGTCCTAGCTAGCTAGCTAAGTACATACTCATATATAAAACATGATTAAGGAAAAAAATATAATAATTACTTACACTTGAATTGGGAGACCTTATATAACAATCATCACTTGCGTATATCATTTGTATTCCAGACTTAACATGTAAAAATTGTAATTCCATTTAGTTAATATTTTTTTATTTTATTTAATATATATATATATACATTAATAAATATCTAAATTCAAATAAAATAAACAATAACTATTTACCATTCAATTCTTAAATAAACTTAATAATTTTACTTCAAAAATTCACAAAAAAAATATATATAAACTAATTCAATTTGTTAACACTCAAATTTCAATCAATTATTTCATTTTAACTTTCCCAATATTCAATTGTCACCTCAACACCCCCATCAAAAAACAACATCAGCAAACAAAAAAAAATTAATGTAGAACAAAGATATAATATATATACATATATGAATGAATGGTAAATATACATATATGTACACGCAAAAAGCCTAAACTAGTCAAAACCATTGCCACAAGCGGCCGTTGACGACCACTGTCGGCCGGAAATTCCTTCAATTAGAGCCTACCATTAGAAATACCAAGTCAAGGAGGTTAAAATACACAAAAATGAACCAGATTTAATGGTTGAATTTTCGTAGATTTGATTTCTAATTTTTGGCCACTAACTTAAAAATGCTTTGCCAGTCGTCATCGACCACAATGGCTAGTGGTTTCCCACAATCAGAGGCAACCACGCGACACCCTTATCCCCATTGACCAACATTCCGAAAAACCAACAAGATCCACGGGTCGAATCTCCATAGAACTAAGTCTAAACTTTCGGCCAAACCCAAATATTAAACACATTGGCAATCGCCACCCGGCATCGTGGCCAGTGGTTTTCAGTGATCCGAGACAACCATTCGACACCCTTATCCCCATCGACCCACATACCAAAAAATCAGCAAGATTTAACGGTCAAATCTCCATAGATCTAAGTTTAAACTTTCGACATCCAAACCCAAATTGTAAGTATATATGTATGAGAGAGAGAGAGAGAGAGAGAGAGACTTACCTCCTTGTAGATTAGGGCCAGAACGAGGACGTCGGAGACGCTATGACACAGGACGAGCATAAAGAAGGAATGAGATCGTGGGGCACGAGCAAAAGTGTGAGAGAAAGAGAGAGAGAGAGAGTTTGAGTGCGAGCAAGAGTATGAGAGAAAGAAAGAGAGAGAGAGAGAGAGAGAGACAAATGGCCAAAAGGGAGAGAGAGCGACAGTCGGAAGGGAGAGTAAGACCAGCGACTAGTATGGAGAAAGAGGGAGAAGGTTGCTTCGAGCGAGTGAGAGTGAGGCAGTGGGGGGCATAAATTTGAAATATTTGTTTTTGGGTCATTCTTTATATCGTGATATATCGCAATATTTTAAGCTCAATAAAACACGAGATATCATCACTTGCATATATCATTTGTATTCCAGACTTAACATGTAAAAATTGTAATTCCATTTAGTTAATATTTTTTCATTTTATTTAATATATATGCGTTAATAAATATCTAAATTCAAATAAAATAAACAATAACTATTTACCATTCAATTCTTAAATAAACTTAATAATTTCACTCCAAAAAAAATATAAACTAATTCAATTTATTAACACTCAAATCTCAATCAATTATTTCTTTTAACTTTCACAATATTAAAAAAATCACAATAAAAAATAAAGTAAATTTTTTAATTCTCACCGCAACAACCAAATCAACATCACCCCCCATCAAAAAACATCAGCAACAAAAAAAAAATTAATGTAGAAGAAAGATACAAAATATATATATGTATGTATGTATGAACATGCAAAAAGCCAAAACTAGGCAAAATGTCACCACGAGCAGCTGTAGGTGACCACTGTTGGTCGGAGATTCCTCCGATCAGAATCTATCGTTAGAAACACCAAGTCAATGAGGTTAAAATACACAAAAATGGACCAGATTTAACGGTTGGATTTTCATAAATTTGATTTCTAATTTTCGGCCACTAGGTTAAAAATGCATTGCCAGTCATCACTGACCACAGTGGCTAGTGGTTTCCAATGATCAGCGACAACCACCCGACACCTTTATCCCCATCGACCAACATTCAAAAAAACCAAAAAGATTCAAGGGTCGAATATCCATAGAACTAAGTCTAAACTTTCGGCCAAAGCCAAATAGTAAACACACTGGCAATCACCACCCGGCATCATGACCAGTGGTTTCCAGCGATCCGAGAAAGAGAAAGAGATGGCCAGAAGGAAGAGGGAGCGACAGTCGGAAGGGAAAACGAGACCAATGACTGGTAGGAAGAGAGAAGAAGAAGGTTGCTTTGAGCAAGCAAGAGTGATATACTAGGGGGCATAAATTTGAAATATTTGCTTTTGGGTCATTCTTCATATCACGATATTCCGAGGGTGGCTTTCTAGGGAGTTGAATAGCATTACTCATAAGATAATAGTTGTTTAAAAGTCATATTCGTGTCATGTCGAGACACAAGGATAACACATATATGGTTAATCCAAATTAACAAGACTTGTTTAAGTAATTAATCATGTTAAATATGCGTTAAGTAAATGGGTGACACGATTAGACACACATAATTCATTTATCGTGTCACATATATTATAACACATTAATCCTGTAACATCCCGCATCAAGTGACAGGAAGGACCGGAATAATGTACCCTGATGGGCCTACACGAACTTCTCAAGGGGTCACCCATCCTTGAACTGCTCTCAGCTCAAGCACGTTTAACCCTGAAGTTCCTTGCCAACATTCAGCCCAAAAGGTATCCAGCTGGTGTTGTTTCCTTCCTTACTTATCCTCGATATATACTACTCTTCTCTAGGCTCTTGGAGTATTACATTCTCCCCTCCTTGAGCACATGACGTCCTCGTCATACGATCTTACAACTGGTCCCAGACCTTCTCTCCTTGGGGGCTGCCATACTAGAAGCCTGCCAGAAGCCGCTCCTTGTACAGGCTCTCGAGCCCCAGTGTCACTCCCTTCCTTCATCGGACTGTTTTCACCAAGGGTCGACTCTGATACCACCTGTAACATCCCGCATCGATCGATAGGAAGGACCGGAACAACTTACCCTGATGGGCCTATGCGAATTTCCCAAGGGGTCACCCATCCTTGAACTGCTCCCAGCTCAAGCACGCTTAACCTCGGAGTTCCTTACCAACATTCTGCCCAAAAGGTATCCAGCTGGTGTTGTTTCCTTCCTTACTTATCCTCGATATATACTACTCTTCTCTGAACTCTTGGGGTATTACATATTCATTTATTATATAAGTCATTCTAAACTCATTATAAAGACAACATGAAAAGGCTGTTAAATATGTTTTAACACATTTAATTCATTAACTTATTAAGAAACATTTAATCTGTTAATAAACAAATAAACTAAGTTACTTTTTCACATATTATTTTGTTAACTAAAATTGATTCATTGCCCACTTCGAATAAACAAATAAACTAAGCCATGTTGAGAAACAAATTTAAGCCAGTGGACGGGTAACAATTATGGAGCTCCACTATAGAGTCAGAGAGAATCACTGAGAGCTTTACAGATGGGGGCAAAAAGACAAAATTGCCCCCGCCTATTTTGCAAATTTACAAAGTGAGCCACTGCCCCTACCCCTACTTCTCTCCCTCGCCTTTCATAGCCGCTGCCCTAGCCTCGTCGCCACCTTCACTGCCCCTTTGTCGCCTCCTCTCTGCCACCTCGCTGCCATCGCCGCCTCACCTCACCCGATCGTCGCTGCATCTTCAGCGACGATCGGGCAAGGCAAGGCGGCGATGGCAACAAGGTGGTAGAGGCGAGGCGACAGAGGTGCAGCGGCGAGGCGAGGTGAAGGCGGCGGCGAGGCTAGGGCAGCGACCATGGGAGGCGAGCGAGAGAAGTAGGGGCGGGGCAAATCCATGGGAGGGGAAGAAGAGAGTAGGTGTGAGGGCAAAATAGTCTTTTTTTCCCCTTTCTGTCATCCGTCGGTAAGCCCGTTGGGCTTTCTAGCATTTTCCACAATTATGTTGCCAGAGATGCGAACGTGGGCTAGCCACGTGGAGCAACAGATTTAAACCACCCGCCCCCCAACCCCACCCCAATCAAATCAACTCCACCCCAATCAAATCAACTCCACCCCAGCCCCCTCCCCCCCCCCCAATTAATAATTTTACAATTTAACTTATTTTTATTTTATTATATTTATGTATATATATTGAATGGATAAGATTTTGTATTGTTACATTAATAAACAATTTCAAATTTAACAAATTCTTAATTTCCTTCATTTTTGTATTTAGCCAAATCTAATACAGTTGGTATAAATTCCGCCACGAACATTAACAATTTCAAATTTAACTAATCCTTATTTTACTTTATTTTGTAACTTTGCTTCTCTTAATTTGCTGGAATTCTAAGGATTTTCAACTTTTTTTTTTCATTCAGAAAAAGATGTATGTTGTGGAGTGGATTAAGAAAATCTCAAAAATTTTAAAATAAGAGAAGTATTTTGCATAAATTCGAATGATCTCGAAGTCTCCCAAATAAGAGTTCCCAGAGCCCCTGAAGAGTTTTTAGGACAATTAGGTTTCAACATGTAAAAGCACGAAGACTCTGAAGAGTCTTCAGACTTATCTGGAGGATACTCATCGAGGCATTTTATCCCAAACATACCTCCAGGCCCTCCAATCTTATCAGATGCATCTTTCCCGAAAAATCTAGAGACTCTTGTCTATAGATCCCACTAAGTATCTATAAATACTCATTTGGGCCAAGGCAAACGGATCTTTTGACCGATCCTTTTCCTGACTCTTCTCCGGACCTATTGGAATCTACTGAGACCTTACACACTCTAAGACTATAGTCTCGAAAACTTAAGACACTGAACCTCACATTACTGATCAGGAATCCACTCTCCCAAAGACCCATAACTAGACATACTACTCACGCAACTGCATACATCTGCATCCCTATTTTTCAGACATCAGAGTCTGATTTAGGTATTGAAACGCTTACGTGAGAAAAATTCCCGTGTGCCTTTTAACTATTGTTGTGGCTGCAAATACCTCGAAAACTCCCAAAACTATTCCCTGAAGACCTTTGAGATAGTCACCCGAAGACTGTTCCCTAAAAACTTCCTGGGGGCATCATTTTCCCTGAAGACTCTGAAGACCCTCCAAGGACATCTAAGCTTTAGAACTCTCGGGCCAAAGAACAAACCCCAACCTTTGTTGACTCCTCAAGCAACATCTTGTATCTCTCGATTTTCTCAAATGACTATTTTGATTGTTTACAAGATAAATAAATTTAATTATTTTATTTTGATAGCAACAAAAAAACAAGTAATTGGTTCTTTCATAACAAACCATATATATTTGTGGAAATTCATATATCTTCACAAAATTTTCATAAAAAGCTTACTATAATAAAATATAATGGTAATAATTCTACAATTTTAATTAAGTTGATATATATTAGAGATGTGTTTGTTTTTAGTTTTTAATTTTGAAATTTTTGTGTTCGATTTTTCTTTTCTTGGAAAATAAAAAATGATTAATTGTTTAATTCCTGTTTGCTGCCATCTTCAAAATTTTAAACAAAAACATAGAAATGTCATTTGATAAATCTAGTTTTGTTAAATTATTTGAATTTTTGGAATTGCAGGTCCTTGTTATATAATTTTATTTTTACATGTAAATTATTTGTGAAAAGTTATTAAATTGAAGAATTGGGGGGAGGAGGAAGTTGACAGACCGATTGACAAAAAGTAAAATTTAAATGACAAAAATACCCCTATTCATTGCACAATCGCACCATCTCTTGCTTCAATAATTGCCTCTTGCCATCAACCCCCTCTCGTCTGTTATCCGTCATTATACACTTCTTTTTCGCTCTGCGTGTACCTCCAACCCCACATCATAACTCAGCCACAAATGCTGCTGGGCCATCATAACTCAGCCACGAATATTTCCATATTGTGATTACTGTCCAGATTCGACTGTGATGTTACCAGCATGGTTGGTAACATTTATTTGTTTATGTATTATTGAGATATTTTATTTAACTTTATTTTTAATTTATATCCGTGGGTTAAATGCCGTGTTTGCTAATATTTTATTAATAAATAAAATATTTTAAAATTAAAAATAACATATCTTCCCTAAAATACAAAACACCGCCTCTATTCAAAATGGTGAACGTGAATCTGAAAATGCTATTGGGTTGGGTTTTCCTCTTAGTTTAGAATGGCTTAATAATGATCCGATAATGGTTGGGGCGTTTCATCAAAGAATAGTTCAGTTTCTTTTACTAGTATCTTTATTTCATGGGACTAAAATACTCTTAATGAATTAGGATTTTTTTTTAACCCTTTAACGTATAAAATTCGTGCATAATAGATGGGCAAAATAGAAGAAAAGAACAAAAGAAAAATGACAAATTTATGAGAGAAATGTAAATTTTCGTTCTTACCCGTGTAGTTGTGATTGCACAGCAGATCAGATGGTCGTTTGTGCTCCGATTGATATGAAATTTTGAGAGTATATTTGAGACTCCTTGTTTTAAGATCTGGATGGTGAAGATTTAATTTAGTGGTCTGGATCTTTGAGAATCGAGCCATTTTCGTTTTACTTTGTGATTTGGCTCGATTTTCTATTTTTGCTTGCGCAACAGTGATCGAACAATCGATCTGACGGTCTATTCTAGTCTGATTGAATTGAAATTTGTAGGGATACATTCTACACTCATAGTTCTAAGATCTAGACGGTGGAGATCTGTTTTGGAGGTTGGGATCCTTGGGAATCGAGTAGTCTTAGTGCTGCCACCTGGTTCAATTTGTTCTTCATTATCTTTTTAGTTATTTTATTGATTTGAAATAATGTTGATTACGTTTTGTCTCTTGTTTCTTGTGATTGTTGAGAGGATTTTGTAATTTAAATTTGGTGATATTATTGAAACTTTTTGGTGGATTTCGATCCCATGGTTTCTACTCCTCAAATTAAGAGAATTTTTCACATAAACTGATTTTCTCATTTATTTTTGTGATTATACTTGATATTTGGTTAGTTGTTTTGTTTCCTCACAGATTTTCACAAGAAGGGATTTGGTATAGTGATCCCACCAAATGCAGAAGCTGATGGAAATTTATAGTTCTAGATGAGAAAATGAAAAGTTTCTACAATAAATTTATGTACCAAATGTAGAATTAAAAAAATTATTAGTAATCAATTTGTTTCGTTCACATCATTTTTAAGTAATATTTGCTAATGAAGATATAGACTAAAAAAAATAAAATATAAAAAATATTTTGAATAAAAATATTTTTTTATTGTATTATTTTTAAGTAATATTTGCTAACTAGAAAGGTTATTATTTGTGTTGATTTTTAATTTTTTAATTTTTATATTTCTTAAAAGTAAGAGTATTTAAAATTTTAATTTAATCAAAATAATCGAATCGATAATAGACGGAACAAAAGAAAGAAGTGAAAAGGAAAAGATAGAAAATGAAAAGAAATGCTTTAATGAGGTGGTCCAGCTGGCAACTGGTATGAAAGGAAGCTATCATTCAATCTCATTGTCCATTCCATTAAATGACCGAAAAAATTAATTTTGAATGGCTAAGTCAACATGCATTAAATGCAAACCTGCCCAAAATTAACGTCGGAGAGCCATCTCCATTTTGGGTAGAAATCTTACTAACGATGTAATTTTTCTTTTCTTTTTCTGATAATAATATATTACTCTATTCCTCAAATAATGTTAGAAATTATAATTAATCGGTAATGATATTATCAATTATATAATATTTTTTTATTAAAAAATTATATATTATTATCTTTTTTATTTAATATCTCTTTTAATTAAAATATATCACATATCTAATAATACTATAATAAATCATGAGTCTTAATATTAAGTCGTCTCCATATGGCTTGTAGGGACTTAGAAAAAGGCGAGACCGACCCCTTACCACAATGGGTGCTCGCACGGTCGCCTCAGTCAGCTATTAACGCCTATTCAGCATTAAATGGCCACATTACTCGGCAACAATGGGGTCGGCTTTTTCGGCAACACGATAAATCAAATTCAGTCTCTCGTTATTTGAGCCGGGCCATCCCTCCCGTATGGCATTAAATGCTGATGGTCCTTCCTTTAATGGCAATGGATAACTCTCTTCAATATTTCTGGGTCATGCTATTAATATTGGAAGAGTTTTACAGAGAGATTTACAAATGATGTTTTTGCGAGAAATTGAGGATTTATCACGATAAATTTGTGATATTCTCTTCTCTCCTCTCCTTTCTCTCCCTTTTCCTCTCTAGTAACTGCACCTCTCTCTCCCTTTTCCCCTTCAATATTGTCTGTCATAGCCTTCCTCTTGCCATCACCTCCACTGTTGCCTTGCACTTGTCGCTCAACGCCTGTCACTTATCGTTGCATTCTCTCCTAACTGACCGCCACCACCTATCGACCTTGTTAATTGTCGCTTGCGCTTGTCTTCATTTCTCGCTGCATCCTTACATGGTCGTCTCTCTCTCGCAGCGACGGTCAGTGGCGACAAAAGACGAGGGCGAGGTGGCGGCGACGATGAGGTAGTGACAAGTGGCGATAAGAAGACTGTGAGAGCCGGTGTTAGAGGGAGAGGAGAGGAGAAAAAGATAGGAAAGGAGAGAAGGGAAAAATGATCATTAAGAGAAGAAAGAAAGGGGCAAAATAGTCTTTTCAAATTATCTTATATGTACAAATAGCATTAGGAAAATTCTATTCGCAGACAGAGTTTTACTCTTCGCAGCCATATTTTAATATACCTCAAATATCCTATTTTGAAAACTCATTTTTACCCTCACATTCACTTTCTTGCTCAATCAATTACTCGCCACCCATTCTTTTCAAAACCGCCATCCATCCTTTTTAAAACAAAGACAATACAACAAAAAAAATACTAGATCTAATGTATATAATACAACAAAAAAAATCAATACAACAAAAAATACACACATATACATTAACAGTTGCACCTGTATATACATATATACATTAACACACACACACAAACATATATATATATATATACATGCACATATACATAGAGGAAGGAAGGACACAAACATATATATAGATATATATATAGAGAGAGAGAGGAAGGAAGCTCGGCGACATGGTCGCCGAGCATCATCAATCACGCCCCTTCAACCCTGGGGTTCGGGGCTTTCAAGGCACCCCGAACGCTGGGGTTCGGGCGGCGTGATTGATGAAACTCGGCGACCATGTATATATATATATATATATGTATGTATGTGTGTTTGTGTGTGCGTGTATATATATGTATGTGTGATTTTGTATATATATATATATAGTGTGTGTGTGTGTGATTATTTATTTTCATCTATTTTTTGTGTTTGCCCATTGTGAATTTTTTTTGTATTTCGGCAATAGCGTATGGCTGGTGACAAAAGAGAAAGTGGGCAGAATATATATTTGTATGTCTGCATTATATATATGTGTTTATATATATGTATATATGTGTTTTTTATTTTGTAAACTTGTCTCATGAACTTTATATTTGTGAATCGAAATTGTTGAGATTTGAAGATGTTATAGAGATGAATGTGCGTGAATCGCTACCTGTGTAGAAGATGGTATTTTTGGAAAATATTGTCTACAAAAAGTTATTAAATTGGCTGTAAAAAATAAAAAAAATAAAAATATAAAAATAAAATTGTAATGACTTTGAAGAGCAAAAAAATGGCTGGGAATAAAATTTCCCACACCATTATCCTTCAACCTTCATTTAACTTATTTCAACCAATAAACATAAAGCAAACAAGTTCGCAGCCCAACAAGAACAAATAAATAAAAATATATATATATTCCACAGTATATAAGTCATACCTAATTATAAATTAAGATATATATTATTTCTACAGTATAAAATATGAAAATATAGATTATGTAGCAAACAATTTGTTCCTAAAATATATATTATTTCTTTCGGTTGAAACAAATTATAATAATAAAAAACAATCACGAATAAAAGACAAATAATTTAACAAACAACCTAGAAAAAATAAACAAATATTAGATATTAAGCAATAACATCAATAAAAGACACCAAAGAGCTCAAATATACAAAACATAAAAAATAATATAGAAGATAGCAGTACATATAAAGAATAATACTTACAACAATTGCAGAAAATAAACGTATTCCCAACAAAATACGTGAATACGTGTATGCTTTCACAGTAATATAAATATATATATATATATATTGATAATCACAATGAATAGTATATTGTGCGACAGTCACATCTAATGGTTTATTGGTTGGCCTCAAAACTGATCATTTTCAACAAAGAAAGCCATTCATTTCGAGGAAATAAAGTTGGTAATTTCAATGAAATATTAATGGAGTCGTCGAAGGGAAGAATTAAATGAATTCTGATGTATGTTGCATGGAGGAGAAATTGACCGCGATTTTGTTCACGATCCTTTTAACTAAGGTCAACGTGTTCACTCCTTGATAGGGGTGTTGTATTTTTGGGCGGAAAAATATTGCAACATAAGCTGACATATGTGGCCTTATTTTGTCAATGTATAATGTCATTTGTCAAATTAAAGCATGCAGGCATACGCAGGTAGAACTGTTTTAATGTAATACACAGAATAGGAAATTATTTTGTTGAAAAAATATGTCCCATGTTTGTCTTTCAATGCTCACTCCTAATATATACACCTGCTCCTACCATCCCGCTGTCATCTTCCCTTTGATTCCCCGCCGCAACCCTCACCACATGTCCGCCGCCAACCCACCCCCGGAGACCCTCCGACCGCACCCCGGCGACGGGAATTAGACGACAGTAAGCACCCGTCAGTCCTCACATCATTGTTAACACCTCGTCAAACCCTTCCAATACTACATTCCAACTGACTTTCAACCCATCCAAGTCACCCACCGCCGAGGCCTCTTCATCGTCGACGTCAATATTGACCCGGAATACGCCTTTGGCATCGATTTGAAGTTGGGCGCCTGGTTTTACAACGTTCGGAATATAAGAATCGTCACCGTCGTGGACATGAATTGTGAAAATAAGATTGGTCAGCAGAAAACGGGTTTCCCGGGCTTTAGAAGGCGGCGCCCCGCTGATATCCCAGCCGAGAGCTAGGATCGGCGGTTGGACACGGCCGCATCGGGGGCACGGAGGGCGGAGAGAGGGGGGAACAGAGAAGTAGAAATTTGCTTCCACAGATGGCCGAAGGACATACAAAGGAACCAAGATTTGCAGACGCAAGAAGCATGCATGGCTAGGGTTTTCCGGGTCAAGGCGAGTGGCGAAACATTTTGAATGTCACACTAGTCATTAGATTATGATTTTTAAGATAATTATAAAAATAAGAATAATCTTAAGTACGATTTTACATTAGTAATTATAATTATATTGTTATTAACTTGTATAATTACATTTGTAATCAACGAATTAACTATATTTACAGTTCTATCCAAAACTATTTTAATAAATTGAATAAGTAAATAAAATTGTTAATAAAAATTATTTTTTAAATTAAAGAATAGGCAATCATGCAAGATATAAAAAATATATGAAATTAGCATTCAAAATTGAAAAAAAAAATTAAATTAGACTTAAAAGTAATAATTATACAAATTAAAATTGGTCTAAAAAAACTAGTAAATGATTACATATTTTATGAGAAATAATTTTGATAATTGTTCTGGTATATATTTTAAGGTAACACTTTTATTTGATTAAAATTAAAAGAATGCATTATTAATTTGAAAACTAATACTATATTAAATTATTTAAATAAACAAGAAAAATATTTTGCTACTTAATTTTAGGCTAAGATTTTGTGACAGGTTACAAGGGCAGAAGAAAATGTTCCAAATATCTCATAGAATCTTCAATGCTAACATATCTCCAGCTAACGACGCTCAACACCACCACCCCCACCATCGCCACCGTCATCTTGCCCCTCTTCCCACCGTTTCGCCTCAACCCTAACCTCAAATCCGCCGCAAACCCACTCCCAGAGAGGCTCGAACAGCACCCCGGCGACGGAAGCTCTGCCGAGAACCACCCATCGGTCCGTGGCAGGAAGCTGCCTTTGCCCTTGCAGTAGTCCATCATTGTGAACATCCCTTTAAACCCTTCCAACACCATGTTCCAAGTAACCTTCAACCCATCCAAGTCTTCCACCGCCCAGAGATTCTCATCGTCCACGTCTATGTCGAACCGGAATACGCCGTCGGCATCGGTATCAAGTTCCGCGCCCGGTTTTACTCCGTTGAAAATACAAGAATCGTCCTCATTGTGGACGTCAATAGTGAAGATGAGGTATTGGCGAGCGAAAGACGGGGCTTCGGGGGCTTCTGAAGGCGGCGCCCGGCGGACATGCTGGCGAGAGCGTATAGATGGCGGTAGGAAACGGCGGCGTCTGCGGCGTGGACGTGGAGACTGGAGAGGGAGGGGAACCGGGAATTGCAAATGGGTTTCCAGAGATGGTCCGACGACATGCAAAGGAACCACGATTTGCATGCGCATGATGACATGGCTAGCGTTTCGGGTCAAGGTGACCGGCGAGCAGAACAACGGCATGCCATGGCGGTGAAGACATTGTTGCAGCCAACGACATCGCTTTGGGTTCAGAACCCTGAAATATATATATATATATATATATATGTATGTATGTAGTTGCTGTAGTTGTAGAAGATGCCACAATGGTGACACGCGTTGTGCCAGAAGATATTGCAGTCACCACGTAATATGTGGGCGCTGACGTGGTTGTAGAGATTATGCCACGTGGCTTCCTCCGCAATGGGGGCAGTGTCCGAGTGTCTCTCAGAAGCGAAACCTCTTTTCGTCTTTTTAATTTTTGATGATATTAGGATATATAAAGTTTATCTTTTTGGTAACTAATCAATATTATAAGAAAATAAAATAAAATTAATTAAAGAAAGATTGGTATTCTTTTGATAATTTATGAAAAAATATATATATATATATAAATAGAGTAAACTTCAATTTTGCTAATTCTCTCTTCTTAAAAGGAAAGACGTGAATTCTTTTTTCTTTTTGCATGGAGTAGGAGACTAATGTAGCAATATTATTATGCCTTTTTGTTTTTTATTTTTTGAGAAAATATTATTTTCTTATTTTTATTTCGTATGTTATCCCTTCTTTGTTTCTGTTTGTTTTCTAATATATATATATATATATATATAGTGACACACACACATACATATGACTTTTAGAAAGAGATAGTGGAGAGAGAGAAGGAAAATCTTTTGGG
Organism: Diospyros kaki; assembly: GCA_036245055.1. Taxonomy (NCBI): domain Eukaryota; kingdom Viridiplantae; phylum Streptophyta; class Magnoliopsida; order Ericales; family Ebenaceae; genus Diospyros; species Diospyros kaki. Next base: position 830,399 of record BSEG01000016.1, on the reverse strand, counting down.
CTGCTTCAAGGTTGGATATATAATAAAGATCATGAAACTGATCTAATGGTTGATGGTAGTGTGGATCGATCTATCTAAACCCTGGAGTTCAATTTCGTAAAATTTAAATATTTATATATAGAGGGAGAGAAGGGGTAATATGGAATACGGGTGGGATCAATCCCGACAAGGAAGAAGCTTTGCTTGCTTGGGTGGGGTTGGCGCAGAGACAGCGGAGGTGCCCACATGTTCGGGAATAACTCTACCCGTCCACAGCCAACTGAGCTATGCCCTGGGGGCGAAGGTGCCCACATGCTGCCTATCGAATTAGTCTGCTTTCTGTACCTCGAATTTTGGGCAGTTAGATGCATTAATTACTTAATTATTAGGAAAATAATATTATTTCAAAACTAAGACTACTCATGTCTAGTTAGTAAGACTTTCTTTTTATTCATATATTATATTATTATATGTCTAATTAATATAAAAATGTCACATTAAATATTATTTTTATAATTATAGTGGAGACAATTAATGGAGCAAGATTTAATTTCTTTCACCAATCAAAAGAGTAATTAATTAATGTTGAAAATTGAAAGGAAACTGTAGGAGTTAACAGATCTTGTCCAATTTTTCAGCCTCACTTAAGAAATTAGATGTATTGTATATCAATCTCTAATCTTTTTTCATAGGTTGAACATGGACCAAAACATACCACTTCTCTTAATCCTCTTAAAGGCAAATAATATTATTTGTCTTTAAGAGGTGAGCCAGTTGGTGGAAGATACAGCGGTGAGGAGACGAGACGGCAATGACGAGACAACGAGGTTACAACAATGAGAGACGACGAGGTTGTAGTGGAGAGAAGAGGTGAGACGGTGAAGGCAAAGAACAACACCGAGAAGGTCGACGGAGGATGGTCAGTTGCAGCAACAAGGATGCGGCAACAGCAACGAGAAGAAGGAGAGAGTGAAAGGAGAGGTTGCCGGAGAGAAAAAAAGGGCAAAATAGTCGTTGAGAGATGAGAGAAAATGACAAAATGATCATTCAAAGGAAAATTCTATTCGCAACCACGATTTTACTTTCTGCAACCACTTTTTAATATACTTAAAATAATTTTAAGAAAAAATTTAATTTTACCCTTCATCTTCAATGCTCAACCATCCACATTAAGCAACCACCTGGCATTGTACTTTCTTCCACCAGCCAAACTCTGTAATTTCCTTTCACCCATCGTCCGTCACAATTACTTATTATTTCATACCCACCATCAAAAATTGAAAATCTATTTTCTCCTCCAGGTCACTCATTCCTCTTGTTTCACATCCATCATTACTCAGCCATTTTCTCTCAGAATATTAGCGGGTCGACGTTAGCCATGGATTATTATATTCAAATGTTTACGACGAATTGGGGAGAGTTTGATGAAGAATATAACAACTACTCAAAAAAATAACATCACAAACAAATAAATCTAAATCTTGTATGTATTAGTGTGTGTTTGTTTCTAAGGGTTTGGGAAGTTGGAAACTCCAGAGAATCCCCAGTTTTCCGAATTAGTGTATGTAAATATTGTATGTATTAGTGTATTTTTCGAATTCCAAAATTCAGAAAACATATGTATTTCTAAATCCTAGGGTTCGGGAAGGATGGTGTTTCCCGAACCCTGGAATTCGGGAAGTTGGGTTTTTAAATTTTTAATTAGTATTTTATTTTATTCATTTTTTTCTTATATCTCAAAAAAAATTGATTTTGCAATTCACCAATCATTTGATATTATTTAACAGTTCACTACTAATGAAATATGATAGATTTTTAATAAATTTTTTAAAATTATTATTTTAGTTAGAGAAAAAATATATCTAAATGTTTTCTTCTATTAGTTTTTTGATACTAGAGAAATACTGATTTGATGGACTAAGAAAATTAAAAAAGAAAATAGAATTGTTATTGTAATAAAGAGTTTTGAATCTAGGAGTACTAGAAAAAAACTTATAATTCGTCTTACTTGTGAACGCAATGGGAAGTATAAACCATAAAAAAAGAAAGAAGAAATAGGAAAAATAAAATGCAAATACACATATTCAAAAAAATGTCATTATCCATTTGAATTACTTGCCACTACAAAGTGATAAATTTGTTCCTCTACCAATTATAAGCATGACATGTAATATAGATTTAATAATTTTTTATCAATAAATATAAATATTAACTATAAAATTATCAATTACTTATAAATTATATGCACTTGCATCTTAACTTAATAAGATCTGACGAACATATCTAATTAAAAGTTCGAGAATAACTTATTAAATAAATATTAGACTCTCGATTACTTTTAATGTTATTATTATTATTATCATAATATACATATATTATATACATATTGTAGCATTATATTAACTTAACTGCAAATTAAAACAGTGGAGGGTCTGTGCTGTGTAATATATTATATTATATAATATATAAAACAAAAATTGAGAATCTCCGAACTCCAGAGTTTGGAGGTAGCAATCTTAATAATAATAATAATTATCATAATATATATATATATATATTATATACATATTGTAGCATTATATTAACTTAACTGCAAATTAAAATAGTGGAGGTCTGTGCAAATTGAAATGTGTAATATATTATATTATATAATATATAAAATAAAAATTGAGAGTCTCAGAACTCCGAACTCCAGAGTTCGGAGGTAGCCAACGCCTCCGAACCCTAGAGTTTGGAAGCGCAGGCTTTCTCCGAACTCCATGATTCAGAGGTTCTCAGCGTCTCCGAACTTCAGGATTCGGAGGCAGCCAACGCTTCCTAACCTTAGAGTTCGGAAGCGCAGGCCACATCCGAACTCCACGATTCGGAGGTTGCCTACGCCTCCTAACTCCATGGTTCGGAGGCACTAGAGGTGGCGGTGATCAATCCGAGCTCCAGTGTTTGGAGGCTGCCACCTCTTCCGAACCCAGTCAGAGGCGCTAGGGGTGGCGGTGGCCGATTTGAACTCCAGTGTTCGAAGGCTGCCACCTCCTCCAAACCTAGTGGCCACCGCCACCGCGATGTATGAGATATGTGGGAGAGGATGATTTTAGAATATAAGTGGCTATAGAAGAGTAATAAAAGTGATTGTGATGAGTATTTATTAAATTCATTTTAATTATAACTGTAAAAAAAAAAAACATGACTGTGAATAGAGTTTCTCTCGTTCAAATCACCTATAAAAATTTTATCAATACAAATAACATTATCCTTTGCCCATATATGTCAAGGCCATTGTCATTGCGTCTTTGCTTGGCATTAAATGGAAAACTTTATCATCTTATCAACTGACTAACTGGGGCCTGTATTATTGACAAAATGAAGATTTTTTTTTGGTAAGTGTGTGAACGACAATGGACGTCATTGTAGTGTATAATGCGCAAGCTTGTTAAATATTTATAATAATTTATAAATTAATTTCACCAAATTAATAAATATAAGATAGAGGTTATCTTAAAAATTTGTCTAAATTCTATCATTTATTTCTGTATTTTAAAAGTGACACTGTTATATCTTAAAATGACACTGTTATACCCTTCAAACTTATTTTTGAGACATCTAGGTACTTTCATTATATATTCAAACCACCCGAATACTCTCAAACGCTCTCAAGCAAAACATCTAAGTAATCAGAGGCTCTCGAAATATTATTGCACATCCACCGAAGAGTCACAAGATAAGAGAAAAAAAGTTCTTCAAATCTTCTACAACAAATTCAACTTCTCCATTTGAGGATTAAAAATTTATTTATTTATTTAAATATTATTGTCTTGTATAATTTATTCTTAATTGTTAATTATTTGTGTAAGTGTGGACAAATTATTTGTGAACATTAAATTATTATTGAGAATTGTATGAGTTTTCTAGAACTGTTAAAATCTAGGTGAATCTAGTTTTCAAGGTAAGATAGGATAGAAATTTTGGTATAGTGATTTCTTAGAATTCGTTGTAATCTAGGTGTTTATCTAGTTTTCAAAGTGAGTTAGTGTGAAAATCTTGGTGAAATTGATTTAGTGAAATCCCAAAGATGGTTAGACTTTGGAAAAGTGGATTAGATGTGTGTGAAAACACCGAACTACTATAAATTATCTTGTATTTTATTTTATTTATTTTTGTTATATCTTGTGGTTTGCATTAATTATTAATATCAAATATAATTTATTTTAATTATTAAATATATATTTTTACAAAAATAATTAATTAATAATATTTATTAAAAAAAATTAATTACTCAATACTCTAACGGACCAGTAGAGGCATCGGAACAGTAGTGGGTTCAACTAACTCACTTTTTCGATTCCTCAATTGCTTCTTCTTCCAAAACCCCATGGTGGTTCATGTTACACTCAACTGCTGAGGTACATGTTGTCTCTCTTGCACATACTGAAACCAACAAATAAAGAACCTTCAGAAATTCACTAATCGGTTTTGAAAATGTTCAATATATATAAACTAACTTCATGATGTCGCTTATCTCTTGTTGGTGCATGTAGCTTGTAGCAATTGAAATCAAACTTTGCGAGCTTTGACTAGTTTTGCGCTATTATATGTGTGAATCATCTCTCTCGTAAACCGATATATGATGTCTTGCATCATCCTTGGGAAGTCCTTCCAGATAGGCCTGCTTAGGGCGTGAATATACTTGTTCATATGGCAGATGTAGGGCTTTACCTTGACTTGTCAAAGGTGAGTGGATGTGAAGGCCAGAGCTTTATCAAGGATCTCTTCTCCATCTGCTTTGAGAAATGACGCCTCATACAAAGTCAGCATGCCTGCTAGACACTTCATTGACATATTGTGATCTCTTTATTATTCATGTCTCGTTTCTCGTCCATGAACTTGCTAAATTATATGACCATGTGCTTTAGACATGCCACCTTAATGACCTATATAGTGAAGTGTTGATTAATTACCACGAGAGATTCGATATCCTTCCTGTCTTAGGAGACGAGAGCAACACCATAGAGATCATTGTCTTTGTCATCCCATTCACCATATATATATATTTAATTTCTTCAACTCATGTTCCATCTCTTTCTCAAAATGGTAAGATATGCCCAACCGTTGCGCTGCATCAATCATGTTTCCCTTTTGTAGAGGTTTGTCACCCTTCTCGCTTCTTTTTTTAGTCCTATGAAGTGTTGTTGCATGGTGGTGTCGATTTTCTAGCCCACATTAAGTAATATTAACCAAGGTGTATTCTTCAGCTGAGGAACTAGCTAGCAAGATATATATATATATATATATGTATGTATGTATAATTAACACTTCCCTTAGTCTTTTGCTTTGTTTGGTTGTTTCATTTGCTTTATTAATGGCACTCGACAATTAAACAAAAATAAAAAAGAAAGAAAAGCAACACATACGGCTATACCGTATTTGCTATGGCAATGGCGTTTAATAATTAGTTTTCAATAAGTAAATTACACTCCCTTATGTCCTCAATTACCATTGGGATTCTCAGACATTGCAAGAAACGGTCTCCCCCAATGCTAGGAGGAAAAAGTTTGCTACTTCACGAGGTAACTCTGGCACGTTAGTTCTTGAAGTGTCAACAGCCGAAACATGAGCACTCATCTTTAGATGACTATAGATACAAGACTCTTGAACAAAAAGCATACGTATATAGTAGTGTTGGTAGTAGTGTGGTTCAATTACTTATTTTCCTTAATATTTTATGGGGAGAATGGACTTAATTTATTGGACAAATGTTATTTATATATAGGTGATGATCCTTGGGAGGATGATCATCGAATATGTCGATTGTTGAGCGTCCAAACTCTTGTATAACCTCCAACTATTAAATTAATAATCAGAAATGAGTTAAAAAGGGACTTTTAGTAGTCTCCAAAGATAAATGTGTTTACCTATTGGAGTTTTACTTTTTTATATAGGTCAAGTGCACAATGGCTAAGCAAGATCTTTAGCCGAATCTCCCAATCAAGCTTCTCGAATTCTAGCCATGCCCGAAAGATCTCGACTAGAAATTTTAGGTTGGATCATTCGAATATATGAACCATTTTGTTGGATAGCAAAGGAGCCAGCAGTAGGTCACATGTCGCCCTTTGACCAACAAAACACATGGGCACATTCAAACTAACATATAGGACAAGTGACATACCACGAGTAACCCTCTTGAAAAGGAATCTTCAAGAGTAGATTCATAAATAATTTTCCCCTTCCCATTAGTAGGCATTTCAATGGAAAATAAAATTAATGTGAGAAATATACTATTTGATAGAATTTTTATCGATGTATGTGATACATCTTTTACTAAATTAAACTAATTTTTTTTTGCTTGGCTACTCTTATCATTTTTGGGGGGCTCCACCCTTTTTGAGGGCCTCAGGCATAGGTCTTAGTGACATATAGCTTAAATCAGTAACACTGGTTACAATTAGTAGATGAAAATATATGATGTGATTTTCCATATTCCTAATGCATAATTAAATATGAAATGTGCCGTGTGCTTAAATAGGATTTTCAAATCATGTCTTTTGATATTCGTAATTTCAAATATTCACGGTTCAAATTTTTTTATTTGAATTTTTATATTTAAAATTCAATTGTTTGTACGTACCAAAAGAAATTCAATTATTTGACAAATATAATAAATAAATAAAAATTCAAATACCAGCTAACAGCAGCTGAGTTTACTATCAAAGCTAACCCACCACCACAACAGCCATACTTGTCTTCACAAGGATTAGTTTTCATTGCTCGAGTAGAGGAACTTAAACGCTACAAATAAGTGGTCATGAGGCTCCCATTCAGTCAATAATTTGGACATGGTAATCTTGTTAGTCCCATTGTTTCTATTCCACAAGTCAGTGCCTCCATAAACTGCATGACTAATACACTAGTTTATGACGACATTCATAATGATACTGTTGCTTTATTTATTATATATAGAAAGAAAAACCTTATTGTAATATAGGTACCACACATTAGCTACTGGAGTAGAAATATGGAACACATTATTAGTTGTCCCATATGGAAAGTACAGATTAATATTACACATAATTATTAACGCCCATTCTGCTCACATGATAATGGGCTCGATTATAAGAGAGGTCACATAGTCTCGCAGAAGATGAGCATTTGTGTAACCATCCTCCTTTTGGTATATGAGATCCATGACTCGGGCCAGGTTTAGAAATCTAGTCAGGAGAGGCATCGAAGTGACTGCAGTTGGTTTGAGTAACTCCTCATTTATGATGTTCCATGAATGAGAAACTCGTTTTCTCAATTCATCTATTGCTTCTTCTTCTGAAACCCCATGTTGGCTCACGTAACACTCCACTGCTGAGGCTACATGTTCCCTCTCTTGCTCAAACTGAAACAATTGTAAAAACCACACAAATTAATCGTTCTGTATGAAATATTGTTATTATATATTATTATTATGGTCATCTATTACTTTGTGGCTCGTGATATCATCCATGAGCCTGCAGAGAAGTGATGTTTTTGTAAGAATCAAAGGATCTTCTGACAGCCAATTGAATGCTTGCTCCGTCCCAAACTCCCCCATGCCAATCAAGATAATTGTTGCCATCAATGGGTAGGAGCAACTCACTGCTGCAACCTTCAGGTACTCTTCAACTGTGGGGACATAACCGTTGTGACACCACTCCGCCTCAGCAAGATAGGCACTACAAAGTTTTTTCATCTGGCGAGAATACAATGACATGTTAATTATTAAGCCACATCTAACTATATGGTACTTTCAATCCATGTCAATATATTGTCAATCCAATCAACTCACGAATAGGTCTTAGTCTTACAGCTTCTTTTGAATAGTGTACGCAGTAGGGTTTTCCTTCTTTTGTAGTCTCCTCCTCAATTTCTGTGTAAACATCTAAGATTGCTTGGTAAAGTACTTTCATGTACTTTGGAAGTGATTCTAATGTACTTGTATCCCACCTAAAGATTCAAGATATAAGATATAGCATGAATCCTTAATTAGCTTTAATTGATGATATCCCCTCAGGATTAACCAATATTTCTTATTGAACTTGAGCTCTAAAAAGGGCAAGCAAGCAAACCTTTGAATGGCTTTGGTAAAGAGCTTGAGTTCTTGTATTGTGCCATAAGCATCATAAGTGTCATCAATGACGGATCCTAATGTAGTCACCTTGGTGAGCAATCTTCTTCCAAGGGAATACTGGGGTTCAAAGTACACTCCCAATATCCAGAAGTAGCACTCCACTACTCGATCTCTGGCATAAGGAAGTTTTGTTTCAGTGTCTAGTGCCCTCCACCACCTGAGGCACAGCTGGATCAGTAGTTAGTACATCAAATGGACAGCATCTTATATTTGGTTAAGAAAGTGCATGCATGTTCAATATATTTAAAAGGAACGAACTTTATGATGTCGTTTATCTCTCGCTGATGCAGTGCTTGTAGCATATTGAAATCCAACTTCGCCAACTTGAGAAGTTTTGCATCATGCGAAGAATGATCATCTCTTATCTTGTAAATCGATATATAATGTCTTGCATTAATCCTTGGCAAAGCCTTTCGAATTGGCCTAGTTAGGGCATGAATTACTTGTTCGAAAAGAAGACTGGGGCTAACTTGACTTGCCACCCAGTGACGAAGGTGGGTGGATGTCACAATTATGGCTTTATCAAGCAATTCTTCTCCATCTACTTTGAGAAACGATGCCTCGTACAGACTCAACATGCCATGCACATCATCAATATGTGTTCTTTTCAAGCTGCCTTTCTCATCCGTAAACTTGGTAAACACATCTGCTCCGCACATGCACCAAAATATATTAAAAAAAAAAAGATTATCATCCACTCAAAACATCCTCTCTTTTTTTTCATGTAGTATAGTGACAATTGATGGAGTCTTAATTGATTACCACAAGAGATTCGATAGCCATCTTGTCTTAGGAGACGAAATAGAAGAGCAACAATATAGAGATCATTGTTGTTTTTGCCATCCCATTCATTGTACATTTGCTTCAACTCTTCTTTTATCTCTTTCTCAAAATGGTAAGAGATGCCCAATCTTTGCATCACATCAATCAAGTTTAGCTTTTGCAAAGGGTTGTGGTCGGCTGCTCCCCTGCCCCTCTTATTTTGCACGCTTTTTAAGGCCAAATTGATCATGTTTTTCTGCCGATTTTGCTGCTTTAAGTTGCTTTAATTGAAACTAAAATTGAGATTAAATTGGAATCAAAACAGTGAGCGAGCGAGGAGCTTTCAGAAGAAGAAAATGGCGCGTAGATGCTGGAAATGGTGAGGAAAATTGGGAGGAGTTGAGGATTAAGTCAAGTTTAATTGCGGTTGAATTTCTCGGGTGAGTAAATAATTATGTATTAATAATTTTGTTCGGTTAGAATTTAATTAAAAGTTTGATTTTAGTAATTTTGGGCGATTATGCTATGTTACATGTAATAATTTGTTGTGTAAGAATATGTATATATCTACACGAGTGCACTGTGTGCAAGGGGTGAGCTTACTGTGTGTGTATTATTTTGATTGTGAGGATTTGTGTTGCAGTGAGTGTGCCATGTGCCAATTTATATATATCTATATATATGTGTGTGTGTGTGTAAACACAGTGTGTGAGTGTGAATCAGTGGGTGAGTGCAATGAAATTAGGATAAAAGAAAAGAAAAGAAAAGGAATGCCCTGGCCGTGTATGCATATTGGTGGAGAGATGTGCATGATGTTTGTATAGTAGGGCGCATTAAGTTAATATTATTATTATATATTAATTATATGATTTGAGGATATTATTGGTGTGATATAATTTAAATGAAATATAAGACTTGTTGGGGTTTTATTTACAGTGTGCCTACATGGGATTTTAGACGGTTAAATTATTTATATTACACGGTTAGATTCAATTAATGTGAGCTACAGAATTTATTAATCATTATTAAACGTTTTACTTCGCAGCGGGAGTGCAAGAAAGGCAGGAAACGGCCGTGTAAAGACAAGCTCCTAACCCTGTCCTCCTATTCTTTAATTCCCATGAAAGACCCCATGATTTCTCATATTTTATCTCCTCATTTACTCTAATTCGGTGCCTAGCATTGTTTATTGAGTTATTATTCAATTGTGCAATTTAAATTTACATCCGAGTCTTCTAAAATTTTAATTGTTGGAAGCTTACGGGGGTTTGTGCCCCCCCATTCCTTTCGGAATGATGTCGAACCCAGCTTGGGGACTAGGTTCCTAGATGTGTGGGTTTATTTACGATTTTATCGGGTTTATTTACAGTTTTTCTCGAATTTATTTATGGTTCGGTTAGAGCTATCGAGCAGTAGGGCAGGGGTCGATTGTTGGTGACGTTGGGGTAGACTATTGTACAGCCCTAAAGTAGACCGTCGGGTGGACACTCCTAGTCACTGGCCGTTGACCGGTGCTGAGCACTGCTGACTAGCTCTGTCAGTATGTGATTTACTGCACGTCTAGATTCATTATATTACTATTCATGATTTGATATGCACATGGGTACGGGTTGCATGTTGGGATATACATCTATTGAGTATGCTTGGACACGGACATTCTAGCTTGGTCAGGTTGCATCCAGCACGGGCATATGCATCGCGTGTGGTTTACTATGTGGGCGGAGCATGGCTAGATGCATGGATGTATAGGCGCCAGTGTATCACGTTGATGCTCACTACGCCATTGTATTTTTATGTGCATTGCATGGTTGGCGCGCACAGGTTTGCTGGAGGTATTTGTTACCGTCCAGGATAGCGACAGGTTGGTATGGTTCTTGGGCTCCAGGTGTCTTATGTGGGCCTAAAAGACCGGTATGTGCTTTTATTATGCTATACTATTGTGTTGTAGCGTCTCATCACTTGTGTGTACCTGGGGTTTATTCTAGGAAGAGTTTATTAGATTTTTACAGCCTTCTGCCTTTCTTTCCTTATGCTTGCTGAGTCTCTCGACTCACTTTCTTTTTCCATCATTCCAGGTAATAGCAACGTGGGCCATGGCAAGGGAGTCATCTTTTAGCGGCAGAGTCGATATGGTGTACAGGCAGTCCCGTCAATCCCTATCAACTCTGATGTCTGAGTATGATTTACTCTATTATTCTGTACTGTGCCAGGTCTTTCCTCAAGTCTCGTGTATTTCGGAACAAGAGTCTGTGTTTATTTATTTATCATATGACCGCTGTGATAGCGGGGTACCCGTAGTGCATGCATGTGTTTAGCTTCGTTTCCGTTGTTCTTATTTTTGTATGCATGCCAGGGTGTTTTTTTTTGTCTTGTGTCCCATTCTTTCCCCTTCCGCAAGCGCTCCCGTTCGGGTAGTCCGAGCGATTGGGGATATCCGGGCGAGGATGCTTACAACAGTAGAATGTAACATACATGCCAAACACTAGATTAGCTATTTAAACAACACGCATATTCATCAAATGAATATAAATAAATTCATACATCAAGTTTGATGTAAGGTTGAAGTATGTAAACAATTTATGTACTGAGACCATGTCCACTTCACGCTATAGAGGTCTTAGTCTATCCACATTTAGTACGCCAAATGATACCATTTTGGTCACCTTTTCCCTTGGTAGACACAAAAGTTTCGCATATCACTAGCGTCCACGTCTCAAAATTATATACGTGACCTTCACACATATAATTTATAGTAGCAATGAAATTATAGAGAAAATAGAAGAAGAACAAGAAGAAGTAACCAGAAAGTAGAAAATAGAGTAAAGACAAAAACTTGCTATTTCAATTTAATCTCTCTCTCAATTATTTCTTCTTCCTCACTAATTCTAATTCTCTCTTACATCCACGCAACCTTCTTTTATACTATGTAATCAATAATTAATTTTACTAAGCAACCAATAAGTGATTTTATTATGTAATCAACTATGCTCTATGCATTTAATTATTAAACTCTACACTATGTATTTAATTATTCTCAATAATTAAACTTTAATTATTGGAAATTGTGGGGCCAATGTTGACCAAATATTTATAGAGATATTTCGACAAACGATGTTAATACCAAACGCAACACTATATGGTGTTTGACTTTTTAGATTCACTATATGTTAGTAATCAGATAATATTGAAACCTCTTTTAGTACCGATTAATCCTTTGATCCATCACCAGAACTTTTTCAAATCCTAATAACGATCGAGAGTTTCTAAATAGTGCATAGAAAAATTTCAAAATAATATAGGTGGCAGTGAAGTCTCACTTCAAATAAACCTATTAGAATTGACGATTACCATGTTCTATAATCCTTCCATCACCTAACGTCTTGACTGAGTGAAAGTCATGGAGTGACAAACTCACAAGCTCAATAACTATATGTCAAACCTCATTAATGTAACTAAATAACTCCTTAGAAAACACATTTCCTGACTTTCAATCTATTTTAACCAGGGACTATCCTATCATATTAAAAATATATCACATTAAACATTCCCCTTATCAAATACCAACGAAAGCGATAGATCATATTCTCAACATATGTCTCCATGTAAAAAAAAATGTTTAATCCACAGTCCTAAAAGCTATGGTTCTGAATTAATCAAAGACAAGTCAATCCTCTCAAGGTGATCAAGGCTTGATTACGTCTTTGTTTTATTCAACACGTTTCAAAGCTGGGTTTGAAAATAATAAAAACACGTCAAAAGAGGTAAACCATGATGCTACAGGCCTAATGACTTGATTTATCTTGAATTTTTTATTAATTTTTAATTTGATTATATTTTAATAATTCTTTTAACAACAACAAATTCGGATTAAATTTAGCAAAGGAATTGTTTCCGTCACCGAAATCAACTATTTTGCAACCGATTTCGTCACTGAATTTAGCGTGTCTACAAAATCAAAAACTAACATTGCACGCGTGTGCTAGCCATCCCCCGTCATGCGCGCGCCACGTGGCCATGCCGAGATATTAATCCCAACAATAATCCAAGCATTGTACCGGAATCGAACTCCCAACCTCTCATGACCAAGTATCGCGCGCGAGCCAGCAGATGTGGAAGCCTACTTGTTTATTGATGTATATAAAATATATTTATAGTATTTTCTTTCAAACTTTATAGAATTAGATTAACACTCCAAAATTTCTTAAATTTATCTAATGAATATTAATTTTAATATTAATGTTAGTAGAGGAGAATGAATATTAATTTTAATTTTATTTCGTTATTAATTTAAATAGAAGTTTATAAATTATTATATTAGCAACGAAAAATTATGTTCTTATTTTGATTATAATTTGTAATTTCATAAATTAATAATTTGTAATTATTAATTATTAAATAGGGCCTTCTTTGATAGATTGGTTAAATTAAGTCAAAAATATAAATTTAGTTGTTAAAATATAAAATTAAAGTATGAATTTCACATTAAATAAAAACTCTACCTAATTTTTTTAATTTTTTAAGTGTGAAATTATTTTTTAATTTAATTTTTTTTAAACGACAGATCTATTCCAACGCTAAATATTAAATTCTTTATTTATTTTTCTTATTTCTTTGCCATGGATTTTATTTCGTCGCTAAATATTAAATTTTTAATTTTTTTTATTTTTTAGAGACAAATTTTGTTCCGTTGCTACATTTTAAATTTTTAATTTAGTGTTTTTCTTTTTCAGAGACTGATATTTTTCTTAGATAAAGTTTTGAATTTTTAATTTAATTTTTTTATTTTTTAGAGACAGATTTTGTTCCAACACTAAAGTTTTGAATTTTGAATTTAATTTTTTTAATTTTTTAGAGACAAATTTTGTTCTGTTGCTAAATTTTAAATTTTAAATTTAATTTTTTTCATTTTTAGCTACGGATATTTTCCATCGCAAAAGTTTTGAATTTGTAATTTAACTTTTTTATTGTTTAGCTACAAATTTTGTTCCTTTGCTAAATTTTAAATTTTTAGTTTAATTTTTTTATTTTTTAGAGACAAATTTTGTTCCATCACTAAATTTTTAATTTTTAATTTAATTTTTTTATTTTTTAGCAATGGATATTTTTTGTTGCTAAAGTTTTGAATTTATTAAAAATATTAAAAATTATTTAGTGACGGGGTTTTCATCGCTAAATTTAGTGATAGGTCTTTCCGTCACTAATTCCATTGTTAAATTAAAAAAATATTTTAAAATATTAGCGACAGAATATCTGTCGCTATTTCGTCGCTAAAAATAATTTTTCTTATACATTTAGATTGATTGTAATTATATTCTAACTTGCTCTGACATTTGTCTTTGTTGATGTGGCAAGTGAACGTAATTACTAGTACAATGATTGGGGTAAAAATAAATTTTTTATCATGTATCAGATACCTACATTAGAACATAACATACATTCCAAACACTAGATTAGCTATTTAAACAACATGCATATTCATCAAATGAATATAAATAAATTCATAAATGCAGTTTGATGTAAGGTTGAGGTACATAAACAATATATGTACTGAGACCATGTCCACTTCACGCTATAGAGGTCTTAGTCTATCCACATTTAGTACGCCAAATGATACCATTTTGTTCACCTTTTCCCATGGTAGACCCAAAAGTTTCGCGTATCACTAGCGTCCGTATCTCAAAATTATATACGTGACCTTCATACATATAATTTATAGTAGCAATGAAATTATAGCCAAAACAGAAGAAGAACAAGAAGAAGTAACCAGAAAGTAGAAAATAGAGTAAAGATAAAAACTTGCTATTTCAATTTAATCTATCTCTCAATTATTTCTTCTTCCTCACTAATTCTAATTCTCTCTCATATCCGCGCAACCCTCTTTTATACTATGCAATCAATAATTAATTTTTCTACGCAACCAATAAGTGATTTTATTATGTAATCAACTATTCACTATGCATTTAATTATTAAACTCTACACTATGTATTTAATTATTCTCAATAATTAAACTTTAATTATTGGCAATTGTGGGGCGAATGTTGACCAATTATTTATAGAGATATTTCGACAAACAATGTTAATACCAAACGCAACACTATATGGTGTTTGACTTTTTAGATTCACTATATGATAGTAATCAGATAATATTGAAACCTCTTTTACTACCGATTAATCCTTTCATCCATCACCGGAACTTCTTCAAATCCTAATAACGATCGAGAGTCTCTGAATAGCGCATAGAAAAATTTCAGGATAATATAGGTGGCAACGAAGTCTCACTTCAAATAAACCTATTAGAATTGACGATTACCGTGTTCTATAATCCTTCCATCACCTAACGTTCCGACTGAGTGAGAGTCATGGAGCGACAAACTCACAAGCTCAGTAACTATATGTCAAACCTCATTAATGTAACTAAATAACTCCTTAGAAAACACATTTCCTGACTTTCAATCTATTTTAACCAGGGACTATCCTATCATATTAATAATAGATCACATTAAACATTCACCTTATCAAATACCAACGAAAGCCATAGATCCTATTCTCAACATATGTCTCCATGTAAAAAAAAATGTTTAATCCACGGTCCTAAAAGCTATGGTTTTGAATTAGTCAAAGACAAATCAATCCTCTCAAGGTGATCAAGGCTTCATTACGTTTTTGTTTTATTCAACACATTTCAAAGCTTGGCTTGAAAATAATAAAAACACGTCCAAAGATGTATACCATGATGCTACAAGCCTAATGACTTGATTTATCTTGAATTTTTTATTAATTTTTAATTTGATTATATTTTAATAATTCTTTTACTAAAAAATTATGTATTTAGTGACGAAAAATTTCGTCGCTAAATTTTAAATTTCCTTCACTAAATGATTTAGTGACGAACAAGTTTTGTTGCTAAAACTGACATCGCAAGTTTTAGCAACGGATTAAATTTAGCAAAGGAATTTTTTCTGCCAACGAAATCAACTATTTTGCAACCGATTTCGTCACTGAATTTAGCGTGCCTACAAAATCAAAAAATAACATTGCACGCATGTCCCAACCGTCCCCCGTCATGCGCGCGCCACGTGGCCACGCTAAGATATTAATCCCAACAATAATCCAAGCATTGTACTGGAATCGAACTCCCAACCTCTCATGACCAAGTATCGCGCGCGAGCCAGCAGATGTGGAAGCCTACTTGTTTATTGATGTATATTAAATATATTTATAGTATTTTCTTTCAAACTTTCCAGAACTATATTTACACTCCAAAATTTCTTAAATTTATCTAATGAATATTAATTTTAATATTAATGTTAGTAGAGGAGAATGAATATTAATTTTAATTTTATTTCGTTATTAATTTAAATAGAAGCTTATAAACTATTATATTAGCAACGAAAAATTATGTTCTTATTTCGATTATAATTTGTAATTTCACCAATTAATAATTTGTAATTATTAATTATTAAATAGGGCCTTCTTAGATAGATTGGTTAAATTAAGTCAAAAATATAAATTTAGTTGTTAAAATATAAAATTAAAGTATGAATTTCACATTAAATAAAAACTCTATTTAATTTTTTTAATTTTTTAAGTGTGAATTTATTTTTTAATTTCATTTTTTTTTAGCGACAGAACTATTCCAACTCTAAATATTAAATTCTTAATTTATTTTTCTTATTTCTTTGCCATGGATTTTATTTCGTCGCTAAATATTAAATTTTTAATTTTTTTTATTTTTTAGAGACAGATTTTGTTCCGTTGCTAAATTTTAAATTTTTAATTTAGTGTTTTTCCTTTATTTTTCTTAGTAAAAGTTTTGAATTTTTAATTTAATTTTTTTATTTTTTACAGACAGATTTTGTTCCAACGCTAAAGTTTTGAATTTTTAATTTAATTTTTTAGAGACAGATTTTGTTTCGGTGCTAAATTTTAAATTTTTAATTTAATTTTTTTCATTTTTAGCTACGGATATTTTCCATCGCTAAAGTTTTGAATTCGTAATTTAATTTTTTTATTTTTTAGCTACAAATTTTGTTTTGTTGCTAAATTTTAAATTTTTAGTTTAATTTTTTTATTTTTTAGAGACAAATTTTGTTCCATCACTAAATTTTTAATTTTTAATTTAATTTTTTTATTTTTTAGCAATGGATATTTTTTGTTGCTAAAGTTTTGAATTTATTAAAAATATTAAAAATTATTTAGTGACGGGGTTTTCATCGCTAAATTTAGTGATGGGTCTTTCCGTCACTACTTCCATTGCTAAATTAAAAAAATATTTTAAAATATTAGCGACAGAATATCTGTCGCTATTTCGTTTCTAAAAATAATTTTTCTTATACATTTAGATTGATTGTAATTATATTCTAACTTGCTCTGACATTTGTCTCTGTTGATGTGGCAAGTGAAGGTAATTACTAGTACAATGATAGGGGTAAAAACAAAATTTTTAATCATGTATCAGATACATACATTAGAACATAACATACATTCCAAACACTAGATTAGCTATTTAAAAAACATGCATATTCATCAAATGAATATAAATAAATTCATACATGTAGTTTGATGTAAGGTTGAGGTACATAAACAATTTATGTACTGAGACCATGTCCACTTCACGGTATAGAGGTCCTAGTCTATTCACACTTAGTACGTCAAATGAGACCATTTTGGTCACCTTTTCCCTTGCTAAACACAGATGTTTCGCGTATCACTAGTGTCCGCATCTCAAAATTGTACACGTGACCTTCACACGTATAATTTATAGTAGCAATGAAATTATAGAAAAAATAGAAGAAGAACAAGAAGAAGTAACCAAAAAGTAGAAAAGGAAGTATAGAGAAAAACTTGCTATTTCAATTTAATCTCTCTCTCTCTCTCTTTCTCTCTCTCAATTATTTCTTCTTCCTTACTAATTCTAATTCTCTCTCACGTCCGCGCAGCCCTCTTTTATACTATGCAATCAATAATTAATTTTACTATGCAACCAATAAGTGATTTTATTATGTAATCAACTATGCACTATGCATTTAATTATTGGAAGTTGTGGGGCCAATGTTGACCAATCATTTATAGAGATATTTCGTGCAAACGATATTAATACCAAACATAACACTATATGGTGTTTGACTTTTTAGATTCCCTATATGTTAGTAATCAGATAATATGGAAACCTCTTTTAGTACCGATTAATCCTTTGATCCATCACCAGAACTTCTTCAAATCCTAATAACGATCGAGAGTTTTTGAATAGCGCATAGAAAAATTTCAGGATAATATAGGTGGTAGTTAAGTCTCACTTCAAATAAACCTATTAGAATTGACGATTATCGTGTTCTATAATCCTTCCATCACCTAACGTCCCGACTGAGTGAGAGTCATGGAGTGACAAACTCACAAGCTCAGTAACTATAGGTCAAACCTCATTAATGTAACTAAATAACTCCTTAGAAAACACATTTCCTGACTTTCAATCTATTTTAACCAAGGACTATCCTATCATATTAATAATAGATCACATTAAACATTCACCTTATCAAATACCAACAAAAGCGATAGATCATATTCTTAACATATGTCTCCATGTAAAAAAAAATGTTTAATCCACGGTCCTAAAAGCTATGGTTCTGAAGTAGTCAAAGACAAATCAATCCTCTCAAGGTGATCAAGGCTTGATTACGTTTTTGTTTTATTCAACACATTTCGAAGCTTGGTTTTAAAATAATCAAAACACGTCCAAAGAGGTATATCATGATGCTACAGGCCTAATGACTTGATTTGTCTTGAATTTTTTATTAATTTTTAATTTGATTATATTTTAATAATTCTTTTACTACAAAATTCTTTATTTAGTGACGAAAGATTCCGTCCCTAAATGTTAAATTTCCTTCACTAAATGATTTAGTGACGAACAAGTTATGTCGCTAAACCTGGCGTCCCTAGTTTTAGCGACGAATTAAATTTAGCAAAGGAATTTTTTTCGTCAACAAAATCAACTATTTTGCAACCGATTTCGTCACTGAATTTACCGTGCCTACAAAATCAAAAAATAACATTGCACACGTGTGCCAGCCATCCCCCGTAATGCGCGCGCCACGTGGCCACGCTAAGATATTAATCCCAACAATAATCCAAGCATTGTACCGGAATCGAACTCCCAACCTCTCATAACCAAGTATCGCGCGCGAGCCAGCAGATGTGGAAGCCTACTTGTTTATTGATGTATATAAAATATATTTATAGTATTTTCTTTCAAACTTTCCAGAACTATATTTACACTCCAAAATTTCTTAAATTTATCTAATGAATAGTAATTTTAATATTAATGTTAGTAGAGGAGAATGAATATTAATTTTAATTTTATTTCGTTATTAATTTAAATAGAAGTTTATAAATTATTATATTAGCAACGAAAAATTATGTTCTTATTTTGATTATAATTTGTAATTTCATAAATTAATAATTTGTAATTATTAATTATTAAATAGGGCCTTCTTAGATAGATTGGTTAAATTAAGTCAAAAATATAAATTTAGTTGTTAAAATATAAAATTAAAGTATGAATTTCACATTAAATAAAAACTCTGTTTAATTTTTTTAATTTTTAAGTGTGAAATTATTTTTTAATTTAAATTTTTTTTTTAGCGACAAATCTATTCCAACGCTAAATATTAAATTCTTAATTTATTTTTCTTATTTCTTACCCACGGATTTTATTTCGTCGCTAAATATTAAATTTTTAATTTTTTTATTTTTTAGAGACATATTTAGTTCCGTTGATAAATTTTAAATTTTTAATTTAGTGTTTGTCCTCTTGAGAGACTGATATTTTTCTTACTTAAAGTTTTGAATTTTTAATTTAATTTTTTTATTTTTTAGAGAGATTTTGTTCCAATGCGAAAGTTTTCAATTTTTAATTTAATTTTTTTAATTTTTTAGAAACAGATTTTTTTTCGTTGCTAAATTTTAAATTTTTAATTTAATTTTTTTCATTTTTAGCTTCAGATGTTTTCCTTCGCTAAAGTTTTGAATTTGTAATTTAATTTTTTTATTTTTTAGCTACAGATTTTGTTCCGTTGCTAAATTTTAAATTTTTAGTTTAATTTTTTTATTTTTTAGAGACAAATTTTGTTCCATCACTAAATTTTTAATTTTTAATTTAATTTTTTTATATTTTAGCAATGGATATTTTTTATTGCTAAAGTTTTGAATTTATTAAAAATATTAAAAATTATTTAGTGACGGGGTTTTCATCGCTAAATTTAGTGATGGGTCTTTCTGTCACTAATTTCATTGCTAAATTAAAAAAATATTTTAAAATGTTAGCGACAGAATATCTGTCGCTATTTCGTCGCTAAAAATAATTTTTCTTATACATTTAGATTGGTTGTAATTATATTCTAACTTGCTCTGACATTTGTCTCTGTTGATGTGGCAAGTGAAGGTAATTACTAGTACAATGATAGGGGTAAAAATAATTTTTTTATCGTGTATCAGATACACACATTAGAACATAACATACATTCCAAACACTAGATTAGCTATTTAACCAACTTGCATATTCATCAAATGAATATAAATAAATTCATACATGTAGTTTTATGTAAGGTTGAGGTACATAAACAATTTATGTACTGAGACCATGTCCACTTCACGCTATAGAGGTCCTAGTCTATTCACACTTAGTACGTCAAATGAGACCATTTTGGTCACCTTTTCCCTTGCTAAACACAGATGTTTCGCGTATCACTAGTGTCCGCATCTCAAAATTGTACACGTGACCTTCACACGTATAATTCATAGTAGCAATGAAATTATAGCGAAAATAGAAGAAGAACAAGAAGAAGTAACCAAAAAGTAGAAAAGGAAGTACAGAGAAAAACTTGCTATTTCAATTTAATCTCTCTCTCTCTCTTTCTCTCTCTCAATTATTTCTTCTTCCTTACTAATTCTAATTCTCTCTCACGTCCGCGCAGCCCTCTTTTATACTATGCAATCAATAATTAATTTCACTATGCAACCAATAAGTGATTTTATTATGTAATCAACTATGCACTATGCATTTAATTATTAAACTCTACACTATGCATTTAATTATTGGCAGTTGTGGGGCCAATGTTGACCAATCATTTATAGAGATATTTCGTGCAAACGATATTAATACCAAACGCAACACTATATAGTGTTTGACTTTTTAGATTCACTATATGTTAGCAATCAGATAATATTGAAACCTCTTTTGGTACCGATTAATCATTTAATCCATCACCGGAGCTGCTTCAAATCCTAATAACGATCGAGAGTTTCTGAATAACGCATAGAAAAATTTCAGGATAATATAGGTGGCAGTGAAGTCTCACTTCAAATAAACCTATTACAATTGAGAGTCATGCAGTGAGAAACTCACAAGCTCAGTAACTATATGTCAAACCTGATTAATGTAACTAAATGACACCTCAGAAAACACATTTTTTGACTTTCAATCTATTTTAGCCAGGGACTATCCTATCATATTAATAATCGATCACATAGAACATTCACCCTATCAAATACCAACGAAAGCGATAGATCATATTCTCAACATATGTCTCCATGTAAAAAAAAAATGTTTAATCCACGGTCCTAAAAGCTATGGTTCTGAATTAGTCAAAGACAAATCAATCCTCTCAAGGTGATCAAGGCTTGATTACGTTTTTGTTTTATTCAACACGTTTCAAAGCTAGGTTTGAAAATAATAAAAACACGTCCAAAGAGGTATACCATGATGCTACAGGCCTAATGATTTGATTTATCTTGAATTTTTTATTAATTTTTAATTTGATTATATTTTAATAATTCTTTTACTACAAAAAATTCAGTATTTAGTGATGAAAAATTCCGTCGCTAAATGTTAAATTTCCTTCACTAAATTATTTAGTGACGAACAAGTTCTGTCGCTAAAATTGGCGTCGCTAGTTTTAGCAACTGAATAAATTTAGCAAATGAATTTTTTTCGTCATCAAAATCAACTATTTTGCAATCGATTTCGTCACTGAATTTAGTGTGCCTACAAAATCAAAAAATAACAGTGCACGCGTGTGCCAGCCCTCCCCCGTCATGCGCGCGCCACATGGCTGAGCCAAGATATTAATCCCAACAATAATCCAAGCATTGTACCGGAATCGAACTCTCAACCTCTCATGACCAAGTATCGCGCGCGAGCCAGCAGATGTGGAAGCCTACTTGTTTATTGATGCATATAAAATATATTTATAGTATTTTCTTTCAAACTTTCCAGAATTATATTTACACTCCAAAATTTCTTAAATTTATCTAATGAATATTAATTTTAATTTTATTTTGTTATTAATTTAAATCAAAGTTTATAAATTATTATATTAGCAACGAAAAATTATGTTCTTATTTTGATTATAATTTGTAATTATTAATTATTTAATAGGGCCTTCTTAGATAGATTGGTTAAATTAAGCCAAAAATATAAATTTAGTTGTTAAAATATAAAATTAAAGTATGAATTTCACATTAAATAAAAACTCTATTTAATTTTTTTAATTTTTTAAGTGTGAAATTATTTTTTAATTTTTTTTTAACAACAGATCTATTCCAACGCTAAATATTAAATTTTTAATTTATTTTTCTTATTTCTTAGCCAGGGATTTTATTTCGTCGCTAAATATTAAATTTTTAATTTTTTTTATTTTTTAGAGAGATTTTTTTCCGTTGCTAAATTTTAAATTTTTAATTTAGTTTTTTTCCTCTTTAGAGACTGATATTTTTCTTAGTTAAAGTTTAGAATTTTTAATTTAATTTTTTTACTTTTTAGAGACAGATTTTGTTCCAACGCTAATGTTTTGAATTTTTAATTTAATTTTTTTAATTTTTTAGAGACAAATTTTGTTCCGTTGCTAAATTTTAAATTTTTAATTTAATTTTTTTCATTTTTAGCTACGGATATTTTCCATCACTAAAGTTTTGAATTTGTAATTTAATTTTTTTAACTTTTAGCTACAATTTTTTTCCGTTGCTAAATTTTAAATTTTTAGTTTAATTTTTTTTATTTTTTAGAGACAAATTGTGTTCCATCACTAAATTTTTAATTTTTAATTTAATTTTTTTATTTTTTAGCTATTGATATTTTTTGGTGCTAAAGTTTTGAATTTATTAAAAATATTAAAAATTATTTATTGACGGGGTTTTCATCGCTAAATTTAGTGATGGGTCTTTCCGTCACTAATTCCATTGCTAAATTAAAAAAATATTTTAAAATATTAGCGACAGAATATCTGTCGCTATTTCATCCTTAAAAATAATTTTTCTCATACATTTAGATTGATTGTAATTATATTCTAACTTGCTCTGACATTTGTCTCTGTTGATGTGGCAAGTGAAGGTAATTACTAGTACAATGATAGGAGTAAAAATAAATTTTTTATCATGTATCAGATACATACAGTAGAACATAACATACATGCCAAACACTAGATTAGCTATTTAAACAACATGCATATTCCACAAATGAATATAAATAAATTCATACATGTAGTTTGATGTAAGGTTGAGGTACATAAACAATTTATGTACTGAGACCATGTCCACTTCACGCTATAGAGGTCTTATTCTATCCATATTTAGTATGCAAAATGATACCATTTTGTTCTTCTTTTCCCTTGGTAGACACAAAAGTTTCGCGTGTCACTAGCGTCCGCGTCTCAAAATTATATACGTGACCTTCACACATATAATTTATAGTAGCTATGAAATTATAGAGAAAACAGAAGAAGAACAAGAAGTAACCAGAAAGTAGAAAATAAAGTAAAGACAAAAACTTGCTATTTCAATTTAATCTCTCTCTCTTTCTCTCTCTCAATTATTTCTTCTTCCTTACTAATTCTAATTCTCTCTCACGTCCGCGCAGCCCTCTTTTATACTATGCAATCAATAATTAATTTTACTATGCAACAAATAAATGATTTTATTATATAATCAACTATGCACTATGCATTTAATTTTTAAACTCTACACTATGCATTTAATTATTGGCAGTTGTGGGGCCAATGTTGACCAATCATTTATAGAGATATTTCATGCAAATGATGTTAATACCAAACGCAACACTATATGGTGTTTGACTTTTTAGATTCACTATATGTTAGTAATCAGATAATATTGAAACCTCTTTTAGTGCAGATTAATCCTTTGATCCATCACCGGAACTTTTTCAAATCCTAATAACGATCGAGAGTTTCTGAATAGCGCAT
Organism: Diospyros kaki; assembly: GCA_036245055.1. Lineage (NCBI taxonomy): Eukaryota > Viridiplantae > Streptophyta > Magnoliopsida > Ericales > Ebenaceae > Diospyros > Diospyros kaki. The sequence continues at coordinate 806,257 of BSEG01000016.1, read as the reverse complement.
AGAAAAATTTCAGGATAATATAAGTGGCAGTGAAGTCTCACAAGCTCAATAACTATATGTCAAACCTCATTAATGTAACTAAATAACACCTTAGAAAACACATTTCTTGACTTTCAATCTATTTTAACTAGGGACTATCCTATCATATTAATAATAGATCACATTAAACATTCACCTTGTAACACCCGAGAATAATTTTGAGGTTAAAAATGATATTTAATAAAGGGCATAATTGGAATTTTGGGAAAAATAAGACTATAGGGCACACTAACACAGCTTTGGACGACCGAATTAATCTGAGGGAGTACCTCGGACCCTAGATAGCCTAGGAAAATGGTATAGTATCGACGAGAAATTAAAATTATAATTTTTAGTGATAAAATAAATGAGATCGGGAACAGTTTTCGGTACAACAGAAATACAACTGCTAATTAGGTCGTATTACCGAATTGCTGTAAACGACGTTCAAAAAGTCAATGGAGAGTTTCAAAGACTAGTATTCGATGTATAGAACAACCCTTAAGTGGTTTCAGGTTGAATCGAGTAAATTTAAGGTCAAATAAATCAATCGGGCCTAAGTGTAATTTTCTAAATTTACCCGAGGGAGGTCAAAACGGTAATTTTTCAGAAGTTTCAAGAGAGAAATGAGAAGTACTAATCTTAAGGGTCTTAGTGAGGGTGTTGGAAAGATCAGGGGCTTGAGGTTAAGGGCCAAAATGCAAAAGAAAAAAATTCTAGGGACTAAACTGCAATTTTCAAAAAAATCAGCCATGCATGAACGATTTGGCTGCCGATTTGGCCGGGAAATCCGGAGATTTGGGCAGAAAATCTCGTCAGGGCATGGCCTAGGGTAGTCTAGGAGGCGTGGGGGAGAAGTTTTGGCCGGAAATCGGCCACGTGGGGGTCGAATTTTGGCTATAAATAGCCAAGGGTTTCGGCCGAATTTGAATCATCAAATCGCTCAAGTTTGAGAGCGAATCGAGTGGAAACCAATAAGGGGCTTTTGATCCTTGAGGGAAGAGGATCATTTCTGGAGATTTTGGGAATTTTTGGGGCAGTGTAGATGTGTTTTTGCATTCGGCCGTATGTATATATATATATAACGAGTGAAGGTGAAATCGGGTTGTAGAGTGATTGATCGAGTGATCTAATAAGGGGCTTTTGATCGCAAGGCGATGGGTAACTGATCTGGAAAGTTTCGTGTCAATCGGAGTTCGAATCAAAGGTCAATTTTGCTCGCCGAAAAATGCAAAGCTCGCCCGAGCCGGACTATAAATCGTCAAATCGGGCTGCTTCCGGTGAGTTTTTCGACCATGTGAGGGTGCCATTGTGATCGACTTGAAGAGGGCTTCAAGGTGGTGTCTTCGGATCAGCCATCGGAGCAGGTCGCCGGTCACCATCGCCGGAGAAGATGACCGGAGGTATTTTTGTAATTTTTTAAATACTGAAAATATAGAAAATTTGATAAAAAATAGAATTAAAGAAAATAAAATTCTGGAAAAATATCCAAAAATTCAGGAAAAAGGAATAGTTTATTTTGATGAACTTTTATCTTGGAAATTTCTTGAGAAAATAATTATTTTTGATTTGTGAAAGGAAATGTAAATGGGAAATAAATATGAGGGATTCTTAGAAAATTATGAAAACATTTCATAAGGATAAGGAATTTATTTTATGAGTTTTGGTGATTTTTCTTGAAGTATATTCGAAGTAAATCAATGAGAAATAAATTTTCTCAAGGAAAAGTAATTATGAAAATTTGAGAAAATAGGAGAAAAATCTGAAAAATTTCTAGAAAATTCCAGAGGCTTATAAATATTTTTTTATGAATTCTTATAAAGAAAAATGTTGGAGAAAATTGTTATTTTGTAATTTTCAAGGTAAATAAGGCTTATGAAAAATAGGATGAGGTGTTGAAAAATTTTCAGAAAATTCTAGGAGCTAGGAAATATTTATTCATGAATTTTTGTGAAGAAAAATCGAGGAAAAACCTTGAGTAGGCATTTATTAGAATTTTTTAGGAGAAATATAAAGAAAATAGGAAGAAATTATGAAAAATAGATATTGATATGATTTTGAACAAACGCGATGTCTAGGGTATCGTTGAAGCTCGAGATTGAAGTACAAGAGCGTCGGGCGCGAGAATCAAGGTCAAGCACACAAATCGAGGCAACTCGCACTCTTCAAAAAAGTTGAGTTACAAGGTGAGTGTTCGCCCCCAAACTTTGTTTTTCCTTGTGAGTGGTTCTACCTGAAAAGATTTCAAGTAACATGTGAATGGTTTACTGTAAGTGTTCATCCCTATGGCTTGGGTTTTTGTGATGGATTGTCCAAATGATTATTTACATGTGCATTAAATGTTGATTTTAAGTGTTGATTTTAAATGACGCATGTTATGAGTTTAAGTGATGCATGTTATGATTTTTGACATTGGCTTGTTTTGTGTCGTCCATGTGGAACGTGGGTTGGTAACTTGAGACGTAGCCTAGAGTGACAGCACTCGGGATGCGTACCTAAGATTAATACTAGGTGACCCACTTGGGACGAGGCTGAGACGGACTTCACCCTACGGGACCCAAGTGGCGGGGCTGCGAGTGGACACCACTCTAGGTTCCTTTGAGCAATAGCATTAATGACGAGGTGACGTCGATTCCAAGGATAGTGCTGATGTGACACTCTTAGGGCTAGGGTTGCATTGAATTTTGGAATGCTTTTGAGTAGGAGCGTAAAGCCTAACAATGACAATGGAGTGATTCCCAAGTTCATATGTCGAGGTTGTCCCTCTTAAGCAGGATCGGTTTGCCAATGGGTTGATGTGGTCATGTCGCCTGTAGAGAGATTGCATTTTCTCCAGTCAGGGCTAAATGCTGTGTGGGATTCTTTTAGGCTGGTGCATGTGGGATTTATCGATTTTAGAACATGACTTTGCATACATTCATGAAAATGTTTTTGAACTCTCACTTAGATGATTCAGCATCTAATTTGGACTATGTCCGTAGAATATTCAAACGTTCCAGGTAAAAGCAGTGGCGCCAAGGGAAAGAATGTCATCGAGATGTAGCTGTTATGTTTAGTTATCGTAGGGTTTTGTCTATGATTACGATGTTCAGAAATTATGTAATATTTTGATATTTTCATGTGAAACATCGATTTCGTTAATGTAAATGGAATTATCAATTGTATATATTTGAGGTTTCGGTCTTACTTCCGCTGATGTGATTGATAATGCCTGTCTTAGTCTATTATTAAACTTTAATATACTGAGAAGGTACGATCGAGATTGTCAGGAAATGATTATGATGAGAGTATGAATATCGAGAGATTTATGTTGTGTTTGATTTTGGAAAAAAAAATTTCCTAAAATCTCGAGTTAACGCACGCTTGGAGAAAAGTGGGGCGTTACACACCTTATCAAATACTAACGAAAGTGATAGATCCTATTCTCAACATATGTCTCCATGTAAAAAAAAATGTTTAATCCACAGTCCTAAAAGCTATAGTTCTGAATTAGTCAAAGACAAATCAATCCTCTCAAGGTGATCAAGGCTTGATTACGTTTTTGTTTTATTCAACACGTTTCAAAGCTAGGTTTGAAAATAATAAAAACACGTCCAAAGAGGTATACCATGATGCTACAGGCCTAATGACTTGATTTATCTTGAATTTTTTATTAATTTTTAATTTGATTATATTTTAATAATTCTTTTACTACAAAAAATTCAGTATTTAGTGACGAAAAATTCCGTCGCTAAATGTTAAATTTCCTTCACTAAATTATTTAGTGACGAACAAGTTTTGTCGCTAAAACTGGCGTCGCTATTTTTAGCGACAGATTAAATTTAGCAAATGAATTTTTTCCGTCATCAAAATCAACTATTTTGCAACCGATTTCGTCACTGAATTTAGTGTGCCTACAAAATCAAAAAATAACATTGCATGCGTGTGCCAGCCCTCCCCCGTCATGAGCGCGCCACGTGGCCACACCGAGATATTAATCCCAACAATAATCCAAGCATTGTACCGGAATCGAACTCCCAATCTCTCATGACCAAGTATCGCGTGCGAGCCAGCAGATGTGGAAGCCTACTTGTTTATTGATGTATATTAAATATATTTATAGTATTTTCTTTCAAACTTTCCAGAACTATATTTACACTCCAAAATTTCTTAAATTTATCTAATGAATATTAATTTTAATATTAATGTTAGTAGAGGAGAATGAATATTAATTTTAATTTTATTTCGTTATTAATTTAAATAGAAGCTTATAAACTATTATATTAGCAATGAAAAATTATGTTCTTATTTTGAATATAATTTGTAATTTCATAAATTAATAATTTGTAATTATTAATTATTAAATAGGGCCTTCTTAGATAGATTGGTTAAATTAAGTCAAAAATATAAATTTAGTTGTTAAAATATAAAATTAAAGTATGAATTTCACATTAAATAAAAACTCTATTTAATTTTTTTAATTTTTAAGTGTGAAATTATTTTTTAATTTAATTTTTTTTTTTAGCGACAGATCTATTCCAACGCTAAATATTAAATTCTTAATTTATTTTTCTTATTTCTTAGCCACGGATTTTATTTCGTCGCTAAATATTAAATTTTTAATTTTTTTTAATTTTTTAGAAACAGATTTTGTTCCGTTGCTAAATTTTAAATTTTTAATTTAGTTTTTTTTCTTTTGAGAGACTGATATTTTTCTTAGTTAAAGTTTTGAATTTTTAATTTAATTGTTTTATGTTTTAGAGACAAATTTTGTTCCAACGATAAAGTTTTGAATTTTTAATTTAATTTTTTTAATTTTTTAGAGACAAATTTTGTTCCGTTGCTAAATTTTAAATTTTTAATTTAATTTTTTTCATTTTTAGCTACGGATATTTTCCATCGCTAAAGTTTTGAATTTGTAATTTAATATTTTTACTTTTTAGCTACAAATTTTGTTCTGTTGCTAAATTTTTAATTTTTTATTTTTTAGAGACAAATTTTGTTCCATCACTAAATTATTAATTTTTAATTTAATTTTTTTATTTTTTAGCGATGGATATTTTTTGTTGCTAAAGTTTTGAATTTATTAAAAATATTAAAAATTATTTAGTGACGGGGTTTTCATCGCTAAATTTAGTGATGGGTCTTTCCGTCACTAATTTCATTGCTAAATTAAAAAAATATTTTAAAATATTAGTGATAGAATATCTGTCGCTATTTTGCCGCTAAAAATAATTTTTCTTATACATTTAGATTGATTGTAATTATATTCTAACTTGCTCTGACATTTGTCTCTGTTGATGTGGCAAGTGAAGGTAATTACTAGTACAATGATAGGGGTAAAAATAAATTTTTTATCATGTATCAGATACATACAATAGAACATAACATACATTCCAAACACTAGATTAGCTATTTAAACAACATGCATATTCATCAAATGAATATAAATAAATTCATACATGTAGTTTGATGTAAGGTTGAGGTACATAAACAATTTATGTACTGAGACCATGTCCACTTCACGCTATAGAGGTCCTAGTCTATTCACACTTAGTATGTCAAATGAGACCATTTTGGTCACATTTTCCCTTGCTAAACACAGAAGTTTCGCGTATCACTAGTGTCCGCATCTCAAAATTATACACGTGACCTTTACGCGTATAATTTATAGTAGCAATGAAATTATAGAGAAAATAGAAGAAGAACAAGAAGTAACTAAAAAGTAGAAAAGGGAGTAAAGACAAAAACTTGCTATTTCAATTTAATCTCTCTCTCTCTCTTTCTCTCTCTCAATTATTTCTTCTTCCTTACTAATTCTAATTCTCTCTCACGTCTGCGCAGCCCTCTTTTATACTATGCAATCAATAATTAATTTTACTATGCAACCAATAAGTGATTTTATTATGTAATCAACTATGCACTATGCATTTAATTATTAAACTCTACACTATGCATTTAATTATTAGCAGTTGTGGGGCCAATGTTGACCAATCATTTATAGAGATATTTCGTGCAAACGATATTAATACCAAACGCAACACTATATAGTGTTTGACTTTTTAGATTCACTATATGTTAGCAATCAGATAATATTGAAACCTCTTTTGGTACCGATTAATCATTTAATCCATCACCGGAGCTTCTTCAAATCCTAATAACGATCGAGAGTTTCTGAATAACGCATAGAAAAATTTCAGGATAATATAGGTGGCAGTGAAGTCTCACTTCAAATAAACCTATTACAATTGATGATTATCATGTACTATAATCCTTTCATCACCTAACGTCCCGACTGAGTGAGAGTCATGCAGTGACAAACTCACAAGCTCAGTAACTATATGTCAAACCTGATTAATGTAACTAAATGACACCTCAGAAAACACATTTTTTGACTTTCAATCTATTTTAGCCAGGGACTATCCTATCATATTAATAATAGATCACATAGAACATTCACCCTATCAAATACCAACGAAAGTGATAGATCATATTCTCAGCATATGTCTCCATGTACCACTAATATGAAACCACATAGATGAACATCCTCACCTCTCAATTGGATGGTTCAGCTCATCAACAAATCTCGCACACCAATACACAAAACAACCATGTCAGTTTAAATCTAAGAATCAATACACCATCGCAACCTGATGACTCGACTATTATCCACCATGTCATGTGGTCAGTCATTGGTATCACATTTAGCTAATCATTCCCCAACGACCACCCATCGATATCCCCATATTGAATAAGAAAGTAACCCCTTATGCTAGTTCATATTCGATTAATTGGAGTCCTTATCCAAAAAATTTAAGGAGCACGAATAATTTAAGAAGTCTTGTTACCAAAGAATCCTGTTACACAATCTCAACACTTTGAGAATAAAATTATCGCATAAAAGATCTAGGGACTCATTCATATAATTGATTGGAGAAAATATGAATGAAAAAAAATCTTGCATTTTATTGATATATACAAAAATACAATTAATGCATTAAAAACAAATCCACTAGATGTCATCTAATTCTAGTATTAGGGAACACAACACTAACAACAAGATGAGCTGGCAAGTTGATGTGTCTTAATACTAACTCGTTAAGTTAACCTATTCAAAATTCTAAAACGACATCGTTTGTTTGATCTGAAACAACCTTAGTGTCATTTTCGACAATTTTCCCACCATTTCTCACTAATTTTCTCGAGAAAATGGCGAACCCCCAACTGAATAATCTTTTCATGTTGTCTTAGATGTGGCTTTTGGCGTCAAGCTCAAGCGACACAATAGCAATGCTAGCATTGAAGGCAAAGCTGAACCCTTTAAATTCTCTCAAGTGGATTAGTTCAAACCCTTACATTTGGAAGCACATTGGCTACAATGGTGGTTGGGTTACCTAGGTCCGATTCGAGCACCAGGGCCTGATGAGGCCTCTCCTCTTGAGGTCATATCCAACCAATTCACCAGGTCAGTCCCCAATCTCAATGGCTCAACTCGTTCTAATATCTCTTTCTTAACAACAACAATTTCTCTTCTTTTCCCACAGATTTCTTCTCCTTCTTGACATCACTCCAAGCCATTTACCTCAACTACAATCCATTCCATGGGAAATTCCTCAAAGTCTCTAAGAAGCCACCGCCCTACAGGTCTTTTTTACCGCATCAACAAACATCCTTTTTAGAGTTTTGAATGGATTGACTTGATGGGTCAGCATTAAGATGTTAGGTTTTAAGCAATAGCACCAAACCTAAGAGGGAGGTGAATTGGGTTATTTAAAAATTTAATTGAATTTGAAATCCTTTTTGATGAAAAATATGATTTTAATGCAAGTGAGGAATTACTTGGCACAATAAATAAAATAAGAACAAGAACAAAAAGAGATACGCAAGTAATTTATCGTGGTTTGGCTTAAACCAAGCCTAATCCACTACCATAGCTCATCACTAATGATTTTTCAACCAATTCACTATAATTCTCCTATCTCTTTGAATAGGCCTTCTAGCAACAGATTAAGAATTTACAACCTCTTCTTTAGACAATCAAGCCCTCTAACGACAAGGTAGGAATCACAATTCTCTTACAAACAGTGTAAGCTCTCTAGCAAACTAGCTAGGCAATACAACCTCGTACAATCAATGTAGGCCTTCTAGCTAAACAAGCCAGCTAAAGAAAGAATGATACAAAAAAAGAGAGGATCTGAGAGGCAAAACTCTTAGTCACAAATTCTCTCAAAATGAAACAAAGCTTGAAACAAATAAATACAATGAAGCAACAAAGCCTTGAGAGAAGAAGGATAAAACAATTGAGCACTTGAAAGCTTGTAATTAATTCTCTTGGTTAGATTGAATCATCCATCTACCCTCTATTTATAATGTTTCACGACCTTTTTCAAAAATCTTACCGTTGATAGTGAGAGAAGTACTTTGGATGAGTGGAAAAACTAGTCATTAAAGGTTTCTGCGACAAAAATGGTCAACAGATGTAATGACCCGTTAGTGGGTCTAAGTGTTATGTGTATTTTAGTTTGCATATTAGAGTTGTTGCCTTTATTAATTAATTGTTAAAAATATTATATGAGTTGGTAATGGGGGTAAATTAATGAAAAAAATATTTGGTGTGAAAAAGTCTCAAAGTTGTGGGCTAAATGGGTTTGGGCCTTATTTGAATTAGACCATTGATAAATAATTAAATCTTAAGTGTAAATGAATTGGGTTGAACCCAAATCTCAAGAAAAATCCATTGGGCCTTAGTTGGATTGGGCTATATATTTTGACTTGGGCTTGGGCTATATATTTTGACTTGGGCTTAGGCCATGGGCATAGAGAATGGTATCTTAATTAAAAAAAAAATTAAGAGAATGGTTATGACCAAAATGGGTAAGAGATATGTGAATTGTGTGTGTTAGTATGAGGGGCAAATTAGAGAAAATTAAAAGGGAGATCGATTGAAAGGAGTTGGGAGACAAGTCTCCCACATTTTTTCCCTCCTTTTCTTCTTCTTACTTTCTTGTTCCCTTCTTCTTCTCCCTCTCCCGATTGTCTCTTCTTCCTCCATTGTTCTTCTTCATTAGAGCTTCAAGTGGAGAATTTCCAATTTGAAGGGTGTCTTCATCTCTTTGGATTTTGCAACCATCTAAGGCAAGTTCCCTTCCTTCTTGTTTCATACACAAGATCTTCTTCTTCTGCTTCTTCTCCTTATGATTGTGTAAGTTCTTCTTCTCTTGTTTATCTTTTAATGCAAGTTCTTCAACCTTGTTTCCATCTTAGAAGGCTTGTTTCCTTCATTTTTAAGTTGTTGCTCTTAAATTCTTATTCTCGGATTCACTGACCATGCTATGTTCTTTGGTCTATAACTCCTTGTGTTTATATCCAAATTGAGATCCGTTTTTTGGGTTGTAAACTAGACATCTTAAGCTTCATTTTAGACATAAGAATCAAATTTTTGGACTAAGATTTGATCATGTTATAGCCTTGTAAATCCCTGCTAAGATCTGGAAATTTTACTGCTTTCGAGTAAACTGACCTTGTTGTACTCTTTAGGGTATAACTCTCTGTGGTTATATCCGATTCAAGATCTGTTTGTTTCTGTGTAAACTAAACTTGATAATATTCATTTGGTAATTTTTTTAGAATTTTTGGATGCGTTTTGAGCCTACAGTATTCTTGTAAATTCTTGCCCAGAATCTGAAAATTTTCTGCTCTGTTTTTGAATAATCTGTTCTTGCTTCGGTTTTTGGGGTATAATGCTCTGTGGTTATATCCAAATTGTGATCCATTTATTTTTTTATAAACTAGAAATCATAGGCTTCCATTTGGTATAAGATTTGAAATTTTTGGTTATGATTTGTACCCATAACAACCTTGTTGAATTCTATGTAGAATTCTGTAAATTACTGTTACAAATTCTGCCTTGTTTCGGTTTTTGTGGAATATCTCATTGTGGTTATTTTCGATTTCAAATCCAGTTGATGTTCCAGAAACTAGACTCATTAGGCTTTGATTTGGTATATCATTTGTGGTATTTGACCAAATATTGAGCCCGGATTGGATTTTTGAAAATATGCTTGAAATCTGGAAATTTCTGAAATATGTTGTTATTCAACTCTTCCTATGTAGTCTATCCTTCCTACGTTTAAAATTATGATTTTTGTATAGTTCTTCCATTTTTTTTTTTTTTGAATTATTCTTGATAACCCTCATTTTTGGATAAAAGGGTTTTATTCTCCTTATTTCGATAAATCTTGCAATATTAATTCGTTTTCTTGATAAACATTGCTAAAATCTAAACAGGGTTTTGTGTCACCCTACATTTCTTAAGGAATGACATTTATTCATTAGGGTCTAGTGTCATGCAAGATTTGGTGTTTCTTGCATGTATAAATTTTGATTCCTTGCGATTATTATTGGGGTAAAAATATACCGTAAATATTGGTTAGGCATTTCTATAAGTATGAGAAAATAAATGTATTAAAATTTACCATGTGATCATAAGATAGTGCACACTTTAATTTATGTAATTGTGCATGTTAAGCATGATTTGAGATTTTTCTTAATCATTGAGGATTGACATGAAATTGGGATATGCATATGTGATGCATGATTATACTGATTTGCGCACCTATTATTTTGCGCGACGGCTAAGTCCGTGGGTGAGAAAGGATATCCTATGAGCGCTTGACGCGGGTGAGGTGGCCATCAACCCAGTAGGCATGGCTCAAATTGTTATTATTTGTTGATGTATTTTCATAATGCATATATATCCATGTATGGATATATATATTGGCCGTGAGAGCCTTGAGAATTATGCGAAAAAATTCCTTACTATTGGTGCATATGCATGAGCATGGAAACGAGTACATAGTATATGTAATAATCACAGAATGGGAAATTAATGTAAATGGAAAACTTATGAGTCACGTTATACTAATATCTTCTCATAGAGTTGTTTATTCTATCTTGATTATCCCTACCTTTGATTCTATATCTCCATGCTTTATAAATACACTTGCTGAGCCTTGTGGCTCACCTTGTTTACTCTCATGTCATTCTAGGTACAAGTAGAGCAGTGGTTGAGGGCGAGCCCAGTGGGGCTAAAGCCCAGGGTTAGAGGTGTACAGAGACCTTCCAAATTAGATGGTCTATGTTAGCATTTGTGATGAGGGCAAGTGTGAGGAAATTTTATGTTGTAAAATTTGTTAGTGCCCTTCTATTTCATTTTGTTTAGACTATGGTCTAAAATGTTGTAAACCTTTATGTTAGTTTCCGCTGAATTTATCTAAGGATAGTATTATGGTGTTGTATTTTATTGTTCTATATCACACTTGTGATGACCTCCTATCGGATATCCTATGCTAGCGGGACTATCTGGTAGTGGGCCACTACAGTTTTGGTATCAGAGAAACCCGGGTCGTGTGTTGGGACCGTGTACTAGCCTAAGGCTGGGGGTACTGGACCAGTGACCGTGTATTAGCCACAGGTTGGGGGTACTGGACCGGGGACACTGGACAGGGGATTATTGATAGGTTATAAGAGCAAAAGTTGGGATGAGAGGAGTCATTGTACACATAGGAATGACAAGTAGAGTTAAGGGTGTGTTTAGTGGTTTGAATGAGATTAAGCTAAGATAATGTTCAAAAGGTAATTTGATTGTGTTTGAAAATGAGGGGTTAAGTCCTTTATAGCAGTGAAGAGGTGATGAAATGGTTCGCCGAATATTGAGACCATGTATTGTCTCAAGATGTCCATAGAGAGTGAAACCCACGGAATGAGGAATGGCTCTAGCATGGAATAATATTACAGGTGATGCCTATCAGTGACGGGTTTAATGCTAGGGACCACTGAATGCAGGTGGGAGGTGGCCACTAGGTTAGCTCATGTTGAGGGACCGTGACCCTTTATATGGGATAACCAATCTACAGTGGAGACGATTAGACGCCGAAGACCTGGAGCAAACTGTAGGTTATGTCTGGACTAAGCCTGATTTCCGTTGGGACTATGGTTTGTGGTAGGGTCGCTAGCAAGGCACGATAATTTGGAAGTTGTGTAACCTGACTAAGATTGTAAATTTCTAAGCTTTGAATGAGATGCAAATTTAGACTCGATATCATTTACCTCGACGTAATTAATTATTAAAAATTGCAAGAGGTTGAGATAATTTGTTTGTGATTGATATACTATCGAGGGAAGGACAAGGGAATGAAATGTGAAAGTACTCAAAACATAACATTCATTCCATATGTTCAAATATAGTACAAGAGATCAAGCCGTACAGTCAAAAAAAAAAAAAGAAGGCAAACAATAAAAAAAAAACTGATAATGTGCCAATGCTCAAGGACGTCGGCGGTGGCCAAAGACGACTAGTCCTAACTCATCAAGGTTATCCGGGAGTGGCATCTGGCTGCTACTAGTTTCACCAGGGTGAGGTAGAGTAGCCTCAGGGAAACTAGTAGGAGGGACGTCCTCTGGAATGGTGGGAAGACCGGAGCTCCCGTTGGGATTTGGATCAGGTTGAGGAGCAAAATGTGGATGTGTAGAATAGTATGCTAACAGTGAATTCTGCAATAGAGTACGATAGGCTTGCAACTCACTAACCTGTTGCTGAAGAGCAAGAATGTAAGATACACATCCGTAGACAGGATCCTGAATCCGGGCTTGAGCTTCAAATAAGAGTGTCATAGCAGCTCCAAGCCGGTCATTTTCTGAAAGATGGGCCAGGAGGATGTAGGCATTTTTGGCACCAAAAATGCGGTGGATGGCAGCAAAATAAGTGGCTCCTTCTTCATGGCAGAAATAAGGAGCAAAGATGCAGTGTGGAGTACACCGTCTCTTAAGGAATCGACAGGCACCGCATCGAAACGGGTTGAACCTTGGCATGATAGATCTAGGTTTTGGCTAGATCAAAGCAAATCAGATATGGGTTAGATCTAATCAGATAAGTCAAATTAGATATGGGTTAGATCTAATGGGTCAAACCTGAAGCCGATTGAGTCGGTCGGGTCGGGTCGGGCTGGGTCGGGTCGGGTCAGGCCGATTGGGTCGGATCGACCCAGATCTGGCAGCAGTTGCAGAGGTGACGAGGGTCGCTGTGGCGACTGAGGGAAGCTGAGAGAGAGTCGGCAACTATGCGAGGGAGTAAGCAGTGGCTACGGCGTGGCCGGATCTGGCCGACGCGAGGGCCGATTGGGCCTTCGAAGATGACGATCGACGACTGGGGGCGCGGTGAAGCCGCACGGTGGCTCGCGGTCGATGGTGGAGTAGGCGCCGGCAGCGGTTGCAGAAGAGGCAGCGGCGATCGTCGGGGGTGGCAGCAACGCTGGAAGGCGGCGACGACCGATAGCTGTTCGCACGCGGGATTTACAGAAGAGAAATGAAGAAGGAAGAAGAAGAGTTTTCGGGAGAAGAAGAGAGGAAGGAAGAAATGGGAAAAGAATAAAGCAAAATATATATATATATATATATTTATAATTATAATTATAAGTATATTTATATATATATAAAAAAAACCAAAAAATCCTGAAAAATGTGGGAGAACCTTAAATATATATATATAGGAAATGGAGATTTTCTAATATTCCAGAGATTTTGGCCAAAAATATATATATATATATATATTGGCACGTGTTTTGAGGTAGTGCACGAAAATCGAGATGGTGCGCAGGGATTGAGGTAATGCCCGAGAATCAAGGATTTGCACACATTTCGATGCTTAGAGCACGCATATTAAGAAAGTCTGAGAGGGTAAGTCAATGGTGCTTTGAGGGTTGAGATGAAGTGACTTGTACAAATTTTGAAGTTGGCACGCAAATTGAGACGATGCACTTATTTCAAGGTAAGATGCGAATATCGTGGTAATCCCAATAAATGGGAGAATATGGAGATTGTAGCTTAAGCGAAGATGATTGAGGCTAGGTTAGTAATCTTAGCTAAAAAAGTCGTTACAAGGATGTTGGTGTAACCATGATAACTTGAGGTGGTGGATGTGGGACCAAAGGCTAGAAGTCATGTTGTGGGTGTGATGTAAGCAATGACGGACCCGAGCCATGCTGTTGAGAACTCGTATTGGGACCGAGTGTGTCCTTGTGGGAGCAGCCCAATTGTGAGACTAGGTGTCGACCCACCGGGTGCATAAGGACAACAAAGTGACTGTGCAAATGGGCAGGGAACGAAGACCTGTGGTAAGCATGGTAAGCGTGGTGAGGATTGTGGTTAAAGGTTCCACAACCAGATGGTGAAATGGTAGGACCACTCACTCATTATAGGGTTTGACAACCAAGAGAAAGCCAAGCAAGGTAGAATTGAGGACCGGGTGCAACCTATTCCAGAGGGGTTGCCTAATGAAAATTCTTAGGTAGGGGAAGTGACCCTAGTTGGCAAGTGACATCGGGTAGTAAGAAAAGTCTCATTATCCTTGTAGAACATGAAATAATTCCTAGTTAGGAGAGTGGTGTGGTGAATATCTTGTTAAGCTCGAGGTATGGACTAGGGTAATGCCATGATAGGTGTGTGCTGATTTGGAGTCTTAGGGAAACTCAATCCTCACTATATCGGGCCGTTTGAGATTTTGGAGAGAGTAGATCCTTGGTTTACAAGTTAACGTTACTTCCTCAGTTGTTGGGGGTGCACAATGTTTTTCATGTATCTATATTGAGGAAATATGTGTCAAACCCCCAACATATGATAGATTATCGAGCTTTAAAGGTTAGAGAGGATGCTTCATATGAAGAAATGCCTGTTAGTATTTTGGAGCGAAAAGAAAAAGTGTTGCGAAATCGGTCAATTCCGTTTGTTAAAGTCTAGTGGCAACGTCATTCTCCAGATGAGGCTACTTAGGAGCTCGAGAATGAGATGATACGTCTCTTTCCCTGGCTATTTGACTGACTAGGTATGAATTTGGGGGACCAAATTCCCTTAAGGGGGGAGAAACTGTAACAACCCGTTAGTGGGTCTACGTGTTATGGGTATTTTAGTTTGCACATTAGAGTTGTTGCCTTTATTAATTAATTGTTAAAAATATTATATGAGTTGGTAATGGGGGTAAATTAATGAAAATAATATTTGGTGTGAAAAAGTCTCAAAGTTGTGGGCTAAATAGGTTTGGGCCTTATTTGAATTAGACCATTGATAAATAATTAAATCTTAAGTGTAAATGAATTGAGTTGAATCCAAATCTCAAGAAAAGTCCATTGGGCCTTAGTTGGATTGGGCTATATATTTTGACTTGGGCTTGGGCCATGGGCATAGAGAATGGTATCTTAATTAAAAAAAAAAATTAAGAGAACGGTTATGACCAAAATGGGTAAGAGATATGTGAATTGTGTGTGTTAGTATGAGGGGCAAATTAGAGAAAATTAAAAGGGAGATGGATTGAACGAAGTTGGGAGACAAGTCTCCCACATTTTTTCCCTCCTTTTCTTCTTCTTACTTTCTTGTTCCCTTCTTCTTCTCCCTCTCCCGATTGTCTCTTCTTCCTCCATTGTTCTTCTTCATTAGAGCTTCAAGTGGAGAATTTCAAATTTGAAGGGTGTCTTCATGTCTTTGGATTTTGCAACCATCTAAGGCAAGTTCCCTTCCTTCTTGTTTCATACACAAGATCTTCTTCTTCTGCTTCTTCTCCTTATGATTGTGTAAGTTCTTCTTCTCTTGTTTATCTTTTAATGCAAGTTCTTCAACCTTGTTTCCATCTTAGAAGGCTTGTTTCCTTCATTTTTAAGTTGTTGCTCTTAAATTCTTATTCTCGGATTCACTGACCATGCTATGTTCTTTGGTTTATAACTCCATGTGTTTATATCCAAATTGAGATCCGTTTTTCAGGTTGTAAACTAGACATATTAAGCTTCATTTTAGACACAAGAATCGAATTTTTTGACTAAGATTTTATCATGTTATAGCCTTGTAAATCCCTGCTAAGATCTGGAAATTTTACTGCTTTCGAGTAAACTGACCTTGTTGTACTCTTTAGGGTATAACTCTCTGTGGTTATATCCGATTCAAGATCCATTTATTTCTGTGTAAACTAGACTTGATAATATTCATTTGGTAATTTTTTTAGAATTTTTGGATGTGTTTTGAGCCTACAGTATCCTTGTAAATTCTTGTCCAGAATCTGGAAATTTTCTGCTCTGTTTTTGAATAATCTGTTCTTGCTTCGGTTTTTAGGGTATAATGCTCTGTGGTTATATCCAAATTGTGATCCATTTATTTTTCTATAAACTAGAAATCATAGGCTTCGATTCGGTATAAGATTTGAAATTTTTGGTTATGATTTGTACCCATAACAACCTTGTTGAATTCTATGTAGAATTCTGTAAATTACTGTTACAAATTCTGCCTTGTTTCGGTTTTTGTAGAATATCTCATTGTGGTTATTTCCGATTTCAAATCCAGTTGATGTTCCAGAAACTAGACTCATTAGGCTTTGATTTGGTATATCATTTGTGGTATTTGACCAAATATTGAGCCCGGATTGGATTTTTGAAAATATGCTTGAAATCTGGAAATTTCTAAAATATGTTGTTATTCAACTCTTCCTATGTAGTCTATCCTTCCTACGTTTAAAATTATGATTTTTGTATAGTTCTTCCATTTTTTTTTTTGAATTATTCTTGATAACCCTCATTTTTGGATAAAAGGGTTTTATTCTCCTTATTTCGATAAATCTTGCAATATTAATTTGTTTTCTTGATGAACATTGCTAAAATCTAAATAGGGTTTTGTGTTACCCTACATTTCTTAAGGAATGACATTTATTCATTAGGGTCTAGTGTCATGCAAGATTTGGTGTTTCTTGCATGTATAAATTTTGATTCCTTGCGATTATTATTGGGGTAAAAATATACCGTAAATATTGGTTAGGCATTTCTATAAGTATGAGTAAATAAATGTATTAAAATTTACCATGTGATCATAAGATAGTGCACACTTTAATTTATGTAATTGTGCATGTTAAGCATGATTTGAGATTTTTCTTAATCATTGAGGATTGACAAGAAATTGGGATATGCATATGTGATGCATGATTATACTGATTTGGGCACCTATTATTTTGCGCAACGGCTAAGTCCGTGGGTGAGAAAGGATATCCTATGAGAGCTTGACGCGGGTGAGGTGGCCATCAATCCAGTAGGCGTGGCTCAAATTGTTATTATTTGTTGATGTATTTTCATGATGCATATATATTCATGTATGGATATATATATTGGTCGTGAGAGCCTTGAGAATTATGCGGAAAAATTCCTTACTATTGGTGCATATGCATGAGCATGGAAACGAGTACATAGTATATGTAATAATCACAGCATGGGAAATTAATGTAAATGGAAAACTTATGAGTCACGTTATACTAATATCTTCTCATAGAGTTGTTTATTCTATCTTGATTATCCCTGCCTTTGATTATATATCTCCATGCTTTATAAATACACTTGCTGAGCCTTGTGGCTCACCTTGTTTACTCTCATGTCATGCCAGGTACATGTAGAGCAGTAGTTGAGGGCAAGCCCAGTGGGGCTAAAGCCCAGGGTTAGAGGTGTACAGAGACCTTCCAAATTAGATGGTCTATGTTAGCATTTGTGATGAGGGCAAGTGTGAGGAAATTTTATGTTGTAAAATTTGTTAGTGCCCTTGTATTTCATTTTGTTTAGACTATGGTCTAAGATGTTGTAAACCTTTATGTTAGCTTCCGTTGAATTTATCTAAGGATAGTATTATGGTGTTGTATGTTATTGTTCTATATCACACTTGTGATGACCTCCTATCAGATATTATATGCTAGCGGGACTATCCGGTAGTGGGCCACTACAACAGATGAAGGGCATTGGTTGATTGGTTAGTTAAAATTTGAAAATCAGTCGACAGATTAGTGAAAACGTATTCTGTTAGTTGAAAGATGGGAGCAAATCGATCGACATATGCAAGGCAAGCATTCTGTCGATCGACAATTTGCTAAGGAAACTGAGATTTGGTTTACTATATAATTAATTTGTGTGCATGCATAAGTGAGAAGTATTGTAGATGGAGTGGGCTTGAGCGTGCGCATGAGAGCTTGGGCGTGTTAGTTCCAAATGATAGCAAATATATTCCAAGAGGGGGTGTATTGGGATTTGTATAAATTTTCGATAATTTTAGCATCGATTTATGGCAGAGAACTATGTTTCGAAATATAAGGGTGTATGTTTCGAAATAAACCTTTCTGTTAAGTAGGTTTTGAAACCTACTTTTGAAACCTACAATATATGTTTCGAAATATACCTTTCTGATTTTGGGTGTTTCAAAACTTTTAGCTTAGGATTTCAAAGAAATGACTTTGGTAAAGATTATTTCTTCAAAAATGAGTTTACCAAAGATATTTTGTAATACCCCAAGAGCCCAGAGGAGGGTAGTATATATTGAGGATAAGTAAAGAAGGAAACAACACCAGCTGGATACTTTTTGGGCTAAATGTAAATAAAAACTCTCGGGTTAAGCGTGCTTAAGCTGGGAGCTTAAAGATGGGGGATCCCTTAGGAAGTTCGCGTAGGCCCATCAGAGTAACTTGTTCTAGTCCTTCCTATTGCTCGATGCGGGATGTTACATGCTTGAGATTAAATATAGGTTTACATATACTTATGCTTCAAAGAAAATCTGTTTTAGCTTTTGAAAATGATCCTTTTGAAAGTTTAAGCAATAAGTAGTAAGCAAACAAACCAATAAAGTGAGTGCACATGAGATTTATAGTGGTTCAGCACCCCGCCTAGTCCACTACCTTCAAGTTTTCACACCTGTAGGATTTTCAAACCCAATCACTTTCACTCGTGATCAACAACAAGAGTTTTACCACGATTCACTCTAAAACCTTATCCATAATGAGTTTTATGGCTCAACTCAAACCTTATAGCATTCAACAAGATAAATAAAATTTATCTTTACAGCCCAATGAATTTACAGCAATGAAATACCTTACCAATGGCTATACAAACCTCTTAGCTTTAGGTGAGGAGAATTGAACGATATGAAGCTTCTTGTTTTTGACTTGTCTTTCCTTTACACACCACGATGTATGTTGATCTTCTTTGAAACCTCAATCAAAATATTTTGTTCACCACTTGTGTATAATGTCTCTTGTATCTTGTGTGTATGTATTCTGATATGTATATTTCTTGTCTTCAAAACACCTTTATTTATAGAGGTTTGATTGTTTTATAACCGTTAGAGACAAGATTTAAAAGAAAGTTTTGAAACAAGGCTTACTGGTAAACTTCCACGTAGAGACAACATGAGTAGGAGACAAAGTCTTATGCTCACAATGATTTTGAATTTACCACCACTTTCAAATTTGAATTTGAATTCTCAAAGAATGGAAATTAAAAAAAAAATTCAAGGAACTTTTGGGTAAAAATAAAGTAAAAAAAAAATGTAAAGCAAAAGTATCTCAATTTTTAAGCGTTCTGCTGACAGAGTCAGAGGTTTCGAAACATATGCTCAAATCTCATAGATGTTTTGAAATGCAGCATGCATACTTAAAAAGATATTTGTAACCTATTCAAAGGAGTTTCGAAACAAGAACAGAAACATGGTTTAACAATGTTTCGAAACATGGAACATAGGTTTCGAAACATGATGCATAAACTTTAAATTTTTCAAACATTTGAATATTCGCGCCAAAACTTTTCATACATGTTTCTAAATATAAAATGTTGATTTTGAAATATGAGATTAATATAAAAGATTTTTTATTCTAAGATAGGTTTTTCATCAAACTTTTTTCTCATATATAAAAAAAATATGATACAACAGAGCACGGCTGGTAGCGAGGGTTCAAGCCTGGGGGTCAGCAGTGGTGGGATTTTTTTAACTCTTTGAAAATAATTTTTGTGTACAACATTTTTAATCAAATACAAACATAATATTTCAAATACCATCAAAAAATTTATTACAATATTTTGGGTACATTTTTAGTCAAATAAAAACATAATATTCCAAATTTCATCAAAAAATTTATCACATGATGAATTTAATTTTTGTTTTGGTGCTTAATAGAATATATAAAAGTAATTTGAAGCACCATGATCATAATAATCTCCAAATAGTTCAAAACTTTTAATACAATATCCCATACTCATGATCATGTCAGAGCCAAAATATATCATTCCAAATAATCACTAATATTATAATTCATTTAAAATGACAAAACACCAGATCAAATTCATAGCCATTCATCATATAAAAGGCATATACATTAAATTATCAACATAGGAGTAAAATATATCAATCCAAGTAAAGAGATTAAGAGAAATACTCCCCTTGAAGACGAAAACTTCCTCTTAATATGAAATGAATGAGTCATATTACTTAAGATATAATCTATCAATTTAAGAGAGATCATCACTAGAAAGACTTACATTCAAGGAATCAACCACAATTAGCATGTACTCATGTTTCATATATTCAAAGGATAAGTGTTCATTCATTATACAAAACCAAACAAGCTATGGAAAATTTCATACAAGAGACATAGATCATAGTCATTAAGGTACCTAAAAACACGACAGTCAATCCATATGTTCTACTTTTTTATAAGAGATCAAGCCATAAAATAATGTAACTACTCAAAAAGTCAAACCATAGGTACCATATCCCAAACTTAGGATTATAGCAAAGGATCATTACATATAGAGGTCTACAAGAAGCAAGATGATCATTTAATTTTTAAAAACAAAGCATATATTAGTATAATTTCTTACTCAAGCAATACACAGGGATAAATACCGATTAACCCAATAAGCATACATGTATGTCTATTATAGCCAAAAAGCAAAACAAGTTTGGCTTTTGACAATTTAGATTATAAATCACAAAATTTCTAGATATCTTCCAAGGATATAAGATTTTGCAGATCACACACAATTATAAAGCATACTCAATCAATCACACATTTTTCACAAATGTTAAGATACAATCTTTCCTAGTTCACTTCTAAAATATTCAAATATGTCCTTATTTAAGGGTTTTGTGAGTATATTCACCACTTGATGATTTGTGTCTTCAAATTTTAAATTTATGTCTGCTTTTTGTACATGATATTAAATGAAGTGATGCCTAACTTTAATGTATTCAATTTGTGCATGAAATACTTGATTTTTAGTTAAAGGTGTAGCACTTGCATTATCACATTTTATTAAAATATTTTGAAGTTTTATACCATAGTCTTCTAATTAATGTTTCATCCATGGGATTTGAGTACAAAAACTTGTAACTGCTTCATATTCAGGTTTAGTGGAAGAGAGTATAATGATATTTTGCTTTTTACTAGACCATGACACTAGAGAATTTCCTTAAAATTGATATGAGCCACTAGTACTATTTCTATCTATTTTGCATTCATCGGTGTAAGCTTCAAGATGAAATTCATTTGTTTTAAAATAAAATAATTTTAAACTAGATGATCCTTTTAGATACCTAAAAGTTCTTTTTACAGCATTGAGATGGGATTCCTTAGAATTAGATTGAAATTTAGCACATAGGCAAACACTAAACACAATGTCTAACCTACTAATTGTCAAATATAGCAATGCTCCAATCATACTTCTATATAATTTGTTGCCCTATCTCATCTTTGTCTAGATATGATGAACTACTCATTGGAGTGGTTATATGGTTTGCTATCTTGGACATTGAATTTCTTAAAAAAAATCTTTTATAGGTTTTTGTTGAAATATATAAATTCCCTTATCTTCTTGCTTAATTTGTAGTCCTAGAACATATTTTAATTCTCTCATCATACTTATTTCGAATTCTCCTTATATTAGATTGACAAATTGATTACATAAAGATTTATTTATAAATCCAAATATAATGTCATCTACATAAATTTGAACTAATAAAATATCCTTATTATGAGACTTAATAAGCAATGTTGTATCTCTTTATCCTTTTTTAAATCTTTCCTCTAGGAGAAATTTGCTAAGTCTTTCATACCATACCTTAGGAGCTTGTTTTAGACCATATAGTGTCTTGGTGAGTTTGAACACATGATCCTCATATTGAAGATTCTCAAAACTGGGAGGTTGTTTAACATATACCTCATCGTCTATATAACCATTCAAAAATGCACTCTTGACATCCATTTAATATAGTTTAAAATTTTTGTGGTATGAAAATGCCAACAACATTCTTTTGGTTTCCAATCTTGCTATAGGGGCATAGGTTTCATCATAATATATCACATTTTCTTGACTATACTCTTGAGATATTAATCTAACTTTGTTTCTAATGACAGTTCCACTTTCATCTATTTTATTCCTAAACACCCATTTGGTTCATATGGTTGGGTCTTGGAACTAATTGCCACATTTCATTTATTTCAAATTGATTTAGCTTTTCTTGTATGGCAATGATCCAATTTTCATATTTTAGGGTTTTCTTAATATTTTTAGGCTCTATTTAAGATAAAAGGCAGCAAATTTACACTTATTTCTAAGAGATAACCTTGTTCTAATTTTTCTAGAAGGATATTCTATGATTTCATTATCTTCTGCATATTTTCTTTCTCTTGGAAATGATGCTTCTCTTTCTTCATGAGATATATTTTCTTTATTTTGAATATTATCATTTGATGAATGTTTATGATTCAAAAAAAAATTTACTTAATTCATTTTCATATTCTTCTTGAATCTTAGGAGTGTCAATATTTGTATCATTAACTATTACTTAAATAGACTCTTCTACAGTTAGAGTTCTTTTATTAAACACTATATATGCTTTACTTTGTTTGGAATAATCCAAGAATATACCTTTATCACTCTTAGAATCAAATTTTTCTAAAATGTTTTTACCATTGTTAAGGATAAAATATGTACTATCAAAAGCATAAAAATATGAAATATTTGGTCTTCTTCCTTTCTATAATCCATATGGATTTTCTTTAGGATGGGTCTTATAGAAACCTTATTTAAGATATAGCATGCGGTGTTTACAACTTCTGCCCAAAGATTTTTTAGGAGAATTTTTGTTACACAACATGGTCCTAGCCATCTTTTGTAATGACTTATTCTTTTTCTCAACTACTTTATTTTGTTGAGGTGTCCTATTACAAGAGAAAATTATGTTCAATGTCATTATCCTCACAAAAGTATTTGAATTGATCATTTTCAAATTTTCCACTATAATCACTTCTAATTTTTTAGATATATTCACCTTTATCTTTTTTAACTCTTTTACAAAAAATTTCAAATGACTTGAATGTTTCACTTTTAGATGCAATAAATATTATCAAAGTGAATGTAGAATAGTCATCTATAATGACAAGAGTATAATATTTCCCACCTAGGTTTTGGATTCTCATAGGCTCAAAAGATCTAAATGAAGTAAGGTTAGAGGCCTAAAAGTTGAGACTTCATTTGAAGATTTAAAAGATATGCTTATTTGTTTGTCTTTCATACATGCTTTACAAATGTGACCCTTTTTTTCTCATGTTTTACCTTTAGACAATCTTTTAACAAAATCATACTTGGACAATTTGTTAACAACATTTATACTTGCATGACCTAGTTTATTATGCCACAACTAAATATTTTGAGAGATGATTGATACTAGGCATTTTTCTATACTATATAAGGATAAGTCTATACACATTTTCTATCTCCTTTTCTATAATTTTTATTTCATTTGTTTTGAAACAAGATACTTCAAATGATTTGGCATTAAAGCATACTTTATGTCCCTTTTCACACAATTGAGTTATGTTAATTAGGTTGTGCTTAAGATCACATATATCAAAGATTTGAAAATCACTCTAACTCTTCCTTAATTTTAGAGATCAATAAAAATTTTCCAAAAAAATACATAAAGGAAAACTTATAACTCAAAATCACCAAAACTTATAAAAATATGGAGAGTTTAGGAAAAGTACCACCAAGGATGAAATTTGAATATCTCTTAGTCTTGGTTGGTAAAATGAGGGGTGATCTTCTTGTTCACTTTCTCTTTCCTTCATGCTTGATTCATCCGTAAAGATTTCTCTTTGAGATTCATTTGGATGACAAGCAACATGCAAAATTAACTATCAACAAGTTTTTGGTGTCCAAACCACTTTGGGTTCACCCATGCTTGTTTAAAATTCTTCAGATAGTTTCTTATAAAACGTTTATGTTTAAAATGATACCAATAGTTAGAATGTGAAGTAAAGGATTTTTGTTTCCTAAAAATTGTTTGCTTTTTATCATTATGCACATTCTTATGAAAGTGAGAAATTTTTTGTATCAAACCAGGCTTGGAGGGTTTAGCCTGAGAAATACAAAATATCTTAGTTCCCTTAGGAATCTATTTCAAATTAGGACCACTAGTTGATTTCTTTTTAAAAGCACAACAAAATGTAATGTGACCTAACTTGCAATAATGAAAACATGTAATGTTATGAGAGGTGTATAAAGATGAGTTCTTGATTTAGCTCTTTGACTATAAGAATTTTGAACGCATTTGTCATGATCACAAGAATTTGAAATTTTCTTATTTAAAATAGGTTTCTCATTCAAACACTATTAGGTGGTTTCAGTTGGCTTTCCTTTAAATCATTTCCAATAAAAATTCCTTATTGGAAGTAGGCAAAAGTTATTTTTTTTATTTTAAAACTTCCAACTCTTTAGATAAAAAAATCAAGTTGAATTTGAAGAGATTTATTTTTCAAACACACTTTTTAAGTTGACATATAATTCATCAAAAGTATTTAGTAATTCTTTTTTTTGAAAAATCATCATCACAATCATCATTATCATTACTAACATAAGTAAAAGTAGAGGTTACCTCATCTTCTTCCTAAGCCATAAAGCACAAGATGGGATTTTAGCTTTCTTCCTCCTTTCTTTGTTGATGATTCAAAGGATTTTTAACCTATAAATTTTCATCAACATGCTCACAACATTTGTTAGTAAGATAAATTGAATCAAGAGCATTCAATATATTTTTAGCATTTGAACACAGAAATTTTTGTATAAAAATAGTTTTTATCATCGTCACTCCAAATGAGTTTGGTTTTGGAACAAATAATTTTTTCCACAAACTAAAATCAGTGGACTTCATGAAAACACAAATTCTTATGCTCTAAGATTCATAGTATAAGCCATCAAAATAATATATCATATCAATAGGATAACATTCCTTAAACATTGAAACCTTCATGAATGCCATGGATCTCTCCTTAGGTTGTTAGAGTTTAAAACAAAGAGTTAGGCTCTGATACTAATTGTTAGGTTTTAAAAAATGGCACCAAAACTAAGATGAGCGTGAAATGGGTTATTTAAAAATTTAATTAAATTTTAAATCTTTTTTTATGAAAAGTGTGACTTTAATGTAAGTAAGGAATTATTTGGCATAATAAATAAAACAAGAACAAGAACAAAAAGAAAGATATAAGTAATTTATTGTGGTTCGGTTTAAATCAAACCTAATCCACTCCTTTAGCTCCTCACTAA
This sequence comes from Diospyros kaki, assembly GCA_036245055.1. NCBI lineage: Eukaryota > Viridiplantae > Streptophyta > Magnoliopsida > Ericales > Ebenaceae > Diospyros > Diospyros kaki. The sequence continues at coordinate 780,821 of BSEG01000016.1, read as the reverse complement.
TGATTTTTCAACCAATTCACTATAGTTCTCCTATTTCTCTGGATAAGCCCTCTAACAACAAGTTAGAAATTTACAACCTCTTATTTAGACAAATAAGCCCTTTAACAATAAATTAGGAATCACAATCCTCCTATAGGCAATGTAAACCCTCTAGCAAACTAGCTAGACAATACAATCTCCGACAATCAGTGTAGGCCCTCTACCTAGACAAGCTAGGTAAATGGAGAATGATACAAAACAAAAGAGAATTTGAGAGGCAAAACTCCCATTTACAAATTCTCTAAAAATGAAACGAGACTTGAAACAAATAAATACAATGAAACAATAAAGCCTTAAGAGAGAAAAATGACAAAACAATTGAGCACTCAAAGGATAGAGCACTTGAAAGCTTGCAATTAATTCTCTTGGTGAGATTGAATTATTCATTTTCCATCTATTTATAGAGCTTCACGACTCCTTTCAAAAATCTTATCGTTGATAGTGGGAGGAGCACTTTGGATGAATGAAAAAACTAGTCGTTGGAGGTTCTTGCAATAGAAATGATCGACAGATGAAAAGTATCGGTCAACTGGTTAGTTAAAATTTAAAAATCAATCAATAAATTAATGAAAACGCATTCTGTCGGTTAACAGATGAGAGCAAATCGATCGACAGATGTAATGCAAACATTCTGTCGATTGACATATTGGAACAAACGATTGACAATTTGCTAAGGAAACTGGAATTCAGTTTACTATATAATTAATTTGTGCGCATACATAAGTGAGAAATGTTATAGATGAAGTGGGCTTAAGCACACACATAGGAGTCTTGGTGTGGCTAATGGTGAGGGTTCAAGTTTAGGGGTTAGCAGGGTTGGGATTTTTTTAAAGCTCTTTGAAAATAATTTTTTTGTACAACATTTTTAATCAAATACAATCATAATATTTCAAATACCATCAAAACATTTATCACAATATTTTTGGTACGTTTGTAATCAAATAAAAACATAATATTCCAAATTCCATCAAAAAATTTATCACATGATGAATATGAATTTAATGATTAATAGAATATATAAAAAAAATTGAAGCATCAAGTTAATAACTATTAACAAAATAATTTTATCATCAAAATATAATTTATTTTTATCATCAAAATCATATCAAAGTTAAAACATCAATCTATCAATAACATACTTTAGTCGATCGATTCTAAGTTGACAAGTCTTTAGAACTAGTCAACAGCTAGTATCTTGCCCTTGAAAATTTTACTCTAATTTGACCAATAGTTCAACAACATTTTAGCATATTTGTTTAAATCAAAATATAAGTTATTTCAAATCTCCATTTATATATATATATAAAAAAAAATTATAGTTAATTTGATTCAATTCTAATTCAACAACACATTTGAAATTGTTTTTTGTTTGAAAACTATATACTTGACTTATGACTTAGGGTATAAATCAATTTTATTTTTCATCATCAAAACTAAATACAAGAGTAAAATATCATAAAACACATTAAGGTAGGAGTTCATTTTGCTACATCAATAGAGGTACAAGATAAAACAAATTAAGATACAATCGCAACCAATATTAAAGTATTATGTATAAATTGAAGTGATTATAAAAGTATGATTAAATAAAAAATTAACAAAAAATTCAAGATAAATCAAGTGATTAGGCCGATTTAATATGCCTTTTTTGGACATTTTGTCTAGGGAGGAAAATGGTTTCTTAATTAATATATTTTACATTAATTTTAATATATATTTAAATAAGTTTTATGTATATATATATATCTTTTTATAATAAATTTTTATATATATATTTTAATTTAAAATAAAATTAATAAGATGTTCCTCTTTTGGTCGATTAACCATATATCAAACTTGACTATGTTAAATCGGTAAAATCATCAAATAAATATGTTTATGTTACTTTTTTAATGGAGTGATCCATTAATATTTATGAAAAAATATGTTTATGACAGTTATACTGAATATATTTTATTTTCAGAGACACGATATATTTATTATATTTTTATAATATTTTTTGAATGATTATTATAACTGTCATCGTATATTCATTCATTCATATCGTATATTCATTCATTCATATAATAATAGCATGATGAAGTGAGATTATTTGGGCCGTTGGGTCCAAAAAGGGGCCCAATGAATTCTTTCTTTCCCAAACATTTGGGAATTTGGCGCCAAATCAAGGCGACGGGAAAGCGAAACGAAAATCAAATTGGGAGACTTGGAACTTGGAAGCAGATCACAGGAAAATGAATTCAAGAGGTCCGCCAGTTAGGGTTTTGGGGCAGCGATCTATAACTTCGACGCTCCTCTTTCGCACTTCGACTCCCAACCAGTGAGCAGATTACTGTATTTCCACGTTGTCATTCAATGCCCGTATTTTGATTGATTTTGGTGTTGTACTCTTTGTGGTTTTTTCCATCTTTCTGTGCACCAATCAGGTCAGGCGTTTGTAAAGAGAACGCTAAGGTTAAAGTTCCCAACAAAGGCTCAGGCGTTTCGCTCTCGGACTTCCTCAATCGTAAGCTGCACAGGAGTTCTGTCTTGCCAAGTTCATCTCAGGTATGGTCTTGCCTGTGATTGTAAAGTGTCGGAAAGTTGAAATGGAGTTTAGGATCTCATTCTTTTACTTAATATGCGGGCTTCCGAGAAACGGAAAAATCGACTAGGGATTTAAGTAGTTGGCATTAAACACACTTAGCGGAGGCAGTAAAGTGTAGACATTCTAGCGTTTCCTTGGCTGCCAAACAGCGGGTCTGTGGGTAACTACACTTCGTACCAAAATTTGAAGCGAATTTGTTAAAATTTTGGCTTAAAAAGTGAAGGGTTGCTTTTTTGTTTGTTTCTGTCAGGGAAAGGAGGAGAATCACTTCTTGTCACCCGTGGAACATAAGGATTTGAGTGGGTCAAATGAAAGAAAAAATGAGACTAAGAAAAGAGTTGAAGCAGAGGTGAAGCCTGTTCTTGATGAAGTTTTTGAACAGTTCAAGTGGACCAGAAAAGTGGGCGAAGATTGTATTGGTTCATGTGCCATTAATGATGTTGGAAATGCTGGCATAGATGATATCCAAAACCAAGCATCCAGGAAAAGGAAAAGCCCATTTTCAGGTTTGTCATCTAACCGATTGATTGGTTTATGAATTGTTGAATGTGTGTGTGTGTGTCATCCAACTTCTTGCTAGTCTAGCTTGAAGCACAGTCCACGAACTAGTAGAAAATTCATACTTTGAATGTGACATATTGTCACTAGAAACTTAATTCTGACATATCATGTATTACCCTTTTTACTCCCCACCTTTTCATGTGTTTCAAAGGTGAAGATGGGAAACAATCTGCTCGAAAACATTTGGTTGTTCTTGGAGGTGATCCACAAACCACTCGTCCAATAGCCAAGCGAAAAGAGAAAAAAGAGAGTTTAATTGCAAACAAGAAACCAAAACATCTTTTCAACCATTGTGAGTATGCTATTTATAAGTGACAAACTACCTTGATGGTTTCTTGCATTTAGATAATCTGTGAATATTTTGTATTATAAATTCCTTGTTTGTGCTCGAGATTATAAGTGTTGGTTTTGTGGCTTGCTTAACAGATGCAAATGGATGTGGCTGGTGGGACTGTGACATGGAAGGTGTCGATAATGAAGAAGTGGGCTGCAGTGAAGTCTGGGAAGGGATAGGTTCTGCCACATTGGGGGAACTGGAGTGGCATTGATTTAAATCATCCTCCACAAGTATCATCGTTGATTTAGCTTCTCAGTATGTCTCCTTGTTTTGAGCTAGGAAAGCAAAATATTTCAGAATCCACCCACCCTCTTACAGAACCTGGGAAAAAAAAGGTGGACTTTAAAGATTATATTAGCAAAACCTTTTATCCCACTGATGTGGCTTGTACAAGACATTCTGCCAATCAATGTTTCCTTGCTATCTTTTGCAATTTATTTGGTTGATGGATGAGAATATGTCTTAGATGCGTCCAATTGAACAACAGTCTGGGGAATTAAAATGTTGAAAGAATTCTTAGGCACGACCATCCTATTGTGAACTTATAGTATATATTTCTTCACGGAAAATCGTAGGATGTCTTGAACAAATGAAGTTGAGAAGATGATGATTCAGCTTTCTTTAAAAACTCCCTTTCCTTTCCCTAAGGAAAAGTTAAAGAGCAAAAGTTGAGTTCCTCCATTTTCTTCTGCTAACGGTATGGGTTGTATTATTGTGATATGGGATGCCACTGTTTTTTAAGGCTGAGTTTGGAGGTAAATCCTAACTGGATTGCGATTGGAAGAGAGTGGACTTTTCAACAAGTCAAATGCTTCATGGTGTGTGTATACTCTCCCTCCAGTGAACAAGTCCGTGTTTCTGGTCTGATTTGCATTCTTTTAAATCTTCTTCTTCATTTCCTTGCTGTTTGATGGGGGTTTTTACCGAAGTATTGAATTTGGATGAAGATCTAACAGATAGGGTATGTTTAGGAGAATAAGGCTGTTTAATGAGTTTGTGTTGAATTGTGAACTGGTGGATTTGCCCCTGACGGGTGGAAAGTTTACTTGTGGTGGGATCAACTCTTTGTGTAGAAGCAGGATTGACAAGATCTTGTTGCCCCCAGATTGGTTGGTCGCTTCTCTTGATTCTAAGCTTTGGTGCCCCCAAATATGGGGTAGCCTCCTGGACCATACCCCATTATTTGTTGGGCATACTTTCATTTGGGGGCTGCTTTTTTATAAGTTTTTATTTGTTAAGTCGAATTGAGATGGTTATTTCTTCATTTGCAACTATGAGAATAAAGGTTTTTGGTGAGAATACATGTCCAACGGAGCTAGAGGAGCATGAAGCAGCTATCCTACAAAGATGCGGGGGACTACCATTATCTATAGTGGTAGTTACTGGTGTTCTCACAAGTAATCGGTATGAAGCTCGCTGGTGGAAGAAAGTAACTGAGGGAGTGGAAAACTATTCTCCTAAGGCTAAAGAGCAAATAGATTACGTTATAAACCTAAGCTTCAACAATTTGCCTTACCGTGTGAAGCCATGTTTTCTATACCTAGGGGTTTTCCGTGAGGACTTAGATTCCTGTGCGGATATTGTTGCAATTGTGGGTTTCAGAAGGTTTTATACCCCGAAGTAATGGGAATAGAAGCCTGGAGGATGTCGCAGAAGATTATCTAGAGGACATAGTTGATAGGAGTTTAGTGATGGTGCTGGGGAGGAGATCAAACGGTCAGCTTAAAGCGATCCAGATTCATGACACATTGCGTGAGTTCTGCAAGAATCATGGCCGAAAGGAAAGTCTTTTTCGAGAGATAAGGACGCTTGAACAGGCAACCAATTCATCTGGAAGCCACATCATTTGACAATGACCGTCGCCATTGTGTTAATTCTTATGTTCTGGATTATGTAAAACATCAACCTGCTGGAAAGCATGTCCGCTCGCTCTTGACTTTTGCAAAGCAGGAATTGAATTTGCCCGTGGAATATCACACCTCTTTCATTCCTAAAACCTGCGAACTGCTGAGGGTGTTGGAGGTTAGAAAGATCAGGTTGAGTCGTTTCCCCTCTCAAGTTTTTAACCTGTATCTTTTGAAGAATATTGCCATCACTTGCGATCTCAAGATCCTTCCTAAAGAAATATCAAACCTGTGGAATCTGCAAACTCTTATTGTTAACACTTCAGCGCCGAACCTTGATATAAAAGCCGACATGTGGAAGATGGCACGATTGAGGCATCTATACACGAATGTGTCCACATCTTTGCTGGCAAAGACCAAGGCAGATTCCTCAATTAATGCAAATATATCTCAAAAGGGCTGTTTTTATTGCTGCTCTCGTTTGTTTCTTGGATTTACGGGCTGCATGTAGAAGGCCGGGCGTGGATAATGCTTTCAGGGCTAAGTGGGTCTGGGAGGAATAATAATGCTATGGTCCACTTGGTATATATCCCAGCGAAGAAGTGCCTTTTCGGGCAGATGCTATATCCATGATGAAGTGGAAAACACGTTTTGATGTTCTTCCGTGGTATATCTAATTGGGGGAATGTTTGGGACTGTTTGGGGAGGATGAGATCTGCATATGTTCATTTGCGGATACTGCTCTCTCGTGGTTAATAGAATTTTGTATCTATTTACCTGAAAAATGAAAGATTTTACACTTTACGTTATATGTTTTGTCGGCCTGGAGAGTGGAGGCCATAGCATTATTCATTGATGTCTTTGTCACTTACAAGCCACGGACAAAAACAAGAGTGGGGTGAGAGAGGCTCGAACTCTCGACCTCAGGATTACTCTTAGAGCTATGAGACCTACGCGCTAGCCAACTGCGCCACCACCCCCCGGTTGACATCCCCATCAATTTCAATATTCATCTTCTCAACTATAGAACATAAAAATGGAAAAGTTTACTCTATGTCAAGAGGCCAACTTAAGTTAAGAGCTCCAAGATAAAAGAAGACCGACCTAACAGGATATTGGAGTGCTTTAGAATTTCTCAATCTAGAATTGTTATTTTACTTTATCTAAATACATATTATCTTATCTGATCATGTTATTTCATCTTGACTATTTTTTTAGTATAAATCACTTATACAAAAGCATAATATATAGTAAGTGAGATATGTCATTGATTACGTTCTTATTACATAATTTTAAATATGATGACTAATTTAAATGTGAATAAAATTTATTATCCTTTTTTTTCTTACAAAAATAATTTACCCACAACAACTTAAATTTAAAAATTAACAAGACAATCTTAAATTTAAGAAATAGATAAAATTTTACTAATGAATTATGAACCATGATTAACTTTCTAACTCTCATCATAAATCAACTTCAATCTCTAATCTTTCATTCACAGGGGACCATATATTCATAAATGACGAAAATTCCGATTGCAGTCTAAATAATTAGCTTTGTTTGTAAGAAGGGATACAAGAAATAATAATAGGTACTTGTACAAAACTCACAAAAAACGAAAGCTAGTAATGAAGAGAAGACGACCCAAAATTTTGTTTAAAAAAAAGGAGTGCATTTCACTCATTAACCTAATTAATTTTCTCTTAAATACCATTATTCATTTAATTTTCATAATTTAGATTTTTTTTTTTTTGTGTTTTTGTTTAGTCTAGATTGAGATTAAAATTTATAAGAATCTCAGATTGAATATTAGGGTGTTAACGGAAATTTAAATATTTTTATTTTTTAGATAATATATTATTTTTTTACTTGTGTCGACAACGTAGAAATAAAAAAAAAAATCTGAGAGCATGAGAGGAAACTCTGTGGCAATCAAACACGTGTCCACACAACATCGCCAAAAAATTCTACGTTTGCGGTTAGCTTTGTTGGGTTTGTGAATATTAATATTAAGAAAATGCTATTGGTATACCTTTGTGTATACCTTAGACTACACAAAGGTGTGCTAATGACAAAAATATCCCTCATAAGACACATAGAGGCAAAGGATATTTTATTTATAATACATTTTTATGTAGTTCAAGATGTACAAAAATGATGTACATATAGCATGATTCTAAATCATTTGGTTGTCCCTAATATGTAGGTAAATTAAATCCACATATAGGGCATTAGACACGTGTTGCCTTATTAATTGCGGTTCCTTTTCCATATTTATGAACGACCAAGGTGATACTTCGTGATAAATTTATATTTTCGTCCATCTACTTTTATGAACTTTTTTGTGTTTATTTAAATTTTTTTGTTATTCAAACTATAAATTTGAATCATATTTTTTAAATTAATTTATTTATTATACTTTAAATCGGTAATTAAATTTTTTATTATTTTAATTATAATATTAAATCTATATCTTTGAATCAATTAAATTCTCGAACTTGATAATCTACATTCTGTAACGTGTATTTTATCATTTCATTTTACTTTTTTTTACACATTAAAATATAAAAATTAAATTAATTAAAAGATACTAAGAGTATAATAAAAATAATAAAATATTTAAATTATCATAAGAAATAAATATCAAATATTTAAATTAAATTAACTCAAAAATTATGTTCATAAATGTAATTAAAATAATAAAAAATTAAATAACTACAAAAAAAAGATATAAAAATATAACAACAAAAATACATATTTGTCCGTAATGCTTTTGTTCAAGCATTGGCACCCTGTCATCTCAAAGAATGAGAATTAACTGATAAAGAGAATATGATTGGGATTAGAATGGGATTGTTGCGGCTGCCTGCACAAACTGGGAAGGAATATATTCTTTTGGGTATATATTGCGTAAGATAGTTTTGGCATGTGATAATTATTTATAGCATCTGTACTATTATGATGTCTCATTGTGATTTAAAAATTAAATTAAGGGACATACTTTTGTTCTGATCAATGGATTATGATATTTGTTTTTAGAAGATTAATATTTTAAAAAGAAATCATGCAAAACATTGGAATATTATTTAAGTCGAAGAATCTGTGTTTATGTTTATTTACAAAAATATTGTATTATTTATATAAGTTAAACTTTTATCGATAAACAAGATACTTGACATAATCATCCTCTAAGTTAATAGATGAGACTTTTAATATCTTTCGTCTCTAAATTTTTAGAAATCGTATAATTAAATATATAAAATGCATATAACACATTTTAAGACATTCGAGCAATAGAAATGAGATTATAACAATATTTAATAAGTATAACACGTGTTATACGATAATTAACTCTTATAAAAAAGAAGTTATAAAGTTCCATCAACAAGGCAAAATCAACATAAAAAATCTTAAAAATCCATTTGAATTAATATGGTTAGGTTGTGTTAAAATTTAAATTTAATTTTACTTTGAGTTTGGTTGACACTCATATGATAACATTGGGTTTACAAATCCCATCACCACCCATAACATTTTGTATTTTAAAATTTGATTAAATTATATCCACGCCCTTAAAATTTTAATAAATTACATTACTCATCTCTTACATTTTTAAAATTACAATGAGCTGAAATTTGAAAAAATATATGTAAATGCAAAAAAAGTCAAGTCCATCTAATAAAATAACATGGACGGACAGGAGGTGTAATTTTTTTTAAAGATTAAGGAATATTTCATACATAAATATCAAATTTCAAGAGGGAAGCGTACAATATATTATTTTAGTATTTAGGCGTAAAAAGAATTTTGATTTTGCAAAATTTATAGGCTTCTGGAAACGTGGTGACTGCTCTGTCACGCGGCTGACTCTGTCACCGATTCCCGATTTGTTACTTTTTCCGGTGGGCCGGGTCGTCGGTGGATCCAATTGAGTCCAATTTGATGGCCGTTGAATTTTCACTCTCTCTCTCTCTCTGTGGGGTCTACAGGTCCAAAATCATTAAAATCGCCGCGCTGTTTCCATCTCCCAAATCTCACCACCCACCCGCTGATCATCCAATCTCAACCCTCAACCCACCAGCTTCAGTCAATGGGGCCCACGGGCTCTTTGGCAAAAATTCAACCATTTGTAACTTTATATATATATATATATATATATATACTCAGTGTTCACACACATGTTTATTAGCTTTTATGACCTTAAAAGTATTTATTAAACAGTGATGTATTTTTATAAAATAAAATTTATCAGGGAAAACTTAATAAATTTAAAATTTAAAAAATGTTATATTTATAATATTAATATAAATTTAGGATGAAAGTAAAATAAAATCTATGATTAAATATTTAAAATTTAAAATTGATTGGAATTGATGCATTATTTATGAAATTAGGTATAATTTAATTTATAATTATATTTTAAAAATAAGAAGGAACAACGCTTAATAAAGAAAATTCTATTAAGCTTTTTGTGACGATGTTATTAAGCTCAAATTTAAGATTTAATACTTAACATTTTAGTTATTATCTATCATTAAACCCATCATTCCAATGATTAACCAACAAAAATTGGAGTTGGGGCGTGTTTGGCTGGATCTTACTAATATAACAGCGCATGGAAAGTAGAGCATGTAAAGGCAAAAGGCGCAGCACAAACAGTCTGACTGACTCGTCGCAAGCGTCTTCTCCATCTGGTTCAACACGAGAACAAAAAAAAAACCAGAAAGAAAAGTCCTCTCTCTCTCTCTCTCTCTCTCTCTCTCTCTCTCTCTCTCTCTCTCTCTATATCTATACATACATACATACAGGTTGAGAGGAAAACTCGTGTCAGCACTTGGCAATCGCAGAGCGGCGTTTCGCAGAGTTCCAATTCTCCAGGCGGCGGATCCTCTGCTCGCCACGCCGACGCTGAGCGCTCTCTCTCTCTCTGTACTCATCGCCATTCGGAGCGGAGGCATCTGAAAGCAGTTAAAAGGCCAAACTAAGATTCGGTATCTTTTAAGTCGTTCTGATTCTGATTTGACAGCTCCAAACCCCCGATAAACCAGATCAGACTTGTAGTGGCGGGGGCGAGGGCGGGGGGGCTCGGTTTTTCCTATTTTCTCAAGCGTTTGGAGTCTCTGTGTGCTACTGTTCACCTGATTCCTGCCTTCAATACCCTAGGCGTTAGATTTTTTTGAAGTTTCTTCTCCTTGGCAGTTTGGAGAAAGTTGTTGAAGCTCTGTCGGGGATTTCGTTGAATGATCGTCACAGCTACGTGGCATTTCTAGGCGCAGAAAGGTTCGGTTTTAGAAGGACGCTTAAAAGCTTTGTTTTTAGGAGGATTAGACTCTAAGCTCGCTTTCGAGGTGGAATTTGAACTTTGTTTGAAGCTGAAGGCACTTCTCAGCTGTGTATTTATATGTAGTTGTCCATAGAAGTTTGGATTTATAGAGGAACATGGTTGATGAACAGGGGGGCCTGTAAAGATTTGGAAGTTTCAGGATTTGAGGGCTTTGAGTTTTACAGGGGGAGACGCAATTTGGGTTGTCGATATATAGAGATATAGATTTATAATTAGTCGACATGGTTACTGGAAATCTATTCCACTTTAGGAAGAACTCTTGGCCACCAGAGGAATATATCAGCAGAAACACTTTACACTTGGTAAGCATTTAAATATCTATGAGCTTTTGTATATGTATGTAGGAATTGACTGCTGCAATTGAAAGGGCCTTTATATCTGGTTTTACATAATACATTTAGGCAGAATCAGTTATGAATTCTACACCATTCCGAATGAATCATTACTATTGCTACTTTAAATTTTTAAATTTTTAGGTTCTGCAGAGAGTTCAACAAAGATGCTATTGTCGTCATCTTTTAGTTATTAATTTTGTTCAGCTGTCCTTTTGGAGGCGTTTTTGTCTTCTTTTGGTTGCTGCAAATTGAGATTTTGTAGTCCTGTTGATTCAAATGATTCTCGGCGCTTGAGTTAATTGTTTATGATTCCTGCAACAACTCCTGTTTCTTCTTTTTCTGTTTCTTGTGTTTCTAAAATACGCTTAATGTCATAATTTACAACAGATACTTGTGACAATAAAAATAATTAATTTGTTTGAGATTTGGGAAGAGGTGTTACATTTTCGCTCCTCAATCTGCTGGCCCTTTTGTTCTGTGTTGTCTGCGTCTTGATCACATCTGTGGTTGCATATGAATCCAAAATCAAGGCAATGAGTTTAGAATGGCAAGTATTGGTTGTATTTGTTTATCAAATTAGTTGGTTGAATATTTGCAACACAGATAATGTGAGCAGTTCATGTTTGATGCCTATGAGATATGTAACCTATTTCTAATAGTTTTAGTTTTGTTTGTCACATGAACTCTACTAATTCTGTCATTAAACTTTGCTTGAAGCTTGATTTTGATAGTGCTTCCCCACCAGAACAAGCTTGGAGAAGGAAATTAAACAGCCATGCAACCATTCTGAAAGAATTTAGTGTTACATTTACAGAAGCAATAAAAATGGTAATGTCCTTTACAACACAGACCAATTTGCAGGCATCAAAGATGCATGCATCCTTCATATTATATTTTTCACCAATTCTGGTTTCAGATGCGGCTTGGTTTACGTATGTGGTCCTATGTAAGGGAAGAGGCTTCCCATGGAAGGGTAACTTGCTTAACTGTTCTCATCTACAGTATAGTTTGGTTTTTCTCTACATTAGATACTTTCTCTATTTACAAATAGCAATTGTTTTCCTCTGTACCTATTCTATTTTGAGCCTTTTCTTAGATTTAACTGTTAATTACCTAATATATGCAGACGGCACCTATTAATCCTTTCAAACGGGAGAGTTGCAAGCCATCAGCAACTCAAGGGGTCCCACTTGGAGGAATGGGGTAATCACTGGGCTGATGTCAAACAGCTCTTTTTCTTTAGTATTTCTATGCATCTTATAGTGTCAATGCTTTTGATGTCACAGAAGTGGTAGCATATCCAGAGGTTTTAGAGGCGAGTTCAGGCATTGGCAAATTGTTCCTGGTAGTTGTGAGGCTTCCCCTGTCATGGCCAATCAGTTCTCTGTAAAGCTCTGCCTTTCAGCTCTTCATCTGCTAGTTGTTTGTCCTTTAGTTTAACAATATATTATACATTGTTGATATGTTTAATGCTGATTCTGCATATACCATCTGCCTGATGCTGATGTTTGTAATGCTACTGTTTATGGTCCAACATGTGTTTGTAATGCTGCTACTGTTTTATTTAGTTGTTTGGCTCTTGATTTCATCAAGGTAGTTGCGTTTTGAGTATATTAAAAATATATGTGGTCTTGTTTGTTTTTTATTTTTTCCCTGCAAGCATGGTTGGCTCTTCTCCCCTTTTATACTTTGTTCATGTTGTATTTTTATTGTATGTTTGATAATAAATTACATCTGGAACAACAACAGGTATTAGGGGTCAAATTTAAATGTGCAAACTCCTAATCCTGCATAGTGTATCAGCTTAAACAAATATAGAAATGATTTTTCTTCTATAATATAAAGTCAAAATATATGTAATTCTTCCATGACTAGTTTGATTCTTTATTTAGCACCAGCGGCGCTTCATTTTTCTTTCAGGGGTGAGAGACATATTTATAGCTGTTGTTCCAGGTAGATCAGGGCTAAGTGTAATTCTGGGTAAAAATAAGTTGATTGTTACTAGTGAGATACACCAGAACTTGATGGCTAATATGGGGTTTAGACTGGGTTGTATGCCTACATCTTATTTGAATCTCTCTCTTGGATCATCTTGGAAGGGGTCTTTGTCTGAATAGTGTTACCAAGAATTTGAGAAAGGGATGGATTGGGTTGGAGCAAGAATGGTTGTCAAAGGGAGGAAAACTTACCATCTCCAAATGCAGTTTGGTGAAACATGATACAAATTTATGCTAAAGCTTTAATATCTCTATTTTGGGCTATAATATCTCTATTTTAGTGGTAGATATCTCTATTTTAGTGGTAGATAGTTTCGTACATCATCCCAATGAGAAGTCAGGGTGCTGGTGGGTCGAAAAGAATGGGTGAACAATGCAGCTGAGACACTTGAACTAGTGTGCTGAGAAATATTAAAAGACAATTCTGTATTAAATGAGGGTGGCAACACTCTAGGAGCGTGAGTCAAAGCATATATGCATGCATTGAAGTGAGAGGATAGTGGTTTTGATTTAGTCTGGATCACCTATAAAGTGGTGTCTCAAATTTGGTCACAAAATTTACCTGCTGCTCAATTACTGAGGAGCATAGGATTTGAAAGTTTCAATATTCATGCCATTGCTTGATATTTCAATTAATTAGATTGGTATTGGTTGGTAAATTTAATTTCAATTAGTTTTTTACCTGCAGAAATTTGTTGTGGATGGTGTCTCTACTCAAATCTTAAGGGATAATGGATGTTATTATATATAATCTAAAACTGAATGTCTGGAAGAAAGCATGCCATATCTTTAAATTTAGGTTCTTTATTGTAGCTAGAATGTTGTATTTGATTTTATTTAGTTATCTTTCGCTACAGATTTTTGTATCTCGGGATGGAGGGAACAAGAGTTATGCATCAGTTCTAGCTCCAGGCCAGCATGAAGGACTAGGGTAAGGGAATATGATGTGCTTTTCTCAAAGAGATAATAAGCTTTTGTATGAAGTTTGTATTCAATGATGATTCTCAAATGCTTTAAGATTGACAAGTAATTTCTTATCTATTGACGTGTGATTCATTTTTGGGCCTATCTATGGACATTAATTGTCAACTTCAAAACATTTAATCATCATTTTATGAGAAAATGGAATTTTACACAAAACTGCATTCCAAGAGAAGATTTTGGAATCTCAAAAATGAAATTTAGAAGCAGCATTTTAACTTTATCCTATATTTTGCATCATTGTGCTACTCTTTTATATCTTCCACTCGGTATGCATATCAGCTTATTGCAGCTGTGGATCATGGTTCTAGTCATTTCAAGATTTCAGCTCTGTGCAGCAATCCTAGCATATGTGTACAAAAGTTTGAATCTACTTGTACTTCTAACTAATTTTTGAGGCTGCTGATTCCCGGTGTCAACCATGTTTAAGCTGAGGAGCCTAACTATTTCCTCCGTTGCTCCATCACAGGAGATACAGTTTATGGGAGTGGTATTTTGGCTCTGAAACTGTGATGCCTTTCTCTGCTGCATTTGTCACTTTTTCCTAGTTGCAGTGCAGTTCTATGGGGATATATTCAAATGTAATATAACTTAAAAGACAAATAGAAAGAAAACTATCAATTATGAACAGAGAAAAATCTAATTTGTAGAACTGTGTAACTTTTGTACACCATTTTGGAATTCATTTTCATGAAATCAATTTAAACTTAAAAAGGATGCAACTTACACCTTTTACCACCATTTGGTCTATTATTACACCATCCCTGCAATGATTTAATTATGAAGATGGTTCTACACTGAAATTACATGTGAGCCCATTAAACCGTGACCTCTTCTTGTGTCTTTAAGTATTCTCTTTGATATGTTGTTTCACTTGAAGTTTATGATTGTTGGTGGCAGAATGTCACCTTTTCCTGCTCCTGTTCTGTTTCAGGAAATTGGACGATCAGGGCATATCATCATGGGGTTGGAATTTGAGTGGTCAGCACTCCACATATCATGCTCTGTTCCCAAGGGCATGGACTGTATATGATGGTATCTTTCTTTTGCAAATTCACATCTTCTGAGAAATAGATATTCTGTTGCAGTAGCATTTGTTTAATGATAATTACTTTTCCTCACCAAGTAAAAAAAAAAAATCTACTTTTTCCTCCAGGTGAACCTGACCCAGAGCTAAAAATATCCTGTCGCCAAATATCGCCATTCATTCCTCATAATTATCAAGATAGTAGTCTTCCTACTGCTGTTTTTGTATATACGGTAAGCAGATTTAGCATTGCAATGTATGGCTGTTAACCAATGACCGTGATAGCTCCTTTAGAATTGTCAGATGTAGACATTGGTTAATTGCTTCTTCATTATTTACTTACTACCCACACGGAATGGTTATCAACACAAATCACTCTTTGGATGCAAAATTAATGTTTTTGGGTTATATGTAGCAGCTTGACTATTAAGACGAGACCAAAATTATTAGACTATACAAAGTCACAGGCGTACCTTTTTTGAATGAAGCTACTTGATGAACTAGTGTGATCAGTTGGTCAGTAAAACAAAATGGTGAGGAAGAGCCAGGGGGCTTTGAGATTTAGGTAATAGATCACGAGTCTTATGGAATAAAGCTATTTGTCCTGAACAAACCTCAGTTTTTTTATAGAAGTGGGTGATGAGTGGATAGATTGAAGAAAGAGGTGGAAGAGAAAGTGAGATAGATATAATAGAAAAAAAGGAATTATAGCTAATAATGGTATGGAGTATGCATCTGTACTGCTCCCCACAGAAATTTATTAATAGAATCAGATATCTTGTAGTGGAATGGATTCTCTTGTACTGCTCCAAGGAAAACTGCTTAAAAACATATAATCAGCTGCCTGTACACTTCAAATTGTTTTTCTGAAATAACAACCATTGTAATTGCTGGGACATCTAAGGCCATTTGAGATTGAGAAACAGACACGGTAATTTTTTGTACCTCCATTGGGGGATTAATTGTGTTAACACTCTTTGTGCAAGATTTTATATGAGGTCCCTTGATCCTGTAACTGGTGTCCTTAAAAATTGTTGCTGTTTCTGTTGCAGTTAGTGAATACTGGGAGGGAAAGGGCAAAAGCTAGCCTTCTTTTTACGTGGGCGGTAAGTTAGTTTTTGCTGGCAATGCTTTTCTGATACAGACATCAAGCTAAAGAAGCATGATAAGCTTTTCTGTACTCAGTCTGTCTTCTCATCTTTATTTTTCTAATTGGCTTTGGGAACAGAACTCAATTGGAGGAATCTCACACCTATCAGGAGACCATGTGAACGAACCATTCACGTCAGTATGCATGAGGCATTTTTATTGTTATTATTGTTGTTGTATAGTGGTTTCATTTGGTTTTTGACTTTTTCCTTCTCTTTTGTCTGATAGTGGTGAAGATGGAGTCTCTGGCGTACTTCTACATCACAAGCAAGTCACCAAACCCTAATAGCTATATATGACGGTTGGTTTGCATATTTCTTGGGTTATTTCAGTGTTTTATCCGTCAAAGTGAAGGCAGGGTCTTAACAGATCTTCACTCTTGATGAACATGTCTGAATCACTAGAAAGAAAAGATGTTAGTAATTAATGACTTAACTAGTATGGGTTATGGAGGTCAACGAAAATTTAATTTATTTTCCTAAGAGTCAAGGAAATGAGCGGAAAGTAAGATAGTGAAGAGTATTCTAACATTATAGAACAAATGAGTTTGGAATTCAACTTAGTGACTAATGAATATCATGTCAATTACTGGTCCTGCTACCATTTGGTGCCGGATGTGCAGTGGCATGGCCTAACTTGGCATTACTGGTTGACTGTAAAGAGAGAAAGTGAAAAGTGGAAGGAGTAGTGTGTATTTTGTGCTGATTGAGTGGTGATAATAATGATTTGAGTTTGATTAACAAAGAAAACAAGAATAAAGAATAGTAAAATGTTGAAGTTGAAATTGGATTCCAGATAGGACAGCTAGTGCTAGAATCTTAATGAAAAATACTGTGTGCTCATAGTAACTTTATGAATGAAGGTTGGGAGTTTCAAGTCATGTAACTAGACTCTTTGAAAAGTAAGGGTAAGGCTGCATACAAAAACAACCATCCCCAACCATGTAAAAGTGGGGAGACTCTTTACTTGGGATACCCTTTAACTTTAGCTTTCTGTTTTGTCTTTCAGTAGCATTAATATATTTATGAGGATTTCCAATGGCTGTCAATGCTTCCTTTTGCTATTTCCAAACTATAGGCAGCTGTTTGTGCCTCAAAATGTTTGAATTTGTTATGCTCATATCAGTAATGTCTCATCAAAACATTTAATTTCCATCTGTTAGGGCTGGTAACGCAGTAGAGCACACACTAGATAATTTACTAAAATATGTATGGCTCAAGTTTAATTTCCAAACAGAGGTTGAAAACAAGTACTGAGAGATAATTTTCTGTTTAGGGGCTACAGATCAATTTTGTTTACCATTTGAGGGGACATCAAATTATGTGGTCAAGTTTATAGGGATGTAATTCTTCTGTGCTCTTTCCTAAATGTAATTGTGTGGTCTTCAAGAGAATTTTGTGTACTGTAATTTCTAGATTATACTTCGGATTAAAAATTTAAACAAAATTATACTCCAGTGGTGGTGGAAATAGTGTGCATATGAAATTGACCCGTTGTAGCATCAGATTGAGGGAGTTATGCCATAACACTTGATCTGAAAGTATCTTGGAGTATTTTGGAATTAGGTGGCATTAGGTGACTAATAGTATTATTGTGTGCTGTTGATTGCCTATTCAAAGGTTTACCATACAGTAACAATTATGTCACATAACAGCTTAAAATTATGTCACCTTATTCCACAACTATTATTAGGTGATCATTATTTTTCAACCTTTGATTACAACCAACTAGTATTGTTCAAATATTCTCACATACATGTAATCTCTTTGTTGGGATCTAATTACATTATAGTTTGATGTTGGTTAATTTTGTAGTTCCTGTTTCTTTCTTTTCTTTTCTTTTTTTGTATGAGATCTTTCAAGAAATGTTCTAAAATATTTTCTGTGTAACTTCTGGTTTCTAGATTTTTTTAGATAGCATCACCCTATTTGGAAAATTATGACATAAACTCTTGGGCAGAGTACCAGAAACTGCTGTCTTTTTATTGGAAATTATATGTTTTGCAGATTAAATTTGGTTGTATATTTAATTCAACTGAAGTCTCCAATTTACATATTTGTTTTTGGGTTCTCACGTGTTTTTTTATTCTCATGGAACTTGTCATGGCAGACTTGATCCAACATGTCAGATACCCTTTATTATTATTTGATGTATCTGAAGTCTCCAACCCTGCTTTTTCCTTTTTATGTTCCTGAACCAGATGATATTACTTTAAATGTTGTTTGATTATAGAATTCTTAAATTTGTAACTCCATGGGAAAGGAATATTTCATTGTCTCTAACCAGAAGCCAATTTCAGGACTGCAAAAGGGAACCCTCCTGTTACTTTTGCCATTGCTGCGTGTGAAACCCAGAATGTAAATGTTACTGTTTTGCCATGCTTTGGTCTATCTGAAGGAAGCAGTGTTACTGCAAAAGATATGTGGGGTAAAATGGTGCAGGTAATAGTTTCACCATCCAGAGCTATATGACCCTCCTGCAATTTTGCCTTAACCTGATTTTTGCTGCTGTTATGAAATCACCATTGTCTTGCTGCTTTCTAAAGTGTCCAACTGATTTTAACATGGCCAATCCACTTCTTCAGTCAACCAATTGGAATTAGAAGTGCTAGTATATTTGACCACAATATGACAGCCTTATGTTTAGTGTCTATTAAGTTCTGGCATATCAACTACTATCAATGACATATGTTCCTGTGTTTGTTTCTGAAGGATGGGCACTTTGATCTGGAGAACTTTAAGACTGGTCCTAGCATGCCTTCATCACCTGGAGAAACTCTTTGTGCTGCAGTGTCTGCTTCTACATGGGTTGAACCTCATGGAAAGTGCACTGTTGCATTTGCTCTTGCATGGTCATCCCCAAAAGTAAAATTTTTGAAGGGAAAATTATACCACAGGTAATTTTATGAAGACTCATTATTTTTCCTTTACTTGCATTATATATATATGTGTGTAGGTATTTTTGAGTTTCACTGTTGAGATTAGTTCTGAAGACACATCATTAACTATGCTTATTTGCACTCTTATTCTCTTTTATTCGCCAAAAGGAAAAAGAAAAACACCACACATAGACACAGGAAAAGAAAACGAAGAGTGAACTGATTAGGGCTTCTGGCCATTATCATAAAAAGAGAAATGGATCTCCATTCTGATTACCAATAATGATGGTGTTGAAAGTTAGATGTGAGACATTAATTTTAGGCCAGAAAAGCAGATATGTAACACCTACAAGGACTGTTAGCAATATTTTATTGCTCAGATACAGGCAATTTTATTTGCTTTTGTATGTTTGTCTGATGGACCTATATACTGTGGATAAACGTTTCTTGTACATTGCTAAAATGCTGTCTAGTATGCTCAGCTTCTCAATTTTAATTTCTGTATTTCATATTGGCTCGTGTATTTATTGTAGGAGGTATGCGAAATTCTATGGCACTTCTGAAAGAGCAGCTGCAAACCTGGTTCATGATGCACTAATGAGTATGTATATCTGGATAAGATTTGACTCTTTGATTATTTTCTGTCCTGGGTCTATGACTAACTAATTAGATACCAATAGATAAGTCTGTACCATTATATCTTCAACCCCTTGTTGTTTTGAACTGTTGATCAGATTATAAACGCTGGGAAGAAGAAATTGAGAAATGGCAAGCTCCCATCCTGAGTGATGACAGGCTACCAGAATGGTATGGTCTTACAGTTTTTTGCATGGAACCAGTTTTATGATCAATAAACTCTGAGGCAAGGCCTCAGGAAACTCAATTTCCAGTTTAAATTGCTAAGACTAAATTGTCAACATTTGGGTGAGTCAGCCTTTGTTTCTCTCATAGTATAAGCTTTCCCCTTTTACACAAGATCTCGTGCTTGCACATGTATATGTACTCGTAAATACACATGCTTAATCAGACTCCATGTACTAAGACTATCCCCATTTTTACCTGCCTTTGGCCTTGTTGGACATTTTGGCTACAAAACTGGTAAGGTCCTTAGGTCTTTTGAAAGGGGCAAGTTTTGTTGATCAATAAATTTTTATAAGGCAAGTCTTGGGGAGTTTGAGTTTTTTCGGTTTAAATTTCTAGGGCGAAAGTGTCAACATTTGATGGCTCAGCCTTATTGCATCTCTCATGGGGTAACCCTTCCCCTTTTGTATGAGATCACATGCTTGCACGCTTAAATTCAGATGCTAGCATTACAAATGCTTAAGACTCGTGTCCTGAAACTGACCCCATTTTTACTTCCCTTTAGCCTTATTGGACATTTCTCCTCTGGCATCATTAGATGGTTCACATGATTTTACCTGTTAGGTAGCGCCTTTGTTCGGCTGTGGTGACGACTGAGGTTGTCCTCATTTCATACATTGCATTTATGGTTACAAGATGCATGCTTGGTTAATTGTAAGTTGCATGGTTTGTGTGGCTAAAAATGCTTATAAGCATTATCTAATGAGGTGATTTCATGTGGTAACTCTTTATCTACTTAAAAAGTAAGAAACGAAGAAGGAATGGGCAGTTTCTTAAAGACCTCTTGCTTGCTATGACGTGAATAATTTTTCTATAGAAATAGTTCTTTGGTGTGAAAACTTCTCTCTTGTTGGACCTAAAACAATTGCATTTTATGTCTGCAGGTATAAATTCACATTGTTTAATGAGCTGTACTTTTTGGTTGCTGGTGGTACGGTGTGGACAGGTATAATTTGCCATGTCATGCATTTGACATCATTGTTGGTTGCTGATAAGATTTCTGAAACAGTTGCAGGATGTAGGAGGCCAAAATTAATTTGATTTGAGATGATAAAGAAAAACATTATGGATTATGGCTTAAACAAATATTATGACCTTAATATAGGGGACTGGAGATAAATGATCCAAGTTAGGAACAAGCATTGGTTGACTTGATTGACTACCTTGTGATTTACAAAAGGCACTGAGGCCCTTTTTGTGTTAGTTTGAAGCCAGGGTGAGGTGAGTTTGAAGTCAAACGCAATAATGTAGGTGTTTGGTGCAATGCCAATTTTTCAAACTTAACTAAGTTAGGGTGAGTTTAAGGCCTCAATCTCAACCTCCTGATTTTGATGAGGTTGAGGGGAGTTGGGATGAGTTGAAGCCTTCTAATTTCTTGATTAATTTTATAATTTTAATAATATTGTTATATTATTATTATAATAGATTATCTTATATAATAACATAATCTATTATCATAACAATACATTATTGTTTGTATTATCATAATATGGTTATATTATAATATTAATAACTAAAAATCAACTCAACTTGATAAATTTACCAAACAACTTTATGTAAGGTGACTTGTTCACCTCAACTCAGTTTTGTAAACTCAATCCCAAACAAGCCTAAAACAGGTTGTGGTATCCTATGACTGGAAGAAGGAGGGTATCACAGGGCCTGATAGAGTGATATGAAGAGTGCTCATTGTTAAGATTGAAAGGGAGAGAGACAAGGTCCTCTCTCTCTCTTCTTTTCTTTTCTTTTTCTTTTTTTTGGGGGGGGTGGTGGTGGGAGGGGTTGGGGATTGGCTGCTTTAACATGAACCATGCTTTGAATTTTACCTGATTTATTCTTTTTATTTTTATAAAATAACCATATTGTAATGTTTTCTATCATTAATAAATTCTTTTTATGCCAAGCGGTCTGCACCATGACATGTTCTTTTCTTTTTTTTTGGCAGAGTTCACTGAGATGTTTTTTCACCTAATACTTTTAATTGTTGTCATTGTTTTAATATGGCTGCGAGTGCCCAAAGTGCTTGATAATGATTTTAGCAAAGTTACTTCGAGTATATAGGTCTAAACTTTGCTTAAGTATCGGAAGGTGCTTTTAAAAATAAAAAATAAAACCTTGTAGAACCGGGCTTTTATAGGATATAGGTTACTCTTGTCCCCCCAATTTTCTTCTTTCAACCTTGATTGTATTCGATTTCTGTGCAGACTCTGCCATACCTGTAGTTGATACAGGAAGTTATCAGCATCGATCAACAAGGAAGAACAGGAAAGTCAAATTAACTGAAACAAAAGTGGAATGCAAAAATGGTTTGCTTGTTGAGCATTCAACAGTTGGTACTTATGATAGCAATGCAGGAAATTGTTCAAATGATAATGACGAAAAAACTCTTACGGGGGATGAAGAAGATGAGTGCGCGATTTCTCATAGAAAAGAGGACCAGGATTGTCTATGTACTGTGTCGGGTCTGCATAGTGATGCTGATAATGTGGGTGGGTTCCTGTACTTGGAAGGTGTAGAATATATGATGTGGTGTACATACGATGTGCACTTCTATGCATCTTACGCCCTTCTTATGCTATTTCCGAAAATTGAACTCAGTATTCAACGAGACTTTGCAAAAGCTGTTTTATGTGAGGATCGGGGAAAAGTAAAGTTTCTAGCAGAGGGAAACTGTGGACTTCGCAAAGTCAGAGGAGCTGTACCTCATGATTTGGGAACTCATGATCCATGGCATGAAATGAATGCATATAATATACATGATACAAGTAAATGGAAGGATCTGAACCCAAAGTTTGTACTTCAGGTGTACAGGGATTTTGCTGCAACAGGAGATTTATCATTTGGAGCCGATGTCTGGCCTTCTGTTTGTGCTGCAATTGATTACATGGATCAATTTGATAGGGACAATGATGGCCTTATTGAGAATGATGGATTCCCAGATCAAACATATGATACTTGGACAGTTCATGGTATAAGTGCTTATTGTGGTGGTTTGTGGCTTGCTGCTCTCCAAGCTGCAGCTGCAATGGCCATTCAACTTGGTGACAGGGCCTTCGCAGAAAAATGCAAAAGTAGATTTGTAAAGGCTAAATCAGTATTTGAAGCAAAATTGTGGAATGGTTCATATTTTAACTATGACAGTGGATCAAGCAGTAACAGTAAATCCATCCAAGCTGATCAATTGGCAGGGCAATGGTACACAGCATCCTCGGGTTTGCCTGATCTATTCGATCATTTCAAGATCCGTAGTTCTCTCCAAAAAGTCTATGACTTCAATGTTATGAAAATAAAAGGAGGCAGGATGGGTGCTGTAAATGGCATGTATCCCAATGGGAAGGTGGATGAAACTTGCATGCAGTCACGTGAAATATGGACTGGAGTCACATATGGTGTGGCAGCGACCATGATCCTTGCAGGAATGGAGAATGAGGCATTCACCACTGCTGAGGGTATATTCACCGCAGGCTGGTCAGAGGAAGGATACGGGTAAGCAATATGCATGCGACAAAAGCAATATCTATGCCATTTTCATGTCTTGAATGAGGTGCTGATAGATACATGGAGAAAATTATAAAAGCTACTTGCATATCATGAAATCAGTTTTCTTACTTCTGTAACAGTTTTTACTGCACGCACACACACACACTCCTCTACCAACGGATATTTGTATTTGTATATAAATATATCCTGATATTTTTACATCAGCTACATTCTTTGTTTTTGTGGTTCTAGGATGCATTGTTCCCTCATAACTACACATTTTGGTTGGATTTTCTAGATTGGAATAATTTTTAAGATGGTAACATCGACTTTGGGTGCATTTGAGAGGGGAAAGATATATGTCATCTCCGGAGTAAGAATGCTGGACTAAGATGGTTTTCAATAACTTTCACGTTCAAATAAGTGAAAGTTGTGTGTAACGTGGCCTCCTCTTTGTTCATGCAATTATTTTCTTCTTCTTCTTCTTCTCTTCTGGGTAAAGGTTGCGTGCATTGGGTTTTCAACATAGCTTTAGCAGATCTTTTCTCATTGGTAACATCATTTGCCAGTTAGTATTTGGCGTCAAAGAATTCAGATATATAATTTCAGCTGAAAGATGACCACTAATCTTCTCTCTCGTGGATTGAATGGTGGAGGTTAAGACATTTGCTTTCCATTTTCTACTTTCAGGTACTCTTTTCAGACACCAGAAGCATGGACCATGGACGGACATTTCCGATCCCTGATATATATGAGGCCGCTCTCAATTTGGGCCATGCAATGGGCACTCTCATTGCCTAAGGCTGTTCTCAGGGCCCCTGAGATCAACATAATGGACAGAACCAATGAATCTCCTCCTCATAGTGCAAGATCTTCCCACAATGAGACTGCTACTGGTGTCAAAAAGATCGCAACCAAAGCCAAGTGCTTCAGCAATTCTGTCTTTCACTGTGCATGCTGACCATCATTTGTCACTTCACTCGTGAGGTTCTATCTTTTGTAAATTTTTTGCAATAAAAAATCTTTTTCCTTTGACCCTCTTGAAAAGAAGGAAAATGTCAAGGGAATAAGAAATTATGCGTTTCATTCTTTTGCTTGTAGCCACTTTAATCTGCTGCAGTTATTATGGCCTATACATTCTCAATTTCCTAGGTTTCTTAATCTCTGTAACTTCTTCTGGACAACCAAACCAAATCAAACCAACTGAATAGTTTGACAAAGCCTGCACCATATTCATGCGTATTAAGGCATAATGTTTGGGGAAATGTGTGTTTTCAAACCCATTAAGGAATTAATATTTTGTAAATTAGGTTTAATATTTAATATTTAT
This sequence comes from Diospyros kaki, assembly GCA_036245055.1. NCBI lineage: Eukaryota > Viridiplantae > Streptophyta > Magnoliopsida > Ericales > Ebenaceae > Diospyros > Diospyros kaki. The sequence continues at coordinate 756,068 of BSEG01000016.1, read as the reverse complement.
TAGATCAATTAAAATATGACACTTTAAGTTGTCACTTAAGTGAATTTAAAAATTTACTAAATATCTTAATCACAATCATTATACGTATTAACCATATAAAAAATTTTAAATACTAGTGATATATATAGATGATTATTGCATTTCAATGTGACTACATTGAGAACAATCTGGATATCTGGTTATTGGAATATAACATTTTTTGTGATTTTTTTTTTTTTTTGTAATGTGAAATGCTTAAGGGATATTTGATCATATATAATCTTTAGTTTGGATCATTTCATCTTTTTTAAAATTCACAATTTATCTTAACCTAATTTAAATATATAAATAAGTTCGTTGAGAATCAAATTTTAAGATTTAACTCTCTAAAATAAATACAAATGATTATATAATTTCATACAAAAATAAAATTAAAATCACGATTTTGTGATATTTTAAATCACATGCAAGAAGTTATCCTAAACAATATACTTGAACTTTTTTTCCTTTTTTTGACTTATTTGGTTTTATTAAAATTTTGAATAAATAAGAGCAATTTTTATGAAACACTCCATAAATAAATAAACGTCATTGACAACGCAACCTCGTTGACAAACAAGGCGTTATTAATTGTCAATAGCATAGATTTGTTGCTTTGCTTGTCAAAAGGAACTATTTCGGACGTCAAGCTGGAAGAAGAGTTGCCCCCCGTTTCAAATTATGATGACGTGGCCGTGGCCCCGGCCGCGGGCACGTTCAAAGGTGGTTTGTTAATTTGCACTTTGGCTACTTGTCCATATTGGGTTTCAAGAATTCCAATACGGCTCTGCCTTCAATACAAACGTTATCCTCACTTGCAAATATTTCATAATATTTTAATTTAAATTGAAAATAAATTTTATAGTAATAATAAATACATTAATTATTAATTTTAGATAAAACTATTATAATTTATGTAAAATTATTATAAATTTATATATGACACATTAATTTATTTGAGACGATATATTTATTGTTATTTAAATTTAATTTAAAAAATTCTTTAAAATTAGTGACCCGATAATTTCAAAACTATTTATCTCGAAGATAAATAGAGAAAGAACAAATATTAAAATCTGTTTATAAATACAAAGAAATTGAATTAATTCAAAAGAGAGAGAGTAGGAAAATATCAAAAAACTAAAATAGAGGGTTATACTTAGATATTGTTTTATCTTTTAAGTGTGACACTTTGTATAAAATTTGTATTTACATAGTAAGAAAGTTGTTATGTTATCTGAATAACATAATATTTACTCGATGCAAATAGAAAACCTAATTAGATAACATATGGTCCCTTTATGCAGTAAATAGTAAGCTGTATGTTTTGTAGCTCTGAATATCAAAAAATTGTAATAAGATCAATTTGACTTAAATGCCCTTATGATGCCTTCTATGAATTTAACAAATTTAAAACCCGTCGTTGCCGTCGCCGCCTTCTTCGTTCTTATTCATTCATTCTTCTTCTTTTCTTCTTCCATTCTCGAGCTCTCCACAAGATCATCGACCCTAGAAGGGATATCATACGACTGCAATACAAGCACGTATCTTAGGTATTCAACTATTTCTCTCGTCTTCGATACAGACTGTAGGTTTCTTAAAAGGTGCGCAAGTTTATCGTGCTGTTTCTCTCATCACCCGATCTTTCCTCTTCATGTTCTTGTCGAAGCCCTATTCCGGATTCTAGGAAACAAAGATATAGCTGATTCTAGGCGAGGAGGCACATTCACGGATCAACGCAAAGTGATACTCGGTGGTCGTCAAATTTAAACAGGTGAACTCGAATTGCTTTTCCGTTGTCTTGGTTTTTCTCATCTCTTGGTTGTTGAATATCTGTGGAAAATAAGGAAATAACGATTAGGTTGTTCGGCCGGAGGTGAAATCGAGGACTCTTTTCGAATTGCTTGATGCTTTTCTTCGTTTTATTGATGTGTCCCCGCGAGAAGCAAAAGAGTCCAGAAAGTTACATTTCTGTTGCATTTCTCCAAGAGAGAATGAATCTAATGGTTCTGCTGTTTCTTCCTTTGGCTGCTGAGAATCTTAGGAAATCTCAAATTGACAAAATAAGAAATGGATCGACATTCTTAGTGAAAGTGCATCGGATTGCTGTGTTAGCAAGTAAACAGAGTGCTGGAGACTTGAATATTCAAAACTTCTTTTTGGCTGACCATTGCCGGCAATAAGAGTTTTGTGTTTAGGAGTAAAACAACATTCGAGCCTAATTTTATTGTCTTTTTGCATTTTCCACTGATTCTCGCCAGCCAAATGGAATTAGTTATGTGGATATTAATTTGTCTTGTGTTAATGATGTGTCGCTTGTATGGGTCCAGTTTATTAATCATGGCTAGGAAAATGCTAATTGACGGGGAGCTAAACAAATCTAATGAAGAGGAGGCCCACTACGACTTTGATTTGTTTGTAATTGGGGCTGGAAGTGGTGGTGTTCGTGCTGCTAGATTTTCAGCTCAGTATGGAGCTAAGGTATTATTCTGCAAAATGCATATGTTCTTAATTCTTATCTATTTACTCTGTTGTCTACATGTTCAAACAATTTTTTAGAGCGTGCTCTTGGAGTCCTATTCCTGGACGAATCTTGTAATATTTCTTTAGGATCTATGAATTCCTTTTTTTGAATTTGTCCTGAATATGTGAACAAATATGGAGGAACTTGACGGAATTTTGTACTGCAGAATTCAAATGTATTAAAAGTTTTATCTGATCTGTAAGTATTAGCAGGTTTATAATTTTAAAATTTTATTTATTTTTTTCTGCAGCAAAGAGGTTCAGCCTAGTGCTGATAAAGGAAACTGAAAGATAAATGCAAAATGTTTATGCTTCCATTTTTCTCCCACATAGTTCTGATGCCTTGATTCAAGTAAAATCTTTGATTAAAAGAAAATTCTAATTTTATGTCCTCAGTGCATGTATAGATGGAATTTGAAATAGGATGCCTAGTTGACATTATGTAAGCTCTTGGGTAGTTTATTCTTCCTGCTCATATGTAGGGGGTATTTAGCTGTTATGATGATAGGAGAGGAGTGGTCCCTATTATTTATTTCTTTCTTTCTTTTAACCATACAAATATTAGAAAATGAAAATGGACAGCTTAATGGTGTTCTATATAAAAAATGAGAGTAAAGAGGCTTGTATGCCTAGCTTCAATGATATTGCACCCCAAGTGCTTGACAGTTAATTAATTTTCTCAAGTAAGAATTACCTTTACAAAATTAGAGAAGATATTGATGCATTAATTATATATTGATTTTTAATCTCTTGTGTGGACATGACATCCGTTTGGAGGTTTAATAAAAATGATGGATATCATCTCTTCACGATTTCAATATCTCATGTAGTTTGGTTATAGCAGTGATTTATTTATTTTTATTCCTTGATCACATTTTCTGTTAATATTTTACTAAATCTCATGGCTACATTTTAAGGTTGGTATTTGTGAACTTCCATTTCATCCGATCAGCTCAGAAGAACTTGGAGGAGTTGGAGGAACGTAAGTTTTTTCTCGTTTCATTCAACTACATGTTGGTTGGAAGTATGAATTCAAATAATTTATAATTTATTTCTGGCACTTAAAAAATTGATTTAATTCTCCCACAAAACTGATCCAATACTCCCACCTTTCCACACATCACATCTTTTCTATCACACCCTTCATTGAGGCATTGGACCCATTTATTAAACTGGTTAATTGTTTCAACCCCAACTCATTTAAATTGTTTAGACTTTTTCTAAAAATACTATTTTAATTAAAAATAATTTTTTTCTTAAAAATGTGTGTAATATTTAAACATTATAAGGTTAACTTTGCAATTTTAAAAATTAGAGAAACCTTAACCCTGTCTTGGATAAAACTTGGCTCATAGTTCTTTGAATTATTTTGAGTACTCATGTATTTCAACAATAATATTTATGATTATTGTTTTTGTTGCCTATTTAAATGAACTTATTGTAGTGCTTTCTTATTTAACCTGTGCAATTGCTGATGTGCTTTTTCTTTCTTTTTTTTTTTGCTGGGCAATTTGTATTGCTTTCCTAAGATGATTTATTCATGAGATTGGGTCATGATGACTTCAATGTAATTCATTTGATGCGTTTATTAAATAGGTTAATCATGTTAAACCATACAAATTCAATCCATTTAACTTGTTTAACCTGAAAATGGCTCACATTTGTTTTGTTAAACAGATTAATCATTTATTTAACCCAAAAATGGCACACATTGGTCATATTTATTAAACAGGTCATCGATTCCAACTCTTTTAATTTTTTTCTATATATTTTTTTTTTGTGAACAGACCACTTTCGTAATAAATAAATAAATAATTGCTTAAAAATGTGTATAATATTTACAAATTAGGTTAATTTTGTAATTTTAAAAATTAGAGAAACCTTAACCCTTTCTTAGAAAAACCTTGACTTGTAGTTGATGTGAATGATTTTGAATATTTTTATATGGTTGATCATTAATATTTTTATGATTATTGTTTTTGTGTTCTATTAAATGGACTTATTCTAGTTGTTTTCCTTTTTTAAATGCTTAAATTAATCTTTTGTAACATTAATTATTTAAGTCAGGTTGTAATTATTTATTTTCTTATCTAACACAACTTATTTATGAAGTAGTTTACATTGGTTGGTGTTGGGTTAAGCCAACTTGACATGATCTGTCTATTAAATGGGTTATGCAGGTTGTGTCGTGTCAAACTGACCGGAAATGACTAATTTATTTAACGGCTTATAAGGGTTATGCAGGTTGTGTTGTGTCAAACTGACCGGAAATGACTAATTTATTTCATGGCTTATATGAGTTGCGTGTCATATTATCTATTTAATAAACGTATTGTGGTGTGGTTAAGGTATTTGACATGAGTAATTAAGTGCAAACTCAAATTGCCACCCCTAGTTCTAGGAATCATTTTATTTCATTATCTTCCCCTTCTTTTAGTTTTTTGATAAGGTTTATTTGCCTATAGAGACATAGACTCTTAATTCATTTTTGTTCCCCTTTTTGCATAGTTCACCTTGGTGGCTACTTGTAGTGATATTTTTATTTATGAAAGAAAAGTCTATATTGCATTCCTTTAGCACCTTCTACCTATGTTTTGATTGAAATGGGTATAATATTTATATTATTATTTCTGCTTGTAAATAGGTGACCTCTAGATTTCTAGAATTTTTGTTTAGCAGATACTAGATTCCTAGTGAAATAAGTTGGTTTTCATTCAAGTTATTTGACATTAAATTAGTAATGGATGATTCTCAATTATAAATTTAATGAAACTAAGGCACATATATTATGTTCCATGCTTTGTAGGTGTGTCATTCGCGGTTGTGTCCCAAAGAAGATTTTGGTTTATGGTGCATCTTTTGGGCCAGAACTTGAGGTGAGGTTAGAATGTCTCCAAATGACATGTTTTGCACTTTTGCTCTTCACCATTTCACACTGAATATCTGCTGCTCAGAGCTTCAGCTTTTCTTCACTTTTCTTCCTTCCTTCTTTCTGATTCTCTCGTTTTGTTTTTCTGTTCTGCTATTAATTTTTTTTTTCCTCCTCCTAATCTCTTGTTTTAACATCTGTTTCACAGTTATTATTATTTTTTATTTTCAGTGTAGCTCTATGAAACTAATTTTTCGTGCTATTAGGAAGCTAGTTGTTTATTTATTTTTTATTAAATTTAGGTTTGAACTTCAATTTGAATATTTGTTGATGAGGATTGAGATATGAGTATAATGTGTAATTTTTAACATATGAATTGAGAAGTTGGACTATGATTTAAAAATTACTTGTAATTTGTTTGTATTTGCAAATTGTATTTCAATTTACTTGCTCTTGATTTTCTGAATTTGTTTAATTGTGTTAAAATTTGAAACAATGCTTTTCGATGTTCTAGATTTCTAGTACTTTGTTGAAATAATATTAATTGTTATGTTTTTTTTTTATAGTTACATGTTGAAAATATTGGTGTATAAGTATTTTATATGCATTTTGTATAAATATGCGCTCACGTCTATGAGGCACTGCCTGTGACTTGCTCCTCATGCCTTGGCTCCTAACACTCTTTGTGCCTCAGTGTGCCTTGTGCCCTATGATAAAGATCCTTTTTCTCCATTAAAGCTATCAAGGGGCGTGTATTTAGTTAAACCACTATATATCATGTCTTTATCCACTATCTCAATCAAAAACAGTTTCAGCTCTAGTATTATCCTCATGTGGATGGTGTCCCTTTCTTTAAATAGAACATTGAGAAATCTTTGCTTTAAATGCCCAAATCATCTTAATTGATGCTCTCTTATTTTATTTCAACTGATATTACTTTAATCATTTCACGCATTTGTTCATTTGTGACCACAGTTCTATTTCTACCACTATCTTATTTCAACCAAATTCATTTTGATATTATGTTGCTCTTAAGTGCCAGCACTCTGTACCATAAAGCATATCTCTTATGTAGTGTGCTGACAGAAAAATGTAACATCTCCTATCTAGTGCTAATGGGCAAAAGCTTATGTTGTTTGGTCAGTAATATACTCTTGACAGGAGAAAGATCCTCCATCTGCCTGAATGTTTCAGAAAGGAAGAGAAAATTTGGTGTTTTGAGACCAAGAATAGATGTGATGGATTTTTTTGGCAACCCCCCTTTTCCTTGCTTTTCTTACAGTTCATCAGGATTGTTCTGACTTTCATTCATACGTTTTATTGAATGTTATTGACTTCTATGTAAATTCTTGTAATAATGTTGCCTTTGTAAATGAATGTATAAAGTGTTGATCTATATTTATATGCTCATATAAAATGTTTATTACAATTGCTTTTGTAGGATGCCCGAAAGTATGGATGGGAACTAAATGAGAAGATCAATTTCAATTGGAAAAAGCTTTTACATAAGAAGGTCTGTTAAATTTTGTATTTATTTCCTGCCTATTTATGTCTATTATCTATTTTTTACCTTCATATGCATGCAGACTGTTAGTCAAGAGGCTTGGTTGGCAAACTTCTATATTCCCCAATCACTGTCTTTGGTAGCACCATTCCATATTTACTAGTTCTGATGCTTATCTATGACTATGAACAGTGTATGTAGAGTGAACAAATGGTAGTTGCAATGTGTCCTGGAGTAATGACAGGGGTTTATAGGTTATTCTTATAGTATTCAATCCTGTAAATTTGTCCATAAACTTTATTTAAGAAACAAAATAGAGGACCCAATGCTGGAGAAGCCTTCTCGTCAGATAGTACGTATGTAAAGAGGGCCTTTTTAACTAACCTTGGGCCTAATTCTTATCTGGAAACATGACCTGAGATGAAAGTTAGCTGACATTGTCTATCTGGTATTATTGAGTTTGATTCTGGAATCTAGTTCAACCTACCTTGCATTAGTATCATGTCTCAAATTGTTGAAAAAAGAATCATATTGATGTCTATATGTGTTGTCTTTTCAGTCAAACTTGTCTTTGGACCTTATGTTTTCTTTATCACTTTACTGGCTGGTGTATTTTTTGATCCCAGGACTTCATCAAAGTAAGCAAACAAAACTAAGATATTCCTGGAAAGCAGCAAGATGAAAGGACCATAATTGCCTCCTTGAGACATCTTTTAGATATTCTGGCTCTAGTGACAGAATCAGTTTTTGGTTAGAATTGTTTTTTTTGTTTTTTTTAAACTGAATTTGATTCTTCCATATAGTCCTTAGGTAAGTCTCTCCATATTGATTACTTGTCCATAACCTAAAGTGTGTCACCAGGATTGTTCAGAGGTTTGCAAATGTGCTTGCAACAGAAACTCTCAACTCTAAATTATCCCAACTGCACCCCACAGTTCAGAAAAAAGGAAAAAAAAAAAGGAAAGAAAACCAAAGCAAAAGGAGGAGGAAAGAAAAAAAAAAGGAAAATGCAAAGAAAAATTCTTTTTTTTTTCATGTCCCTTGTGGATGACGTGTTACAACTGTATTAAATATTTTCCAATCTTTTTAAGATGAGAAAATATAGCTCCAGTGTGGTTTTATGAGGACATATTTAATTGTTTTTATGTTTAAAACTTATTTTTTGATAGGCATTGCTATGTTTAAAGCTTCTTAGTACCATTTTCTATTCTTTCTGACTTCACATTCTCTCTTGATGAGTTTGTGCAATAAGTAGTATGAAAAAAGAAAAAAATGCATATAATTTTTTTTCTTAATTTTTATTTCCCTTTCTTCCTTCTCTTTCTGACTCATATGACATGTATTTTTGTTAAATAGGCATTCAGGATTCACTCTTTTAAAATGTTTCTTTGATTTAATGTTTTACTGGTTGATAGCTGCTCAGTTCAGATGTCAAATTCCACACTTTTCTCTTCTTCTACATGACAGTGTGGACACTGGGGTTGTTTTTTTGTTTCCCTTAGAAAATTCTAGGTTTTGGCAATTCAAGCATCAGCTCTTTAAAATTTACAACAACAACATATCCAGCCGTTATCCCACTATGTGGGGTTGGCTACATGAATTCTAGATTTCTATGTGGGTTACATCCCAACAGATAGTTTGTCTAGAATTCATATTTGGATCCGACTAGGTTTTACGCTGGCTGTCGGCTACCTAACGCAACCCTCCTCCTTTATCCGGGCTTGGGACCGGCAGTGGATAATATCCCCTGGCGGAGTAATGATGAAATGAAGTTTGAACACCATCTTCACATGGAGAAATTTCATGAGATGGTGGTGAATGAAGATAATTGATATAGTTGTGTTCCATAACTTAGTTGACATGGTGAAACCAACAAGTACAATATGGAAACACAACATAGCTCTTTAAAATTTATATGGGTTTAATGCATGTATTGGAAAGATTATTTGCTTGTTTATATCCTCCCTTTCTCTATGACATAAGGAGGGAGTTGATCTGCTTCCTTTTGACACCCCAGAACCAGTAACATGTTGATTTATTCCGCAGTGGCATTAGCATTTCTATTGTACAGATATTCATTGGGCCCTTCTAATATAAAATTTTATCTTTTTCTGATCCTATCTTGGGGTTGAACTTTGATGTTTTCTGAGATAATTCACTTTCACTTGATTGCTTAATGGCTGAAATTTGCATTAGTAAGGCATATTTTAGTTTCAGATCTTGAATAAATTGTTGCTTTTATGTGTTTGAGGTTAATAAGATAATAATTGGTCATTTTCCTTGAATTTTTAATATTGGAAATATTGCAGACTGAAGAAATAATCAGATTAAATGGAATTTACAAGCGGTTGCTTTCAAATGCTGGGGTTAAATTGTATGAAGGAGAGGGAAAGGTAGTTGGTCCTAATGAAGTTGAGGTGACCCAACTTGATGGTACTAAATTATGCTATTCAGCAAAACACATACTTATTGCAACCGGCAGCAGATCTCATCGTCTGGATATACCTGGGCAGGTAAACTTTTTTACTTCTGTTATAATATGGGTAGACAAGTGATATGCTTAGTAATTATGTTCAGGACATAGCTTTTGGTGGGAACACAAATACCAACTGTCAACTCTTGAAATGAAAGAATTCTTTCAATTTAACTTCCACGGTCATATTATTTTGTATAATTTTTTCTCTCTCTCTATGTAACTGCTTTTTTATTTTGGGTTATTTTTTGCTTGGCATCATAGGAGTTTGCTATAACTTCTGATGAAGCCTTGAGCTTGGATGAGTTACCAAAGCATGCTGTTATACTTGGCGGAGGGTTTGTATATCTTCATCTTTCTGTTGTCTTAGTGCTTTAGATTATTAGATGACTTAATCACTCTCTTGTTTAGGTACATTGCTGTTGAATTTGCTTCAATATGGCGTGGAATGGGCGCTATGGTGGATCTGTGTTTCAGAAAGGAACTTCCATTAAGGTTATATATAAGTTTCAATTCTAACTAGTTTTCATTTTAATTGCTCCAAAATTATTGTCCACTTGAATGGCCAAAAAAGGCAATGGCTTGTCAATATTGTGCCCTTTCACATCAATTAATGACCAGACAGAAGGTCATGAGGGTCACTGCAGAGGGCAAAGGAATACTTGGTTACAGTAAATAGGTCTTGATTCATTCAGTATCCTATGTTTGAAAATTGTGCTGTTGCCTGGAGTTTACTTTATGGGATCTACTCAATTGGGTATAAGTTTCGATTCTCATGTTTTTGAAATGCTTGCCAATTCTTTGGTTCTTGGATTCTCATGACTGCATATCATTTGTAACAGTATAGATATTATTGCTCTTCTGATAGCATCAGATAGTATATACATTTGCAGAATGCTAACACTGAAGATTTAGTAGAAAAAGCTGATTCTTTTGTTCCCTTTTTACTGCCCAAGGTGTGCAGAGTGGTTGATGCTAACATGGTTTCCTAGTAAGAACTCAAGCCATTACTATGATTTGATGAAGTCATCTAAGGGTCTACTTCTTCCCCTTCCCCCTTCCCCTCTCCTGCCTAATATCCTTTTAACATATATCCAGGCAATGGCTTCACGTTGATAATATAAAGCTACTTATAATTTTAGAATAGTCAATATACTTGCAACAGATTTGTCATTAAAAAAAAAAAAAAAGCCCTCCTATTTCTTCTATTGCAAATGTGGACACACTGAAGGAAAAAGCAAGCAAATTCTGATTTAACCTAGGATATTCATTACTTAATGCCAGGAAACAAAAGGAGCAACTCAGTAACAAAGTTACGAAATCTTGAATTGTGATAGGATATAGAAGTTTTTTAGATTATAATGTTATAATACTTTTCAATATATTGTTAGAGCCCCTGATTCATAAGTTTTACCAGAGGCAAGGGCAACCAAGGAATAGGACACGAGGGCAGAAGGGTCAAATTTGGTTGGGGGAGAATAATAACCCACATGGTTGCAACGGACTGAGGAGGAGCCGAGGAGGTATAAAAACACGTGAAAAATGAGAGAGAAGTAGCTAGAGAATTCTGAAGAAGTTTTGGGAGAGAAGGCCCTCTCGAATAGGCCTATATTGTTTTCTTTTCTGTTCTTAGCTTGTAATTGGAGATTCTTAACGTTGATTGTGAGATTTTATCAATTTCTTGTGAGGATCCTATCAATTTGGTTTCAGAGTATCACCGATCCTAATGGTGAACCTGAAAGACCGAGTAGGTGAATTGGAAGGGAGGATGGAAGGCATGCAACAGGGAGTTGATGCCTTAAGGGGTGAGGTTCAATCGGTGGAGAAGAATGTAGCGAGCTTGCTAGAACAGTTCGCTTGAATGAGAACGAGGTGGGAAGAGCAGGAATGAGAAAGGAAGAACAAGGAGTTGGGAGACCAGCCTTCGAATTCATTCAGGGTTTTCGAGGCGACGCCAGAAATAGGAGTGCGGCGAGCTGAAGCAGGGGGTTCCGAGGGGGGTTGGCGGCCGGAGATCTGAGGGCGACAATTGAAGATGCCCCTTTTTGAAGGCGAAGATCTTGGCAGTTGGATATGTCGAGCCGCTAGGTACTTTGCAGTGAATGGGCTGACTGACGAGGAGAAGATGGACACAACATCACTTTATTTGGAGGGTGCTACACTTTCATGGTTCCAGTGGGAGCAACGAAGACGAAGAGTGAGAAGTTGGGAAGAGCTAAAGGGGCTGCTAAGGAATCGCTTAGGATCCACGCAGGAAGGCATGGTGGAGAAGTTGGACGAGTTGGGGGACGCGATTAAGGAGGGTGAGATGGTGGAATTGTCGTTAAATTCCGTGGTAGGCCTAACTCCACCACAGACGATGAAGGTAAAATTTCGTGGTGTTGGGGAGTTCACCGGCGAGGCAGAAGGGTAGCCGACGATCAATCCGTTTAAAATGCCAAGGACTGCCGATCCGGAGACATCCAAGGAGAGCATCTTACCAATGATTGGGGCGTCATTAACGGTCCATGTTGTCTGGGAAGCTAGTTTGATTCTTAGCCCAGTTTCTAGAGATTTCACATGGGGTTGGTTGATAATGGAGGCCCCCCCATGTATTCTCACCATCATGAAGGGGTGGGTGCCTCGTCCAAGCAAGTCATGATGGTGGAAGGGCAGCATGTTTTTAGAAGTCAAGGGCTTAATTTGCATTCTGTTGTGGAGCCCAATGGTATAGACCCAAAGATCTTAAATAATGATGGGAATTTGGGCGAACTTCATGATGAGGTTGAGAATTGGCAAGCCATGAAACAATTGACAAAATCAAGGTGCTGGGAAGTTGTATCAATAACCAGGGATGCAGTGATTGGAAGGGAAATTGTTGTAAATCAAAAAACTACTACGAATGAGTGCTATGAAGAAAGAGCACAAAATGAGCCTCTTGTCTGTCAAGAATCTAATGATCCTAATGCAGCCTAGAATGTGCCACTGCAAGCATGCATGCACAAAATTCCTGTTGCTAAAACAGAACAAGGATCTAAATGGCCAGCATGGGTGGGACAACCATCGTACTGGTTGTTGAGCTCCCAGTTTGGAGGCTATGGCAAAGCAGCCCCTGAAGATTTCACTGCAGACTATCAGCCCCGGAAATGAGTGGTGATTAAATCATATTTGATTGGAATGGGGAGAAACGGGTCATCTGTCAGGAATGTTATGGACATGAAAGTTATCCATGGAGGATTGGCTGCTGCTCTAAGAAACTTGAAGGTGTGGATCATGATTATGGTGCCTATAGACTCTCTAGATACACTACCTATAGTTTATGAACGAGGCCATCTCTTCTCCAAAGTTAAAAAGAGATGCCATTTAATGGTCGTGGTTGCTGATGTTGATCAGATTCTCAGCCTAGAGGGGAAACTTATTGTTCGCGACAAGGTGGAGATCATCAATGAGGTGGAGGAAAGGATTGGGAGGCTAGTGTACAAGCAGTCTCTACCACCCTCCAGTGCAATTCACCCCGTAATTCACATATTCCAACTCTGAAAGGCTGAAGGAGCAGTCCAAGAGGCCACCACACTATCCCTAACCAGCTAACTGTAGAGCTGAAACTAGAATTCCTACTAGGGGGTAAAGTCGGGCATGGGAAATAACTTGAGGAGCCTTGACGTTCTTATTCAATGGAAGTGGTTCCATTCCCCCCCCCCCCCCCCCGGGCAGCCACTTGGGAACCATACAATCTGTTGTTGCATCAATTTCTTGAGTTTCACCTTGAGGACAAGGTGAATCTCATGGGCGGGAGTAATGTTAGAGTCCCTGATTCGTAAGTTTTACCAGAGGCAAGCGCAGCCAAGGAATAGGACACGAGGGCAAAAGGATCAAATTTGGTTGGGGGAGAATAACAACCCACATGGTTGCAACGGATTGAGGAGGAGCCGAGGAGGTATAAAAACATGTGAAAAAGGAGAGAGAAGTAGCTAGAGAATTCTGAATAGGCCTATAACCAGGGTTGTCCTCTTGAATAGGCCTATATTGTTTTCTTTTATGTTCTTAGCTTGTAATCGGAGATTCTTAATGTTGATTGTGAGATTTTATCAATTTCTTGTGAGGATCCTATCATATACTAAGTTGGATATTAAGATGGAAAATAAAGGACCGCTAACACTGAAATGACTGGTGTACATACTGATGTAGTCATCTAAGAGTAAGAAAAGAAGAGATTATCGGACAACCAATGATCATCAATTTAGTTAGTTCATAAGTGTTGCTGATACAATTTGAAACTTCTGACCAGCATAGCAAATCAAAATGAACCCCCACCAGATCTTATCCCTTGAGATTGCTTGCCCTAACTCTTCTTCTTCTTCTTCTTCAAGAGTATGGATAAATAACATGAGGAGAATAGTCATGTCTAAGCCAATGTTAAATGCAGGTAGATAATGCATTCTTCACCTTGCAAGTATACTGTAATATAAATAAGAGATCCATTTGCTGTGACAGAAAGTAAATTTGCTTCCTTATTGTGTATCTATCATGATATACTTAACTTTTCTTTAGCCATGACTGTCTTGGTCAAGATAACTATTTTCCCCTTCTCCTTAAGACATTTGTGTTCTTAATGTTATTTCTTTTGAAATCTATGCTGCAGAGGTTTTGATGATGAAATGAGAGCAGCCGTTGCCAGAAATCTTGAAGGCAGGGGAATCAATATGCATCCTAGGACAACTTTGACGAAGGTATGATAATGTCCTCCAGGATGCTTTCATTCCCAAGTTCATGATTAATATTCCAATAGTATTCATTGTTGTTTTTCTGCCAATTGTTTTTTGTGTTTAATCTTGAACTTATTTATTGAGAATTTTTTGTGGTTACACAGTTGGTTAAGACAGCAGAGGGGATAAAAGTTCTCACAGACCATGGTGAAGAAATAGTGGCTGATGTGGTACTCTTTGCAACTGGTAATTATCAGCTCTGTTATATTTACAGGCAAATGTAAATAAAAGATGAATGTATCTTCTATTGATTTGCATTTTAAGTTTCATTTAAGTTTAAAACTATGTTGCATTTTTTATTTGCACCCCATCTGGGATTCATTTTTGATCATTTCATGGGTTTCCTGGAGTTTGATAGTGCATGTTGTTTTTTGTTTCCCGATATATAATTTCTTATTTATAGATAAAAAAAGCATTAGCCAGGGACTAAAGGTTTTATCAATAGCTGTAGAAGGTTGTATTTACCATTTAGGATTATATACATTCATGATTCAGTAACTTGAGACCAAATTTTGAGAAGATATCCATTCATGTCCTGTAGTTAGTATGTTTCACATCATTAATCCAGAAGTACTTCCTTTCCACATAATGGTTTGTTGAAAGTGCTTAATCAATCCATTCATCAATAAGGGTTTCTTTCCTGTAAATATCATAAAGTCAAAATGATGACAACCTAAGGTGACCTCACAGCTAAATGAAGTTAATTCAGTTGCAGGTGGCGTTCTTAGTTAAGCAGGAAAGGTTATCAATTTGTTTGATTGGCAGGTGTCATTCCTGTAACTGAATTAGCATTGTGAACTCTGAACAGTGAATTTGCCATTGTTCTGAAAGATATCAGATTTTGTTTCTTTTATTTTTATAATAGACCTCAAAAAGACTCTTTTTTTATTTGGGGGGGTGGGGGGGGTGTTGGTTCTATAGATGTGTAGATTTATATACTGAAGTCTTCTTCATTTATTACAGGCCGGCTTCCTAACACAAAGAGGTTGAATTTGGAAGCTGTAGGTGTTGAGCTTGACAAGACAGGAGCTATAAAGGTTAGCATTCCTTCATCTTTTCTTGCATTTGTACTTTTGACATGATGGTGTGTGTATGTCATTGTTGAAGGTATGAATTGAGAGTGAGTTTGGATGTATGAGCTTGTATTTTAAGCAGCTGGTTACTCAAGCTCCATTTCCTACCAAGGATCAACTTTGATACAGAACTTCAAGTTCGTAAAATGTTGATCTTTGTTTTATATGTTAGTGTACATTTATTTTTGGTAACCCAACTCGGACCGGGATGACATTTTGTTGTTGGTGGATGGTGAATGCTAGCACATGTTGGCTGTCAGTCTAGTCTAGGTCTTCAGACCTGTCTTTGAATTTTATGCTCTCCCTCCTCCTCTCTCTATTCCCTTGTTCTTTTATTATTATTATTATTATTATTATTATTTCATTGTATGCTTTAATCATTGTCACAACCTAAGGGTCAATTTTGTAATTTTTTCAAAATTTTTAAATGTAGGCAGTAGCTAACTAATTTGGTTATGCGGTAATGACCATTCTATCTTCGTGGTATGGCTGTAACCACAAGAGGGATGGCCTATAAAAGGCTTAGGCGCTTGAGGATGGAAATTTAGTCACGGAAATAATATTGAATTCTTTCCCTTCAAATTTCTCTCTCAATTCTCCCTCCAAATTCTTCTCTCTCTCTCTCTCTTCCTCTCTTTCTCAATCCTCCTATATGTTCTAGTAATTCAAGTCTCGGTCCAAAGACTTGACAATTGGTATCAGAGTCGGACGTCCTCGGCTGTGATTTCGGAATAGGAGTTTGATCATCGAGGTAAGTTTGGGCGACGAAATTCGGGATGATAGAGGGCACAAGATTGAAACAACTGGAGAAATAGATGGAGGCGATGGAGTATGGCCTCACACAGATGCAGGAAGAGGTGACCCAGAGTAGAGAAGAGGTGCGATCCGTTAAGGAAGAGCTGTGGGAGGACATGGTAGCTTCTCGAGTTGGGGTGTGTCAAAAGGATGATAAAATAATCTCTGATCTTATTCCTTAAGGCTAAAGTAGCTATCGATATATACACATACACGCCTATCATAATAGACAACATTCCTAAGTCTAATTAGATGATATCTAGATTACATTAGGAAATATATACAAAAGGAAAAGAATATACAATTGAAAAAAGCAATCAAGCAAATAAGGAAAGAGCACCTAAGGAAATCAATCACACTAATCGTGCATAATATCAATGCGCACTAAATTAGGAAAGTAGAACAAATAGGTAAGAAGAACCAATAGGAAAGAAGTAGTTGTCTGCCAACACTCCCCCTCAAGCTGGTGAGTGTATGTCATACATTCTCAGCTTGCTCAAAAGTTTGTGAAACACTTGGCTCTTGGCTTGATAATCCTTTGGTCAAAATGCCTGTCAGTTGTTCTCCTATAGGAACAAAGAGAGTACATATCATACCACTTTCAAGCTTTTCTTTGATGAAATGTCGGTTTACTTCCACATGTTTGGTCTGGTTATGTTGAATCGGGTTATGGGTTATGCTGATTGTGGACTTATTGTCATAATAAAGCCACATAGGAATTGTCCACTTAACTTGCAGATCGTTCAACACAATTTTTAATCACAATAGCTCACAAACACTTAGAGCCATAGCTCTAAACTTAGCCTTAACGCTTGATCTTGCAATCCCACATTTTGTTTTTTACTTCTCCAAGTGATAAGATTCCCCCCTAAGAATGTGCAATAACCGAAAGTGGATATTCTATCCACAAGAGACCCAGCATAGTTTGCATTAGTGTAGGCTTCCAAAGTTAAGGTTTCCTGTTTCTTAAACAAAATTCCTTTACCTGGTGTGCCCTTTAGATAGTGAAGGATCCTTTGTACTGCCTTTAGATGACTCTCCCTAGGATCATGTGTGAATTGGCTGGTCACACTTATAGCATAGGCAATGTCCGGCCTAGTATGTGACAAATAAAGAAGCCTCCCAACCAACCTTTGATAAGAGTCCTTGTCAACTGTACCCGCGTCAAGATCAGCCCTAATCCTATGGTTTTGTTCAATAGGAGTGTTAGCAGTCCTTCCTCCAAGTAAGTCGGTTTCTTTCAATAGGTCAAGTACATATTTGTGCTGAGAAATAAAGATCCCCTCTTTAGATTTTGCTACTTCTATACCTAAGAAGTACTTCACTTTTCCCATCTCCTTCCTTTCAAACTCCTTTGCCAAACATTCTTAACCAATCCATCCCTTCTAGGTTGTTTCCGGTTACAATAATGTCATCAACATACACAAGAAGCACTGTTATCATACCTGTAACCGAGTGATGGATAAACAAGGTGTGGTCACCTTGACTTTGTTTGAAGCCTAATCCAAGCATGACCATGGTAAATCTCCCAAATCAGGCCCTAGGTGACTGCTTCAGCCCATAAAGGGCCTTTTTTCAATCTGCATTCAACATTTTCCCCTTCAATTTGCAGCCCAAACCCCAGGGGAACCTCTACATGCATCTCTTCGTTTAACTCTCCATGTAGGAAAGCATTTTTTTACATCAAATTGATGTAATGGCCAATCATAGTGAGCTGCTAAGGACAATAGTACTCTGACAGTATTCATTTTTGCTACAAGGGCAAAAGTTTCTAAGTAGTCCACCCCATAGGTTTGAGTATACCCCTTAACCACCAACCTAGTCTTATACCTCTCTAAAGACCCATCAAATTTGTACTTGACTGTGAATACCCATTTGCATCCTACTGGTCGCTTTTCGTTTGGCAAATCCATCAACTCCAAAATAATTAACAACATACCAAGACCATAAACCACAAGTCATGAATAAACCGCATAATTAAATATGCATTTAATGGTCCTTGGGGCCCACACAAAGGACACTGGTACCCAAGTCCCTAACAAACCTGTTGCTGCCATGAACTGGCAAACATGAAACCACGAACCGCCGCAAGCTTAGTTCAGTACTCCTGCCTGAAATGGAATGATACTTTCGAGTGTAATGCTAACCTCAGGTCGGTTCTCCCGCTTGGAACGATACGGTCCTCCTGTCCGTGAACCTCAGGTCAATCCTCCTGCCTGATACAGTATGGTCCTCCCGTCCATGATAATAGTCTCGGATTAGTACTCCTGTCCGAAAGATGTACATCAAGAACAGTCACTGCGTGCAATAGAGCCATGCAATGTAACACATAAAAATGCATGGCGTTGTAAGCATAAACGTGATACAAGGCCCCCATAAACCAGGCACCAGGCCATGCTTCGCCTACATAGAAATACATATTCAATATAATGCTCGTGCACCTGGTCATTCTAAGATGCACGTTGTCATGATTTCGAGGATTCCCAAGGGTAGAGTAGGAAATATAATAGTATTTAGCTTACATGCATTACTATACTTTGTAATTTCCTTTCTTCTTTCTGTTATAGCTAATTGTTTTGGCTATATGCAGTTATAGTCATTGTTGTAATTGCACATGAGTGCATGTGCATTGCTGTGAGGCTATATAAGCCACAGCTAGAGAGGATGGAAGGCATGCTTGATTTGAATGAATTCTTAATTCTCATTTCTCTCTAAGACTCTCTCCAATCTCCCTCAAGTTCTCCCCCTTTCACTCAATATCTCTCCCTTTTTCAACTGATTTCCCCCTTCCTACAATTCTGATTTCTTCCCCCAATTCCTATCACAACCCTAACTAATCCTAGGGTTGTGACAAATGGTATCAGGGCATCGTTCCTCGACGGTTTTTCTTGTTGATTAATTTTCGACAGGAATTGACGGCTGTTGTCCAACACAAGGATTGGTTATTGGACTTTGAAGACAACCACGAAAATCAGAAGCAATGGTAGTTTTGATCGAACAATTGAGTCGATCAATGACAGTAAGTGTGAACGTTAGGTGGAGCGAACTGAATTCAGCGAATTCGGTTCCAGTTAGTTCGTCGGAGGAGTGGCTCTCGGCTTTTAAAAATTCGGAAGGTTGTTCGATCAAGGAAGGCGACCTCAGTTGTGGAAGAAAAGCGGAAGGTTCGACTATTGAATTTTGGATTAGCAGGTTGATTCACTGCTATTTTTTCGAGTCGTTGCAATCGCGATTTCGAATGTGAGGCAGATCAAAGTGATGCAGCTTCAGCGGATTTGGAAGCCAAGTCGTAAGCTACTGCAACCATTGAATTCTCAATTCCGCAGAATTTTGTTGGTTGCATCACAGTCGCTCAAGGAAGGCGAGCAGCCCAGACGATTCCAATGGGGAAACTTTGGCGATCTGGCAGAATTCCTTCGATCTGGAAGGTTGTTCGATTCTTGGAGCAGTGATTTCCAGCGAAAGGAGGTGAGGCAATAATCAAAGTGCACATATGAGAAGACGAGGCAGGGGTGACTCTTGGAGCAGAACCTTAGCCTTGGATTTCTTCTTTTGGTGCAATTACGATTATTCCAGTGAATTGGGCGTTCAAGACAAAGAAGCAACCAGGAGATCCCCAGTTGAATCTTAGAATGGGTTTCGACGCACAAGGAGAAATGAGTCTGGCGCACAAAGAGGTGAGGTAGGCTGATATTCGAGGCTTGGAATTGGAAGACAGCATGGCTAATTGATTCCGATGCACGGATCTTGACTATTGGAAATTGAAGAAGATTACAGAAAACTAGGAGTAACAAGAGATCGAGATCAATTCTTCGACTACGGCGATCTTGGTTGTGAAGGTGACCACGGTAGCGATCAATCTTCACTTTTGATGGCGATCTAAAGGACTCTAGAAGTCCGATCAAGTCGTTGTAATTGTGCAACTTCTTCCACTGCTACAATAGACTTGACCTTGAAGCAGAACAGTGGCTGCCATTTACCACTTATTGGATCAATTTTAGAGGTGACTGGGTGAGGCAATTACAGAATGGAAGTGTGGGGATTTAGGATGGACAACGCTTCGAGTTCTTGGCATGTGGCTTGTCTGACTCGTAAGATTTCTGCCATGACGGGCAAAGCATGCATGAGACTGTAACATCCCGCATCTAGCGGTAGAAAGGACCAGAACAACTTACCCTAATGGGCCTACACGAACTTCTTAGGGAGTCACCCATCCTTGAGCTGCCCCAGCTCAAGCACGCTTAACCCCGGAGTTCCTTGCCTATATTCAGCCCAAAAGGTATCCAGCTGGTGTTGTTTCCTTCCTTACTTATCCTCGATATATATACTACCATTCTCTGGGCTCTTGGGGTATTACATTCTCCCCTACTTGAGCACATGACGTCCTCGTCATGCGACCTTATAACTGGTCTCAGATCTTCTCCCCTTTGGGGGCTGCTATCCTAGAACCCTATCAGAAGCCGCTCCTTGTACAAGCCCTCGAGCCCCGGCGCCATTTCTCGCCCTTGTCGAACCGCCTTCACCAAGGGTCGGCTCTGATACCACTTGTAACATCTCGCATCGAGCGGTAGGAAGGACCAGAACAACTTACCCTAATAGACCTACACGAACTTTCCAGGGGGTCACCCATCCCTGAGCTGCCCCAGCTCAAGCACGCTTAACCCCAGAGTTCCTTGCCTACATTCAGCCCAAAAGGTATCCAACTGGTGTTGTTTCCTTCCTTACTTATCCTCAATATATATACTACCCTTCTCTGGGCTCTTGGGGTATTACATTCTCCCCTACTTGAGCACATGACGTCCTCGTTATGTGACCTTACAACTGGTCTCAGATCTTCTCCCCTTTGGGAGCTGCCATCCTAGAAGCCTGCCAGAAGCCGCTCCTTATACAGGCCTTCGAGCCCCGGCGCCACTTCCCGCCCTCGTCGGACCGCCTTCACCAAGGGTCGGCTCTGATACCACCTGTAACATCCCGCATCGAGCGATAGGAAGGACCAGAACAACTTACCCTAATGGGCGTGCACGAACTTCCCAGGGGGTCACCCATCCTTGAGCTGCCCCAGCTCAAGCACGCTTAACCCCAGAGTTCCTTGCCTACATTCAGCCCAAAAAGTATCCAGTTGGTGTTGTTTATTTCCTTACTTATCCTCGATATATATACTATCATTCTCTGGGCTCTTGGGGTATTACATTGGCCACGCGGCTGCGCGACCTTCCTGGCCGCGCCAAGTGGCAGCCCTGCGCTGCCTGTTGCTTTGCCTTCCAATTTTGTCCGCCACAGCCCAAAAAAATCACTTCACATTGCAATTGCCCTAGGAACTTGGGAAGAATATCAATGATATTGTCCAAATAGTGGACTACCCCAATTATGCTATGAAATTATGCAAATTAAGAAAGTGCTCAGTGAGGAATGGTATAAATAGGGAGTCTGGGAGTGCAAATTGAAAGCAGAAGAAGTGAACATTAATTTGAGGAGAACCAGAGTAGTAAGGTATGCTCAATTTTAAACCTATTCTATTGTTAGTCAATTGATAAATTGATTAGTAAGGTAGTGTATTTGATTAAGCTAAAGTCTATTCTAATTAGCTAATTTAATTATTAGTTAGTTAGTTAAATTAATTAGTAAGGGACAATGTCTAAATTAGTTAATTAGTAATAATGTTGTGGATTCGGTAGTTAATAAATTTAATTATGAGTTAACCTTGCTTTGAAAATAATTTTGTTAAGGGAATTGAGTGCGTTAACGGTACGAATTACTAGGCAGCACACATCTCGAGGTAAGGGTTTAATATGCTCTGTGTGTAAATTTCTTTTGTCATGACTTGCATAAGATATCGAGGAAGTGACCAGGCATAGGGCAGTGGGTTATTAACCGTGAGGGTCCTAGGACGGGGTCATAGATGGAACCACTAGGGGCCACCTAGAGCCTGAGATAGGTGCGGCGGACAGGCTTACATGCATGTTGCACTTCATGTTATCTATGATGTTATGCTTAATAATTTACGGCATTGCATATTACCTTTACTGAGTCCTAGGATTCACCCCATTTTATTCCCACTAACCACACAGATAGTTCGGGGTCCGGCAAAGGGAAGGCGGTGTATGCCGAAGACCAGCTGAATGATGAGAATGGCAACCCATGATGGGAATGCGGCCTAGTAATTCGTGTCTGTCACGTAATTATTCTGTGGTTGTGTTGAACGCTGCTAGTATTTCCCAGTTGGACTTATTACTTTTAATGAGTACTTTGTGTGAGCAAATTATGTTATACCCTAATTGCAATTTAATAATCTGCTCATAAGGCACAGGTCAGATTCGAGACTCGAGTGTCCTTTCACTGCAAGTGAGTCCTAGATCTCGAGTTCTCGATGTCTGGAGGCGGCGAAGCCTAGACCCCCACCCAGGGCGCCCACGTTATTTTATCCCCCCTGTTGGTAGGGCATAGCCAGCCTCCGAAGCGGGACCTACTGACGTAACCCTGACGTTACGGGGACACTCGATGGTGGGGACGGGGTGTCACAGAGACCATGGGAGCCTAACTTGCAGCAAAAGGATGCTGCAATTTCAGTTGGAGGTAGATATCAAGGGGAGTTTGGCCAGAAGCCTTATGCATGGGAAAAGAAGTTGGAGAAGGAGTCCAGCTGGGTTGACAAGGGAATAAGAAGTGTGGTACATGAATCAAGCAAGGAATTTGGCCGGGTGCTACATGAACAATTGCAAGAGTTTGCAATTATACTAACTAAGAAGTATCATTACAACTTTCTAGCTGAATTCTTCAAAGATTATCGTGGGAGTTTTAACAAAGAGGAATTTCTAAAAATGGAGTAGCCGGAGGAGAAGTGTAACATTAGAAATGATATTAAAGGTGAATGGCATTATCCAAAGGGAATTTGTAATGAACAGATTGATAGGGCAACAAAGGCAAAAAGAGAATTAAAGGAACACACCGATTCCTTTGGAAAAGTTCTCGATGGTGATGTTTTTGGGATTCTGCAACAAGATCAGTCCAACTTTAAGGAATAAAGAGAAGAGGAAGAAGAGGAGGTGGGAGAAGAGAGTGAGTAAAAGGAATTGGAGGATGGCACTCAATCAATTGATAGCCTCTCAAGCATTCTTACTAGTCTTGAGACACTTGGCCAGGTGTCAATCATTGAGAAATTGTTGGCTGGAATTGAAGTTACAGCAGCTCCTAATGTTAATGTTCACAAACAGCCTTGGTATGAGTATCCAAGGCAAGTCTACAATCCTCCATTGCTGCGTTTTGAGGATGTTGTTGATATTTCTGCAACGAAGCATGGTTGTGGGTTGAAAGAGAAGACAATAACTACAACTAGGGATGTAGATCTGCCACCCTTACTTGTATTGGAGAATAATAAACTACTAATGGAGGTCACAGACACGGATAGTCTTAACGTTGGACTCCAAGTTTCAGCTACTAAGTATGTTTGTCCGAAAGTTGTTGATTATGTCCATGGATGGGAGACCAAGCTTGATTGGATAACTATTATCGGGAGTGGTTGTTTTGGACTTAAATGTGATAAAGTTTTCCCTATGGAAGTTTTGGGTCAACTTAGGCCTGGAATTGATCTTGGAAACCTAAAAATAAAGATGAAGAGGCCTAGAAGGAGAAAGAAGGAAAGAGGAATGAAACAGATTGAGATAGCTGGTATTAGGTAAAAGCAGTGACCAATTGCTGAAGTTCTTAGAGACAAGAACTTTCTCAAGGAGAGGGGAATTGTCATGATCCCGAGAATCCCCAAGGATAGAGTAGGAAATATAATAGTATTTAGCTTACATGCATTACTATACTTTGTAATTTCCTTTTTTCTTTCTATTATAGCTAATTGTTTTGCCTATAGGTAGTTATAGTCATTGTTGTAACTGCACATGGGTGCATATGCAATGCTGTGAGGCTATATAAGCCACAACTAGAGAGGATGGAAGGCATGCTTGATTTGAATGAATTCTTAATTCTCATTTCTCTCTAAGACTCTCTCCAATCTCCCTCAAGTTCTCCCCCTTTCTCTCAATATCTCTCCCTCTTTCTACTGATTTTTCCCTTCCTACAATTCTGATTTCTTTCCCCAATTCCTATCACAACCCTAACTAACCCTAGGGCTATATAATAGTATTTAGCTTTCATGGAATATGGCCCCCCATTGATGCAATTCCCAGATCCCAACACACACTTTCAACATAAGACATTAATTAAATAAACATTAAATTCACATATAGGAAGCCCAAGTCCCACAACCACCATACAACCTCCCTTTTGGAACCTAATCCAACTAGGTGCAACATCATTCCACAAAAATTCCACAAGAAAACGAAGGGTGATACAAGCCCTTCTCGATTAGTGAGCAAGATGCAGAGAAAAATATGACTACCCCTCAACCACGGTTTACTTGGATGTCTCCACCATTAAATAAATTAAGATTTTTGGCTTGTAAGAGAATAAATCACGTCACGGAAAAGAAAGGGGGCGAGGATTTACCACGGGAAATATAGTGGGGTAAGAAGTTGCCTCTGGAAGTAAAAGAGGAAGAGAACTTGCCTGAGATAACGCCCTTTATACTACTAAAATTATTCAGAAAGCCAACGTCACGGCTTCGAGCCCCTAACGCTCGCTGTGAGATTTTCATTCGCTTTCTGCCTTAATTTTTCCTTCCCTGCGTTGCTAGCTTCATTCCCAATCCTTTAACTATGCCTGCCTTTCCCCTCTTTATACCCAATTTTATATTGGCAGCCAAGTTTCTCATAATCAATTTCAACCAAAATTTCTAATCTCATCTCCCAAGGCTAATCATCACACTTTTTGCTTAATTACAAAGCAATTGCAATTTGAGGAGGTAAAAGAAGTGGGCTGGAAGGGCTGGACGCGTGGCTGCTGGCAGCCACTTCTATCTTCCCCAATCTTCTAGAATATCCTGCCACTTTCTTTCTTGCCCTCTCTTCCCATATACTTACATATTGCACCATAACTTCTATCTGAGTGTAACATGTATTATATTTTTCCCTAGCCACAATATTTGACTTTTCCATAATATTATATGATAACATAGGATATATATTACATATATATATATATATACACACGTATACAAACCATTCAAATCTCAATTTCAATTATTATATTTAATATTAACATTATATAACAAATAATAAGCAAACAATGCTAAACACCCTACTACATTTTCCATATTACGTAAATATATTTTATATATATTATTTGCTCATAAGCCTTTACTTTCCTTACTTCATTGTTCCATTATTTTATTTTATATATATTATTTGTTATACATCAATTATTATTATAATATTTTATTCATCTTAAGCACTTAACGATAATTTGGGCCCTGAAAATTCCACAAACTCCCAATCACTTCCCCGTTCAAAAATACAATAAATTTATTGCCTTCCTTTAAATTCCTTAAAACCATAAATCCTCAATAAATTATTCCCAATACTCAAAATTACACATTGTAGTTGTGTTTCCATATTGTACTTGTTGGTTTCACCATGTCAACTAAGTGATGGAACACAACTATATCAATTATCTTCATTTACCACCATCTCATGAAACCTCTCCATATGAAGATGGTGTTGAAACTTCATTTCATCATTACTCCGCCAGAGGATATTATCCATTGTCGGTCCCAAGCCCGGATAAAGGAGGAGAGTTGCGTTAGGTAGCCGACAGCCAGCGTAAAACTTAGTCGGATTCAAATATGAATTCTAGACAAACTATCTGTTGGGATGTAACCCACATAGAAGTCTAGAATTCATGTAGCCAACCCCACATAGTGGGATAACAGTTGGATATGTTGTTGTTGTTGATGTACTCAAAATTACACATTATTATTTTCTCTAAAATACTGGGATGTTACACTCTAAGGCTATGGTACCTGTAATAGCCTCAAGAGGACATAAGGGGGGATCCAATGCTGTAGCAAACAGGAACACCACCATGGAGCGGAAAAGGATATTGGGTTTATGTTTCAGATGCGGAGAAA
This sequence comes from Diospyros kaki, assembly GCA_036245055.1. Taxonomy (NCBI): domain Eukaryota; kingdom Viridiplantae; phylum Streptophyta; class Magnoliopsida; order Ericales; family Ebenaceae; genus Diospyros; species Diospyros kaki. Next base: position 730,056 of record BSEG01000016.1, on the reverse strand, counting down.
AATATAGTGAGGGGGCATCAGTGTAGAAGACACTTGCTTATATGGAAGGGGAAGACGAGGGTGAAGAGGAAGTGATGAATAATGAGGAAAAAGATGATGAGAAGAAGGGTGAACCATCAACAAAAGTACTTGAAGAGGAATAGGGACAGATTTCCTTCCACGCCTTAAGGGGAGGTCATACAGGGAAGATAATCAAAGTCAAGGGCCAAATGGGGAAGAAGAAGCTTATGGTGCTAATTGATAGTCGTAGCACCCACAGCTTCCTGGATGAAGCTACGACCAAGGAGTTGAGGTTTAAACTGACCCATTTTACCCCTCTATCAGTGATCATGGCCAACAGACACAAAATGTACAACCATTGTAAATGTGTGGATTTCTCTTGGATGATGTAGGGGTATGAGTTCAAGGCTAATATGAGGGTTTTAGAATTGGGTGACTATGATATTGTGCTCGGGGTGGACTGGATGAGGACGATTAGCCCACTAACCTTTGACTTTAACAAGCTAGAAGTGACAGTGGAAATGGGGGGTAAGAAGCTAACACTGGTGGGAAGTTTCGAACAAGGGGAGTGCAAAATGATCAAGGAGGGTAAATTGCAGAAGCTGCTGCAGAACAAAAGGGGATAGATGTCCCAACTCTATTCAATCCATGTCGTAGAAAGGGAGGAAGCAGAAAGGATAGCACGGGCTCTACATGAGGAGAATGAGGACTTTCACACAACCCATTCTAAGGTAACTACTTTAGATAGCTTGCATGCACTGTTGGAAAACTTTAAGGACCTGTTTAATGAGCGAAACTCCCTACCTCCCTGAAGGCCCTTAGATCATGCCATACCCCTTAAAGCCCATACCACTCCAGTGAACATTCAAGCCTATCAATTCTCACCCACACAAAAGGCAGAGATTGAAAAACAAATCTCTAGCATCTTAGCTACCTAATTTGTACAATCTAGCCAAAGTTCATTTGCATCCCCTGTTTTGTTAGTCAAAAAGAAAGATGGGTCTTGGAGATTTTGTGTTGACCATCGTCAACTCAACTCTCACACCATCAAGAACAAATTTCTTATTCCCCTCATAGATGACTTACTTGATAAATTGGCAGGAGTCTAAGATCTTTTCTAAGCTTGATCTTAGGTTCAGATACCACCAAATCTGGATGAAACCCATAGACATCCCAAAGACAGCCTTTCGCACTCACCAGGGCCTATATGAGTTTGTTGTTATGCCCTTTGGGCTAACAAACGCCCCAACCACCTTTCAAGCCCTTATGAACCAAATATTTGCTCCCTACCTTCGAAGGTTCATTCTAGTGTTCTTTGATGACATTTTCATTTATAGCCCAAGCCTGGGACAACACCTAACCCATCTTAAAACTGCATTTGAGGTCCTAAAAGCTAACCACTTCTATGTCAAGCTATCCAAATGTATTTTTGCCAAGAATGAGGTGGGCTACTTGGGAGGGAGTCAAAACTAATCCCATCAAGGTCACAACCATGGTGGAGTGGCCTAGACCCCTTACAGAGAGAGAACTTTGGGGATTTTTGAGATTAACCAGCTACTATTGCAAGTTTATAAGGCACTATGGAGTGATTAGTAGGCCCTTGACAAATATACTTAAGGAAGGATTTCATTGGAATCCCTAAGCGGAGGCAACATTCCTAACACTTAAGAAGGCCATGACACAAGCCCTTGTGTTGGCCCTTCCAAACTTCACCAAACAGTTTGTGGTAGAGACTGACGCTTGTGAGAAGGGGATTGGTGTTGTGTTAATGCAAAGGGGAAGGCCCGTAGCTTATATCTGCCAAGCATTAGGCCCTAAGCACTTGGGTTGGAGTGTATATGACAAGGAATTGTTGGTTGTGTTGAAGGTAAGTGGACAAATGAAGGCATTATCTAGAGGGCAATGCATTCATTATCAAGATAGATCATGAGAGTCTAAGATTCTTGTCCCAACAAAGGCTACAGTCCCAATTACAAAAAAATGGGGTGTCTAAGCTAATGGGTCTAGACTATACTATCCTCTACCGTAAGGGTAAGGAGAATATAGTTATGGATGCGTTATCTAAGAGGGAGGACAATGAAGATGGGGGCCAATGCCATGGGATTATTGCAGTAGTGCCCGAATGGGTGAAGGAGGTGGAGCAGAGTTTGAGCAAACAGAATGGGTGAAGTCCCTTCTATCCAAATTGGCAGTTCACACAGAGGGGGAAAGGGCTACTCACTATCCAACGGTCTTATCTAGTTTCAAGGGCGTTTGGTGATAGGAGATGACAAGGAGTTGAAGGAGAAGATCTTGAAATCCTTTCACTGCTCACCCCTAGGGGGCCACTCAAGGATCCAGGCCCCCTATTTCATGATTAGGCAGGGGTGGATGCAGAGGGAGGCCTGGGGCTGGGCTGTGCCTGGGCATTTGTATATTTATATATATATATATATATATATATATATTACTGTTCATTACTCCGCCAGGGGATATTATCCACTGCCGGTCCCAAGCCCGGATAAAGGAGGAGGGTTGCGTTAGGTAGCCGACAGCCAGCGTAAAACTTAGTCGGATCCAAATATGAATTCTAGACAAACTATTTGTTGGGATGTAACCCACATAGAAGTCTAGAATTCATGTAGCCAACCCCACATAGTGGGATAACGGCTGGATATGTTGTATATATATATTACTGTAGTATATATAATTTTACTGTTTAGTTGGGGCTGGCACGGGCTTCAGCCTGTGCCAGCCCCCCCTCCCTACATCTGCCCCTGTGATTAGGCAATTGTTCTTCTAACCAAGGCAAAAGAAGGATGTGGTGGATATTGTGCTAGCCTGTGAAACATGCCAGAGGTGCAAACACAAGCAGGTACCATACCTTGGCCTCATACAACTGCTAGAAGTGCCGGAGCAAGCATGGGAAGGTATCTCAATGGATTTTGTGGAGGGCCTATCCAAATCGAAAGGAAAGGATGTGATATTGGTAGTTGTTGATAAGTTGACAAAATTTGGACACTTCCTTAGCCTAACGCACCCATTCTCAACACAAGAAATAGCCAAGGTGTTCCTAGTTTTAGTGATTAAGCTGCATTGGGTTCCTAAAACCATTGTGTTCGACAGAGACAAAATTTTTACCAACAACTTCTGGCATGACCTATTTAAGAAGCTGGGAGTGGGCTTACACTTGTCAACAGCCTACCACCCTCAATCCGATAACCAAACAAAGAGGGTAAATTAGTGCCTAGAGACTTATTTGAGATGCATGTGCTTCACCAAGCCAAAGAGTTGAAACATGTGGTTACCACTAGCCTAATGGTGGTATAACTCCTGCTTCAATAGTGCAATCAAGAGAAGCCCCTTTGAAGCAGTGTTCAGGTACAAGCCCCCCCCTCCTACCAGCCATAGCTAGCAGTTCATCTAGCCTGGCAATTGTTGAGCACTATCTTCAGCAAAGTAGGGAAATGCTCTCTATCCTCAAGAGGGAGCTAACTAATGCCCAAAATAGGATGAAGTAGGCAACAGACAAAAGGAGTGACAGGGATTTTAAAGTATGAGACAAGGTGTTTCTTAAGATGAAGAGGTTCCTGCAACAGCTTTTCACACCTACACCTATATCCAAGCTCAGCCCCAAGTATTTCAAGGCCTATGTCTTCGAAGCCAAGGTAAGGAAGGTAGCTTACAAACTAAGGCCGCCCGAAGGGATACATGTGCACCCCGTGTTCCATGTTTCTCTGCTCATGAGAACCATTGAATTGGGGGCATCCACGAGTCAACATCTGCCAGATATCGAAGATGAATTGGAGGAAAAACTAGAAACAAGGGTTATCCTAGACAAGAGGGTGGTGTACCAAGGAGCAGTGCCCCTCATCCAAATTTTGGTCCAATGGTCGCAGCTCCAACCTGACCATACCACCTAGGAATACCTTTCTGAACTGTTGAAGAAGTTTCCCAGAGTTACCAACCTACTTTGAAGAATTCTTGAGGACAAGAATGTTGTTGAAGGGTAGGGGAGTGTCATGACCTAAGGGCCAATTTTGTAATTTTTTCAAAAATTTTAAATGTAGGCAATAGCTAACTTATTCAGTTATGTGGTAATGACCGTCTACCCTCGCGGTATGGCTGTAACCGCAAGAGGGATGGCCTATAAAAGGCTTAGGCCCTTGAGGATGGGAATTCTTTCCCTCCAAATTTCTCGCTCAATTCTCCCTCCAAATTCTTCTCTCTCTTTCCCTCTCTTCCTCTCCTTCTCAATCCTCCTATATGTTCTGGTAATTCAAGTCTTGGTCCAGAGACTTGACAATCATCTATTTCTGCAAATGTGCAACCTTGGCATTTGGGATCTTTTGGTCTCTTCTGCTCCTTCACACTGATAGGGTTGACTTTGAAGACATTTGGTGCCTCTTTCATTCTATGGGTTCTGCAAATGGTTAATTGTGGTTATTGTGGTCTTCATTGTCTAACAAAATATTTGTTTTTGGGTTCTGCAAAGTGTTAATTTTTTGGATAAGTTGTAAACTTCTTTTGGCTGTGTTTTCACTATGATCAATTATTACATGGGTTGTTTGATGTTCATGAGGACATTGAGAAGAATTGTTTTTCTTATAAAAATAAAATGTTTGTACTGTGAACAGTTAACATCTTTCAATCTTCTATTTCAGGTCGACGAGTACTCTTGCACAAATATACCAAGCATATGGGCTGTTGGGGATGTTACAAATAGAGTGAATCTTACTCCTGTGGCCTTAATGGAAGGAACGTGCTTTTCAGTATGTTCTTTATTGTCATTGTTGAGTTTTCATTCTTTCATCATTTCTATGTTACTAGTTATCTATATACTAGTTTTATGTTTTACTGGATCCATTTCCTTGCTTTGCCTGCAGAAAACTGTTTTTGGCCGGCAGCGTAGCAAACCTGACTACAACTGCGTGCCTTGTGCTGTATTCTGGTACGGTTTCTGATGTTCGAGCTAAATCTCCCTTTTCCTCCCCCTTTGTATTTCATTGCAGAGTATCCGCCATTATCATGCAAATTCCAGAAGTTAAGTTGTTCTTGCCACAAATGAAACTCAATCAAACAATAAAGTAGTCGAGTTGTCTCTCAGCACCTGTCTGAGTTCCTATTGCTTTGGTCTGTCTGCTTTCATTGAAAGTTTAACATCAGTTATTGGACAAAGTTATTTTTGGCAATAATCTTATGCTAAATATCCCCCTTTCTTTTCTGCCCTCCTGTGGACAAACACTGAAACAAATAATATACACCCTCCTCTTTTGTTCATAAGATTCATCATAGTATTTCAGGAGTCACCTTGTCTGATATTGCCTTCAAACTTTTACCATTGATGCTGTATGATGTAGCATTAGCCAAATACTACATTCCTATAATTGCTATTCTCATACTTCTAAATTTTCTTCTTTTCAGTACATGCAAATGGCCCTTTTCCCCTCTTTTTTTGTCTTTCCATTTTCTATAGGAATATATTCTGTTTATTAGTGTGTAGAACCTTTTGTCACATGTTTTCGGATCTTCTGTTGCTTCACAGCATACCGCCTCTTTCAGTAGTTGGACTCAGTGAAGAACAAGCTATAGAGCAAGCAGAGGGTGATATTTTGATTTTTACATCAACATTTAATCCTATGAAGAACACCATCTCAGGGTATGTGATTGGACATTAAATTTTTTTGGATAATCTTAGAAGTTTAAACCCCACATGTAGAAAATTTGTTGTAATATCAGAGTCTGCTGCAGGCCTATGGCTCATTACTTATTTTGATTATTTTTATGTTCTATGCTTAGAATTCATGGCCTTTGACATAAACCATGATTCCAGATTGCACATGCTCAACCTTTTTTCGCTTATGCCACTTATCAAATGAGTAACATAAAATAGGGCAGAACATTTGAACTGTAGCTCTTTAGTAACTTGGGCATGATATGAAGAGACTGTAAACACTATGAAAATCGTATCTGCTGTATTTGCATGCCAGAGGTTATGCCAAAAGATTGTGCATATTTTTAATATTCAGTATCCTTTTTCGTAGGTAGGATTGACAAACTTGGGGATGTTGTTAGGGAACATGGCTACTTGAGGTTTTCACCAGTTGTGTTCTATCAACTTACCACAGTATCTCTTAGTTCTAAGACCCATTTGATATTTTTGTAGTTTCTAGTTTTCAATCCTTGAAAAAAACAAAAAAGAATACAGCCTTTGGTGTGTATTTTGGTTTCTAAGAAAAATAAACAGTTACAATTTTTTTTTTTCAAAAATCATGGAAACACCAGCAAGGTGTTTGTGTTTGTTCTTTTAGTATTTATGTTTGTTTTTGGTTTTCATACTCAATTTTCAAGCCACATAAACAACAAACACTGTTCACTTTGAATTTTTTTTCTTCTTTTCTGAATCTTCACCGTTGGCAAGGGTTCACCAAATCCTTGCTCATGATGAAGGAGAGAAAAAAGAAGATAAAGAGGATGAACAAGAACAGCCCATTACAAGTGGGGTTGCCTCCTGGAGGAGAATAAAGTCAAAATATATTTAATAATGCTTTTTTTTGTGAAAATGACAACTTTTTTCAAACATAATGTTTGATTTCTATATTTTTTTGACAAAATTAAAACAAACATGAAGAATTTGAGAAAAGAACGAGTACAAGCTTATGAAATGATAACAAAATCAAAGGGGGCCCAAATGTTCTTGTTTTCCTGCACGATATAGTTGACCTAAAAATAAAGAGCATAACAAGATGAAATGAACTCCTAGGTAATATTTGTTGTTTTCTCCCTCTTTCTAGTATTCAAGCTCTAATGGCCTTCTGCCTGATGTCTGTTTACGACAATAGAAATAATACTGATTCTTCCATGTTGCCATATGAATCATGTTTACCACTTTCACTTTGATGCTTTGTTTGGGAGAAGAAAAGGAGCCCTGCTGCGGGGGGGGGGGGGGGGGGGGACCCACAGAATCCTGGGGACGGAATGTTAAAGTCATAGAAACAAAGTGATGATCATATCCTCCAATTCATTCTATTAATATCTATAGATATTTGAAGATGTATAGTTAATATAGGTATTCTAGTGATAGAAACTATGCATTTACATTAAAATATGGATAGAACCTATTGTTGTTGAATATTTCTAGAGGAATGTGTGACTCATCAGACTGTTTTAAATTATAAAATAGTAATTTAGAATTTTATGAGGTTAAGGATAATATCAGGTTTTTACATAAATAACAAGGGTGAATTTGTAAAGTCGGTAAAAATATTTATTAATGGTTTCTCTTCTCCTTCCATGCACCCCAAATGGGGGTGCAAGTTAAAAAACAGGGTATAGGAGGGGAGGGTTATCATGCACCCTTCCCTTCCTGGCCCTTGCATTATGAAACTCTCTCAAATGAGGAAAGAGTTTCTCATCCCCCTCCCTGTCCCTACCCCCTCATCCAAATGAGAGGGAGGGAGATTTGGTACCGAAAGCTATAATCCTCTAGTTATGACGGGATTAAACATGTCTAAGTTTGGCCCTAGTTGAGAATGTTATAAAGTTCTTAGTTCTCCAGTGAATGTAAAATGGCTCTTACCACATCCCCGCATAAAAAGGAATTCGTATGGAAATAATATTCTCTTCATTTATACAATGATGAATTACTGGAACTTTCAAAATAACCTAATAACATAGAGGATGCCCGGAGAGATGTTAGCCTGACTAAGTTGTCAAGCTGTGGCAAGGCCTTGTTCCAATGCTGGTATAGTTTATCGGAGTGTACTAAGTAGTGAAGGATTATGCGTATGGTGAGTGGAGCTCCTCCAACCAACTCTTTGCCTCAGTAATAGCTGTTTGCATCTTAGCATCTGAAGATGGATGGCGCAGCATTAAAAATGAGGACACAAACTCCAGAGATGCTGCAATTCAGATGGGGTATCTGTATTAAGTATTTCTCAAGCATGTATATTAAGTTTTTAATTCATTTATGGGATGATATTCTTTCATTAAACTGTGTCTTGCTTTACTAGTATATGATGTTTGCAAATTATATTTCTATGGCTTCATTTTGGAGCAGACTTGTCTATGGAACTCCATTTGATGCTTCCTCATCGTGTCCACAGACGACAAGAGAAGACAATTATGAAGCTTGTTGTTGATGCTGAAACAGATAAAGTTCTTGGAGCATCCATGTGTGGGCCAGATGCGCCTGAGATTATACAGGTATCATGTTCTACATTTGATGTTTCATTAAGCTAAGCTGCAGCTACATATTGGCCTTTGAATGAAGAATTTCTACATTAATTTGAAACCTGATACTAGATACTGTTATTTTTTGCTGCAAATATGTGGATGAAGTATTGGTGTTAGCATAGAAGAGATCTCCCTTGAAACTTCTTCCCTTCCATGAAATATATGAATAAGAATGACATGGCATGCTTTGTTTCTTTATTCAATTTACCACAGGCTCAAGCCTGTCAGGACATATCCCTATTTTCAGCTGTCCAAGTTGGTGCTCATGTGGTCAAACAGTGGACTGCCACTGGCCTGCCCCTTCCCTAGTAGATGTGCAAGCATACGTGCGCAAAAAAAAAAAAAATATATATATAGAACAAGAATCCTATGAATTAATCAAGGTTTTTGTGTGCTCTCAGTTGCTCAATGTATCTTCTGTTGTTCTCTGTATTTATTTTTGGTACCTAAACCTTCAACTTGGCCAACTTTCTCTTTCAAGTCAAACTTTTTGCACCATTGGTCTTCTTTCATGGTGGTGAATTTCCTACACAACCTGCCCTTTTCTTAAATTGGTGTGCCTTCTTTTCATAAATACATTCATCTATCAACTCTCACCCTAGGAATAAGTATCTGCTACAAATACTTTTTCTGGCTGCAGTTCTTTTTAATTCAAATATTCCAAATCACCTTTTAGTGGTTTTGACTACCCTGATGTTATATGTCACAAAACTAGGTCATTGGTTTGTATAAAACCTTGGGTATGGCCTTGTTGATAACTGTAACATAATTGAGTTGTTATCTTGGAAATGGAAGAAAAAACCGTGGCATAATCCACTTGGGATGTAAGTTTATAAGATGAGATCATTATGTAGGACACAATTTCACTGCTTATAAAACCATGTGCATTTGGGGCATGCCTTAACGTACTGTTGGTTTTGGAAATAGATTTGACAATAGATTTATTTTGGGTTTCGGCCTTAGTTTTTCCTTTCAAATGATACTTTAACCTCTGCCGTAAGGCAACCTTTACAGGGAATGGGTATATAAAAGCATTTGGTGTAAAAATGGGCAAGGGTTGATGTTGACACTTAGTTGGCAAATATCCACTCAAAACTATAACAATAGAAGTTGGGTTTTTTTGTTTTTTTTTTTTAATGTCTTTTAGGTCTGAATATTTCATAGTGCATTGACTAGTTAGATATTCAGAAACAAGGAATGCCAGAGAATCCGTGAAAAATTTCAAGGTTTGAACTTGCCCACCACCCTACGCGCACTCACAAAGGTTGACCATTAAAAAATAAAAAACGAAATCAAATAAGGAATTCCTACATCCGCCAGTTCGTTATGGCAACAATATAGCAATCTCTTAATGCTTCTATTTGTATCTTCTAAGTTCCAATTTTTAATTTGTTAGTTTTCTGAATTTTCTGCTTTTTGCTGTATTCTTCGTGTGCCTTTTGAGTCTGAGAAAATGGAACATTAGGCTTGTACCATGTGGGGAATGACCAAAGGATATTCATGAACTCAACAAAAACAACATATCAGACCTTAAATCTCATCATGTAGGGTTGGTTACATGGTTCTAGCCGGCCAATCATGCCTACCTATGGTCATATCTTCTGTAAGGCTTCATGCATGCCACAATGTCCACGAAAAATATTCAAGGGAAATTTTTCTGTCCATATCACTGTACTTACGTGACAAAACATTATTAAATGGTCTTCCATCTTTTCCTCACATCAACAAAGTTCTTTGCCGCTTAATGACATTAACAGATGCCAGGTTCCAGGCCAACCATTTCTGTAGAACTCTAGCTTGTTAATGAGCAAGCACATTGGTTAGCTACCCAGACATCACCCAAGAAGTACCAAACAAGAAAAGAAGAATCACAGTTCTCTTCCATCCAATAACTTGTGGGGGAGGAATCCACTATTTTCCCTGCCTCATTGATATGATGAATTTGCCTTTATTTTTTTTGTTGTTTGGGCTTGTGCTAGCTGTCAACTACTGTCCTCAAAATAAACTGAAAAGATGTCCTGTAATTGTGGGAACTTTCGATTTCATGTTGCCTTAAAATGCAAGATAAGGCAGCAGGAGACTATAACGTTACAATTGCAGAAGTGTGTCTGCCCCTTGAACCTCACCCTCATTAGACCTCTCCCTTCCCTCCTGTTGCTGCCCGTCTCATGAAAGGTTGTTATTGGCTCTCCACATTTGATGATTATGAAAATGTCTACAGTTTCAAATCAACCATGGTATCCCATCGGTACCTCCAAAAGGCATGGCCACTGGTATAACTTTGTCCATTGCTGAACCATAAAAAGAAAAGTATTTCATGCAAAGTGCGCCAATACACACTGGAAAGTGCGTATGACCACCATCCTCCAAGGAATCTAGATATTTGGACTTCTTTTTTCAAATTGCAACCACATGAGATCTTTTCTTCAGATGCAGAGCATGCCTATTTAGTTTGTTTTGAAGTCTTCTTTAGTAGTCATCCTCCATCCATCAAAATTTCATCAATTTCCAGCATATGTGAGTGCATGGGTGAACCTTCCCCCACCTTTCCAATTGCAATATCAAACCATGATACTTTAATGCACGGTAAAATTTTACTGGTACCAAACACTGTCAAAAACAGAAATAATTTGACACATTTTCATCTTAACAGCTTTACATGTAATTTTGCTCTTGCATGATCTGTAGGATCTTGAATATGCTATAACTTTTCCAATGACTATTTTTCTCAGATTGCCTTCTTTCGAGGAAGGTGCATCTTTTATTTTCTTTTCTTATGGACGACCTTTGGATGGCCCATGATACATAATCTAGATGGAGTAATTGCAGTTAGACATGCCAGGTCCTGGTGACATGGCAGTTGGAGAAAATGACTTTTCATCACTTTTTTCTGACAGCAATCTTACCCTATATCCTTTGCGTTATGTAATTCCAATTCCTTCTTTCTTCTATTCCCCCAGGTATAGATTGAAATAGTATTATTCTTATTTTCTTCACAGAGAATAAGGAATACGACGTCTAAAGAAATTAATAGAACATCCACCATAATGATTTCAATTATGTGCTTATATCAAACACTATGCAACTATTCTTTTTTTTTCTTTGCTATATGATATGCTATTAGGGAAATTTGGTTAATACCCCCAATTCTTGAGAACTGAAACAACACAATGCCTGCCAGATAATATATTTTTCCTCTCTGGGACCACTGCCTGCAGCAGCCCAGAGATCTTACACTATTGGGTTTCAATTTGTTGCCTACTTATGCTGCTTGTAATATTTTGCATTCTATCCTCATCTTCTCAGGGCATTGCGATTGCACTCAAGTGTGGAGCAACTAAGGCACAGTTTGATAGTACGGTAAGCTTAACTGAAATGAAATGTCAAATTTGTTAGCGAAATGTCGTGAAAAATTTTCCTGACAATTTTCCCTTCCTCCCTTCCCTCTGACATTAGTCAGGTAAGATGGTTCTGTTTGGTTGGTCCTGAGGAACACCATTCCTGCACATTGGAATTACACATGAAAAAATTAAACTAAAAGGAAAAAGCTATTGAACTTCTAAAAATACATCTCTTATTCAAGATATGCCAACCAAAATGGAAAGTCAAAAAACAATCTTTTAGCAAAAGATGGATACAGCAAACTGGGGTCAGCTAAAGTATATGAACAACCGTCTGTACACTTTGAAGGGTGCACTAATTTTCTCTCTCCAAAAGCACCACATAAAGCACATAGGACTCGAAAATCATAGCCTGCATAACCTATTTTGGTTCAAACAAAGTCTAGAAGTATAATGATGAATCAAAAGACAATTAAGTGACTCTTCTGCTATAGTTACTAGCTATAAGCAAAAGGAGACTGGCTTTCCAATTTCTCACAATATGGCATCGAAAGTTGCTGTCCAGAAAAGAAGGCTAGTTGGAGGAAGCACCTTTACCGCACAATGATCCCTGGCCTGCTGGGTCCAGATTTGTTTGTGATCATATGTCACTCGTCTTTTAAACAGTCTTACAAGTTGTGCTTAACGTTCTAGTCTCCCATAATTGTTCAGGCACAACATTGCCTTCCTTCTGGAATAATCTTCTGAAACATTGGTAGCTGTCACATTTAGAGGGATGGCTGCTCCTTGCTTCATGACAGCGCCCTCATTGCGCTTGTGTTTTGGCTTTGGAAAAAATGCTTTCTGCTTAGACAAAGCTTAACTAGTAATACATTTTCCGCAGCTCTTAAGAGGTTGAGGGACAGCTCCCTGTTCCTCCCCCCCCCCCCCCCCCCGGGCGACAATTCCCTTATTGCCCGCCCGCCCGCCCTTGCCAAAAAAATAAAAATAAAAAATAGTTGAATCTTGCTCCTCTGGTTTAGGTTCTTTTCTTGAGCTCACTAACTGCAAAATGTATGTGGGTCTCTCTGAGAAACCGGTTCGTGTGTAGTTATCCAGAGGAGGAAAAAGCTTGCTTTTTTCTTCGTTTTATTTAAGGAGCCTGGCATTAGAAATGACACATTTTTAATTCTTTTTATTGGGCGACAGGTTGGCATACATCCTTCTGCTGCAGAGGAGTTCGTCACCATGCGTACGGTGGCAAGGCGTATTCCCAAAGCAAAAACAAATCTTTAAATATGAAATAGCTAAGAGGTACAAGTAGAGGGTAATAGAAAAGTTACTTCTGGTTGCAAGAGGAACTATTGTAAGTGTAGTTTTGGCTGAATAAAAAGCCGTCAGTACTTTGATGCAAAGCGAAGTTTCTCTAGGCAACTTCAGTGTATTTTGAAGTTCTATTGCCCTTTTTGCATGGAGCTAAATAATCGCTCTCTACTATTTTTTTCATACGTTACAGGGCTCCGAGGAGTCCTGTGTGTTTGGAGTTTAATTCTTTCTGACCATCGTAACCAAGCTAGGCCTGTGTGTGCAAGTAGTTTTTTGAGAAGCTTAAAGTTCTATGTGCGTTCCTGGGATTCATCTCAGAACTTGTACAGAGCAGGTAATGACTTTAACAAAAATTGGGCCTAATGGAAGCCCACAGCGAGGCCAGGACAGACAACTAAAACCCATGTCAGGGCCCAGCAACAGCCCATACCAGGCCCAATTTTCACCCAATAGAAAGCCCTTTCAGGCCCAATTTTGGCCCAACGAGAAGCCCAGGTCGGGCCCACCACAACCCAACAGGAAGCCCATGCTAAACCCAACATGAAGCCCGACCCAGGCCCAATAGATGCCCAATAGAAAGCCCATGTCGCGAACAATAATGGCCCAAAACCAGGCCCAATTTCGGCCCCAATAGAAAGCCCATCGGGCCCGATAAAAAAGCCCACGTCATGGCGGTCCACCACAGCCTTTATCAGGCCCGAATACGGCCCAAACACAGCCAAAAACGGGGCCCTCTTAAACCCACCGTACAGCCCAAATCCCGGCCCAATAAAAGCTAAATTAAGTGAACCCAACACAATTAAGGGCCCATTATGTCCCAAATACTGCCCACAACAAAACCAACAGGTCCCAGGTCCCACCTACAGCCCAAATCAAGGGCCAACAAATTCCTTACGTCCCAATTAAAGCCCAACACATCCCATACAATTCCAATCAGAGCCACCCGTAGTCCTGTGCATCCGAAGTTCAGATCGTCCCCAGAGGGCAATTACGGAGAACATGGCATAATGTAACTATCGATTCAGTGATCGGCGCTCGATGTCACATTGCCAAGTTCTTTACCAAGCACCAGCCGTTAGCAGAATTAGTACAGAAGCTCTTACAATTGTCCGACAAAAGAATCAGGGAATACACTGAAGAAACCAGGCATGTGTAATTGGGAGGCGCAGTGCGGGCATTCAAGTTGCCCACGCCAAGGCAGTCCATGTGTAATTGAGCACCATTCATGAAAACAGGTGAAGTTGAATACAAAAATATGGAACAAAAACAGAAGTCTCTATATCATCAAGTCACCAAATATACATTGAACAGAATAACCTGAGCTCCAGACTCCTTATCCAGGTAGCCCCAACTGTCGAGTCCATGCAATTTATTATAAGATTCGTACAAAGGCTGTTCAAGTCTACAAAAAATGTGTTCCCCACTCCGTCCAGGCCATGATACCACCTACAAAGGCAGCAGACTAGTCATCAAGATCAGCCTTCACACAACTAGAGAGGAGCCAGAAAGATGCATCACCACTGCAACAATGCAAACAAATAGCAACAACATAATGCATCTACAAATATCAAGTGCTGTAGATGCAGATATAATGGTAACCTGGATACTCCCGGCAGTACAAAGTTCGGTAGTATGTCCCCCTGAGCTCTTAGTCAAGCTTGACATTAGAATACAAGAGGGTGTCCTTTGTGAGTGGCATGTTCAGAAGAAAGTGAATCTGCAGGGTAACAGAAACCATAAAAATGAAAAAAAATTATGAAATTTGATAGATTTCTCATAAATTTATGGCTTCCTCAGACATAGGACAAGACATAGAAAGGTGTGGTATCATAAGCAAAAGTTACATGCCATCTCCTTCAGAATTTACAGTTGTAGACCCAGAGGAGGCCCTTAAGAAATAAAATGATCCCAAAGTTCATATTCATAACAAACCTGGATTACTCAAATTGAATTTAATGCTAAAACAAGTTCAAAAGAAGCCTAGGCAAATTACCCACTCCAGAATGGGAGAAAAAACATATTAGATGAGAGACCCAGAGAGAGTTCTAATCTTCAATCAGCGCTGTCTTTTTATCTACCACACAGTCCACCCCAGGTCGCACCAAGACATTCCTAGGCCTCATAAAACCTAATTATCATATACTTACATTCTTATGTCAAGTTGTCAACCCAGTCAACATGGAAACGAAAATAATTATCAAACTCCTATAACCTTTAAAACAAATAAAAATGAGAAGATGCACACATTTATCCAGAGATTTATGTTAAAACTTCAAGTTTATTGACTTGAAGGAAATGGCAGAATTAGTTAAGCTATGATATTTGGACTTCACTAACATTTATCATGTGTAGGATGCAAACGGGGTAAGGGTGGTCAAAACTGCCCCCATTTACAGCCTCTAATTGGGTAGAAAATGGGCTCTCAGGTACATTTGGGTATCCCCATTATTTTTTCATATCAGAGGAGCAACAGTTTCTACATTTTCTGATATTCGCTACAACCCTACTTGATGATTCCCAGCATGCATTCCCCGTGTGCACTAGGACTGCTTTCTATGTTCTCTTTCTGGTTGAAGAAGAATACGTAAAAAAGACATTGTTATATTTATGTAAAGCCTAGGTACACCCAGGAGATATAAAGGATGTCTTTCTTCCCCCTGAGTTTCAGCCATTTGCAAAATCAAAAGAAAGGATCTCTCTATATTTGCGGTTTGAAATTTAAATACCTTTAACCAATGAATACCAGTTCCACAACCAGAGACCCCGAATACACAAGTTAGTAATCGAGAAAAATTAAATTGTAGTCCTCAACTAAAGCATTTTTACCATAAAAACAACTATCTTAATCATTGGGAAGAGGGTGGGGAAGAAAACAGAACGGAAATAAACACATCTGGGGAATCCAGGTCAAGATCTCCAGTGACACAATTAAGTTGGTTTAGGCTTAGAAATCAGCTCAAGTAAACAAGCCTTGTAATTTTCAACAACCCAATTTGAGGAAAAACATATATGAAGGCTTCCATAAGCAACTCACCCCTAAGAGAGTAGCAATTATAAGAATGATTCCTGTTAACCAAGCCAAGGTTCGTCTGACCAACACTACTTCTGGATCATTGGCTGAAGTTGAAGAGTCCTTTGTTTCCTTCAGGGAACGTGCAGATGGGTGGGAAGAATATACCAGATTCAAAACTGTTTCTGACTCTGGAGGAGGTGATCCATTAAATAAGATGACCCCCACGATTTGTCCTGCCCAACCAAATACATGAAATTGTTCAAAGATTTGAATGTGATATGTATAATATAACAATGAACTAAAAAAACTAACAAAAATTCTTAAGATTGCAAGTAAAATATGAGCTACAGATCCAAATACAACACTGATTATTGATCAAAGGGAATTGCCCAAATGGAACATATTTTTAAGTGATAATGTTAGTTAAAAGTAAACTTTTTACATTTAAAAAACAGAATTTGTATGATAAGTTATAGCAAAGACATAGCTAATGGCAGTCATGCATAAAAAAACAAAAAATATCACCTGTCTGCAGGTGAAAAGTTACATTAGTGGGAAAAAACTATAGTTAGGGGGAACCACTCAAATACCTTTGTACACAGTTTGCAAGGAGTCAAAAATCTTGGACATCGAAATAAAGAATAATTCCAGTCCTTGTTCAGCAATACCTTCAGTACCATATGTCTCTCTTAAAGCCTGCAAGCATATTTGTGATTGTTAGAATTGGTGTTGTACATATATAATATATATGCTGGATAGTGTTGTACATATATTAAAAAGATATGTTTTCCCATGGTTGTACCTTGTAGATTGGTGTGTGCGTGTGTGTCTATATATATATATATATATATATATATATAAATATAAATACCTCTTTGTGAATAAAACAAGATAGGAAAAACTTTTCTCCTCTCAAAACTCAATATGGTATCAGAGCCACTAGACAAACCCAACCTAGTTCCAACCGCCGCCATCGCTGCTGCCAGCCAACGCCACCACCGCTGATCACTCTGTCAGCGCCACTATCCAACACTGGTCTTGCATATCTCTCCAGCTAACTCAATTCCTGGCAACATCTCATGAATCTACAGCTGGCAACTCTCAGATCTCTCTCTCTTTTCCAGACAGCCCTCATCCTGCCATTCTCAGGTCTCTCAGATCCCTCTTGGTGAACCCAACGTGAACTCAGTGACAGCCCTGTTCCCATCTGACGTCGCCACTGTTTCTCCTTCTGTTGCCGTTAGCCACCTGAAACAGCTCTGGGCTTTACAGTTTCAGATCTGGTTTGCAGTGCTATCTGGTTTCAGATCTGGGCCTTGTAATTTTAGATTTGGTTTGCAGCAGCTTCAGATCTGTTTTTGGGTCATCAGGTTCAGATCTGGTTCACAATGCTTTGGTTTGTAAGATTTTGATTCAGATCGGGGTTGTGCTATTGCTGGTTGGGCTTGAGTTTTTGCGCTATGGCCTCTTCAAATCTTGGAGTGGTGAGTGAGTACCTCTGCGACTGTACTTGAGATCGTTCCTGTATCTGTACCGTCTTTTTCTAGTATTACATCCATTACCACTGAAAAATTGAATGGTAAGAATTATATGTTATGGTCGACGTCTGTTCAAATGTGGTTTCGCAGGCATGGTGTTAGTGACCATTTGACTATGAAGTTTTCTGACATCGCTGAAGCAGATAGGATTGTATGGGATCGTACAGATGCATAGTTGGTTACATTGTTGTGACAGTTAATGGATGTTGATTTAATCCCCTTATTTCATGTCTATGAGAACTGTTTTGATATTTGGTCTCCTACTCAGCAAGTATATACTAGTGATATTGTGTGTTTATACACTATCACTGGTAATTTGTTCTGTATTTAGAAGAAAGACTCAAATGCGCCTACTTACTTGGGTTGTATTTAGTTTGTTGTAACAAATTTTAACGTTATGCTCCTTGTTACAGCCGATCTCACTGAGCAGAAGAAGCAAAGAGACAAGTTGTTTATGGTGCTTACCCTTGCAGGCCTTGGGCTCGATATGGAGGGTGTTTGCACTCAGATCCTAAGTAGTCCCACCGTACCTACCATGGAAGAGGTGTTTGTCCAGATCCTTCGAAGTACACAAACATTTTCTAAGGTTTCAGTTGGAGAGTGATCTATACTTGCCTCTTAGACTCCTGGATCTTCCTCTGAGATTGGTCCTAGAGGTGGTCATCGCAGAGGCGTTGAGCGTGGTCGCAATGGTAAGCACCCTTATTGTAATTACTGTAGTCGCTCTGGTCATTATAAGGACACATGTTATGCACTCCATAGCGACCCTCCCAAGGCCAATGTTGCAATTCCTGAGGGTGCAGGAGCATAGTCCGTGGTACCTAATACCTCTCATAATGAGCAACCAACTTTTATATATACGATCTCTATTGAGGAGTTCGCTAGTATCATCAGTTCCTCATCCCATGTAGCTTCTATTACCCAGGGATCTCTTTCTTCTGCTTAGTCACCCACTAGTAATTCTCATATATGTCTTACTCATGCTTAGCGTAGTCCTTGGATTCTTGATTCTATTACTTCGAAGCATATTTTTGTTAATAAATCTTTATTCTCTTATTTTGATTCCTCTACTTCCCTTCCTCCTATCACTATGACTGATGGGCCTAAAACCCTTCCCACTAGTATTGGTAGGGTTGATCTACTTTCGTCTATTTCTCTTAATTATGTTTTACATGTTCCTAGTTGCCCATATAGTCTCATTTCTATTAGTCGTCTCACTCATTTTTTGAATTGCCGTGTCATCTTTGATTCTAATTTCGTTCTTGTGCAGGATCGAGGTACGGGATGAATGATTGGCACCAGACGTGAGTTTTGAGGGACTTTACTATCTTGCCCTATCGTCGTCTATGGCATTTGCTTGTGCTACTACAGGGGCATCTCCTCTTCAGATTCATTCCCGGCTTGGTCATCCTCATTTATCTACTCTTCAACAGATGATTCCATCATTGTTGTCGTTGATTATTCTAGAATGCATGTCTTGTCAGCTAGGCAAACATGTCCATTCTTCTTATTCTAGTTGTCTTAATAAACGAATTGATACTCTTTTTGATCTTGTACATTCTGACATTTGGGGTCTTAGTAGAGTCAAGTCTAAACAAGGTTTATCCTATTTTGTTACATTCATAGATGATCATTCTCATTGTACTTGGCTTTACTTAATGAAAGATCGTACTGAATTGCAATCTTTATTCACTTCCTTTTTGTAATGAAATTTCTATTCAATTTGGTCGTACTATTTGGATCATTCATTGTGATAATGCCAAGGAATATTGTTCTCATGCATTTTAGGTTTTTCTCTAATCTCGAGGTATTCATCAATTCTCTTGTCCTTATACTCTGCAACAAAATGGGGTGGCTGAACTAAAGACCGTCATCTCATTGAGACTGCTCAGACGCTTCTCCTTCACATGCATGTTCTTGTTGTTTTTTGGGATGCCGCTCTTCTTACTTCTAGTTATCTGATCAACCAGATGCCATCCATTGTTTTGAAGGGAGTCATTCCACATTCTTTACTTTTTCCTCATGATCCCATCTATCCTATCCCCCCTCGTGTCTTTGGATCAACTTATTTTGTCCATCTACTTTCCCTTGGTCGTGATAAATTGTCTCCTCGCTCAATAAGTGTGTGTTTCTAGGCTATTCTTATAAGGATACAAGTGATACTCCCCTGAACTTGGTAGATACTTTCTCTTTTCTGATGTCGCAATCTTTGAGTCTACACCATTTTTCTTTTCTTCATCTGATGGGTCTTCTTCCTCTCTTCATGAGGTTCTTCCTGTCCCTTCTTTTCCTCCTCTAGTCCCAGTGCATGTTCTTGTTCCTCCTGCTTTTCTTTAGACTTATCAGCGTCATTCTAAGCCTCCATCAGTGCCGCCAGCTCCAACTCCTCCCATTGCCGATGATGGTATTCCTTCAAACTCATGTCTTCCTCCAACTGGTGCCATTATTCTGTCTCCCTCCAACTCTGCCCAAGCTTCTGTTCCCATAGTACACATTCCACTCGAAATCCTCATCCCATTTATATTTTTGTGAGCTACCACCATTTGTCACTTGTTTATTCTGCTTTTGTATCTGCTCTCTCTTTTGTTTTTATTCCTAAAACAGATGTTGAAGCTCTTTCTCACCCTCGTTGGAGACATGCTATGGATGAAGAGATGTTTGCCTTGTTAGCTAACGAGACGTGAGATCTAGTTCCTCTCTCTCCGAGGAAGTCTATTGTTGGTTGTTGGTTGGTCCGGATGGCTCTGTTGATCGTCTGAAGGCTTGGTTGGTTGCTAAGGGCTATACTCAAATTTTTTGCCTAGACTATGGTGATACATTCTCTCCCGCAGCTAAGATTGCTTTTGTTCATGTTTTTTTTTCTATGGCTACTATTCAACAATGGCCTCTTTATCAGTTGGATATTAAAAATGTTTTTCTTCATGGCAACCTTCAAGAGGAAATGTATATAGAGCAACCTCTAGGGTTTGTTGCTCAGGGGGAGTCTCAACTGATATGTCGCCTAAAAAAGTCCTTATATGGCCCAAAGCAATCTTCTCTGTGCTAGTTTGGTCACTTCAGTTCTATCATCCAGTCTTTTGGTATGAGTAGAAGTCAAGCTGGTCATTTTGTTTTTTATCACCATTCTCCTGGTAGAGTCATATTATTGGTGGTGTATGTAAATGACATTGTTATTACAGGAGATGATGAGGTTGGTATTGGACCGTTGAAGACTCATTTGCATTCTCATTTTCAGGCCAAGTATTTGGACAAGTTAAAGTATTTTCTTGGCATTGATGTAGCTCAATTTGTCCATGGTGTGTATATCTCTCAAAGGAAGTATGCCTTGAATATTTTGAAAGAGACTTGTATGCTTGATTCTCGACCTACAGATACTCCTATGGATCCTAACGTTAAGTTGTACTAGAACAGGAGAAGCCATTAGAGGATCCTTGGTGATATAGGAGACCGGTTGGAAAGTTTAATTACCTCACCAATACATAGCCAGACATCTCTTTTTATGTTAGTATGGTAAGTCAATTATTGGACTCCTCTTGTGATAGTCACTAGCATGCTTTAGTGCATATCTTGAGATACATTAAAAGTGCTCCTGGTAAAGACTTGTTGTTTGAGAACAAAGGACACAAGCAAGTTGTTGGATATATTGATGCAAAGTGGGCTGGTTGTCCTACAAATAGGCGCTCTACCTAGGGTTATTGTATCTTGATTGGAGGAAATTTGGTGTCTTGGAAGAGTAAGAAGCAAAATGTTGTGGCTAAATCTAGCGCAGAAAAGGAATATCGAGCCATGGCTTTAGCCACATGTGAGTTGATTTAGCTCAAGCAACTTCTTACTGAGCTAAAATTTGGAGATTCAAGACCTATGCAGCTTATTTGTGATAATCAGACAGCTTTTCATATTGCCTCTAATTCAGTTTTTCATGAGCGGACCAAACACATAGAAATAGACTATCATTTTGTGAGATAGAAGTTGATTTCTGGAGAGATTAGTACCTCATTTGTTGGCTCTAATAACCAACTGATTGATCTTCTTACTACTTAAATTCTCTAGACAATCATATTCCTACAACTTGACCCCACACCCAATGGTTAACCTTCATTTCTATCCATGGGCTATTTAATGAGGCTATGTAATTAACTAAAGTAAAAAGTTGGGTCTTCCCAATACAACTCAAATACAGAATGAAACTATATACAAAAAGTAAAATAAAGAAAATGAATACATCTAAATCATCCTTTCTTAAATCTAAATTATCCTTTTTTTTTAAGTCAAATACAATTTTGTATCTCCCAGCCACAAGAACATAAATGTGACGTGGTCTTGTCACTTGTGATTTTACAAAGTACTACATCACCTACAACCAAAAAGGATAAAATGCAATTACATCACATTTCAAGTCAAGTGTCTTTCTGTTCATTGATATTTACCATCCAAGAAACACAAAGCCAGAACCCACAAACCCAACATAGATTGATTTGAAATTGTCATTTCATTGTAAGTAACCAAAACTATAAATATGAAGAACAAAATAAAAATAAGAATAACAGATCAAGAGTACCACAACTTGAGCTCTTCACACTCTGGAAAAAAAAATCCTACCGTGCAAACCAATTTAGTGGCTCATGATCTGCTTGACACTTTTTTTTATAAGCAATAGTATTAGGCCTAAAAAAGACTGCCTTGAGGGGGCTAACACTGTACAAAATAGTGTCCATCAGTTAAAAAAAATAGCTAGCTAAGGAAAGGAACAAAAGACAAAAAATAGAAGTGCAGAGAGTATGGACATCTCTAACAGTAAATAATTCCTTTCCACTTCAAATGATGTAATTTGATAGGAAGGGAACTCAATTTAAAAGTCAGTTAATTAAGTCAGAGCTGCTCTCCAAGAAATAAATATTCTTGTATTTATAACAAGAAAATGACCGTGCATTAATTGGTTGTCAAGGGATGAAACCACGGGTATTTTTGCCTAGGGCCTCAAGATTCTGTGTATCAGAACTTAGACCAGAAGATCTACAAAAAAGGCAGGGAGCACCCCTGTTTTTGCCAATAAAATATTCATCTCCTTTAGATGACCATTAACTAACTATAAAGTCCAAATTACACTCCTAAAAGTGAAGATGAAATGAACTTGTACTTTAATGGATAAAGTGTGAGTTATCAAACTTAGTGGATTAAC
This sequence comes from Diospyros kaki, assembly GCA_036245055.1. Classification (NCBI taxonomy): domain Eukaryota; kingdom Viridiplantae; phylum Streptophyta; class Magnoliopsida; order Ericales; family Ebenaceae; genus Diospyros; species Diospyros kaki. The sequence goes on along the minus strand of BSEG01000016.1, from coordinate 707,466 downwards.
TCCTGCAACGCATGTTCAAAATCCACCCCCCCCCCCCCCAAAAAAAAAAAAAACAAACACCATAAGATGTTCTCCCCTGACATGCCATTAAGCCTACTCAAAACTAAAAATAGTATTGTGACCATTTTCTGGGGATGTGCCGCTAGAAATTTATATATATACATATATTACAATTTTTCCTTTTGGTTTCACCTTTTCACTTCAGAAGATGGGAAATTCAAACAACAAAAAAGGTTCCCAGGTGCTAAGCTTTTCTTCAAGATATACCACAAGAATCAATTCCCTCCCTCTTCTCCTCCTCCCCCTCCTCCTACCAAGGCTGCACCAGCAGTGGCAGCTGGCAGGGTTCATCTGCTGTCGACGAAGAAGAAGAACCAGTGGTGGGAGATGAAGCTCGCTCGCTCTCTCTCTCTCTCTCTCTCTCTCTCTCTCTCTCTCTCTCTCTCTCTCTCTGGTTTTATCTTGTTGAGCATTCAATGTTTAATGTGATACAATCATCCAAAAATTTCAAATCAACTTCAACCCTTTTAACTAAGCTTTTCCTTGAAGCTATTAGTATAACACAATAATTTGAAACCACAAAACAAGACAAGACAAAACTTGATCACCTTAATGCCATCAAAATTTCCTGTAATTAGCTCTGCTGGATTTTTTTTACTCTCAGACAAATCTTGATGTACATCCACTACTTTTCGAGTATTGTGGGCAAGAAACACAAGACTTCCAATGAACTCTCTGTCAGCTTTCTGCATATTCAAACAAAATGCTTCCAATAAAATCTAAGTAAACCTGTAGTTAGTTAACGGTAAGCATAGCTCAAATAATTAGAATTACAGAGAATATAAACACCTTTGACAAATGAAGATTTATATCAGCACCACTTGGCAAAGGGATAGTCAACTCTCCAGTGACGGGCTCCAAGGCGTTAGCAACATATGTTCCACCCAACCAGGATGCCTAATCACATTTAACAATTGTCATATATAGGAACAGAAAACAGAGAAACGAGCAACAAGAGGGAGTAGAGGAATCGGGACTAACAAAATCACTGAGTTCGTTGTCAGTCAACTCCACATCAGTGTCTGAACTTAATGGTTCATTCAAGGAAATGACAGAAACTTCATCTTCATCTGCAAAAGTAGTAAATCAACATATTCTGATTCAGAATTTGTATGCAAGGACATTTGCTTTTAATACGTTTAACTTGCACAGAACACAAATATTGAGGTACCTGTCAGTTGAACATCAGCTTTACTTGGTCCTGAGATAACCCCACTCCTATGGGCACTACCAAGCAAAGTATTATCAGACTGCATCACGACTTGAGCATCTGCATACACTTAAATATTTTATAAAAAATTTCCAATTCCATACAGAAACATGACAAAATAAATATCTAATCTTATGATGCATCCATATTCAAGTTCAGGAACCTTCAGCTCCTCTGACATCTAGCAAAAACACAGCACGGGGCCTATTAAATGGATTTGGCATGAGAATCTCATTCAACTGCAACAACAATGACATTAGAAATTTACATAAGGCAAAAGGATCTGAATGAGGCAAGAGGAGAACAGAAGTTGTATTTATAACTGAGGTGATTATACTTGCCTTGGATGAACCAGCAGCTGAAAGGGTAGCAGGTGGTGCAAAACCAAGCAAGACTGACACAGCAGCACCAACTTCTGAGAGTAACAGTGAATTACCCTTAAAAAAGATGGATTAGGTAGTCAGACCACTAGACAATGCCTCTAAACCAAAGTTGTCAAATAGCATTTCCATAATGGCTGGACAACTGCATTGAATTTTAGTTTTACTATATGCCAATATGCACCATCTAACTTCTCAATCTCAAAGAAAGTGATGAACATAGATGGGGGCATATCTTCAGTAACAGCTGAACTTCAAAGGATGACAGACAGACATGATCTAAAGTTATCTGAGAAAGCAAAAAGTGCATGCCCATAACATTCTGAAAGCAAAAATCAATCTCAAAAAGAAGGCACCTGCAAAATAAATAATATTAAGTTCGTATACTCCTATATTATGGAGAAAATTTAATCCAAAAAATTTAAGTACCAAATATAGATTAGATATTGACCATTGCATATATAACCATGAGCTTAACCAGTGAAAAAGTTATGACTAAGAGAAGTTGTTAATTAAAATAATGCTCATAGTATGACTTTACCCACAAAAAAATTGAGTACATAATATCTTTAGTTTTTTTTTTCCACACAATTTCCAATCATTTGTTAAGAACATCCATGAACTTACATAGTCCAAAGTCACATTTAATAGCATTTAGCTCATGTACTATATATAATAAGAACACTAATAAAAGCTACCAAATGCCAATAGTTGGTCAACTTGATTTCCAGAATGCTAATCTTTCTGAATACCCTTGTCATGCAAAAAAACAAAAGCGTATGGTATTGAGAATGTTATCATTATTTGTTGCAAGGAAAAAAGTGAATATGTGAGGCTCAAGAATTTTAGTTCCTTCATTTAACAACTCTGACAAACACGTTCATTTGACCAGGAAAAGCTTAGCGAGAAAATCTTATATAGCCTTATAGAATATATGATCATGGACAGCGATGATTGGTGAGAATGAATTAATTCTAAGGTTTGATATGTTCAACAATTTCTACCAACTTTGATTGGGTTTTTATTTCTTTTCTCATTCTAAGATTTGAGAGCAAATTACCTTTGTTTTTATTCAATGAAACTCAAAAATTACTTAAAATCTAATTCTTGACCTTAATATGTTCCCAAATGGCCTACAAAAGGAAATGGGAACAACCTTCAAATGCAATTATATCTCATAAGCATTAGAAACTTAGATTCCTAGACCGACCTTGATAATTAATACTCTAAACATTGCCTTCCAACTCACCTCTTCAAAGATCAACATGCTACCAACCTCACCTCCCAACCATCCACATAATTCAGCAATAGGAAACTGCCTTCCCACTTTCCCATTTAAAATCTTAATCTTTTTCAAAAACCTACCAATGTTAACCTCACAAACTAAATGCATCCTTGTTCACTTATTGAGATCCTTGTTGAGTAACACTTCCTCCCAAGACAAACGTGGGAGAATTCTTACGAGGTCCATAAAACCCTCATTCCATTTCTAAAACATAAAGGAAATTGAGCCTTCCATACTCCAATAATGTATGGTCTAAAACAGGCTGAGAAAGAGAGGATAGCCACACATCTAATAAATGATTTTCCAATCTCTTGAAACCAACCATCTATCCTCAGACTTCTTGAGGTCAGAAAACTTCCAGGAAAGGATATTTCCTACACCTTGAAACCAAATATTGAGGGATAAAGAACGCCATTGTCCTAGAGTTGACCCACATGAAAGGTCCATGGTATAAATAATAAGATCACTGTTGGAAATTTTAGATCATATAAGATCTTCCCTATGCCCATGGTGCAATAGCTGATGAATTCTACTCACCAGACTGTGTTGGCAATGTAATCACAACTTTTACTCAAGGTTAAACTTTAGGCTATGATTCTTGAAGGAAAATTTGAACCTTGAGGAAAAGGTTTAAGTCCAAAGTGGCACAAGGCTAGTGTCAGCACCGATTGGTCTGACAAGGTTAGGGACGGAATTCAAGGAAATTCTGGCTAATCGATGAAGAGAGCACAGAGAGAGAGAGAGAGAAAGAAAAACAGAAAAGAGAGAGAAAACAAGAATATTCTCATTCATCATGCCAAGCATGGCTCCAGTACATCCACATATATAGGCTGTTAGCGAGCCCTTCTAGAAGGTAGCCCATGACTCAGCGTCCCCTACATTGCCGAGGCACACCCATTAGGTGTTACAAAATATGGATGGACCTATCTACCCTTAATGCATATAAGCTTCATAACAATTCCCCCCTCCCTAAAATATTTATTGTCCTCAAGAAATCACAAAAGTCCAATGACTCGAGGAAACTGCTTGAGCAACTCAGGGAGATACTCCCAAGTTGTCATCTGGAGGCCGATTGGTCCATTGTACCTGCACTTGAATCAAGGGTAAGGAGCCCTAGTAGATGACCCTCCTGTCCACAATTGCCATAGGTTCAGACACTCCCAGAAAATCTTCCTCCGAGGTTGGCGATTCTGCACTTACAACTTCATGTGGCCCTACTGACTTCTTGAGTAGTGACACATGGAAGACTGGCTGGATACCTACTCCATCTGGTAGTTGTAGTTTATAAGCGGAGCTCCCTACCTTAGTTGTTACTTGAAAGGGGCCGAAGTACTTAGGCCCTAGCTTAGAAGGGGACTTACCGATAAATATTGGCTGCTGAAACTGTCTTACCTTCAAGTAAGCCGAGTCCCCTTCTTCAAAATTCCTTTCAGTACTCCTTCTATCTGCCATCTGCTTCATTTGATTTTGTGCCACTGTTAATTCTTTTTTAATTAACTGAAGGGCTTCTTATCTCTGCCTCAAGTATTGATCCACATCCCGTTCCACATTGGAGTAGTGCATCACTGCTGGGATAAGCGGCGGCTTGTAGGCAAATAGTGCCTTAAAAGGTGATTTTTTAAGTAAGTTGTGAAAATTTGAATTGTAGCACCACTGAGCTAGGGGCAGCCATTGATTCCAGCTTTTGGGCTTAGTGAAACATACACACCTTAAATAAGCATCTAAGTACTGGTTCACCCTTTCGGTTTGTCCATCCATCTCCAAATGATAAGCTGTAGACATGTACAAGTCAACTCCCAATTATTTGAATAATTCTCTCCAAAAGTTGCTAGTAAATATCTTGTCCCTGTCTGAAGTGATAGACAAAGGCAAGCCATGTACCTTCACCACCGAATCCAATAGCACTCTAGCCGCATCCGAAGCTGTAAATGGATGAGTTAGGCTGAGGAAGTACCCGAATTTAGTCAACCTATCCACTACTACTAGGATAGTGTTCTTCCTTTCGGACCTAGGTAGCCCTTCCACAAAATCCATGGAAATTCTTTGCCAAGCCTAGTCTGGTATCTCCAACGGTTGAAGTAAATCGGGGTATGGAACTTGCTTGTGTTTGCATTTTTGGCAAATAGAGCATGCTAACACATAAGTTGTCACCTCCTTCTTCATTCCTGCCCAATAGAACAATTGTCTCACCTTGTTGTAAGTAACATTCAAGCCGGAGTGCCCTCCAATGGGCGATGCATGCAAGGCTTGTAGGATTCGAGTCTTGATTTGAGGGTCTTCCCCAATCACCACCCACCCTCTATACCTCAATAACCCAGCCTTCAATGTGTACCCCTTCTGCTCGCCGCTTCCACCTGCTAAACTGGTCATTTGTTCTTGAGCCTAGGGTGTCCTCTCATAGCTACTTAACACCTCTTTAATCCAATCAGGAACGACTACAGAGACTACTTACCACTCACCCATTTCTTCCCTCCTTAACAATGCATCAGCCACTGTATTTTCTTTTCCCTTACAGTATTGGATGGTGTAATCCAATCCTAGCAGCTTGGTTACCCCTTTCCTTTGTAACTATGTATGTAACATTTGTTCTCCTAAGAACTTGAGACTTTCATGGTCGATCTTGATGACAAACGAGTTGCCTTCCAGATAACACCTCCATTTGTCTACTATCATGAGTACAACTATTAATTCCTTGTCATAGATGCTCAGCCCCGGGGCTAAAGTCTAACTAAGGAAAGCAATTGGCCTACCTTCTTGTGCCAACACTGCCCCCACTCCCATATCACATGCATTTGTCTCTAGGGTGAAAGGTTTAGAAAAATTTGGCAAAACCAGAATTGGAGCTTGGGTCATAGCCTCCTTTAAGGAATTGAAGGTTGTTGCTGCTCTCTCCCCCCATTCAAATCCATTCTTCTTGTGTAGCTCAGTCAACAGCTTGCTAATTATCCCATACCCCTTAGTGAACTTCCTGTAATAGCCTGTTAGCCCCAGAAAGCCCCTCAATTCCTTTGACAGTCTTAGGAGTAGGCCATTCCACCATAGCAGTTATTTTTTTTGGATCAGTGATCACGCCTTCTCCAGTGATGATATGCCCAAGGTATTCCACCTTTCCCTCTGCAAAGATACATGTAGATTTCTTGACATACAATTGGTTAGATTTGAGGACTTGGAATGTGGTTTTGAGGTGGGTTAGGTGTTACTCCATGGTTAGGATGTAAACTAAGATATCATCGAAGAAAACAAGGATAAATTTTCTGAGGTAAGGGCGGAAAATGTGATTCATGAGGGCCTGGAATGTAGCAAGTGCATTGGTTAGGCCGAATGGCATTACTAGGAATTCATAAAGTCCTTGATGGGTGCAAAAGGTTGTTTTGGGGATATCTGAGGCACTCATTCGGATCTGGTGATGACCAGATCTGAGATCAAGCTTAGAAAAAATGGTAGCCCCAGATAATTCATCTAAAAGATCATCTATAATAGGAATGGGGAATTTGTTTTCAATGGTGTGGGTGTTTAGTTGTCTATAATTGACACAAAACCTCCAACTCCCATCCTTTTTCTTAACCAAGAGAATAGGGGAGGCAAACAGACTTTGACTTGGTCTGATAACATTTTTGGACAGCATATCTTTCACTAGGCGTCCAATTTCGACCTTTTGAAACGAAGAATAGCGATAGGAACAAACGTTTATGGGTTCGGTATTTGGTTTGAGGTGGATGGAATGTTCTAAGAAACAGTCTGGGGTAAGGAAGTAGGTTCCAAGAATAATTCCTCAAATTCAACCAACGAAGAATGTAAGAAGTCATTAAATTGTACCTTGCTCGAGGAATTAACTGAGGCCTGTAACTTGAACCATCAATTATCTTCTGTTTCTACTATGTCTGCTTTCTTTTTCCCTTCCCACACCTCAATGGCATAGACCGAATGAAGCTGGGCAATGGTTTCCTCTTCTTGCTCAAAGAGTTTCTTTAGGTGGCTCCCTGAGATTGCTTTGCACTCTCCCCCATCCCCACATCCTGTCAATGTTAACCTTCTTCCTCCCTTATCAAAAGTCACCTCTAAGGTGTTGAAGTCAAATATGAGGGGGCTGACTGTTCTTATCCAATCTACTCCCAACACAACTTGACACCCACCTAGCTGTAAAATTCTCGAATCGGCAGAAAACTCATGCCCTTGCATTCTCCATGTAAAACCTTGGCACTTGTACCAACTAATCATTTTGTGCCCATTAGCAATCGTGACATATAGGGGAATAGTGGTTTGGAGTATGCACAGTAGTTCCTTGGTTGCGCTTTCGTCCAAGAAACTATGTGAGCTCCCACTATCCATCAATATAAGCAGTTTCCTCTTCCCTACGTTACCTCTGATTTTAATCATCTTCTCCGAAGGGTGGCCTTCCAGGGCATGAAGTGAAATTTTCCCTCCTTCCTCCTCCTCTTCCACTTGATCCCCATTTCAGTGTCAGACATTTCTTCTTCATTCTAGTTATCTTCCCCTTCCATTTGCATTAGTGCCCTTTTGCATTGGTGCCCCACCGTGTATTTCTCCTCGCATTTGAAATACAATCCCATCCGTCGTTTATGATCTAATGTAAGGGATCGTAGGGGATTGGTTGCCATCTGCGCTTTTGGTGGGTAACTCCCCTTATGCATTTGAGAGTTGGTTGCCATCTGCACTTCTATTCCATTCATGTCGCCTAGCACTCCACCTTTGAAACCATGAGTCTGCAACATCGTCCAAGTATGCAGCAGTCATATTAACTTTGTTTTCTTCCGTCACCCGGTAGTGATAGAAGAAGCGTTCGCACCTTCTTATCCACCAACGAGTCTTCACCCCTTCAAACATTGGTATCTCCATCTTTGGGACGAGAGTGTTAGTTGCAACACCTAAGCCTCCTCTCACGGTGGCCTCTACTGCTGGTTCCATCCTTTCACCTCTCTCCTGATGACCCCTTGCTCCCTGAATGATAGGAGCAGTCGTCGTCCTCAGTGGAAAATCCACTGGTAGTGTCGCGTTCAGTTGTTGGGAAAAAATGGCCAATGCGGCATTCAACTGCTAACTTAGTCCCATAAACTCCGCTCTAAGATGAGCGAAGTCGTCTCTCAAATTTCGCTCCACTTCCATAACATCCAACCGCATCCTGCTTATGTCTTCACGAGTGTTTCTGATACTCATTTCTACAGTTTCCAACCTTTCCTCAACTAGCTCACGGCTCTGTCGCACGCCTGCTTCTATAGCATCCAGGCGAGTTTCCATTTGTTTCATGCGGGTACCCTCCGCCATGATCGTCGGTCATAGCTCGTCGATTCTGGACCATCAGCTCTGATACCAATTGTCAGCACCGATTGATCTGACAAGGTTAGGGACGAAATTCAAGGGAATTCCAGCTAATTGGAGGAGAGAGAGAGAGTAGCAGAAAAGAGAGAGAAAACAATAATATTCTCATTCATCATGCCAAGCATGGTTCCCATACATCCGAATATATAGGTTGTTAGCGAGCCCTTCTAGAAGGTAGCCCATGACTCAGCGTCCCCTACACTGCCGAGGCTCACCCATTAGGCGTTACAAAATATGGATGGACCTATCTACCCTTAATACATATAAGCTTTGTGACAGCTAGAAACCAGTAAGATGTCAAGTACAAGGATTTTATGATAACTATTTTTAAACAGGAACAAGTAAACATTCAAATTGACCATATAGAAGGCCATTACATACTGCCAGCCCTACAAAATAAGGATGCTCAGAGAAGTTAACTAAGACAAAGCAGAGATGTTTGTGTTGCTCTCAACAATATGGTACGCAGAAAAATACCATGCGATTTCACATTATCTTCACTTTCATCAGAAAGTGACCTCTATAAATAACTTTCTTTAATTGCGAAAAATAATGGTGTTTCAAGAAAAAAAATGCTAAAATCAGCACCTGTACTAGCTTACCAAACAAAATTTCAAGATCCATTTTAATTTTCCCTTTTGGAGAATAGACAAAAGTTTTTGCAGCTGTGCACTAAGGAAAGCACCAAGAGGATCATGAGTTCAAGAATAAAGAACGGCTAGGCAGAGCCTGAAATTGGGAACACTACTACTTCACTCTAACACATGGACACTGAAACTCATCATGACTCTGATAACGTTGACGGAAGAGGAAAATCATTGTCTCCTATAAGCAACTAAATTGCGGAGCACCGAAGCTACTTTCATAAAACGATTCAGTCAATCAGGAAAAGTAACAGTCCAAATGGTTGAATTGCAGAGTAATAGAAGAATCCAAAATCATACAGCAAGGTTTAGGAAAATTCATGTTCGCTATAAAACCTCTTTCCCTCCAATGTTGTTAGTTCTTATATTTTCCATAATTTGAAGTTCTTACATTGAACGCCACTTGGATCCCAACGTAAGCGATGGAACTGGTATCAAAAACATCGAAATTTGAAAAGAAGTTTGCGACAAGTTACCTCGGTAATAGAATCTGACAAAGGAGGCCGGAAATATTGACGATTCGGACTATCGAGGAAGAGAACCGAGCCAGTGAGATCGGCCTACATCGGAACCCGAAGAAATTCAAGAACAATAACAATCAATCAGATCCAAACACAGATCGCGAATTAAGAGAAATATAAGTAGTTACTTACCGTAGATTGAAAGCAGAGAAATGCTAAAATGATTAGCGCGCAGAGACTGCGACTACAATCCATTGAGGAGATCGGGAGGGAGCGAGCCAGCGCGTAAGAGAGAGAAAACCTAATATTGAATCAATCTCTGATTTGTGGTTTTAGGAGGAAGACGGGAACTTGGTACGGGAGAGATCGAGAGGAAATTAGAAACCTACGTCCTCGACGAAGTATCATAGCATACGACACCGTTGCAATTTTGCGGGTTTGGGAATGGGAATGGATTGGGGTTGGGGTTTGGGTTTGGGTCGGGTGTTAGAATTGGGCTACTACTGGTTTGTGAAAAAGGCCATAAACAAGTCCGGTCCTCGGATAATGGTCCACTTCTAATTAAATTAAATTTAAATTTGCATTATGATGGATGAGGTTGGTTTGGATTTTATATAAATTAAAATTTAAATTAATTATAATGGAATTTTTCTTTATTTAGGAAATTTATTTAAATTTGGTTTGATCGAGACGTAAATTAGTTTCAAAATTTATCTAATTATATTAAAATTTTAATAATTTAAAATTTATGACATATCAAAATATTTAAATTTAAAGAAACTTGTTTTAAAATTTAAAAAAAATATTATGTTGAAGCAAAATAGAGAATTGGTGAAAGATAACATTCACTAAAGTTTTGGTTCATCCCAACATTTCGCACTATCCGACTATTACTAAATAGTTTTAAGATATCAAATAGATCTCTCTAAAAGATAATTTTAACATGAGGAATTTTTTACAAATGGACGAAGACTTGATGGAGATAAAAGGCCTATGGGTCATGAACTTCTTTTCTAGGGCAAATTCAAGAGAATTACTTCTAATAGAGTCATAGAGTTTTAACCCTTTATTCATATTTATCAAGTAAAAAGGTTGTCAAACTTTTTGATTAATAAAAATATTACTTGAACATTTAAGAGTTTATATTTTTATATTAATGTATTATATTGTGTATTTAATTAATATAAATATATAGTACGTACATCATTAAATATCATTTTTGAGTGTCTAATTAAATTGTATTTTCATTTAATTAAAAAATAACCTTATCATACCAGATATTTTTAAAATAGCATTTCAACAAAGAGTTCAAATAATCTTAAAATGGTCCAATGCAGACATCCAAAACTTTTTAAATGTGAAAATCAGACTCTTTGATCACAAGGTTAGTAAGTCTCTCAATCACCCATTAATAATGTTTGTCTTTAAATGATGTCACCCTTAGAAAAGAAAGGAAAACAACATAACTTGAGAAAGTAATTAGACTTGAGAAATCGACAAGCAATAGCGATAAAGTTTACTTTTCGAAAGCAACAACACATTCTGTGAAGATCATCTCTTCTTAATTGAAGTGGAGCTATACTTTTGGCCTTGCCATGCACACTATTTTTCTATTGCATGATAAACAGCATCATGTCTTATTCAAAAAGATTTATTATTAGTCATGTTCACACCTTATATGAAAATTACTTTAAAAGGTGTGAATACCTAAAGCTGAATGTCCAACCTAATTTAAGAAAAAATCTACACCAAATTCAACTTACTCTTCTTGCTAAAAGGAATTAGATTAGAGTTAAAGAATTTTTGAGTCTTATAGCGAGAATAATTTGTGTTACCTTAAACCATACTTGAAAGTCATTCTAAAACATTAAGACCTTTAAAACACATAAAAAATGATTAATATAGATCCAAAGAGGGGTTAAATAGACTTCTTTTAGTTAGTTTTAATTTCTTTGGACTGCCTATTATGGCACCATACATAGGCAATGGACCATGCGGGCAGGCTGACGTAAATGCATGGGACTGGTAGGTGAGCATGAACGTCATTAGCAGTAGTCGAAGGTCAGCTAATTGAACAGGAGAGAGTTAATTGTGGGGAATATCAGTTATGTCTATCAGAGCACATTTCTCCTTTTTGCTTAATTGCTAGAGCTTTGTCTTTCTTTCATCTTTACAGCATTTGAGATTTGACTAATGGTAATGGATACCAGTGCCATTACACTGTTTTACCATTTTCTCTTAAACGTGGTTTATACAAATCACAAATAATTAATCATGGTTTCCCTTCCAATAAAGAAGAAAAATAAAATAACACGTGTCTGTGGGAGTGTTACTGTTTTAGATAAGGTTTGGCACATAAAAGGCTATAATTAATAAAGTTCTAAACTTTTTGGCTCTCTCTGCATTTCTTTGTGTGAATTGAAAGATGGGATCTGAGGTGGGAACCAGCTTTCTTGAATACTGTTTGGTACATATTTTCTTGATTAATTAAGCAAGCATACATCATTATTAGCTCAGCACAGACACAGCATGCTTGATTAGTTTAAAGGGTTATCCCTTTGAAGAAAGGGCTGTTACTTGTCTAGTCAAAGGGTAATATGAATGTAATGAATATTATAAAATTATTATCGTCACATTATTCTCTAGACTTCTCTGTATACTGCAGTTAAAAAAGGTTAATTAGCATCCATGGCACTAGCAATGTATGTCGAGATAATACACATGGGATGATGACATATAACAGGATCCCCAGATATGGCCCATAGCAGATTCATTGGCTGCTCAAAGTCCTTGCCCTGGCCGTCATAACATGGAAAATTCAACAATAGACAAAGTACTTAGGTGGATTGTAGCTTAATTAGTACGTGGATGATCAATCTGCAAGCGTTACCATGCGTAATCACAATTTCTAGTTAATAATACTTCAAAAGAGTTCTCTGCCACTCAATCACATTACAAGCAAACTTGAGGGCGTGAAATGCGCCCATTGACGTACTGGTTCCCTCTCAAATCTCTTAATTAGTAGGCTTTTTTAATCCTGGCCGTTTAATTTAATTTCAGAGGAGATCAGGTGCTTCTTGTATCATAGCAGTAGATATAGTGAGATCAATTTTACCTGATTAATAGTCTTTAATTTCTTTTTTAAATGTTGGTAGACCTAATTAATAGTATGTTATTCTTTTGTTTGATTTGTTTTAGGTTTGCTGTCACAGAAAAAGCAGATGGCGAAACTGTCAACTAAATGTCTTAGAATAGTTGGATTCATTAGATATGTCATGCTCCGTAACCCCCTAGCGTTGAGGGTTAGTGATGCATTATAAGTGTTCTTTAGGTTCTTGCAAGTTTACTAATCAAATAACAACTATGATAGTAGGTGCACGTCTATTTGAGATATATTGTTTAAAAAGTTATATACTTATTGTTAAATAAAAAAGATTGGTTTCACATGAGCAAAGTAGGGAGTCACATGGAGACATGCGTCATGCTGGTAACAATGTGGTATTAGAGCAATGTTTGATGATAACATATAACTGCACACCAAATAATCTTGGGTTAAGGCATCAATAAGTTTATGAGGATGTTTCAAAAGGACGCGCAAGAGATGATACTCTAAGTTAGAGACATTGACATGCCAAGCTCTCTAAGAGAAAGGAGTAGATAAAAATTAAAGAAACTAATACGAAATACTTTAATAGTCTTGGTAATATATATAGCTACTTAATTAAATCTCTTAATAAGATAAATTAATGTGTCCAAAAGACAATTTTGTTAAAATAATTTGCCCTAATCCTCCCTAACCTTTGAAATCATTCACAAGAGGACTGCCTTTTGCATGGACACGTTGAAGATATTTTATATATATATATATATATATATATTCTTAGGCCATGCAGCTTATCAAAGGTTGTGGGGACCCTTGCACCCCAATAATGCAGACAAGCCCAGGATTTTTCACAATCAGAGCTGCAGTGAATCAGAGGTAGACAATGGAACGCTTAGCTAGCTTTAATCGAGTGTTGTATAATTAATTTTTAGGGTGACAAAAAGACAACCAGAACCATATCAGTGGTTGTTTTCTAAGGATTTGTCCAAGTCAAGGATGCTAGATTTCTTGAGCAAGAGGCCAACAAAGAAAAGCCACCACCTTTCTTCGCCCTCTTTTTACACAATCAGTTGCTTTACTTACACAGATTCTTTCTAGCTCTCTGCAGAAAATGCCCAAATCGCCCAAATTATTCCTTTGGTTTTGACACCACAATAATCACTCCCTTTGCACCAATCAAGTAGCTAGGATCAATAATTAATGTTCTTTAATAGTCAAGTTCAGTACTGTCTTCTTGATTAGGCAACTTAATTAGGGAAGGTTAAACAAACTCCAGTCCCTGATGAAGTAAGGATGACCTCTTAGTAAGAGGCCAGGTGGTAAGAGGCTCTTACCACCTGGCCTAACACTTTTGAGAATTAAATTAAATGATCGATCTTTATTGTGCTTTAGAAAATGCACATTATTACTATACTCATCTCTAGATATATGAACTGTCTTTAAATAATTTGCTTCTACATTCCATTACAGAGCGAGAAAGCAGAAATAAAAGAAAGATTGAAAAGACAAAAAACAAAACAAGAGCCTGATATCAATCATCAAGGACTAATTAAGGAGCAGTCTCCAACAGATTAGTTACTCTAATATTCTTATAAACATGCTAATTAATTAAAAACTTCAGGTGCGCATAATAATTCACCTAATTATAAAAAGTGACAGCATTCTTTATATAGGATAGGTTGAGGTGGGCAGGCCTTCAACATAAAATGTGAACTGGCAGGCCGGAATTCAATCAGTCAATTCAAATACAAGGAACCTCGAACAGTAGTAGCAGGGTGTGCATATATACCCCTCTTCCCTCCTTCAGATAGTTGTAGACTTTGATAAATGTGCTTGTGAACTTCAAAACTCTTCTCTTTATTCTTCTTGTTTCCATTGTTTTGCTCAAACTTGGAGTCCCAACTGGTTCATGGATATTGATCTCCGGTGGACAACTGGGGGGTGTGGTTTCTCGGTTCCAACAGTACTGGTAGCAGCAGCAGCAGCAGTGCTATGGCAAAACCTTTCAGGGCAGTTTCCAAAATCTGCAAATCATCATCACAAACCCTTCTTTTTCTGCTTCTCTTGATCGTTCCTCTCTTGGCTCGCCCTCATCAGCTGGATTCATCCAAGGCAGCCATGGAGTTGCATCCAAGACAAACAAAGAAGTCCTTTTCTGCTGCAACTACTGCTACTGCTAGCAGTTCCACCACCACCACCGCTATCGCTAGAGGTCATCAACAGTTTGAGGCAGCTGCCCATGAAGTCCCCAGTGGTCCCAATCCAGATTCCAACAGGTGAGCAAAGAGCTTCTTCCTCTTCTTCTTCTTCTTCCATGGCCACTAGTTCTACTAAATCATCTGAAAGGGGTACTTGTCAACATCAACTTCATCATCATCATCATCATCATCATCATCATCATCATCATCATCATATATATATATATAGTAATGATTATCTTCTTTTTTCGCCTGATATACAGCGAGTAAAATAACCCAAAAAAAACACTTATTCTTCTTTATTTCCATGTGCATGAATAGATCTGGGGTATTGGGGTATTGGTGTTTCCGAGAAAAGACATTTTGATGAAATAAGCTTACTTCGCTTGTATTTTGATTAATTGTACATGCATATATGCAACATTTATGAATGGTTGGCTGCTATATATATCGAGTGAACAAGTTATCAGGTCAATGATAGAACACCATGAATGTATACTGTGTACAAGGTTAGAGCAAGCTTTGATACAGTTTGGCCATAAAATCAAGGGCAGTGAGTGAAGAAGAAAAGGAGAGACGTCTGCTTGACCCACGTACGGGCCACAGCCACAGGGCAGTGGTATCAGATCTCTCTGTATACCGAGCAAAGTGAGTAGCTTTTGGTCATTGTGCTGCAAAGATTATTGCTCAGTAGGCCATATGGATTTTTGCACTTGTCTTTTCAAACAACTGGCCGATAAATAATCCGACAAACCAAAAAGAGTCAGGTCAACAATATTATTCCAAAACTATTAATGTTCTGCTTTTAGTGCTCTAACCACTATAATGGGTGTGTGTGTGTGTGTGTATAATCATGCAACAGACTGATGATTATCATTTCTTCCCATTGGACTCATTTGCCTATATATATGTTCTTGTCTGCTAAGCATGAACATATATGAATGGCAACTCTAAAGGAGAAAAGAAACAATAATTTGTGTTAGGACTTCTATCTGTTGTTGACATGGTGGTTTAAATCGCTGCGGCTTCCAAATTAATGCTCGTTTCAGCATTAATTAATATATATGTATCAAATAGACTGTTTATTAATTAATATATATGTATTAAGTTCATATGCATGGAATATGGGTACATTGATTGAAAATAAATTAATTACAGGAAAATTAGAAAATAATGCATTTTTTTAATTAGTCATATAATAATATCAACCATTTGAAAAATATGGCAAAACCAATATCAATATTTATAATTACTTTCTAGTAATTAATTAACTACATATATATACAAGTTTAATTGAAAAATATATATCACCAAACCAATATCACACATCTGCACGTACACCCAATGAATATATATAAACTTGATTGAATTGTGGGACTTAAAAAAAGAAGAGAAGGGAAGAGGAGATTGTTAATTATTTTAATTGAGCAAACCACTTTCACATTGGAAAGAAAGCAGCCAGAGGCTAGAGTAGAGTTGGATAAACGTTACAAAAGTAATACAGTACAGGTTCACGGTTCACCAATTAATAATAATTAAGGTTGTAATTGACATTACAAAGGAGGTAGGTAGCTAGGCAGGAATAGTAAACCTTGGAAATTGCACAAAATAGTAAACAAGATAGTAGTAGGGCTAGCTAGGCACGAATTCAAACATCCCAATGGGCATCGAATATGAATATAGATGGGGCGGATCGATGATGATACAAATTCATGCACTTCAATGGCCCCCGCCTACACCGCCGCCTCCCCCAAAACCGCCACCCCCACCACCACCAACTCCTCCACCTGCTCCGAAACCTCCTCCGGCTCCAAAGCCGCCTCCTGCACCTACACCGCCACCCAAACCACCTCCGCCTCCACCGCCAAAACCACCACCTCCACCTGCACCCCCGCCAAGTCCTCCACCCCCTCCAAGGCCACCACCAGCCCCACCACCAAGACCGCCACCTCCACCTGCTCCACCGCCGACACCCCCACCTCCTCCAAGCCCGCCGCCTCCTCCTGCTCCACCACCGACACCTCCGCCTCCTCCAAGCCCGCCGCCTCCTCCTGCTCCGCCACCGACACCTCCGCCTCCTCCTGCTCCGCCACCGACACCTCCGCCTCCTCCAAGCCCGCCACCAGAACCACCTCCGAGGCCGCCACCTCCTCCAAGTCCCCCATGATGACCCAAACCACCTCCTGCACCTCCTCCAATACCACCTCCACCCCCTAGTCCTCCGTGATGACCTAAACCACCTCCTGCACCACCTCCTAGACCTCCTCCGCCCCCTAATCCTCCGTGATGGCCCAAACCGCCGCCTGCACCTCCTCCGAGTCCTCCACCACCACCTAGACCACCTCCACCCCCTAAGCCTCCACCTCCCCCAAACCCGCCTCCACCTCCTAAACCATCGCCAGCACCGCCCCCTAGACCATCTCCACCACCTGCACCGCCACCAATTCTTCCTCCTTTGCCAAAATGCCGAAACCCCTTTTTGTATATTCCATGGCCAAGCAAGTGTTTGTCATCTTTAACTACTCCATTACCATCTGCAACAACTTCTCCAACAACTAGTAACACAAACAACACAATTCCAGACACATAATCACAACTGGCGACACTCATTGTTGCTTCAGCAAAGAAACCCACAAAGCTATCACTGACCCTAGAAAACAGTGGAATAAGATTGAGTGATCTGTGCTGTGAAGTGTGAAGAATAGACCTATATATAGCAGAAGAACTTAATTTTCTTTCATATATGGCTACGAGGGAGGCTCATTGTCCCAACTGTCATCTTCCAATGAGTAAATGAGCGCTGTTCTTTGATTGGGCAACAAGTTTATTTTCCAACCGTCCCCTCCAAAATGCATTATATATATTTATGGCTCAGCTTGAGGGGTCGCATTGAACTCAATTTCCCACACAAGAAAAAATAGTCAACTGACTCAACTTGATAATTCATCTCATCTGTAGACAGGTGAAATAACCCTACAGGTAGCTGCTCCATCTTTAATGGGATCATTCATTGGTCCTTTCTGACTTCTTCATTAATGCATCAACCAAACACTGTCCTCTCTCTCTATCTCTCTCTCTCTGTGACAAGTACCACAAAAATTTTCTCGGCCTGCAAGACAACATGCACGACACAGGCTGCTAGTTCAGAGTAGAGAAAGAAACCAATTCCATGGTAACGGGATTGTGCACATGCAGAGAGATGCTGAAATGTTGTTCCTTTCCAATAGGCAAATTACAAATTGAAGAACTAATCATACCCATATGTATGGTTTCTCATAATTTCATAATTTTATCATTTAATGTTTATTAAACCAATCAAAAAGTAACTAGTGATCTCTTCCATGTTAGGTTTGTGAACTCGGTAAATTTCATAATCCATATCTAAAGGTCAATAATTGTTGCAATGCGGTAGAAAACCATATATTTTGGCGGACAAATGAAGAATAAGCGAAGCATTCTGTCATAAAATTAAGCACAAAGATGTACCAAAAAGGGTAAGGATCTCATTAAAGTGGCACCAAACAAGGTAGCAAATTAATTTATAAGCTCCTACTGGACCTCTGCCAACTAATTTGGTTGGACACTCCGATTATTGTTAACTAAGTAGAGGGAAATGATATCTAAGCTATGAAGAGTATAAAATTTTAATTTATAATCAAAAGATTAATGAATTTTTATTCAGTATATAATTTCATAACTATCGTTAATTACAGTTAAAAGAAACCAACGAAATACTAATATTTTTGTACTTTTAATATAAAGTTTAATGATTTTTGTGTATTTTAGTGTAAAGTCAATAACATTTTTATACTTTTATATAAAATCCAATAACTATGTATTATTTAACTATCCGTATTATTAGTCATATCAACATTTTGTTAATCTATTTTAACAGCCATTAATGATAGTTATAAAATTATATATTAAATTAAAATTTAATAATTTTTTAATTATTAATTATAATTCAATAACCTTTTTATATAGTTTAACACAAAATTTAATGACAATTCATATTATTTAACATGTTAAAAGTGACAAAGGTAGCTGACTATAGGGCAAAATCTTTCAAATCTTTGAATATGTGATGCGAGAAGGCTGCAAAGGCTTCACAGAAAAATGATCACTTAATTTATGTTCAAGATCAGAAAGATTGTGTTAAATTAATAAGAAGGATTGTGACTGCAGGGACATCCACATGTGATCTGGATTCTGGCCTTATATATATTATATTATATGTATCCATTATTATTTGGATGCCATTCATGGGTTTGATTGGCGTCATTATCAGTGAATAGAAACTTCACGATCTTATGAGATGGAAATGCCATGCTACATCCTTAATAATTAATATTAATGTATTATATATTTATACAAATATAATATAAAACGCATTAATACATTAGCATCTACGGGTGAACACTCGTCTATTCGGTTAACGAATCGATCGAAATGTTAAAATCGAATACATCCAAGTTTTGTGAAAAATCGAATTAAACCGATCAAATAAATTTAAAAATATCAAAAATTAAAAAAAAATAAACTAATAAAAAAAATAAATTAACAAAATTGAACAAATTGAAAAAATCAATAAAAGAAAAAACCAAAAAAAAACTAAAAAAAAAACTGTTCACTTTGCATTGTTACATTACAGCAATATTAAAAGCAAAAACAGCCATCTTTTGATAATTGAATATCCATCATAATATATATATATCATCAAAAATTTATATTACAATAATTGAAAAATGAAAACCCTAACTTGAATAATTCAAAATTAAAAATACAAGAATTACAATATCTTAAACTCATATTTGCAGTCACCGATCGGAATAAAGAAGAAGGGGAATGATGGGCCGGTCACTTATTGTTGGTTGAAAAAGGGGAATAACGGGTTGGTCTCGACTCACAGGTCATTGGTTTGAGTAAAAAGAAAGGGTTGAGATTGATTGAGGTGATGATAGCTAATGGAAGACTTAGTTCTTCCATTCAAGTTAACAGAAGAGCAAATATGATAATCGAATACGTCGAGAAAGACAATGAATGATCAATTTGGTCTGTTCTTCCTTTCTTATTTATTGTGACAATGTAGGTAAAAAATGACATAGTTTTAAAATTACAATTGATTCGGATATTTCAAATTTTCTCAACACAAAAATCGAATAGAACTGAAATAATTGAAACTATCAAAAATTAAAATCAAACCTTATCAAGAGCCAAACAAAACCAACAATTTTGAACAGTTCGATTTAGTTATTTTGATTAAACCAAAATTTTTCACTCCTATTAATATCATAACTAATGTCGAAATAAAATTTCCTCGAACGAACTTAGTACGCATGTTGGTGCATAAATGTAGCAAATATGCGAACTTGCAGGGTAAACGGCCCCGGGAGAGGTGGGCTGGCCCGGGAAGAACAGTGGCCGGTGGTGAGAGATTGAGTTTTTAAATTAAGCTCAGAAGTTGACCGGGCCGGCCTTGTCACAACCCGCCAATGTCCTTCCCGGGCCAGCCCACCTCTCTCGGGCCCTTTTTCCCTGCAAGTTCGCATATTTGCTACATTTATGCACCAACATATTTACAAAGAAAAAATAAAACTTAATGAGCCGACTTCACTCAAACGGGTCGATACGAAAACCGCCTTACAAGAGTGGAATCGGGTTTGGTGTCTAGAAAGTGGGGCTGGTGTGATGAATTTGGGTTACTTGTTTTCAGCCGCCTCCTTGGGTTTCCTAACCCGAACATCCTTGGCTCCTCTATCTCCCCTGTGTCTCTTGAGTGTTTCTATAGATACACCCACATATATATATATGAATATCTTCGGCGCACATACAACACAATTATACCCATTTAGCCATGGAAAACCAGAGGGATTCCAGTGGAGTTGAAGCCGAGGAAGAATTTCGCGATGATTTTCAGTGTTGCGTTTGCCTGTAACTCTCTCTATATATGCACACGCGTTTCTTATTCTAATGGGATGCTTACTTTCGTAAATTTTATATCTCACTCAAATTTGTGTGCTTTAGATGCCCGTTTTACGTGTCATCTCACTGTCGAAGCTTTTCTCATCTTACTTATGTCCATGAGGCCAATTTTTTTCAGTATGCATAGTATGAGCTTAACATTGAAGCAAATATTTTTTTCATGAAAAACGCCCTGAAAATGTGATTTTTCTTTGATTCCAGATTCACTTTCTTCTCGTTTTACTAGCCCAATCAAATCAAGAGAAAGAAATTAGCTTCGTTCACCTATGTTTTGTGTTCTTTTCCCCCACAAGTCCGAGGCCAAACGTTCAAAAACGTGTTTATCCTTGACAGGTTTCTAAAAGAATGGATTCTTTGGGTATGGCCTCCACTTAGGTCCACAGAAGAAGAAATTGAAATGGAGTCATGAAGTCGATACACTTACAATCCGATATTGCCATTGGATTACTACGTAACATGGGCAGACTATGCATTAGAATTGGTTAACATGTCTAAGTAAACAGTAAGAAGCTGTTTAGAATAATTCACTGTATTGCAATATAAACCTTTTTCCAGTTCACAAATCTTGGTTTTGGACTTCAACAATTTGTTCTTTGGAATGATAATCGGAGTGCCATCTTTGGCTGAGGTCGGCTCCAAGAAGATTTTGAGTTATGTTTCAACCGTCTTATAATGCATTATGACGGTTAACTTGTGAGATTTTGATTGAGAAATAGAAAATGAGATACCATGTTTGCAGCATGATAAATAGACTCTGAAATTAGGTAATGTTTACTTTCAAATATCCTGTGAAGCATCGGGGGCCCACATTCAAAGGGATCCAGTTAAATGCTCATTGAATTTATGCAGAAATCTTCTATTCTTATGGACAATCTTAGCATTTTTCTTTTGATCTGATCTGCAGGGATCTTCTATACAAGCCTGTTGTCTTAGGTAAGAGTACTTGACAAAAACTAATTAAATCAGCTGTTTCTCCATCAATTTCAAAGTATATTTTTCCTGTTTGCAGCCTGTGGGCATATTTTGTGCTTTGGGTGTGTCTTCAAATCAATGGATCTTTGGCAGGAGTCTCACTGTCCAGTTTGTCGGCATCCATATAATCATTTCCCTAGAATCTGTCAATTACTGCACTCCTTGCTCTTGAAGTTGTACCCAGTAGCTAACAGAAGAAGGGAACAGCAGGTTATAGGTGTGTTGTGAACTTTTTGGGTCTTCTGTACATCGATATTATTTCCCTCAGATTATTGGTTTACCTTAGGAACTACATATTTGTGCATTTCTTCTTTAAATGAATAGTTAATTGCTCTAAATTTGTTGTAGTAGAAGTTTGCACCATTTTCTTTACATATCCCACTTTGGAGGATCTACGTTCTTTTCATATATTATTCAATTTGACAAGTCAGTCTCATTTGATTTATGATAAACTTGATATCAAGTTGATTTTACGTGTCATGTATGATTTTATCCATATTTTAATGCTTTACTTAACTAATTGTGCCTCTTAAAATTCCCACTGTAGTGCCAAGCTTGTACTTGTTGATTTGTTCTGAAGTCATTCTTTCTAAATAATCTGGTTTATTCGAACTTTATTCCATATATATTTGTTTCACTTATAAGAAAAAATTATAAATACTGATTCGGCATTTTTGACATTTTAGTTGCGAATAATTTATGCATTTTTCTTTTGCAAATGCTTCAGAAATTAAAATATGCATCTTATGATTAGAACCATTGCATTTCAAGCTCTTGTCTGTTGATTTCTATTAAAGTTGTTCTGTCTGGAGGATGTATTATCTAATGGCGTTCTGTTTGTTCTTTGATTTTGTTGTTCCAGAAGAAGAAAAAAGATTAGGATGGTCCTCACCCCAGCTAAATATCCACAATGGTGTTCCCTCACTTTATGCCGCCACTTCACGTGATGAGGTTAGTGTAAGATCATGTACTTTAGTTGAGGGGGAGCCTTCAGAAATCAACGTTTCATCAGAAAGTACTAATGCGCCTCATAAAGATGAAAAAATATACAGTCCTGCAAAATCAACTATTGAAGACCCTGAAAATGTGGCCTCCATCCAAAACAATTTGCTTGGAGATAAATGCTGTAAACTGCAAAATTGCAAGCATGTGCTTGTAGCTGATTTGTTGTGTGCCATATGCAAGGAACTGCTCCATCAACCTGTAGTTCTTAATTGTGGGGATGGTAATTGAAGTTGTCATCTTACACATGTTATGCCTGAAACAATTTGTCTAGTGAAATGCTGATTGTCTTCCTTTGCAGTATACTGCAAAGCTTGTATACTTCAGAGCAGTGATAAGGTCCCTAGGTGTCCAGTTTGTCAAAGTGCGCATCCTAATGGATACCCGAAGGTTTGTTTGATACTAGACCAATTTTTGGAGGAGCAGTTTCCAGAACAATATGCATTCAGAAGGGAAGCTGTATCCAAGCAAGCTGATAATCAAAATGGAAGTTCATCAACATGTATGTTCAACTGCCTTTTAATTTTCAATATTGTTGATCTTGTCAGTGGAATTTTCCAGTGCAGCTTATATTCTGTGAGGATTGTATGCCTATATGCCTACTTCACATAGCAGAGAGAGAGAGTTCCTCTGTCTAACCCAATATGTATTATCATAGGAAGCACAAATTGATTTTAGGTTTTCTAATAGTTCTACTTGCTTTATCAATTACTGTATGAAAATATGAATCTAACAATATTTCATCTGAATGCACTTTGGGAATTAGGGAAAAAATCCCCTTGGAAGTGGTTGACCCAGAACAGAACGACTTGTATCCCCATAACCATTTCTCCTAAAGATTAGTCAAATTCAAATCCTTGTTTACAACTAATGTGCAACCCTGTTATCCTGTTAGATCCTTGAATCTGACAGGAAGTTCTCATTGATTTGGTGAGAATCCGATTAAGAAATTAGAGGGAAATGAGAAGAATTCTATAGGGGGAGGGAAGACAGAAAGATAGGAGGGAAATGCGAGGGAGAGAGAAGAGAGATTGAGAGGGAAATCAGAAGTTTTTTGATTACTTTCTTTGTCATGATATAAACCACATCAGGGGAATAAGACATGCAAGTGACAGGATGTCACATGTTAGGAAGTTGGGTAGTTAATTCTAGAAAGGGATACTAATGTAAATAAAACTTCCCTTTGGCAAAAATAGAAGTGCGAGATCATCTCTATATAAAGGATCGCTCAATTGTATTGAAGATATGCTGAAATTTGAATCAAAGTCATTATAATTCTTTCCCAAATTCTCTCTCTCTTCCAAATTCTATCTCCTTAATTCTCTAGAATTCTCGCGAATTCTCTAAAATTCTTTGTTAGATTCTTTGAGGTCTGACAAATTGGTATCAGAGCTCATCTCGGGCCAAAGAAATAGAGATGGCAGAAGCGACTCGAATGAAGAATTTCGAGTCCTAGGTGCAGCAATTCCATGCGATGGTGACCGACCTGCAAGCTCGAGTAGAATTGCTGGAGATCGGATCCAATCGCAACCATGAAGCGATCACGTTGATGGACCGAAAAATGGATGCCTCTCTCAACAATTTGGAGAGGAGGTTGGACGGGATCCAAGATGAGGTGGGGAACCAAATTCGTGAGCAATTGCAGAGTTTCATGGTAATGTTTACATGTCAGAATCAGGTAAGTTTGTCACCTGATTTTCCTTTGAGAGAAATGACTGAACCAATCCTTACTGGCGTCGGAGGAAGGAATGGGAATGTCGGGGCCTTTGAAATCGAGGTAGCCCCGAGGGAGGAAGAGGATGTGGAAATGGAACTCAAACGAGAGGAATCGATTGTCCACAATCAACCGGGGTTTCCTATGCCTAAGCTGGAGATTTCCATGTTTGATGGGAGCAACCCGCTGTGGTGGGTGAGAAGATTTGAAAGAATGTTCGAATGGTACAAGATACCAGGGGGACGCAGGACGCAGGGTAGCCTTGGAAGCTGCATACCTCAATGATGCGGGGGATGCCTGGTACTAAGGTTGGTCACAGAATAGGGGAGAGTGTCCTTGGGGGGAATTTGCAAACAAATTATGTGAAAGGTTTGGAGACAGAAATAGGAAGGATGTAGTAGAAGAATTTAATAAATTGTGATAAGAAGGGGGCGTGTAGGCTTATCAAACATGATTTGAAGAGTTGAGATCGATTGTGGTCACCTTGAACCCCCATCTCTCATAAGCATATTTTGTCTCTAGCTTCTGGAGTGGCTTGAATGAAAAGCACTGACCTATAGTCAAGATGCTCAGGCAGGAGACCGTGGAGGAGGGAACAAAGAATGCAAGGTTGTAGGAGATCATGGTAGAAGCGATCATGAGGAAACAAAGACAATAGAACAAGGGTACTAATGGGGGGGAACCGTTGTGCCAATGACGAGAGGGTATGAAAGGGAGTTGGTAATGGTAAACCCCGGGGTGAGAGAAGTGGCAATGACTGCACCTGGCAGCCATTCGACAGACCAGAGTGGCAACTTGATAGATCAATGGATGCAAGTTGGGCTATGCTTCAAATGTGGTGACCGGTATCATCCAGGACACTAATGCAAGAGGCAATTACTCTTACTAGAAGGCAAAGAAGGAGTTGTGGAAAAGAAAGAGGAGATAGTAGAAGAAGAGGAATTAAAAGAGGAAGATAATGGAGAACTCTCGTTGCATGCACTCAAGGGGTTAACCAACAACAAAATTATCGAAGTGGAAGGTCAGGTACAAGAGAGCAATTTGATGATTTTAATCGATAGTGGGAGTATCCACAATTTTTTGGACGAGAGCATTGCCAAGAGCTTCACTGTAGGATGATAGGAACCCAACCCTTGTCGGTGATCGTTGCCAATGGTCACAAGGTGCTAAGCAAATCAGCTTGCATCGGGTTTTGTTGGGAAATGCAGGGTGATTTGAGGTTGCTCAAGTTAGGGGGCTGTGATGTTGTGTTAGGAGTGGACTGGATGAAACAAGTCAGCCCAATCAGCTTTGACTTTAACCGAATGGAATTCACTTTTCAGAAGGGGGGTAAGAAGATGACTCTCACAGGCAGTAGAGAAATCGAGGCTTATAAGATGATCACTAGAAGGAAGCTACAAAAACTACTCAAAAGCAAGTGGGCTCAAGTAACCCAATTGTTTTCAATCCAAGAAGTAGAGGAGACAGAGGAAGGAAGTGAATTGCAAGGGGAATTTCACCTATCTGCGTTCAATTAAGACCAAAATTAATTAGAGGTACATCAACTAAACTGTCTTAATATGCTTTTGGCTGAGTATGAAGAGTTGTTTGTAGAACCTAATTCCCTGTCACCCAAAAGATCCTTCGACCACTCAATCAATCTGAAACCCAACTCAGAACTTGTTAACATCAGATCTTATTGGTACCCCCCTCACCTGAAAATTGAAATTGAAAAAATAGTGAAAGAGATGTTGCAACAATCCTTAATCCGACCAAGCCAAAGCCCATACACATCCCTATCCTACTTGTCAAGAAGAAGGATGGCTCATGGCGCTTTTGTGTTTAACTATCGTCAACTTAACGCTTTGACCATCAAAGATAAGTTTCCAATCCCTATAGTTGAAGATTTACTTGATGAACTAAAGAATGCTTCCATCTTTTCCAAACTGGACTTACACTCGGGGTACCATCAGATTCGCATGAAACCTGATGATATCCATAAGACAACCTTTCAAACCCACCATGGCCACTATGAGTTCTTGGTGATGCCATTTGGGCTTACCAATGTCGCAACTACTTTTCAATCACTTATGAACCAAGTCTTTGAGCCTTTCCTATGTAAATTCATCCTAGTTTTCTTTGATGAAATCCTAATCTACAGCCAAACTTACACCCAATATTTACAACACCTAAGGACTACATTTGATATCCTCACATTTGATATCCGCAAGTCTAGCCAATTGTATATTAAATTAAACGGCCTAAATGTGCCTTTGGTCAGAAGTAGGTAGAGTACTTGGGCCATGTTATTTCAAGGGCTGGGGTGAGTACTGATTCGAGGAAAGTAGCAGCTATGGTGAATTGGCCTAAGCCTACCAACTTGAAGGATTTGAGGGGCTTCTTGGGGTTAACAGGTTATTACAGGCGCTTTATAAGAAATTATGGCCTCATAAGTCAGCCATTAACAGAACTTTTAAAGAAAGACGGGTTCAGATGGGGACCGGAGGCTAAGGAGGCATTTGGACAATTAAAGGATGCCATGTCCAAGGCGTCGGTGTTGGGAATACCGGATTTTAGTAAACCTAAACCTTTCACCCTTGAGACGAATGCTTGCGGCACAAGAATAGGGGTGATGTTAATGCAAGAAGGAAGACCTCTGGCTTATCTTAGCCAGGCCTTATCTCCTAGACATGAAGAGCTAAGCATATATGAGAAAGAGTTGTTGGCGGTGGTGATGGCCGTGGAAAGATGGAGACACTATTTAGGAGGTCAGTTCATCATACGCATTGACCATGAAAGTCTGAAGTTTCTTCTCCAACAGAAACTGCAGACGCATCTTCAAAGGAAAAGGATGGCCAAACTAATAGGTTTGGACTACACCATACAATATAAGAAAGAACGGGAGAATGTGGTTGTTGATGCCCTTTCTAGGTGCTATGAGAAAGGGCAAACCGCAACCCTCATGGTGGTGACCCCAGATTGGTATAAGGAGGTGGAGGAGAGTTATGAAGGAGATAACAAGATGAAAGAACTAAAGGAACAGTTGATCTTAAACCCCAATAGCAAGCCTGGATTTAACCTGAATCAAGGGATGGTGAGATATAGAGGATGATTGGTGATTGGGAACAGTGAGGTCCTAAAGACAAAGATATTGAGCTCTTTACATGAGTCACTGGTGGGGGCCCACTCAGGCATCCAGAACACATACCACAAGGTAAAGCAGATTTTCTATTGGCCCCATCTAAAAAGGTATGTGACTGAATTCGTCATGGCCCATGATATTTGTAGCCGTTGTAAATATGGAACAGTACCCTCTCCAGGTCTATTACAGCCCCTACCTATTCTTGCTCAAGCATGGGAGAGCATCAGCATGGACTTTATTGAGGGTTTGCCTAAATCGGAAGGGAAACATTGTATTATGGTAGTAATGGACAGATTTACGAAGTTCGCACACTTTATTGGTTTGACTCACCCATATTCTGCTCAAGAGGTGGCTAGGACTTTTCTAGACCAAGTCATGAAATTGTATGGAGTTCCCCACTCAATAATTTATGATCAAGACAAGATCTTCAATAGTCTATTCTAGTAGGAGCTAATGAAGGCCTTAGGAGTGAAATTAAAGATGTCTATAGCCTACCATCCTCAAACAGATGGTCAAACTGAGCGGGTGAATCAATGCGTGGAAGGGTACCTGAGGTGCTTATGTTTTCTCCACCCTAAGGGATGGCACATGTGGGTTTCTCTTGCACGGTGGTGGTGCAACTCCAGTCACCATGCCTCGATCAAGAGGTCACCCTTTGAAGCACTATTTGGCTATCAACCCCCACTTCTTCCTGCTATAGGGGAAGACACTACTATGGCCACTGTGGAGGCCTATTTGGAGAAAAGGTATAATGTATTGCAACAGCTCAAGGAAGAATTGGTAGTGGCCCAAAATTACATGAAGCAGTTTGCGGATAAAAGGAGAAGTGAGAGGGAATTTAATGTAGGAGAAAAGGTCTATTTGAAATGCCAACCAGCCCACCTCAAGAAGATTGCCCCTGGATAGATAACTAAATTGAGCCTCAGGTACTATGGGCCCTACCTAATTGAAGCCAAGGTAGGAAATGTGGCGTATAGGTTGAAACTACCAGAAGAGACCAGGATCCACTTGGTTTTTCATGTATCTTTACTCAAGAAATCAGTAGGAGAACAACATGTGGCTTCTAATTTACCCCAACTATCGAGGGAAGCAGACGTGACAGCAGAGCCCAGCTCAATACTTGACAAGAGAGTGTTGTACAAACATGGGGCCTCTATCATCCAAGTGTTGGTTAAATGGTCCAATCTTTTCCATGATAACAACACTTGGGAATATTTACCTAACTTGCTAAGGCAATTTCTGCAAGTAGCCAGCTTACTTACTATTTCTTGAGGACAATAAATGCCTCAAGCAAAGGGGAATTTGTCATGATATAAACCATAGAAGGGGAATAAGAAATGTAAGTGGCGGGATGTCACATGCACAATTAGGAAGTTGGGTAGTTAATTTTAGAAAAGGGTACAAATGTAAATAAAACTTCCCTTTGGCAGGAATAGAGGTGCGGGATCCTCTCTATATAAATGACCGCTCAATTGTATTGAAGCTATGCTAAAATTTGAATCAAAGTCATTCTAATTCTTTTCCAAATTCTCTCTCTCTCTTTCCCTCTCTTTTTCGAATTCTATCTCCCTAATTCTCCAGAATTCTTGTGAATTCTCTGGAGTTCTTTGTCAGGTTCTTCAAGGTCTGACACTAGCTTTTGGGGCAAAAAAAGGTCGCCACTTTTTCAAAGTTACAGTTTTCAAAATATTGCAACTATTTATCTTCCTTCTAGAAGAATGACCTTTCATTTGCCCATTCCTTCTACTTAAGAATGCATTCCCCTTAGTTATAAGGTACATGACAATTTCCCACCCTTAGAAATTTTCTTGTCCTCAAGAAATGTGAAGAAGTTGGGTTGCTTAAGGAAACTATTGAAGCAAGTCCGACAAGTATTCCCATGTGTTGTTATTCGGGTGCAGCGTTAATTATTGACTCCTCTTCCTCTTCTATTGCTTCTTCTTCTCCTTCTAGCCAAAGTAGTTGCATTCTGCTTTGATGCCTAAGAGTGTATTTGTCTCCACAGCAGAAATAGAACCCTGCCAGCCTCCTTTGTTTCATAGTCTTTCCTCATTGTGCTTGAGCCAGATTATTAGTGGATGTTGCTGTCAACCCCTTCGACTCCGGGCTGAATTTGATTAGCTCCTTGCCATATCCCTTGTTTCCTTGCTAGAAGGCCCCTGAACTTGTCCTTTTTGCTTGCAATTGCTGTTTCTTTATTAAAGCCTCAATTGTCTTTTCCTGTAACCTAGCATTTTATGTTGCTTCCTTTATAGTTCTTGGCCTCAACATTTTAACCGTGGCCCTCAGTTCTTCGCTCAAGCCGCTAAGCTTGAGACGAAGTGATTTTAATTCCTCAAACTTTGACTGATACTCCTGCACCAATTCTTCCTGTTTCAGCTTATTAAATTCTTCGACAACATCCATCAAACCACTATCTCTGAATCTTTTGCATAGGTTTTTTTCAAATTCTGTCCATTGACAGCTGTCCCTAGCCCGAATCCAACCTTGAAATTGGGTGTCTC
This sequence comes from Diospyros kaki, assembly GCA_036245055.1. Taxonomy (NCBI): domain Eukaryota; kingdom Viridiplantae; phylum Streptophyta; class Magnoliopsida; order Ericales; family Ebenaceae; genus Diospyros; species Diospyros kaki. The sequence continues at coordinate 677,493 of BSEG01000016.1, read as the reverse complement.
CTATGTCATTAAGATAAGCAGAGGCCAATGTGACCTACTGTTCTGAAATGTTGTACACACTAAAGATTCTCTCGCACCTTCTCACCCACTACCTAGGTTTATGTTCATTAAATATTGGGATTTCCATTTTAGGTAGGGGCATACATGGCTGGAATTGGGCAGTCTACACCCCTTGTCTTCTTTCTTCGAAAGTTCCCCTGCCAGCTAGTTCTTCAGTTTTAGAAGTCTTAGTAGGCCCATGAACCGCCCCATTTCTGGGTAATAATGGTTCCAATCTCTCCCTAGGAGGGAATTCGGGAGAAAGACTACCTGGTTTTGTCTTGCAAACATTAGCATGAATGAACTATTGAATTTGTTCCCACATTTGATTATTTTGTTCCCTCATCTGGCTTCCAATATTGTCCCTTAACCTTTCAACTGCACTGTCCAGCTTCTTTTCCACCCTTGATTTTATGGATCCCATCCGATTCTGCCATTGTTGCAGCCACTTGCTGCAATTGCAACTCCATTTACTTCATTCTGACACCTTTTGCCATTGGAAAGGAAGATTCTTGCGAGATTGTTGGCTTAAGACTTGCTCTGATACCAAAATGTCATATCCTTGAATCTGACAGAAAGTTCTCACTGATTTGGTGAGAATCTGGTTAAGAAATTAGAGGGAAATAAGAAGAATTCCAGAGGGGGAGGGAGACAGAGAGATAGAAGAGAAATCCAAGAGAGAGAAGAGAGATTGAGAGGGAAATCAGAAGTTTTTTTATTACTTTATTTGATTGCTTCCATATTAAATGCAATCAGTAATTATATACTGATTGTAACTAACTTTTGGCGCCAAAAAGGGCCGTCATTTTTTCAAAGTTACAGCTTTCAAAATATTGCAACTATCAAACTTCCTTCTAGAAGAATGACTTTTCATCTGTCCATTCCTTCTACCCGAGAATATATGCCCCTTAGTTATAAGGTACATGGCATATCCTTAAGATACAGTGGAAGGCACTAAAAAGAGTGTACTGTTGCCACTAGCTGTGAATATCATGATAGCTCAAATCATGTGTTTTCAGTTATAAAATACTGCAAACAATACAATACCAAGGCAGGACATTGATGGAGTTGGACCATTTTTTTCTGCTTTATGACATGCATGCCAATTGCCATCCTATGTCTTTCCTCTCTACCATGAAGTGCTTGATCGAGGGTTAGACCCATGCGAAGATTACACCACATGTCCAAGGTGATGTTGGCTAATAATGGAGAAATACTCTTCTATTAGCTTAGTTGTGAAATATGTTGGATATGCAATCTTTAGGGCTGCTTGTTTCTTGTATTTTCATAGCTGAGTTGTGAAATATGCGAGATGTGCATGTGTATTGGGAACTATTAACTTAGGAGCAGTTAGAATTAGATTTCTTAGTCAAAAATCACTGCCTCACCAAGCGAACACACTCACAGATTTTGAACGACAATAGAGATGAAATCAGAATGAAAGAGAAACAGAATGTAAATGACAGAAAAATAAACCAAACCACAAAAGAACACAATCCATTTATCCTGGTTCAAATTGCCCCTTAGGACAACCCTACATCCAGCCTCTAAAGCCTCCCAAGAGCAGTCTTCTTTGATTCAAAAAGAATGATCACAGTACAATCCCTCTCTCTCATGATTACAAGCCTTTCCAAGATTACAAAGACTATTCTATCACACACACAGCCTTTCCTCTTTCGACTTTCTCGTGAGAATGAATCATCTCCTAAGCCTAGACCCTTGTCCTATTTATAGAAAATTAGGGCGTTAACTACTAGGAACTTATAACCGGTATAGACATTTTCGGTTTTACCTCCAAACTTAATTCTAATTACAAGCTGAAAAACCGCCCATCTATAACCACAAATTTCGATGCATCCTATCTGCCAATGTGCTAGATTTACCTAAGACAACACTCTAACAAATCTCCACCATTGTCTTGAGTAAGATCCACTCCATTCTTCAATCATCAAAGCCTTGACCTGCTCTCCTTTCCGGCTTTAGCTTGACATGCACCCGATCACCAACACAAACAAACATTAAGAATATTCAAGCAATGTTGTAATTTGGACAAAAAAATCGGTTTTGTAAACATATTGGTCGCATTATCTTCTCCTGCAACTTTAACTAGGTTTACCTCTTCCTTCTCAAGGATCTCCCTAATAAAATGATACCTAACATTAATATGTTTGATTCTTTCATGATGGGATTGATTCTTAGCCAAGTGGATTGCACTTTGGCTATCACACCTTAACTCAACCTTAACATTTCTTCCTAGGAGTTCACCCACAATCCCTTTTAACCGAAGACCTTCCTTTATTGCTTCAGTGATAACAATATATTCTGCCTCAGTAGTGGATAAAGCCACCACAAGCTGCAGGTTGATCTTCCAGTTTATGGTAGAATTCTATAGTTGAAACACATATCTAGTTGAGGATCTCCTCCTATCTAGATTGATTGCATAATCAGCATCCGAAAATCCTAAAATGCAAGGTTCTTCTCCTAGCTTTGCTCCACCATAAACCAAAGTCATATCTAATGTTTCTTTTACATAACTTAGTGTCCATTTCACAGCATCCCAATGAGCCCTCCTTGGATTGGCCATAGATCTACTAGATACAATCATAGAGTGTGCCAAATCAGGCCTTGTACAGACCATGTTGTACATTAGTGATTAGACTGCCCACTACATTTGAGTATGGAATCTTACTCATTTCTCTCATGTTTGCTTTGTTGTTTGGAGATTGTTCCTGAGAGAGTTTAAAGTGTTGTGCAAAAGGAATAGAAACCTCCTTTGCATCCAACATATTAAACTTTCTAGCCAGCTTACTAAGGTATGTCTTTTGGGATAAACTAAGCTGTCTTTGCTGTCTATTTCTCTTAATTTCTATGCCTAATATCTTTCTAGCTTCTCCTAATTCCTTCATTTCAAAGGCTGATCTTAATCTCAGTTTTAAATTTTAGATTTCTATGGCTGATTGACTTACAATCAACATATCATCTACATATAGGAGAAGATATATTGATACCTCATTAGGCATATGTTTAAAATATACACAGCTATCATATGCACTTCTTTTAAATCCTTGGCCAATCATAAAAGAGTCAAATTTCTTATACCATTGCCTAGGGGATTGCTTTAATCCATAAAGAGACTTCCTAAACAAACACACTTGCTCTCTATTCCCTCTAACCTCAAATCTATCTAGTTGCTCCATAAGAATATTTTCTTCCAACTCTCCATGTAGAAAGGTTGTTGTGACATCCATTTGATCAAGCATTAAGTCTAAGTGTGTTGTTATGGCTAATAGAATCCTAATTGAAGTATGTCTTACAACCGGTGAGAATATTTCATTAAAATCTCAACCGGGAACTTGAGTAAAGCCCCTAGCCATTAGTCTAGCCTTATACCTAGGCTTCTCTTCTATCCCAACACCTTTCTTAATCTTGAACAGCCATTTGCAGCCCACCACCCTTTTCCCTAAGGGTTTATCTATTAAAGTCCAAGTCTCATTTTTCATAAGGGACTCCATCTCAAATTTCATGGAAGCTTGCCATTTCTTGGAGTCTTTTGAGTGCATAGCCTCTTCAAAAGTGAGAGGCTCATCACCAGCTTCTTCCATTGCCCTTGACAGTGCATAGGAAACCAAATCCGAATACCCATACCTCATTGGAGGCCTTACAGTTCTTCTTTGCCTATCTCTTGCAACATTATACCTCTTATGGTCTTGCACACTTTCTATGCTAGATGGCTCTTCACTCTCTCTACTATAATCTGAATCCTAACTTATAGGACTGTTTGTTAAATTTTCAGACATCTCTTCTTCTGGATTTAAGTCCATAGGGTTATCTAAGACATTTTCTGAAGATTCTGAAAGCTATTCAACTTCCACGACTTTAGTTTTCTCTTCATTTCCCTTAGATATATCTAAGTTTATGTCTTTTATAGTGGAGTTTTCATCAAATGTTACATCCCTAGATATTATTATCTTAGGAATTCCTCCACAATTTATACCCTTTTACATCAGAAGGATGCCCTATAAATATACATTTTTTAGCCCTTAGTTCAAGTTTCCCTTGCTTAATGTGGACATACGCCAAGCATCCAAACACTCTTAAGTGATCTAAACTAGGTTTATACGCTATCCACATTTCATATGGGGTCTTAAAACCTATAATAGTTGAGGGAGATAGGTTTATAATATAAGCTGTTGTATTTACTGCTTCTCCCCAAAAACTTTTGGGTAATTTAGCATGAAAAATCATGCATCTAACACTTTCTAGCAAGATCCTATTCATCCTTTTAGCAAGCCCATTTTGCTTTGGATTTCCAGGGGCTGTCAAATGTCTTAGGATTCCATTTTCTTTACATAGATGAGAGAATTCTTTATTACAAAATTATAAACCATTATCAGTTCTAATGAATTTAATTTTGCTACTTTTTTGGTTTTCTATCATGGTTTTCCAGCCTTTAAAGGCTTCAAAAGTGTGGTCTTTTGTCTTAAGAACATACACCCAAACCATCCTAGAAAAGCCATCTATAATTGATAGAAAATACCTAGCTCCACCATGAGTCAATGTTTGGGCAAGACCCCACAAATCAAAATCAATATAGTCTAGAGGTGTTTTAGATGAATGTATGCCAGTTATGGAGAATTGTATCTTAGTAGATTTCCCAAATATGCATGATTCACATTTATCTAAATCTGTAAGTTTTCCTTCACCTAATATCCCTTGCTTAGATAGTTCCCTAAGGCCTTGCTCACTAATGTGAGCTATTCTATAGTGCCAAAGCCTTGTCTTATCACAGACTTTTAATTTAGTGGCTGTAGCTTCTCCACACACTGTGGAGGCTGCGTACACAGATTCCATTATTTAGGACTGCTCTCATACTTATTAGATAGCCTCTAGATACCCTTAGGACTACACCATCTCCTCTATAGGAGTAACCATTTCTATCTAACTCTCCAAGGGAAATTAGGTTTCTTCTTAATTTAGGAACATATCTTACAAAATTTAATGTTTTGATAGACCCATCATGCAATTTGATCTTTATATCTCCTATGCCTTTAATCCTACATTCATGATTATTTCCTAACAACACCTTGCCTCCTTCTATTTCTTTAATATTCAAGAACCATTGCCTATGGGGTGACATGTGGAAAGAGCACCCGGAATCTAATATTCATACAGTTTTATCTATATTTTCAGATATTACAAGTGCATCGCCACTATCATAGTCATATTCACAAATAGATGAGGAATTTTCAATCTTAGGTTTATCTAGGAAATCCTTCTTTTTCTTAGGACAATTTCTCTTAATATGTCCTTCCTCGTGGCAATTATAACATTTTATAGTTCTCTTACCATTCTTGGATTTAGACCTAGATCTTCCCTTTTGCTTAGAGTTTTTTTTATCGAATCTAGACCTAACTGTTAACACATCCCCATTTGTGCTCTTCCCATCTACCCTATGCTACAATTCTTTTGAATTTAATGCCCCTATTACATCATCTATGGTTAGGGTGCCTCTGCCATACTTTAATATATCTACAAAAGTCTCATATGATTTTCGGAGAGAATGCAACAAGACTAATGCCTTGTCTTCATCATCATATTTGGCCTCTATATTTTCCAGATCTAGGCACAACTTATTAAAACTGTCAATATGGTATTGAATCTTTTGACCTTCATTCATTTTAAAGGTAAAGAATTTAGCCTTTAAATACAATCGACTTGATAGTGTCTTGGTCGTGTAAAGGCTTTCTAACTTAAGCCAAATTTCTGTTGCAGTTTTCATTTTTGATACCTCTCGTAGTACCTTATCCCCTAGACTCAATATCAAGGTATTATTGGCTTTTCTGACAATCTCCTTTTTCTGTTCATCCGAGAACGACTTAGACATTTTTGATTCACCATCTAAAGCTTCTTCCAATCCTAAGTTACCTAGTAAAACTCTCATTTTCATTTTCCAAAGGCTAAAATCATTCTGGCCATCGAATTTCTCAATATCATACTTAGTGGCAGATATTCTTGACACTATTTCTATGAAAAAAACTTCGAACAATGAAAATCTTGGACTTTCTTGATCCTAAAGATTGGCTCTGATACCAAGTTGTTAACTTAGGAGCAGTTAGAATTAGATTACTTAGTTGAAAATCACTGCCTCACCAAGCGCACACACTCACAGATTTTGAACGACAATAGAGATGAAACCATAATGAAAGAAACAGAATGTAAATGAAAGAAAAATAAACCAAACCACAAAAGAAGACAATTTGTTTATCCTGATTCAAATTGCCCCTTAGGAAAACCCTACATCCAGCCTCTAAAGCCTCCCGAGAGCAGCCTTCTTTGATTCAGAAAGAATGATCACAGTACAATCCCTCTCCCTCATAATTACAAGCCTTTCCAAGATTACAAAGACTATTCTATCACACACACAGCCTTTCCTCTTTCGACTTTCTCGTGAGAATGAATCATATCTCCTAAGCCTAAACCCCTGTCCTATTTATAGAAAATTAGGGCATTAACTATTAGGAACTTATAACCAGTACAAACATTTCTAGTTTTACCGCCAAACTTAATTCTAATTACAAGCTAGAAAAACTGCCTATCTATAACCACAAATTCCGATGCATCCTGTCTGCCAATAGGCTGGATTTACTTGAGACAACACTCTAATAGGAACCTTTAGAACATGGCACGAATGACTAAAGTTGTAAGGCTTTCAGCAGCTTAATGAAGAACTGGACTATGGGAAATGTGTCAGAATTGTCTTTCAGAATGTAGAGAAGTGGGTTTGGGTCCCAGTCCCAGAAGCTTATTTAGGTCTTCCTTGCCTTTTATTCTTTTCATCAAATGACACAAGAAGAGATGTATAAAGTACTGGCACTTTTTTTTTTTTTTTAATTCTTCTTTGATAGGATAAAGTATTGGCTCCTTTACTTCCAGGAATCTATAAAGGAGCAAATCCTCATGCACATGTTGGTATGGAAAATACTTCTATAGCTAAACGTTACTCTTTTGCACTGGTGTTTAGCACTGCATCTCTGGTAGGGTTGCCACCACAATATCCCATGTTCCGTGTTTGTGAGATCTGACAATAAGATGCCTGGGTATTATTGGGAAGATAACTGTTGAGCTCAAGATAATTGGAGAATCTGAAAAGAATTATTATTTCATGTTTGAGATGTAGATACTTCTTTTTGCTTAATCTTTGTGTTCCAATCTCAGTATGATATATTAAGAACAAATGTCCCTGCAATCAATACTGTGTCTATGATCCACAAATCAATATCAGGTTCAACTGAAGCCTCAAAAATTGATGCTCCATCATCTTCAAAACCTGTCTATGATTACCTGTCAGGATGGTTAGGCCAAGAACAACTCAAGATTCATGCTGGAGTTGGCTGTGATTATTGTGGGGTAAGTTATTCTTTTTATTGCTCCAGGATTCTTATAATTGGGAAGACTAATTGTGTAATTTCATGTGTGACTATGAGAATCTGGTACTCCTTATCCATGAGGATTGCTGCAAATGTACATCCTGCAATGATTGTGTTGATGAATTCCTCTCTTTCTGATATTGAAACAGAGCATATGCTTGGACAAAATTAGTAATAGTGGAACAAGCACAGGATGGCCAACCATGGTCCCTTTTGCCCCCAATTTCTGTTGGCCATGTTCTGTGTTTCATTCACAAATATATTGAAAAAGTCCACATGCTTGGTATTATCATGGCATGAATTCTAACTTAAACTCGACTGCATGAATTCTAGCTTGTGAACGAATGCTCGTCACATCTAATTACCTTTTTTTTTTTTTTTTTTGCTGCCTCTGTTGCTTGCCATTTGATGCAGATGTGCCCGATAATCGGGGAGCGATACAGGTGCAAAGACTGCAAGGAGAATATTGGGTTTGACTTGTGCGGAGGCTGCCACGAGAGGTCGGCGAAGCTTCCAGGGCGGTTTAACCAGCAGCACAGACCAGAACACGAGCTTGAGATTGTAGAGCCGGAAAGCATGATGGCTAACGTGATACTGCTTTAGGTTGAAGAAGATTCGGGTGAGCATGATGAGTCTGATCATCCGGCAGACATGGAAAGCATCCCATCTGCTTCCTCCATGTCTGCTGATTCTCCAGAGGATGATGGTTCAGCTGCCCCCATTTCCTCGGACAATGCTTTACAGGAAGATCAACAGACCACTCACTAATGATTCAAACCATTGACAAGTTCTTTTCGGAGAGATTAATGCAACTTTGGGATTGGGAGCTGGGAATTGGGATGGATAGCTGATGGCTGATACCCTTTGGCCACCACTTTCATCCTGCTGTGGACCTTTTTATTTTATTCAAGTGATGAATGGGAATGGGCTTGTACCGTGGAGTAATAGGAAGCCGCTGCTGCGACGCCGCGCCTTGACTTTGAAGTCGCCGATGTATTGGGCGTCGCAGCATTGGATTCCTTTCGCCTAAACAGATAGGGTGTTATGGTTAATTTTTAAAAATTGAAGGGCTAATTTGATAAGTTTTAAATTTGTTCTTGTTTTTTAAATATTAGGAAAATGTAAGGACCGACCGCAATGATATACCAAAAGAAAAGGTTAAGAACTAACGCCCATAACTTTTCAGTTTTCACGGGGGCCCTGTCAAATGAATAAATTTGATTTGATGCTTCATTCTAAAGCATGCGCGTGATGCAACACTCCTCGTCGCGAGTGGCCTTGAATTTTATTTGAAGTTCACTTTCCACGTGGCCACTGTTTCAATCTCCAAACATTATCTTTAATGAATTCTTACATATTGTTATATTATTATTAATTAATAAAGTAATTGTGGATTTGGTTCGACCCTTGTTAGCAATTGGTCGTACGAACACATTTTAGGATGATCAAATTATGAGTATTATTTGAGTTGATATATTTTAAATATAATTAAATATTTATTATATAATAAATATTTAAGATATAATTAATTCTTATTTAATATGAATAAATTTGGTAATAAAAATTTAATATATTATATATATAATTTTTTTTTTTCAAGAACAACCCTCACCTTCTCCAATAAACCTTCTTGCTCTCTTCATTCTTTCTTTGTTGCTTTTACCTTTACTCTTCTTCTCTAGTCTAGCAACTTATCCTCTTTCTCATCTCTCTATTTCCTTCCCTTGTCGTGTTCGTCTGTTACTCTTCTTCTCTAGTCCAACAATTGCCTCTCATTGCGCCGTTGATCGCAGCTATATCTTCCTTCTTTGCCGCACTGTTGTATTTCTTTCCCTTTTTCATCATCACCTCGGTTACACTTCCACGAATAGTACCCACTTTATATTTTTTAATGGAATAATTTGCGTATTAATCTGAACATTTGAAATATATGTGAGTATAATATTTTTGGTAAAAATACAAAATAATTCATGAATTATTCAACTGATTGCTAACAAGCAGTTAGATTGATTATCGAGATTTGTCTTTAGTTGGACATCTATAAAAGTAGGACTTTTATCCCTTTAAGAGAACTCTATAATGAAAAAAAAAATGATTAATATAAAGTGAATTACTGTTATCATGATTACATTTCTAGAGGGATTTTTAAAATACTAGAAAGATTCTTAGTTGACTAGATCCATTAGAGTAAATCGTGTCCATTTGAGTATTTCATGCTCACGATGGATCTAAATTGAGTTAAATTAAAGAGTTTCTCTATAGGTGGATTTAACTAACACAACATATTCATTGGCTCAAACATGTGACGACCTTAGACATGCCTTCAATGGTACACATGGCACATGGTGTTTAGAGGATTCATAAGGGTAACACGACAATTTCTTTTTTAGGTAGTGTTTGTTATCCATTGTATGAGATAGAAAATATTTATGGCTTTTTAGCTTTCCAACGTATATTGACAATATTTGAAAAAACTCTCACGTAACTCTTATCTAACTTCCCATATCATATAAATTTATTTGACATTTTACATATAAATCCAACTTACCCATATGTCTTTGTATGAAACCCTCATCCATTTCTTTTCACTTATTCATCTTATTCCTTTCCCCCTGTTCATCGATTTCTTCATTTTTTTTCTCACCCATTTCTTTTTTATGGTTACTGTTCATCTTCTTTATCATGCTCGCTATTGTCCGTTCGACCACTAATCTTTATCGTTTTTCATTTTCTTCCTCACCACCAAATCGTTTGGCTTTTCTTCAATTTGGCCATCGATCTTCCTCGCAATAGCATATTCATTCCTTTGAATAGATTTTCAAATCAAAGGTATAGATTCATTCCTTCGATCTTCCTTTAAATCTTCTTTCAGATCTAATATCAAAGGAAGATATTTTCAAATGGAAGGAACAGATTTTCATATTTTCCTTCAGATTTTTCCTTCAAATAATTTTCACATTTTTTAAAATTATTTTATTTAATTTTATATTTTGTTATCTAATATGAAAATATGTTTTGACAATTTTTAATTATATAAGTGGAATTATTGTAATTCCACCAATAATTATTTTTACTTTTCGATTCTTTTTAGAATCTATTTGTAATATGGATTTAGAAAATAAAATATTATTTTATTTATATTTTTTGACAATTCACATTAATCATAAAATATTATTTTAAAAATAAATTTATTATTGATGTTAACATACAGTTTTGAATGAATTTGATAATATAGATATTTTAGTAAAAAAAATCTTACCTCGATACTTATTATATGTATTTAATAAACATATAAAAAGAAAAAATACAATTCTCAATGAATTCTAAAAAAATTGACAAACAATTTGATAAAAATCTTAAAATACTTCATAATCTTATCTTGATCATTCCATATCTTGGTCCAAAAAACATTTCAATCTTATCTTAATATTCTCTTATTTTACTCATTTTAATAAACGTTACTTTAATGAGATATTATCTAATAAATTAAAATGTATTTTTATTTAATTTTTGCCTATAATAGTAAAAATTAAATTGTAATTGAGAAGCATCACCTATAAACTTTTATTTGGATTTTTTAATTTTTTTGCTTGCATATAGTAACACAGACCACTCCTAATAAGTAGAACATATAATATATTTTATATATAATAATTGACAGTTTTAAATTCAAATTTGATAGTAATATATTTTTGAGGTTTTTGCTTTTTTTTTTCATGTGCTGGCATATTAGCGACACTTAATCAAGATTTGCATCAATAATGAACTCAATAGAGGTAAAAAATATTGCATAAATAAAAAAAATCATAATCAATTTTTAAAAAAAAATCTAAATATATCTCTCATATATAATCATTTAGAGTTCAAATTTGAAATATGATTTAAGTTTTATAATTTTAAAATATTTATAAAATTTAGTATTACTTTTAGAATTGAAAACTATTGAAATTTTAATTTTTAAACTTTTAATTTCTATGTTCTAAATTTTTATTTTATAAGTGAAATTTACATTTTAAGAATATTATATATATATTTTTTTAAATTATTTTCAAACCTTTTTAGAACTGAGTTGACCCAATAAGTTTTTATTATCTTAACTTGGGAACTTGATAAGCCAACCAAACTTAATCTCCCTTGATCTATTTTTGGGAGCAAAAAGTGAAATCTCCCATTCTGAGAGTCCCATAGTTTAACTCCAAGATTTCTGCATGGGATTAAATCACGAAATTTAGGATTAAGATTTGAACACGGGACCAACAACTGAGTCTATAAAAGTCTACAGTCTAAAGCCTCTTTAGGAGTAACATCGTACTCGTCTTCAACAACTGGGCTATACCCGTAGGGGCCTCGCTTGACCTATTTTAAATGGGCTCATGGGATGAGTTAAGTTTTTTATTTGATTAACAGGTTACATCGATCTTTTTATTGAAGTGATTTTATATTTGAATATTATTATTTCATAATTATGCTTAAATTATATATAATTTATATTGGGATGATTACTTATGAAGAAGATGATAGCAATGATAGGCAAAATCAATCAATTTTTGTTACTTATTAGGGAGGTAAGATAAAGTTTTTAATTATATTTTAGATATCAAAATATTAGAAAGTTATTTAAAATAATTACTAATAGCGTATTTTTCTTGTAACTAATAGAGCGTGTTAGAGAAAATCTATAATTCTTTATCTTAAAAAAAATATTTTTACAATGTTTTTATAGGAGTAAGGTTTTTTTATAGTCCATGTTATTAGAAAAGTTCAAAATGGGCATTAGTAGCAAATTTAGAACTTAGAAGCACCATTTACATAATATTTTGATTATCGTGAGTCGTGACGAAAAGTAGCACGAGAAATTGGAAAATGGAAATGGTGCAATTTTTCAACATTCCCCCAACCCTACGGCTCTGGGCTTTCTCCCCCGCCCTCTTAATTATGTTATTATTATTATTTATTTATTTTTATCTTCTTTCAAAAAAGTACTACTACCCAATTCACTGCCCCAAGCCCAACCCCTCTCTCCCTCTCTCTCTCTCTCACTCCACCAACTACAAACCGCCTTCTCCCCTCTCTCTCTCTCTCTAACCAACAACTAACCCCCTCCAGTGCAGGTCCCCCCATGAAAGTGTAGAGGAGAAAGCTGACATGGGAAAGTACATGAGGAAGGCCAAGACCGCCGCAGCAGAGGTGGCGGTCTTAGACGTCGCCGCCCCTGCCGCCCAGTCTTCTCTCGGCGTCCGCACCCGCGCCAGAACCCTTGCTTTGCAGCGCCTCCAGAAATCTGCCTCCGCCGCTGCTTCGGCGCCGCCTTCTCCCCCTGGGACTGGGTCCTACCTTCAGTTGCGGAGCCGCCGACTCGAGAAACCTCCAATTGCGGTCACCACCGATTCGAAGAGGCAGAGGCAACAAATCCACATGGAGACGTGCGTGCAAAACCCTAGCCCCGGGAAGGGTTCCAGGTTGAAGGGTGCCTTTGTGAATTCCGCGTCTGTTGAGAAATCGGTCGAGGGGACTCGTTCCGAGGCTGAGAAAGTTAGCCCTCAAGAGGAAGAGAATCCGGAGAAGTGCAATGACGATGTTGAAGCTTCTTTTGGAGAGAACGTCTTGGAATTTGAAGGTAGAGAGAGGTGGGTTTTTCGTTTCATATAGTTGTTTCTTTTTGACTCAAAACCCCAACCCAGAAAAAGGGGCTGTTTCACTGTCTGGATGCCGAGGAAATGAAGTCACAGAAACAAAATAAAAAATTTCAGCCTATTTCTTTGTCCATTATTTGGCGTTAAAACATGGTTGCTGCCGTTGGTTCATATTCTACTTTGAGGACTCCTTGGTCCTTGCCCCTTGCTCCTAATTTGGTTTGTTCTCTTCAGGAGAAAATAAACGAAAACAGCTGAAAGTTATTATTTTGCTAATTCTTTTGGGCGTAGTTTTCTTTTAATTTTTGGTGCTTTAGTTTTGGTAATTTGGTCTTCTTTTAGCTGGCCCATGTCCTGCTGGTTGGTTGCTGAGAAAATGTAGAAGAATAAAATCAATCAAAAAATCTTAGATTTCCTCTTTCTGGAGTCCTCGTGAAGTTTTAGGTGCCTTTTGTTGGATTCTCATTTGCTTGTTCTTAGAGTTCATTCCTTTTCAGTTAATTTGAGCACCGGCTCTGCCAATATTTCGTTTATGGGTAAAAGCAGAGGAAAGTACTGTTGTTTATAGCCATTTATATACGGCTTGTGACGTCAATAAACTTCTTCTTCTTCTTGGCTTTAGGCGCCGCCCCCCCCCCCCCCCCCCCCAAACACACCATTTATTTTTGAACCTGTGGGAAATATTTAGGAGCTTTATTTATTCCTTGTTTGGTTGCCGAGAGAGAGAGAGAGAGAGAGAGAGATATTATATGTGACTTTCTTCTGGATCATCTGGAGGCGGACGCTTTATTCCTGAGACAGCTACCTTAACGAAGTCGGATTTTCCATTTATTTGAACCGAAATACCATAAAGAACGTAAGGCTATTGCTATGTGCGTCGAGTTTTTTCTGCCGTTGCTGAAGGTTTCCTGTCTTTAGGATTTTGCTCTGAGGTGGAACGGGAATAAGTTGAAAATATCGGTGATATTTAGCATTCTTTCATGTTTGGGTTGTTCTGTAAACTAGTCTGAGCCATAAGATGAAGCAAGCTAGTCCCATAGGTTGGTGGTTTTTATTTTGATCTGCCTTTGTTTCTAGAAGGTTGGTGGTTTTTATTTTGATCTGCCTTTGTTTCTAGAAGGTTGGTGGTTTCTTTTTCTTTTTCCTTTTTTGGCATTTGTCTTATAAAGTATATATACTCTCACTTCCCCAGACAATTAGCCATTCCAGGGTGAAGGTGTCATTTTTGTTTTAATATACAGGCACAGAACCTTTCTGTTACTCTTTTGATGGTGTGATACTGCTTTGTTATTATAGAGCGCTCCTGCTCTGTACTCTTATTTGGGGTTGCTTGTGCTGCGGAGATGTTGTCTCTAGTTGTGCTTAGTGTGAAATAAGTGAAAAATCACAAGATTCCAGCTCTTATGATCTTCATCTAATGAAGTCATAAATATTTTGTTATTTCACTATTTCTTTTGCGTTTTACTTTTTCTTGACCCATAAAATGGTACATGATCAAAAACTCAAATTAGTAAATATTGGAGGACAAATGTCCACCTGCACCAACGCACATATAATAAGGTCAAGTGCATATGTGTATGCTTATATCTCTGAAATTTGCATAACTCACTTTCTGGAGTTTCTGTGATCAAAATATTTTGGTGTTGAGTACTGTCATTTACTTCGACACGAGCATGATGAGTGCATTTGCTGTTTTGGCTCTTTGAGTGGCATTGTTATAAGTGATTTGGAGGTCCCTGGTCCTGACTTTTGCATGTTGGCTATAACTAATTGGAGCAGTTGATCAGAGATGAATCATGACATGACATTTTCTACTGCCAGGACTATCAAACTGAAGGTTTTTTAGTTTTTCGATTCTGCAAGCCACAATAGCTTTGAATCTCCTTGAATATGAATGCCAGTCACAGGAAGTTCAGAATTAGTTTTCATGGTGTGGGGAATGGTTGGGTTATTCATTGCATGTTTCCTGTGACAGGAGCACCAGAGAAAGTACACCTTGCAGCTTGATAAGAGATCCAGAGAGCATTAGAACCCCTGGTTCTACCACAAAGGCCACCAGCTCTACTGAAGCCCACAGGAGCGTGCAGAATTCTGTGCAAAGGCACGTCCCAATGGCACGGGAAATGAATGAATTCTTCACCAATGAAGAAGAAAAGCAACAAAGACAATTTTTGGAGAAGTACTCTTGCATGATCTCTTGAAGTGTTTGCTTCACAATTTTGTTTGTCTTCAATTTTGTTCTTTTGATACATCCCCACTTATTTATGGCCTCCACGTGGGAATTTTTTTTGCAGGTACAACTTTGATCCTGTGAATGAAAAGCCCCTTCCTGGCCGCTATGAATGGGTGAAGCTGGACCCATAGTTACTATTCCAGTAAGACTGATTTTCCTGCAAATTCAGGGTTGATCTTTAGCTTAGCATAGTTGAAAACATGTGCAGGAATCGTTTCAGTTTTCTCGGTGATGGTGGTACATTCCATTTTCCATCACCTTTTTTACTTGTAAAGAAGAAGTAGGTCTGTCAAAGGATAGAGGTGTGCAGACTAGACTAATGATCTGTAACATTACAAAGCTTGTTTGTAAAACAAGCAATACAACTAGATCCTTTGTCTAACAGATCATCTGAGGGGGAAAGGGAAAGAGGAGGGGGTTTTAGGGTTAGGTTTCAGTGAATTAGGTCAGAGTTGGGTTTGGGTGGTACAGAAACGACGTAGATGGTGGTGGTTCGTGTTGCATCCTGTATTTTCCTTTCCCTTGGCTGTCTATACTTGTAGTAGAAGTACTGATGGAATTCTAGTGAATAAAAATGATCCGTTTCCCTTTCTCTAGACGCTTTGGTCTTAGGCATTGTCATCTTCTATATCATGTGCAGTTTAACTCTGGCATTGTCTATCTGATTGATTTGCACTTTCATTTTGTTGTTGGTTGACCCTACTACTACTACTGATATGGCTTTATTTATTTATTTTTTGCCTTTTGTGGAGAATGGTTGGATGATATCAGTGGTGGTGTTGGTGGGGCTGGTTCTTGAAATAATCTTTTTGTCCAACCCATTATCTTTTCAACTCTACTCTACTCTACTCTCTTTTTTAAATCTTTCTGCTTCTAACTTTTGAATGAGACAAAGAGCAAACTTGTCAGCCTGTAACATGTTTGCTAGGAGGAAAGGAATGGTTGAGGACGAAATGCACTCATTCAATGATTGAGATGATACTGAAGAAGTGACTGGAAACGTGCTATACAGAAAATGTTTACAAAATGACGAGTTAATTCATAATTTTGGGCAGGTACTATATAATCTACAAAAAAGAATAAAAAAAAAGTTGCCAATGGCGTGGGGTGGAAAAAATAAAAGCTAGTTTTCCAAGCTAATGCTAGTGCAGAAGCATAATCATCATAGGTATGTGCATTCATGATAATGCTGCATTTAAGTGAAGCAATTGGCTGCTTGTGGAATGGAATGAATGTAATTAGAGGAATCTTGTGGTTCCAATGACCTTTTTGAACGTTCAAACATGGGGACAAGAAGAGAGCACCCACGCACGGATGCGCCCAAATTTTGTCAAGCCCTCCCTCATTGATTGATTGTCCGCCCAGCCCCCCCTTCACAACGGGCTCTCTTTCTCTTTCTCTTTCCAAGGAAAGAATATATATATTATCTGTTCTGTTGCCCCCCACATTCTGTCTTTTCCACTGTCTTTCTTGCCTTGCTCTCTGTTAGGCCAAGTGCGCTGCAACTTCTTCAATCTCTCTCTCTCTCTCTCTCTCTCTCTCTCTCTCCAAAAACAACTTCTTGGTTTTTGAACATGTTGTGTTATCCTTAATATTATCAACTTAATTTTAAAGCCATCTCCAACAAAACCATTTAAGTCAAACTGCAATTACATCTTTTCATACTCAAAAGTTCATGCTAGTGTAAAGATGAATGGTAGGATGGGCTTCTAGCCATTTACGTGCAAGTGATGACTTAAGTTGAGGGAGGCCTATCCTATGGCAGACAGACAGAGAGGGCTGGGTCCTCTCTCTCTCTCTCTAAGCCTGGAGAGGGTTGCTTTCCTTTCTTGCTGTCCTAATAAGAGATCTAAACTCTATTCTATTCTGTGTGTTTGATTGATGATGGCAACCAAGGACTACTCTCTCTGATCTGATATTTAAGTTGCTCTTTAATACCTACAACTTGCAGAGGACATCCCATAATTAATGATGGTGATGGAAACAAGGGAAGCAACTCAAATTCAAAGTTACCATTGTCAACGACAAATTGGTCATTTGTGTGTGATTCAACTGCACATCCATATTATAATAGGGTTATTTGTGGCACTATCAGCTGGTATTGGTAGGTGGGTGGATGTGGATGGGTATCCTATGCTTGTCTTAATCAGTGCAGTGAATGATTTGTGACGATGAGCTTACACTTCTTGATGATGGGTTTTGTCTCACTTCTATCACTCACTGTGCTACTCAATTCAAGCGCGGAACATTCTGTCCATTTCTGACTTTGTATTCTAGTTTGTCAAAAGCCAGGCCCGGAACTCGGCCCACAAAATAGAAAAACACGTTCTCGAGAGCCTTGAGGCTTCAGCCCACTGGGCTGGGCTTTTAACAAGCATGCATCTATCCATCAATAAAAACAATATGATTAGGCCTCACTCAATACAGTCTAAAATGGAAAATTAGAGGCTTAATGCATTTTTTAATTCCTGGACTACTAAAAAAATGACTTTAAAGATATCAATTAAATTGTGTTCGCTATTTATTACTGAACAAAATAATTTTATACATTTTTAATCTCTGCCTTAACCGATGTTAACTTTGTTTCATCACGCTGCCACGTTATCGACACATCACTTATAATATTCATGTCTGTTGTCTCTATTTTTATAAAAATAAGAAAAAATAACAAACCAGAGGAACCCATCTATCCCCACACTCGTGACTCACCACTGCCCCACGTCAATCTCACTAGAGGAATCCACCCATCGACGACCATTGAAACAACCACCGCCGTCAACGTCTCCACAATCAACCATCGTCGTCACTCTTGTCATCGTTGCTTAGACCATCGTTGCAACAGCCATCGCCCATCATCGCAACAGCCACCACCCGTTGTTGAAGCCGTCATCGCAACAACCACCATCGTCATTTGCACAGATTGTCTTCTTCCTCCATCTTTTACCAATCTTGTGGGATTCGTGAAGAATGAGGAGACACGATGAATCATCTTCATCTTTCATAGTATGTTAAACGAGATTTTGATGGAAAATGTGATTGCAAAATGAAGGTAACTGTGAAGACATCACAAATCAAGAAAAACCTAAATCAAAAGTTTTTTGGGTGTGCTAAAATTTAGGTGAGTGATTTCCAATTTAACTGTTTTGGTGTAAAAAAAAAAGTTAAAAAATATAATACTTTTTTTATTTTATGTTACTAGGATTGTCGGTGTAATTATTTTATGTGGGTTGATGAAGTATTTTCGAAATTGACGTTTGAAGATGGGCATATTTCAAGCAACATGAATCAGATTTTGTATGAAACACTTAGAGACATTGTGTCGATCAAGGTGGTTTTGGAAGGCATGAAGATGAAGAACAACAATTTTAAAGATGGTATAAAAAGGGAGATTAAGCTGTTGAAATGGGCATTTGTCATATGTGTGGTCGTGTTATGTGTTGTTTTATGCAAATGATCAATATTTAGTGTGGATACTAAGTGTTTGTGGAAATGTCCATGTAAGATGATTTTGTGGTGGTTGTCCCTGAATTATTTGCAACAATCAATTTTTGTTTAGGCCTTCAATTTTATCATCTAATGTAAACATCTAATATGTATTTTTTTTTTTTTGTATTTTGGATCCTTATTCACA
Source organism: Diospyros kaki (assembly GCA_036245055.1). Classification (NCBI taxonomy): domain Eukaryota; kingdom Viridiplantae; phylum Streptophyta; class Magnoliopsida; order Ericales; family Ebenaceae; genus Diospyros; species Diospyros kaki. The sequence continues at coordinate 658,530 of BSEG01000016.1, read as the reverse complement.
GAAGAACATTATATACATGAACCATTCAATTATTTCCACATTATTTACAGCAAGATGTTGAAGTATAAACATGCTTCTGTTATGCACGACCATTATTTTACCAGTCAAACAATGATAGAAGAAGCCAAAATAGTCACATATTTTCGGACTTGCATTTTGTTTAACACCTGAATAAGGACCTAAGAATATGGCCAATAGTTACATTAAAACCAAAATAAAAGCAAGTATCTTTCCACCAATCATAATTAGAGACAAGTTGTTCCTAACATAACAACACCTAATAGAGCATTGTCTAGCTTAGAAAGAGACACAAGTTGCAGTACTTGATCACCATAAAACAACAAGAAACTTGTCATTTTCATTAAGACTGTTAGAGTGAGTTGGTAATCGCTGTAGAAGTTGAGCCTCTTGCAACAGAAGATGGACCAGTAGAGTTCTGCCTCTTTGGAGGAAGCTTCTAGATCCTCATTAAAGGTTGACCAGACTGCAAAACATAAACACATAAATTACCATTCAAAACACTTTCAAAATCTATATCCAAGATGAATCAACCCACACATAGGTATTTATATTTTCAATCATAGCTCTACTTTCAGAAACAAATAGTCCTATTCCAATCTGTCGCCTTGCTCTCTTCGTAGATGACTTCTGATTTCTCATTTCTCTTCACAACTCCTCATCAACAACAGTATCACTTGTTATTTTTGTGCTTTATTTTTTCTTGCCAGGTTTTGGCATAGGTTGCAAACAAAAAGTCTCGCAACCATCAATCATTCCATTCAAACATAACAATTATTATATTTTAAACAAGTATAAATTACATAAAAACAATCAGAATTCAATAGCATAATTATAACCTTTAAGGATGCAGGCTTTGTTGGACACATAATAAGAGTTATAACCTTGTGTTTTACACAATTTACAGGTCATTATTCTCTCTTTCCTAGATAATTTTCATCCCTTTTGAGGCTCATCTTTATCTTTTCTTCTATTCTTCTTAGGCCTTCCTGGTATCCTCCTCACCTCAGGAGGCACAATAGACTCCTCAACACTTTTTTCCCAGAATTGCTTTCCCCTCACAGGCAGCAAGGAGTGACTATATGCCTTCAAATAGGTATCCTTCTTATACCAGTGAGAAACATAATTTTCTGGATGTTGTCTTGCAGTAAAGATTGCACTAATAGCATGTACACATGGAATTCTAGACAAATCCCATTCTCTGTAAGTGCACTTCAACCCCTTCATATTCACAACATGTTTGTCATTTTTATTGAAAACGTTGCTAACTTCATAGCCAAATTCTCCATTCCACTCCATACACCAGTCACAAGAATTTTCCTTATTTTTTTCCAACTTTTTGAAGGTTGTAGGGCACAAGTCAGATATCTAAGTGTCCACGAATTGACATTTAAAGGCAATCATTTGCATCACCATCAATCATATCTCTTCAAGCATTGACACAATTGTTAATTGCCTGCTATCTAATATCCAACCATTGAATACATTTGCCATATTGTTGTCAACGACATCACATTTAATATCAATTCTTTGATATGCCCTGCACCATCGCTCAAATGACCATGTGAGCACATATTTGACTATGCCCTTCCCCAACTTACTCAAATCCTTTAGTTTATCTTTTAAATCTTCCTTGAAATGGGCCCTAGAACACAACCAAAAATAGAGCTTTCGTTCTTGTCCCTTTCATTTTTTATTAAAGACATGGTATATATGCCTTGCACAGTGTTTATGTTTTGCATGTGGCTGAACATCAGCTACAACCCTTGTTAATCCCTAGCATGAAGAAAAAGAAAAAGAGAAACAATGAAACATCATCCATACATAATGAAATAATGTAAAACAAAAAAACCTATCAAAAAATGTTATGTTACCTTTTGCATGTCTGAGACAATCGCCAAATCTACCCCATTACTAAGATGCAAATCGTGTCGTAACACCCTAATGAACCATGCCCATATCACACTGGTCTCGGCAGCAACAACAACCCATGCAATTGAAAACATTTGGTTGTTCCCATCCCTTTCAACTACCACTAATAAAATACCTTTACAAACACCCTTCAAGAAACATCCATCAACGCCTATTATCTTTCTACACCCTGCTAACCAATCTCTTTTAAGTGCATCAAAGAAAATATATAACCTATCAAAGTAGTTCTTTTTATCGAGATTATTTGCACAAGTTTTTAAAATGATAGTACTGCTTGGATTTGACTTCCTTAATTCTCTGACATAACCCCAAAGATTACGAAACTCTTCAACATAACAACCCATTACTTTCTTCAACACAACAACCTTAGCATTCCTACAGACGCTAATATTCACTTCAACTTTTAGCTGAGCTTTGCATAGAGATTTAAGGGTCTTAATTTTAATCATAGGATCAGTCAATATTCTAGTCCTAAAATATTATGTAATGAAGGAAGACCTCGCTAACTTGTTTCTATTATCCTTCCTACCACATTCATGGTGTGGATAATAAGTTTTCACCATAAAGCTACCATCATTCTTCTCATTCGATGCATGTATGACACATTTACAATCTCCAACACAAGTGTACCTAACCCTAAGTTTGTCATTTTTTATATACCTTAGTCGTTTTCTCTTCAAAATTGCATATCTAGATACAACAGCTTTAAACTCAGCAAGGTTAGCAAATGTCATATCAGGAGTAAATTGAGGAATTTCATTACTACAATCAAACCTTTGATGACTACTATGATGGACCTTAAACTCATTTTCAGATCCTGAGTTACTACTTCTGTTATTATAGTTGCATGGGTCATCACTTGGTATGTAATGTGAGGAGTTGCTCTCCATCTGAACTACTTTCATCACTTACCAACTTAATATATTGTCAGATATAAGCCTTTAAGACCAGTTCTAGTGACACAATAGGGTTTGATCTTGTAATTCTTTAAACTCTATTTAATGGCAAGTTTTATGTTTAATTTAAATTGCAATATGGTTTGAATTGAACATACAAATATTCTTTAGTATAATAAGGAGTTAGTAACATTCTTAATTGTTAAGAATAATCGAGACGGATAATCCACAATACATTATACTATAAATATGTTCCTGGCCATAGAGTTCCTAACCGGAATAATTAGTAACTCGCAAATGCCAGTACATCATCTTCCTCCTTGTTCGATATAAGATACGGAAATATAAGATTGGTGGGTCTCATACCATTCTGTATGAGATACAGAAGGAATACGAGTGGGTGCTCTTTATAGGAACGAGTTTACTAAATGGGGTTGTTAATATTGAATCACATGGGTTTTATCTCACGGGTCAATGATTCAATATTAATTACGAATTTGCATTAGTCCTTAGACCTAAGATGACATGGATATCTGTGTGTTGATGGATTATGATATCAGCGATATTATATAATTGTCATAATCACGGATAGTCACACGTATTTATGTGCTTAGTTCAGTGACACACGAGGTATGTGTGCATCAGACATGGAATCTATCACCTTCAAATATACGAAAAAGATATCATATGCGATCCAGTGGTCACATGACGATAAATCTTTGGCCGAGATAATATGACGACGAAATTTGGATTCCGTAGGGGTTGTGTCATATTAGTCAAGTGTGATTATTGGATTTGATCATATGATGAGATTGAGATATTTGACCTGCTAACCGTGATCTTATATCTCGTCGGGATATAGAATGATAGAGGGACTGTATTGTAGGGCACTGCAGTGTAAGGTTCACATTCCCGCTTTATATTAAATTTGGTAATCATGACATATTGTTAGATGTCATTCATGATTTATGAGAATTAATAATTGATTTATTCTCGTTTTCAATTTAATTGTGAACCCAAAAAGTCCCACCCAATAGAAATCGTTTTAAAAGAAAAATGGACAAATTTAGTAATTATGGAATTATTAAATTATAAGTGCAATTATTTATTTAATTATCAAGTTGGATTGGTCTTTTTGGTAACACTTAAAGCCCGGTCAAATAGACTTGGGGTTTTAGGGTTTTGTCTATAAATATGACATTAAACCCAAAATCCAACAGATTAATCAGTTGAATCAAAACGGAAATTTTAGAGAAAATTTTCGTGTTCATTTTTCTCTCAAGTCTTTTGGAGTCTTGATGGTTTCAGGTGGATCGACTCGTCATCTCACGCGTGGGAGATATTAAACGAGTTATTGGCTACGAAATTAGATTTCGTTTCGAGGTAACTTTTCGTTTTGTCTATTTGATTTAAACCGTAAGATTTGAAAAACGTAATACCTTAAAAATCAGATTTTTGTTTCCGCACGTATGATCCGATCATATTTTCTAACACATATGACCGTTATTTTTCTACTGCAAGTACATTTGGATATGGATTTGTATTTTCATTAACAGTATCATTTGCAGCTGCAGGTTCATTTACACCTACAAAACATTGGTAAAGTGGAAAGAAACTAGTAAGAAATGTACCCTAAAACTCTAGAACAATTTCTATCAAACATGTTAAAAGATAATAACCATATCAAAGTAATGCATTAAGCCATGATAATAAAACAACAAACAACATATTTACCTCATTCACTATTGGTTTCAGCAGTTGCAACTGCATCTGCCACATTCTTATCCCTCTGTCTTATTTTCCTCTTAGTTACTATGACCTTCTACCTAGCTTCTTGAAGTTCATCATCCTCGTCATCACTAAAATTAGTCCCCACATTATAGATTTCATCAAAAGAAATAAACTCATTTAGTTTTACACAATCCAATTCATTTTTTACTAACTCCTCATCAAATGCCTCCTTTATGTGAACATGGCCCTGTCTTTCCACATCTACATTCTCACCTTTGTCTTGCCTTTATATCCCCTTCTCATTTAGATAAGCCTTATCCATAGATAAAGCCTCACCCACATTACTTTCCTTTTGATGCACACTAGTTTGGCCACTAGTACTTGTCCATTCCCTAATAACTTTACTTTTTTCAATGAGCACACGGGGTTGGTGAGGATTACTTGGTGGCACTAGGGCTGGCAATTCGGGTTGGCGGGTCATAATCGTGTCGTGTCAAGACACACGTATAACATGTATCAGGCTAACCCGAACACGACACGTTTAATAATCGTGTCAAATTTCTTAAACCCTAACACGACACGTTTATTAAACGTGTAACACGACACGACCCGTTTAACTCGTTTAATTAAACGTGTCATGTCGTGTCACCTGTTAACCTGTTTAACCCGTTTATCACACACGACACGACACGGTAATCCACTTAGTAAACAGACATAACACGTTAACACGACACGACACGTTAACACGAATAAAAACCTATTAACACAAATAAAATACGTTTAACCTGTTAAAATATGAATATCCTCAATAATCAACACATAATAAAAGTCATCTAATATGCAAAATAAAATACAATCACCTCAACAATAAAATAAAATACAGTCATCCAATAATAAAATAAAATACAGTCATCCAACAATAAAATAAAATGTTCTAAATTAGATATTACACAATCTAATCAACAGTTAAAGAATTAGAGCATTGATTTGAATGAGTGTTTTCCTTAGAAATATCCAATTGAATTATATCTTCAGTCAGCTCCACCATATGTAACTCGGAATTTTCTGCAAGAAAAAAATTTATATAAACAATCATTAACCTTTTTCATTCATTAAAAGTAATGAAGAAAATAAAATAATAAATTTTGTAAAACAAACTAGAAAGAAATATCACCAATCTCTCCAAACATCCAATCTCTAGTGCATATGAGTGCCCGCACTATTTCAGGTTTGAGAGAACTACGATACTGATCAAGGACTCTACCACCAGTACTGAAAGTGGACTCAGAAGCAATTGTGGAAACAGGAATACTCAAAATATCTCAAGCCAAGTTAGCAAGTTCTGGATACCGATATTGATTTGCTTTCCAATAAGATAAAATATCCATATTTTCTTCTTTATCAATGCTTGCCTCTTCCAAATACAAGTCCAACTGTGATTTTTGAGTTCGAGTTTGATCTTTACTTCGAAATGAATCAAATTCCTAATAAGTTAAAACATGAAAATAATTAATAATTACTTACAATCACATGTAAACGAAAAGGAATGGAAGCAACCTAATTAATAAGTAGGAAAAATAATATATTACCTTAAACAAACCCTTTTTAAATGATGATTCTTCTTGGTTGGAATCACTATCCCTGCTTTGAGAGGCTGGAGTAGGAGATGGAGACACTTTGTACTCATCATAAATTTCATTCAACTTTGAACTGACATTGTCAAATTGTGGTGAGTCAACTCCATACATTTTTTCATAAGCCCAATTCACAAATTGAAGTTTGTATCGGGGATCTAGTATCACTGCAATGGCTAAAATCATACTAAATTCGGACCAATATTTTTCAAACTTTGCCATCATCAAATTAGCCATATTTTTCAAGTACACATCTTCTGAATCCATGTGCTCTTTCAACATCATGTATGCCGTAAATACAGAAGGAAAGTACAAGTTAGCAGTATAATACTTTATCCCCGAAAACACACAAGTAATGTCATAAAAGACACTCAAGAAACTGCTGATTTTCTTAACTCTATCCCATTCAAATTGAGATGGACAACTCTTATAATTTGAATCACTTATTTCTAAATGGTTGAAGGCCCGTTTGTAGAAAAGAGCACTCTCAAGCATAAGATAAGTAGAATTCCACCTTGTAGGAACATCTTGTCTCAAACCCTTTTTAGCATTCAAAGACAAAAACTTCACACATTCTAAAAATTTATGTTTCTTCACTTGGGATCCTCTAACATACTTGATACTTTCCCTAACTTTGTGAATAGAATCATCAATTTCTTTCAATCCCTCTTGCACAACCAAATTCAAAACATGAGCACAACATCTAAGATGAAAAAATTCTCCTTTACAGACAAGTGGCTTTTTTAAGTTCAAATTATTTTTCAATAAGCTAACGAAAACATCATTAGCTGAAGCATTGTCCAAAGTAACACAACATATTTTCTTCTCTATTCCCCAATCTGATTCTAAAATCAAACCAACCTTTTCACTCAAAGCTACACCACTATGTGGAGGTGGCATAAAAGAAAAATTCAATATTTTTTTCTGCAAAACCCAATCATTATCAATAAAATGGACAGTAACAGCAATATACCCATCTGTAGTGATAGAAGTCCACAAATCAGAAGTCAAACACAACCTTCCTGGTGCCTCTTTAAGTACACATTTCAGCTTATCCTTCTCCTTCTTATACATTTTTAGCAAATCAGACTTCAAAGTATTTCTAGAGACAAGTGTAGCATTAGGATTAAGGTAAGAACAAAATGCCCTAACACCAGCATACTCAACAAAGGACAATGGCAAATCATGCATAACAATGGCAGCCACAACCAACTCTCTAAACTTATCAGGATCAAATTTAGTGGATCTCATTGACATATCTTTGTTCAATAGCAATTGCCCAATATCAACAATGTCTTTTCTAACACAACTTTCACTATGGCGCTTAAGATTACCTGTCCCATACTTGCTTTCACAAATAAATATGGCACCACATTTTTTACATTTGCACCTTTGCTTCCCATCCACCGATTTCTCTATTAGTTTATCAAAAAACATCCACACTTGTGAAGTTAACTTCCTCTTGCGCTTTCCTTTACTATCTATTTTCGAAGTTCCATCAACTTTTGATTCTTCTAACTCAATTACATTATCATCATCTTCATGTGAGCCTAATGAAGAAATGGATTGTAACTGAAGATTAACTTGAATGCCATCGGGATCCATCTGCATATAGACATGACCTCATACTAAATTATACAAAACAATCACCTAAACAATCCTCATAAGAATACGGGACAATATGTAAATGCCTTCTACTTTTTATGATTTGACACTGTATCTAATTTTAAACCAAAAAAATAACATAATCAAAGAACATAAGTAATATTATAAATATGCAAAGGAGTACTGGAACCATATATGGTGCAAGAGATTAATAGTTTATGACTCATAGTGCAATACAATACGTAGTCCATTTGGCATTAAAAATTTGCATTGTTTAATGGTCATTTGGCGTCATCAGTTTAATAAAATAAATAATAAGCTCTTTGGAAAAGGGATGGATGAAGCCTTAAAATAAAACCTTCCCCGTTAAGAAATTTAAATAATTGTTGCTTTGTAGTGATCCAATTTTGGCAATGCCCAAATGTCGCTTTGTTTAAAGAGAAAGATCTGCAAAATTTTGCATTCCTTTATCAGCCATAATATTCTGGATTGTTTATATGTTTTCTTGGCACCTCAGTTACCAAAAAATCGTAAGTTTTTAGCTACTTACGAATTGGTAAATACATTTAGGAAACATGAATTTTTAATGACCCAATGTAACTCCAAGACCGCCATCCAACTCCCTCAAGCCAACCGACCATCATATCCAAAAATCACCCAAATCCAACGGGAAAAACAGAAAAGATGAAGCCAAAATACTTACCTCCTTGTAGATCGGGGGCACTTTAATGGTGAAAACGAAGTTGGATCGAAGATCGAACGGCCGGATTGCTCAAAATCGTCGAAAATTGGAGAGAAAAAAATGAGAGAAATAAGAGAGAGAGAGAGAGAAAAGAGACTTTCTGTTTGGGGGGGCTGCCGAGCGCCTCCCCTTTTCTTTTTATATTTTTTTGTTTTTTTAATATATTTATTTATTTATTATTATTATTATTATTTTTTTATCTTTACAAGTTTCCAACTAATTGGGGCTGGAGCGGTTTTGGTTTCCAATTAATGTTTAGTTATTACATAATATTTAGTTATTTGGTTATTACATAAAATAACTAATATTTAGTTATTTAGTTATTACATAATATTTATTTATTACATAAAATATTTAGTTATTTGGTTTCTGACTAATATTTAGTTATTACATAATTATTTAAATTTCCAGAATTAATTATAATAGTTAATAATTATAACCGTAATTTTATTTTAAGTGACATTTTCTAAAAATTTATTTTAATTAAAATTCAATAATACAAAATTTAATTTCAATTCTCCTTCCTGCAAACCCTTCTTTTTCTCCTTCTTCTTCTTCTTTCTTCCTTCCTCTGCCGAGCGCCTCCCCCTTCTTCTTCTTCTTCCTGCAAACCCTTCTTCTTCCTTTCTTCTTCTTTCTTCTTCTTCTTCTTCTTCTTCTTCCTTCTCCACGCCCCAGCTGCCGATTGCAGGTCCTCCCCGCCATCATCGTCGGCCAAATCGACCCTCCGTCGGTCAGATCCGGTACGCCACCGCCGCCACTTGCTCCACCACGCAGCTGCCGGCCCTCGCCCGGCTTCCCTCGGCCACCACCGCAACCGCCGTCGTCCCTACCGTTGCGAGCCCGGACGCAGGTCCTCCCCGCCATCATCGTCGGCCAGATCCGGTACGCCACCGCCGCCGGCCAAATTAGATTTGATTTATATCTAATTTGCTTAGGTACAGCCAGATCCGGATCTATCATGCGAGCCCGGACTCGATGTGGGGCCTGCTTAGTCTTAAATAGAGGATGCACTCCCCAGTGCATCTTTGCCTCTTACTTTCGTCGTGAGGATGGTACTACTCGTTTTGCAGCCATTCGTGATGTTTTTGGTCTCAGAAATGTCATCGACCTCCTAGCTCCACTTTCGGTAAGTGATCGGTTTTGGGCTGCTGACACACTCTTTTTTGAAGCTCAGGCCTGGCTTCAGGATCCCGTCTATGGATGTGTATCCCTCATTCTTGCCCTTCAACAGCAGGTTAGTGATCTGCAAGCTTATCGAGCTTTATTGCTAGATTCGCTATTTACATACTATTCTTCACATCTCCAACCTGTTCCTCAACCTGATCAAAACCCGAACTGGAGTTCCAATTTTCCCATCATTCCTGAGGATGTCCCTCATCCTAGTTTCTCAGAGGCTACTCTTCCACCTTACTTTGGTGAAGCCAGCAGTAGCAAGATGCCACCCCTAGATGACATCGATGAGCTAGGACCTGTCGTGTTTGGCGTCCGTCGTCGTCACTGAGCATCGACATCATCATCAGTTTTATGGTTTTCCTTTTTCCTTTGAGTAATTGTATGGCTTGATTTCCTGTAATCCTTTGAACTATGGAATGAATATTATGCTTTGGTACTTTTAACGTTTCATTCCCCTGTTTTACCTTTGATTGTAAAATAGATTATTTACATGACATCTTTGTATTATCAATAAATAAATAATATATTGATAATATCTTTGTAAAATAGAACTCTTAATATGGTTTTTTTTTTAATCTTTATACATTTAGTTATTTTTTAGTTATCATTTATAATTTATAGATGTAATTGAGTTGATTGTTATAAATTAATTAAAAAATAAATTATTATAAACTTTTTTTTATTAAATTCAAATTGGATTTGACCATAGTGCTAATATCTCATAATTGTTGATTAGAGGTCAAATTTAAAGAAATAATATAATATCAACTAATACTTGTCCAAATGAATTTCGTGACTCTTTAATTGAAAAATCCAATAATTTATTAAAAATTCTAATAAAATATATATGTATATTAGATTTATTTAAAAAAATAACATAGTTAAATTTTAAAACTATCTGGTATTTAAATTTATAACTTAGAGTGAAATTATCTAACAATTTATATTTGTGACTTGATTACACAAATTTTTTAAGAGTTGATCCATGCACTACTATAAAGTTATTATCAATCTTACACATTCATATAGGCTATTAAAAGGGAGAAAATTTAACTATTAATTCTAAAATATTATAAATAACTCTTGATCAAATGTCTATTTCATAGTGCAAGAGATTAATAGTTTGAATATTGTCATCCTCTTCCTCAATTCTCTCTCTATATGTATATATATATATATATATAATTTTTATAAATTTTACAACCTTGAGATTCAAAAATTTAAAAATTTACATATTAGATCTACTAATTATAAATATTAAATTATAATCATATTTTTTTGAATATATAATAGTTTTTTTAATATTATAATTATTTTTAATTTATTTTTTATAAATTAACCTTAAACGTGTGATTTCGTGTATAATCGTGTTAACGTGTTCAGATCAACCCACTAACCCTTTTAATTAAACATGTCATTTCGTGTATAATCGTGTTAATGTGTTCAAATCAACCCACTAACCCTTTTAATTAAACGTGTCATTTCGTATATAATCGTGTTAACGTGTTTGGGTCAACCCGTTAACCCGTTTAATTAAACGTGTCATTTCGTGTCTAAACAGGTTAGGTGGGTTGACCCGCTAAAACATGAAAATAATCGTGTCATAAACGGGTTGACCCGTTTATGACCTGAACCCAATTAGTCCCAACCCTAACCCGCTTAACTCCGTGTCGTGTCGTGTCATGTAATCGGGTCGTGTCAAAAATTGTCGGCCCTAGGTGGCACACTCTTTATTTTATCCCCACCAACTAAATAAATGACAAGGATATCCCCATCCTTTAACTTGTTACAAACCCCACTCATTGACAGGTCATCCCAAATAGAAAAGAAAACATCATTTTCCTTATAGAGTATCCCCTGCACTCTATTAATTTCTAACACATTTGTTGTATACCAACACATTGCAGCAAAAAACGTGTCTACATCAAATCGCCCTAGTTCCCTTGACTCTCCACCAACATACTCGGACCTTTCCAAGCTTTTCACAATACTCCTACCAAAATGAATACAAAGGTTGACAGCCACATCACCGACTATCCTACATCATAATTATTATAGCTTAATATAAACAAACCTCTAAATTTGACAGCGTCCGCTAAAATGGGTGGGTAAAACCCTAACTCACATTGATAGTGTGTGCAATGTTAAAATAACTCAAAAATATGTGCGATTGTTAATGTGATATGTAGGTGTGTGACCTATTACCTGCATCGAATGTGGATGACGATGGTTTGTGTGACCTATTACCTGCAACGGATGGTGGTTGTTGCGACGATGACGAGTGTGACGACGATGATTGATTGCATAAATGTTAACGGCAATGACTGTTTCAATGGCAGCCGATGGGTTCTTCTGGTGAGATCGACGTGGGGCAGGGGTGGGTCATGAATGTGGGGACGGGTTAGGGATGTTAGGGTTAGGGTTTGTTATTTTTTTTATTTTTATAAAAATAAAGACAACATGCGTGGATATTATAAGTGATGTGATAGTGACGTGGCTGCGTGACGAGGCAAAGTTAACGTCTCAACTAATGTAGATTAAGTCAAGGACTAAAAATGTATAAAATTATTTTATTTAAAGATGAACAGTGAATACAATTTAGTTAATATCTTTATTTTTTTTTTGGTTGCACGAACTTTTTATATAAAAACTATTACAAAATTATAATAATTGCACAATTCCCTTTGTAATTTTATAGAAATGGGCCTTTTATTTTTTTTGAAACAGAAATGGCAATGCATCAGATAGGTAGGGTGTTATGTGCAATGTTCGGCCTAGACTCAGTGGTGCATTTGTCATTTATTCGAATAATGAAAATAAATAAACTTTTTTCAAGGACTCAGCAGCAAATAAAGCAAAGTAAATGTTGTGCTGAACTTGCTCCACAAGAAATGCAAGATATGCACATACATCCGAGACAACACTCCATCCATCCATGCCCCTTCCTCCCTCCCTCTGTCAAAGGCCCTCTCGTCTTCTCCGATTCCTAGGGTTTTCAGTTTCAAAACCCTAATCTTGTTTGCGGAGATCGAACAGGTGGAAGCAACAATCAATAGGTAACCTAATTCCTTTTTCAAATTGCATAGTCTATCCATCAGTGCTAGCGGCGGGGGTGTGAGAATGGCTGCGGCGGCGACGATGGTGACCTCGGCGGGAGGGCTGCTGGCCATGCTGAACGAGAACCATCCATCTCTGAAGCTTCACGCTCTGTCCAATCTTAACGCTTTTGTTGACTACTTCTGGCCCGAGATCTCAACTAGTGTCCCCATTATGTGAGTCATTTAAATTTCCTTCCGTTTCTTGTCTTCTCCCTTCGTTTGTCAATTGGAATTGAGTTATCGTTGTGCTCGATGTCCTTGTGGCTTGAAACCCCCTTTCTGGTCGCAGCGTATATCTATAGAGAAGTATAATCATAAAATTTGTTGATTTTGTTTCGCATTCCACGGAGAAAGTGGGAAACTTGATTGACTTTCCTGTTTCCCTTGTATCACAATGCACAAGTGAGGAAGATTCTAATGCACAAATTTTGATTTTCGTAGTATTTTTTTTTCTTTTGGGTTTTACTCTTTCTGTTCGCTCATTTAATGTAGATAATCTTTTAGTGCATTTCCTGTCATTTATCATTAGGGAACAAGTTATGCCATGGAGATATTGCTAACTGATTTGTAGATACATACAGAAAAAAAAAAAAAAAACTATGCACTCTGTAACTAGTGACTAATGTGGTAATAACCCAAATGGTTACAGTATGCAACGTCAGATCTGACCAAGAGTCTCTTCCGGAATTTGGGAAGAGAATTGGCGGGAAGAAGGGAAATGAGAGAGAGAGAGAGAGAGAGAGAGAGAGAGATAAGAGAGAGAATAGAGATTGAATTAGGAAGAAAAGGACTTGTGGATTAATCTTCACATATCTCCATCCTCGTGAGTAGTTTCTTATTTATAGGGGTTGGTTACAACTAGAGACTTCCTCTAACTACTTCTCTAGAACCTCCAAGTGGCCATCTGCCAAGTGGGCTTATTACAGTTATACCAATCTCCCCTTATACCCTGCTACATTCCTCTAATTACAGACTTGCCCTTGGGTTGTGACACTCTTCGCCCCTTGAATTATTTTTTGTCCTCAAGAAATTAGAGAAAGCTAGTCACCGTGGGATAGTGCTGAAGAAGATTTGGAAGGTATTCCCAGGTGGTGTTATCCGGATGCATGTGCATCCATTGGACTAGAACTTGAGTGATGGGCAGGGAATCATTGTAAATGACACGCCTATCGATCATTGCCTTAGGCTCGATTTCTAGTACCGTATCATCTTGTAACTCGGGTATTTCCTAGCTAGTATTAGTCGTGATTTCCCTTGTTGGCTTGAGAAGAGACACATGAAAGACCGGATGTAAACCCACACCGTCAGGCAGTTGCAGCTTGTATGCCACGGTTCCTATCTTAGCTAGTATCTTGAAGGGACCATAGTATTGGGGCTAATTTTAGAGATAGGTCCCTTGTGAAATAAGTGTTGTTGGAACTGTTTTACCTTCAAATAGACTTTGTCACCCCCTTCAAAGGTTCTGTCTGTGCGATGGCTGTTTGCCCTTTGTTTCATCTTCTGTTGGGCCGTGCTAAGTTCCCTCTTTATTACCTGTAGAGCGTCCTATTGTGCTTGTAGGTAGTGGTCAACAGATATTTCTGCGGGAGTGTAATGCATTACTACCGGAATTATGGGTGGAGGGTAGCCAAATAAAGCCTCAAATGGGGTCCTTTTGTGAGCTGTATCGAAGTTGGTGTTGTACTACCATTGAGCCAGTGGTAACCAACGACTCCAACTTCTGGGTTTTGTAAAATAAAGGCACCAGAGGTATGTCTCCAAGCACTAGTTGATGCGCTCCGTCTGTCCATCGATCTCTGGATGGTAGGCAGATGACATTTACAGTCCTATCCCCAACCCTTTGCAAAAGGTTTTCCAAAATTAGTTTGTAAAAATTTTATCACAATCTGAAACCATAGCCTTCGGTACTCCATGTATTTTAAAGACTCATTCCGTAAGCTACCTAGCCACTTCAGTAGCTGTAAAAAAGTGGGCAAGGAGAAGGAAGTAACTGTACTTGGTCAGTCTATCTACCACTACCAAGATGGTGTCAAACCCCTCAGACTTAGGTAGGGCCCCAATGAAGTCCATAGAGATTTGTTCCCAAGCTTGGGGGGGGAATCTCTAGTGACTGTAATAGGTCGGGGTAGGGTACTTGCTCATGTTTGCATCGTTGGCAGGTGGTATATTGCAACACATATTTAGGGGTATGCTTTTTTAGGCCTGGCCAATAGAATAGTTGTCTTACCTGATGATATGTTACATTCAGGTCCGAGTGCCCTCCTATGGGTGAATCATTTAGTGCTTCCAAGATCCTGCCTCACAATTGATCATCTTCCCTTATGACCACCCGACCTTAGTATTTTAGCAAGCCTCCTTGGAAGGAATATCCTACCTCCCATTGAGGATGCAGTGTCAGCCTAGTTATTTTTTCCTTAATCCATGTCGTGTGGTCGTAATTGTTAGTGATCTCTTGCACCCAATATAGTACCAAAGCTGAGATGGCGTGGCAACTAACTAGTTCCACCTTCCTTGATAGTGCATCTTCCACTAAGTTTTCTTTACCCCTCATGTATTGGTGATATAGTCATACCCCATCAATTTAGTGATCCCTTTATGTTGCAATTGATTGTGTGCCCTTTGTTGAGATAAGAACTTCAAACTTTCATGATCTGTTCGTATAATGAACCTCTTGCCTTCTAGATAATACCTCAACTTGTCTACCGCCACCAACACAGCCAATAATTCTTTATCATATATGCTGAGGCCTAAGTGCCGGGGTGCCAGAGTTTGGCTCAAATAGGATACTGGTCTGCCTTCTTGGCTTAGCACAACCCCTACTCCCACATCACAAGTGTCTGTTTCTAGCACAAATTCTTTCGAAGAGTCTGGAAGGGCCAACATCGGAGCTTGGGTCATTGCTTCCTTTTATTCTGCAAAAGCCTTATCTGCTTTGCTGCCCCAATGGAAGTTATTCTTTTTTAGTAGAGTTGTCAAGGGCTGGCTCCGTACCCCATAGCCTCTGATGAATTGTCGGTAATAGCCAGTGAGGCCTAGGAATCCCCTTAACTCCTTCAGTGTTTTTGGTTTAGGCCAATTCTTCATAGCTTTCACCTTATGGGGGTTTGTACTTACTCCCTGACTAGTGATTACATGGCCTAGGTATTCCACTCTTGGCTCGACAAAGGTGCACTTAGACTTCTTCACAAATAGTTGATGGCTTTTGAGGATTTCGAATACCTTTCAGAGGTGGGTTACATGCTGGTTTAGGCTAGGGTTGTAGATTAATATGTCATAAAAAAAGACCAGCACGAATTTTCTAAGATAGGAAGCAAAAAAGTGGTTCATGAGAGCTTGAAAGGTGGCAGGAGCGTTAGTAAGGCCGAAGGGTATTACCAAGAACTCATAATATCTTTGGTGTGTTCTGAAAACTGTTTTATGACAGTCATTTGGGTTCATCCTGATCTAGTGGTATCTAGAGGTAAGGTCTAGCTTCAAGAAGATGGCTGGTCCTATTAATTTGTCTAGGAGGTCCTCAATGATAGGAATTGAGAATTTTTTTTTGATGGTTAAGGTGTTTAACTGCCGATAATCGACACAAAACTTCCATGATCCATCCTTTTTCTTTACTAGGAGGACTAGAGAGGCAAAGGGACTTTGGTTTGGTTGAATGAGAGATTTGTCCATCATGTCTTTGATAAGTTTTTCAATCTTTGCCTTTTGGACAGGTGAGTACCGGTAGGCTCTTAGGTTAACTGGTTCAACATTTGGTTTGAGGTGAATGGAGTGGTCAAGAAATCGGTGTGGGGGTAGGCTAGTAGGAGTGGCAAACAAATCTTCAAACTCCATCAACAATAAGAGAATAGGGTCCAGAGAGTGTACCTGAGTGTGGCTGAGCTTAGGAGAATGGACTGTAGGTTGGCCTTCTTTTCTTAGCTTGACAGAGGCATTGCCCTCCCCTCAGTAGTTGGCCCTCTCCAGGGCATATAAGGAATGCAACTGCCCTATCGACATTTCCCCTTGATCTAATAGCTTATGCAATCTTTTGCCTGTCACTGCCTTGCACTCCCTTGTCTCTTGACACCCCTTTAAAGTAATTTTTTGGCCTCCCTCATCAAAAGTGACTTCTAGGGTGTTGAAGTCAAACACGAGAGGGCATACCTTTCTCATCCAGTCCACGCACAACACAGTGTGGCATCCCCCAAGCCTAAGGATCATTAGGTCCACTGCAAACTCATGACCTCCCATCTTCCATTTAAATTCTCTGCACTTGTAGTGGCTTACCATCTTGCTTCCATTTGCAATCATTACCGGCAAGGGAGTCGTCTCCTGCCTTTCACTTTGGAGGGCAGAGGTTGTTTCCTCATCAAGGAAACTGTGTGTGCTTCCACTATCAATGAGCACCACCAGACTCCTTTTCCCTGTTGTTCCCCTTACTTTCAATACTCTGCCCGATGCATGACCTTGCAATGCATGCATTGATATTTCCCCGCCTTCGTCTTCTTCCGTATCCTCCTCAGGTTCCTCCCCTCCTTCATTTTCCTTCTCTTCCTCCTGTTGGCCTTCCATGGTAAGCAACATTCGTTTACACTGGTGTCCCGGACCAAACTTCTCTCCACAACGGAAACAGAGTCTCAGCTGTCGCTTCTAATCGAGAGTGAGGTCCTTAGTCTGGTTTGGCGTGAACTGGGACCTTCATGCGACCCCATTCCTCTGCCATGGTGAATTGCTACCCTTACTTGCAATCCCTAACAAGTTCTCCTCTTTGCTCCCTTTAGGTAACAATTGATGTCTCTTGGCGAAGGTGTCCACGACCATCTCATGCAAGTAAGCTTGTTCAACGGCGTGTTCCACCGATGTAGGATAGAGCATCTTGACTGTGTGGCAGATCTGTTCATCCAATCCGCTGATGAAGCTAGATACGAAATAAGCCTCATCCAAAGAGGGATAAGCTAAGGATAATGTTGAAATATTTGCTTAAGGATTAGTCTAGGGCTCAGTTGTATAGTGTTAGTTAGAAGTTGTTATAATAAATGTTCTAGTAGCATGTATATCAGGGGCAGTCTTGTAATAGCAGTAGGGGTTATTTTCTGTTTTGGTTTTCCCGCCCTCTATGTTCTATAAATAGAAGGGCGTGAGTGTCTCTTAAAACACAAGGGTTTTGCGGTCTATCTTATGGGAAGAGGATGTGCTATTATAGGTGAGAGTAAAGGGTATTTCTTTGTAATCTCAGATTAGTTCTTGGTCTGGTAATTGGGCTGAGGGTGTGCAAACAACATATGTAATCTTGTATTCCGGTTTGTTCAAGATAGTGAAAGCAAGGTCAAAACAGTCTGGATGTAGGATCTCTTCCAAGAGTTCCGAACCAGGATAAATCCTTTTGTTGTTGTGTGAGTGCTTGTGGTTTGCTGTTGTGTTCTTGTATCTTTTTGATTCCGGTTCTGGGTTAAGTAGTGGAGGGTTGTGTTCAGCTGTGTGAGGAAATCGAGTGTGTGTGAATTTGGCGCGATCTATTACAACAGATAACAACAATCTGGTATCAGAGCCACTGCTGTTTTTCGCACTCAAGATTCCAAGAAGCAATCAAGAAAGGAAGAACGACCCAAGGAGGCGGTAATGGCATCCATTCCCTCTTCGTCCAGACACGACATCGAGAAATTCGATGGGCAAAATGACTTTGCCCTCTGGAAGATGAAGATGAGTGCCCTCCTCGGCAATCTTGCCCTTGAGGAAGCACTAGAAGGTGAAGCCAAGATGCCAAAGAACTACTCAGCAGAACAAAAGAAAGAGATTCTCAAGAAGGCATACAACACTTTAATCCTAAGCCTCGGCGACAAAGTTTTAAGAGAAGTTTCCAAGATGAAGTCTGTTGCAGAGATATGGCTCAAGCTGGAGAGCTTATACATGACGGAATCATTATCCAGTCGCCTCTACCTTAAAGCCATGTTCTTTACTTTTAAAATGCAAGATGGTAAGAAGTTACAAGATCACATGGATGAGTTTAACAAACTCTGCCTTGATCTTGAGAACATAGACATGAAATATGAGGAAGAAGACAAGGCATTAGTCTTACTCCATTCTCTTCCTAGAACGTATGAGACTTTTGTTGTTGATATTTTAAAACATGGGAGGGATACATTATCCCTAGATGATGTTATAGGGGCCCTAAACTCGAAAGAATTGCAGAATAAAGTAGAAGGAAAATTATCTTCAGGAGATGCCCCTCACTGTCAAGTCCAAAAATGATAAGAAAGATAACAAGGGGAGAGGTAGGTCAAGGTCTAGGTCAAAATCTGGGAAAGGGCCTATTAAATGTTATCATTGTCATGAGGAAGGACACACTAAAAGAAATTGCCCCAAGAAAAGAAAAGATCATCAAGAAAAATCTACTGAAAGAGGCAGTGTTTGTGAATTCGGGTATGAGAGTGCTGATGCACTGGTTGCCTCCGAAAACATAGAAAACACTGACTGGATCATGGATTCCGGTTGCTCATTCCATATGACTTCTAAAAGATATTGGTTTCAAAATTATCAAGAATCTAATGGTGGGAAGGTCTTGCTAGGAAATAATCACGAATGCAAAGTATTAGGGATTGAGGATATAAGACTTAAAATGAATGATGGATCATTCAGAACCCTAACAGCTGTAAGACATGTTCCAGAACTCAAGAGAAATTTAATTTCTCTCGGAGAACTGGATAGAAATGGCTTTAGTTTTAAGGGTTATGGTAGAGTCTTGAAAATATCTAAGGGTTCTCTAATATGTATGAAAGCAGTTCTTCAAAATGGGATTTACATTCTGCAAGCAACCACTCTATGTGGGGAAGCCGCTATGGCTAGCAAAAGTGCCCAGTCACAAGCTAGACTGTGGCATTTAAGGATGTCACATATTAGTGAACAAGGCCTTAAGGAGCTAGCAAATCAAGGCATTTTGGTTAATAGGTAGGTTGCAGGTCTCGAAAAATGTGAGACTTGCATTTATGGAAAGGCTGCTAAAGTTAAGTTTAGCAAGAAAGCAATCCATTCGTCTAAATCCCCATTAGATTACATACATTCAGATCTTTGGGGGGCCATCCCAAGTCCAATCTCATGGAGGCTCTAGGTATTTCTTATCTATCATTGATGACTATTCTAGGATGGTGTGGGTATATGTTCTAAAGACTAAGGATCAGACCTTTGAAGTTTTTAAAATATGGAAAAAGATGATAGAAAACCAAATGGGGAAGTCTATTAAAAACATTAGGACTGATAATGGGTTAGAATTCTGCAATAAAGAATTTTCTCAAATGTGCAAAGATAGTGGAATAGTTGGGCATCTAACAGCCCCAGGAAACCCAAAACAAAATGGGTTGGCTGAAAGGATAAATAGAACTCTATTGGAAAGAGTGAGATGCATGTTATTTCATGCAAAATTACCTAAATCTTTCTGGGGGAGGCTGTAACAACTGTAACATATGTGATAAACAAATCACCTTCTGTTGCAATTGAGTTTAAAATTCCTTATGAAAGATGGTCAGGCCACAAACCATCCTTAGACCACCTAAGAGTATTTGGGTGTCCTGCCTATGCTCATATAAAACAAGGTAAGCTGGATCCTAGGGCTAAGAAATGTCTATTCATTGGATATCCCCCTGGAGTTAAAGGCTATAAACTGTGGAACCTTGAAAAAGAAGGGCCTAAGACTATTATTTCTAGAGATGTGACATTTGATGAAGAATCAACCATGGATGTATCAAAAACAAAAGTCCAGTCAGTCTTGAGAGAAGAACCTAAATCCATAGGCATCGAGGTCCAAGAAGCAGCTCCTGGAAATATCCAGTAGGGCTCCAGTGAGCGAGATTCTGCCCAATATGAAGAAAGTGAGAAAGAGAGTGATGCTGATTCTAGTATAAGTGATTAGCAAGATATCTCCAGGTATAGTGTGGCTAGGGATAGACAACCTAGAAACAGAAGGCCACCTAGTAGATATGGATTTGCAGACCTTGTAGCTTATGCACTAACAAGTGCATCAGAAGCTGCAGGTGAAGAACCTCTCTCATTTGATGAGGCAGTGACATCAAAAGATGCAAAATTATGGGTAGAAGTAATGAAAGCTAAAATAGAATCCTTAAGGAAGAACCAGACATGGATATTGGTTGATAGGCCTCAAGGACAACGGATAGTAAGTTGTAAATGGCTTTATAAAATCAAGGAGGGTGCTGGAAGCAATCCAAAACCTAGGTATAAGGCTAGGTTAGTTGCTAGGGGGTTCACACAAGTCCCAGGTATAGATTTTAATGAGGTTTTCTCACCAGTTGTGAGACATACCTCAATCAGAGTTCTTCTTGCCATAACTGCCCACTTAAACTTAAAATTAGAACAAATGGATGTTACCACAGCTTTTCTTCATAGAGATTTAGAGGAGAGGATATTAATGGAACAACCAAAAGGTTTTGAGTCTAAAGGAAAGGTTGAGAAGGTGTGTTTGCTTAAGAAGTCTCTTTATGGACTTAAGCAATCACCAAGGCAATGGTATAGGAAATTCGACTTGGTGATGATCGACCAAGGGTATAAAAGAAGTTCTTATGATAGCTGTGCTTATTTTTAACATATTTCTCCTAGTATTTCAATTTTCCTGCTCCTTTATGTAGATGACATGCTTATAGCAAGTCAATCTGAGAAAGAAATTCAGCTGCTGAAACTGAAATTGAAGTCTGAGTTTGAGATGAAGGAGCTAGGAAAGGCAAAGAAAATTCTAGGGATAGAAATTACCCGAAACAAACAGCATAGAAAATTGTACCTATCCCAAAAATCCTATTTAGACAAGATAATTAAAAGATTTGGGATGGCAGATGCAAAGGCAGTAAATATGCCCTTTGCTCAGCATTTCAAATTATCTGTTGATTAGTCTCTGATAAATGAAAAAGGTAGGAAGGAAATGTCTAATATACCTTTTGCTAGTGCTGTGGGTAGTCTAATGTATAGCATGGTGTGTACTAGGCCTGATTTGGCTCATGCAATGAGTGTTGTAAGCAGATTCATGGCAAATCCAGGCAAGGCACATTGGAATGCAGTTAAGTGGGTATTTAGATATGTTAAAGGGTCTAGCAGCATGGTATTGTCTTATGGTGGAGCAAATATAGAAGAATCAGCCAGCATTATAGGGTATTCAGATGCTGATTATGCTGCTGATTTAGATAAAAGAAGGTCCACAACTGGCTATCTATTTAAGTTGTGTAATTCTACTATCAGCTGGAAATCTAGCCTTCAACACATAGTAGCTTTATCAACTACTGAAGCTGAATACATAGCAGTTTCAGAGGCAATTAAAGAAGCCATATGGTTGAAAGGTTTAACTAGTGAGCTTTTAGGATCTATTGTGCATACCACTTTGATGTGTGATAGCCAAAGTGCCATACATTTGTCTAAAAACCAAGCTCACCATGAAAGGACAAAACATATAGATATGAGGCATCATTTTATTAGAGAAATATTAGATAAAAAAGAAATTTTTCTGATAAAAGTTGCAGGTACTGATAATGCTGCAGATATCTTTACAAAGGCAGTCCCTATGGCAAAGCTCAAGCACTGTTTGAAGTTGATCCAGATGACAGAAGAAGCTGGTGAAGGTGATGATCAAGTCAGGTATGGTTTACATGCAGGTGACTATGCTGAAGCAGTCTGTCACAAACCTAGGGTTACTTAGGGTTGTGATAGGAATTGGGGGAAGAAATCAAAATAGAAGGAAGGGGGAAATCAGTAGAAAGAGAGAGAAATATTGAGAGAAAAGGGGGGAGAAACAAGAAGAACGAGAGGGAGATTGGAGAGAGAGAACCTTAGAGAGAAATGGAGAATTTCATTAATCAAATCAAGTATATCTTCTCCTCTTACAATGGGGCCTTTATATAGGCATAGTAGCTAGTTAACTAATCTCTAACAACCTCCTAACAGCACTCATGTGCTTCTAACAACTTGTAAAAACTATCCTAACAACTCATTACAATCTTATTACAATAATACCTTTTTATTATTCCTTAGGTTGTGACAATTCCCTCTTCTTGAAAAGTTTCTTGTCCCCAAGAAACTTATTACGTTGAGCCGTTCATATTCATCCAATTCCAGCTTTCTCTATCAGTTTAATGCTTCTTTCCTTCTTTATCCTTCTAGACTTTTTCCTCTTTTCTTTTTCCTCAACCATAACAACATCATGACTTGCTGCCACATCGACTTCAACCATCTGTTCATCAGTCAATGCAATTGACCAGCATTTGAATTTTCCAACTGGAGGAGGAACCAATACAATAGCTGGAATTTTGTTCTCTTCAGCAAAACCTACAACTTCTTCAGCTACCTCCCTTAGTTTTTTTCCAGCTACAACCCCTTTGGCAAAACCTACAACTTCTTCAGCTACCTCCCTTAGTTTTTTCCCAGCTACAACTGGCCTCCAAAATTCCTCACCCTTTTGAATTTGCTGCTGGTCGAGAGGACTACTTTCATGATCATAACTCATAGAAAAATTCCCTTGGCTGAAAGAGAAATCAGCATCTCTTTCTTCAGCGAATGTGTCCTGCCCCCTTGAATGATCATGTGAGCTGCCATTAGATATCTGAGAAAAAACAATAGGGAGATTGTTTGAGGCTAAACATCCACTAGAAAAACTCCCAGCAGGCTGTTGAACTCCTTGAATGGTTCCTGCATGATGAAAAACAGGTAATGCAACACCAAATTGAGTAGAGAATGATGTGGCAAAAGACGTCCCAGTACTCTTTAGAATATTTGAAGTTGATCCATTCATCCCACAGCCAGGTTTTGCTGCCGAAATATCAACAGCAGCCTCAAAATGCAGCAATGGAGGTTTGTATTCTTTATTTGAATACTCATACCAAGGCTGTTTGTGAGCATTAACATCAGGAGATGCTACAACTTCACTTCCATCCAACGATTGCTCAATGATTGACACCTGACCAAGTGTCTTAGCACTAGTAAGAGTGCTTGAGAGGCTGTCAATTGATTGATTGCCTTCCTCCAATTCCTTTTCCTCACTTTTTTCTTCCTTCGGCTTCTCCATTTTAAGAAACTTCTCTTTGTTGAAACTTCCATGATAGTCATCAAAGTATTCGGCAGGAAAATTGTAATGATACTCCTTAGATAGTATCATTGCAAACTCTTGCAACTTCTCACGGAACATTCGACCAAATTCCTTGCACTCTTCATCAAACCCACTGCTGGTTCCTTTGTCCAATTGGCTGATCCCCTTCTTATGTTCCTTGTTGCTGCCAACTGAAAATGCAGCCTTCTTTGGCTGCCATTGAGACTCTCTTCCAGCTGAAAGGAAGCTTTCTCCTGCTGCAATTGAGACTCTAATGGTCTCATATATGCACCGTTCCCCTTGGCTGCCTTTTCACCAACAACATACTTTGAAGACCAAGGAGCTATATACATACTGCTCTTCTTCAAACAAGTTAGCCAAAATTTTTCAGCCAAAATCTACCTTTTGTTTCCTTTGCTCACAGCCTAAAACACCAACAATCAACGGGCATAATAAATTGGAAGAATTTGCTTCTCAAGCAGAATCCACCTCTGATTTTTTTCCCACAGCTTCCCCTTCTGGTATTGCTTACTGATTTATAATTGGCTGCTCCAAATTCGCCTCCAATATTAGTCGTCTCCCTTGCGATTGCTATAATTTTTTGGATTCAGGTCGGAAGTCACCGCACCCACTGTCTAGTTCAATGGCAGTCACTTGTCTTGCTTTTACTTTCAATTTAGACCGCCCGCCTTACTTGCAGCTTCCATTCCTCCTCCACAATTTAAATTGAGACTCCTGGCTATCTTTGCCACATTCCACCAATCATCGTCCAAGGCTCCAGCCCAATTTACAATCGCTTCTGATTCCAAAATCACCAGAATCCACTGCCAGATCAATCGCTACACCTACTCCCGAGTCCAAATCGCAACACCCACTTCAATCACGACCTCCTGGCCGTCTGCGTAAACCTCCAATGGACTCGAGATCGCCTCAGGACGTCCACACTCTTCGTCCGCTACAGTCACAAACGCCTATTGGTCCGCGTCACCTTCGACAGACTGTCGCCTCTGGGATCGTCTGGGCTGCTCGCCTTCCTTGAGCAAATGCGATGCAACCAACGAAATCTTGTGGAATTGAGAATTCGGTGGTTGCAGTAGCTTACGACTTGGCTTCCAAGTCCGTTGAAGCTGCGTCCCCTTCCACTTCGAGCAAGACTCACTGAAATTCATGGCCAAGCGTCAATGGTCAGCTTCGTCTTCAAGACTCGAACACACTTTCGGAATTCTCAAGCCGGGAGCCACTCCTTTGTCGGACTCACGGGAAGCTGAATTCGCTTAGCTTTGCTTCATCGTTCGGACAAGTCGGATCAGAATGACTGAAATGGTCTCCTCGTTTGATCGATGTTAATCTGGCTCGCTGAAAATCACTCGAGGCTTTGCTTCGATCACGCCTTCCTTCTCGCTATCATCTCACGATCAAAGTAACTTCAATATTATCAGTGGAGTTCCCACCCAATCACCGACCACTGGTTGGAATTCACTTGAATTCTTGAATCGGTCTTGATTCCTTTCGAATGCTCGCACTCGCCTATCACACCGTAACCAAGGAAACTCGTTGGAGTCCTTGTATTCGTTGGAACCACTTAACAGAAAGAACCGTCGAGAAACGGTGGCTCTGATACCATTTGTCACAAACCTAGGGTTACTTAGGGTTGTGATAGGAATTGGGGGAAGAAATCAGAATAGAAGGAAGGGGGAAATCAGTAGAAAGAGAGAGAAATATTGAGAGAAAAGGGGGGAGAAACAAGAAGAACGAGAGGGAGATTGGAGAGAGAGAACCTTAGAGAGAAATGGATAATTTCATTAATCAAATCAAGTATATCTTCTCCTCTTACAATGGGGTCTTTATATAGGCATAGTAGCTAGTTAACTAATCTCTAACAACCTCCTAACAGCACTCATGTGCTTCTAACAACTTGTAAAAACTATTCTAACAACCCATTACAATCTTATTACAATAATACCCTTCTATTATTTCTTGGGTTGTGACACAGTCAAATCCTATGCAAATGGTGGAGAATTTGTTGAAATATTTGCTTAAGGATTAGTCTAGGGCTCAGTTGTATAGTGTTAGTTAGAAGTTGTTATAATAAATGTTCTAGTAGCATGTAAATCAGGGGCAATCTTGTAATAGCAGTAGGGGTTATTTTCTGTTTTGGTTTTCCCGCCCTCTATGTTCTATAAATAGAAGGGCGTGAGTGTCTCTTAAAACACAAGGGGTTTTGCGGTCTATCTTATGGGATGAGGATGTACTGTTATAGGTGAGAGTAAAGGGTATTTCTTTGTAATCTCAGATTAGTTCTTGGTCTGGTAATTGGGCTGAGGGTGTGCAAACAGCATATGTAGTCTTGTATTCCGGTTTGTTCAAGATAGTGAAAGCAAGGTCAAAACAGTCTGGATGTAGGATCTCTTCTAAGAGTTCCGAACCAGGATAAATCCTTTTGTTGTTGTGTGAGTGCTTGTGGTTTGCTGTTGTGTTCCAGGATAAATCCTTTTGTTGTTGTGTGAGTGCTTGTGGTTTGCTGTTGTGTTCTTGTATCTTTCTGATTCCGGTTCTGGGTTAAGTAGTGGAGGGTTGTGTTCAGCTGTGTGAGGAAATCGAGTGTGTGTGAATTTGGCGCGATCTATTACAACAGATAACAACAATCTTAGCTCCTCAAATTTCACTAAGTATTCCTCTATCGATCCCTTTTGCTTAAGCTTATTGAACTCTTCTATGACATTGGTCCTTGTCTTCTCCCCAAACTAATTGCAAATGTTGTTCATGAACCGTGGCCAACTCAGCTCTTCTCCTCCCCTGCTCCAATTCTGGAACCAGGCATCGGCTACATCATCCAAGTAAGCCGCGACCATGTTCACTTTGTCCCTCTCCGCCACTCTGTACTGGTAGAAGACCCTCTCACAATGTCTTACCCACCACTGAGGTCGGTCACGTTCGAACAGAGGAATGTCCATCTGCGGCTCCTGAGGATTGGAGTGATTCAATCCTCCTCCTCAGTGCGTGATTTCGTCCTCTGTTTCCCCCTTGTCCCCGGCCTTCACTGGGTTGTTGGGCCCTTGCCTCGCTCTTGGTGTAGTCAGAATGGGCGT
Organism: Diospyros kaki; assembly: GCA_036245055.1. Taxonomy (NCBI): domain Eukaryota; kingdom Viridiplantae; phylum Streptophyta; class Magnoliopsida; order Ericales; family Ebenaceae; genus Diospyros; species Diospyros kaki. The sequence goes on along the minus strand of BSEG01000016.1, from coordinate 631,562 downwards.
CGATAAAGCCCTCAGAGGAAAGTCAGTCGACAGACTGGCCTAGGGCTACCTAACAAAGATGCTCAGAGTTGCACTCACTTGCTGGCTTAACTGCTGGCTTAACCTCGTGAATTCCTCCTTGGGTCCACTAACGGCCCGATCGAAGTTGGTTGCATACCCTGTGAATTCTGATTTAGTTCTACCTGCAACCCGATCCAAATTGGCTGTGTGTTCTAATCGACTCCTGCTAATCTCCTCCCGAGTATTCCGGATGCTCAATTCTTGAATTTCTAGGCGATCCTTTACTTGTGCCTGGTTTTGGCCCAGCTTGGCTTCCACGGCATCCAGCCACAATTCTGCTTATTTTGCTCGTGTTCCTTTAGCCATTCCACACCCGGCAGGTCACTGGCTCCGATACCAAATGTCAGATCTCTGGATCTGATCGAGAGTCTCTTCTGGAATTTGGGAAGAGAATTGGTAGGAAAAAGGGAAATAAGAGAGAGAGAGAGAGAGAGAGAGAGAGAGAGAGAGAGAGAGGAGGGAAATGACTTGTGGATTAATCTTCACATATCCCCATTCTCGTGAGCAACTTCTCATTTATAAGGGTTGGTTACAACTAGAGACTTCCTCTAACTACTTCTCTAGAACCTCCAAGTGGCCATGTGCCAAGTGGGCTTATTACAGTTACACTAATCTCCCCTTATTACCCTGCTACGTTCCTCTAATTACAGACTTGCCCTTGGGCTGTGACATGCAATTTCTTTACATCTAAAGAAGTTAAAAAGTCAAAAGGGTGTTGGAGTTTAAGACGCATGGCACAAGGTAAGGTGTGCGCCTAATGGAGCTAGGCACATGCTAACTAAAAATATATATATATATACATATATATTCTACTTGAAGAATAAGGTATGAAATATATCCTAACTCCTAATAACACATTCACAATCATGTTATCAAGGAAATTAAAAAATTTAGGTCTTAGCTCTTAATAACATATTCACAAGTATGTTATCAAGAAAATTAAAAAATTCAATATATACTAATAAAAAGAACAATAAAAAATGCCAAAAAGATGTAATCTAAAAGTCTTTAAGTCAACTTAAATTAAATCTTAAAACAATTTATAGGTTTTAAATCTTAATCAAGATTAACTAATTATGCATTTTAAATAATCTAAAAATCATCCTATTTTCATCATTAGAAGCATCATCTCTAATATTTTCCTCCACATCATCTCCCTCTCCATCTTCATCTAGTTCAAATTCAATTGGAGCATTTGAAGTAGTAACTTTTTTACTCATTGTCAAATTTGTAGTTGAAGTAATAAATTTAAACCCTAAACAGTAAAAAATTAAATAAAGTAATAAACAATAAAATAAAACCTCAAAAAAACAGTTAAAAAAAGCCCAGGCACACTTAAGCCCAAGGCGCCTTGGGCCTTGGTGCGCATGGGTGCACCTAGGCGCGCCTTGATGGTCTGTGCCCTCCTGGAACCATTCCAGGCACCCAAGGTGTGCCTAAGCGCGCCTTTAATAACACTGATCTATACAGCCCACACATATGGATATAGTTGCCCATTTTTTTTTCCATTTTGGTATTAAATTGTATATGGTAATGCTTAGTCCTAGTTGCCTAATTAAATTGCATGCTTGAAGTATGTCACCATTTTTATTTTCATTAAAGAAAAAAAAGAAATTGTTATCTAAGTGGACTATTGATAGTATAGAATCCTTTTTCGAATTTCTATCAATTTAATTGCTGAGAAATAAATGTTCCTGCTGATTTCTTATTCAGAGAGAGCTTATATGAAGATGAGGAATTTGACCAACGTCAACTTGCTGCATTACTTGTTTCAAAGGTCATTACTGTTTCTCCATGTACCCTCATTTGTGTTTGTTTTCCATTTCTCTTCTATTTTGTGATAACTTAGTTTTCTTGCATAGAGGAAGAAATTTTTCTTTTATAGTTTTTATGTATCCTCATTGATACTACAAATGATTTAGTTTTCTATTTTGTGATGGAACATGATCATGTCAATTATCTTTATCCACTGCCATCTCATGAAACATTTCTATATGAGGATGGTGTTGGAACTTTATGTCATTATTTTCTTGCTAGAGAATCGTGTCAAGAAGGGTATCTGGCAAAATATTTTGCCACATTGTTCTTTTGCATGGTTTCATATTGTTAATGTGACTTCTAAAAGTTAGTTGACATTTTGAATATCGTGCCGCCAACCTGAACTTGCTTAGGATAAGATGCAGTTAGTGATAATTTTATATGCTCATTTAATTTGCTGAGTGTCTCTCTTCCTCTCTTCTCAATTTATGTTTTTGTAATATCTGAAGAGGTTAACAACTGAAACTGTAAGCAATGCCTGAGAGGTTGTAGTTTAATATTCAAAATTTCTCTTCTTTCTTCTGTTTTCTAGTGATCAAGTGGGTATATGGTATTTTGTTTGAGTTGTTCATATGAAGTTGCATGCCGTGCCAATGAGCAATGAGGGTGAGATAATCCCATTTGAATTTTGTTTACTAAATCAATATGCCTCTTGTCTACAAGCCTCCCCTTGTTTGCAGAGTCCACCACCATTTTGTTCTGGTATGCTTGGATGTGTCTCCCTGTTCTCTGTGGCTGTGGCTGAGCTGGGCAGTTGGAAAACAGAGGAAAGCTTTGATTTCTGTGTAATATATTATTATTTAGCAGAGAGGGGGGTGGTGGACTTGGACTTCAGCTGTGCATTGAGTTTTCTGTGGCCTTGCAGTGGGTGGCAGAAAGGGACCCTTTGTGTCATAGAAGACTCTCTTTACAAGTTAAAAGACTTGTATCTCTGAATAGCTATTTAGCAGAGTAGTTAACCTTAACCTTGACTATATATATATACACATATATTGTTTTCTAGAAGTTTTATAGGGATAATGATTTTTTTGCCATTTGTGTTGCATCTCTTTTACCCTTTGCTTTGTTTTAGAGTGACATCCCTTCGTGATTTCTTCTCTTCCTGTCAGATTCCCATCAATCAGTGAAAAGGAAAAGAATATTTCTGGTCATATTTTTGCTTTCCATGGGAGTAGACTCTGAAAATGAACTTTATCAAAGTAATCAGATGCCTGCCTGGGGGACATCGGATGTTAATTACAGAAATTCAATCTGTTCTGATGTTTTAGACCCTGGTGCGTAGAGTATCTGCATGGTTTCTTTGTCCACAAAATATCCATGACTTTCTTTTTGTCCGAAAGTTACAACAGACTTGTACACAATGTGAAGATAAAAATAGAAATGATATACCAATGCTTGTTACTCATGGATGCATAATTTTTGGTAACCTTTATCTTCTTCACAAAAAATCCATTCTGTTGACAGGTTTTCTATTACTTGGGTGAACTTAATGACTCATTGTCATATGCCCTTGGAGCTGGTTCTTTGTTTGATGTTTCTGAGGATTCGGATTATGTTCATACCCTTCTCGGTAAGAGTGTGACCTTACACCACTATTTTCCAACATGATAAAAGATTTATATGGATGGAAACAAACCCCTTTCAGTCCATTTTTACTGATTTTGTTTGGCAACGTTCTTCACTCAGCTAAAGCTATTGATGAATATGCCAGTCTAAAGTCAAAGGCTGCAGAGTCAAATGATGAAACCGCCAAAATGGACCCCCGATTGGAGGCTGTCGTGGAGAGAATGTTGGATAAGTATGTAAACTTCTGCTTCTCTTTGTTGTTTTCAGAGAAAAGAACTGGAAAACAACAGGAAAGTGTTTGGAGGACAAGAGAGAGACATCTCTCCATTCATTTCAGCTTAATATATACAGAAAATCTTCAAGTGCAACACTGTTTAGTCATTACCAAACTTAGACAGCTTTTACACAACTTTTTCAAGACAGGGATCCTTAAATCTAGGATCTCCATACCTTTCTGACTAATCTTGACAAAAAGCAGTAGTTTTCACAGCAAAAATACAAAAAAGTATTACTTCTTAGCTTTTAGAGTATCTAGAAAAATCTCACAGTTCAACACTCTTCAATGCTCTGGCACTGTTTTCCAATTGTCCTACCGTTGTCATATATAGGTGTATACTGGATGGACGGTATCAGCAGGCCATTGGAATGGCAATTGAATGCAGAAGATTAGACAAGCTTGAGGAAGCAATTGCAAGAAGTGATAATATTCATTCAACCTTGTCGTATTGCATTAATATCTGTAATTCTTTTGTTAGTTTGAGAGAATATCGACATGAGGTATGATGTTATATTTATCCAATTCAAGTTATTTCCATATTCTGAACCATAGGTATTTGCTGTCAACATTATGTTCTCATTGTTGCTGTGATTATTTCATTGATATACAACACTGAAGTTTTTTCAGGATGCCTATATTATCCCAATTTGATAACATGTTTCTGTGTTAGACTTGCTGGCATACACATTTTTACATTTTCCACTTAGTCAGAATGTTGTATTTGTTGATTCACAAGTTAACTGCAGTGGCTGAAAAATAAAAAGGGGAAACATACTCCAACTGGAATAGGAAACAAATCCTATGTAGTGTATATATGAAAATGGATCTTTTTCATTTCTTTTTTTATTGGATGATTTCCTTGGTACTTTCTTTTTGCTTTAATTTGGACAAATATACATGCATACATTTGAATACGATATGGATTTTAGTATGACTAGAACATACATTTTACCAAGCCAAAAGAATAAGAAAAAATATCATACATTTTGGATAATGGATAAGCATGAGAATTTCTTGATTGGCAATGTCTGAAATATGGTGTTTTAGCCAAGCAGAATTTTAACACAGAAATTTGTAATGAGTTTGTTAGGGTTATTGTTTTACTTTCGCTATAGCCCTGCTGATTTATGTGGCTAATTTAAGTCATCTAGAACAGACTTACCATTTTCCCTAAGCTTTCCTAGTTTCTAGGTATTAATTCTTGTGTCCTCTTAAGCTCACAAAATAAAGAAAAAGAAAGAGGAACACCATGTTCAGTTATAGTTTTCCTGCTATTAAATATTACATATTACCATAGTTGTTAAATCGAGATTCGAATCGAGAATCGAAATCCTTATTTTATGAATCGTGAATCGAGAATAGAATTAAATCGTAAGATTCGGTACACATTCTCAATTTCAACTATAAATAATATATATCCATAGAAAATAAATAATGTGTCCACCATGATCAATTCTTTAAAATATATATAGATAAATAAATTTCTAAATATATTTGTTAAGTTTAAAATTATACCAAAAGACAAAAGTATATTTATGTTGCCTTTAAATTCAAATTGCACCAAACCAGACCACTTTCAAAATAACAAGATAGAAAAAAAAAAAAAGAAAAAAAAAAACCTACAAGTATAAGGTTACTAACAAACTCCATTGTCCATAATCTTCACTAGTTATCAATCATCTTCATCTTCAAGTTCAAAAGCATCATCATCTTCATCATTTTCATCATCTTCTTTGTTTTCAAAGATAGCCAAATCGAACGAATATTTGATTAAAGCGCACATGTAGACGAAGTCGCACAAATTGGATGAATCGGACAAATCGTGCTATTCATGCGATTTACGATCGATTCGTCCGATTCATAGTTGATTCTAAGGGATTTTCGATTCACCATATAAATTCGACTCGATTTCTATATGAATCGAGTCGAATCGTATGATTTGAATCGTGAATCGTAGGATTCTAAGGAATTTTAGATTCACCCTATAGATTCGACTTGATTCTAAATGAATCAAGTCGAATCGTACGAATCGAATCGTGAATCGTAAGATTCTAATAACAGTGCATATTACATATGTTCGTCTGCGTGTAATGTAGTATAAGGCAGAGAGTGCTTTTAAGGAAAAACATTTTGGAGGAAAGATATAATAGTGATTCTTGGAATATCAACAACTAATTCTCTGCAGTTTTTAAACAGGTGCTTCATCTTCTTGTCAAAGTTTACCAGAAGCTACCCTCTCCTGATTATTTGAGCATTTGTCAGTGCCTTATGTTCCTGGATGAACCAGAGGGTGTTGCCAGCATCTTGGAAAAACTTCTACGATCTGAAAATAAGGATTATGCTTTACTGGCATTTCAAATAGGCTTTGATCTTGTAGAGAATGAGCACCAAGCTTTCCTATTGAATGTAAGAAATATGCTCCCCAATGCCAAGTCTCAAACATCAGAACCTGCACAACAAGGATCTACAGCACCTGATTCTGGTCAGAATGGAAATGCTACTGCTGGTGAGGATGTTCAAATGACAGATGAAACTCAGGTTCAAAGCAGGAACGTGCAAGAGGTTGATCAGAATGAAGTGACCTTTGCTGAGAGGCTAACAAAAATGAAAGGGATTTTGTCTGGCGAGACTTCAATACAGCTCTCTCTACAATTTTTATACAGTCATAACAAGTGAGGCAACAGATTTATTTGCTTGCTCATCTTTTCTTAGAGTTTCTCAACTTCTTTCTATAAGAGTTAAGTGTTGTGAAAAACTTCTTCCTCTAATTTTTAATTTTGCATTTAGGTCTGATCTTCTTATCCTTAAGACAATAAAACAGTCTGTAGAGATGAGAAATAGTGTGTGCCACAGTGCAACAATTTATGCTAATGCAATTATGCATGCTGGAACAACTGTTGATACATTTCTCCGGGAGAATCTGGTAAACCTGCTTTCCAGTTTTTTTCTCTTAATAAAGCTTTTTTCCTTTTTGTACTTTAAGATTGTTAATAATTTAGTATTTACATAATCCCCCCATTTTTCTTTTTTTAATTTTTTTCTTGTAAAAATTTGTTAGGATTGGCTGAGCAAGGCTACTAATTGGGCTAAATTCAGTGCCACAGCTGGGCTAGGTGTTATCCACAGGGGCCACCTGCAGCAGGGAAGATCCCTGATGGCTCCTTACTTGCCACAAAATGGGGCTGGTGGTGGGAGTCCATATTCTGAAGGTGGGGCCCTTTATGCCCTAGGCTTGATTCATGCAAACCATGGGGAGGGTATCAAACAATTTCTTCGTGATAGCCTACACAGTACAAATGTTGAGGTTTGCTTGCTTTTTAGAATCCAGTGCTTGGTTGCTTTTGGTGTCATGAATAACTTCATAATCTGATGTTGAAAATTTTGATCAATGCAGGTTATTCAGCATGGTGCATGCTTGGGTCTTGGTTTAGCTGCTCTTGGAACTGCTGATGAGGATATATATGATGAAATAAAAAATGTTCTTTACAGTGACAGTGCTGTTGCTGGAGAAGCTGCTGGTATCAGTATGGGCTTACTGATGGTTGGAACTGCAAGTGAGAAGGCAAGTGAAATGCTCACTTATGCACATGAGACACAACATGAAAAAATCATTAGGTAAATTTTGGATTAGTGATTCAGGTGCTCAAACTGGTGTTTAAATTATAGTCTTAGGATTAAGCTGATTATTTGACTTTGCAGGGGCTTGGCATTAGGGATAGGACTCACAGTCTATGGAAGAGAAGAAGAAGCAGATACATTAATTGAGCAGATGACTCGGGATCAAGATCCTATTCTACGCTATGGTGGCATGTATGCATTGGCATTGGCATACAGGGGAACAGCAAACAACAAGGCGATACATCAGCTGCTGCATTTTGCTGTATCAGATGTGAGTGATGATGTCAGGCGGACAGCTGTTCTTGCTCTTGGGTTTGTCCTGTACTCTGAACCAGAACAGGTTAGGTACTTTTCCTTTGCTTCTTTGGTGAATTGAAGCATCCGGTCCTCCTTTTGTGATTGCTGCCCTTGATGTGCTATTTTGGGTATCAGCAACATATTTTCTCTGAAGAAGTTGTTTGTGGAGGCATGTGCTTGCACATCATATTGGCATAATGTTGATTGGTTGTGATTGATCATTGTTTGAGTACCCTTCTCATCTTGATCTCCAGTGTCGGCATTAGCTGTCTTGTATTTGCAAAAGCATTTATCTCGGTGTAGATATAAAATTTGTTGGCCGGGCTGGCCAGTCCACCTATCGGTTTTATCTACTTCAGCTTGACCTTGATCTCACACTGCCTGTGGATTGCAGACCCCTCGCATAGTCTCCTTGTTGTCCGAGTCTTACAACCCACATGTCCGGTATGGAGCAGCACTAGCAGTAGGCATTTCCTGTGCGGGGACGGGTCTGAGTGAGGCAATATCTCTTCTAGAGCCTCTGACTTCAGATGTGGTTGATTTTGTTCGTCAAGGTGCTTTAATTGCCATGGCTATGGTGATGGTTCAGATCAGTGAAGCTAGTGATTCTCGTGCCGGAGCATTCAGGTAATGTTTCCTTTTCTAATTGATTTTTTCTTTCTTTATATCTTTCTTTAGCTTATTATTTTTGTTTCACTCATTTGTTACTCTAGGCGGCAGTTAGAGAAAATTATATTGGATAAGCACGAGGACACCATGAGCAAGATGGGAGCTATTTTGGCTTCAGGAATACTTGATGCTGGTGGAAGGAATGTGACAATTAAGTTGCTTTCCAAGTCAAAGCATGATAAAATCACCGCAGTTGTTGGTCTTGCTGTTTTCAGCCAATTTTGGTATTGGTATCCTCTTATATATTTTATGAGCTTGTCATTCTCTCCCACTGCCTTTATTGGGCTGAACTATGACTTGAAAGTTCCAAGGTTTGAGTTCTTGTCACATGCAAAACCATCTCTGTTTGAGTATCCTAAGCCAACTACTGTACCCACTGCTACCTCTGCTGTGAAACTTCCTACTGCGGTCTTATCAATATCTGCAAAAGCGAAGGCTAGGGCTAGCAAGAAAGAGGCTGAGCAGAAAGCTATCCTTGAAAAGTCAGTAGCAGAGTCGTCTTCCGCCGGCTCAAATGTTGGCAAAGGGAGATCTTCTGTTGACAAGGATGGGGATTCTATGCAGGTAAAGATAATATGTTTTCACGTGTACTTTTAAATTTTGTTTTAGCAAACTATTTGCAGTGTATTGAATCCTTTGTTTTGTATTTACTTATGTTGTTTTGCCTTTCTTTGTTTTTTACCAGGTTGATAGTCCAGATAAGAAGTCAGAGCCTGAACCATCGTTTGAAATTTTGACGAACCCTGCCAGGGTGGTTCCTTCTCAGGAGAAGTTCATTAAATTTCTGGAAGAAAGCAGATATGCACCGGTCAAGATAGCACCTTCAGGGTTTGTTCTATTGAAAGATCTACGTCCAACCGAACCAGAAGTGCTCTCTCTCACTGATGCACCCTCGGCTGCTGCTGGATCCACAGCTGGACAACCGGGTTCAGCATCTGCCATGGCTGTTGACGAGGAACCTCAACCTCCTCAGCCCTTTGAATACTCCTCTTGATAATATTGGTTTTGAGCTAAATTCGTCCTCTTTGGGGGGGTGTTGTTCCAGGGTAGTTGTGTGGAGCAACCATCATGGTTTAGACAACTCTTGTGTATTATCCTGAGAATTTATGCCCAACTTCTAAGAGGTAGGCAGGCGATCCCTGGTGGATGGTGGCCATATCATGGTGATGGCGATCCTGGCTGATCACTAAGTGTTTCTCTTTAGCTTGTATGATGATCGTTTAGAAATGGAGATGGAGCAGGAATGCAGGATGCATCCTGTGATTCCCTGGTCCCAGCTATAGGCAGGAACTGCTCTCCTTAGGTCTGGTGCTGGACTGGGTATTAACCAGCAACAGCAGCAGCAGCATATAATACGCTTTGTGGGAAATAGATAGCTTTTTGGCGGGGAACTTTTACATCACTTTCCTAAGGAGGAACATATGTACGTTACTGTTGGCATTGCTGATTTTTTTCTAAGAAATGTGCCCTCAAATCAAACAACCTTATCCTGTTCCAGATATTTATGCTTCTTATGATTGTTTTTCAGTTCATATCGTTAACCTTTTTATCTTTGGCTGGGCTTCTTTAATTAAATAATATGAAATTTAGTTTGATTAAAAATCAAATTAAGAGTCGCTAGATGATTTCTAGAAGTTGCTTCTTCTTCGGCTAGGGATGCATTTTTGCACAATTTAGTGTCGATGAAAGTTCTGGAATGATGGGTTGCATTCCAAATCAAACGATCAAACACAGCCATCATTCAATCTTGGTAGTTGTTAGATCTAGGTTTGTACTTGGATCGAATTAATGATTAGAATTGAACCTATTTGGATTTGATTCCTAGATCTATTATGGATTGTTAATTGCAAGTTCTTCAAAACTGACTTTTTTTTTTTTTTTTCTTTCTAGGTCTGTCTTAGAACCCATCTCGATTACCAATGATTATTCTAATCAATCAATCTCTCTCTCTCTTCCCCTCCTCCTCATCCACCTTCGAAAGCATCACCTTCATTGGTTGATGGGTCCCATTGGTTCCAGGGACTAGAAGTTCATTGGTTGCTTGGTTTTTTTATTTTTTTAATTAAATATAACTTAAATAGTTTAATTCAACTTTATTAAAATTAAAAAAAACTACACTGTTTTGAATCAAATTCACTAGGGTTCTCTCTTAAAATTGATGGAGGAATGTTCATAAAGAGATTGAAAGTACTACTACTTACGATAAAGATTGAAAGTACTACTACATATGTATATATGTATACTAGATGGGACAAGGTTTAACGGTACCGTTTTGATCCGTCAAAAGCCCTTCCCATTGGACAAGTTCTGATCTTCTCTGACCATTTTACTTTGTTTTACTACATGCTACATGTTTTGGTTATATAACGTATCCACATACATACTATATATGCAACCGAGTTAGGCTAAAGGTATCAATTACCTCGACTAATACAAATAAGTTGCATCTGTAAGTTAGGTTCGGGATCTCGACTTTTATCTTAATACCACAGTGCATATGTACGTAGGAAGATGTTTGCTGGTGGTGAACTGGTGAGTTCCATCTTCTCTAATAACCCATCATTAATTTGTCCTCTCTCTGTTGATAACAGAAAATGAGTAAACAGAATCCACGCATCTTCAATTACAGGATAATTGGGATTATATTATAATGATAACATGATTATTTCACAATTGTACTATATATTAGTTAAATGGTGTCAATATGCAAGGCATGAATGAATGAATGAATGAATGGTCTGGATCAACAAGAACAGGGTTGGTCTGTTCTTTTCATTTGAATATTCAAAGTATGAAATCTGCATCTCTGCTGCAGTGAAGGTGATCATCCCCAGTTAATTAATAATATATATCATAAATATATATTATTATACATGGAACCCCACCTTCTTCACTAACTCCAGTCGTTGTCTTTTTCTGCTTCTCTCTCCAATAAGGTTAGCATTGCAATCCATATCTGCTTGTCCAAAACCCATATCACCGGTTTCCATATATGTATACATGTCCATGTTAATCTGTGCATTACTTCAGTTTTTTTTTTTTATCACCGGTTTCATCAAACCCTTGCTACATGTTTCAACTTTAATTAATGCCAAAACTAGTTGGTACGTAGGATACATGTATCGATTCAACCTAGCTAGCTATATATGATTAATTCTATATGTCAGTGTATATGAGTGGGTGGGGTGTGTCAAGGACGTTAACTTTTGTTTTTCATTGTAGTTTATTGAGATTATCACTCTCAATTTCAAGAGGCGGTTCCAAGTAATTGTGATATTTCATTGAGGACTGCCACTAGGAATTTTTGTAAAAGCAACTTGTATTCATAATAATGCACAAAGAAGAGACCTACACGGTAATATATATATACACACACGCATATACACATACACACAGCACAAAACCCATCAATATTATTTCTCTCGTCTGTCTATTGATATATCTTTTCGTCTCCCCCATGGTTTTTTACTCCAAATCTGAATTCTTGCAGGCAACTTTGCTTGATGATGATGATGATCATCCGCAGCTCTTCAAGCCAAGTATTGGCGAAACATCAGGAGAGAGCGGCAACCAAATAGTCCATCGTTGCTTGCAAAACAGTCCTCAGCGTCAACAATATATCAATCCTTCTGGGTTGTGCAATTCAAATTCTCCTGGCAAGTTGAGCTTCTCAGATGCGATGCGGTTCGTGGATTTTGGGCCTGAGGTGGCCTTGAATCAGACCAATACCTCATCAGAGGAAGAAGCCGGGATTAATCCTGTCTTCTTCTTGAAGTTTCCAGTCTTAAATAATGATCATTATATGTTGCCGGAGGATGAGTCGTCTCTACTAATGGTTAGTCCTCATCAGCACGCAGTGGGCATTCTGGAAGGTGGCGGCGGAGAAGCCGGCAGGGTTTCAGGCTCTTGCCTTCCAGAGAGCAAGAGGAGAAGACCAAGAGCCATCAAGACAAGCCAGGAAGTGGAAAGCCAGAGAATGACTCACATTGTAGTGGAGAGAAACAGAAGGAAGCAAATGAATGAGCATCTTCGAGTTCTTAGATCTCTCATGCCAGCCTCTTACATCCAAAGGGTACGTATCAAGTCAATCACTACACATTGCATCTTTCTTTGTTTTTCACATACAAATACAATCAAATATATGTGAGTTATTGCGTGTGTATATATGTCCGGTGGGTTTATTCAGTGTACAAAAATAGGGCGTGCTTAGCTCATACATACTCGAAGCTATGGGTTCTCATCTACACCCGGGTGTATATATGGAGAACCATATTCACATTGAAAATCCGCACACACACACACACACATATATATATATATATATATCAATGATAATGGATGTAATTGAGACTGACAGGGAGATCAAGCTTCGATAATTGGAGGAGCCATTGAGTTTGTGAGAGAACTAGAGCAACTCCTGCAATGCCTTGAATCGCGAAAGAGCAGGAGACTGTTGGGAGAAGCAGAAGCCCCAAAGCTTGCGATGCCACAGACTCAGCCGCCATTAATCTACCAGCAGCCTGCTCTAGTACTTGAAGATCACGATGACGATCTGCTCAAGAGGGATGCACTGGAGAGCAGCTGCAAGGGGGAGGAATATTCATCTGCAGCAGCAGCGGAGAGCAACTCGAGGTTGACGGACGTGGAAGTGAAGATGTTGGGGTTGGATGCCGCCATGATCAACATCCTCTCCACTAGAAGACCCCGACAGCTTATTAACACCATTGCTGCTCTTGAACATCATTTGCACCTTATTATCCTCCACACCAGCATTACCACAATTGACCAAACTGTTCTCTATTCTTTCAATGTCAAGGTACGTACGTATATACATACCATATTGCAAGAACATATATACATATACATATATATATATGTATCATCACCTGCTTATATACCAATCTTGGGTTACTAAAAGCTATGGTTTTATTAATTAATTCTTGTAGGTTGGTGGTGAAGTAAGGTTCACGGCGGAGGATATAGCAAGTTCAGTTCAACAGATATTCAGCTTCATCCATGTAAGCACCAGCAGCATATGATCCACATATGTATGCCCATTATAAATACAATCCTTGCATGCTTAAATATATATATATATATATATATATATTAATTGAAGACAGAATTAATTCCATTCCATGCATGCTTATTCTCATTGTGGATATTCTTATCCTTTGTAAAACCATGCTGTTATATATTGCTCAGATAATTAACCAAACGTACCAATTAATTAATGTTATCTTTTGATGCGGGGGAGACGACAGGATCTACGTGCAAATGGCGTCTTTGATTGAATTAAACAGAAAGAATTGATATTTAATTTGGGAGGTAAGTTGGTCAACATATATACGTGGACTATATACATATTTATATATATTGACCTGTCAGAAATAATTAATCATCAAACCTTAAGGCGGTGTATATTGGACTGCACTACTGAGATGGCCGTTTAAGGCCACGCCATACCATGCTGAAATATAATATGCTGCAGTTTGGAATATTTGTCTCGGTAATTACCTTTAAACCCTAATGGTTAGCTCAATTTATTTTATTCAAAATAATTTAACCCATTAATTAGTATCAAAGAAAAAATTGTATGTTTTGGTGTATGTATATATATATATATATATCATCAATTCAAATCATCATCCAGACAATATATACAAGGATGCATGGCACATGGGGTGGACAAATAAACAATTTCCAATTGGTACGTCTATGTGTTGATTCGTCCCCTTTCATGTTTGCTCCTATAAAAACAGTGGGACATCAAATTCTTTGGTTCTGGAGATGGGAGGATGGCTACATGCCCATTCGCTTTTAACATCATTACATTAAAATTAATTCTTTTAGAACCTTATCTTCCACGATAACATCATACATCAATCTATAACTGAAGATGAAAGAGTAATGCCAAAAAAGTAACAAGATTTTTCTAAGATTACAAGTTCCATAAACATTAATCATTTTCCATGTAACATTTCTTTTAAGCCCAGAAACCTCAACAATTTTCGTCCCTCAAATACATACACTGAAGGAGATTCATTTCTAGTCTCCTGGGTGAGACAAGAAGTTGGGGAGGAGCAAGTAGTGTATACCCTTTACAAATAAAAGAAGGAAAAAAACAAAAAACATAATATGCTTAGCCAAAATTCTTGTGTAGTATTATGTGCGAATCTACAAAATAAGAAACCTAATTAAAAACTAACCGCTTGAGCAATAAACTAACAAATCGTGTATCAGCTGGTGACTCTTCATCCCATCTCTCTGTTCCAAATAAACTAGCCGCTTGAGCAATCTGGTGAGGCCGCATGCTTTTATCCCAGATGGAGTTTGCATAAAAACTAAGAAACTACTACTGTATCAGCTGTCTACTTGGTATTGTGTGTAGGAACACTCAGGTAAAATTTAGTGTTCTTGAAGTCGTCCAGAAGAGGGTTGTATCCATCTTTGGTTCTAGTTTTTGACGGCAGACCAAACTCCTCCATGAATGAAGATGTATCAAGCTGCATCCAGTGCCAAACATCAGCTTAAAAGGCTAAAACTGGATTTTTCAATTACCTAAAACTAAAAGAAGACTCAAAAGAAGCACCAGATTGAATCCTTAAAGATGGAAGCAAGACAGAAGTGAAGTGAAGGGAAGGGAGGGGAATCTCAGTTTTCTTTTCCATGGGATGCTTCTTGTTACTCTCATATACTTATACAACATACATACAGTAGACAAGCATAAGCTGATAAAACACAAATCTCATCTTGAAGCATATCATCGTATGCTCTATGCACAACTATGATATTCTACAAACAAATAGAATGGCGAGATATTCAACAAACAATGAGAATTGCATTTTTCAAACATTGAAAAGAATGCAACAAATTTACAGAGACTCGTGCAGGTAGTAAATGGATTTTTCTTTTAGAAGTCAAATCTTCAATTTCCTACAATGCAAGTATGGTCAGAAATTACCGTAATAGTCCGCCTCTTTTTCCCTTGCTTTAATGATTTATCTTTCTGCAGCTTCAGCCACCCAGAGCAATAATGATCAATACGTTCTAATAGCCAAAAATCTGTTGGGAAAAAGATATCTGCATCACCCTGCAATCGAAAATAGGGAAAGTTATGTATCCTACTTTGTTCATGTTGGTTTCACCATGTCAATTAAGTTATGGAACACAACTATATCAATTATCCTCATTCACCACCATCTCATGAAATTTCTCCATGTGAAGATGGTGTTCAAACTTCATTTCATTATTACTCCGCCAGGGGATATTATCCACTGCCGGTCCCAAGCCCGGATAAAGGAGGAGGGTTGCGTTAGGTAGCCGACAGCCAGCGTAAAACCTAGTCGGATCCAAATATGAATTCTAGACAAACTATCTGTTGGGATGTAACCCACATAGAAGTCTAGAATTCATGTAGCCAACCCCACATAGTGGGATAACGGCTGGATATGTTGTTGTTGTTGTATGACCGCTTAGGTTCTATTTTTTTTGCTGAGAAGTTTCTATTTTGTTTCCAGTTGTCATTAGTCATTGACAATTTCAAACTAAAGTAGATAGACGTCTTGATATTAACATGAAATTAATACTGCAATGCAACACATGATTTTTCCTCTTTTGGTCAATAGTGTCAAAGTTTGAGAATGTCATTCCTCAAATGATGATTCTTATCATGGGCATTATGGTTTTCAAATTCCTGGATTAGCTTGTGTTTGTCGTGAGAGTAGACGTGCTTGTGTCAAAAAGCTGAAGAAAACTTACGTAGCTAGTGGCAGGCATTAAGAAGCTCAAAGACCAAACTCAGAGGTTGGAAGAGAATGAAGCAAGGGAACCATGAGTGAGACTAAGTGCAGGATGATAATGCTATCCCTTTGGTTCACAGAGAGGATGTAAATGAAGTTAGCTCTATCCTGTCTACACCTGTAACCTGTGGAGTTGATTCCCTCCTACAATGGGTAATTGGCACCTCAAAAGGTTGCAAATGGGATGCAGGTTGCTGTCCAATCAGCACATGGTTTTAGAGAAAATACATCTTTTCTCTATAATAATCTCTCTATAAATGATTGGCTAGGGGCAGCACACCATTATTGATGCAAAGGGGAAGAGGGGCTGCTTCCGGCCTCTAATCCACAAGTCTCTGAGAGTCCCAAGTAGAATGAACTTGGCCTCTAAGTCATGCCAGCAACATCAAGGCACATGGAGGGTTGGTACAAGGATGAACTTGAACAAGGTTAGTAGTGGAGAATGCTATTGCTCTAGCCAAGGAAGGGCAGTGCAGACTGAGCCAGTCTTTCTGAGGGGGACCTCAAGGAAGGAAGGCTTTTGACTTCAGGCAAATAATTGCTAATTTAGCATCGTCATGTGGAGAGCCATGTGCCATGGCAAGGACTTCAGAACTATATAAAATTCTGAGCTTGCCACATGGAAGTGGTGGAATGTGCACCCACAAGTTGAAATTAGAAGTTAGAAATAAAAGGTACATGCCCATATTTTAATAAGAAATGACATTTCAAGAATTTCAATGAAAAAAGGACAAGAGTTCAAACAAAATTAAGTTCTGAAACTAATTTATTCCTAGAAAGCACTCATATATTGATATAATAGCTGCTAATCAAGTAATATATGAATTCACTGCCTCAAGTGTATTCAATATTATATTTATAGAACTACTATGCCTAGAACTTTAATTAAGTCACTACTTCTAAATAATGATGAGCACGAAAAGAAAACAGCAAAAAACATACTGGATGTAAGTTATGGGTAGCAGAAGATAAGATAATATGTATCGCAGGACAAGCAACAAAATACCACATCACAAAATATGTGGATGTGGTCACAAATTAAAATGCTTTTACTGCACCACTCCGGATGGGTTTACTAAAATAATTGTCCCCTAGTGTCAGTTCATCTACTTTTACCCAAGGACAATGTGATAAACAGTCAGATGCTTTTTAACTACTTATTTTAGGTTTTATTAAATGGCATTCACAAACTAATGTTGAGCATCTTGTGCAAAAACCTAAAAGTTCTATGTATTGCTAGATGGTAAATTAAACTATTTATATACATGTTAGGTAGCAATAGTAAGGTTGCTCCTTTGTGATCAAAAGGTAAGGGGTTGTTCACTTTGTATTTCAGTTTTTAATTTTGAGTTTTGAATTCATTTTCAGTTTTGTGTTTTGAGTGCCTGTTTTGAAATTGCTGAAAATGTGTTCTTTTTGTTTATAGAGTTTTTCACGTTTTGAAAATTTTGAGCGTGTTTGTGATGAAAACAGTCAAAACAATTTTTTGTTATTTTGAGTTTTCTTTACAAAATTTTTTCTTGTCTTTGAAAATACATTTTTAAAAATATGAAAGTAAACATATTTTCACTATTTTTGGACAACTAAAAACTAAAAACGGTCTAAAAACAGTAAAAAGAATAGGAAGGGTTTGAGTTTTTTGGAAACAACCTTTTTGCACAAAAATAAGGGGAAGGCTGCATACGAATACGACCCTCTTGGAACCTTGTGCAGTAGGAAAGCCCAAAAAAATAACAAATAAAAGAAAAAACGAAAAAAAAAAAAAACTCCTCTGAGACTATCGACATCTACTCACACATCTGAAATGCTTTGGGTGTTATATTTGTCTTTGAACAATTCGTTTGACTAAGGCTTTTTAAGAAATTCAGTACATGATATAACCCTTCTCTCTCTCACACACCCCCCCCCTCCAAAAAAAAAAAACACACACACACACATTTAAAACATAGAAAGCATACAAAAAACTTGTGTGCACACACATACAGGGGATACCATCACACCTTTGCATTTAGGTAACTGTTGTAGTCTGAAGTGCTGCCATCTTTCTGCAGGAGAAAAAAAAATGGTGAAGCATACATTAACTAGAGACTATTAATCTTTCTGTCCTGCTTGTCTAGAACTTAATAATGATAAATTAAACAAGATGTAAAGACAACAAAAAGAAAACAAGTAAAAAGATGACAACAGCGATTACAAGTTTAATCCCACTAGATGGAGTTGGCTACATGAATTCCAGGCCTCTAGCCATCTCTATACATGACCCTGTTTCCCCCTCCCTCACACACATCTGCTACATGAATTTCAGACTTCTAGCCATCTCTATCAAAGATCATATTCCCTCCCTCCCAGACCCACCCACATCAAATAGTTTTATAACAATGCATCATCCTCCCCCTCTCGCACACCCAACCAACTCAAATAGGTTTAGAAGAATGCATTACT
Organism: Diospyros kaki; assembly: GCA_036245055.1. Classification (NCBI taxonomy): domain Eukaryota; kingdom Viridiplantae; phylum Streptophyta; class Magnoliopsida; order Ericales; family Ebenaceae; genus Diospyros; species Diospyros kaki. The sequence goes on along the minus strand of BSEG01000016.1, from coordinate 613,013 downwards.
AGCTGCAAAATCACATCCATCCCATCAACCAAATAACATATGATTTTGTACAATACATGGCATCCTGATAAAGAGCAAAACATCACTTGGAAAAGCTAAGTATACTACCTAATCTTCTGTTAATGGCAATTTCGGGATCATGGAGAAGGACTGTGATTTCAGAGATCTCACAAAAAATCCTTAACATAAACCCCAGAGAATTTTATCATACAAAAAAGAAGACGGGGATGGGGAGAGGTTTGTCACAGTTCCCTCCATAAAATTATGCTTTCAGCATCCTAGGCAGGGAAACCAAATACAATATATGGAACACATTAATGCATAAGTAGAAAGTGAAAGGAAGAGAAAGTGAATTCATCACCCTGTCTTTGCTATAACAGCCATTTCCTTCCATCTTTACGGACTTTCCTCCAACTTTTATCAGTTCAGTTAGAACCCTGGCCGCCTTCAGAACACAGTTCACAATTTTCATACATGTCCTACAGGGTCAAAAACAGTGTTATATGTTGGACCTAGATATGGCCTCTATGGCCTCACACACTTGAACATAGTTGGCCCTCTAAGAAGCACACTGCCTTGCTCATGTGAGAAATGTCTTGAACACCATCACCAGTCCAACAGTCCTTGACGCAAGTCAGGTACATGGCAAACTAATCCCATTATTTATTTATTTTTTTAGAGTTCAACTCTTCTAACACTTAGAAGATGTGGCCATTGTTTAGACAACATGAAATGTTACAGGTTTGAAGAAGATGACCACTGATACACAGAAGTATTAAAATTATCTCTCTTTTTTTTTTTAAATAAAAAAACAACACACCAAGCATTATTTCCCACTAGGTGGGGCTGGGTAGATGATTCTAACTAGCCAATGATATCTATCAATGATCATATCTTCTGTAAGCCTGTTATAACCCTTGTCATGCTAAGAGTTCTCCAAGTTTTTCTTTTTTTAGGTCATCCTCTACCTCATTTTCTAACGGCTTCTTCCATCCATCTACTCTCTTCATAGGAGTATTTATTAGTCTTCTGGTCATATGACCAAATCATTTTAATTATGTCTCTGTCAGGACACTACAGCAGTTAGATGGTTAGTATGGATGGTTGTAATAGTAGACAGTAGGATTAACAGTTAGTTGGTTGTAACTTGTAAGAATAGGCTGTTAAATGGAAGTTAGGTGGTTTAGAGGAGCTATTAATATTGTTAGAGGAATAACCAATAGGCTGATTGTAAGCTGTGGTGGTAGCTATATTAAGCTACTAGGCTGTTGTTGTGGGGATATGGAAAATATGAATTGAAACATTTGTTCTCCTCTCCCAAACTATCTCTCTCCCTCTCGGAATTGTCTTCTCTTCCCTTCAGCCTCTCTTCCTATCTTTCCCTTCTGATTCTCTCTAATTCTCCCTCTCTTCTCTTCCATTTTTCCCACTCTTTCTCCAATTCTTCCTACAATTGGCCCTAATTTCTCTGTTGAAACCCTAGGGTCATGACAGTCTCATGCATATTTTTCTTGATAGAAGCCACCCCAACTTTATTACAGATAATCTCATTTTTTATTTTTCTTGTATGGCCATTAGCCACACATCTTTTTTTTTTTTTTCAATGCCACTAAACAATGATTATGTGATGGTCACATAACTGCTTTTCATCTATTAACAGATGGAGGGCAATATAAGGATAACATTGAATGGAAAACTAGAACTGCAAGGGCTGAATGATACAAAACTGAGGTTAAAGAGGAATGCTGAACAAACAACAGCATAAAAAGTAAATAACTTAGTGCCCTGGTGAGGAAACACAACATGATAGAATGTACCTTGGTTGACACCAATGGAGCTCTGTCACCAGGTATTTTCACATCAGGGAGGTAACTGAAATCTGAAGCAATCAAGGACATCTTTGGTAGGGCTCCGTGTAAAACTTCTAGAAGTTTCTGCAATTAAGGATGTGATGTTGTCATAAGTAAATGTGTATTACAAAATGAATCATTTCAACATCAAGTTTTAATGTTTTACCAAGCAACCAGTTGGCAGCCAACACCTTCTAGGCTTGGGAAAAACTTTGGCCCAAATATTTCTTGCTAGGGAGGTTCCCCTGCCTCCTTGAGTGTCCAAATCCATGATTTCCATACACTTTGTAATTAGTGGATCTTGTAGTGGCTTGTACAACTCAGAGGGTTCTGGCCTAATAAGAAACATAAATGATTATTCAATGTTCCCACAGGTAAAACTGCTATGCTGGAAAATATTTTGGGAAAGACTTGATTTCAACATAAAAGAGATAAAACATAATTAAAGAACAAAAGTTAGCTTTTGCATTGGTAGATCTTAGATGGTTTTAATTTGCACACAAGTCCTCCAGATCCATGCTCACTTCCCAAAATGACTCTTTGAAATCAAACTGAATCTGGCAATTGCAGCCATACAGAAAAGGGTGGTCTTTCTATTGAAAACAATTGCTACACATAGGAACTTAATTTTTCTTAGCTAAAAAAAAAAAAAAAGAAAAGCTCAAAGCAGTAACTGACAGGTGATTAGAGCTGTTTTATAGGTCTTTTGTGCCCCTGCTTTCTGTTTGGGAAGAATGCAGAGTTTTTGGAGCCTGGGATTTTTTTGGATCATGCATGACTGATTTTCTCTTGTGGGCTCTGATAAACACAGTTTGCTACTTGTTAACTAATGGTGTTCTTTTGGGATGCCAGGATGCTTTGTTAAATGTTAACACCTGCAGCTATAATAAGGCACCGAGTATACCTGCAGGTATGTCATTCCATTGTTTGCTACGTATGACGTGATTGATTACAGAAATACCTGAAGACATTTTTGTTCACCTCAAGTATTGAATCATTTATTCATTTGTGTCTTCCTTCCCATTTAGCTGACCCACGTAATGGGATTAAAGCTTGTGATTGTTGTTGTTATAGTTGTTGGTTTTGCAAGTAATTGGCAGTTGATCAATAATCCTAAGGAGTTTTCTCTGAAAGTCTCTAAAAAGTAATTCTTTTGTTTTTAGTCACCGTCTAACAAAGGAATATTTATAGTCCTCCATTGAAACACCCAAAAAGACAACCTAGCCAAAAAAAATTAAAAAGAAACACCCAAAAAACACAGTTATAGGTGAATTTAAGCACATTGGTTTTTGACCTAGCCAACCAAAATCCACGTGTATTAACAAGTTGGAATTTCACAGTAATATGTGAATGTTGCCATTCAAATTTTTGAAAAATTATTTGAACTTCCAAAAAAAAAAGTGATGTTATCAAGACACATTGATACGTGCACTGCAGCAAACAAAGATAGCAATAATAGTCTCATGTAGCTGCTTACCTGTCATGTCGCTTCTCAACCCACACTTCCATCCATGGTGAAATTTGATTTTCTGTATAGATAAGATCGTGTGGAAGATTATCTAGTACCTACACAAGATTTTGGTCAAACTAATCACTAATAGGGCACATGAAATGAAACTAGTCAAAAACTGACTACAAGATATTGTTTGAACAAGTACATAGTTGTTGGCAGGGTTCCATATAAAACTTCTAAGCTCTCCCATTCCTCTTAAGAGAAACATTCTCAATCCTCTTCTTCTGGGTTGGCGAGCTTTTGTCTTGCTCTACAGAGTCCTAAGTTAACTTTCCTGATGTGCTTCCTTTCTAAGCCTACATATTTTCTTTTTAAAAGGTCCCCAACACCCCCCCCCCCACCCCACAAAAGAAAAAAAAAGAAGCATTTTTTCATGAATAGTATTACCTTCTGGGGACAAGAAAAGAAAATATGTTGTAAAGCACATATCATGAGCCCAGGCACAACAGCAAAGCCACTACTCCCATAGCAAGGTTAACAGTATGATAACTAGAAGTTAACTAGTCCCATTTAGCCATTAAATAAACACCATTATTAGGGGCTCAGCTCACAGCAATTATAAATTATATATACAATGCATGAGATTTCACTAATAACTTTGCAAACACCCATCAAGCCCTCATATATGTTATTAAACCCCATGTTTATGCCAATAATAGAAAGGTTAACTCTGTATATATTCTCAAACCCCATCAACATCCATGATTAATTGAGGTTAACACCAGTAAATGTCCTTTTTAATCAAAGATACGGTTCCCTGCTTGTTGAAATCCCACATACCTATCAAAATAATTTTAATTCCTAGAACCACTTTTGGGATTAGCAAAAAGGAAAATTATAATGAAAAAAATCTAAAGGGCATAACTCTATGCATGAAGTAAACAAAAAATATATATATATACACACACACACATTAAATCTCCTAAACAATATTTACATCTCCTAAACAATACTTAGCTTTGCTATGAATCAATGTCAGCAAAAATTGACCTGCAGATTTGCTATGCATCCACAAATGAATAACGTGAAAAAATGGTGAGTCAATCCAATGAATGCCCAATTATTTTTTATATTTTAGGGGGCAATCATAAATTGGCTTCATGAAAGAGAGACAAGCAAGATGAAACAGAGCCATTAGTAAAGAGAATACCTCCAGCATTATTACCCAGCAAGGTTGTTGATCCACATCTCCTGTTGCACCAGCAAAACTAGTAAGACAAATATTTCTTCTTTCTTTTCTTTTTTCTTTGTTTTTGGATATAAAAACAACTTCTAAGACAAACTTAGAAAGTTAAGCTAGCAATTGAAAATAAAAGATCAAGTTGCAGAACACAAGAAGAAGTGTTTCCTGACTACTGAAAGATAAATCAAACTTGCATTATGATGTGGACAAACTTTTTTATGGTGGAGAGAGCAAGTAACAAGACAGTAAATGAAGTTAATTGATGAAATGAAATGATGTACCATATGGTCAGCATTCTAAATTCTTTAATACTTGATATGTATAATCTATCCCCCCACACGCACACACAAAAAGTTTAAGTTAGCATAAAGATAACCAATCATTATTAGGAGTACAGGCTATTTTGTTAAATACAGACATCCACTGAAATCCAAAAGCCAAAAGGGTCCCCAACTGTGTTAGTTAACAATGTGATTTGTGGTCAAAGGAAAAGACTGGTGCCTAGTGACTTTGGACTTTGGACAAAACTAAGGGTGAATCTTTTGGCTGGTTGGCATAAAGTTAGTGGCAGTAGGAAGTATGGAATATTGTTCTGCTAGCCTCTTTCAGTATATATGAAGGGAAATCTTTCAAGATTATATAAAATTTCGAAGTAAATTTCTGAGTCTTATATTAGGTTCGGATGGGTTACAGGGAAAATTAACCCTTCCACTGAGGTTCTCAAGGAACTTTTAACAATAAAGACAACCCCAGCTAGGCACTCTTGTATACCCACATATATTTCCACCTACATAATCATATCTCACACGTACTTCAGTTAAACACAACTTTTCTTCACACTGAAATACCTTTTAGCATCAAACAATATGCATATTACACTAGCCACTTGTCTTCTTATTGTCACGAACCTAGGATTCGTGATAGGATAGAAGAAGAATTGGGGAAGAATAAAGAAGAAATGAAGGGGGAGATTGCAGAGAATTTGGGAGAGAAGGAATGGGATAGTGTTGAACGAGAGAGAGAGAGAGAGAGAGAGAGAGAGAGAGATTCAATTATCAATTTAATTTCAGCATACATCCCCTCCATTTACATCAGCCTTATATAGGCATATTTGTCCCCTAACAACCTTGCACATGCAGCCATGTGCACCTAACTAATTGCTAGAATATCCCTAACAAACTATTTATGAGTTTATTACAATATTACCCCTTTTATTATATCTCTACCCAATATTATCCTTCTACTACTCTAGGGACATGACAATTTCCCCGCCTTGAAACATGTCTTGTCCCCAAGACATGCCAAACTTTCACAGCTTCCAATATGCTTCCTTTTTTTCCTTTTCTTCCACAGCTTTGCTGGAGAAATTTTGAAGCTATCTTTCACTGCCAATGGAAGGATCTTAGGTGACTTTTGTTCTCCATGCATGGTATGAGTCTTCCCACTGCTAGTAGCACCATAAGCAAACATTATACCATCAATTCCTTGCATGGCACCACTTACAACCTGCTGGGCTGCGTCATCAATTCCTTGCATGGCACCACTTACAACCTGCTGGGCTGCGTCATCAATTCCGGTCTTCATTCCTCCCTTCAACAAGGGTGACAAAAATTCTAATCGGCCAGCTGTAGTAACAACGAACATAATGGAATGAGACTTGTTCTTTCCAGCCAAACTCTCGACATTTTTCTCCTCCCAATCAGCAACATCTTTTCCCTTTTGTTGGCTGCAATCCCCTCTATTTGGACTTCTTTTTCAGCAATATCAAATCCAAAATTGGCAGCAATATGGTGGCATTATTTAGGATCAGCAAGTCTTCCTTTTGCTGGGGCTGTTTCCTTCTTATCGTTTGATAAAAATCCCTCCACGTTATCTAATCCTTCAACCTTCACAACATTAGAAGATATTTCAGCTACAAGTAGGCCATCTTCATAGCAGTTCTGCTTCTGGTTCCGCCTTTCCTTCACTTCTGATTCATGCTCCCACTCTTCCATAAAATGATTGATGCTCCTTGCTTCCTTGTTTGCTGTTTCTTTCAGCTTCTCCTCCTGCTGTTCCATTCCAAGGAATTCCTCCTTGTTAAAGCTTCCATGATAATCATTAAAATATTCCACCGGAAAATTGTAATGATACTTCTTAGATAGTATCATTGCAAACTCTTGCAACTTCTCGCGAAACATTCGAACGAATTCCTTGCACTCTTCATCAAACCCACTGCTGGTTCCTTTGTCCAATTGGCTGACTCCCTTCTTCTGTTCCTTGTTGCAGCCAACTGAAATTGCAGCCTCCTTTGGCTGCACTTGAGGCTTCATTCCAGCTGAAAATGAAGCATTCTTTTGCTGCAATTTAGGGCTCATTTGCTCCATGTATGCACTGCTCCCCTTAGCTGCCTTTGTTTCCCTTTGCTCACAGCCTCTCCTAGCTTCATGAGTAGGACACCCCACTAAAAATGCAGCATTGGTCCACTGCAATGGAGGCTGCTCTCTTCCTTGAAAATTAACCACTGAAAATGTAGCCTCATTCGGTTTCAATTGCGACCCCTTTTGTTTCAGGTGTGCCCTGCTTCCCTTAGCTGATTTTTCACAATCAGCATACTTTGAAGACCACATACTGCTCTTCTTCAAACAAGTTAACCCAAAATTCAAAACCAAAATTAACCTCCTGAAATTACTGCTCCATTATGATCTATCTTAATGAAGTCGGATCGGAATTACCACAAAGGAGCGCTGGAATTCACAGCCAAGAATCATCCATCCAAATTCACCTTCAAAAATCCACTCCCAGCTGCTCTGACTTTGCTCAGCTTCTCCACTTGCAGCTGATTCTTAATCAATAGCCTTCCTTGCTCACCGAAGGCACTGTCGGACACCACCACCTCTGACTCTCTGCTGCAGATTCACAATCGCTTGGCCTCGAATCCGCTTCCGATCTGGGTCCTCTTCCTGGATCGCCCCAAAGCACCAACAATCACCTGGCTCGTTGGAGTTTGATGCGCTAAATCACCTTGACTTTAGCAGCTTCGATCGGAATTGCTGTTCGATCAATCAAAGCCTAATTCCTTCTTGCACCAGTCGCCACCCAATCACCGTCCACAGGCTCCCAGCCCAATTGCGCTCGCCTTTGGTATTTCTGAAATCTAGTAGCAACTACACCAATTGTCTTTGCCTTCAAAAGTCAGATAGGACTGTTCAAAATTTCTGGAGATAGTAGCCTCACACCAGCTCAAGAGAATTGCATGCGCCACCCTCAACAATTGCAATGGATAGCGGCAGCGAACCCCCCTTCAGTCGCTTCACCAACACGAGTCGGAAAGCAACCAAACCGTAGCACACAGCCGCACCTATAGGAAACTTATCGGTTTGGTCGGACTGGTCTTCTCGACTGGTCGCAACTCGCTGGGCTGTCCGCTCCACGTCCGACAGACTCGCACTCGCCTTGGACGATCGCAACTAGACCGTTCGCTTCACCTCTGGTCACCGTCCAACACTCCAAATCTGCTTCGACTGCAATTTCCAAATCTGTTGCTAGATCTCCTTCGTAAATCAGCTGGTAAGGAGTTCGCCTAGTTGTAGGAAATCACGCTGGTAAGGAGTTCGTCAATCCTCCTGAAGATCGAACAGTCAGTGCCGGGTTGCCACTTCAACTCCGGCTCACTGAAATCGCAATCGCGGATGGACCTCCTGCTCGCCTCCAAGAAAATCGATCCACTCTTCCGCTTATATGAGTCATTTGACTTCCCTTCGGAGACGTCTTATCTGCTCGTCATCAATTTCTATCCAACGTTATTGGATTTAAAACCTAGTCTCAACTATCGGCTTCGTCTTCAAGACTCGGACTCGGAAATGCCAGAATCACCGAAGTTCATTGGGATTGCTCCGTCCCTTCTTCGATCGCGCTTTCCTTCTCGCTATCTACTCACAATCAAATGAATTCAAGATTGCCAGTGGAGTCACTACCCAATCGAAATTCGTTTCACTAGCTCGCCACTGAAATTCGCCTTCAACTGGAATCAAATCCACAGCCGAGGATTAACGGCTCTGGTCGAGATCACCTTCCAACCCCAGTGAGCAGCACACCGCCAAGCCCAGTCAGATTCGCCTTCAAATGAGAGTCGCAACAGAAACACAGCCAGGATGATACCAATCAATTCCACCGAGAATCGACTACCAACATTACATGAACCACAGCCGAAGAACGACGGCTCTGATACCAATTGTCACGAACCTAGGGTTCATGATAGGATAGAAGAAGAATTGGGGAAGAATAAAGAAGAAATGAAGGGGGAGATTGCAGAGAATTTGGGAGAGAAGGAATGGGATAGTGTTGAACGAGAGAGAGAGAGAGAGAGAGAGAGAGTAGAAAGGAAATAGAGATTCAATTATCAATTTAATTTCAGCATACATCCCCTCTATTTACATCAGCCTTATATAGGCATATTTGTCCCCTAACAACCTTTCACATGCAACCATGTGCACCTAACTAATTGCTAGAATATCCCTAACAAACTATTTATGAGTTTATTACAATATTACCCCTTTTATTATATCTCTACCCAATATTATCCTTCTACTACTCTAGGGACATGACATAAACAAAATGTTCATCCACTTTATATAATTCAGCAATAAAGGATATGGATCTGGAAATACTAAAACTAATCTTCATTATGTGGATATGGGATAACTTTGATTTTTAAAAAGGCTTGTTAATTTATTCTAAAACACTTCTTAAATATCATGGTTGATCAAGAAATCCACACAATTGAGAATCTAGGGTCCTTGCCTAGCATTGAGAATCCTTTGGTACAAAAAGTAATTATAAGCTAAGAGAAGAATGATTTCTATTTTCACCATAAATGAATAACATGACTCCTCTCTTCTTATAGAAGGAGGATACAACAAATTAGGATATTCTAATTTTAAACTATAACCAATCAATCAATCAAAAATTTAGGCCACCAATCAAGGGATTGGAGCCAATCCCCACTAATCAAGGGATTTGTCTCCTTCCCCACAATCAAGAGATTGGAGCCAATCCCCACTAATCAAGGGATTTGTCTCATTTCCATTTCAACACTCCCCCTCAAGCTAGCTTGAAGATATCTTCCATGGCAAGCTTGCTCACTAGATTTTCAAACTGTTTTTTATGTAACCCCTTTGTGAGGACATCAGAAACTTGATCATCTGTTGGAATGTAAGGCATACAGATTACCCCATTGTCTAGTTTCTCCTTGACAAAATGCTTATCCACCTCTACATGTTTCGTTTTGTAATGGAGAATCGGATTGTGAGCAATGGAGACTGCAACTTTGTTGTCACAGTAAACCTTTACTGATAAGGAAATAGGAACCTTCAAGTCCTTTAATAATCTTTTTATCCACATAACCTCACAAATCTCGTGGGTTATTGAACGGAATTCGGCTTCAGCACTACTTCTGGCTATTACATTATGTTTCTAGCTCTTCCAAGTGACAAGATTACCTCCCATGAAGGTGGGATAGCCCGAAGTTGATCTTCTATCTGCAACGCTGCTTGCCTAATTTGCGACGGTATAGGCCTCTATGGGTAGATATCCTCATTTTTTAAAGAACAATCCTTTTTCAGGTGTTCCCTTTAGGTACCTTAGGATTTTGTAAGCAGCTTCAAAATGCTCTGAATCTAGCAAATGCATAAATTGACTTACAACACTTACTGCAAAAGCTATATCAGGTTGGGTGTGAGATAAATAGATAAGTCTACCCACAAGTTTTTGGTATTTCTCTGTATTTACCACATCTTTGACTTTGGCAAGTTGAAGCTTCAAGTTGGGTTCTAAGGGAGTTTTGGTTATGTTGCATCCAAGCATCCCTATTTCATTAAGCAAATCCAAAACATACTTGCGTTGATTGACAAAAATTCCCTTTTTTGATCTTGCAAATTCCATCCCAAGGAAGCACTTTAGAGCCCCCAAATCCTTGATCTCGAATTCATGAGCTAGCTTTCTCTTAAGCTCTCCAATTTCTGCACTATCATCACCAGTCATTATTATATCGTCCGCATATACAATTAAAATAGATGTTTTACCATCTCAAGAGTGTTAGAAGAACATTGTGTGGTCAACTTGACTCTGAATGTAACCATAACTCTTCACTGTCTTTCCAAACCTTTCAAACCATTCTCTTGGTGATTGTTTCAAACAATACAAGGATTTTTTCAATCTGCACACCTTGTTGGCACCAAGATTCTTCTCAAATCCAGGTGGAAGATCCATGAACACTTCTTTTCTCCAAATCTCCATTCAGAAAGACATTTCTTACATCAAGCTGGTGTAGAGGCCAATTGAAATTCATTGCTAGAGCAAGGAGTACTCGAATTGAGTTTGTCTTTGCAACTGGAGCGAAGGTCTATTAATAGTCAATACTGTAAGTTTGGGTGAATCCCTTGGCAACAAGTCTTGCCTTGTACCTCTCTATGCTCCCATATGTCTTACATTTTATAGTGAATACCTATTTACAGCCTCTAGTTCTCTTGCCTTTTGGTAGCTCCACAATCTCCCAAGTTCCGTTCTTTTTAAGAGCCTTCATCTCCTCCTTTATAGCTAACTTCTAATCCGGATCACCTAAGGCATCCTGACTAGTTCTTGAAACATGTAAGTTAGAAATGTTTGAAAGAAATACTTTGTGGTTATTGGACAGTTCCTAGTATGGTAGGTACTTGGAAATAAGATGTTTAGTACAAGATCTTACTCCTTTTCTAGTGGCAATGGAGACATCAAGATTAGACAAATCAAATGGGGGAGAATTTGAAGGAGCAAGTTTCGAGTTACCCTGAGTGGAAGGAGGACCATCATTCGAGGATGCCAACTGTTTAATTATTGGAGGGACATTCGGATCAATAGCATTTCTCAAAGATTTTCTTTTAGTATAAAATTGAAGCTCAGGTTTCGGATTACTTTGATCCGTTTGTAGTAATTTTCCCCTTGGTTTCGACTCCATTATGCTTGGCACCTATGAACTAGATGCATCATGTTTTTTATTATTTTGAGCACTAGTTTCCTTGGATCGTTTATCAAAGTGGAGTGGAGTGTCAATCATATCAAACATGTTTGGAAGAGGCTCAGAAATTTTCAAAAAGTTATTTTCTTCTACATTATTATAAATTTTCAAAAAATTATCTTTTTCTACATTATTCTCCCCCTAAAGATGATTTTTGGTAAAATAGGGTTGATTCTCCATAAAAGACACATCCATGGTTATGTGAGTTTTATTTGTCAAAGGATTAAAGCACTTGTACCCTTTTTTTATTTGGAGCATAACCAACAAAAATACATTTTTCAATTGTTGGATCCAATTTGGATCGAAAAATTTGTAAAATGCAAACAAAGCAAGTGCATCCAAAATTTTTTAAAAGTAGCACAGAGTACAACTGACACATAGGAAAAGTCTTTTTTAGAGAATTCAAAGGTGTCTCAAAGTTTAAGACTCGAGTAGGCATTCTATTGATTAAATTGCAAGTAGTTAAAATAGCATCTCCCCAGAGGTATTTTGAGACATTAATAGAAAACATAATAACCCTAGTTACCTCAAGTAAATGTCTATTTTTTTGTTTAGCTATGCCATTATGCTGAGAAGTTTCACAACATGTTGATTGATGTAAAATACATTTTTCTTTCAAAAAGTCCCCTAAACATTCATTGAAGTACTCTGTTCCATTATTAGACCGAAGAATACAAATTTTTGTTTGAAATTGGGCTTCGATCATGTAAAAGAAATCTTTGAAAACTCTTGTCATTCTGGATTTCTTGGTAAGCAAGTAAACCCAACATAATCTAGTATGATCATCGATAAAACTTACAAACCATCTTTTTCCAGAAAAAGTGGTTACCTTTGAGGATCCCCAAACATCACTGTAAATCAAATAAAATGGTTTTGAAGAACTATAAGGTTTGGAAACAAATTTAACACGATGATCTTAGACAAATGACAGCTTTCACATTTAAACTTAGAACAATCCACTCCTTTAAACAATTTAGAAAATAAGTGTCTTAAAAAAGGAAAACTAGGATGGCCTAGCCTGAGATGCCATTGCATTATTGGATCATAAACAAAAATTGAACTATTACCACTCAATTTGTGAGCTTTTTTATTACCAAAGAAATCCTTATTGAACTAGTAAAGTCTGTTTATCTCTCTAGCACTGCCAATTGTCTTCCCCGAGTTCTGGTCCTAAAATAGGCAATAAGAATAAAAAAAGGTAATGTGGCAGTTAGAATCTTTTGAGAGTTTACTGACAGAAAAAAGATTACAAGTTTAAGAACATGAAGTACTGATTGAAGATCAATACTTTCAGAGATTTTAATGAGGCCTTTGCAAACAATAGAAGAAAAACTCTCGTTTGCTATTCTTACTTTTTCACTACCTAAACAAGGAGTATATGAATCAAATAGATTGGACAAGTTGGTCATATGATCAAATGCTCTTAAATCAATGATCCATGGAGCAGATTTTAAGGACTTGACAGGGCTAAGGGAGTTCTACCTGAATGGGCCAAAGAACAATTAGGCATACCAGGTAACGGATTAGATTGTAGCAGTTTCAGGATTTGATCGATTTGCTCTTTTCCGAAGGGTCATGTTTGTGGCTGCTGGACTGGAGTGACAATAGATTCAACGTCAAACATGGTGGCTGAAGTGGCAATAAGGACGATATCAATTGAATAACTAGATCTGGGTATGTTAGTAGGTGAGGATTTGGTAGCCAACGATGTCGGACCGGAGTAGTGACAGCAACTGAGATTGATGTTGGCTGGTGTTGGGCGATGCAGTGTAAGGACAAACAATGGCCAGATCTAAGGAACGATGGTCGGATCTAAGGGATTGACAATCAAATCTGAGAAAGACGGTCGTTGACCACGACGATCGCAACGGAGACTGACGGTGTGCGAATTAGTTTGCCTAGAGTTAAGTCAAATATCCAAGTGAAGTAGTCAAGTGTCTCAAGCGGCTAAGTTAGATAAGCGATGGCCCAATAGTAAATTAGTTTAAGTTGGGGGGTTAAACCGAAATTATCTAATTCTGAATTAGTTGTATTGGGATGTCCACCCCTATTATAAATGAGGGTAGGGGTGAGTTGTTTGATAGATGAAAATCTGTTTATCGAGTGCATCTATATTCTTTGAGAGGAAAGGCTAGATAATCGATAGCACTTTGTAATCTTGGGAGAGAATTCCAGTGTGGGTGTGTACTTGGGGAAGAAGGGACTATTGTGCTGATCAGAATAATCAAAGACTGCTCTCAAGTGTTTCAAGGCTGGACATAGGGTCATTCATATTGAATGATCCGAACCAGGATAAAGATCTATCTTTATTGTGTGGTTTGCATTTCTTTTACTATTTTGTTCATTTGTTTATGTTGACTGTCTTAATTATATTCTTTAGTTTTTTAATCCGTGAGTGAGTAAAGTGGCGAGAGGCTTAATTTCCTTCTAAAGAAATCTAATCCAATGAACCCTAGGGATAACATGGTGATTTGCTGTCGTCGAGCACTGGAGAATAGGAAGGCGAACGGTCAGGGTTGCAACGGCTATCTATCGTGCGAGCCACCTGAGTTTAGCTGTCGTCGTTGCTGGATCTGCAAGTCGTCATGGCTAAACCACTGCCTGCGGCAGCTCTGAAGTTGGAAGTTTGGGGGTCGGCATGCCTAGGGTTTGACAATGTAAGGGCTACCTAGGGTTGAACAGTGGCTGTCGACGAGCCTAGAGTTTGACAATGTAAAGGCTGCCTAGGGTTTGATGGTGTAAGGGTGACTTCCCTACTTTAATACCATATAAGCTAAGAGAAGAATGATTTCTATTTTCACCATAAATGAATAACATGATTCCTCTCTTCTTATAGAGGGAGGATACAACAAATTAGGATATTCTAATTCTAAACTATAATCAATCAAGCAAAAATTTAGGCCATCAATCAAGGGATTGGAGCCAATCCCCACTAATCAAGGGATTTGTCTCCTTTCCATTTCAACAGTAATCATGTCATAAACTCCCATCAGTTTACCCCTTTTTTGGAAGTATTTTATATTTCCCAAGAAAATTTTAACTTAAAGACTCCCAAGTCTTAATTCTCCAAAAGTACCATAGTATGATTTTTGAAGACTTCTAGTGAAGCTTTGTATAACTAAATCTGAAGCTCCCAAAATATGCTTCCAATTGCAGACCATGTTACAACAACAACAATCACTAGCCTAATTCCTCTGGGTGGGGTTGGTTACATGAATTCTAGACCACCATCCATCTCTAATCCCTGGTCATTCCCAATTGCTAACCATGTTAAATAACAATTTTTTATTTTGTTGTTAATATTTTCTCATATATCCCAGGTTTCCACCTTTTTTTTTTTTTATAATTGAAAGAGATTGTCATGACCAAATGAGCAATAAAGGGGTATTATTGTAATAGGATATAATAGTTTGTTAAGGATATTTTAGCAAGTGGTTAGAAGCACATGGGAGCATGTGCTAGGCTGTTAGAAGGCAAATATGCTTATATAAGGTTGTTGTAATGGGTTTGTTTCTTTATCCAGAAATTAAAGAATTGAATCTGTTTTCTCCTCCTCTGGATTCTCTCCCCTTTCTTGATCTTCATCTTCTTCTCTTCTGTTCATCTAATCCCCCTAACACTTCTTCTAGTCTCTCCCTCATTCTTTCAAATTCCCTTCTAATTTCCTTCTGTTCTTGGCCTTAGCTAAATCGGATTCTTCTGATTCCCAAACTGATCCTAGGTTAAGCCCTAGGTTCATGATAGAGATCTCATAGAACCAACTCCCAGTTGCACTCTGAAACATTTGAAGCGCTTTTCAAATTTAAAACACAAAGTGCTTTGGTAAGCAAAATCTGTTCAACTCACAGATCAAGTCCAACAAAAGTGATAGTATAAGACCAGAAGCCTGTGTCTTTCTGAGGAACCATCTAAATTCAAATTAAAGCACAGATCTTTCACTCGTATCTCAATGATACTGAATACTTATTATGCAGATCTAACAATATGAACAACACCAGTGATAAAGTCTACGGTCAAAGTACAAAAGAGATGACAGCAAAGGGAAGAAAAAGCAGTGACTGTACAAATATGGCATGGATAATGTGGAAGCAACTATATGTTTTCATTGCCTCGGTCATCACTGATTTGGCAGCACACATGGTCAAAATAAAAAATAAAGCATATATCTGGAATATATTTTAACATGCTTTGTTCTTCAATTCTGAAAGAATACAGAAGTAGGAATCAATACCCCATCCACTATGGTCAGCAGCATCACGACACTCTACTCTAAACTTTGCCAAGTGACTGCGAACTTCTCCAACAGTTTCTAATTGTTTCTTGGCCAGTGAAGAACTGATTTCCACTGAACTGCAGTAAAAGGAAAGTATTTCGTGTCTTTAAAAAAACACAAACTTAAAAAGTAAAATTAGATGGAACTTGATAAAATTCAGGCAAATTCTTCTATCCAGGTTGGAAAACACCAAAATGAGACCCAACCCCTCACCCCACCCCCAAAACTCCCCAAAAAAGACACTTTGAAGGAAAACTAGATTAAGGTATAATTAAAGAAATTCATTATGTAAATAATATATCATAAAAAAAAAAATAGTTGAAACAATTTAAAACTTCAACTAGAAAATCTTTAAAATTCTCAAAAGTATGTTATGTTAATAATTTGTACTGGAAAAGCCAATTGTGATCCCAAATCTAAACGAGTGATACTTCTTTCTGCCATAAGAAAATGAGAAACTGTGCTGTGGATTACTGAGTCAAAATTTGCTTATGGAACATTTGCAGACCAAGAACACATTCATCCCATTATCGATACAGAAACAAATATAGGGTTTCATGCATATCAATTTTGGAGAAATGGAACTGCTAGCACCTGCAAAGAGCATATAATCAAATGCTTCTCCTTTTTCACATACACACAGAAGTCAAAATCACGGTCTTAAGTATCAAGTATTACAAGCCCGACAAAGCCTCTGAGTGAAGTACTTGGAAACATTTTGTTTTCTGATTAAAAAAACTCTGTTATTTATGGGGCTATATACTTCACCAGTTAACTGGTGGACTCATCTTAAGCAAGAGTTTTAACATCAAATTTTTCATTTTCTATTCTAGCACGCCTTCAAAAGCATAGTTTTCTGTTTAATGAATCAATGCATGTATCCTCTATGTTTAATCACTGAGGCACCCTTTTTAATCAAAATACATGAGGACAAGCCTTGGTAGCAACAATAAGATTGCTTCTATATGACCAGAAGGTCATGGGTTTGAACTGTGAAACAGCCTCTTTGCCAAGCATGAGTAAAGCTAGGTACAAAAATTATCATCTCCCAACCCTCACAAAGCAAGGAACCTCACACACTGCTTTTTCGCAATCAACATGCATAGAAGCAATCAACGTAAGTGTGCATCATGATGGTGCAAGGAAAACAATATGTGCACACTTTTATGAGCATCCAAAATAAGTATAATGGTCCCGGGAGGAGAGAAATATAGAAGAATGATTCTTGATGTTAAAAGAACAGAAAAGAACATCTAGAAGTGTAGAAACAACCATAGTTTAACATAACAACTAAGATAAGTCCAATTGGGGAATGATACTAACACATAGCAAAAAAACAACAAATCTTTGCAACTTTTATATTCTTTAGGCCTAGATATGTGCTGAAAGCCTGAAAATTGAAAAAAAAAGAAAAGAAAAGAAAACTCATTAAAAGAGCATATAATTATACTTATTACGCACTGAAGTTAATTGTCTGAAGCTAACAGTTTCATGATAACTAAAAGGTAATTCAGTACACATACGTGTAACTCATGGTATTGTAAACTCTCGTTGGTGCATTCAACATTATGAAATCCAATATTCCCTTTGCACAAGTTCCTGATCCAGCGCCAATTTCATATATCTGAATGCAGATGAAAAGAAAAAATAAATAAATACATAAAAAAAATAATGGGAAATTCATAAACTGCACTACAAGTGCTATGGAGAAGTGAGCAAATACAAAAATGTAAAACGATTCAAAACATGACATGAGATACAAGTTTTGAAAAAACAAGAGAACATTCAAATAAAGCATTTCAATTTAAATCATGAGTTCAATTATAAATTTAATTGGCTGAAAAACAAGGTACAAGGTACAGAGATAGATATCAAGGATAGCTATTGGCATATAGCAGTGCTGAGTTTCTAAAAAGGAAATGGAATATCATTTACTATAACAAATCCACACAGAGTAATATCATTACAGTTTAAAAAGATAAGATAACTCTCTTTTCTTGATTATTAAAAGATGTACCCTTTGATGACCATTATCAAAGGGAAAAAGAAAGCTGTACCTTTTAAAGAAAAATTATGACATCTTTAGGGATCGGAAAAATAAGTAAAGGAATACTTCTAATATATCAAAACAGTGCTTCACTCTTCACTGGGGCTTCACAAAACCTGGAAATGAACACTACATTATGGTGTATATTGGTAAACAACAGGTAATATAAAAAAGGTGGTTGAAGAACAGAAATGATCAACAATTTCTAATCATTTACAAATGAAAATAGATCAAGGATATAGTCCTTGACACTATAAGTTACAGGCACTGCCACGCAATTGCAAAGCTCAAGCTGCCAGTTTGAAAGCTCAGGTCCTAATTGAGCTTTAAATTGAATCTAGGCAGTTAAGACATGTGTCCCCTCATAAAAACGAAAAAAGTTCAAGTCCTAGTTGAGTTTCAAGTTGTTTTTAAACATGTGTTCTTTGTGTGTTGAATCTCTAGCTCTAAAAGATAACAAAAACCAAAACTTAAGGGCACATAACCCTACATGTCAGAGAGCACCTGACAAGTAGGAGTTCAATCACTTGAAAAACATGAGGAGGCATGTTTTTTTGAAGTGTCCATCTTTCGGGGACCATTTCCAAGTTAACAACTTCAGCTATATGACAGATATCAACTATCAATAGTATGAAATGGAAATCTGGCAGCTGAAGTTTATAAAAGATCAGAGAAAGTAAACAGAAAAAGGAAGATGGTTTTGGAAAATGGAGTTACTATGCATCACATTTTGATATCCACTGCAATTCAAGCTTTCAAGGAAAAGTTCTATCAGATCCTGGCACTTTACTCTTAGTATTTTACCCCTTATTCCTTCATTTATTAAACTCAAAAACCAAAAGGAAAATTAGTGCAAAAATTCTTCACTTAAGCTTGCCATTGATATCTACTATCTAGTCCTTAGTAAAACATTGAGATAATAAGAATGTGCCTAAATAATATGGCCAGCTTTAAAAATCTATCAAATATTAACATTATATTATGTCACTAAGATTGCTATGGATTAGTCCTGCAATGCAACATCCAGCCAGACACGTTTTTTTTATTGGTGAAGAAGTTAAGCGTGAAGATTTCAACAGAATCAAAGCAGCATAATTTTTAGACAGATCAAGAAATAGAGGAACTTACTTTTAATGGAACGGAAAGGTTAGCAGTTCGCATTATGGCTTCAGCAATCGCATGGGCATACCAAGGCTGCAAGGAACAAATTTTCATAACATGAAAAAGAAAACACAAACAAAGGAAGTACAAAAAGGAAAGAATACAACAACAACATCAAGCCTTAATCCTAGGTGGGGTTGGCTATACGAATAGGAAATAATTAGTGAACAAAATAAAATACAACTGGACCCAGCTGAAGCGCCTAATTTAAACTCTTGACCTCCAAGTCAAAAAGGAGCAAACCATATTTATCAAAGGAAAAGGAAAGAAAGGAAGAAATAAAAAGAAGGTAGCAAGCAACCAGTATGTGATAACACGTGTGTTACCTTGAAAAGCTCCACGGGAGTGAACCAGGACATGTCATTCTGCTTGTAAATATTATCCAATTGTTGCATATAAGCTTTCCTCCCTGTAATATTCAGCAGCTAGGTGTTTGATATATGTGTAGGGCAAGTTCCAATAAAAATGTCATTGTAATACAATTTAATACTTCTAATCTCTTTTACTTTAGAGGAAGCAAAACTGCACATCAAGCATCAACAAGAAAAGTTTATGTAACATGTAAACAAGTTAACAAGAATACAAGGACAAGGATCAACAAGAAAAGTTGTCTACTGCAATGGTTTCCTGACAGATGCCATGGCAACTACCAAACACACATATTGACATAACTCATGAGAAATAGATGCAACATGATATGAATACAAGGACAAGGAAACTTTTATACACTCAACAAATTAAGAAGGTGGAAGAAGAAAGAAGTGAACGTGCAAGTATTTACACGTATATATTATTTGTTAAGAAGTTAGCGTCAATATTATTGTTTGGGAGAATAAATATTATTTACTAACAAATATTACTATGATAATGCGGTTTGCACTTCGGCTGAGGCCAGGAAAGAGAAATACATCTTTTAGCTTTTTTCTTTTCTTTTTTTTTTTTTTTTTTTTTTTGCTAAGAGCATTTTTTTCTCGCTTGTTACAAATGACATTGTGAAAAAGATCATCAATTTGCAACAAAAACATAACTTCAATACACATTTCAGTCCACTGCAAATAACTCATCTTCGTTTGGCACAGCAAGTAATTCAGACCAACATAAATCATGAAGCCCTGTAGAGCCGCAAGTAGAGAAATGCAGAGAGAATATGAGAGGGAGAGACGGGCATGGATACCTTCAAGCAGATTGAACTTGATACTTTTATCAAGCACTCCAACTGAGCCTGATCTTTGAGAGAAGTAACCATGATTGGGATCGTATAATGCAGAACGTACAAAATCTCTTACCTGCAGCAAGTAAAGAGATAAGCGTTCAGACCATTCCAATCATTTGAAATACAGAATAATTCAATGACAAAATTCGTAAGAATTAGAGGGAGAGTTACAAGAATAGGGTCGTCGCCGACAATGTGCGTGGAGAAGCAAGCAGCAGATGACGGATGAGGGAAGGATTCACAACAACTCCCTGCAGGCAATCTCAGTTGTAAAGACAGAGAAATCAAACGGAAATACATACATATGCATATGTGGACACATGTACATACATACATGTAGAGAGAGAGAGTACCTTTGACTATGAGTACGCGGAAGCGAAAAGTAAGAATTTTAGGGGAGACAGAGCGAAACGCCATGCTCTGAGACTGAGAGCTCCGGAGAGGGAGAGGGAGAGGGAGGGAGAGAGAGGGGGGGTTGTTGTTTGTGCAGGGGTTTGTGAGGCTGCGGGCCCGTAAAGGTTTTATGGGCTTTATAGTTGAAAATAAGATATGGGCCCGAGGCCCATCCAAGGCCCGTAGAGTGTGGGTCTGTATTTTTTGGGCTTTATTTGCATTGTTTCTACAAAGGAAAGGAGCCAAAAATCTCAATTAAGTAACACTATTTTTATATTAAGTAAAATTTGTTTTGAAAAATCACTGTTTTTATATTCCATTTGAAAAATCAATTGAAAAAGATGATTTGAGAGTCAAACCATGATCCTGCATAATGGAATGATTCATGAATCACACACTGAAGAAACTCCTAGGCTGGACATCTCGGTCAAATTAAGG
The DNA here is from genome assembly GCA_036245055.1 of Diospyros kaki. NCBI lineage: Eukaryota > Viridiplantae > Streptophyta > Magnoliopsida > Ericales > Ebenaceae > Diospyros > Diospyros kaki. Next base: position 591,909 of record BSEG01000016.1, on the reverse strand, counting down.
AGATGTTTAATTAGTTAACTTTTATAAAAAAAATAAAAATAAAAAAGAATAAAACAAACAGAGTTGTCACACTCAGTGCTTACATAATAAACACATGTTGGTTGGTGGATGATGCAAGGCTTCACTAAAATCCACACACATGCATATATATATATATATATATGTAATTAAGGTTAACTATATATAATTAACCTTAATTATATATATTTATATGCATAGATGCGTATGTTTAATTTGTAAAGATGGTTGGTTGATGAGTTGTGGGTTCGGGAAGTTGCATGAATTTCTTTGTTGTTATGGGTGTCTCCGAGTTGACCTCAATAATTGAAGTGTATAGGTACGTACCATGGTGATTGGTGGTTGGGTGGGTGGGGGCAGGACCTCCCAGTTTTTATTAATTTATTTTAAGGGTGGTCCTAGGCTTTAGGTGGGCTGACCGTGTTATGTTTATTCAGTCCAAGACTGGACTCCCCTCCCTCAACATTGCTTTATTATAAAATAGACACACACACACTGCTCTAGTAGATCTAGATGGCATGGCAGGCACCCTCTATTACATTATTACTTATATATATATATGTTGTGTCACAAACAAGAAGAAGAGATGGAGGAAGGAAAAGTGAGGTCATATCCCTATCCCAACCATTAGCATTAGCATTAACTTTAGCATTAGCATTAGCATTAGCAATATTAGCATTGGAAGAAGGGAATTAAACAGAAAAAAATAAGAAAGGGGCAGGCAGGCAACCCCACAAGCCTCATCATAATTGGGAATTGAAAGACCTTTGTCTGAAAGCTCATTGTCAGCTACCCCCCTATATATAGTTTTCTTTTCTCTATGCATTTGCAATGCATGAGCCCAGTCCCTTTATTTATACACATATATATATATTTATATGAATGAATGCCAACCACAACATACAAAAAGTACATGGTGGAGGGTCAGCAGCTCAGCCACAGCCAGCCGCCCTTTCAACAAGTGCAATTTGCAGGCCTCTCCCCAGCCGAAAGCTAGCCAATGGGTATTGCGCGCAGAGATTGAGATTTGATTATTTGATTGGCTTCTGACCTCCCTCCCCCCCAGTCTTTGTTAACTTTTGTACTCTTATTTTGGAAGTGCAGGGATTAAGAAGAAAGAGAAAGAAAGCAATGCATGTGATGAATTTGTGAACAGGACAACCCAACACAACCCACCCCATCCCATTCCCACCAGCTAGCCTTTAGAGTTCAGCCTTGTGTAGTAAACTGATGGAAGCTAGCTAGCTATAGGTGTTTGAGCTTCTAATTGGAATAATAAATTGACCCATCTAGTCTAGTACAAGACCCAGTCTAGTCCCCAACCCAATCATCAATCCAGAACCTCTATGAATTTCGGGTAGGTTTAGTTTAATTTTAATTTTAATCGAATGAACACGCCTGATTTTTATCATTAAAAAGGAGAGTTTTTTTTTATTTTTTGTGTTTTTCATATAATTTAGTCAATTATATATGATCATAGATATAAATAATTTAATATTTAAAATTTATGTAACGAATTTTACTGTAAACTTTGATATTTTTATTGATTTGATTATTATTACACAAAGAAATATCATAATTTGGTGTTATGAAATTTTATTAACAAAGTGATTTTTTAAAATATTTTTTACGTACCTTATTTAAAAAATAAATTTAATTATATTAATAATATTTAGATTCATAAACATTAAATAGTAATTAATTTTTTAAATAATTTTAATATCATGTTAAAACTTATTTTATTTGAATATGAAGGTCCATGGGAACCGCATGGAGAGTGCCTCATTGTAGCATTGCCTGCCCCATAAAATGACAGGTGAAAACATCAAAATGACAGCCAAACTACACATTGCCTTCCCCCTCCCTCCTTAGCCTTTTGCTTGCACAGTACAGTCTCCCTCTCCCCTCTCCCAACAGTGCATCTCTGTTTACTCTCTCTCTCTCTCTCTCTCTCTCTCTCTATATATATATCATGCCGTATATGCATGCATCTGTTCACTTCTTCCCGAGTACATCAAACGCCCATTTTGTGTCTTTTATTTGACGGTGGGGTAAAGTGTGGTCCTTTCACAATCAATTTTCTCGGCAATTTTTTTTTTTTTTTGGCGGTGATTTTCCGGGAAAATGTACTCGGCGATTCACTCCCTGCCGGTGGATGGGGGTATGGTGGGCGGCGACTTCCAGGGCTCGCTGGAAGGGACGAACTTGCCTGGGGACGCGTGCCTGGTGCTCACCACCGATCCCAAGCCCCGCCTCCGCTGGACCGCCGAGCTCCATGAGAGATTTGTTGATGCCGTCACTCAGCTCGGTGGACCTGACAGTAAGTGCAATCTCGGTTTTTTCTTTCTATTCATTGGTTTTGGTTTTTGTTCCTCCAATTTGTCGAAGTCGTTCGTCTTGTTACTTGGGCTAGTCCTTGTTGTTGTAGTTGGTGATTTTGGAGCAGTTTTCCCATTTGATGTGTAGAGTATACTGTGCATAGCATACATTAAATGTACACATTTATTAGGTATTTGTTGAGTTTTAGTTGAGTAGCTCTATGCATTCTTGGAGTTGACTGATTTTGTAAACTTATCATTATTTTCTGTTCCCATCCTCTTTTCTTAATAGCCGAGACCAGTTAGTCTACGGTCGTTATCATCATCATAATCCTTATCATGCTTGTGGGTAACGTTGGAGGGATGTGTTTACTCCATAATTTAAACTATTTGATGCTATCATTCCCTACCTGTGATGCCCTGACTTTTTTCTTTCAACTAATTATTGGAATTCCAGGGTCTGAAACTTGATGGTCCCATCAATTCATCTTGTTTATATTCTATTGTAGTTACTCGATAGGTCTAAGGAAATTTCCTGTCATCTTTTGTAAGTATTAGCTAAACTACAGTATTATCCAGTGATATATATTATTTCAGTCATATAATAACAAAGTATCCATCCACCCGATTCTTCTAGCGTACTTTCCGAATGATACCCTAGTTTTGGTACCATCCCGGTCAATGATGTGTTGCATCCATGGTTAGGATAGTTGTGGACAAATTGGAGTGGCCTTGACACTTTGTCATTGCACTGGGAGAATATTCTGCTGTTTGGTGGATCATTTTTGCATTTCTCATTTCGTAAGGGTTCGAATCCAACTATGGGAAGATTTATCTCCGAGTTAAAGTTTAAGCCTGTGTTATGAAAATATCTAATATTTACAAACAACATGGATAGAATCAATGGCACAAGCTTTTAAATTGGCTTGTAAACTTGCTTGATCTAAATTTTATATTTACACATGATACTGTTCATTTGGTCACTGTTAACTTGGTTGACCTGAACTTCAATATATACTCATAGTAGTGATAGGTTCGTCCATGTTAAATTGCTAACTGTATTTGATTCTTAGCTTGCCTTCATGTATGACTGCCTTTCTTGAAGATTAGTCAGGGCAAAAAGTTTGTCATATTGGGAAGGCACCCTTATACATCCTTAGATGTAGTTATGGAGTCAACCATAAAAATCTCTTGGATAGGCTTCAAGATAGCATTGAGGCACTATATCATAGTGTATCAATCTCTAAACTTCACCAATGCCTGATTCCACCTTGGCAAGCTTAGCATTTGCTAGTGGTGTGCTGTTGAGAGTGGCTGCATCAGTTAGATGGGAGGGCATTCTCTTTTGGGAAAATTGCTTAGTTGAGCCTGTGGAGCTTGCATTTGCTTATGGAGCAGTGTATGTATAGAGGGCTTATGAGCACTGTTGTTAGAATCTTATAATTTAAGATTTGAATCGTACGATTCGATTCGATTTATATAAAAATCGAGTCGAATCTATAGGGTGAATCTAAAATCTCTTAGAATCGTACGATTCACGATTCGAATCGTACGATTCGACTCGATTCATATAGAAATCGAATCAAATTTATAGGATGAATCGAAAATCCCTTGGAATTAACTATGAATCGGACGAATTGACTGTGAATTTCATGAATAGCACGATTCGTCCGATTCATCCAATTCGTGCGACTTCGTTTGCATGTGCGCTTTAATCAAATATTCATTCGATTTGGCTATCTTTGAAAACAAAGAAGATGATGAAAATGATGAAGATGATGATGGTCTTGAACTTGAAGATGAAGATGATTGATAACTAGTGAAGATTATGGACAATAGAGTTTATTAGTAACCTTATAGTTGTAGGTTTTTTTTTTTTTTTTTCCTAGCTTAATATTTTGAAAGTGGTTTGATTTGGTGCAATTTGAATTTAAAGGCAACATGAATATACTTTTGTCTTTTGGTATAATTTTAAATTTAGCAAATATATTTAGAAGTTTATTTATCTATTTATAATTAAAAGAATTAATCATGGTGGGCATATTATTTATTTTCTATGGGTATATATTATTTATAGTTGAAATTGAGAATGTGTACCGAATTTTACAATTCGATTCAATTTTCAATTCACAATTCAAAAAATAAGGATTTCGATTCTCGATTCGAATTTGATTTAACAACTATGCCTATGAGCATTCTTGCAGTAGTGCACTGGGAGTAGAGCCTCAGGACTCTGACACCTAGTGCTTGGGGTTCTGGCTAAAACAGCAAGTGCATTGGCCTACATATCCAAATACTTGCTGAAGCATTTAGTAACATACCTTGGAAGTCCCTCCTTGGTTACTCTAGGCAATGCATATTTAGCCCCAAAAAGCTTTTGGTTACTAAAGGCAATGCATATTTAGTTTTTCATTTTGGTTCCAAGTTTGATGTGTACTCCAGTTTGTTTATAATACATCCAGAACTTCTGTTCTCTAGTTTATGCAATATAAACTTGTTAGTTATACTATCAGAATAACCTTCCTGAAGCTTATAGTACATGTGTTTGTTGACATAACTTTGGAAATTCTATCATCTAGTTCATCCCATGTAAACCCATGTACTCTTGAAACCACAAAAGTTGAGGCACTACTAGTTTATCACTAGGAAGGAAATAACTATGCGGGCTTTAACATTAGTTGTGTTCCACTACCTTTCTGATGGCAAGGTCTTCACAACCTAGATAACTGACAACTTAGATGCTCGCTGTTTTCCATTAGGTCCTAAAGATTGCTGTTTTTATTAAATTTTTATTAATGTTAGAAATGAAAACTGGGCAGGTACGGGACTGGTGAACCTTATCCCCCCCCCCGGCGCGCATGCACGCCCCTGAGCTTAGTCAATAAAACCAAAAACTGTCATGTCAATTTTTTCTTTTTTCTTTTTTTTTTTTTAATACAGATTTAGTTAAATGGTTGTGGCGATTTGCTTCTGAGAGGGATGGGTAAGTATGATTGTTGTTGGGGAGGCAGTTTGCAAGTAGCATTAAGGCCACTCATATGGCTTTTGTTGTGGAAAGGGATCATAAGTGTCTGGGCTGAGTTATTTAGTTATATTCTTTCAGGTGGATTGTGACTTTAGGTCCAGTTTTGGTCATGCAGCTGGTTTGGTGTAGACTTATGTCTACTCATCAATAATATGTCTATCATGTTAATCCAATAGCCCGCATGGAAAACTCAACTCATCTTGTTGGTTCATTCTACAATCCAATTCAGTGAAACAAATGACAATTTGTAATTATGATCACTTAATATGTTGGGAGGTAGGAAATAGTCTTCTATATGCTTGGCTTATGTCCACTGGAAGCATAGTTAAGTCTTTACCTAATTTTGCTGTTTGTTTTAGAATATTTCTTTGTCAGAGATCTTGATTGTTGCTATGTCAAATACAAAGCACAAGCTCCAGTTGGGAACTGGACTGGATGTGCCACAACTACCCCATGCTCTCCCTCCCTCTTTGTGTGTGTGTGTGTATTATTAAGTGACCTCATGCTCTACATATATCTTGTGGAAAAGGCAGTGTTTTAATACTCTTAAGTTGCAGAATAAATGGTTTAATACTTCCCTTTGGGAACTAACTTGGAGGAATCCTGTTACATACCTGGGATGTGCACGAACTGCCTTTGCGCATTGGTGGGTTCCTTGGATGTACCCTCTTGTTGGCTCTTGGGGCATACTCCAGTTTAAAGATTTCGTAGTACTAGTACTAACATATTGCCTCCAAGCACGGATGAAGATCAAACAGGTGAAAATTTCATGTGTACGGCAAAAAAGATGAGGTCTGCACTTCATTTTTCTTACTGGCATTGTAACCAATAATCTAGCAGTCTGAAAAGGCTGGATAAACTGCTGTCCTCACATGTTTGTGAAAAAGAAGAATTCCTGGTATTTCATCCATGTTCCATCGCCAACCTCTCATCACTCATCTTTTACATACCACAGGAATTTACATGCCGCTCTAGGACTTGAACAGAGGATTGTGGAGTTCTTTAGGACTGTTTGGGAGAAATAGATTGAACTACTATGCATATACTGTATGCTGAATTATAGCTGGTGAACACACGCGTGGCAAGTGAATGGAATGGAGGGAAGTTCTTGTGAAAGAGATAGAGAATGACTAAAGAAAACTTGGTGGGAAACCATTAGGCATGACATGACATGGGATATAATGGCCTTACAAAAGACATGATGTGAATAGAGATGATTGGAAAGCTATAATTTGTGTAGGTGACCCTATATGGTGGGATTAAAGCTTTTGATGATGATGATGTGACAAAGAAAATGAACTTTGGAATCCTTATCTGTGTCAATATTGCTCAAACCGTTTTTTGTTTGGAACTTTTCCAACATTATTGTGTATTGTTTTAACTACTATGTCACTTCAACTACCAATTTAAGTGAAGGCTATGTCTTCTTATGATTACTACTTTCAGAAACTCTCTTTTTCTATAGAGAGCTGATCTTCTGGATTGCATTATATGTGAATTGCAGAAGCAACACCAAAGACAATTATGAGAACAATGGGGGTCAAAGGTCTTACTCTTTATCACTTGAAGTCACATCTTCAGGTCTGTTGCCTCCATACTTCTTGTTATTGTTTTCGTGTTTTATTTGCTTGCCATGGTCAATGCCCCTAATTCCACCTATTCCACATGGATGAAGGAAAAGAGGAGGAAATGGAAACAGAAGAAAGAAAGAAAAATATAGCCAATGTTTGATATTTCTGCTGGCAGGGGTTGAACATTTTGAATGCCATGTTTTTTTTTGGATGATGAGGAACCTCTTCAAGGCATATCCAAATTGAATCCACCATTCCAGAGTAAAACCTCATATACTGGCAATCAACCTTAAACCACAAACATCAATTTAGACTGAGGTGGATGGGGTGAGATTTGAACCCAAGACATCTGAGTTCATGGCTTGGTCCACAAGTCTCACTCCTGCTTCACAGCTGGTTGACAAGAGTTCAACTCATGCTTCACTTGGCAGCTTTTTACCATTCTTCTGCAATATTGTTATTTCAGATGATTTCCTTCTGTCTCATCCAAGTTACTGACTGATTTATAGATTGTTTATGTTTTTGCAAGCATGATCTTTGAGTCTTTTATGTCTCCTTGCAGAAATATCGGTTGGGAAGGCAATCTAGCAAGGAGTTACCTGAAAACTCTAAAGATGGTATCAACCTTGATCTCACTGTAATTCTTAGGAATTTCAACATTGTGCTTTGAACAAAGCACAATAAATTTGGCATATCTTCCTTGTTTATGGGTTGAGTTTAATGGATCTAAGGTAATATACTGCAAATTTATGCACACACACAAAAGTATTGGTGAATATCACAGGTAGAAATTTCCACTCTGAACTGGAAATGTGCTGGTGTAATGTTTTTAGTGCAAGTAATTTAGTGTTAGAAGCTCCATTAGAGGAAAGTAATTATTATTGTTATGTGTGAATACAATATTCTGCTGCCTCAACAGGAGGGGCGTGGCATTAACAAGAAGTACCTCTATTTTTGAGATTTTTGTTAATTCTTTACTAATATAGAGTTTCATTGCAGCATCATGCATTGCAGAGAGCCAGGACAGCATATCATCTACGTCGTCATCATCAAAAATAGCTCAAGATTTAAACGAGTATGTTACACACCATTTCCTTCTAGCTTTTGATGACTCATTTCAGAGAGAGAGAGAGGCTACTTCTGGTCAAGTGGTGGTTATATCTTTGTTCTCTCTCACTGCAAAAGCTTACCTAATAGTCTATCATCAAAATTTTTGGCTTTTCATCTTTTTAAACAGTGGATACCAGGTCACTGAGGCTTTAAGAGTACAGATGGAAGTCCAGCGGCGACTGCATGAGCAGCTGGAGGTTAGTCTTAAGCCACTTCATTGGTTCTATATTTGCCTTGGAATAGTGTACTCATGGATTGAACTTGACAGCAGTAAGTTAATTGAAAAAGAGTAAAGTTAAAGCCATAGGCCACAATCATGACGGGAAGTTATTGAAAAGGAAAAATAAAAGATACAGAAAGCCATCTTGAGTATGTTTCGATTTGAAGAATTAACCCTACACACTAGATCTCGATTGCAGATTTATGCTTTTAGAGAAGCTTATCATTACCGTTCTTCTACATCCAGGTGCAGCGTCATCTCCAACTTCGCATTGAAGCACAAGGCAAGTATCTGCAATCTATCCTTGAGAAAGCCTGTAAAGCTCTTGGTGACCAGGTTGCTGCCACTACTGGGCTTGAAGCTGCCAGGGAAGAACTCTCAGAATTGGCAATCAAGGTTTCAAATGACTCTAATGGGGTGGTCCCAGGTGAGACCCTAAAGATGTCATCTTTGTCTGAACTTGCCGTGTCTCTGGAGAACAAGAATGCTCCCAATGTGCCTGTCCAGTTCGGCGACTGCTCTGTTGACAGCTGCTTGACTGGAAATGGAACTCCGGTTTCTCCAATGGGCATGGCTTCACAGGCTGCTGCCCTGAAAAAGAGACCAAGACCCCTGTTTAGCAATGGAGATTGTGTGTCTTTGGATGGCAGCATGCGGCAATTGGAGTGGATGACTAATATTGGATGAGCTGGAAACATTTCTGCCCAAGAAGCAAATCTTCAGAAACAAATCTTCTGTTTTTCTTTTTTTCTTTTTTTACCTTAATTCATTATTTTTACCTTTTGCCTCTAATCGATCTCAGCGACTAGCATGCTGCATTGCCAGCTACGGCATCAGTGGTCTGTATATACTCTGAAGCTGATAACTTGAGCTTGGAATGCCTTAGTCAATTTCAAATTGCCCTTTATTGTCTGGACGTGTGAAAGTTGTTTCGTTTGGGCTCGGGTTCAGATTAATGATAAGAGGCAATTATGATGCATTTTTCACCTTTGTTTTTGCCAGCAGAAGCTATGTAGCCAGCTAGTAGTGTATTTGTGGGTCAGATGGGTTAAACCTTTAGATGACAGAAATTTACTATTATTAGTAGAATATGGCTTGTGGTCCGTGTGTGAAAGTCCCCTATTGTTGGATGGAAGGGTCATCATGTGCATTGACTGTTGTAGCATGTGGGTTGGTGTTTTTTGATGGCTTAATACATAATTTAGTCCTTGAATTAATAAAAAAATAGTTTTAAGGATATCAATTAAATTGTGTTCATTATTCATCTCTAAATAAAATAATTTATACACTTTTAGTTCCTAACTTAACCGATGTTAACTTTGCCTCGTCACACTGCCATATCATCGACACGTCACCCCTCAGCACTGCTACGTCACCACGGTTTAATGTATTTTTTAGTCCCTAGACTAATAAAGAAAATGACTTTAAGGATTTCAACTAAATTATATTAACTATTCATCCCTGAACAAAAGAATTTTATACACTTTTAGTCCCTAACTTAACCGACGTTAATTGAAACGTTAATTTTGCCTCGTCACGCTGCCATGTCACTCATAATATTCACGTTTGCTATTCATATTTTTATTAAAAAAAAAAAATCAACTTCAACACATACCCAGCCATGGCTGCCGACAGCCATGGGGAGCCATTTTTCCCCTTTCTCCCTCTCTCCTCGTTTTGGATCACTCTTGTCTTTGCTCATGTTCTTCGATTCAGCCATTGTCGGTCACCTCGGAACGACTGGGGGTTAGGGACCCTAAACCCAGCAATCAGGGAACGAGTAAGGGTCGGGGACCAAGATTCTGGGGTTCTCCAACCCCTAATAGTTGACGGCCATGGGGGCCAGTCGCCCGACCATTAGGTTCCCGGTCCTAACCACGGCTAAGTCGAGGAACCCAGCCTCCCCATAGCCGTGGTCGGGGAGCCCAACTATAGAGACATTTTTTTTTTATATAAAAATATGGACAATAGATGTGGATATTATGAGTGACGTGGTAGTGTGATGAGATAAAATTAACGTCGGTTAAGTCAGGGACTAAAAGTGTATAAAAAAATTTTGTCTAAAGATGAATAGTGAATACAATTTAGTTGATATGCTTAAAGTCATTTTTTTTATTAGTCTAGGGACTAAAAAATGCATTAAGCCATGGTGACGTGACAATACTAACGAGTGACGTGTAAGTGACGTGACAGCGTGACATGACAAAGTTAACGTCTCAGTTAATATCGGTTAAGTCAGACACTAAAAAAGTATAACTTCTTTTGTTCAAGAATAAATAGTAAATACAATTTAATCAATATCCTTAAAGTCATTTTTTTTTATTAGTTCATCTCGACATGGATAATGGATTCTTCCAAGAGAAACTTTCTCACGTCTAGAAAAGATGATTCTTTTGGCTCAGTCTCAGATGGGTGGTCTATGTTTCGGGAGATTTAGGGACTAGAGAGAGTACTACTTTGACCTTGGAAACCAAAAAAGTTCCTCAATTTTCGAACCAGCTCGAAATGTGTACATTGGGAAATTTTATTCGTAGCCAACTTTTTACTCTTTGCAACTATTTTTTAATATACCTAAAGTACCCTCAAACAAAAATTCAATTTTACCCTTATCTTCAATACTCAACCACCAACTGACATGTCGTCTTTCACCGGCGAAATTCTGTAATTTCTTCTTGAGACAGTAGCTCATATCCCAAGCAAATATATTTTCTCCTCAAATCTCTCATCCCTCTTATTTCAGACTCACACCCATATTAATCAATTTTCTCTGATATTATTATCAGCGACTCATCCATTTTCTCTCAAATCTTTCTCGTCGACGCAGCAGGACACTCTTGAGACGAAAAAGGCTGGCGAGATAAAGAAGTTTCACCTCTTCTACCACGTACCATACTTACAAAATAACACAAAAATATTAACAAAAATTATGAACATTACAATAAAAAAAATTATTAACTTTACAATAAAAAAAATATTAAACAAAAAAGCCATCGAACCATCGCACCTCCGAACTCTAGAGTTCGGAGGCATGGGATGCCTCTGAAACCTGGGTTTCGGAGGCATGCGCTGCCTCCGAACTCTAGAGTTCGAAGGCAACCCATGCCTCCGAACCCTGGAGTTCGGAGGCAGCGCATGCCTCCGAATTCTAGATTTCGGAGGCATGCGCTGCCTCTGAAACCTAGAGTTCGAAGGGTTTATCTTTCTTTTTTTAAAAAAAAAAAATTTATGTATTGTACAAATACACACACAGACATCATCACTTACAACTTCCACAAGTGGTTCTCCTACACACCACTCCTACTGCCACATCACTTCTATTGCACTCTCCCACTAGAGTTTCTGATAACCTTCAAGAAAAAAATTGCTTTTCCACCATTATCTTCTGTAATGCTATTCTTGACAATCTTTCACAAGTAATTACTTAGTCAATAATGAATCTAAACTCCTTGGCCTTAGACTCAAATATTCAAATAATGTATGGACATTGTAAGCTCAATTAAGCAGTTGATCTTGTGTACCCATCTTATTAGTTCAACTACATATTTATATATTTACATATATATTAATATTGATCAATAACTCTTTTAAGTAAAGACTCTTTTGGTAGTATTTGTTTATTATAATTTAAGTATGATAAAAGATCATATAAATTTAAAACTTTATACATAGTTTTTATCTGATTAATGTCTCTTGCTATTCAAGTTCATGCCTGTGACATCACTCAATCATCATTTTTATGAATAAGCTTTTTGTAAATATATTAATTTTCTTCCATTACTTATGAGAGTGAGGTATAAGAAAAAAAATAATATACTTACGAAACAAATGGATGAAATGAATAAAATTTATAAAAACTAAAAATAAAAAGACCAAAGAAAACTTAACATGAGATATGATTATCTTTGAAAGAAAAAAAATTATAAATAAAAATAACTAAAAATCTAAAATTTATATATAATTGATTGTATGCAGTGAAATTAAAATTAATAAATGTGGTGGTAGCCGTGAGAGTGACGGAAAACTGGACTTGTGGATTGATCCTTGATGGAAGAAGAATTAATTGTATTGGTTGTTGCCACTTGAAGTTTTGAAGTTGAGGTTGAGATTGGTGGTTGAATTATTTTAATGTTGTGTTTGAGACTTGTACAAAATTGAGTCCAGCAGCCCAACCCTCCGAACTCTAGAGTTCGGAGGTGTTGGGCACCTCCGAAACTTGGGTTTCGGAAGCGGCCTGTGCTTCCGAAACCCAGGTTTCGGAAGCATTGGTCGCTTTCGAAACCTGGGTTTCGGAAGCACGGGCTGCTTTCGAAACCCAGATTTCGGAAGCGGCCAATACTTCCGAAACCTGGGTTTCGGAATCACGGGCCGCTTCCAAAACCCAGGTTTTGGAAGCGGCCCAAGCCTCTGAAACTTGGGTTTTGGAGGCGTTGGGTGCCTTCGAACCCAGTTCGGAGGCACAGAGTGCCTCCCACTGCCTCTTTTCGATGGTGGTGACCGATTCGAACCCAGGTTTCGGAGGTCGTTGCCATCGCCTCCGAACCTAGGCGACCACCACCTTTGCCCATCCAACCTCTCCCCTTCTAGCATTTTGAGTTAAAATCTTCTAACCCAAAAAATGTAAGTATAAATTACCTCACCAAGCATACAGTAGAGAGACGTAGTTGTAGGGAAGGCGACGACAGCGAGTTGCGATAGAGAAGGGGACGACGTAATGTATGGATATATGAGGGCAATTTTGGAATATAAGTGGCTACAACAAGTAATAATTATGAGTGTAAAGAATAATTATTAAATTTATTTTAATTATGATTGTGAAGAGTAAAAAGTTCGCTATGAATAGAATTTCCTCTGTACATTATGTGGGTCTCGAAATGTACCAGAAGGTCTTCTGTAAAATGGTGTATACCCAAAATAGCCTCTTGCTTCTTGAAAATGTGTTATTATTACGTGGACCTAAAAAATAGTGAATTTTTGAAACAATAAAATCACTATTCTGGGTATTCATCATTTTAGAGAACACTTTGGTGGCAACAACTAATGGGTTTGATAACAAGAAGCCTTTGTCCATAGCAGTGTGAACCTTAGGAAACACAACAAATAGTTTAAAAAAATCAGAAACAAAACAAAATGTTTAATGATTTTCACTCAATAAACAGATGTCAAAGAATTGACGTAAATATATAAAAACGTTAAAAATACAGTTTTTGAATTGTATGATACTCAGTTTAATTTTTTAAATATAAAAAATTAATATTTATATATATAATTTTTTGATGATTTAGATATTCGGATTTCACTTATATACATTCTCAATCAAACACTCAGTCAATTCTGACTAAATAAGGTATTTTTGTATCTAACAAGAGTTTCTTAAAAGAAAATTGAGAATTTTACCATTTAGGTCAGCATATTTTTTATATTTTTATTAAATTAAAGGTGAACTACAGTGACAGTTTGTGGTAAAATAATCCGAACAGTGTCAGTGGGTGTGTGTGCGGTTAAGTGGCTTCATGAGAACGCAGAGGGAGGAGGGAGGGAGAGAATGAGAATGTTGTCGAAGGAAATCATGGAACATCCACTCGAGAGAGAGAAGAAAAGCAGATTTCAATTCAAAGCTATAGTAGTGGTATTTCCACTTTACTTTCCTGGAACGAACCCAATTCCCCTTCACTTTACTTTTGTTTGCGCTTCGTCTGCAGTTCGTATCATCATATATATATATATATATATATATATATATATCTGCTGAGCCTGTGTTCCCATCAACAACCCATCTGCGGAATAAGAGTTCTCTCATCTCATCTTCCCCACCGCCATGAAAGATTCACTGGGTACGTCCTTGTTTCTCTGCTCCTCTCTTCTCTTCTTTAAGTCTGTCTCTGTCTCTTCAATTTCTGAATCTCGGCTGGCTTCTCGAAATTGCCATGGAAACATACATACATAAGCAACTTGTTTTACTCCTATTCAGCTAGTGGGACATTGGTCAGAGCCGGAGGGTTGATGTTTAAAGTTTTCCCAAAAGATTAGGAAGAAGAAAGAACTTCTGCTGAAATCTTAGGTCTACCGCCTTGCGAGCGACATTCACTTCTAAGAGTCATGAGATTACGCCTGTTTAATTATACCAGTTTAATACGACTTGCTAGTATCTTAAGCTGTTAATCTTGATGTGTAATTGCAGCATACTGTGCCTTCTTGCTGCTAGGTTCTCGTTGTGAATTTTACCTTCTTGATTATTCTAGTAAATAAGCTAGGGTTTTCTCTCTATGTGCTTTGTACTAGCTAGTTATTTTGGGTTACTCGATTCATCTGATACATTTGTATTGCCAATTATTGAATGAGACCTGTGTATAGTGTTGCTATTCCTGTTTCCTGAAAACTTGGCTTTTTCAAGAATTATATACTTTGGATCAATGGAGCAGTTGGCCCTTTGTGACTGAAGGTCACTGATTAGGAGTTGTGGAAACAACCTCTTTGCAAAAAAAAGCAAGGGGAAGCCTGCTTACAAATATGACCCTCACAAAGTGGAAAGTTTCATGCACTAGGGGTACCCTTTTTAGATCCCATAATTATTTCTTAACCATTGCTTATAGAGTATTTGCTTGTTGGTGACTGGTGCTTTACTTTGTACTAGGTCATGTGCCAGCAGGTTTTTATCTTCTATTTATGGTGCAGGTAGATTGTTTGGATATGTTATGTTCATACTTGGATGTGACAATTAAGATATACCTGTGGATATAGATGACAGTCATTCTAATATTGGATTTTTAATCCATTTTGTATGGATGCACTTGCCAGGGACTTCCCTGATGTTCTTCTTCAGAGTCTAATGCTTGAGTCTGTGGATATAACTGTTACAAATAATCTTGCCTTACTCCCGAGTCTAATGCTTGAATGGGCTACCTGGTTCGTGTTACAATTGACACATCATCACTTGTGATGTCTATACCTCTTAACTCCCAGGATTCATCAAACCTATGCTCACTACTATATAGAGGGCAAATCCATAGACACTCACACATGTGGGAAGTATAAAATCAGTATCTTGTTAAATGTCGGCATATGTAAAGGTTCCATGCTAATTCCATAGCATTTTCAGAAAATATATCCAAAAAAGAAAGACAAGTTTTGCTTATAGATATGTAATAAGTGCAAAAGATAGAAGCTTAATGGGTATACAAGCCTATGTACCTAGTCGACTATATGTCTGTATTGGAAAACAAGGTCTTGAAGACTCAAAGTACAGATATCAAGTACAAATCTATATAACAACTTAGACAGCATACTGTGCTCTGGGATCTTCTCAATTTCCTTTTTGTCTTTGTTTATTTCTGGAGTTCCAATGCATCTACACTTGGTTGACAACATTAAGATGGTACCTGTGATTGCACAAGTTGAATATTCTGCTTCTGTTTACCCAAAACGTGCACTCTGCTTCTTCCAACAATGATTTTGGTGTGACTAAGTGGCCTGTTTGGCTCAAAATGGTTCATGTAGAAGGTTGAGTTGTTACAGCTAATCAGAAAACTATAGGATCGAGTCCTATGATGGTTGTCTAGTACTCTAGGTGTTCTGGCATAATCACTAGTCACCTCTGGCTTCATATATTTGGCTTTATTTGGCTGCTGAACCACTATTGTCTTCTTTGCTGCCATGGTTCACTGCAACATACAAACTAGCAGGCATCAAACCTTTCTCCTTAATGTACCACTATAACTGTCTGTACTCTTCCAGCCCATGCAGTTGCAGTTTCACAACCACACTTGCAATGCATCCCTAAATCCTTTGTGCTTTGTATAATGGAATGACACTTCTGAAGATTATTCTTAGTATCTCTAGATTATGTTGCTGAGTGTGACCCATGACCTTTTCAAATAATGTATTGGGACTTTCGGTTACTGACATTGTAAGTAGAGAAAAATTTGACTGCATTATGCCTGCTGACCTCAATTCAGATTCTGGAGAATTGTTTCATGCAGTGGCTGACAACTTGCAAGTGAGTTATTCTAGTCATTCATAAGTTTGATCTTTTCTGCTAATATACATTCAATTATTTGTGGTTTTGTATTCTTTAGGTCCATTTGAGTCATGCCTTTCTCTGAAGTCACTGTCCAACAAAGTAGGAGGCATGCTTGGCTGTCATAATCCGCCAAACAAGTATAAGAGGTTAGACGCAAAACTGGAAAGGAAAATGATGGAAGTCAAGAAAAGTACATCAGGAACTAACAGTTTCAAGTCAATCAATGGCATAATCTTGAGGTTCCCACAGATCAAAGAGGGATTGAAAGACATCAGAGGTGTATTTCAACAGTATGGTGAGTTTCAACAGAACTGCTCTGTTGCTTTATGGAGCTGTACTGCAAACTGATTTGTCCTCTCTCTTGCTCTCATCCTCCCTACCTCCTCTACATAGATGAAGATTCAAATGGAACAATTGACCATGAGGAACTCAAGAAATGCTTAAAGAAATTGCAACTTCATCTTACAGAGAAGGAGATTGATGATCTATTTTATTACTGTGACGTAGATGGCAGTGCAGGGATACAATTTAAGGAGTTTATTGTTCTTTTGTGTCTGATATATCTCCTAATGGATCATTTGCACTCTCCTCACACTGTATGGACAACCAAGCTATATATTTCTTTTAATATGAAATCATCCATTTTATAAATGATCTCATGATCCCTGGATTTCTTGCAGACATCAAGGCTAGGATCTCCACAGGTGGAAGCCACCTTTGATACGATCATTGAAGCTTTTTTGTTCTTTGATAAAAATGGTGATGGGAAGCTGAATAAGAAAGACATGATCGAAGGACTAAATGATGGTACTCCTTGGGAGAAATCACCTACACACATCACAAGGAACCGATTCGGTATGTCCTACTTCTTTTGCCATACTGTTACTAGTGGACTTGCAGCTGCATTTTCCTTGAGTTCTCTTAACTGATCCTAGTGATCGCTTTGCGTGAATGCAGAAGAAATGGACTGGGACAGGAATGGGAAGGTAAGCTTTAGGGAGTTCCTTTTTTCTTTGATAGATTGGGTAGGGATCGATACCGATGATGAGAATCCTGTGACAGCATGTTTGGCTTGAAAGCAGAGCTGTACTTAGAAAGGGCAAGAAAGAATTTAGTTGAGGTCAGATTTATACACGTATTTGTCTAAGTCAATTACTATTAGCTGTTGCTTTTCTGTAAAATTCTGAACGTGACTCTTTTAGATTACTGTTAAAAACAGATCAACTTTTATCAATCAAAATCTGAATTTACAAATTCTATTTTCTTTTATTTGTTGTTAATATTTGATCAAAATCAATTGACCTCTGTATGTAGTATTCTGTTGTGGTATACTTTGGAAAACTTGAATATAATCGAAGATTCACTATGTACTCAAAAGGATACATCTAGAGACATGTTTCTCTCTTGCTATAAACACCCATAAATTACACTACTGGATACCCAGAAAGAAGGGAAAAAACTAACAGAAGGAAACAGAAAGCAAACAACATGCTCTCAACGGCCACTGTTATGTTCTAGTGAGTTTCAGTGTATTCCTAGAGCTTGAATTCTCCTAATCAATGACAAAGATGACATATTCCTATGCCTCCATTCTTCCCTTCTTTCCTCCTTTTTCCCTCCTCCCAAGAAGCATTTGTCATGACCATCAAGTATGTGCACAATCTGTCTCATGCTTGGTCTTGATTCTGGGTTAGAGTGTGTGCATGCCATGCCTAGTTTTATCAATCTCATCAGTTCCTTAGGGTCACACTCACCATTCAACCTTGGATCTGCCAACTCCTCATGTGGCCTACTTCGTGCCTCAAATTTGCGGACTCTTTTTATTAATAGCACCTCTGGCCGCCGGAAGTCAACTGCCATCTGCCCAGTAACCACCTCTAGCACCACCACTCCAAAGCTATAGATATCAGCCATTGGGGTTGCTTCACCAGATTCCATATACTCTGGTGACATGTACCCAAAAATTCCACGAACAGATTTGTTCTTGTCAACAACTACGTGATGCCCATGCTCATTACGAGTCAAAAATTCAGCGAGGGCAAAGGAACTGAGCCTTGGATTCATATCTGGATCAAGAATAACAGCGGAAGAGGTGATACTTCTGTGAATGACTTGTTCTTCCCATTCTTCGTGGAGATACCGAATTGCAGAAGCAAGCGATTTGATTATGTTGTATCGGTGACGCCATGGTAGGACTGTATGCACATTCTTATGTTCATAGTGGAAAAGAAGGTGACTAAGAAGACGATTTGCTGAGTAGTCGTAGACAACAAGCATCTCGCCTTGCTCGGTGCACCATCCGCGAAGCTGTACCAGGTTCCGATGGCGGAGCCTCCCCAAGTTCTGGAGCTCATTGGAGAAGCGTGCCCGCAGTGCGGGGCATGTCTTCATCCCGAGCCTCTTCACCAGGACATGTTGCTGGTTCTCAAGAAAGCCATGGTAAGCAGTTCCGAAATCCAATTCTGCCACCCTTTGAGAATCAGAGAAATTGTTTGTGGCTGAAATGATTTCCTTGTAGGATATTTCTCTTGGAGTTTCAACCATGGGGAGAACACTGTGTCTGTGGATTCCGCCTTCGGTTGAACTGGCGTCACTCTTCCCGTTTTCAGCAGTTGCATATATGGTCTCTCCCGTGGCGGTGACAAAGTTTGATGAATTGGATGCCGCTGGTGTTGTGCTGGTACTGGACTTAGAGGTGGTTGTCATGCCAGAGCTGCTAGTATTAGATGGAGAGGACAGTGTGATGTACAGAGGATGGGCTTTAAACGATGGAAGATCCGGCAATTTGCCCCAGATGTTGCAAGAAATCGCATCCACTACCCATTTCATGTTCGGCCTCAACTGTGGATCATGGAGAGTGCATAGGAGGCCGACATGAATCAGACTTTCCATGTCGGAGAGCGCGAAAGACCCGTCTGGAAGCCGAGAATCCCCTGCCTGTAAAAGCTTTCCCTCGTCAGAGAGCCTCCGAATCCAATCAAGCAAGATGATCTGATCATCGGGGTAAGTCAGATCCACCGCCCTTCTTCCCGAAGCAACCTCCAACACCACCACCCCGAAGCTGAAAACATCGGACTTTGCAGTGGCGACCACTCTTTTCTGGAAGCTTTCGGGCGGCAAGTATCCAATTGTGCCTCCAATTCTGGTTGTTTCCGCCAACCGGAACTGGTGGTTTTTCGTTGTTGAAGAAGGCGTGCTGGCCTGATACTCAAGCTCGTGTTCAAGCCATCTCGCCAGGCCAAAGTCTCCCAGCCTAGCGTTATAGTGGGAGTCGAGCATTACGTTGCTCGTTTTCACATCTCGGTGTATGATCTGAGTCTCCAACTGTTCATGGAGATAGAACAGTGCAGCCGCAAGGCCAGGAATTATCCTTCGCCGGAGATCCCAACTTAGAACTGGCACCGGCCCCGTATTGTCCAGCCGCCTGAAAAGTATCCGGTCAAGGCTGCGGTTAGGCATGTAGTCGTAAACAAGAAGCAACTGGTCTTCGTGAACACACCACCCCCGGAGCCGGACAAGGTTCCGGTGGCGGAGATGCGCCACCGCCACCAGCTCCGCCGCAAAAGTCTTCTCGAACCGCTCGCCCCTCTCCGCCAGGCATTTCACGGCCACCACGGTGCCGTCGCTGGGCAAAACCGCTCTGTAAACCTTGCCAAACCCTCCGCTCCCAAGAATTTCGTTTTCGCTAAATCCCCTGGACCCTATATAGAGCTCGGCATAGCTGAAAATCCTGGGGTTGTCGCCGCCAACCTTGTCTGATAGCTCGGCGCCGGCAGTGTCGTAGAACGGGCCGGACTGTTGCTTCTTGGGCGCATTGTGGAAGCAAGAGCTGACCCATTTGAAGCCCAAGAACCGGTGAAGTGATCTCCGGAGGATGGGAGTGATTTGGATGCCACAGTTCCGATATGGGTGTTTCTTCTTGGGTGCGTGGTCTTGACGATCATGATGATGCCCCTCCGCCGGCTCCATTCCTTTGAAGTCCGCCGGCAAAATGAAGCAGAGGCGGTTCAGCTGCATGGTGGCCAAGACGGAGGAGGATTGCGAATTGAAGAGACGAGACGTATATGTGTGTGTGTGTATATATTTTTATATATATATATAAGTGTGAATAGTAATAATAATGGATCGTTGTTTTCGGTGTGGTTTGGATATTCAATTTCAAACGCGGTTAGGTTAGCTGGTTGAATTGATTTGATTTGAATGGCTCCTCCGTGAACCGGAGCCGACCCGGTTTGACGTCAGCCAGCCTATGCTCGCACATTCCATGATCCCATTTGGGTTTCACATTACGTAATATTAATAATATAAATATATATATAAAATATTTAATTTTTATTGCCGTACAAAAATTTGAAACAGGGACAAATTAATTACATGTTTTGTCTTGTATTGGGTCTTATCTCAATCAAAGAAATAAAAGTAAGTAAACAAGTACATCACACATGACGTGGCAATATGTATGTATATATAATATGACAAATAATAATAATAATAATAATAATAATAATAATAATAATAATAATTCAACTTAAACTTTAGAGGCTCTTCAATTGGATATATATATCTGTCTCATTCCCCAACAATAGACTATTTCTGTTCAATTTGGACTCAGTCTCCTATTCAGACCACGCAGCCATCTAAGCTACGCTAAACCCAGTGCCAGTGGGAACTAACTGGGTCAATGACACGTGTGCAGTTGCCACGTTTTCTTTAAATTAAAATATTGAAATTAAAAAAAAAATCCCCCCCAAAAAAAAGGCAAAAGCTTTAAATTAAAAATAAGCCCCCCCCACTGGGCATTATATATGTTAACCTGTTTTTTGTTCATGTCTTATTAAATATAAGAAAAGGTAGGGCATAGAAGAAGAATTGTGATTGTTGTGCCAATCAATCGGCGACGACTAATTATTAATTCAAACCAAACACGCCGTAATTAAAGAAATTAAATAATAATAATAATAATAATAATAATAATAATAATAATAATAATAATAATAATAATAATAATAATAATGATAGAGAAAAAGTAAAAGAATTCTATGAAGTGATTAATTTCAAACCAAATGCACCACAAGGGAAGACCCAGTTCGTAGTGGGGTCTGTGGGGGGTGGGGATCGTTTGGACAGGTATTATTCCAACTGCGACTCGCCATTTAAAAACAAAAAAAAAGTATTTTAATTACCACATCATAATAATAATAATAATATAAATACAATTGTCTACTAAATGCCACGTGGCAGTTGGTAGGTTGAGTTAGTTGGCTAATTAGCTTGCTAATTGCCGGCCCACTTTCACGCTGAGGCCCTTTCACGCTTCTTCTTCTTCTTCTGCCCTTTTCTTTGCCGGCATCCCTGTAATTGACAGAAAGTACCTGACGGCTCACATTAAATGCTGGCTGGAAACTGATATTTGAAATGAAATGGCTGTCATTTTTATTCTTTAAATATTTAAAAATTATTTTTAATTGGTGATAAATAATATTTTATTACTAATAAATTAATACTAGTTTAGTTTAATTTAGCTGGTTTAGTGATCAAATGAGTACCCACTATCCGTCATTAACACCTCTAATAATCAAACATCAGATGAACTAACACATGATACTTGCTGTTGCAGATGCAGTGGCACATCATTGAAAATGTTGGATGGATTATGAGAGAATAGTGAACATGTTTGGGATGAGGTGGTGATTTGATTGATTGCTCAACGTTTATGTTTTGTTTGTCAAAACGGTTGGCAAAAGGGCAGTTAGGCTCAGCTCAACTGATTGTTGGTACCAGTAATGTGACAATTATTATTATTAATTTGGTAGGGGGCTTTGATTAGTTCAACTTCAATCCTACATATAGGCTTAATTGGTACCATGCTTGAATTTTGTGATCCAAATTGGCCAACCATCACGCAGATGACGAGCAGAATCACTGCACTGGTGAGATGTGAGCAAGGGCGAGGGGACTGACAAGCAGATGACAGTGATGCTATACTTGACAGTTGACACCGCTTTTGGATTGGATCATGCAGTGCAGTGCAGTTATGTTGCTCACAATTCAATTCAAATCCTCTATTACTGTTACTGGCACTGTTTTCGTGGTCCCAACCAACCCCTTGAATTGCCCGGCAACAATAACCCCGATGAAATTTAAAATACCAAGCCACCCAAATTGTCCAAACCAAACTGACCCTAACTGCGTGACGGCTACACACGACCTCAGACACCCTTGTTGTAAGCAAAGAGGAGCCCAGCCCACGAACATTTTGTTCACTCAACATGAACAGGTGAAAAGTCAAACAAGAAAGCTGAGTCTGAGAGGAAAAAATAAAAATTTCAACTCACCCTCCCTCCACAGCCAACTCTTGGGCCTCATGTCATTCACACCGGAAGTTGTTGTTGCGAACTACAGAATGAAGAGCAAATGGAAAGGTAGTTTCTTTCTTCCAATCACAGAGAAGAAAGAAAGTGATTTTATCTTATTGACCCAACTCCCAACTCCCAACTCCGAGCTTAGCTTTGCTTTCTCCCTTCTGTATTTTCATGGATTGCCTGTACTTCTTGTTCTTTGCATATTAATTTGTGGCCAAATCATCTTCATTTTGAAATGGGCTTTTGGAGCTTCTTCTTCTTCTGCTCCCAAACTAGCAACGGAAAGCCCACTCGATATCAATGTCATATCTGCCTCCGCAACCCAGAGAGAACATAACCAACCTTCCTTTTCTAATGTTGGGCTGACCTAACTCTATGCCCAATCCCAATTATAGAAGCATTTATGAAAAAGATAATGTCTTGATCTGTTGTATTTAATTATCATTAAAAAAAGAAAAGAAAACCTAAAATTAGACCATAAGGAGAAATTCTATGACATGCAATGGGCAATAGCCAATAGCCGTTTTACTGTAAATAAATAATTAATAATTGCTCTTCTTGTTGTTAATGATTTTTTTTTTTTTTACCTCATCTGTTCAGAGATTCTGAAGGATTCTTATTCTTCCCGTTGAGTTCCCCAAACGCGCGCGTGTCGGCCCATTGCGGGGACAAGCTTGCACGTGGCAATCCACGAAGTCCAGAACACCCACGTGACCACGATCATGGGCTCAAGTTGCTCAACGACGTCGTATCGACACCGCTTCCATCCATCCACCACGTGCTGCTGGGACCTGTCCTGTGAGCATCCACATCATCATCATCATCATCATCAAACCCCTCGTTCGTAGCTTCTTGCTTTTCTTTTGTACTTATTTATGGTGGATGATGTGTATCTGTTGAGATATTCGCAGATCTTTCTGTTGAATGTTCTAGGGTTTTGGAATCAGAACCCAGATCACTCCAGCAATCGAGAAATACAATTGGATAAAAGGTAAGACCTTTCCACTGAATCTCTCTCCCTATCTCTTTATAATTTTTGGATTCTTATTTCTGATTATTTTTCCTTCTCTTGAATCCCTCTTCTTTCTTCCTCTATTGTTTTCCTTTTCTGTGCCGAGAAAGTTGAGGAGAAGGAACACGTCTTCGCAAATTTTCATTTGCTCTGTTTCTTGAATCTGGGTTGCTTCAGCAGTTATTTACTCTGCAAAACTGACTAGGCTTGATTCTTTTCTTTTTTGTTTTTTCCTACGCTTTCTCTAGCTTCTGCGGAACCAGGCAAGGGGAATTTGAATGAGATAGAAGGGATTTTCCAGAACAGATGGTTTGCCAGGGAATGCATTCATGGACATTTAGTGGCTTGGTTGGTGCTTTTCTTGATCTTGCCATTGCCTATCTCTTACTCTGTGCATCAACACTTGCTGCTTTTGCTTCTAAATTCTTGGGCTTGTTTGGGCTCCACTTACCATGTCCATGTGATGGCCTCTTTGCCAATCCCGGCGGCAATTACTGCTTGCATAGACTATTAGTTGATCACCCAATGGAAAGAGTCTCCTCTGTTCAATTGTCTGTCAGGAGCAAGTTTCCCTTTGGCTCCATTTGGCCTAAAGATCAAAATTATCACTTAAATTTGAAGCTAATTGGGGATAAAGAAAATGATGTCAATGGGTTTGTTGAACTGGAAGGTGATGCGTCATGCAGTTCAATATCAGCCTCTAGGAAGACGGAAAATGTGTCTCGGGGGGATCTAGTTACGAGGAATGAATCAGGGAAGGGTCTTGTTATACATTCATTGCTCCATGCCAAGGAGGGAAGGTTTGATCTTAAGGGCAAGGGGATCATGAATCAGAGGCCAAGGAGTGGGTTTAGACGTCGTCGAAAATGTGTTATAGATAGTGGGAAAGCTTCTTCTGCTTCGTCCTATGATCCTTCATGTATTGATGCTTGTTCACATTCTAACATCAATCGAAAAGGATGTGAGGAGATTGAACGCAACTCAGTTCCTGTTGATTCTGGAGTTGATGCTAACCATTTAAAATGTGAGTGTTGATTGATCTTGATCTGTGCTTCATCCACAAAAGTTTTAGATCTTTGTCATTATTGGCATATATTTCATCGAGTTTAAATGAGGGTAATACTTAATAGGCATTATTTCCTATTTCTTGAGCTTGGAATTTTCTACGTCAACATAAAAACAACTACAATATATCTAGTCTTTATCTGATTATATGGGTTCGTCTGCATGAATATTGGCTCACCAGGTAACGTCCACATAAGTTCCATTAATTGATTAATAGACTAATCAATTCTAGAAGCTTGTTTTTGCATCTGTGCACCACACAAGGGTGGTTTCTTGTATAGACTGAACATGAGAGCATGCTATAAAAGTACAAGTTCTATGCACATCCAATGCATAAATCAGGCTGAATGTTCTGTTTATATAACATATTTTATACTATTTTTGGTTAAAAAATGAGGCTGCTACCTGTACATATATATTGCATGGCAAAGGTCAAAAGTATAAATATTAGGTGTCTCTTGCACTCAAGCACTCTTAAGCTTTTATATTGACTGTTTAAACCCCACTTATTTTTCCTTCTCCCCCCATCAGGGCATGAGGATCGGACACGTCCCAATGTGATCTTAGGTAGGAGTTGGCGTGGTCTTTGTTATTTTTCATACTTTGCTCGGGATTCTATAGACAATTAAAAAGAAAGCATTTAATCATGTCTTTGGTGAAGATAATTAAAATGCAAGCATTACTTCTTTCTTTGTGAATTAGATGCATGCCCACACTAACATTGCTTTTGTTTTATGTGATTTTAGATGACGAGGACTGGCTTATGAAGAGTACTAGGAAAAGAGCTTCACAGGCTTTTGAGCTGGATGAGCCTTTTGATGAAAATAATCCAACTGAGAGGATTTTGTCATCTTTTGAAGAGGCACATAATGCAAAAAAGGATGGGGACTTTGATGATAATGAAAAAAATGCAATTAGAATCTTGGAAGAAGCACTAGAAGATGAGCGTGCTGCTCGTGCTGCACTTTACCTTGAGCTTGAGAAGGAGAGAAGTGCTGCTGCTACTGCTGCAGATGAGGCTATGGCTATGATATTGCGTCTACAGGAGGAGAAGGCATCCATAGAAATGGAAGCTAGGCAATACCAGAGGATGATAGAAGAAAAATCTGCCTACGATGCTGAAGAAATGGATATTCTCAAAGAAATCCTTGTGAGAAGAGAGAGGGAGAAACATGTCCTGGAAAAGGAAGTTGAAGCTTATAGGCAATTGATTTTTGATGAAAATCAGCAGTTACCAGATGATGTTCAGTGTGTAGTGAACACACAGAGAGGAGAACTTACTTCCTTGCCTGATCTGGGTGAGGATCTGGTTCTGATGCTCCAACAGCTTAGTAACTCCATTGACAAGAAGGAAGTTCTAAAAGATAAAAATCCAGTAACTGAGGTCTCATCTGTTGAGAAGCAAAGCTCCACTCTTTTTGTTGAAGAGAACTTGCAGTATTCAGGATGGAATGAAGAAGCTGAATTGTCAAAGCTAGACAACCTAGACAAACAGTTCTCACACATTTCAGGTAGTTCTCAAGAACACTATATTTCTGAGGAAACTATGACCTCATCAGGCAAACAACAAGAGCAAAATAATAATCTCCAAGAAAGAGAAGGAATGGCAATGAAGACTATTGAAACTCGTGACATAACTGATATACACATTCCATGTGATGGTGAAAATTTAGAGCATGAAGGAGATTCATGTCAGGAGAGGAAAGATCCTAGTATCATGATGCTTGACATGGAGCCTCATGTTCATGATGTTCATGTCATTGATGGTGAATCCTACAAAGGAAACCAAAATAAATGCATTTTGGTCAATGAAATTTCAAATATCCACAGGTCAAATGAACTGTTAAAAGATTCTGAGATTCAAAAGAAAGATGTTGTGATTGATTGTCCAAGCACTAGTGCAATGGATACTGCATCAGACATTAACAGAAGCAGTTCAGACATTACTGCTGGTCTGCCACCTTTGGGGGGCTCATTAGGGGACAAATCTATACTTCCTGATCACCGGAGACATTCCTTGTCAGCAGTGGATGTTGAAAGGTTGAAAATTGATTCAGAAGTTGGGTGGCTCAGAGAAAGGTTAAGGGTTGTGCAAGAAGGAAGAGAGAAGCTCAACTTCTCTGTAGATCGTTGTGAAAGGGAACATTACCAATTGCAACTTCTGGAAGATATTGCATGTCAACTTAGAGATATTTGGCGGTTAACAGAACCAGGAAAGGCTGTACGACAGGCTTCCTTGCCCTTGCCGCCCAAGGTCTGATTTTTACATTTCTCTTTCTTCATTCTCCACATTTGTATCAAATAGGGTGCCGTATATGTTGATTTCTCATTTCACACACTTCTTGAAACATATCTTTTCTGTCTCTCATCAATTTTTTTGGATGATGGTTCCTTAAGGCTGTTCACCTGGTGAACATGTTGAAACCCTAGGAACTCTTGATATGAACATGGGAGCTGTATAAGAACCATAAGATATGTGCCATATGTATGCTTACATGACACTTTTTAAAAGAGGCAAAAGACATCAAACAATAAGCAAAGAAGCTATTTTATAGGTTAGAATTGTGAGGTTGGGGGAGAAGAGAGAAGTAAACAGTCTTATTCATGCATGCACAAAAGCTGCTTGGTCTGAAACCATCAAGTTGCAATGGAGCAGGCATCACCATTAATTGCTCCTGGGCTACCGCTAAAGACTAGAAAGTATCCACTGTGTATATACTATGGTATTTAAATAAAAAGATTTGTATATGGTATTAATAGACTTGGAAAAAGCCTATGACAAAGTCTTTAGAGAAGCCTTGTGGAAGACGTTAGAGAAGAAAGGAGTTTGGATTGCTCAAGTACATGTTATATTTTCAAGCAGAAACATGTGTTAGGACTTGCAGAGGAGATGTTGAGTCTTTTTCAATTACAATTAGACTGCATCAAGGATCTATATTGAATCATTTCCTCATTGCTTTTGTGATGGATGAAAACTCACTAAAAACATCCAATAAGAAATGCTTTAGTATATGCTATTTGCTGATGATACTGTCTTACTGGAGGAGACAAAAACAGGTGTTAAAAGAACTAGAGCATAAATTGGAAACCAAGCTTCTAAAGCTCACTCATGCTTTAGGAAATTGTTGATTAAATTAAGAAAAAGTCGATACTTATCTCGATCCACTCAAGGATATTTTTTAATTAATTTGCTTATTGAATCTTGCTTGACATGACATCAGAGAGTGGAATTAAAGTAAGTGGTAATAGGTTGTCTTCGTCATTGCATAAGAAGTAACTCTTTATATCTTTCCTAACATGCTCCGCCGGTTAATTAGTTCCTAATATTACTTGCTGAAAGAAATAATAATAAATAAAGTTCCTACTGGTTCTTTTGGCATTCTTTTACTTTGATGAATATGATTCTCTGACTACCAAGAACGGTTCACAGGATATAACAAAGAAAAGGCGCCGTCGAGGTGTATCTGTAGGAGTTCACAAGAGCTTTTAAGGTATGAGTTATTTACTTTGTGAAATACAAGACTGTTGATTATTGGGAACATTGAGTGGAAGAGTAAAAAGAAACAAAGAAACCAAAAGAATACTTTTATTTGAAATCTCCTTTGATGTCCTTGGGCATGACTTATTCTCCATCCCTTTTTTCAGTATGGTTTTCACATTTTCACCACCATTTTAAAGTGAGGACTGGATTTCTTAAAAATAACAAAAACATCTCAATTTGTTCCTCTCAAGTTCTTTAAGAAACAAATACTCAATGAAGAAAGAATTTTTCCTAAAAATGATGTTATTTATACTAACAACAGTCACAAGCCTGAATCTACTACATGAACTCTAGACCTTGGGCCATCTCAATGGGTTGGCTATATTATATATAAAAAAATTGATAAAATAATACTCAACATAAACTATTTAGCAAAATATTACTCTGTACGCCACAAATGCCATTCAATTTCTGATGTGGCAGGACAAAAAGCCATCAATGCCTACCTATCATTCTCAGGTCTCAACCTTCTGAGTTCTAATACTTCCTTTCCTAAATGATCATGGTCATCTGATTCTTTCTCCTATTTTACTTTTTGTTTCTTCTTTTTTTTTAAACCTTTTTTCATGTCATGCTGCAAAATCGTCCATGTCTTTGCTATATTCCTACTGATTATACGCTTCAGTAGCTATTATGAAACCCTAGA
The DNA here is from genome assembly GCA_036245055.1 of Diospyros kaki. Taxonomy (NCBI): domain Eukaryota; kingdom Viridiplantae; phylum Streptophyta; class Magnoliopsida; order Ericales; family Ebenaceae; genus Diospyros; species Diospyros kaki. The sequence goes on along the minus strand of BSEG01000016.1, from coordinate 563,004 downwards.
GGGAATCTGTTTAGAGTTTGTTGTTGCAATTGTTAAAGGTCTGGATCATTGTGGCAGTCTTCAGTTTTCTCCAGATCTGGACGCCATTGCAGATGATAACAAGTAACAACTCTGCTCATATTCTCTTTCTTTTGCCTCTTGTTTCTTTAGATTTGTTTTTCTGCTTTAGTGGGGTTTGGCTATAGATTGATGAAGGATTGTTGAATTTCTTGAGCTCAAGCAGCTGCATTTTGTCCCAGATGCAAGTAGTTAGTCTGTTATTGGTTATGGTGGTTGGACCCCCTTTTTAGGTTATCTTTATGCTGTGATGGTAGGATTCTGTTTGAGCAATCAGCAGCGGGTCTAAGATCAGCTGGACGTCCCTTATAGAGCTTATTTTTGTCTCTGCCTCATCAGTCATGATGTAGAGTACGGTGTAGTATTTGCCTAATAGTTTCTATTGAGTGGTATTTTTTAACGTTATTTTTAGAAACAAGAAAACCCAAGAAGAAAAAAGGAGTGAAGTTTCTTCTGGTTTATTCTGCCTCATCATTTGGGAAATTCAAAAGTCCTCTAATTACTGAATATCATCAGCTGCTTGAGAATTGATAATGTAGATAGGAAGGTAAGAGTTTGATGATTACCTTTTGTTGCTAATCTGATCGTATTGGCTTTCTTTGTTTGCTGCCATTGCTCAATCAATCTGGTGTTGCATTCTTCAGATGAGAAAAAGGGATCCTCTCTAGCAGATCTGCACTTGGCTGGATCTTCTCGTGTAGGATTGCAGCAACATGAAGCAGACATGAAGAATTATGTAACTATCTTTATCTTGATAGTTTTGCAACCTTTTCGTCAAGAAGTATCGATCCCTTACATGTTTCTACCACTTAGACAAACAGGACTCTGTCAATAACAGATCCCTCTTTACCTACTCTTTCTCCCTTATTTTTTTGTGGGTTCAGTTCGTTGTATAAAGTTAGCAAAGGTGGAGGAGTGCTGGCTGGCTGCCACCAACTTGTAGTTGTATCTATATAGTCCAGTTTAATATTTCAAAATCATACACTATTATTAGTCTCTTATTGGCTCATTATTCCCACATTTTCTTAGTTTCTTATGGCACCGAAATCTGTCCTGCAAAGTTGATAACAAAGAAGCAGCCAAACAACTGCATGCACTTGTATCTCAGACACGGCCTCTGAAATATGCATGGTACAGTACAACAGATGCTTCACAACATTGATATAATAATTAAAGCAAAGTTGACAAAAATATTTAATTCATCTAAAGCAACTTTCATGCGAGCTCTTAAGAGGGTTTTCTTGCATGATGACGAGGCCTATAAAAATAGAAGAAACAAACAGAAAGGGTGGAAGAGTCTGTGGTCATGGTAAAAAGGATATATGGACAAAATAATATTAACCAAAAAGGAAAAAGAGGAGGGGGGGGGGGGGGATTTGGGAGGAGAGGTTGGGACTTGTTCCGAAGTTGTCTTTGTATTAAATACATACAATTGCTTCTGTTACGGCACCGATATCTCATCCATTTTTTATTGTTGATTGATCCCTTGAAAGTGTGAGAGAGAAAAGTGAAGATTAAAAAAAAAAGCAAATAAATGATTTACTTATTAAAGACAGAAAGAAAATCAATTAATTAATCCTAAATATAGGGACTAGTGGGTAGGATATGTGGCGTTTCAAGCGGGGAGTCAAAACGACACGTTTTGCTAATTCCTTGATTCCCCACTAACCCACCGCCCAGCATCATATAAATTGCCAGATATGTAATGCTATCTATGCATTAAAGTATATTAATTAATTAGTTAATTAATATAGACTTGGGCCTTTCTCAGAAGAATAAACAAACAAACAAACAGACGGAAAGTGAATAGTGTTCATAGGCTTATAATATGGGCACTCAATAGAATCTGTCAGGTGACTGAACAATCCTTTGTGTCCATGAATGGGGAGAAAGTTGGAGGAGGGCAAATTTGTCTTTTCAGGGGATATTTATTTTTGGTACCACTGCAACATCTGGACCTCGGGGGCAGAATTGTCTCTTCACTCGGGTGATTATTTTTGGGGTTACCTTTCATTCTTCTTCATCACCCAATTCCATCATCCTCATCCTCATCACCATCGTCACTATTAAAAAGGAAAATCTCCAAACATAATACTCCCCATTTTTAAGGGTTAGACTAAAAGCTTCGTCCTTAATGTCCTCTCATTGCGCTCTGTGTATACAAATCATTCTCTCTCCAAATGTTGGTAAGTCTTTCTTTTGTTTAGCCCTATATTTTATTCATTTCTTCATCTGGGTTTCTATTGTTTTTATTCTTAATTTTATAGCATTGCAGATGAAATATTAAGTAAAATACACACAACGAGATACAGTTAAAAAAAATAACAACAAACGGGAACAGTAGAGCACCGCATTGTTTTCCTTTGCTATTTTCCTCAACCCATTAGTTTATCCATCTTCTTGCATGGAGGAGGGAGGAGGGTTATTTCCGATTTGAAATTTCAACGTGGGATATGTTTTGGCAAAGGTATGTTTTGGCCTCTTTCGAGATAGATGTCTTTCTTTTTCTTGATGGATGGGCACTTTTCCCTTCTGACCACCCCCCACCATGGTATGGTATCTTCGATATCTTTTTGCCCAGAAACTGTGTCAGAGATAAGGGGTTAAAAAGAAAATTAAAAAAAAGGAAAAGTTTTGGACTTTACGGATTACGCACAGTACCAATTGTATGTCATCATATCTTCGGAATGTCAGGCAGGCCCTATGTTTGTTCTGTTCTGTTCAGGCATAGAGGAGACTGCAGAAGAGGCTTTTGCTTCTGGGTTCTTTATTACCAGAGTCTTATCTCTTTTCGAGATTTTAGCCCCTCTCGCCCTCTGATTGTAGGAGAGGCCTGCCTGATAGCTCTGATGTGTTGTTCCTCTTTCATCCTTGGTACCCTGAGGGAATTCATGGCTATGCCAGCTACGCAGTACTATATCCTTTTCTCGGGCTTTGAATCTCTCTCTTTGATACTGGGAGTTACTTCACCCAAGGGGGTTGTTGTTTCTCAGTTCTACATTCATAGTTTGAATGTATTTTCTTTGTTTCTGTCCAATATTTGGCTGGAATCCTCAAATCTGTTCTGGACTGGAACTGCGGGTTCCTTTTCTTGATGGGTTTTGTCTGTTTCCTTGTTGCATGCAGTTGATCGAATCTTCTTCTCCCTGATGATTTTTCAAGTGGTGTGTTTCTTTGTATTTTTCTTTGGTTGTCTTGCACTTTCCCAGCATTTGTTGCCTGCTTTATTATCTTGAATGCAGTGAGGTGAAGAAAGTAAATTACATTATATGCTGTGTGGTTGGGCAGGGGAGGACAGAAGAAGGTGGCAGTGGTAGAGGGACATTGGCAATGGCATCATCTTCTGCTGCAAGCAACAACTCAACGCCTAAGAGAGAAGCAGTCCAAAAATATCTTCCATATCCTCCTCCTTTGGCCAGATACGAGGATGTTGTGGTCAGTCCCAAGCTCTTCATGGACACTTTAGAGAAGCTCCATGCTACTATGGGAACAAAATTCATGTAACTCTCATGCTCTTTCTGCAGATATTCTAATCTTTAAGGCTCACTGTGTTACATTTTCAGCTTTTGATGTAGATGTAGAAGTATGCGTTGTTTGATTAAAATTGAAATCTCTTCTTTTCTATTGAAGTCTATCATTAATATATACCCCGTGGAAAACCAGGATGCAGATTCATATAGACCCGGCTGTGTGATGTGGAACTCCTATTCTTTGGTGTAACTGGACAAGAAACCTGTATGTTGTCAATGTGATGAAAAACAGTTTTCCTGCTGAAATTCATCATCCACCCCAGCAATGTGTAGTTTATGTGATGTAGATATATTTCTTGGGTTCTTACTGAATACATGCTTGGTTCTTTTGATCTAAATTTAAATCTCCAGGATATTGGTTCCTATTTTTTTTCTTCCACACCCCCCCCCCCCCCAACACACACACACACACACACATCCTTAGTTTCTATTTGTTCAGCAGCAGCATAGTATCTTTCTGGTTTTAACCCGATATTTAGTCTGTACAGCAGTCCCATGCATCTTTTGGGTGGTTGACTTTTTGAGGTTTTGTGAAATTTAGATGGCAGATAGATGGAAGTTCTGGGGGTTACACTATTGATATTAGCTATTCATAAAATTTCTACCTGATATGCTTTTGGAACTTGTACATGGTGACAGAGTTTAAACTTGATTTCTACAGACAACTTCTATTAATTTTGGGATTCAAGAATGTCCTGCATATCGTTTAACCATTCCTTATTCTTCTTCCTAACTACTCTGCCTGGTATAACCATGGTTGATTTGTTCCTAAATCCCTGATTGCATATTACAGTTCTAAAATTAGAATTTTTAATAGATGTTACCTATATACAATTCTAAATAAGAATCCTTGGATGACAGTGCAATACTCACCCATCTATTTGGCTGCTAATCAGTAACATCTTTTCCATCAGAGCTGGATTAACTTGTAGGCTTTCTAGCATATAATTTTGTTCATCAACTATTTTTACATCTTCCCTTGCTGCTGTATTGCCACTCTTTTTGTCAACCATTTCTGTTGATTACTTTTTGGATATATGCTTATTGTAGGATCCCGATTATAGGAGGGAAGGACCTAGACTTGCATCGGCTTTTTGTGGAAGTCACTTCTCGGGGTGGTATTCAGAAGGTATTTTTATTGATATCTACAGATTGATCTAATTGGAACCCTGAATTTAGCTAAAAGGGCGGTTGTCAATATGTGAGGCTCCCCACTTTGCAGGGGTCAAGAGAGGCTCGTATTTGTGCTCACCTTTCTCCATGCTTTTTTGCAAAGAGTATTTCCACAACTTGAACATGTGACTTTTCAGTCACAATACAGCAACCTTACCATTGCAACCGAGGCTTGCCCTCAGAACCCTGAAATTTACTTTGGAACCAATACAAGTTGTAGCTGTTTTAAAATTTATTAATTGCTGAGTGGGCAAGAGGTCCTCCTTTTTTTTGTGACTGTCAAACTGTTCTTTGTTTTGAAGATGTGTACAATATAGTTCCAAGCAAATGTTTAGCACTTCTCTTTGCTTGCTATTTTATTTTATTTCATCTTGAGAGTTTGATTGAACCAAGAGTGGCTGTATCCATGCTGCACGAAAGGGTAAATGTTTGTTTGTATCTTCTCTTGACAATTAAGAAAATCATCTTCATAATTGGAGTTGTAGTTCTCATCATCTTCCTCTTCAGTGCTATCTAATTGACTTTTTCAACCAAACTTAGCTATGAACTAGAAGTTGAAGCTGGTGTTCCAGTTGTTTCATTGCCTCCTCTGCTTCTCACATTGAATCTAGTCACCTAGACTCTTCAACTCTAGCTATATTTGCAACTAATATTGGATCATTCCCAAGATATTTATATAATTGATGGGTGTGTTCTAGTGCTTTAGGGTACACAGTGACAACTCTTTATTTAATATAAAACAGTAAAAATTAAAAAAATAAATAAGGCTGGTTAATCATGCCTTGAGCTTACCAAAAAATCGTGTGCTTTTAGCGCTTGAGCTGGCTTTCTCATTTGTGATTAAGTTTGACTAGAAAAAGCACTAGAACTATGCCTTGTGCTTTATTGGAACTTAAGCAACCTTTAACAACACTGAATAAGACAAACAATATTAAGAACTACAGAAAAAAGAAGTTAAATCTTAATCTCTATGTAGATTTTAGCTGCCAATAGGGCTAGGAATGAGCCAAGTTGACTTGTGAGACATTTGTGATTCAATTTGTTAATTAGCTCAATGAGCTAAGTTCATGAACCAAATGAGTTGAACAAGAGCTGAAAAATATGACTCATTTAATAAATGAGTTGAGCTCGATTCATGATATGTTCGACTTGTTTGGTTCATAAGCTAGCTTGATTGAATTATATATAATAATATATGTATACATATTACATGTTATAATATATAATAACAGTACTATTACATTCTACTATATCTTAACAGTAAAATACATGAAAAGAATTCCCAATCTTAAATTTTAAGTATTTCCCTAATGAATAACCTATAGTAAATTTAATGTGGATATAACATGATTGATTATATTAAATTTATTAATTCAAAAAATTACTTTGATCCATGCATTTTCTTATCCAAGTGATTAATTTTTGGTGTGTTGAAGGAAGATTTCTTTAATTTTTCTTTTTGGTTGTATTTAGGTTGAATTGAGTTAAATGAGTCAAGCTAATGAACTAAGCCACGAGCCAAACTAAATTTGGTTTATCCTAAACTGGAGCTGAGATGCAAGCTGAATCAATTTTAATCAAATTGAGTTGAGCCAAGGCTCAGCCCCGCTGCCAATTTCATGACTGCATAAAAGCTAGGCACATATCTCCATTTTAATCATCCCTTCATAATTTTATAAACATTCTTAATAATGTCTTCATCTTTTTGAATATTGATTTGAGATATTTAATTGATCTTTCTTCTAGAAATGATTTGATCTTCAAGTTCCACTCTAATATCATTCACACTTCTATTTTTAACTAAACTTATATTTTATATATTTGGATTTTGGTATACTCAAGCTAATAAGCTTTTGGAATCTAAGTGGTTTCTTCATACCTTGGGCTGAGATTTAATGCCTTTTTTTTTTTAATCTCATCCACCAAAATAATATCATATGCAAATAACATACATGAAGACGCCTTTTTTGTGCGCATGCTTAGTGAATTCGTCCATCACAGAGCAAAGGGAAAAAGGATTCATGCAGATCCTTTATGTAATTCAATTATAATAGAAAAGCATAGTTACCAGGTTCACCCCTCCCCCCAGAACCAAGTTTCAGTTTGTGCACACTGGAACACAGTGTTTGGCGTCCTAGACTGGCTGGGATTGCAAATGTCTTGCACCCAACAAGGTCTTGGCCTGCAAGGAGTTTCCCATTTCTGCCTTTGCTCAGTCGACCTCAATGGGAGTGCCACAGGTTTCCATTTTCTCCACTGCCTCTCCCTCCCTCCCTCTCTCTCTCTCTCTCTCTCTCTCTCTCTCTCTCTCTCAAGGCCTAATTGTCTTAAGTCGGTCTCCTCATGAATAACTTCTCGGTATATGTATGGGGGGGGGGGGGGGGATTTCAAAGGTGGGTAGGCCCAACTGAAAAAAAAAAATATTTTTTTTCCTGTGATTTAGATGGGAATATATTTTCTTTTGTGGTTTAAAACATATAAATTCAACATAATTTAAATTGAAAATATAAAATGAATAATCATTTTTAAGTTTGTTAACTTTTGTATGGGGTAAGGCCTGTATGTTGCTTTGTGTCTAGTCTTGTGGTATATTTGTAATGTGACCAGCTATTCATTTTGTTACAAAATAAATTTCTTCTAGATTTTATTACTTAACAATTTTTTATCATGCATGGTTTTTCTGAATATTTAAGTGCTTATTAATGTTAAAACAGTGTCAGATTTGTTTAGTATCTCACAAGTTTTGGGGGTAAATTTCATATACATCCTCTTGCAGTTTGATTCAATTTCAAGGACACCCCTTGTGGCTTTAATTTGACATTTTTATGTCCCTTTATTTGACATTTTTAGTGACTTTATTCCTAAGTACGTCAGCTTAACATCCATATCAATGTCATATGGAGTCCAAAACGACATAACTCTGAACTAGTCTGCAAACTCTGTTAGCTTTCACTTAACAAAAGGTGTTTGTTGAATAAATAAATGAAACATTGGGACTTGTAGGGGTGTCTTTGAAAGTGATTCAAACCACAGAATCTAGACCCAATTTTTCTCTTTCTCTGTTAAGTACTGGCACCCCTGGCTGTGTGGAGAGCAAGTATTAATTTGTTTAACAATATATCTATTACCTGCTCCTTATTCCTATGTGTATAATATATAAAAAGTTGCCTTATTTTATATTTTTATGCAATATCCTTGAAATCATGCTTCCCACTGAAAACAATCCCTTGCCTACCTCTCCTTGTACCTTTTTTCTCCCTCTTATATATATCATGTAAAATGTATTATGAAACGTGATTTGCTTACTGGTGCTTTTCGTGGTAAAAAATTGAGTTCCACAGATTCTTAGAGAGAGACGATGGAAAGAGGTAACTGCCGTTTTCAATTTTCCATCCACGGCTACAAATGCGTCTTTTGTGCTGCGCAAATACTATGTGCTATTGCTTTACCATTATGAGCAAATTTACTTTTTTAAGGCCAAGGGTTGGAGCCCACTTGCTGGTATGTGCAAAGAAGTCTTAAATTCCTCACAATTGTAATTGCTTTTTGTGGTATTCCCAATTATAGAATGAAACTCTTTTGCAGATCCTCTTCAGTGTCTGTCTTCTCCTCCTGTTCCACCTCAGGGTTTGATTGAGCCATCGCCAGAAATTCAGGCAGCTACAATGCTGCCGCAGGTAGCAAATGCTGCAGAGTTCTTAAATAGAGGTTCTCTTTTTCTTGTTCTGCCCCCACTTGTTGCTTCAGTATCTGCTGCATTTGCTCTGGATATTTTTTGCTTCACGCTCACATTTATTACTGGAGGGCAGTACTTTCTCCATTGCATTAAGAGTTTCATCTAGGGAATAGTTCAGATGTCTCCTGTGAGTTTGCTTCAGTTTTAGGTATGTATTGTCCTTTTAAATGCTGAGAGTTCTGAGGTTATAGGTATATATGATCCTTTATAGTCCTTTTATAGTTTTTTATTTTTTTACTGAGCAAAAAATAAATAAATAAATAAATAAATTGCTGAGAGTTCTGCAAGAAGGAAACAAAACTACTATTAATATTTCCATGTTAGTCCAATGTTAAAATGCTAATTAAGGTTGCATGCCTCTTGTGATTGCTATTAATGAGATTGAGGTTTGAGGATAATTATCAAGCATATACTTTGTGATGCTACTTGTTCTCAGGTTTTAATTTAGATTTTCCTTCATTTCAAATAATTTACAGTCCAATCACCTAATATTTCATCTGGTTTTGATTGTTGGCTTTTGTTCGCTGTTTCTGATGAATATATATCTGTACCTCTTTACTGGCTGCAGCAACTTCAGTGCCATCAACAGGTTCTCCAGTGATTGGAGTCATTGATGGGAAATTTGAGAGTGGGTATCTTGTTACTGTCACAATTGGCTCAGAGAAACTAAAAGGAGTCCTATATCAATCTCCACAGAACCCAACACATCAAGTCGTACAACATAATGTGCCACAACATCAAATTGTATCTTTCAGCAATGTTAATAACAATCCGACAGCAACAGGCATACTCCGTCGCAGACGCAGGAAGAAATCTGAGATGAAAAAGAGGGACCCTGCTCATCCCAAACCTAACAGAAGTGGATATAATTTTTTCTTTGCAGAGCAGCATGCTAGACTGAAACCACTTTATCCAGGAAAGGACAGAGAAATCAGTAGGATGATTGGTGAATTATGGACAAAAATGAAAGAATCTGAAAAAGCAGTAAGACCATGATTGCCGTAATTCTTGTATCTCTGAATGCTGCTTGATGTATGATATTATGTCTTTGATGTCACAAATGTTCATGTGTTTTCTTATTTATGCTGTTTGTTTCAGGTATACCAGGATAAAGCCGTGATGGACAAAGAAAGATATAGAGCAGAGATGGAAGATTACAGGGAGAGGTTGAGGACGGGCCAGATCATAAGCAATGCAGTGCCAATACAGCAGCGGCCTCTTGAGCCAGATGTCAACCTGGTGGATATTATTTGTAAGAAAATTGAACCTGCACATCAGGAATCACCTAAAACTCTGGAAAATCAGATTGGTTCTGGTAAGAGCAGTAACAGTGACTCAGAAGATAAGGACTCGTATATGGAAACGTATCCAGGAGAGGAAGTTGGTGCTGAAAATATGGTTGTGGAATATTCAGCAGCAGCTGATGAGGAGTGCCTGGAGTTGCAGAAGAGGATTGACAAGGTTGGACAAGAGAGCTTGCTAAGCTCGGGTGACACAGGTATGATGGTGGAGAGCAAGCAAGAGTTGGCACCTGAGGGAGATAAAGGATCAATGGCTTGTGATATGACAGAATCATTACCCACTGAACGGAGAGAAGCAGTATTTAATGAAGCGAAAGCATCGATGCATGGTGAAAGTTGCTAAGTTCTTCTCTATGTTGGATGGATGGCTAGCCCCTGTAGATCATGTCTTTGACCGAGGATACTTACATGTTAGATACATTAATTAATTCTTCTGTGGTTTTGGTTGGTTGTCTTGTACAATCAGGGTGCTTTTAGATATATGGTGGTGTTTTTAGGTTTGGAGTAGGGGCTGAGTCTTAGCCAACATTTGAACAATTTTGTAGTGGAGAAATGTAGATGATTTGGCTAAATGAGCATTCTATGCCATATTCCTAACCCCGTGCTTTTGAACCATATTATCAATGAATCAGTCACCTGTTTTGTCGAATTTTATTTGTCACATTTACCTTTTGGTGGGACCGTGGGAATATAGATAGTTTAACAGGAATTAGATCTATTGTGTTAAAGCACTCCGCAGATTTGGAATCATTCTTATAGCTTGATTGCTGCGCCATCCAGCTCTTGGATCTCTATTTTGATAATTTTATTCTTTCTTCTCTGTTCTTGTTTGTTGTCTTCTAATTTTCGCATTGGAGACATATTTCTGGAGAGCATGGTTGGTCTGCCAAAGCATATAGCTTTCGAATTGAATGTCGTAAGATTAGGTGGTGGCAAGGCAAGGACAAGCTGGAACAGATACTAGTGAATAGTCCACGTTGCAATTTGATTGAAGTTCAACAGAAAACCTTGATTAACTGCGTGGTGGTGACTCTGTTGACGAGGGAAAGTTAGCAGGCAGGCAACTAGACTTACTGTATTAGTGCATGGACCAGTTCGTCCTTGTCATTTGCAGGCAGAACCGAGCTTATTAGGGCTATTCTTCAAGGCATTGAATGCTTCTAGTTATCTATTTTGCCTGCTCCTGTGATGGTTATTGATAAGGTTACTCGTTTTTGTAGGAATTTTCTTTGGAATGGCAAGCAGCTGCTGGTTGCTTGGAAGGAGGTCTGTCTGCCCAAAGTTGAAGGCGGCTTTGGGCTTAAAGACATCAAATGGTGGAACTTTGGTCTCCTATCCAAGTCTCTTTGGAACATTCATGCGAAGAAGGGTACGCTGTGGATCTGCACCAGTCTTATTTACAGCAGATTTTTATTTGGGATTGGTCCCCTAAAAAGGATGCTTCCCCTTTGCTTAAAAGAATTGCGACATTAGGGACGCTTTATGCCAGAAAGAGGGTAATTCTGAAGCTGCCATTCGGAAAATATCCAACTGGGTGAAGGGCCATTCCATTGATGCTTCTTTGGCCTATGATTATTTTCGCAAGAGAGGGCCTAAAAGGGCATGGGTTAAGGACGTGTGGTCCTCATGTATCACGCTTAATCATTCTTCATCGTGTGGCTTGCTGCTAAATTCAAATTATTGACGAGAGATAAGCTTACATTTCTGAACATTGATCGTTCATGTGTCTTTTTGTAATGCTGTGGAGGAATCTAATGAGCATTTGATCTTTAATTGCCAGTTTTGCTCTTCAATTTGGGGTCAAATTAGGTCGTGGTTTGACATTCAAAGAGTAATGTCTACTGTCTATAGTGCTCTTAAGTGGCTCAAGAAGGAAGCACGAGGGACTTTATTGCTCAACAAAGCAAAAAAATTAGCTTTTGTATGCACTGTCTATTTTATCTGGAATGATAGGAATCGTTTTATTTTTTAGGGTCAGCTCCCCTTGTTGATAATATCATTAGGGAGATCAAAACACATGTATACAGAGTTCTTTTTTCTTTGTATCCTCATATTTTGATTATTTCTAATTTACTAGATGCGAGGATGTAATTTGTCTTTTTTTATTTGCCTGCTGTTGTTTAGTGTATTTATACAATTCATTTTTGATCAATACATATTTATTTACTGATTAAAAAAAAAAAAAAGACTTCTGTCCCCACTTGACCTGGACCCTGATGAAGGTTTCCAATAGATGAGTTTATGCACAAAAGAAAGACTTTGCTCTCTGCGGTCTCCCCTATTCTTCTCTAGTAAGTTTCATTCACTTTATATATGGTGATATTTTGAAGCCATCTCATTGCCTTGTTTATCTTCCGCAAGATCATCATCCCATAAATCTTCATCAACAGACACCATTCTAGGTAGAAACATGGAAGCAGCAGAAAAGACTCGGCTGGACGGGGCAAGGGAGAGGCTTGAAATGGAGCTCATGAGCATGAATCAAAATCCCCCAACACATATTAGTTTCGGCCCTGTAAGCGATGATGATCTCTTCCACTGGCAAGGAATCATCATGGGACCTTCGGACGCCGCACTCGAAGGCAGCATCTTCCATCTCTCCATTGAATTTCCCACTGATTACCCTTATAGTCCTCCACAAGTAAAATTCGAAACCAAGGTTAACGCATATTCATGTGTGTGTGTGTGTGATTATATTGGAGTTCTTCTTGCGCTTTAAATAAACCTTATATGAGGTTAGGTTGGGTCTGATTTGCAGGTATACCACCCGAATGTGAATGAAGATGGCACCATTGGTATCAACATACTAGGAGAACAGTGGAGCCCTGCCCTCACCACAGAAACGTTGCTACTCTCCATCTGCTCAATTCTTTCTGAACCCATTCTGGAAGACCAACCACTTCCCAATCTTCATTCTAAGCACCAAGTGTAGAGACTGTAACAGTCGTAGAATGCACGTAAAAGTTTTGCTAAGCATTGAAACAGATACCAACTATAGAGTTATCTTCTCTTTTTGGGTATCTGAATGTTTGTCATATACCAATACTAGGTTAATGATTGCAGGGTTTGTAGCTGAAAAACGAGAGTAAATTCAAACAACTTTTGACACGAAGTGATGATGCAGACAAAAAACAAATCAATAGCTTCCATGAACATAATTTTGCACTATACGAATTGTTTGTGGTCAAAAGTTTGTTCAGATGCTGGACATGTAAACAGAAGGGAAAATAAGTGATTTATATAGCAACTAGTTAATTATGTTAATTTTCCTCTTGGGTCACTTGTTTTTGCATTATATATACATCCCATTAAATTTTATTTCTTTGCAAACGTAAAGCATGTGGTGAAACGAAAATGTTAGATCTCGTTGGATTGGGATACTAATAAATATGCTTTGTTTAGCCTTGAGAAATGAAAGGTCGGGAGTCCATAATGTAATTCTCTAAATAAATACAATGCTTTGAAGGATTGATGTATCTCATTAACTTGTGTGGGGTTGTTCTTGAGTACTATAAATACCTAATGTCCCGTAAGTAGTTGATCGTTTGAATAGAAAACAAGCAAAAATAGTCGGTTCTTCTTCTTCTTCTTCTCTCTTGTGGAAATTTTTTAAGGCTTCTTCTCTAGGCTCTAGCTGATTGATACAGGCTTTTCCTGTCTTAATTACAATTTGTCCACATTGTTTGGATGAGTGACGAACCAAAATGGGAAGAATTAAACACTGATTGCCTAGTGAATGTTTTTGGAAGATTGGGATTGGGATCACTGCTGCAGGACGTTCCCTTTTTACGCAAATCATGGTACCAAGCCACCAAAAATCCTCTATGCTGGCGGCGCCTTGATTTTGCTGCAATTCTTGATTCGTATGAGTTAGCCTCAAGATTAATTGCTGAATTACAATTGAGGGGCCAGCCCCTCTGAGGCACTTGTTAAATCTATGGGTCAAGCGTTGCAATAGACGTGCCACTTTGCTAGCACTTCCCAAGTATTTTACAGAAGAAGCATTGCATTACGTTGCAGAAGAGTAAGTTCTATACATCCTTGATGATTTATTAGATAAGTAAAATAATTAAGGAAAAGGAAGAAGCACTGCCCTCTACTATACTTTCTTGTTAGTTGTGTCCCTATTTACGGGCTTTGGAGCTGCTTGGGTGTCCAATCAATTGTCGTGAGATGATCCCAAACCTTGCGAGCAGGTGGAAAAATTTGGGACTTTAAAGTCATGGAAGGCCCATAATTGAACTGGAAGAAGTCCTTACCCAAATCAGCATTCACTGTAAGAACTTTGTTGGGTTGAACCTTATAGTAGCGCATCAATTGGTAAGAAGAACGCAACGGCCATTATCACCCGTTTACCAAACTTGAAGAGGTTAGTTTTAAGGGGTTCATGAGCGGCCTACTCATCATTTTACAGGGCTGTGAACAACTTGAGCATCTTGATGCTAGGGACTGCGTTGGTTTTGAAGATATTAAAGCTTGCTTCTCACAAACCAGAATTCGGGCACGAGGGTATGCAGTTGATTATTACGATGATTCTTCTGCATTTGACTATTATGATGATTCTGATGGTTATTTTTTTTTTACTCTTCTGACTAAGGGTTGGTGCATGCCTAGCTAAGTTTAGAATCTCTACATTTTGTTGTGTTACGTAAAAGCTTTCATTATGTATTTTGGCATTCCTCTACTGGTAAAAATTGAAGAGTTGCTGTAAATAATTTTCCTTTATGTTCTTTGGGTTACTCCTTAATTTCTCTGCAATTACTCTGTGATCAATTCATGTTTCATCATAAAGGGCATTCAATTCTTTACGAAGAACATCACTTATGTTCAGTAAATCAGTGGTTTGATATCTTAAAATCATATGAAAGTTGTTGCTGTAAGAACATTACTCGAGAAGAAAAACAGGCAGGGAAGAAGGAAGAGAAGAAAAATAGGGGAGAAAGGTGATATATATGGAAAATAAATTTCTTCTATTCGTTAAATGCAGTTTTACTTGAACAGAGAACAAAGTTTAGGACTTGTTTGGAAAACTAGAATAATTTTCTTAAAAATGTCTCTACAAAGATAGAAAATTAGAAATTGTGTTTAAAATTATTATTTTTTTCTCTAGATTGGAGAATAGAAAATAAATTTTTTATTTTCTAAAATTGTATTAGACTTCAGAAAATATCTTAGAGATATTCTCTACTCTTTTTCTTTATAAAATTTTCATTTTTTTTCACTCTCATTTTGAATCCTATCAACAACATTTTTTTTCTTTTTATTTTTCTTTTTTCCTAAATTCATAGCCACCATCTTCCCTTCATCTTCTTTGTTCCCAAATTTGCAGCCACCCTCTTCCCCTCATCTCTTTCACACGTTTACAACCACCCTGACTGTTAAATCGATAGAACATCATCTTTGACCCATCGACACCTTTGAAGCTAATCATCAAAACGTTGTCATTATCGTTCAAGGTTCCTCTCTTCGTTTTTTGAAAATATGGTAGTTGTGACTTTGAAGTAGAAAATAACATAATTTTGAATATATTTTTTTATTTTTTAAAATCTAAAACCAACTTCATATTTGCTAGAAATGAACGTATTTTTTATTTTTATTTGATTATTTGTAGAAATAGAAACCTGAAAACAGAGATAAAAACTAGAGATAAAAAACAAAAAAAATATTCTCCATAACCAAATAGGCTCTTATGTTTTTTAAAAAAAATTGATCAAAACAACTCTGATAATAACTACAATTATAGTACACAACTATATTAAAACAGGATCTCTACAACTTTTAGACTTAACTTTTTAACTACAACTTTAAGGTAAATAAAATATCATTTCAACTTGAAGTATCTTGAAAAATATCAACGTTCAACAGATTGTAGGGGCCCAAAGTGAATGTTTCTGTAGTTCAGGGATTAAGTGATATATATAGAGGGGTACAGATGAGTTGATTCTCTGTAACTGACCATCAAACTAGAAATACTCTTTAACAATTTATGTTTTGGCAGAACATGTCCAAAGGCATAGCTTACTTTTGACAAAACAATGAACTTGACAGTGAGAATGATCAGAAAACTGTTTTCCTTCTTGCTTTCTGACATTAGGGAAGGAAATTAACTATAATGAAATAATGTCGAGGGCTAATTCTGATATGAGAAAATGTACCAAAAGAGGTCATAATCTCTCAAGTTGTCTACTTGTATGACTAATTCGAAGAGCCTAGTAGTTAATAGGCTTCATTTAGTTGTTATCTAGTTTTCATCAAAAATTGATAGGATGTCTTGGGGAATTATTGTCTGATTTTCTATACAAGCCTGGCCCAATGCATCTAATCTTCACGACATTAACATATCATACTCTTGTCCTTGTCCATCTTGCTGGATCTATCCATGTTCTTTATAACTTTGATATGCCATTCACCATTCTTGTCATCAGTGTTATCAGAAGACGTATTGTGCTGCACCTGTCATGTACTTGAGTAGAGGATCTTTAATCAGCTTATCCATCCGTGTGTAGAAATATTCAAAAAACAAATTGTGTTTTGTGACTTGAAGATATGAAATTCTCGTTAATCTGCATATGGTTCGGTTTGTACATTCACCTAGACAACCTCTTGCTGTGCAGAGAAAGCTGATATTCAAGTACGCCCAAAAGTATAGAGTGGGACTGTGGAGTCCTCTAGCCGAGTAATAAGTTTCAACTGTCAAGACTCAAGAGTGGTGGCTAGTCATTTGAAATGGAGCGAAATTCTAACGCCCACACCCTTAAGTTTCCTAATTACCTTTTGATGTTTGGGTTTGGGGCTTGTCTCTGTACTGAGAACATTAGAACCAGGAAGGAAGTGAAGTACATCGGATTTCTTGCCCTTCACTAAAATCTTTATTATTGCACCTGGATGTCATTGTTTGTCGTAATGATGGCGTAGGTTGGTCTGATTTGCAGATTTGCAGTCCGAATTCAATGAAGACGGCATAATTCTTCATATCAACAGCCAATTCAAACAACTTTCTGATACCAAGTTGATGAACGGCCAATTAAAAGTTCGTAGATTTGTAGTACAAATTGTGCGTAGTTAAAAGCTTGTTATGCAAACAGAAAGGAAAGTAAAGTGAAAAATTAAACTTTTAATGAGGAGCCAACTAAAGTCATACTCTTTTGATGCATAATTATTGGTCCTTTTTCTCATTTTTCCAACTTGACCGAACAAATCAGTTTTTTTTCTTTTTTTATCATTTATATATGCAGCATACTGTTTTCTTCTGATAAAGTGAAACTATTTCTTATGGTGTTCTTCACTGTCTATATAAATCGAACATTAATTCTATTAACAATTTAATCACATGAAAAGGTATTTTGGTGGGATTTTACCTAACATGATAAATTGACAAAAAACTAATGAAATCTCAGTTGCCATAGTTTGTCTGTCTCCCATTTCTTTTATTTATTAAGGTTGAGGATAGGAGAAGAGACTTGACTTGGCCGTTGACAAAGACTTGCACTAATCAACTCTTTCTTTCGTGTCTGTTACTTCATTCCCGGACTTCCACCCCCCCCCCCCCGCCGGCCCTCTCTTTCTCTGTGTCCCTCCAGCGTTGATTATTCTCCATCTCCATGCTTGTTTATCATCATCTTCTTGAAGAAGTTTTGCAGTAACAGGACAACTGTAGCAACCAACCATCTGGGCGACCATGGAAATAGAGATTTTGAAGAAAAGTGCTAGAACGAGGCTTCAAAGTGAGCTGGTAGACTCAAATTCCGATCCCCCGGCCCACATTAGCTTCGGCCCTGCAACTGATGATGACGATGGCATGTTTCACTGGCAAGGCATCATTATTGGGCCTATGGGCACCCATCTTGAGGGTGATCTCTTCCACCTCTCCATCCAGTTCCCCGTTGATTACCCTTTCAGCCCTCCCCACATCAAATTCCAAACCCAGGTACGTAATTGTCTTTGTGTTTAGTCGAGAGCAAATTAATAAAAGAAATTTCTTCTTCAGTTGTTGCCAGCTGAGTTGGGTTCATCTTGTTCGTATATGTATGAAGGTTTGTCATCCAAATATAGGCGCAGATGGCACTGTTCACATCAACATACTGACAGATCAGTGGAGTTCTGCCCTCACCGCTGAGAAGTTGCTGCTTTCCGTTTGTTCGCTTCTCCTGGATCCAATTCTGGCTGACAGTCCAATTTTGAATCTTTATCAGGAACAACAGGAAGACCACAACTATTACCGTAAACAAGCACGAAGCCCCTGGTGG
Organism: Diospyros kaki; assembly: GCA_036245055.1. Classification (NCBI taxonomy): domain Eukaryota; kingdom Viridiplantae; phylum Streptophyta; class Magnoliopsida; order Ericales; family Ebenaceae; genus Diospyros; species Diospyros kaki. The sequence goes on along the minus strand of BSEG01000016.1, from coordinate 544,961 downwards.
AACAAACGGTATTTCCTCCGTTAAACCAATCTACAACATTACAACTTAATTTCATGGGATGCTAGATTGCTCTTGCAGGTTCCTTTTGCAACACTGCCCCCCCCCCCCCCCCCCCCACACACACACACACACCTTCCAAATCTTTAAACCATTCCGCTGCAAGACAAATGGTATAACTATGCCTAGAAATCAAAAGCCCAATGAGCGTTATAAATTGAGGGAATTTAGAAACAGATAAAGAGGGGGGGCAATAGTAAACTGTGGGCTCCAACCTATTCTGTGACACTGCTTACCACTCAGGTTGCCCTTAAGCTAATTAATTAACACTAGGATAAGGCTTGTAGATTAAGTCATACTCTCTTAATTTATGGTGGTTCTTATGCATGCCTTACTTGTTTCAAGTTTCGTATACTTATTTTTTTAGCTGTTAGAAACTCTGCAATTCTTGGAAGGGAGGCATGCCTTGTTAGCAAACTTGTTCTGCATTACTAAGTCTCTTCCGGGAGATTTTAATCCTTTTGAAGAATGGATGATTACCTTACCTCTAATGAACAAATCAGAAGACTTCACAGTTGACAAAACCAGAAGCAAATCAGAAGAATAGATGACCTTTGGGGTTTAACAAACTCATGAGCCTTAAAAATACGAAGAAGCATACTGAAGTGCATGATAAAACAACAGACAGTTGAAATCTTCAATAAGCATCGATAAAACAATAGACATAAATCAGTTGTATGTTTATTGACGCTCCAAATTGACAACTGGAATTAACTTCTTTCGCCAAATTGGTTCAAGGAACCTAATAGCAGACCAGCTTTAGACCTATATTTTTCCCTTCCCATTGTCATCTTGAATATTGTTCAAGCAGTATGTCACCATGCCTAAAGATCGGTTAAATTAACTTCTGTGCCCCAGGTGTATGCATGTCCTGGAAACTGATCCACAGAGTTACTGAAATTATCGATGGGAACTTCGGAAAAATGTCAAGCTTATACAGTCTCTCAGGGCCAAACAATACTAAAACTAATGCCTTTTGGGACTCGAGGAACTCATAGGTAAATCCCGACTTGAGGTTAGTTAACTTTGAAGAGGTTCCAGCCTGGTTTCAGTTATTTAGCATAGTCATAGCCAATTCTAGTCATAAAGTTGCTAGAGCAATTGTACAAACATCAATCAAGGTTTTTTCTGGATACAGATAGATTATTAGACACACGGCCCTAACTGGTATTAAGGAATCCTGATTATATTTTATTTTCTTCTTTCCTACTTTGGTGAATTTTAGTAGCTTTATACTAGTCCTTGTGAAATTGGTCTTCACCCTGATAGCCAATATGCTCCAGATCTTCACTAAAGGACCAAACCGTGTAGCCTGTTCAAAAGCAGAAATCAGACCTACACCAACTGGCTTCAACAACTGCATATAAACATGATATTAATCAAAACCGGATCTCCATCTCAGATATGGCCATTGTGTGTATATGCAATCTCCTCTAATCACGGGCTGAACGCTTGCAACTGAGAAATTTTGGTAACGTGCAGTTTGTACAGCATTTAGTCTGTTGCCTTTATTCTCACATTATTTGCGTGCCATCCTGGTTCCAATCCTAGGCAATCGTAAATGGGATGACATTCCCTTAAACTCTTGCCTCTCTTGAGTTTTTCATACCTCAATATCAAAACCTGTGTCACCTCTCTCTTGCCGTGATAATTATGACTCTAAATCTTTATTTATCTAAAATTGAGTTTTCTAATTTGACCTTAATTAATTATGATTTTGAATTTGAGTGTGATTATAATATTGTCAAATTTAATTTTATGTAAGATTTATTTCATCTAAATGAATATCCTTATACATCATCTTCTTATTAGAATATGATTTCTTGTGTATATCTATAAATAATTTTTGATTTATAAATAGGTGTCCAAATTACATGGAATTAAACACAATATGTGTGTGTCAATATTACTTTTGTATTACTAATATTTGATTAGTGATATTTTATTTTTCTGTTTGTGATTTTTCTCAATTTAGATTTTAATTATGTATTCATGTGTGATTGATTAGTTTGATTGTGTTTTGTTGTCGATCAAATTTCGTAATAAAGTGACATCAGAACCGTTGGATCAAACCATCACTGTTTGTAGATCTCAACCGTTGGAGCTGATTTTCAGCATCATCTTCGTTATCTTCAGTTTGGGTTTTCAAGCAGCAGCTGTTGTCGTTGCTAGCATAGGCTGTCGCCTGCACCAACGCTTTCGCCACTCTCGATCACGCCCACCACCATCATCGATCGCCCCCGTCGTCCAACCATCGCGGCCTTCACTGCCTTCACCAACACAGCCTCGACGTCCGCTATTTTAGGGACCCAACAACTGCCTCTGCTGTCGACCGCCCTCGTGACTGCCTTCGTTTCTGTCGGTCATCGTCGCTCTAGATTCCCCTTTCATTGCAACCGTTGGCCTCCTACATCGCAAGCCCTCATTTCCGACTCTAATCGTCGGTCGTTTGCCTTTGCCATCAGTCGCCCACTAGCCTCTTCGTCAGTCGTTTGCCCTTTGTCATTGATCGCTCCCATCGTTGTCTACAAACTTCAGCCATTAACGCACAAGTTCTTTTTCCCTATTGCAGAAGCTTCTCACCCAGATCTCAATTTGAATTTGGTCCGACCCAGTTGACCCATTAGGCCAAATCCGACCCGCCAGACAAATCAAGTTTGGTTGTTTGCCCAGATTTAGCCCATATTCGGTATTTTTGCTACATTTTCATTGGGTTTTTATTTATAAGTTATTTGATATTATTTGGAGATATTTAATGGCTTCATTGAAGTATGATATTCTTTTGTGGAACTGGAATAGTAGACTTTCGTGATAACATGTTAAGATAAATTTTAGCACAGATGGATTTAGGTGATACACTTTTGGGATTTAAAAAAATTTTACAATCATGGAGTATTGAAAAAAAACAACGTAAGGATCATAAGGCCTTGTCTCAAATACATTTATATTTATCGAATCAAATTTTGTAAGATATTTTGAAAGAAAAAATCGCTATTACTCTATGGTTGAAACTGAAATAGTTGTGTATCATGAAGAATTTAACTAGTAAGTTGCATCTAAAGTAAAGATCATATTCTCATCGAATGGTTGAAGGTACGTCTATTGAGAGTCATTTAACAATTTTTAAAGAAATTATTTTTGATTTGTAAAGTATGGAAATTAAGTATAATGACTAGGATTTTGTTAAGATTAAAGTACTAATTCTAAATAGTAGAAAAAAAATAATCAAAACTAGCACAAAAAACACATGAGATTTATAGTGGTTTACTCTCAATATGAGTTACATCCATTGTCGCCATTGCAAGTTTTTTCACTATAATCGAATTGGAGATTACAAGAATACGTACCAGTATTATCTAATAATCACTCTAATATAAGCAAAAATTAGGGCAACACAAATGCATGTGAAAACCCAAAACTGCCCTTGTTATAAAATTGTGCCAAGGGGTAATATGCGTATTGACTCTATGTAAGGATAATATGTGCCAAGGTGATAATTAGACTCCATACACTAACAGATTTGTCTATAATTTTGTTATATTTTCTATTGTTCTTGTATTCAACTTTTAGAGACACAATACTCTATAGTCGGGATACTTTTACCTTAAATGAAGTTTCTGATATTTTATTCTCGAAAGAAAAAATTAATAAGCAGTTATTGAGAACTTTTGAGAATTAGGGAAAATGTTTGTTAATTAGAGGGAGAACACATGATAAAAATTTTGGTGATAGAGGAAAAAGTATTCCAAGTCCAGAAACAAAGAAAAAGTTTGTAAGTATTGTAAGAAGAAAGAATACATAAAGAATGAGTGTTATAAACTACATAACAAACTTAAGAGATAAAAAGCTTATCAGAAAGAAAAACAACCAAAAACTTCAAGAGAAATCAATATTGTTGAAAATAACAATAGTAATGAGAAGAAACTTATGGTGATTACTAATAAGCTTACTAAACCTAGTGAAAATTGGATTCTCGACATGGCATGCACATTTCATGTCTTCTAACAAGAATTGGTTTTCGACATATAAAACTTTGAATTCTGGTGATGTGTTGATGGGAACTAATTCTTTTTATACAATTGCTGGCATTTGAGTTATTAAAATTAAGATGTTTGATGATATTGTTCAAATTTTAACTGATGTCTGATGTGTTTCCAATCTCAAGAGAAATTTTATTTTATTGAATACTCTTGATTCAAATGAGTACAAGTTCATTGGTGAATATGGAATTATTAGGGTCACTAAGGGTGCTCTTGTTATGATGAAAGATACGAAACAATACGATCGATTATATATTTTACAAGATTCTACTATTACAGGTGATGCTTTTGTTTCTAGTTCTTCTTTATCTGATACGCATCTCACTCAATTATGGCACATGCATCTTGGACATATGAGTGAAATAAGTATGGTTGAATTGAGCAAAAAATGACTTCTTGAAGGGCGTAGTATTGGAAAATTGGAGTTTTATGAGTACTGCATTTTCGATAAACAAAAATATGTCAGATTTACTAAAGGCATTTATAATACAAAAAGTATACTAGACTATATCTATTCTGATCTCTGGGGTCTAGCCAGAGTATCCTTTACAGGTGGTGCCAGATACATGTTGATTTTCATCAATAATTTTTCTAAGAAAGTCTGAGTATTCTTCTTGAAATGGAAGACTAAAGTTTTTTCTAGTTTCAAGTAGTGAAAGACTATGATTGATAAATAAATCAATAGACAGATTAAGTGTCTCAACACAGATAATAGTTTATAATTTTATTCATGTGAATTTAATAATTTATGTAGGAAATAAGAAATTTTAAGGCATTTAACAGTTCTAGGTACGTCACATCAAAATAGTGTAGTCTAGCGGATAAATAGAACCTTGATGGAAAATATACGATGTATGCTATCTAATTCCGATTTATCTAATTCATTTGTTATTGATAAGAAAACTCTAGAAGAGTTATGCTTAGATATGCCTACAAATTATTCTGATTTAAAAATTTTTGGATGTATTACATTTATTCATGTTGATAATGAAAAATTAGGACTAATGTCTAAACAATGTCTCTTTCTTGGTTATAAGTCTGGTGTTAAGGGTTATAAGTTATGAAATCTAGAAGTGTCTAAAGTTGTGATTAATAGAGATATTATTTTTAATAAAATTGTTATGCTTCGTGGTTCGTTTGCAAAAGTATTTAACCCTACAAGTCACTAGAGTTTTGATATTTAAGTGGAGCTTGAAATCAACAATAGTCAAACATCTAAGTTGTCGTCATCATATCAGATTCAGTCAAGCCCCAAGTCAAGTCTAAAAGCAAATGTCGGTCCATCAAATTATTGTATTGTTAAGAATAGACCCAAAAGAAATATCAAACCTTCTCAACGATATTTTAAAATTGATTTTATTGCATATGCTTTGAGTGTAGCTGAAGATATCTACTATAGTGAATATTGTGTGGATTTGATTAATATTTCTTGTGGTGAGAATTTGGTTGGTATTTGTTAGGGAGATTAATTCTCCGTGATTTCATTGGAAAAAAATAATTTCAGATAATTTCGTTTGTGGATTTAGAGTCAAGGTGGAGATTTGTGATAATTATGACTCAAAATCTATATTTATTTCTGATTGAGTTATCTAATTTGACTATAATTAGGACTTCGAATTTGACTAAGATTATGATGTTGTCAAATTCAATTTTATGTGAGATTTATCTCATCTGAAGGAATATTCTCATGCATCATCTTTTGATTAGAATATGATTTCATGTGTACATCCATAAATGATTTTAGATCTATAAATAAGTGCTCAAGTCATATGGAATTAAACATGGTGTGTGTGTGCCAATATTACTTTTGTATTATCAATATTTGGTTAATGATGTTTTGTTTTTCTTGACTGTAATTTTTCTTGATTTGAGTTTTTCACGTAAATTCTGTGTTCGTGTGTGATTGATTGATTTGATTGTGATTTGTTATCAATCAAATTTCATAACACTTGCATCAACTTCAATAAATGTAAAAGTCTCTTATAATTTAATTTTTGTGTAGGATATGGAGGTGCTGGTCAAGGATCAACTCACTTGTTAATGCTCAAAGCTACAGCCGGAATCCCGGAAGGAAAAAGAGGCTGTCGGTGCACTGTTCTATTTGAAAGTTGATGAATATAAATGATTTCTTCGTGTAGTTTGAAGGGTTACTTTGTTGTCTTTGTGCTCAAGTTTTGGTTGATCGATCATTATTATACATTTTCCCTCTGATGTTAGATACTACTTCTTTCTTCTGTCTATATGATAGCCCAAGTTGGCAGTTCTTCACAGCAGATGCTGTGTTGTTAGTTATTCGAGCCTTTTTAAAAAGTCGTATATTTCACCACCCAAGTGCTAAAGCCAGAGGCCCAAACAATGGCCGACTGGGAGCTTCTGAGCCATAGCCATGGGCTCTATTATTCAACAATCCAGGCAGAACTTAGACAGAAACTTGTATCCTAAATTCCTAATCAGGAAAGTGACCAGCCAACCAGATGACAATACTTCCAAGGTTGAATCTGAAAACCCAGCCATTTGCTCGAGGCAATCAAACTGATCCAGATGATGTTTGGGGAAATCCTAAAACAATCAAAAGGGCAATTTTAAGTTAACTTTCTTGTAAAGAAATATGTGAAGCAAATCTTATCTTTGTGTGGCTTCATAGATTATGAGTAAAGCTGACTCTTTGATTCATTTCAAAGGAAACCTCAGCTAAATGTTTGTCAGGCTGCTCTCTGGCTACAAGACCTCTCCAACTACAATTTTTTTCTGGTTTGTGCCTCTAACTCTTCTTTCATCCACACAATGCACCTAAAACTATAGCAAATTGTACACATAAAAATATAATTTACAAAAAAACATAACCATCCCATCATTGTGGCTATTTTTCTCTCTTGAAAATTAACTTTTTCTCAAATTCATAGATTTTGATTAACTACTTACTTTGTTCAACCAAACTAAGGTCCCCAGAGATTGATTTAGGCAAATTAAATTTACAAATCTTTTCATTATCTTGCCTAGTATGCAGCCGAAGCAGACTTGCATCACGTTTTGTGGGCTCGGAGGAAGAGCAAAGCCCATGTGATATTGAGACTCTGCCATTCCAGTCCTGTGTATAATGAATTACTTTACCAAGCAAAATAAGGAAATATTTTGGCTTGGCACTTTGTCTTTACATGTCCATCTATATATTCTAGAATAAATTTCCAAACAGTACAATGCCATGATTCTTATTCCAAGATAAGACGATGAGAGGCTACAGTGCATTGTTCACTCCCTCTAAATATGGGCCCACAATGACTCAAGCATTGAGAATATTTAGCTAAGGCCCACTTTTTCCTTTTTCTTCGTTTTTGCTTATCCAGAGGGCTCAGCAAACACATTCCAAATCTGGCAACTACTATTACCAGAAGAAAGGTTTCAGATCTTCCAATCCGAAGAATATATACCAAAAGGGGAAAGGGGAAGTTTGCATCTTCCAATTTCCAGTGAGAGCTTTGAATGTTAATCAAAGTCCAACATTACTTGTGTGCTAAAGTTGGGTAAAATCAACAAACTCTTAGCAAATGAAATTTTAAGAAGAAAAGAGGAATAAAAACTGCATGATAAAATACATGATATCAATATTTATCAAAAAATTAACACTTTGGAAAAGATTGGGAGAGTTCTAAAGTATAGTCATCTCATCTACAGAGAGCGCAAACTGGTCATCATCACCAGCTTAAATCCAGCTTAAATCCAAAGTCTGGTTGTTTTTCTTTGCCAAACATACCAAGAAGTAATCAATCATAGCCACTTGAAGAATCTAATTAAGAAGCCTAAATATATGAATGATGCTTCATTAATGACAGGCGGTTCATATGTCATGAATCAGGTACTAGCTAGAAGGGCATCCCAAATCATGTCCATGTCCAAGGATGGCATTCTACTTAGTTGAAATGCATGATCAACAATATCTGGAACTACCTCCTCCTCCTGATTATTCTTCTTTTCAATCTTCTCGTCAGTTCCAACCTTATTCTCCAACTCAAACTTAATTAACTGATCCCTTCTGGTTGGACTAATCTGGCTTGGTTGTGGATGATCATCTACGGCCTTCATATTATTTTCATTAATTGCTTGTAGCTTGGCCTGAAGCAGCGCAGCAGTGGCACCATTTGCAGAGCTGGCCTGAAGTTGATGCTTTAGATCTGGGAAGTTCAAGTTCGCATAATCTCCTCTTAGAATGTAAGCTGCAGTGTCATATGCAAAAGCAGCCTCTTCTGCTGTGCCGATGGTGCCCAGCCAAACCCTCGTTCTGTTTCGCGGTAGCCTAATCTCGGCAACCCACTTTCCCCAGTGCCTTTGCCTCACTCCTCTATATATTTTTCCCTGCTGGGATGAGAAAGAAGTCTTGTTGTGGAGATTGCGAGGCTGCTGCTGCTGCAATAATTTTCTTCCGGCATACTTCATCGGCTGAGTCTTGGTGGTTCTGATCCAGTTGTCACTGATCAAACCTTTCGAGGGATAATTATTGGGCAAGTTGCTGTTGATCTTGCTAGGCCACTCAAGTTCAACCGCTGTTTGGAGCTCACTTTGGCCAAGTTGGGGGATAGAAAATGAAGGGTTTGGGAACAAATCAAGATTTGGGAATTGTGAAGTGGCTGATGATGAATTAGAGCTGGATGGTTCTGCTGGTAATTGATGATGATGATGATGATGATGATCGTGGCTGATCAGTTGCGGGAAGGATTTGAACAATTTGTTGACAGGAATATTAATGTTACTGCCTTTCAGATCAGAAGCAGCAGAAGATCCACGTGAGAGAAGATCCAATCCACCACCAGGTAATGGACGCGTTATGGTGAAATCTAGCACGGCAGCTGCAGGAGCCTGTTCCACTGGGAAATTGCGTTCTGGACTGGCATTCCCAATCAACCTTGAACCCATGCCCATCCCTTGACAATGGATTTGCAGTTCCTTCTGCATGAAGCTTTCCATCTTGTAAAGTGATGATCCTCCTCTAGAGAGAGAGAGAGAGAGAGAGAGACCTGTTACAATTGTGCGTGGCGCATGTGTATGTGGACTTAAGAACACAGCTTGAGATGAGGACTATCTTTCAGTATTCATTAAAAAATTAAGTTAAGAGGATTAGATCATATATATCCAAGTTTTGTCTGACTCAGATCATCCCCCTTAGGGCCGCTTATCTGTCACTCTGTTTTATAGGGTTTATAAAGGCTGAAATGAATGAATATTAATTCTTCCAAGACAGTGACCAGTGACCACAACCTCTCAAACCTTTGCTTTACTTCCATGGCATGCAGTGGTGCAACCCCTTTTGATTAATGATCATGCCATTTCTTCAAACATATATTCTTTTACTTTACTTTTTATTGCAATGATTAATTATACCAATATCATCATTAATTCATATTAGGGAGAGTAGCTGCAGATCACTGCAGATAAGTAACATAAGAATTATTCTTGCTAGTTAATTAATTGCATATAGACATTAATCATGAGTTCTGATTTTACAGGTAAAGGGAAATAGAAAGGCCATATTAATTAGCGAGATCACCAAAGCTTAATTGTCAACCTTATCATCAGAATCGTTATCAAGTTTGAACAGGTCTTAATGCAAAGCATTTTAAATGACATTTGTTGCACAAGCTAGGAAGGAGGAGAAACGAATGGCCGTGTCTAATTTTTCCATCAATAATTATGAAGTATCAAAGAAATAGCTAGGCTTCCAGGGGGTCAAGACCATATTTTGGGTTTTCTTATTTGGCTCTCAAACAGGTATATATATATATATATATATTTCTTATTTGGCTTTTCTTCAGGCTTCTCTTTGTGCCTTCTGAGATGGGTTAGGAGGCACTTTACCAAACTCATACAAGAAAAGATAAAAAAGTGTACATATACATACATATATTGAAGGGAACTGATGACTGTACGGCCCATCTCTCCCAACCCTCAGTTTGAGCCCCAAATATGGTTGCTTTCCCATTACTGTTAGTGTCTGTTGCAGTCATCCATCTTAAGTTACCTCATCTTTCTTTTCTCTGAGAGAGAGAGAGAGAGAGAGATATTCCAAAGAGCCCGTCTGGCTATTCTACAATTTTGAAGTTAATTCTTTATATATGACAAATGTTTCTCCACGTTTGGTGGTGTTTTTGAATCGTTACTCTATACAGGTAGACATGCATGGTGCTGGCTGATGATGATATACCTTTTGTCTTGTCTGCCTCTCATCTTGAAGAAGATTAGCAAGCAAGCATGAGGCCATGTTTTTCAAAGTTGCTTTTCCCCTTTTTCATTCACATTAATTTCCTTTCTTATATATATCAAGCACACTATAGCTAGCTAGTTCTTTGTTCCGTTGTGTGATTTCAGCCTCAAATTAACAATAATCGAAGACCCTATACAACAATAACTAATGCTTCTTAATTATTTGTTAATTAATTGTAACCGGCCATCTCCCTCTCTAGCTAGCTACTGATTAATTAGTTAATTTCTCAATTTAAAAAATTAAGCAGCAGTAGATACATAACATGCATGGACGAGGCTTCACCAAACTGCAGTAAATTAATTATAACAATAATAATAAAAGTCATAATGCACTGCAATATATAAACCTATGTATGTAAAATAAGTCCACTACTAGCTAGCCCTTAATTAGTTTAACTTACAGTTATTGGGATGTTGGCTTCTTAACTTCCACAACTACCCGCTAAAGCCTTTTGGTTAAAGAAACCTATAAATATATATATATATATATATATATTATACACACACCACCTAGTTAGTTAATGATTAGGGGACTTAAATATTATATATAATTAACCATTAAGGAGTAGATATAATCTTAATAGATCGTTTTTGTCACATCTTTTAACTTACTCAAGTGTTTTAGTGTTCATCTTTTGAATACTAACTTGATCTTCAGGACTGTCTTGAGAGACACAAATCTCACATTTGCAAAAGTCTTGATGATTCTTCCTAACAACATGAGTTAATAAATATCAACCTGAGTGCACACATAACAAATCATAGTTAATTAATTAAACAAACAAGGTTAGTGTCTGGTGCAACTACGTACCTCTTCTATTTGGATTAAACCCTTATGAAGCTGGCTAAGCTAAGCTATATATATATATATATATATATATGGTACCTCCATGCCAACTCCTTAACCTGTTCTTAATTTCCAAGCAAGAACATATATATATATTGTATATATGTATAACTAAATGATGTGGTCCACACATAAAGTGAAGAACATAATAAGAAACAAATTAAAGAGAAATGTAAAAGATATATATGGAAGGACACTACTAATATATTAAAATGGAATCCTTCCTACTTCAAATCACATTCTTAACTTTTGTTTTACATGCACCATAATTTATATATATATTATAATACTAGGCTTAATTACTAGCTTAGTTAGCCCATCATCTTCATATCCCCTGTAAAAGTGATGGTTGCTATGTATTATATAATATATAACATAAGAGCATATGAAAGATATAAGAGAGCAGATTTAAGTGACGAAAACTTATCCTGTATGTATGTAAGTAAATCAACTTATCATATATATATATATATGCCGAAAACTTATCATTTATAGTAGTCGAGCTCTATATATATATATATATATATTGGAATCTCAAAGACATTAGCTAAACTAAATCAACTTAATTAATTTAACTAAGACATAGGCGGCTGCTCACATAATAGCTAAACTAAATATATATATATATATATATATATACATAATTAAATATTAGTAGCTAGTGTTTGAGTGCTTACAAATGACAAGAATTAATTAAAATAATAAATATAGGGATATACATCGATCTAAACAGTAGCATTTTTATTATGTGATAATTAATTAAGGTCCTAAGTTTAGTCCAAAACATTCAGATATACATGCATGCATATAACTAATTAATTAATTAATATATCAAAATATACTAAGAAGAAGCACTTGGGCCAGCAATGTTGGGCCAGGAATGATGGGCCACCTTGCTAAGGCCCCTTATTGCTAAGGCCTTCTGCTGTTTGTTGCAGATGTTGTTAGCCCACTACTACACTATTCCCACGTCCAAAAACAACTATTGGCAAACAGTTGTACTCAGTTGTGTAGTAGCTAGGTTCTTTCTCACCCTTTTAATTTATTTACTGTTCTTTTCTTATAAAAAAACAAAAAAAAAAAGAAGTATATTGTGAAATTACAAATCCAGCCCACACTTTTAAACAAATTATCGGAGTTGGTGTTCTGGGATATCAAAACCTAGCTAATAGAGCTTATTTTTGTATTAATTAATTCCTTTTTAAAATAGAAAGAATACATATTCTTGCACATCTTCCACACACACACACACATGGTAAATTGACCATTTTATTTTTATTTTTCTAAAATTCTCTCATTTCCTCTATTAAATATAATTCTTAGTTACCAAAAATATAAATATAAACACATAAAATTCTTAGTGATATTTAAGGGTAAGAAAAAGTAGACCGAGAAAAGAAAAAAAATATGGAAAAATAAGAAAGTTTGAAACTTTCTAAAGTCTAAAAATTAATCATTGATTAAAAAAATAGAAAAAAGAGTAGAGAAACTAAGTGAATGAGAGTCAATTATAAAGCGCAAAATATACACATGAGGTCAGTAGAAAATTAAAATATATATATAATAAAATAAAAATAGATATGCCTCTCTAATTTATGACTTATTTAATTTAATTTGTGCTAGAAATAATTTATGAGAAAAAGGAAATTTGTATGTCTGATATATTAATGCATCGCATACACAAACTTTTAGACATGCCCTTAAACCTATTAATTTATTTCATGTCACTTTCACATGGTGTGTGTTTAACCATGCCACACAGCTACATTCATGTTCATATGGTGGGCCACACCTATATTTATATTTTTTTTTTATACTTTCACATTTTTTCTCATGTCTACTCGAATTTTTTGTTATTTCAATTATATTCCTAAATTTATATTTTTAAGTTAATTTAAATCTTATATTTTGACACCTATATTAATATATATTATCATGAACTTTCATGATAATATATATTCATGAAATTATATTTTTAAGTTAATTTAATACTTATATTTTAATATTTTTTTAATAATAATATAAACTTTTTATTATTTCTATTACACCTCTACCTTTGTATTTTTAAGTTAATTTAACCTTTATATTTTGATGTAAATAAAGTGTGGCATGAAATTTGTCATTTTACTTTATTTATTTTTTTTACAAATAAAAATGTATAAATTAAATTGACTAAAAAATATAAGTTGATAAGTGTAATTGAAATAATAAAATGTTTAACTTATAACATGAAAAAAAATATCAAAATACATGAGTTAAATTAATTCAAAAATTAAATTTTGATGTGTAATTAAAATAATAAAAAATTTAAATAATTATATAAAAAATATAAAAATAAAAATATGAATTTAACGAGATATAGGTGGATATTTCACCTTTAACTAGTAATATTTCTTTGGATATATGGATGCTATTTGTGACATATTTGAATGGGTTTAGTCATTTTTATGTTAATGTTCTATCTTGACCTCAAGTATAGGATTGGGATAAAATGACTTGGCTTATAAGGATGTGTTACCTAGAAAATTGCTTTGGGTGAATTGAGTTTTTTAAAAATTAATAATTTTAATTTTTTAAAAATTCTTAAATTTGTGATCTTAATATATGGTGATTGAAGTAGGATTGAAATCAATAAAATCACACAACCATATAGAACAAGATAAATTTATAGAACTTCGCCTTTAAAAAGTCTAATCCTCTCTCTCAAGACTTAACTTGATGCTCTCAAGACTTAGTTTAAGATTCCACTAAGGAGAATCAACACTAACTTTTAATTAGAGTTATAACCAACATACAATCATTTACCTAAACAATAACCACTAGGCACACTACTATCAAATACAATCTCCTCACATAACAAGTGAATAAAAATAATAAACCTACAACCAGACACAATTACAAACAAATCACCAACGGTTGAGAATTCTACCAACTAGCACGAGTCCAACACGTCAAACATTCTCACTCTTGTTTGAATGGTTTATTAAGTTTATTCTATCTTAAGTCTCCATACTTATCCTATATATATGCATCTTCTAAACACACTAATCATTAAAGAAAGGGTTAATATGAAGTTTGAAATTCAAAAAATGTTTAGGTTTTCTCAAGCAATAAGAAAATATGTCTCACATTTAATTCAAAATAAATTTACTTTTTACATGAGAAATCAAGATTTGAAAATTCAAATATAAACTTTTGAGACATCAATGATTAAAACAAAAAAATATATTTAAAAATAATTCTCCTTTAATTCAAAATAAATTTACTTTTTGCATGAGTAAGAAAAAACATGTTTAAAAACAATTCTCCTTTAATTCAATATTTGAAAATTCAAATATAAGTTTTTGAGACATAAATGATTAAACAAGAAAACGTGTCTAAAAGTAATTCTCCTTTAATTCAAAATAAATTTATTTTTTGCATGAATAAGAGAAAATATGTCTCAAAACAATTATCTTTTGATTCAAAATAAATTTACTTTATATATGAGTAATAAATGCATCTATCAAGATATGAAAATTTAAACATAAACTTTTGAGACATAAATAATCAAAATAAGGAAACATGTTTAAAAACAACCCACTTTTAATTTAAAATAAATTTACTATTTATACCCACTTTTAATTCGAAATAAATTTACATTTTGCATGAATAAAAAATACATTTATATCATAAAAATATTTTTGTTATTATCAAAATCATATTTAATTACCCTTGACCTTAATAGGATGAAATGCCTCAAATTGCCATATTAAAGGAAGATAAATAGATGTTTTTTTCACTCACACACGAAAATTTATTTTGAAATCGCTTATTAAATGATTAAACATTTACATCAATTTTTCAAATCTATTATTTTTTTAAATAATATTAAAAGTCATGTATTGCATCTTTATTGAAAGAGATATTACATAAAAAAGATAACACATGATCTTCTTAAAGTTAAAATTACCTCATTTGTGCAATTTTCCACTACTCGTAGTCTTGATTTCGGTAAAGGAGATAAATTGTAAACGAATCTTTGGCTCTTAATTAGACTGAGTACCAAACTTGTGATTTATTGATATTAATCTTAATATATTACTTGTGTGTCACTTAAATTATACTCTAAGAGTCATAACTATCTGAACCTTTTTCAACTAGAAATGTCATATGATTTAGTCATAATTCTTAATATTATTTTATTTTTTTCTTAAAATATAAATCTAAAAATTTGGACGGTCGGAGTGATTGATTGAACGTAGTTACGGGTTTTTCTTAAAATATAAATAAATTAAAAGAAGAAAATCTATTTAGGGCTTTAACCCCAACTCAGCTTGAAGTCCCCCCCCCACCCCAACACACAAGATAAACCCTTTTGTCTGTCTGTGTTTTTAACTGCTTCTCTCTCCTCTCTGCCTTCTCTCTCCTCCCCGTCGATAGAGAGACAGAGAGAGAGGGGGACAGCCAGAGTAGATGGTGGTGCCCCAGGCGCCGTAACATGTGCACACCGACAACACTGCATTTCCCTTCTCCTTAGATTCTCCATCTTCGAACATAATCTTCCTTCGAACCCGCTGGAGATTATTTTTGCAATCTCGGCAATTTCCCTCCGATTTTCAGGTTAATCTTTTTTTATGCTTTCTACTGTCAGGTTTTATTGATTGGGTTCCGGTTACCTACTGTTCTATCTGTGTTCGATCACTCGGAAGCTGATGCGAATGCTTTTATCACCACAACTGCATCTGGATATCTCCCAAATACACAAATCTGCCATCGGTTCTTCTGCCTTTTTCAAATCGTTTTACCTTCTAAGCGAAATAATCGGTTCGGACTGTTGTGTGTATCCCTCGGTTTAATATTTTGGCCGTCGTCGGCACTGTTGGGTTTGGGAGCAGTTGGCCTTCTCCTTAGATTGCTTTTCTTTTCTCTGTCTTCATAAGGATTGTTTTGTTTGTGGTTTTATTGTATTGGTCTCGTTTGCTTTCTTTGCTGGTAATTTGGATTCCTGCTACTTTGCTTAGTGGATTTGATTTTTGTTCTTCGTATTTATGGTTTTTCTGGATTGGTTTTAGGGATTAATGGGGAAAAGGGTTAAGAAGGCTCGCAGTGGTCATAAGGAGAAGCGGGTGTCTACCCCTTCTCATAAAACTACTGCTCAGCATAGTATTTCGACCATGGAGACTGTGGATGATGGACTTTCAGTCACAAAAGAGAGGAAAGTATGCCCCCATATTGACAGGGGTATTGATTTGGAAAAATTTTCTTCAAAGATAGGGTCTACAGAACAAATTAGGTGTGAAGATTGTCGGGAGGGTGTTATTGATAGGCGGGCAAGCAAGGGAAGAGGCAAGCAGGGGAAGAAGAAAGGGGGAGGTTCTGTGGATGCAAAACCAGCGTGTAATGCAATTTGGGTTTGTTTGGATTGCGCGCATTTTTCTTGTGGAGGGATTGGATTTCCAACAATACCTCAAAGTCATGCAGTTCGGCATGCCAGACTAACCCATCACCCTATGGCTATCCAATTTGAAAACCTTCAGCTGCGTTGGTGCTTCCGTTGCAATATGCTTATTCCAGCTGAAAAGTTGGAGGAAACTGGTGAACAAAAAGATCCACTAGCAGATATCTTGAAACTGATAAAGGGCAAGTCATCACAAGTGGCCCCTGTGGATGTTGAGGATGTTTGGCTTGGGAGTGGCAGTATTTCAAGCAAGATAAAATCAGAAAGCACTGTTCTGAGAAGTTTGGATGGGAGAAGTGGTTACTTAGTCAGAGGTTTGGTTAATCTTGGTAATACTTGCTTCTTTAACTCAGTCATGCAGAATCTCTTGGCAATGAATAGATTGCGGGATCACTTCTTAGAAATGGATGAATCGATTGGGCCTCTTACCGTTTCTTTGAAGAAGCTCTTTGTTGAAACTAATCCAGAGGCTGGCTTGAGAAGTGTGATAAACCCAAGATCCTTTTTTGGGTGTCTTTGTACCAAGGCTCCCCAATTCAGGGGATATCAACAGCATGACAGTCATGAATTGCTTCGTTGTTTACTTGATTGTTTGTGTACTGAAGAACTCAGTGCACGAAAACGGAGTACCTTCCGGGAAAATGGGTTTTCTACAAATCTGGGTCCTACTTTTATAGATGCCATCTTTGGTGGTCAACTATCTAGTACTGTTTCTTGTTTGGAATGTGGTCACTCTTCAACAGTGTTTGAGCCATTTATGGATCTCTCACTCCCAGTTCCAACCAAGAAACCCCAGTCAAAAAGAGCTCAATCAATTTCTAAAGCCAAGAAACAAAAACTGCCCCCAAAAAGAAGTGGACGGGGTCGTCCTAAAGTTAACAAGGATGCAAGTTCTGAGGCATCTGTAAATGTTTCAAATCCATCAGCTGGTGGTACATCCTCCCACCATGCAGAATCTGCGGTTCCTGTTGATGAAAAAATGAGAGATGCATTATCTGATTCTGCACATTCTAAATCAGTTGGCCAAGATACAGATGCAGATAAGAAAAGTTCGGGTTCATCAGATCTCTTGACTGCTGTGGAGTTCGAAAAGAAGCCATTCCTGAATAATATTTGTGATAAAACAGAGGCCTCATTAGATGATTCAACATGGTTAGATTACCTGGAACAAGATCCTATAACAAACAACCCTGATACAGCATCACAGGCTATCTTTACTGCAGTAACTAATGATTCAGGAAAAAGTGATGCTGTTCAAAACGGTGCCTCATTACAGGATGGCATAGAATATAGAAGGCAGATCCACTCAAATTGTAAGGTAGAAGTAGCAACCTCTTTGGAAAATTTGACATGGTTGGATTACCTCGACGAAATCACAGTATCAGATGATTATGATTTGGCTTCAAAAGTAAATGATTCATCAGTAAGTCAAGATTTGGGAGGCAAGGATGCTGATCAGAATGATATCTCTTTACTAGATAGATCAGGAGCTAATTCTCAGGCATCCTCTAGTTATTGGGAGTCAAATCTGGAAGTTAGTTATCCAGGCAATTCTTTTGAGAGTGAGCACCCTTTGCAGCTTCAAGGTTCTGAAGTTTTGTTACTTCCTTACAAAGAAGAAAGTTCAACTAGTGGAGAGGTATTCAGAGGAGAAGGTGATACCTACGCACCAGCTGTTGGTTGTGAACCAGATTCATTGGATTTTGATGGCTTTGGAGACTTATTTGACGAGCCAGAGATTGTTGCTGGCCCAACAAGTGACAATAGTTTTCAGGAAAATGAAGTTGCAGAAACTGGTTTCTTAGTTGGAAATAGCAGTGATTCTGATCCAGATGAGGTGGATGATAGTGATTCTCCAGTGTCCATTGAGAGTTGTTTGGCATATTTTACAAAGCCCGACCTTCTTTCTAAAGAGGATGCTTGGCATTGTGAAAATTGTTCAAAAGCTCTGCAAGAGCAAATGATTCAGTCAAGGAAAATGCAGAAGAAAATTACATCAAAGATTTGGACACGTGGGGTTGAGGATAAACTTCTAAGTTCCTCAACAAGTTCTGCAAAGCGTGTCCATTTCCCTAGTGAGGTCAGAAACCTAAGTGGAGAGAGGAGAAAAGATGGTGTTACTGTGACAAATGAAAGTTTAGTCTCAGATAATGGAAATGGTGATAACCAGAATTACAAAGATGAAGCCAGACAAAAAATTGAGCCGATCCTGGCAGTTTCTCAGTCAGCAGAAGGAATTGATGAGATGAGTGATTCACTGGCAGAGCTAACTCAGTCTTCAAGTTATAGAACTAGTAGTCAATCAAGTGTCAGTGGTGAAGCCAGTGACTCTTGCAGTGTTGCTGAGCCTAGTAAAGCTGGATGTAATAGTGATGTGGTTCAGGAAAGGAAGGATCACTTGTTACCTGGAGGATCTCAATCAGAAGGAAGTGGCAATGAAGAGATTATTCTTGAGAGTGTGAAGGTGAAGAGAGATGCTACTAAAAGGACCTTAATTAACAGAACACCACCTATATTGACTATTCTTCTTAAGAGGTTCAGCCATGATGCTCGTGGTCGTTTGAGTAAATTGAATGGCCATGTAGAATTCAGAGAGATGATTGATCTCAGACCATACATAGATCCCAGGTGTTAGCTTCTAACCTTTGTCTTAAAACCTTTTCGTTTGGTCAACTTCATTTTTCATGTTTAACAAAATTTGTTTGCTGTTATGTGTGGTAAATTTTTTTCTTATTTTTATTCTTGCGATAGTGAAAAAGAAACGTGATAAGAATGTGGTACATATAACAGATATACTGTATATACTTGCACTTCCCCAATTTAAGGTGGTTCTAGAAAATTTCTTTTAATAATTGGACATCCAATAAAATATTAGGCATGTTTTGTGTTTACATTGTGGTGTTAAGTCACATATTTGCATGACATTGGAAGATAATGAGAAAATTAAGTGGGCTGACTTTGTTTCATTAGTTTATTCAAGCTTTAGGATTGGTCTAGTTACCTTGAACAACTCTGGCCTTGGCTCATGTTTATTGTAGGTGTTTTCATCGTATTAGGTGATATTGCCAGTAAATTCAATTGCAAGGAAATGGAAAAGTTACTGCACTAGTATTTTCCTTCACAACCAAGTTTAATGGAAATACAGATGCAATTGGTTAAGATGAACTTTAGATTTGAATTTTCTCTACTATCCTTTAACCTTGTTGCTCAATTTTAGCCTCTACGGTATGATATTCAAGTCCTTCTAGTTGAAAAGAAAGAGTGTGTGCCGTTCTGCATGTTCTACCATGAGGAGAAAGATCTGGATTATGTGGACGGCTTGACAAGCTAGTTGTGGTTTAATGGAATATCATTGTCTTTGACTGATTTTAGGGGAATAAAAAATTGTTAGTTAGCTGCTTGGTGAGTGGGGAAAAAAAAGAGGTTTGGTACTATTAGGGTGCTGAAGGAGGGTGCAATCTGGAGAAATCCTCGTGTTGGAGTTTCTGATGGAATTCTGGAAAACTGTGAGCTCTACATTGTGTTGGTCTTTTCGCTTTCAGAGGAGATAGGAAGTATCTTTTCTCTAATTATAAGACACTCATCTTATAATTAAAAAAGTTAAAACGTTATAGGACAGAACTGGATGGTGTCCAAGTTGCAGTTAGAAGTGTTTGGTGAGTTCTGGTATTTGGCACAACCGTGCATCATGATATGACACCTTCACAAAAATTTTCCCGCTTCTTAGGTAATGATTATTGTGTGTGTGTGTTTATTAAGATCATATCATAAACGGAAGACTGACATGGAGGGGAATGTTGTAATAAATTCAGGGTTCTTATTTTATATATTCTTTATTTTCTTATTGTAAATTAGGAGTGCATATGAGTCAATTCAGTTTGTGCACCCATAATTTATCCAATCTGGAATACTTTCTTAAAATGCCACCCCAAAGTCCCGAATTGTCACCAATCCGACCTCCTGATTCTCCTTATCTGATAATTTTTTAGCATAACTCAGTCTGGAGAGAGGGTATTTGTTGAGAGGTGTATATATATTTTGTGATGTGTTATAGAGTTGCCATCTATCTAACAAAATGTCTTTCTTGTTATCGAAATATTTCTAAGCTAATGTTGCCAATCATTCATCTATAAGATCATTTTCATTATATGACACAAAATGTTGGACAATAGAACACCAACATAAACAAAATACAAGCTTATAACTAAGATGAGGATATTAGACGTGCATTCACATAGAAAAGGAAAGAAATTAATAATGAAGCTATCCATATTAAAGATAGAGTAGCTCCTTTTAAGGATAAGATATGTGAACATAGTTAAGATCTTTTGGTCATATGAGAAAAAAACCAAATATGCTGTTGTGAGAAGAATTGATGAAATGTATGGAATTCGAAGCAAAAGAGATAAGAGGACTATCAATTAAAACTTGGTGGAAAACTTGTAGTCATGACATAGGCTATAATGACCTTACAAAAGATATAGCGATAGATAGAGATGATTTTTGAGCTAGAATCCATATAGCCTTCTTCATCTAGCAGGCTTGGTATGTTATTGATGTAATTACAGCCATCCGTTTCTCAATGTAGAGGTCAAAAAGAAACTATAGGCGGGGAGGGAGGTTTATGATGGTGATATTGATATGGAATTTAAATATTTAGAATTCCATAGTTATACTTAATTATCTGTAGTGGTTTTATGGACACTTGGCTTTATCACAAGGTCTATAATGTAGATAGCCAACCAACTGAAAACCAAACAGAGAGCATTGATTTTTGCAAACAAGGATGAGAACTGAATTGAGGCTCCTCTGAAGTTAGTTTGGAATGATTTGCATTGAAATCAATCACCAATCTTGTCCTTCATATGATATTTGACAATCCCATCACCAAGAATGGCAATGCTCGAAAGCTTCATTTTTCCATACAATCTCTCAGAATGTAGGCAGCTAATTATCTAAAATAAGAGTTTTTTTTTTTTTTTCCTGCTTTATCTAAAATATGATTTAAGCGTATGGATGCCACCCTTCTTGTGAAGGTGAATAGCAGAAGTGGACCTCATGCTTGGTACCAAGGGGGTTATCTGCCTTTTTTTTTTTTTCCCCTCTGGGAAGGGAGGTTATATGCTTGATGCTGATTAATGGTTACATACCAAATTATTCAAAATTAAGAAAACGTTGTGCAGGGATTACCTGCAGTTTCCATTTTATATTGACACATGTTATTGATTGAAGAGTTCTATTTCAAGCCTCTATGCATGCAACTTACTGCAAATCCATTACAGATGTAACTACAGCATAGGCAAGTATATTCGTGATATGTTAATTTCTTTTTGGTAAGTATGTGGCAGTATATTTTCTTTTTCTATATCAATAATTTGAAGGATGTCATTGTTACATCAAAATTTTCTCCTGTGTGATGCTTTAAAGATGTTTAACACCATTTACAATCTCTTGTATATCACCAAAGGTGTCTTGTATGCAATTCTGATCCAGACTCTTCATAGTTCATGTTTTAAGAAACACAGTTTTTCTGCGGAAAAGAAAAGGCAGATGTGCAGAACCTATGTGCACTGAGGTCATGCACATTGTGTGTCCTTTATATTAAAATGCGTTATTGTTAGTTGAGATTGGTTGCCTGGCATGGAGGAGCTGTTTCACTTCTTTCTTGAACCAGTTAAGATCTGATTGGTTAATAAAGAGGAGGATAACAAATTTACCTTTTGGTAAACTTACCTTAATAAAGAGCATTTTGTCTAGTCTCCCCACCTAAATTCTTATGATTTTTGCTGCTACCATGTTTCAAAAAAGATTGGAGCCACTGCAAACGGTAACATTGTTTTTTTTTTTTTTTTTTTGGGGGGGGGGGGGGGGTGGTATGGGTGGTGAGGTTAAGTTCAACCTTGTGAAGTGAGAGCGGATATGCATTCCTTGGAAGGGGAGGGCTCGGAAGGGACTACTAGAAGTCTACGTCTTTTTAACAAATCCATTTTGGGGAAGTGTTTCTGGAGGTTTGCAGTTGGACCAGAAAGTCTTTGGAGGAGAGTGATGGGAGTATAAATGTGGGAGCAACAGATGGGGTGGATAGCTTGCGGTGTCTCTTTACCTAGTGGGTTTGGTTGGTGGAGAGGGCTATTATAAGGGTTTGAAGTGACTCCAATTAACTAGTCAAATTTTGGGTGGGGAATGGAGTAGAATGACAATGGTGTAGCAACATGCGCCCCTAGTGCAGTCACTAGGCTTCCCCGATTCCTTCTCTGCAGGAGTTGGAGGAGAGTTGTGATTATAAATTGTTCTTGTTATAGAGTTACTGGGACTCCTAATTGCCTATTTGCAGTGAATATCTATACTAGCCATGTTCATAACATTTTTTTTTTCAACGATTAGGTACTATATTTTGTTCTCTGTAGCTAAATGATATGTGCAGTGCAGTGTGCTGGTTTATGTGCTATTTAAACCTCTGGTTAGCGTATGGGTGTTGATGATGCTGTAACTAACTAGGATTGGACACAGGTGCAGAGAGACAGGGGAATACAAGTTTCGGCTTCTTGGGGTGGTGGAGCATCAGGGGAGCATGAGAGGGGGCCACTACGTAGCATATGTGAGAGGAGGAAAGGGAAACAGCAGCAACAGTGAGAAAGAAGAAAATGAAAGTGGAGGTTTTGTGTGGTATCATGCCAGTGATACTCACGTTCGGCAGGCGTCTTTGGAAGAAGTTCTTCGCAGTGAGGCCTATATCCTATTTTATGAAAATCTTCTTTGAGAAAATATTTATTTCCCATTATTTTTTTTGGTTTTTTCATGACCTTTCTAATAGAAGAACTCGGAAATCCTGAGTACCCTGCGATGTATACCATAGAGAGAGAGAGAGAGAGAGAGAGAGAGGGGCGAGTGTACAACAATTATGAAGAATTTAATCTAGTTTTGTTCTTTTTTGTTCTTGAGGGGAGGGTTTCACCAAATTGAGTTAGTTCTATGATGTATATCCTTCAATATGATCGATACGAAAAAATGAGTTTTGTTGGTTTCCATGGAATCTTAGACATTTGTTTTTGCATCACAATGGTTCATTTGCCTTTTATAGTTGCTACAACCATGAGGTAGGTGGTTGTAGGAGTAGGAGGAGGAGAAGGTTCATGATTATTCCGAAAATGCATGCACCAGCAGCCAGCTGATCCCATTTCCGTGCCAAACCACAGGCAATAAGCTTCCTGGGTTTGCTTCTTCTCCCTTGTCCAGTTGACATGACATGGCATGGCATGGCATGGGCAATGGCAGGCCATAGTTTTATCTGGTTATAGAATTATGATTCCCAAAATAATGAGATTTGTAATGTGTAACCCAGTGGTAGTAGTTTACATTTGAAGCAAGAAAATTAGATTGTCACAATTTATATTCTACATGACGTTCGAAGAAGGTTTTCACCATATTACTTTACTCATAAAATGGCTATAATTGTAGGCCACCATTCCCGGGGGATGCCTTGTGTTTCATTTTACCTTGTATAATTGTTGTTTAGGGTATAAGATTAACTTTTAACTCTCGATTTTTCTGAGATCCTAGGCCTCTTAAAAGAGAATACGTCAAACCCATCGCATTAGTAATTGTAATTTTTTACTTATATTTTGGGGTCACAGTCATTACAATGTAACGTACGATTAATATTATTTTTTTTTAGTCATGCATAAAATTATAATAAAAATGATTAATATGATTTTATACATAACTATGTTAAGTTGCACAAAAATAGAAGCAACAAATAAATATAATACGAAATAGAAAGTAAGAAATCGATATTTTTCAAAAAATAAGAAATGAAAATATGAAAAAATGTAAAATAAAAAAATATAAAAAAATTTATAAATATAATTTTTAATATAAAAATTACAAAAACAGTTATTTAATTAAAAAATAAATATAAATTTTATAATATATTTAAATAAATATAAACATTAAGTTCTACCATACATACATGAGCCATAACTTACTAATTAACATAATTAGGTTGGAGATGAACAACCTTAAAATGTTTAGAAAATTATAAAAATAGTCTGAAAATAATTTTTTAATGTTTTGAAAATAGATATGCATCATAAGTGGCATGCGATTATTACAGTGTTTTGCCCATCACAATATGTGGTGGGTCTATGCAAGTAAGTATCACATGCTTATTTTAGCTATTGTAGAGCTTTATTTCACATGATTTTTTTTATATAAATAAAACAATTTACATGAAGTTATAAGAATTAGTCAAAATAAAATTTAGATAAAAAAAATAATTTTTTTTCTTGCTCGTTATTTAATTTTAAATTTTTTAAAATTTAACTTTAAAATAACACTAAAATTGTGATATGCCAAATGCCATTTGGTATTATTATTATTATTATTATTATTATTATTCAGTGTAATACAAATAATGAAAAGAAAAGGCAAAAGCCAAAAAACGAAAAGAAAAAGAGACTGCACTGCACTGAAGTGGCTGTTTCTTTTTTGGTTCTCTCTATGCTTCGCCTCGCTTTACCATCTCCGAAAAGCATACAACTTTCCTCCGGGCTGGCCTGGCCTGGCCATCTATTCCAACCATGGCAGTAACGCCAGTACCGCGTGAGCTGGGGGAGGCGGCGATGACACTAGTGGTGCTGCTGGTGCTGGGTCTGAACGTGGCGGTGGTGGAAGCGACGTGGTGCGTGGCGAGGAGCGACGCCAGCTACCGGGCGCTGCAAGCGGCCCTGGACTACGCCTGCTCCGCCGGAGCCGACTGCGCGCCCATACAGTCGAGCGGGCTGTGTTACCTTCCCAACACTATTCAGAACCACGCTTCCTATGCCTTCAACAGCTACTATCAGCGCAAAGCGAATGCCCCTTCCTCCTGCAACTTTACTGGCGCCGCAACCATCGCCAAAACCGACCCCAGTTAGTTTGTCTGATCATCTTATCATCTCGTCTTCTTCTCCTTCTTCTTCTTTTCCATCTCCTGTTTTCTCGTATTAGACATATGTTTATCTCAAGAGGCAAGCTTATTGTTAACTTGTTCTTTTTTTTTTTTTTTGTTCTTTGGGTTGGCTTTTGGTTTCAATTAGGCTTTGGATCCTGTGTTTATCCAGCTTCTCCAAGGTATGCCATTACCTTAATTTATTCATGGTTACTTTCATCTTGTGACTTCAAGAACATAATTACCCTCGATTAGTTACTAACTCTTCGATAGATATGATGGAAAAAGAATATTTGTAAAATTGATTAGCGTATAGGAAGGTTAGTTTTGTTTTTTTGATAGTATTTGAGGATGGTGCCAAGGAATTAAGTGATCCCCTGGGGAGAATTTGATTCCACAACCAGTAGTCTATGCTTCATACTTTTTTAGACCCTGCAGTGCCTTGTCTGGAGAGTGAAAGAGAGGATAAATTCCTTTCCGATCATATGAAGAATTGATCTGATTTTGGTTCCCAGTTGTTCTACTTGTGATGGGAGTTTTGATTCCCAGTTATTTCTAGCTACTTGTTTAGCAATTATTTGAAAACTGTTGTGTATTTTTTTGTTGCTGAGGCTTAATGGCTTCTTCATCTTTTTCTTATTGGAATCTTTCAACATTTCAGCTCAGCAGGAGGAGGGACACCTTTAACTACAACCCCACCATCTCTCAGTGCACCACCTCCACCAGGAACCACCGTGCCAGTAGTCTACAACAATGGAGGACTGACACCGACTGTGGGATCTGCAGCGCCAAACATAGACCATTCCAAAGCTTGTCTAGAGTTCTCAATCACAGCAATTTTCTTTTCTCTCTGGCTTTCTTGTTCCCTCCTCCATGTATCATCAACCCTTGTAGGCGGCCTTTGAAGACTTAAGGTTACTGCAATTTTGTTAGGGATTTTTGTCAATACCCTGTAGCCATTTAAAATGGGTTGTTAGCATTGCTGCTGCTAGTAAACTTCAGATTAATTATCGGGTTTGTGAAGGTGCTTTGCTTGTAGAGTGGCCAGCTAGTTGTAAGTGAATCCTCCAACCTTATTGTTATGGATTATTGTAGATTTTGCAAATTCAAATTAGCAGGTTCTTTTCGTTGCATTTATTTTCATGAATTTAGTGGGTAAGTTAAAGATGGCTAGCAAGTATGAAGCTATAGGTTGCAAAATTATATGCTCGCCACCAGGGCTTGCAGTCCAATTGAAGCCCTTCATTCTCGAAAATTTCCTTTGAGATTATACAACATCAAGAGGACATTCCAAAATGTTTCCGAACGATTTATGTTGTATACAAGTAAGGGAAATTGTAGGAATAGATCAATTCTCATTAAACTGACTTAATTTATAGCAATAGATCAATAGAAAAAAAATATTATTTTCTCCTAAAAAATAGCAACTAATTTGACTTGAATTCAAACTAAGTTGAATTATTTAAACTAAGCAACTAAAATTTAAAAGAGATTAGCTAACTCTTAAAGATAATTTTTGTATATTTTTTAGCACAAATATAGCAACAGAAGTTGCACAGCTCAACACTCCTCCTTGCCACTTTTACTGCAAACTCCCATCTTCTTCCTTAGTTCTTCAAATTTGATTTTAGGCAAAGTCTTTGTCAGAATATCAGCTAGCTGATTATTAGTTTTGCAATCCACTAGAATAACTTCCTTAATCTTATGAACTTCTCTAATAAAGTGATATTTAATTTTAAAATGTTTTGTCCTGCCATGAAATACAGGATTATTTGAAAAATAGCTATAGCAACCTGATTCTCAACAAAAATCTTAGTTGCTTCCCTCTAATCATGCTTCAAATCTGATAACAACTTTTTCAACCATAAGGCTTGATTCATAGCAGCAGCAGTTGCAACATATTCTGCTTCTAGTGTTAATTAAGCAATGATCTCTTGCTTCTTTGAACTCTTAGAGAAATAACTTGTACCAAAACTGAATAAATGTCTAGAAGTGCTTTGTATGTCATCACATGACCCTGCTCAATCATTGTCAGAAAAATCATGTAACCTCAACTTTTCAAAATTTTCAAACCACACTCAAAGCTCAATAGCGTATTTAATGTATCTTAGAACCCTTTTTGCAACTTTAAAGTGTAATTCACTTGCACGATACATAAACTTAGACAATAAACTCACATAATACATTATATTAAGCCTTGTAGCAATTAAGTACATCAAACAACCTATAAGACTCTTATAGAGATCTTCATCAATTTTCTCAACCCCATTATCTTTACACAACTTCTTATTTTGCATTAAAGGAGTGCTTACAGGCTCCATTTGAACTTCTTCCATACTTTTGTTGCCTGATGAAAATCTCCTTATTTGATTGTTGAATTTCCATGCCATCCCAAGAATGAAGTTGACTCAAGGGTTGGTGGGGCCCATGCCATCCCAAGAATGAAGTTGACTCAAGGGTTGGTGGGGCCCTAGGCGACAGTCCGACAGTTGGCAGCAGGCCAGTGGCTGGTTGTTGGCAATAGGCAGCTACACAGCAAGCGACCCTCATTTTTTTTTCTCTCTCTCTTTCTCTCTCATCGGTTGTCGTCCTGTCTTATGTTTGCCTGAACCCTGACCGACGACCGCGAGTTCGTCGTCATCTCCTTTGTAATATCCCAGATTTTCAAAAGAGCTCAAGAGTAATTTTAACTTGGGCTATGGATGAAATTATTAAAAGATTTGGAACTTAGTATAATTTCTTACAATTATTAGTATCGAATCAACTGTAAGAAATGTCTCGGAGTGTAGATGTCTATGGAAATTGATATGGTACTATTAAACATCCTGAGATAGAATTTATAGTATTAAAAGAAATCGGAATTGAGACAGTTTTTGGTATAACTTCGATTCAGGCTGAAAAACTGAATCGTTATAGGGGACTCTCGAGAAGTCAACGGAACTGTGAGAGAGTTCTGATTTTATGTAAGGATCAATTCTAAAGTGATTTCGGGACGAAATAAAGGTTTGGTGAGGGCGCAAGGGCAAAATCGTCCTTATCGAATAAGCCATGAATTATTAATTTTGAGTTTTCAGTATTATAATGTAAATTAAGTTAATGTTGGAGGGTAAAATTATAATTAGAGAATTAACTAAGTGAAATTGAAACAAAATTAGAATTTAAATATATAATTTTTTATATATTAATGTAATATACAATGTTATATATATATATATTTGTAGTACGCGTATGGGAGGCCATGCCTTTGTAATTTCATACAAGGGGAGTCCTTCACGCAAGAAGATATGGGCAGGGCAGTGAGGGAGTCAGCAGTGAAGAGTGGAGGAAGCAAGCGGCCGATCAGAAGAGGCAGTCGGCAGTGGCGCGTTGGGGGCTGGTGACCGTTGAGATGATGGTCGGTTGGACGGATGGGTGGCCGAGATGATGGTCGGGATCGGCCACAGCAAGCGGACAGCAACCATGGCCACGCGGAAGAAGGAAAGCGAGGGGAGCAGGGGCGGCCAAGCGGTGGCTGGCAGCGGCCGTGGCGAGGTCGGTGGTGGCTGGTGCAGCGGCTGGCGAGGGAAGCGGCGGACGGCAGACCAGGCAGCGGTAGGAGGCCGGCGGGCGTCGCAGGCGGCGTGCTCACAGTGGCCATGCATTGGAGAAGATGAAGTGAAGAAGAAGAGGAGGAGGAGGAGTGTAACACCCCATTTTCTCCGAGCGTGTTATAACTTAGGACAATTGTGGGATAATATTTGTTTTTCTATAAACTACGACTAATCATATAATTGCTCTTACCCATCCCAAATTTCCATACATTTATCTCAAAATAGAATCAACATAAATATTGAATGCGGAAGCTAGAATCGAACCTCAACATACCTCAAACACTAATAATATTACATGATTGTCTCTGTAATACCCCGTTTCAGCGTAAGGTCGCCACGTCATTTAAGTGAGATTTAAATATCGAAAAATAGGCTCGATAGCAAAATAAATCGTCGAATCGACTAGAGGGAGTGCCCCGGAGTGTAATTGGCTAAGGAAAATGACATGGTCTCGATAAGCGTTCTAAGATAGGATTTATGGAGGCAAGAGAAATTAAAATTGAGATGGTTTTCGGTACAGTTAAAATACAGCTTCAGATCAGGCTGAAATACCGAATTTTCATAAGAGATGTCTGGGAATTTAACAGAACCCTAAGGAGGCTCCGATTTTTCATAAGGATCAACCCTTAGGCGATTTCAAAACAAATCAATAGCCCGGTGAGGACCCGGTGGCAAAATCAGTTTTTATCGAGCAATCACCGATTATTAATTTTGGATTTAAAGCATCGTGATATAAATTAATTTAAGCGTTAAAGGGTCTAATTACAATTTAAAGGAATTCCTAAGTGTGAGATAAAATAATTGTAGGGATTAAATATTATTTCTATAATTATATTAATATAATATATATATATATGTATTGTATGTATATGCTCGCGTGAGGAATAGGGGGGCAGCTCAAGTTGCTGTCTTCGCGCATGGAGGAAGCAGGATTGCAGCTTGTTGGATTGTCTTCAGGAGGAGCTTTGGGATAAGGAGATTGCAGAGAGATTGAGGGGAGTGTCTAGAGTGATCGCCAAGGCTGTCGGGTGCGTATAAGAGAGAGAGAGAGAGATATAAAGGGAGAGAGGTGGCCGAATCGGCCATGGCCGAGAGCTCCGTGAGCTGGCCAAGAGGAAGTGAGGCCAAGAGAGATCGAGACCGAAAGAAAGAGCAAGATCGAGAGAAAGAGAGATATCGCGCGAGAGAGAGAGAGATTAGCGAAGAGAGGAGCTGAGAGCGGCCATAGCCGCAAGCTTCAAGCGGCCATGGCCGCGAAGCAGGGGTGGGCAGCGAAGTAACATGCTGCCATTGTAGCAGCTTGCCGAGAGCTGGGCAGCGAGCGGGTTCGGGGCGAGGTGCTGGCAGCGGTGGAGTCGGCCGAGGAGGCGGTTGGCGGCGGCTTGGGCATGGCAGTTCCAGGCCATGCGCATGTGCAGGCTGCCGTGAAGAAGAAGAAGAAGAAGAAGAAGAAGAAGAAGAAGAAGAAGAAGGAGAAGAAGAAGAAGAAGAAGAAGGAGGAGGAAAGGAAAGAAAGGAAGAAAGAAAAGAAGAGAAGGAAAGGAAATGAAGAAGAGAAGTTGCAGGGGCGTGCGCGGGTGCAGGTGAAGGAGGCAGGGGAAGAAGATAAGTGAGAAGAAGAAGAATAAAAAAAAAAAAAGAAAAGAAAAGAAAGAGAAGAAAAGAAAGAAAATGTGGGAAAAATGTAAAATAAACCCGAAAAATTCCTGAAAAATAGAAAATGGTATTGTATTAATATTTCGGAGATTTTGGTAAGAAAAGTAATTGGGGCACTTGTAAATCGAGGCGATGCACGTAAATCGAGGCGGTGCACGAAAATTCGAATGTTGCACAAAAATCGAGGTAAATGCTCGAGAAGTAAGGTAATGTGCGAGAATCGAGGTGGTGTGCAAAAATCGGGGATTTGCGTGACAATCGAGGTCGATCGTGCATTTCGAGGTCATGGCGCGCATACCGAGGCAGCCCGTGAGGCTAAGTTAAAGTAAGTAGAATTTCTTTAAAAAATTCCAATAAATTAGGAATATTATTTTATGAGTTATTATAGAGAAAAAATTGAGGATATGCTTGAGTAATGCTTAGTTTAGATTATTTAGGAATTGTTTAATTAGGAATTAATTATTGAGAAAAATAGGAAGAAATAAAGGATAAGTTATGAGGAAATTATGAGGAATAGATTATTGATGTTATTGAATGAATATGATGGCCAGAATATGTTGAGGATTCGAATTGAGTACGTTAGAAGTCTGGCACGAGAATCGAGATATTATGAGAATTTGTATGAGGTAAGTGGTACTTACCAAAATACTTTTAGATTTTATGAAAATGCTTCCTATGAAAGGGGTTTAACCCAAACCTTATTTTATGAAAATAATTTATCATGTTGCCATGTCTTGATATGATTATGTCATGTAGATTGCATTTATATGTATTGATGTTGAAATGTGCATACATTCACGATATTATTATTGATCATGCATTGCATAAAGGGCTTGGGATTATGAACTGGCACCGCTGCTCTACCAAGTGTGCACCCATACACATCGGTCCAGGAAAGGGACTGTAAAAATGGGGAGCAGCAGTTGGGTGCGGTTGACTCAAGTCGAAAACGATGATGACATTTTGCATATTGCATTCATGCACGAAAAATGATTTTTGTACTGCTTACTTAGATGGTTCATCATCTAATCGGGCTTTGCCCCTGGAACATTCAAACGTTCCAGATGGAGATTGTAGCAGGTACGAGGATGACTGAGGCATGAAATGGCACTTAACTAAGTGCATGATGAATGAACGATAAGATGAATGTATGTGATGTAGCCTATGTGTTTAAGTCCTGCTACTTTGAAATCTGAACGCTTTGAAAGGTGAGTTATGATTGATGATTGATGAACGATGATGTAACCTTAAGGTTAATGACGATGTATAAACCCTAGTTAGGGTTAATGTTATATGAGAACGTGTTTTATGTTTTAAGTCATGTTGAGGATTAAGTTAGAGAGACGATGATGTAAAGATTTGATTTATGATTTAATGTTAAGGTAAGATGGCAGGTTCGATTCTAGCTTCCGCAATTGAGGTATGTTATGATGATTCTCTCTCTTTAGAGAATAAATTAATGCAGGGAAATTCTGGGACAGATGCGAGGAATGACGTGATTTAGTATGAGTTAGAATGAAAAAAATTTGTCGTCTCAGGATTGTCCCAAGAAATAACGCGCCCGGGAAAACGGAGCGTTACAGTCTCAACATAATTAATAATACAAAATTATCTTAACAAAAGTCTTCCAAACATAACTTGTAACATGATATAAGTTTTTCAATATGACTTTAAACAAAACATAAGTTTCTCAACATGACTTCGAACATAACATAACTGGTACATATTAGAATCCTCTTGCGGAAACTAAATGCAGAAAATAACTTCATAATGTCTTGCATCTTTATATTTCGTCCACTTCTATGTCTTCGCTGCAAACCTCATCTGGAACGTTTGAATGTTCCAGGGGCAAAGCCCACATTAGATGATGAATCATCTAAGTAAGAGTACATCATAATGCATATGTATGAATGCAATGCACATAACATCATAACTCTCATGTTTAGGTCGACTGCACCTTAAGATTACCCGCCATTTTTCTAATCTCTCTGCCAGACCGGGGTGTATGGGTGCACCCTTGGCAAAGCAACGGTGCCAGTACCTAATCCAAAACCCATGCAACGTATGACCGTGGATCTCATCATGCTCATATGCATACTTTATCATCAATACATGTAAATGCAATTCACATGACATGTTCACATCAAAACATGACAACATGATGAAAATATTTACATAAAATCAGGTTTTGGTAGAAACTCTTACAAGTCATTTTCATAAACTAAATTCAGTTAAATAGTACCACTTACCTTGTAAAAGATAATTTTGCCCCTAGCACAATTTTGCTTCCAAATTCGCGTCAAACTTTCAATTGCACTTAATTATGAATCTTGACGTATCCTGACATCATAATTACTTAAGAAAATCAGATTTCTAATTTTTTCTAATTTTTATAATTTCTCCAATTTTCTCCTATTATTTTCTCAAAATTATGAATTAAATACTTTCTCATAAAATTTTCTCAATTTATCTTCACAATAATTCCTAAAAAAATATTCCCAAGCCCTAAAAATTTTCTCATAATTTTTAAAATCCATGTTCTATTTATTTCTCATTTTCTCTTTGATTTTCAAGCATCTATTACCTCAAAAAATCCATAATAAATACTAATAATGTATTTCTCTTCCAATTTCACTATCTAAAATTCTAAAAGATCATTCTAACATTTTCAAAATTTTTTAAAGAAAATTTTGAAGATAACTTACTTTCTCGTGGAGTGATTCGGTATTCTTCTATATTGTGATGAAGTCTCGTTTTGCGTATCCAACAATGCCTTTTGTCACAAATCTTTGCACGAACTACTAAACCCAACATATAGGATTTTTCTAGAATTTTTTGATATTTTTCTCTATATTTTTCTTTCTCTTTCTCAAATTTCTTTGTTACTCTCAAATTCTTCTTTCTTACAACCTTTCTCTTTCTAATTCAAGTCCTCAAACCTTTCAAGTTTTCTCTATTTATAGAGGTTGAATTAAATTTAGTTTAATTGTAGTGATCCACTATATTTTATTATTTTATCATTTTTTTATTTAATTTTCCACTAAATCTCATTCATAATCTTTAATTATTTGTCCATACATTACTTTATCTTCCATATTTCTCCATTAATTCACCCATTATCTTTGATTTTTTGGCCACACTATACTTTTTCTCCCACATTTCTCCATTAATTCATCTTTTATCTTTGATTATTTGTTCACACCATATTTTGTCTCCCACATTTCTCCATTAATTCATCCATTATCTTTGATTATTTATTCACACCATATTTTGTCTCCCACATTCTCCATTAATTTACCCATTAACTTTAATTATTTATTCACACCATATTTTGTCTCCCACATTCTCCATTAATTCACCCATTATCTTTGATTATTTTTTACTTTAATTATTTTTAACTAAATCTTATTTTGAATGGGCTATTCTTTCATTTAGTTCATAAATTTAAGCTCACTTTCTTAACATACTAACTCTAAGCCCATTTACTTAACCTTTATTTTCTCAACTTAGCCCACTAACTATAAGCCCATTTACTTAATCTTTTTCTTTTTTCAATTTAGCCCACTAATTCTAAACTCATTTACTTATTTATTTTTTTTCAAATTAGCCCACTAACTCTAAGCCCATTAGTTTTCTCAATTATAATTTCTAATTGATGTCAAAAAATATTTTAAATATAAAATTAATTATTATTATTATTATTCTCAAAATACTGGGATATTACATTCTCCCCTCCTTACAAAAAATTTCGTCCTCGAAATTTGTCATATATTATAAATCCCAAAATTTCATCATCGATATTTAGCACAAGATTGATTGAATAACTATGAAAAAAAACTACCTGATTACCTATCTATATTGCTCCATGGTTCGAAACTTAAAGTTGGGATTATAAATATCTGAATTGTCCTGAACTCGATTTTCATGTTTTCAGATATATATAATTTTTCTTCTTCTTGCCAACATCTTCGGGATAATAAAACACGGTTTTTTTTTTATAAAAGTCTATATATTTTTTTTCTTTTTTTTTCTTCTTTTTCTTTTATTCTTCTTCTTCTTCTTCTTCTTCCGCGAACGCCCATCGCTGCGCGCACACCCCGGCCACCACCGCAGTCGCCGCGATCGCCTCCAGCCGACTCCACCGGCCCTGCAATCGCTACCGACGACCGCTGCTGCCCCCTCTGCAACCGCCACCAGCGCCTGCTTCGCCATCGGCCGCGAGCCACCGCACGTCCCCAGTAGCCGATCGCCATCTCCGACGGCCCAAACGGCCCCTCGTCGACCAGATCCGACCGCCTCCGCTGATGCTCGCGTCCCTCTTCGACATCGATCGGCCCTCCGATCCCCTTGCCGCAGTCGCCGAGTACCGAACCTCCCTCGCCATCGGCCGCCATCACTCGATCGGCCTGCACCCCCAGCGTCCATTGCTATTCTCTTCAGGTCTGCTATTTTCCCTCCTAGCCTATTTTTGAAATCTTCACATTAGATTTAATTTGACCCGATCCACTTAGATCCATCACATTCATTTAGATTTGCCCCATTAGATTTGTCTCCAGATCTAATTAGATCTAGCTACTACCCCAAATCCATGTCAGGACCTAGGTTTCCATGTGGTGCTTGCAAAATCCTAAGGAGAAGATGTACCCCATTGTGTGTTTTTGCCCCTCATTTTGGCCATGAGGATGCATCTTTTCATTTTTCTGCCATTCATCAAGTTTTTGGTGTGAGTAATGCTGCCAAAATTCTGACCCAACTTCCGATAGGTGATCGATGTGGGGTAGCTTTTTCACTCATTATGGAAGCTCTAGGTCGGCTTCAAGATCCTGTTTTTAGCATAGTATCCCATAATTTTTCCCTCGAACAACAGGTTGTTGATCTCCAGCAACAGGTTGTCGACTTGCATGCCTATGTATCTTTATTGCATAGTTTATTACTTGGAAACCATTCTGTGTATCTTTCATTGGTTCCAAATTTGTCTCAACCACAACCTCATTCAAACCCCATTCCTGCACCTGACCCGAGCTTTGCTGACATTTCCAGTCTTATTTCCCATGGATCGCTACCTGTTGGTGATCCAAATCCATTCGAGAGCTTTGGTTATCCCATTATCTCAGAGGATGTCTCACTTCCTAGCTTCCCAGAGACTTTTCCTCTAGTCCATCCTGGCGAGACTAGCGGTAGCCAGTGTCCTGGATATCCCATCATACCTGAACATGTCACACTCCCTAGTTTACCAAAGACTCTACCTTACCTTGGTGAGACTAGCGATAGCCAGTGGTCTGATCATCCCGACATACCTGATCATGCCACACTCCCTAGTTTACCAGAGAGTCTACCTTACCCTGGCGAGACTAGCGGTAGTCAGTGGCCTCTTTATGACGACGTTGATGAGATTGGACTTGACATTTTCGACAGTCATCCTCAATATTGAGTATTAGCGACATTTTGGGGTTTAACTCATACTCTCTCTCTCTCTCTCTCTCTCTCTTTTTCTTTGGATTGTATAGCTTGATCTCTTGTAACTGTATTGAACATATGTAATGAATGTTATATTTTTGAGTACTCTAATGTTTCATTCGCATATCTTTGTCCTTAATCGTGTAAAAGTATTTCAGCCTCTTGCAGCTGTTTAATAATTCATCAAATATCGGCTCTTAATTATTAACTCTTTCAAAATCTGATAGTTCATGTCCTTAGTCAAGCCACACACAGTTAATCATTAGATAACCTCAATTTATTAGTGGCAACTTCAAACCTATCATTTAAAATTAGGTCCAATAAATCTTCCGAGAGCACATTCTGGTATTTCTCTCACTCACTTTCGCACTTCTGTTATTAGTTGTCTCTCTCAAGCACGCTAAAAGTTTTCACAGCTATCGAGACAACTCTATATAGTCACACTACCAGTTTGAGCAGGTAAGTACTTATGTCACCTACGGTACCCCAATCCTCACTGAATTTTTCTTCCTAAAACTCAGGACTCTTCAGATTCTCTATGGTCCTCAAAACATCATTTATTTTTTTTAAAATTTCCTCGAAAATCCCAAACCGATTTATCCTTGAAGATCTCAAATCAAATCACGTTAACTGCCTCCAATTATTTTCTATAAACAACTGGACCTCAAAAACTTCTAAAGATTCTTTTTCAAATAATACTTTAAACCCCTAATAACAATTCAGGTTTCCATGCGTTTTGCAAAGGCATAACTTATTTGTGTGTCCTTTCTCACCAATTTTTTTGAATCCCTAAACTCACTTGGCACACTAAATCGTAGGTACAAATTTTGTCACCTAGGTCTCCCATTAATCACGTCACCATATAGGTAATGCCTATACATCAAGTTTATCATGTCTATTTCATACATCGAATAACTCTCACTATGCAACCCAACCATATCTTCATGGCAATTACAAACACGACTTGATCCTGGATATTGAGATTAATCTATTTCTTGAGCCTCATAATGCTCGTCTCATTTACCAACTCACAAAATGACCATGAAACTTAGATGCTATAGAACACACCGTCCTCATTCAAGACATCACACGCTTCTTTCTGTTGGCCAGTTGGCGTCTCCTTTTCCAAGGTGGTCGACGACCTCTTGAAGCGTTTAAGGCAAAGAGACATCCTTGATTGAGCTTAGGGCAGAATCAGATTTCACAAGGCACACTCTGATCTTGCCTCAAATTTTTGAATTGGTGACATGGTTCCTCAGTTAGGACTAGAATCCGGTGAGTCGATAGTCGGAGAAGGCGTAGCCGGGGGCGGTTAGGCGCCATTGGGGTAGGTGATGACATTGGTGAAGATGAGGACGACGATGATGAGGAGGGCCATGGCGAAGAGGTAGATGAGGGACTGTTTGTTCTAGTAGGCACCAATAAAGCCTTCTAGGGACACCAGGAAGATGGCTCTGACCCAACAATTTTTTGGGGGTCCTCCTAAGGCATTAAGATTGCCCTGGCCAAGAAAGTATGACATCTCTCATAAATTTGTCATCTCAAAGGCCTCCATTATTTGATGTTTGAATTGTTCCACCAAAGTTGGATTGCTTCTTGTCACAAGCAAATCATCAACACATAAAGAAATAACAACAATATCATTATTACCAGGCTCTTGATGTCTGTTTTAAGTTATACAAGGTCTTCTTAAGCAAGTACACCTTATCTTCTTTACCTTTCACTACAAAGCCTTTAGGTTGCTCATTAAAAATATCCTCCTCCAAATAGCCATTTAGGAATGCAGACTTGATATCAAGATGATAAATTTTCTACTCTTCCTGAGCTGCAAGTGCTAGAAGCATTTTGATTATGTCAAACCTTACTATAGGTGCAATGTTTCTGAGAAATCCACCCCAAACTATTGTGTATACCCTTTGACTACCAGCCTTGCTTTGTGTTTGTTGATAGAACCATCAGTATTTAGTTTGGTTCTAAACACCCATTTTACACCAAGTGGCTTTTTATGAATTGGTATGCCTACATAGTTTATGTCTCGTTCCTTTTTTTTTTTATCATTTTCAACTCTTCTTCCATTGATGAAATATATTTTAGATCCTTAGCAGCTTTTTCAAAACCTGCAGACTCAAGCATAACAACATTACATTTCTCATAAATGTCAGAAAGCAGTTTGGTCTAATTGGAATATCATCAATTATCTCCTTCTGAACTGCTTCAAAATTTGGTTCTCTACCATGCTCTACTTTGGACTTGTCCCAATTTCAAGTTGTAGATTCATCAAATTTGATATCTCTGATGACAATCACCTTTCTTGTCATCTCTAAAACCTTTGGTGATGCTACTGTAGCTAATTAGTATTCCAATCTTAGCCTTCTAATCCAACTTATCTCTTTTTACGTTAGGAACAGGTGCATAATAGATGCAACCAAACACCTTTAGATTTTGTACAGAAGGTTTGTAACCATTCCAAACTTCAAATGCTCTTTTGTTCTTTAATGTTTTTGTTAGCAATCTATTACAACAATAACAACAACATATTCAGCCTTTATCCCACTATGTGGGGTCGGCTACATGAATTCTAGACTTCTATATGGGTTACGTCTCAACAGATAGTTTGTCTAGAATTCATATTTGGATCCGACTAGGTTTTATGCTGGCTGTTGACTACCTAACGCAACTCTCTTCCTTTATCAGGGCTTGGGACTAGCAGTGGTGTTAGAACAGAGAGATTAAAAGACCAAAAAGGTGTAAAATACTTCCTCGAACTCTTATTCATGATCTCAGCTATTAAATACCTAAAACTAATACATCACCTAATTACAAGAATGCCATTATTTGTTTATCAGCTAAAACAAAATTAAAACTATAAGCCAAATACTACACAACAACTAAACAGATACAACAGATATAAAAATACTGCTATATGTAATACTCCCCCTCAAGATGGACTGTGAACATCAATCACAGCCATCTTGGACAACAAATACTGCATTTGAGAAGCAGGCAACGACTTTGTAAAGAGATCAGCAAGCTGATGGGCTGATCTAATAGGCAGAAGTTTGAATAATCCAGCCTGCAACTTGTCCCGAACGAAATGACAATCCAATTCAATATGCTTGGTGCGTTCATGAAAAATCGGATTAGAAGCTATATGAACCGTAGCCTGATTATCACAAAACAATAGAGAAGAAGTTACTGTAGAAATCTGAAAATCAGATAAAAGCTGGTGTAACCAAACAATCTCACTAACAGTAGAAGCAAGAGCATGATACTCAGCTTCGGTAGAAGAACGAGACACAGTGGACTGCTTCTTAGCCTTCCAAGAGATTAACGAGTCACCAAGAAAGATACAAAAACCAGTAATAGATCTTCGAGTGTCTGAGTAAGATGCCCAATCAGCATCAGAAAAGGCACGAAGCTGTAAGGAAGAAACAACAGAGAAAAAAAGACCCTGCCCCGGAGAGGCTTTAATGTATCGCAACAAACGATGAACAACATCAAGATGAGGCTTCCTGGGCTTAGAAACATATTGACTAAGCTTATGGACAGCAAATGTAATGTCTGGTCGAGAAATGGTTAAGTATAAAAGTCTCCCAATAAGCCGCCGATAAGCAGACACATCCTCAAGTAAAGGACCCTCATCTGAACTTAAGCGGATATTAGAAATCATGGGAACAACAACTGGTTTACTAGACAAAAAACCCGTGTCTTCAAGCAGTTGTAAGGCATAATGCCGCTGAGAGAAAAAAAATACCCTTAGTGGATCGGGCAATCTCAAGACCAAGAAAGTACCTTAACTGGCCTAAATCCTTAAGTTTGAACTTGCTATGAAGAAAAGACTTGAGAGAGGCGATGGCAACAACATCAGAACCCGTGATGATTATATGATCAACATAGACAAGTAAGGCCACAAAGGAAGACCCAACACCTTTGGTAAACAAGGAATAGTCAGATTTGAACTGAATAAATCCATATTCAATAAGTGCAGATGAGAATTTAGAAAACCATTGCCTAGAAACTTGTTTAAGCCCATAGATAGACTTATGAAGCCGGCATACCAAACGCTCCCCCGGAGGTGGGGCATCAATTTTAGGACTATAACCAAGAGGAAGATCCATATACACTTTCTCAAAAAGATCCCCATTGAGAAAGGCATTATTGACATCTAGTTGAATAAGGGGCCACTTATTAATTGCTGCTAAAGCTAACAATACCTTAACAGTAACTAATTTGGCAACCGGAGAAAAAGTATCAAAAAAATCTAACCCTTCTTGTTGTGTGTATCCCTTTGCCACAAGACGTGCTTTATATCTCTCAATAGTACCATCAGATCTGAATTTGATTTTATACACCCATTTACACCCAATAGCATGCTTATCATGAGGAAATGAAGTAACCGTCCAGGTATGGTTCATATGCATAGCCTCCAATTCAGCTTTCATAGCATCGCTCCAATGCGCATAGGGCACTGCTTGATGATAGAATTGAGGCTCAAAAGTAGATGAAATATTAAGAAGCAAATGTCTATGAGCATGGGAGAAATTGGAGTAAGAAACAAAATGATCTATAGGATATAAAGATTTCGTAGAAGACAAAGAAGTCTGGGATAATAAATTGCAATGGAAATCTTGGAGATAAGAAGGAGGCCTCAAGACCCTAGTTGATCTACGAGGAGGAAGAGGATTACAAGGAGAAGCTGAAACAGAATCAGCAACACAACCCTCAGCTGGAACAGAATCAACAACACAACCCTCAGCTGGAACATAATCAGCAGGAGAAAAAATGGGCTGATGTTGAGAAGAAGGAATGACCAGATTAGGAAAAGGATCCACCAACTCATGAGAAGAGACAATATTATGAAAGGGAAAAATATGCTCATGAAAAACAACATCACGAGAGACAAAAAAATGCTTAGCAGCCATATCATACAGCCTATAACCTTTCATGCCAGGAGAATATCCAAGGAAAACACAAGTAGAAGCTCTAGGGGAAAATTTATTCCTTTGAGATAATAAGGTGGATGCATAGCAGAGACAACCAAACACTCTAAGGCAACTATAATCAACAGGTGCATGATAAAGAAGCTGAAAAGGAGACTGTTGATTTAATACTAGAGTAGGAGTTCGATTGATTAAAAAGGTAGCAGTGAGAATGCACTCACCCCAAAATTGGATAGGGACTCTAGATTGAAACATCAATGCCCTAGCTACATTAAGGAGGTGCTGATGTTTGCGTTCAACTACTGAGTTTTGTTCAGGCCTCTGAACACAAGAAAACTGATGTGAAACGCCCTTAGATTCAAAGTAATCTTGAAATCTCAACTCAGGTGCATTATCAGACCTAAACATCTTCACCTTAGCATTAAATTGATTCTCCACCATATTAAAAAACTTGGGAATAATGTCTCTAGCCTCATGCTTATGTCTCATTAAAAATACCCAAGTGAAACGTGTGCAATCATCAACCAAAGTCAAGAAATATCGATAACCCGCATGTGTAGGGATATGATATGGCCCCCAGGTGTCACAATGAACAAGATCAAAAGTAGTTTGAGAGATATGATTATGAGAAACAAAAGGAAGTCGCTTTTGCTTGGCTAAAGGGCAAACTAGACAATGAGAATTATCATCACTATTTCCAAAGTGTAACACATTTTTCAGTTTTTCCAACTTGTCAAAAGAAACATGTCCAAGTCTAGTGTGCCAAGTGTTTCTACTTACAACATGTGCCACAGTGGAAGATTTATAACATTTGTCTGTCAACAAATCAGCATCAGCATCAATCACATAAAGACCTTCAAGAAGTCTACCCCTGCCAATCATCTTCGAAAGATGTACATCCTGAACAATGCATGAATGAGAAGAAAAACTAAGGCTCATAGTATTTCCTCCTACTAGAGCACTTACTGATAGCAAATTAAATTTGAATTGTGGCACAAACAACACATTTTTAAGCACCAAAAACTGACTAAGCCTGACAGTCCCTATAGACTGAACAAGTATCCGAGAATGATCGGGCAACTTGATATATGTATCAGTAACAGGCCTCAAGGAATGGAAAACAACCTTGTTAAAACATACATGACTAGTAGCTCCTGAGTCTATTATCCAATACCTAGGGTTATTAAGAATTGGACTAACTGATATAGAAAAGCAACTACCTGAGGTCTGTTCTTGTGAAATAGCAGGATCTGCTTTCAGCTTTGAGGACCCAAAATGGGTGTTCAACATACTCAGCAATTGTTGATATTGATTGGGATTTAAGGTTTGCACAAAATCCCCAACAATTGGACTGCCAGAAGAATTTTCAGATTCCTGACCAATAACAGCAACATTCACTTGATTAGGAGCATTATTATTATTGTAATGATTAGGAGCATTCCTTTGTTTCATCTTATAACCAGGAGGATAACCATGCAATTTATAACATTTTTCTATGGTATGACCATGATATCCACAATGTGTGCATATCGATCTCTCCTTCTTTTGGAATTTGTTATTACCAGATTTATTCACCTCATGTTTGACACGAAACATAGCAGAATCAGTAACACGTCCTACAACACTCCTTTGATTCTCCTCTTGTGATATTAGGGCAAACACCTTATTGATTGGAGGAAGGGGATCCATTAACAACAATTGACCCCTAACTTGAGAAAATAACTCATTCAACCCCATAAGAAACGACATAGAATATTCCTTCTGATAGTGATCAACCAAAGCCCTAAAACCACCACAAGTGCAATGTCCACAACTACAAGCAGGCCTAAAATTAGCAAGTTCATCCCACATAGTCTTGAGTTTTGTAAAATAAGCACTAACCGATAATTGTCCTTGGTTTAGATTCATCAATTCACGCCTTAATTGAAAAATTCTAGGGCCATTACTTTGTTGATACCGATCTTTAAGATCAATCCACATATCATACGCAGAATCATAATAGATGACACTGGCAGAAATTTCTTTTGAAACAGAATTAAGAATCCAAGATATCACCATATTATTATTCCTTATCCAGGCATTAACAAGAAAGATATCACCTGCAGGTCTCGGGATGGTGCCATCGACGAAACCTAACTTGTTTTTCACGGACAAAGCAATCTTCATAGCCCGACTCCAGGAAGCATAATTATCTTCGATCAGTGGCTGAGAAACCAGCACAAGCCCAGGGCTGTCTGAGTGGTGAAGAAAATACGGGCTCGATCCGTCATCAACAACAGTGTTGCTCATCAGCGAAGAGGAGGAACTAGGCGCCATCGCAGCCATATGAGAAGCTCGAAGAACAAATCAGATTATGAAAAAAAAATTTTGGACGATCAGAAAACCAATAGAAAGCCGGATTTGTCCAAACAATAGCTAGATCAAACAGATCTATGAGTTAGGGTTTTGATTTTGAATGAGATCGAATAAAGCGAGATCTAACAGATTGAAACGAGATCTAACAGATCGGTGAACTAGGGCTTCGATCTTGAACAAATCGGAAACAAATCGCCCAAATCGGCGAACTAGGGTTTCGATTTTTGAATGAATCAAAACAGAGCAACGAGATCACCTAAAGAAGGAGATACCGACAGTTAGAACAACAAGATCTAACTGGAAAGGAACAAGAAAATCGCCAGGAGAAGAACAGCAAGAAAAATTCAAGCTATCGGAAATGAAGGCAGCAGAAACAATGGAGGCGCTCTGATACCATGTTAGAACAGAGAGATTAAAAGACCAAAAAGGTGTAAAATGCTTCCTCGAACTCTTATTCATGATCTCAGCTATTAAATACCTAAAACTAATACATCACCTAATTACAAGAATGCCATTATTTGTTTATCAGCTAAAACAAAATTAAAACTATAAGCTAAATACTACACAACAACTAAACAGATACAACAGATATAAAAATACTGCTATATGTAATAAGTGGATAACATCCCCTGACAGAATAATGATGAAATGAATTTTTAACACCATCTTCATATGGAGAAGTTTCATGAGATGGTGGTGAATGAAGATAATTGATATAGTTGTATTCCATTACTTAGTTGACATGGTGAAACCAACAAGTACAATATGGTATCCACAACTTTTGTTAGCAATCTATTGAGCAAATAAATTGCAGTATTGACAACCTCAGTGCAAAATTGC
This sequence comes from Diospyros kaki, assembly GCA_036245055.1. NCBI lineage: Eukaryota > Viridiplantae > Streptophyta > Magnoliopsida > Ericales > Ebenaceae > Diospyros > Diospyros kaki. Next base: position 500,558 of record BSEG01000016.1, on the reverse strand, counting down.
TGAGGTAGTGTCTTCTCAATCAGCAAGCACCTGTCTATCTCCATTATTGTTCTGTTTTTCCTTTTACACACTCCGTTTTGTTGTGGAGTGTAAGTTGTTGTTAATTGATGTTCAATACCTGCATCTTCACATAACTACTTGAATTTGTCAAAAGTATACTCAGTTCCATTATCTAACCTAATCACCTTTATTTTATGGCCGCTTTGATTCTCAATCCAATTTTTAAACTTCCAAAACACATTAGCAACTTTAGATTTTTGTTTTAGAAAGTAAACCCAACACATCCTGCTAAAATCATCAATGAATGTAACATAATACTTGCTATCATTCAAAGATTGAGTTCTCATTAGACCACACACATCTGTATGTGTATGAACAAATTGAAGTTTCTCCATTGCTCTCCAAGTCTTGTTTTGTGGAAATGGCAATCTAGATTGCTTCCCAAGTTGACAAACTTCACAAACTCTAGTTTCTTCTTCAACACCAAATAAATCTTGCATAAGCTGATTCTTATGCATAAAGGTGACAGTAGAATAATGAAAATGTCCCAATCTTTTATGTCAAAGCTGATATTGATCAAGAGAACTAGCTAGGATATGCACAAGAATCTGCTTGCATACAATCTAATATAAAACTTGTCCCTTTCATCTCAATTGAGAACATCTCATTTCCAACATAATAAAAAATCACACATACTTTATCTTTGAAAGACAAAGAATAATTATTTTCAACCAGCTGTCCCATACTCAACAAATTTTGATCAATATTAAGTACAAATAAAACGCCAGACATGAGTTTTATACCTGAACTAGTTTCAATAGCTACATTCCCTTTGCCTTTGACATCAATATAGTCTCCATTCCCTATTCTAACTTTGGAAGCATATGATCTGTAAAGTTCTTTGAATATGGTCTCATCATAAGTCATATGATGAGTGCAACCATTATTAAAAAGCCAAGCTTCACTAGTTCTGCTGCTTGCAAAACAGGTTGCCACAAACAATTACTCCTCTTGTTGTTGATTAGCAACTTGTGGTGTTGTGTACCTTGTTGTTTATTTTTGAAGAATTTCTCCATGTGGCCCAGCTGATTACAAGACCTGCATTTAATATCAAGTCTAAACTAACAATATTTTTATAAGTGTGATGTTTTCTTACAGTGTGGACATGGAGAAAATTTCCCTTTTTTTGCCACCATCATTGTTGTTTTCATCCTCCTTTCTGTTCTTCTTATTCTAGAACTGCTTTTTGCCTTTGCCACTTGATTGAGTCTGAGCTTTTTCCTTTGCTTGAAATGCACCTTCAGTCTCCCCATTTTTCCTAATAGCTCTTATCTGTTCTTGAGCTTGTAAGGCACTGACTAATTCTGTTAGAGTCATTTGATTAACGTCTCTTGAATCCTCAAGAGATGAGATTTTTGCCTCGAATCTTTTGGGTAGACTCACCAGCACCTTCTCTACAGTCCTTTTGTCAGCTAGCTCTTCTCCCATCAATCTAATTTTGTTTACTACAGACATTAACTTGTCTGAATACTGTTTTATACTTTCAAGCTCTTCCATCTTTAGAATCTCAAAATCCATTTTGAGATTTAATATTTGCATCTACCTAGTTCTTTCACTTCCTTGAAATGTCTCCTTGAGCGTATCCCATGCTTTCTTTGCTGTAGTACAAGCCATAATCCTTGTGAAAATATCATTTGAAACTGCTCAGTGAATGCAGGTCTTGGCCTTATGCCCCTTTCTTGTTGCTGTCCTATTCTGTGATTTGAGCAATGGTTGGATCCTTAGGTAATGGTGGTATTTCAGTTGTTACCACATCCCATAAATCACTTGCTTGCGAGTATGACTCCATCTTCAGACCAAATCTGATAATTTTCACCTGTGAACATAGGTGGTGCTGACATGAAATTATTTCCTGCCATAACTGTAATCTGGCTTGAAGACTAGATGTTTGGTTTTTTGTAAAAGAAAAGATTCCTCATTGGATTCACTCACTTTCAAACATAGACTCTTAAGATCAATAAGGCTCTGATACCAATTTGTAAGAATTAACATGGAGATCAGAGAACAAAAACTGTAACAGATGATTGAAAAACTGATAATCAATTCTCATTAAACTGACTTAATTCATAGCATTATATCAACATAAAAAATATGATTTTCTCCTAAAAAATAACAACTAATTTGACTTGAACTCAACTGAATTGAATTATTCAAACTAAGTAATTAAAATACAAAAGAGATTAACTATTTGTATCTTTTTCAGCACAAATATAGCAACACAAGTTGCACAGCTCAACAGAAATAAATTATTAAATCAAAACGACGGTTCTGTATTTCAGCTGGGATTTTTTTTTTTTTTTTCTAGTTTCCATTAGTTTAGACTTCAGGGTAATGGTTGCAACAATCAATACGCAACTCCCCGTGTTTATTATCTGCTTCAGAATATGCATCTTCTGTACGGCTTGTCGTCTTTCAAATGCATTATCCATGAGCTTGACTCTTATGGAGACGTCTTAACCTGAAGAGGCCAAAAATGGTATGTCAAGTGCATGTATAGTATATATTATGAAGAACAGCAAAATATCGGGTGGCATTCTTGGTATTTTAGAATGCTCGTCTAGATGGGGATTTATGTTTTTGATGAAGAACTAGTGCAGCATTTTATCTTTATAAAGAGTTTTACGCTTGGCTTCTAAGGCCTATCTCAGTTGAGACCTAACAATGCACTTAGATAGTTATATATCCATATCATCAAAGAACTATCTTGTTTTTTGTAATGGGCTTCCTTTGTTTGTTCCAGTACTTAGATTCATTACCTTGCCTTCCACCAGGCACCTTTCAGGTTGCCGAACGATGTAAATCTGATCTCCAGCCATATTGTACATGTCCTGGTTCCGGTGCCAAGTCCACAAAGCGTGAGTTTCATTTTTCACCTGTGCAGTGCAACCGTCACCATGAGTTTGAAATTCTAGAGAACAAACCAAAGAGACTCTACGAGTCATCCAAATATAAGAAAGATACATTTTGAATTCCATTCTTTTTTCTTGTCAGGAAGATTGTTACTAACACTTAGAAATATCTGTCAGAAAAAAAATATATATATATATATATATATATATTAATGCTTCAAATATGATTTTTGTGCCAAGCAGTCGGTCTCTAATTTGAAAGGCTTGCAGAAGTTATCTGCAGGATTTAAATGATCAATTGCAATGTGCCAGAGATAGAGAGAGAGATGGGTACCTCTAGAATCCCATGGCCAAAGCTACTTTCCCTGTATGCACTATAATCAGGCTGCCGATCCCAACAAAACTTGCCTGCTGATGGGCCAGATGTAAAATTGTACGCGCAGAATCCACCCATGTAATCATCGGGCGTGGAGGATGGGTCTGGACAATTACCGGGTGCATCTGCATGTGGGATTGCCATCTTCTCTCGGTTGCCACCATCACCAATTGTGATATAAACAGGAGCACAGGGATCCAAGGTATAGTTATATACTCTGTTGGACCTCTCATAGGCATGAACCTGTTGGTCTTTGCAACTAGTTAGAAACATCACCATTAATTGGCGCATGTGCTCTTGTTTCTTTTCATTTATACAGTCAATATCCATACTTAGTTGAGCTATTTCTTGTATATCATCTTCGTTTCTTTCTTTCTTTTTTTTTTTCTTTTTTTGTGCCTAATTTATCATTTTCATTGTTATTATGTAGTATTGAGCGGCACCAATTACAGGACTTCAGTAACAGTTCATTCAATGTTCCTAGACTTGAAGTTGTTCGATGGAATGCGCTTATTCTGGTTATTGACATAATCGGATTGCATTTCCAGAGTCACAAATGAGGAAGGTACACGTCCCACCTTGAAGGTTGATAAGAATAGATTTAGTTGGAAACCAAATAAAACTTAGTTGGAAACTATTAGGCATGACTTGGGAGTATACCGGCCTTACAGAAGATGGGGTCTACGTAGGCCAACTAACCACACTTGGTGAAATTAAGGTTTGGTGATGTTAATTCACTGGATTCATATTGTACATGGAAAAAAATATGTTAACAGAAGCCGAGAACAATAGATACTTACATGTCCATTAAAGACCAGGTCGACACCATATTCATAGAGTAGTTCTTCCATTGCCACTCTCATACACTCCGCCTCTCTGTAATGTGCCTTGTAGCTATTGTACCAAGGTGGATGCCACGTAGCTATCAACCATGGAGTCATTTCTCTGTCAACTTTTGCGAGGTCTCTCTCCAACCACGTGTACTGATCGGCTGTGATGGGGAAACCAGAGATGTTACCGATGGGCCAGTATAAATTGTTACTATTGAGTTATACCACCTTGTACTAAAAGAAATGACTGATGAAAAGCATTCCTCGAAGACAAACAATGAGTAATTAATTGCATCAATAAAAATGTTAACATTTGGCAATGGTAGAAGATTGAATTAATAAATTTACCCGATTTATTGTAAGCAATGTAGGCCCCGAGCATTATGAAATGTATGCCTCCGGCATTGAAAGAATAATAGAATGTGGATGAAGATCCGCTTTCCTCAGATGGGAATGCAAATCGAGAACTGTAAGCTACAAATGTCTTGTTTTCTGCCTGTAGTTCTATTTCATGGTTTCCTTCTACCACCATTATTGGAACTTTAGATACCAGAGGCTGCATAAACCTGAAGTAGACCATCCCAAGATATGAATATTCCCATAAAAAGAATATGTGAAGAATTTTAAGGAGAAACTAGATATCACTTTCACTTGAAGTGAAGAAAACGGAAGCTTCATGGTCTAGCCAGCACATTTTAATCGTTTGTTCCTGCCATTGAATCAAAAGGGGTTTTCATATGAATGGCCCTCTGAACCACTAATCATTGGCTTTTACTTAACTCTAGACGCCCATAAATATCTGAAGCCCTCTAACCATTAACACCTCTTTTATGATTTCTGACAAACGTTGCATCTGAAGTTTCATGTTAGTTATTCAGGTATTTACTAGCTACCTGAATGTTTATTATCTATAATATTAACCGACTTCCTGTAAACCTATCGAGTATAGTTGAGTTAGATTTCTTTAAGCTTAATACTGTTTTGTGGTACCCAAATTAAAATAACAATTAATACTGGAGAAAATATTAGGGATGGATCATTAATTAATTACCTGCCCCAGTAATCCCAACGAGGCTGATAGGTCTCATGAATGGGAGTTTGTGAAAAAGAGCAAGAGTAGCAGTCAGCCCCCGTGCCATTTGTGAGATACAAGTTAGCATAAGAAACGTCGCCAACCAGTAGAACAAGATCGGGATAGTTGCTCCTCAAGTGGCTGATTGTTGAAGTCGTATTATATGTGAGACCCAGGTCTCCCGTCACTGCTATTCTGTTTGGATAACTTCTGGGAGCAGAAACAGGCATTGTTCTGAAATACAACACATCACTTGTTGCTCGTATAGAAGGATCCCCACATTGGTAATAATAAATTGTGTCAGGCTGCAAGCCTGCGAGCAAAAAGTAAAAGTAAAGCTCAAAAAATATGTCTTAACAATCTTAATACAAAACATATAGCCTGAAAAATTTATGGATTGGTTTAATCATCCTAATACAATTATGTGGACAGAGATAAACAGATGTTTAGCAGTTTGGGCTTTTAGTTAGCATATATATGCCCATGCTGCTTGTTTGAATCTATGGAAGGACACACATGGTAATGGTAATTAATTCTGAAGTTGTGAACCAAAGCTTAAGGTAAATCTTCGACATATATATATATATATATACAGTTCGATAGAAGAAATAAGTTTTAGGGTGACAATTATAAGTAAATACCAGTGAGACGGACATGGTGTATGATTCCAGAAGTGTAGTTCTGAAGACCTTCAAAAGGGTAAAGTTGAGTGTATATGAGAGAGTGACCAGTTGCTTGGTGAATCAATGCAAAATGTAACCTCCCATATCGAACAACACTTGCAACAGTATCCGGATTCAATGGCTTAATGTTGTTCCCAATCTGGAATTCCCCTGCCCATGTATATATATATAATTCAATCTATGGATAGATAGGTAGATAGATAGGAGAGAATTATAAGTTGAAGATAAGGAAAAAAAAAAAGTTACCAGTGATCCAAGATATCCAAACAGAATCGTAAGTGGAAGAGAGGGAAACTGATATTTGCTCAGGCTCAAACCCTTTGACTGTTCTCTGCAGCCGAGGATCGGTGTCTAGCAAGTCTACGGCGTGGCCGCGGAAGGACTTGTCGAGAGGAACAGTGACGGGGGTGAAGGGGCCATCGAGAGTGGTAGGAATTTGGGCATGAACGAGCACCAATAAAAAACCGAATAGAACCGAGAGAGCAGACACCATTAATACTTCATGATGGGACGCCATTAGTTTCTGGACGATCAAGCTTATTAATAATTTAATGAACCCATCAAACAAGCAAATTCAACCCAGCTAGCACCGAGAATATGCGCAGCAGCTTCCGGGATTAATATATAAATAATAACAATGGATGGATCAGAAACAGAAAGAGAAACAGAAACAGAAAGAGACTAAAACAGAAACAGAAAGGTGGCAAAAGGAGATGGCATTGACATGCATGATGTGATGTGTTCCTTCCACCTAACCCCATCCTCCGGATAATGCTAGACAGACGGCCAATCAGTTTTGACAATTTGATTGACAACCTCAAATGAAATTACACATATATCTCTAAGGCAATTACAAATCTACCCCTATCAATATTTTAATATCCCGCCCACGCTTTCTTCCTCATTTTCTTTCTTTCTCTCTCCACCTTTGCCGCTTGTTTCTGCAAGCTGAGACGTACTATCTCTCTCCACCATCAATTGCCGCCGACTTCTGCAAGCTGCGTGCGTCTCCTACCTGCGTACGTATCTCTCTCGCTCTCTTCCATATCTCTCTCTCTCTCTCTCTTCTCTCTTACTGCGACATCTCCGGCCAAATCTGGGCAAGTGCGACATCGTCTCTCTAGCCAAATTTCGGTGGCGTTTGGTCTGGATCTGTCGTCTCCGGCGTACTCTCTCTCTCTCTCTCTCGTTCTTGCCGGCGGCCGTCCGGTCCTCTGTCGCGAGCACTCGCCTTCCTTCATCTGCTGGCAGTTGATCTCACGCGAGAGCTCGTCTTCATCTCCTTCTCTCATTCTCTTTCCCCCCCTCTCTCTCTTCTCGTTCTCGCCGTCGTTGCAGCCGTCATTCGCCGCCCAGATCATTCATACAAAACATAAATTTTTTTCAATATATTCTATAAAATATAAATAAACGCTAACTAAGTATATATATTACATAAAAGATTTACATATACATAAATATATTTTTTAAATATAATTATAAATTAAAAATATATTATACAAAATTATTTAGACCAAATTATTAAATCTATTTTGCAACTTTTAAAAATTTTAAGAACATAGCTTGTAATAATATATAATATGTAGAGCATAGTTTGGCTTGCTATTTTTAAAAAATTATTTTGTAGTTTTGTTTTATTTTTTAAGTTATAAAATAAAATCAAACTATAAACTATAATATTATAATATTTATTTTTAATATTAAAATATATTCATATATATATATATATATATCAACCACAATACAATTATATTAATTTCTTCTCTTTAACATTCATACAAAACATAAAATTTTATATATTTTATAATTATCTTATGTATAAATAATTATATATATTTTTATGTTATTTATATTGTTAGAATTAAAAGGTTAAAAATTATATGTAAAATTATACGAAATCATATTATCACATTTTATAAAAGTCAAAAAATTATATATAAAGTTATTCAAAATCATAGTATTAAATTTCACGTTATGCAAATAATACAAATAAATAATAACATAAAAATAAACAATGAGCAGCAGCAGCTAAATCATTAATCTTAAAGTACTTGCCTCTATTATTATTATTATTTAAACTAAATCAACATATTATAATACGTCCCAATTAATGACGCGCGGTTACTTTTAACAAATTATTACTCCTTGGGTTGTTAGAAGAGGTACGTAAGGCACGCAGGTAGGTATATACCCTTAATTTGGGCAGCAACTTTTAATTTAGAGGGTTGCTGATCGTTTCAATATGAATAATAATAATAATAATATTAATATCAATGACATTTGTTGCTGCAATTAGCATGGTTTTTACTCACCATTCATTCCTCCTCTCCCTTTTATGCCCAAAAATGTTTTGAACTTTCGTTTCAACGTTTTCAAAATATTTCATGTACACATAAAACAAAAAAAGATAACGTTTTTAGATCATTTTTATAATCTTAAAAATATTTTAAAATCATTTCATAATATTAAACAAATATCAAAAACGTATTTCTATCCATAAAGAGATTAGATACATTTTTTCCATCTCTAATTCAAATGTATTATAAAATTTATGTTTATTTTTAAATTGAATAATTATTTTTTATATTAAAAATTATATTTATAAAAAAATCCTTATATTTTTTTATTTATGAATTTCTTATTTTTTTGAAAATGCCATTTTTCTACTTTCTTATTGTATTGTATCTGTTTATCATTTGAAAACTTTACAAATTTTAGAATTATAATTGTCTTTTTTTGTTCTTTTTCGTTCTGTGAGATGCAATTGGAATTTTGAATTTCAAAAGTTTTTAATGATTAATTATTGTCTTTAGGATAAAAAGATAATAAACTGTTAGAAATAAAATTCTAAAATTAATTAGAATTTTGTTTAAGACTAGTTTAATCTGTGAAATGACACAAGGGTAATATATATAGTTAAAAGTGTAATATGTCCACTTATTTTTAAATAATTTGTATTTTATTTTTAATTTTTAAATAATTTTATTTATTAATTAAATATTTCAAAATAAAGTAAAACCAATGTACGTTAAACATTCTCCCTGGTTAACATTATTTGTAAAATAATAAATAATTTACAAAGAATATCATTGAGATATAACTTAATTTTAAATACACCCTTGAGGTTTCAAAAATAGTCACAAGTGTCTTTCCATTTAGTCGAACATCAAGAGTATGGTAAAATAACAAATATGCCCCTAAATTAAGATTTTTGTAAAATTAAAAGAATGCTAGTAGTTGTCATTCCTGGTAAGAATCACCTAATCCCGTGACCATTGAAACCATAGTGAATGATTCAGTTTTATAACTGAATAGTGATAATTGCTTGATGGATACTAACCACCATTATTATTGTTGCTGCTTGAAACATTAATTGTTTTAATGTTGAGTCAAACAAAGATTTAGATTTGGAAAGGTTTCCAAACTCTGAATCTTGATTTCGCTTTCAATCAAAAACAAATGAAGAAATAAAAATACAAAATTGAAGAGAAAGAGAAAGATAAGAGGAGATGAGGTGATATCTTTGCTAGCAAACTTTATCAGTGAAAATTTAAAATGAAAACTTGAAACCCTCTCGACGACAAGGTTTCAATGCTTTGAAACTCTTTTGGATTCGACAAAAATCCAAACATCTATGTTCTGTTATGAATAAGGTTTCAAAACACTCAAACCCTATCATCAATGGATTCTCAATACTTTTAGATTTATTTGAATTCTGTCAAAATCACACAGATACTTTTATACATTAGGACAATTGTTCATTTTATAATGTTTACCTAAGGTTAACTAACAATAGAGAGAAATTACAACATAACATTAAATCTACTCGTTATATTATTTTAACAATAAGGATAGTTTTTCTAATTATTCTAAATCTTAGGGATACATGTGTAATTTTGACGCTACAGGGCTTTTGCATAAATTCATTCTCTATTTCGGGTGAAAAATGACCCCCTCCTCCTTGCTTACCCCACACACTCATAGTAGAGTGATTGGTAGGGTTGAATATACCAGAACTTGTCATTACCCAAAAAATATGGATATAATAAGAAACAAATTAAGCTTTATGTAATACACAGTACATACACACCAGCACCCAAAGACAGCAAAAATAATTTTAAATCTAATCAAAGGCTCGAAGCAAAGCATATGTGATCACTCTTTTAATTTGTGGTAATTAACATTAACTTAAATCATCAGCATATGTACCTCTAAATTAATATTAACTAACATAAGAGAACCTTGTAAAGTAGCAACAGAATCAAACAGTGGATATATGATTCTACGACACAAAAGAGAAATAAAGAAAAAAAGAACATAAGTATTAGTAATTATATAGTTTGTGTAAATGTAAATACTTGGTTATTAACCTTTGATTAGTCGCTATACAATAAGCTTCTTTATTATATATATATATATATATATATATATTAGGCAAAAAAACAAAAGGGAAACAAAAGGAAATTGAATATTGATGCAGAGTATCACCATAAATATCAAATTTGAGTGTTCAAACAACATCTCTGCAAAAACAAATATAACACTAAGCATAGATAGATGATTAGGCTGCTCTTCGTCTGTATAATATATATATCCTCTGATGTACCAGACTAGGTTACTTTATCATGCTTCATCTTTTCCATGAAATTAACAGAAGCATGACACTAACTACACCGCCAACTCAAAAGGAGAAGAGAATTATCAGATTCAATTCAAAATAAAGTATATAATTTGCATTGCTCTATGACAAAACAACAGCTCATAAAGGTGTATGGCAAGGTGCTCCATTGAAAAAAATTGCACCCTGCAAGAAATACAAATAATAGCAACAATACATTTACAAAAGCTTACAAACAAAAGTAGTAGAAATTCAGATCACGTATCTATGTATTCGGCAGAAAGGATGGTCCTCAGAAGCTCTTTCAAATTAGCCAGTACATGGCGTGGGCCTAAACTCTTGACGCCAATGAAATTCAAGAGCTGCTCTATATCCTACAATCATAAGAGACACGAAAGGAAACAAAGAAAAATAAGATAAAAAGTCATTCAAGAAAGGCAGTGACTAATCATGCTTATTTGAGAATCTTCAATGAAATCGTGTCGGCAAAGGATGTAAAAGCCAAAATGCCTAGTTTGATCCATTTCTTCTACTAACTTGATTCATTTGTACGAGCAGAACTCATAAAGCAGCCACTATTATTACATTTAAAAAAGTGGGAATATAATTTGATAAGAAAGAGTTCATCCCTTATTCCCTCTTGCAATAAGATTTGCAAAAACTACATTAAAGGAAATGTGAAGTGAGACCCTAAAAAGAACAGAAAGTTCTAAAAGGTGTGTATTGTTGATGTCCAACACCACACGCTACTTCTGTTGCAAACTTCCCAATTTTTGTTATGAAAAATGATATTAATCGTTTTGCTTTTTTATCCCAAGAAAATGTTAAGAAATAAATATATGAAAAGAAGACCTCTGGAATCCATTTTGAATCACTAAATTCACCAATCTGGGAAAAAAGTGTATCGTATTAAGTGGGAATACAAAGCACTTAAGATGTCAGCAGAGGAGGATTTCAGAATCCCTACAAAATCATAAGAACTGAAATTTTGAAAACAAATGTTATCTAACAAAAGCAAAAATTAGCATCACATGTATATATGTCTACACTTTTTTTTTTTTTTGGCTAGGTGTACACACTTTTCAATATATAGGACATACTACCCATATTCATATACCTACTGCCATTCAAGCCCATCTGAAAAAATTTAGGTAATTTGGAAATACATCATACTAAATAAAAAGAAACAGAAACATAGAAATATACAGAAAAAGAAACATCGAAAGTTTTTAACCTAAACCTAGATAATTTGGTTGAATCAGACAAAAAAGTCACATCACCACTTTTCAGCATGCATATCAAATTCATGTAGGAATCCAGAACCTCTGGAAAAAAATAGCAATAACAAATACTAATGAACTTCACAAACTTTAATGAATAAATATAGATGACAAAAATAATGGAACTAAAATAAATGAATGGCAACACTACTTTTTGTCCTATAATTTACCCACATCATGCTAGCCATTCAATCAAAAGATAGACACCAACAAAGGCACACCTTGTTAAGCAAAAATACAGCATAAGCCGCTCTTGTTGTCTCTTGACCATCTAAAAAGAGAGGAAATTCTGTAGGCTTTAAATCTGACGAAAGCAATGAATTTGATGTTGAATCAGATGAAGAAGACTCCAATGAAGGTGCATAATCAATAATATACGACCGAGAACCTCCCAACCGCAGAGGGTAACGCAATGGAACTTCTAAATAGGTAGCAATAATTGAAACAGCCTGTAAGGAAATTTCGGGGGGGGGGGGGGGGGGGAGGAAAGAAAATTAAGTCAAACTTCTGGCATTTTTCTATCCAGAACAAACTAAGAACTTTTTGCTCCAAAACTGCAACCAAAAGCAATCATAAAATAGAAATATTATCTCTTTCATTTTCTTTTTTTTTTTTTCGGGGAAGAAAACAACTACTAGTAATTAAACTTAATACATATAAATGTATCAATAATATACCAATGGTTCAGAAGTGAATTCCTGAAGTAAATGGATTTGGAAGTCCTCGAGATAAGCAACATATTATAATACGACATTTGACAGTTAAAGCAAAAAAAAACTGAGAATCCATGTCAAAAGACAGCTTGGTAATGTTGTCCAGGGTTAAGAGAACACACATGAGCAACATATCCCAGGGCTGTTGCAGATCTCTGAATATCCTTCTTATCGGTGAAAAAACTTGTCTTAAACGGGAGCACAGTGAGATGAAGACCTGAAATAGTCAATGATTCCGGGTCAACAGGTTTGGATCCAGCAGAATTTCCTGGAAAAGGAAACAGAAAGAGAACAAAGAACTTAGTAGCAGGTTCAGAGATTAAGGTAGTTAAATCCCGAGTAATACAGCTTATGACAGAAAAATTAGATTTTGTTTTGGCAAGAGTTGAGAGATCAAATAGATAGAGCATTACATCCAGAAATCACAGTTATGAATCATATCTAGGCTACTCATCTATATCCACATAGAATCCAGAAATCACAGTTATGAATCATATCTAGGCTACTCATCTATATCCATATAGAAGAACAAAGAGTGAACAACTAATACTGCAGAAAGCCACTAAAATTAATAAAGCCTCTTTAAGTACAAAATCCTAAACTTACAGTTGGAAGAAAAATAAAAAAACTAGCTCTATTAAGTTCTCATAAATAGCTTACAAGTAAAATGATGCATATTTATCTAGGTAGCAAGCTTTACAAATTTAAGAGAAAAAGGAAAATTGTCCTTATTAAGTTCTCATAAATAGCTCACAGTTGGGACATAACATTAAACCAAAACTGCCCTTATAAAATGTTTCAAAAAACAATGAGCCCTGGTAAGTATTTATCACAATATCATAAATAATATCGACACCTAGACATGTGGATGGTAAGTGGAAAGCTCAACAAAAATAACCAAAGCCAAAAGGGGGGAGGCAAAACCCAAAGGGCCGAATAAAGTTGAGTATGTGCACAATCTCTCTCTCTCCCCCCAACTGTGAGAAAACACTAGACTTCATCTGAATATATTCATTCATATAAAAACACTTATCACCCGTGGGGTGAGATTTGGCAGTGGCGTAGTCATCACAAGGTGATTTGGATTTCCTCCATTGCATTTCAGGTATGTTTAGGGCTTTGGGGTTTGTTTAAGGATGGGTGCTCTTTGATTTCTCTTTTGTTTTTTCTTTTCAGATGTGGGGGCTTCCTCTTTTGGTCCTTCAGTCTATGTTGGGTTAATTGGTTTTGAAGCTTCTATTTTAGTGCCGGTCTTCTCCTGCTTCTCACAGTAAGACCATATATCTTACACCTCTTATCTATAGACCCAAATGCCAAACCTGAAAAGCTCTATTGAACCAAACTGAAACCACTATGTTAATTCAGGCAAACCAAATTGAAACTGCAATCCAGGAGCATATATTCAGTCAAATGAAGCCCGAAAATTCGTTTAATCTAAATTCAAGAAATTCCATAACTCGATCAAGTGCAATCCAATTTTAAAGAAGACATAGGATAGAAGCACCAAACACTTTCTAATAATTGAAGACCCAGTCCATTAAAGGCTCAGCAGGTCCAATCCTTACGTGAGAATAGAAAGTTAGGCTTTTAAAAATTGGAAGATACTTTTCGTAATTGAAGACCTAATAAGTCCAACCCAAATAGATACAACACAATACCTGAATTGAAATACCCAAAACCCAATTGGATGACATGTGATGCATTAAAGTCAAGGAACTCAAATTGAAGCAGCTTAATTCAATTCAACCAATTCAATTGGAGCCCAAGCCCAAGCCCAAACCCAAATTGAACCATTTTTAATTAAAGCCTAGTTTGGCCTGATTTTATATAGAAATTAATCTAAAAATTATGTAAAACTTACACTAATTACAAACCAAGTTAATTTAGGATTGAACGCAAGTATTTGTAAAATTTTGTCATCGTAACTACAAAAATTATAAATAAATGGATCTATATTTGGGTAGTTAGTGTTTGATATAGGAATTTTAAATCAACTTATTGGTTAGTAATTTTTAATTTTAGGTTTTCCACTGATGTACTTAATTTATTTATATTTATTATTTAGGCAATCCAGTGTTTGAATATAGATCAAAATTTACCATCCCCCCCCCCCCCCTAAAAATAAATAAATAAAACATCCACAATGAGATAGCAGATTAGCATGTGATTGAACTTAATATTTGACAAGACATTTTAAAAAACAAAACTTAGTCTGTACAACTGTAAACAAATCCTCACCAGTTCCATGTAATTGACATATTACCTGATTTTCTATTGCTCATAAATGATTCAAGTTCTTGGTCACGTGCATGGCCAACCATAACCTTCACAGGATAGAGGAACGAAACTTGTGATATCATATATTGTTGCCTTACTCTGAGTAACCTCTGGACATTTCTAAGATGAAGATAACCCTTCTCTCCAGTAAGTAGCCTATTTGATTCCTGCATTGAAGTCATAATCAGTTCCTACAGAAAGAAAAACCATCCCCTCACAGGCGACATGAGGCTCAGTTTAACAAAAGCTAGAAATCATAACCTTGCCCTAATACCATGCAAATCAGTCTCCTGCGTGGTAGTAAACTAATAATACATGAGCACATGAGGTGAGTGGTAGTAAACTGGTGCTTGGGAAATCCATTCGTCATTTTCTGTTACATTATGATACAGAACAGTAAAAAAATTGAAGAAAATTTGAACAGAATGAGAAAAAATTGTATGAAGAAGAAGAGAAGATTTTTTTTTCCTGATGACATCATAAGTCGATTTATAGGTTGAAATTCTAACTAAAAGATAATCACTCTAACTACAATTATCTCAACAAAATAAATAGAAGTCACAAAAATCTAGTAACTTAAATCCTAAAATGCAAATGAAACCTAAATCTTAATATCAAACACTAAAATTTAATATTTCTAATTCCTCATCACTCTCCTTTTGTTTGAGAAAAAGAAAAAAAGGACTCGTCCTCGAGTATGTGTAGACACGTCACGGGGTAGTCAAGCTTTGTTGAATGCAACCCCACTCTTTAAAGCCAGCCCAAGACTTAAAATTTCTATCTGAGTTTCCTACCAGCTTTATTCAACCTAATAGAATCCTTAAAAACTTCCATTGCCCTAAATCCACCATAAAACCAATTATAGGCAACCTTAGTCCAAGTTTCCTAACACTGTCCAATGTTGCTAGACCCCTAGATAAAGATTCTTCATTCGTTATACTTTCCCTCCAATCTTCGAGAAAGTTAAATTAGTATCAAAGTCAGCACCGTGGATCAAATTTTGTTTCAATATGTTGTTTGGTTAGACTGGAAAATGGAAAGATTTCAGTAGCATATCAAATGTATGGGCATAAATAAAATATTTTATTAACATAACAAATCACTTCAAAACTATAAATTAAAATCCATCTATGTGTGCTTTTGGAGCGGATAGAAAAATAGTTGAACATGCTTGGCTGCCTTATATTCATTTGGACAAAAGAATACAGCGACAAACAAGCTGCGATCCATAATAATTGTACATCCATATCACTTAATAAAAAAGGTTCCAATCAGAGTTAATAGTTCCCTTATACTTCAAATGGGTCCCTATATCAAAAAATAAACTACATTCAGAATGGTTAGAATATCCCATTTATCAATGTTTGGAATGATAACAATTCCATGCAAACAGTAGCCAGGAGTAACATGATCACTATAACCCAGTATAGGGTGTATCAAGAATCCATGCAAAGTATCTCTTTACAGTTTTTATTATATCTCTTTTTCCAGATAAGTGAAAGTTGCTTTTGTAAAATGCATACTAAGATTACCTGCAAATGCTTACTAGCTAGAGAAAGGGCAGTCCCAGCAACCAGAAGTGACCTAATTTCATTGCTAAGCCTCTCCTCTTCCTTTTTAACATTCTCTTCTACAACCTTCACATGCATCGACGTGTTTCCCATTACCAACTTTTGGGACTCTAGTTTCTCACACATCTCATCCAGCTGATTTGACTGGTTTAAGGACTCTGCTTCAACCTGCCCAACATGTAGCCACCCGCTATTCCGCGGGCAAATTAATTTAAAACCCAAGGAATGGAGTTAATGAAAAAATATAAACATAGAGCATGCAATTAATGATATATTGAACTTCGTATTCACTCATTTATTAGGTCGTTATTAAGCTAGGAAGCTGTAGGAAATGTAAACAAACCTAGAAGAGAAATAGGAAAAAGAAAAGCCATAAGTACATAGCCTCGTCAGTACATTTGATTCAGGAAGAATCTGATGAAACTAATAACAGTTTCCACGAGTTTAAGTCATTTTTGATTTCCAGCTAAACAACAAAAGAACTTAATGACATAAAGGTTAACACTACAACAATTGAAGAAACAAACAGGACTGTCATTTGTCAACTGCAAACTAAATATTCTTTGTTGTTCCTAGATCCTGAACTTCACGGGTAAATCACACCAAAGGTCACAAAATTTTGACCTCTTTTTCAGTTTGGTCATTAAACTTTAATTTCTTACAAAGTGATCACAAAACTTTAAAATGTTTTGCAATGTGGTCACTAAAGTGATTTTTTGATGATTCTTAGCCAAAATTGCTGACATGGCGCTGACGTGGCGATGATGTGGCCATTGCCATGTCAGCAATTTTGACCAGAAATCTTTCAAAAATCACTTTAGTGACCATATTGTAAAATATTTTAAAGTTTTGTGATCACTTTGCAAAGAATTGAAGTTTAGTGATCAAATTGAAAAAGAGGTCAAAGTTTTGTGACCTTTAGTGTGATTTACCCGAACTTCACTGTCCAAGCAACTTTTTCTGGCATCCAACTGATCTTTCAAGCAGTCAATTACCAGAATTCAATCAGGGGTCAAATTGATTATAGAAACATGATTTAGTTAGACAATTTATTAGAAAATGAAAAGGCAAACACAATTATTCAATCAGACATTATCCATAACATGAAGGTTTGAGCTTTTAATTCTTTAAGTGTACTATCCACGATCTTTCTCCCCAGCCAAGCAGGAAATTCAAGCAAAGGAAAGCTCAAGTCTCCCCGGGTTTCCCAGGACACGGCCATGTGAACTCGGTACAAGCTATAAGCACGCATGACTGCAAAGATGAAAAAAAAAAAAAAAAATCCTCTGCAAATAGAGACAGAATTTGAAAATTCAGGCTACAGTTCAAATTAGGAACTGTATTTTATTTCCTCTTTCCTCGAGAATAAGACCCCCGGCCTTCTTCAATTCCTTCTCATTCATTCCCGTTTTCATTTTCTTCCACCATTTACAGTTTCCCAAAAAAAAAAAAAAAAAAAAAGAGAAGACATCATAAATCGTCAAAAATTGGCGGCAGAAATAGGTTAATGAATTTCCTTGCATCGACAAAACCCTACCTGTATAAGGGAATCGAGCTTCTGCTGAAGCAATAGCTTCTTTTGCTTAGCTTCGGAGAGGGCAGAGGAGAGACTGACCAGGCGGGCGAGTTCTTGCTCGAAATCTTCCCACTGCACGACCTTCACAGAGTCCGCCTGTCTGTATTGGTCCTCTACCGCTGCAGCAGCCTTGTTCTTGGCAATTCGGTTGTGTTCCATGGATAAATGATGAATTGGGGTTCAAGAGAAGGAGATGATTGGCCCACCTCGCCAACATGGTCCTGCAATTAGGGCTTGAGCATCACCATGATCGTCGACGCGCAGAGAGTTGAGACTTCAGGTTTTCACGATTTCTTGGAAGGGAGAGTAATAAAAAAGAAGATGGTAGGTTTGAGGGAGAGGATGCGTTGGGTTGGGTTGGGATGGAGAGGGAGAAAGACAAAGTGGAATGCCTTGTTCTTGGAGTCAGTCCGTCCGTCCGACCGTGCGTCCGTCCGTTCGCCCGTCGTATGGTTAACTTACTATATTCAT
This sequence comes from Diospyros kaki, assembly GCA_036245055.1. Lineage (NCBI taxonomy): Eukaryota > Viridiplantae > Streptophyta > Magnoliopsida > Ericales > Ebenaceae > Diospyros > Diospyros kaki. Next base: position 482,182 of record BSEG01000016.1, on the reverse strand, counting down.
ATTTTATATTATATATATTATATTAAAAAATAATTCTTTTTCTTTTTTTTTTTTGGGGTGGGTGGGTGAATATTAATATATATAATTATATTATTATATTTTGTGAAACTTGAGGAAGGAATACCACGGCGGAAGCGGACACCTCATTTCCCGAACCTGTATTTATTTATTTACGGGCAGATGGTTAGACTGACGAGCAGGCTGGAAATTGAGAATTGACAAGGCGAAGAAAGAATCCCCAATTCAGCCTCTGATCTCTCTCAGTCGCAACCTCATCAATGGCAGGCGTATCCCTTAAATGTGGGGACTGCGGAACCCTACTTCGATCGGTGGAGCAAGCTCAGGAGCACGCCGAGCTCACCAAGCATTCCACCTTCTCCGAGTCCACCGAAGCCGTTCTCAACCTCATCTGCACCTCCTGCGGCAAACCCTGCCGCTCCAAAACCGTATCCACTCGAGATCCCGCCCACCGTTCCATTCCAATTCCACCCCTAATGTAATACGCTAGTCGTGCTAAGTCAATTTGATTTTGCTTTGATGTTTGGGTTGTGCAGGAGAGTGATTTGCACAAGAAGAGGACTGGACACACTGAGTTCATGGACAAGACTTCGGAGGCCGCCAAGCCGATTAGTTTGGAGGTTCAGAAGGCGGATGTCGAGATGGAGGATGCTGGCGGTGCCACTGCCCACCCTGAAGGTGCTAGATTCGCGTGCCAGTGCATGGTTGTGCTTTATGTGTCGGCAAAAAGTGTTATTGATTTTGCTGTTTCAGAAAATACACTTGATAACCAAAGCTAGCTCTCATTTCATTCCAAACTGGCTTGTGTTTATCTTAAATTTAACAAGCTTTCCTATTTAAAACTTTCATTGCTTGAAAGTCATCACTAGAAGTAGGTGTTAGTTTCACCAAACAAGCGCGAAATCTGATCAAACAAGCCCCACTTCTGTTTCATACTTCCATTACTTTTACACTGCAAACACATCATTACGGTGGTTGATACTATGATTCAAAACCATGCCTTGAAGGTTATAAAGTTGATATCCCTGGAGAGTAGGAGGATTGGATTTTTTGTTTGCGTTGATCTTGATTTGTTGAATTAAAAGTGTGGAGAGGCTCTTTTTTTAAATTCAGAAACTTTCAAGTTGACTAATTTGCTTCCATTTGTTCTCCCTTAGAAATGGTTGTTCCAGAAGTTGACCAGACATTGCTTGAAGAACTCGAAGGAATGGGATTTCAAAAGGGAAGGGCGACCAGGGCACTTCATTACTCTGGTGAGTACATTGGAGTTTTATAATTTTATTGTCTAGATCTTGTTTCTTGAACTGTTTTTTTTAGTCATTTGCAGACAGTTTTTTCTTGTTTTTTCCCCCTACTGGCATGTCTATTTTCTTAAAATGTTGGCTAAGTCTGTATTTGTGTGTCTCCAGAACTGTGTAGCTTTTAAAAACTTATTCTGTAATGAGCCAATTTGATAGAACTACGAAGTTGTTTTCTGGCTGAATCTCCCTGAGCATTGGAGCAAAATTTGCTCCCCCTTTTTTATTCCAATGACCAAAAGCTTTTTGGTTGACAACGAGTTTTGGACATATGACTTGGAACTTTTTCCTGATTGGTTCACTTATGAATGTTGCTTTTTTGCTGTAATAATTTTTTTTTACACATTTATAAATTTTCAGGTAATGTTAGTATTGAGGCTGCTGTTAATTGGGTAGTCGAACATGAAAATGATGCGGATATAGATGAGATGCCGCAGGTATGACATTTTTGTTCATATGCATTTTTACACATGCATTCTTCTGCTTCATCATTATCTGTTGCTACATTGCATTTTGATAATTTTTATTTCCACAATTCTGTGTGTTTATATTTTCTGTTACTTTCCAGGTATGTGTAAAATTTGTTGTCTTGATTGTTATGCTTTCACTTGTTCTAAAAGGTTAATCCCATCTGTCAATGTATATCAGCTTTTTTAAAACTCCACCTCATGTGCAAACCAGACAAACTAAACTTAATGTGCTATAGCATTTACATACCAAGGGTGCACAAGAATATCAATATTATATATTGAGCTTTCTAACACTCCCCCTCATGTGGAATCATGCAATTTCATAAGGAGACAAATTATACTCATGGTGCATTAACACCTCCAGAACAAGAGAGTACAACAAACTTCAATAATGTGAAAACAGGTCCATATAATAAAACTTTAAGGTAGGACCTCTTGGAATCAAAACTTTAATACCATTTTAAGTTGTCCGTTGTCCAAAATGGGCCCAACGATTATAGGTGTTGCCTACAGCATATCTGTAGATGGCATAATTACAGTTGTGAATTAATTTATTGCATGGCTATTTTTTCTGCTAATATATATTTTTGGCTGTTAATCTAACTTGCTTAAATGGTTTTTATTTGATCTGACTAAATTCCTTTTAGTTATTATTTCTTTTTTGTGATTGAAAGTGCTTCAATATGATGTTTATCTTAAAAAAAAAAAAAAGAAGAAGAAAAAGGTGCTTTGGTTTGAAAGGTATGTTTCCTTTCCTCCCACTATATTACTTAAAATGTTCTTGGCAGGAAATAATCAGCACCAGTGATCCAACATCTTAAAAAAGTTACCCACTGTTATGAAGTGGAAATATGCTAGAAGTCTTGCTTCTGTTTAATGATCAGCTTCTTTGATTATGCTTATTGCTCTTACCAACTGATGCTTACTTCTGCTTAGGTTGCTGTCAATACCAAAACTGAGCCTCCTAAGCCTTCTCTAACTCCTGAAGAAGTAAAGATGAAAGCGCAAGAACTAAGGTAATAGCTATTTGCCCTTATGATGATTCTTTCTAATATTGTGCACCTGTTGTTTGATCACATTGAGTTGTGAGTTCTTTTTATATGCTGTTTCCATTCCTCTGATTTTCTTTATTCCCCTCTTTTAAAATGAAGCTACTTTCTGGATTTTTTTCCCCTCTTGCTAGCTTGACCTTTGCTGACTCACCTAGTGGAATTAAGGCTTGTGATTGTTATTGTTCTAACTTGACTCTTGTTTTTAACTTTAAAATTTGTTATTATCTTTGTCATTTGTCCCAGAAAAAGTAACTTCTTTGTCCATGTTGAAGATGTCATATTTTAGAATTTCAAATTTTGGAAATACTTTTGAATTTAGGAATTTTGTAATTCTGTCATTTCATTTGAAAATTTTGCCTTTACTTTCATTACTAAGTTCTGGTATTAAATATAGTTGCAACAACATTTTTAAATCTCTTGGTGCTTTGAGAAGAACGTGATGGGGTGGATGCTGTTGGACCAATTAACTGGGTGGAAAATGATATCTGATACCATCTATTTTAAGCCCAAATTCAAGCAGTTCCCTGTAAGCCCTCTTTATATGGCTTCCATGCTAACATAAACTGACGCAATGTTGTCTATTGCACTTGTAACATCTTTAAGTAGCTGCATGATTAAGACTTGCCCTCTTTATGGTTTGGTCATTGGTGGGTTTATAGGCGAAGTTCTCTTGTTATCCGACATATGCATCCTGCTTTCTGTCTTTACAGTTTTTTCCCAATTAAATCTAGCTATACTTTCTGATTAAGTGTTTCAGATGATCATATTAATGTACTATAAAATCATGTGGCTCTGGTTCTGCAATTAATTTTTTAAATTTACAGTGTGTGTCACATCCTTCGCATGTTTGTTTTCCATCAATTGTTCTTTACATCAGCAAATACTATATAGAAGATGTGCACCCCAGGATTCTATATGGATTTACTGATGCAAGTCATTATGTTGATCTTGTGATATATACTGACATGCTGGGTGGCTTATTTAGTATGCATATTATTGCTGTTAAATTCTATCATTACTGATTCTATTTTCATAATACTGCTTACCTTTACTGCTTCAAGGGAGCGTGCTCGCAAAAAGAAAGAAGAGGAAGAGAAGCGAATTGAAAGGGAGAGAGAGAAGGTACTTCTTAATTTACACAAGGACTTCACTAGAGGATAGGGCATCTGATGGTTGGAGGAGACAGATTGTAAAACCAAGTTGATGATGCTATATTTAGATGAATGGATATGATTAATAGATATGTTATCGGTCAGAATGTTGATTGAATTTAGAACTACAATTCTCTTGACAATGATTTTATTGCTAGGAGATTGTTCTGGATTAACATCAGGGCTATAGAAGGATTATGAGGGAGTATTCAATAAATGTTGCTTTGCAAAATAAAGTTGCAGATCCGCAGAAATGACACATGAAAATTTGCATAAACTTTTACTTGAAAAAAGAAAAAAAATATTAATGAGGACTGCAACCCTTATGGAGGGTGCCCTTATATGGCCTTAATAAAGATCACCCATTTAATTAGAAACAAATGAACAAATCTCTGTGTGCGCGCATGCGCCCCCTCGCGCTCAGTTTACATAGCAATTGACCATTCTTTGTTTTTTTTTTTTTTCTTCTTTTTTGTTTTTTTGCCTGCTCTGCTTAAATAGAAACTAACATCATCTGTATTGGGAAAGTATGAACTTATAAATTTAAATCTTAAGTGAAGAGGGGAATTTTAGTGATCTATACATGTAAGCAAAAACCTACAAATCTCAACCAAAATGAGAATAACACATGCATAACTAAATATGTCTTATATTGAGTTTTTGTTATTTTCTGCCAAAAAAAATGCTAGTTAAGATGTTAGGCAACTGGGATGTGTTTCAAATACCTTTGGATGTTAAGTTTATATTTCCTGCAAATTGGTTGGTGTTGCCGCCAAGGTAAATCTTGCTCCTAAAGAGATTCACTTCCACATGGCTGTAGTTTTTGTCACATTTCATTAGTAGGGTTTTGTGGTTGGAATGTGTAGATTCAAATACCAGATAAGTCACCCTTTGTTGTGCTTGAAAAGGTGGTTGTATTGGAGTTTCTGCTGTTGGTCTTTTGATAGATATGTCTTTTATACAATTTGAATGCCTTTACCAGTTAGTGTGTAAATCATAAATATAGGAGCTTGTTTCCCCAGTATGCATTTTAAAGTTTTGGAGTTTTCTTGAGAATCTGGATCCTATCAACACCCTCTATCTCATACCTTCAAACAAGGATTTTTCAGGACTTTATGGAGCTGTTATGGAAACTGTCCAATATTTACATAAATGCTCCAAAATCAAAGGGCTATAATCCCTTATTTTAAATTATTTTTCTTGTTTAAATTCTCTTTCTCGATTAATTTATATGTCAATACATGACTAGACATGATTCATGATGCTACATTTCTGTTTTTGATTCTGGCCAATGTATTTCCACTTAAATATTTTTGGTGACGCTGATTCTTTATTTGCTTTAGGAGAGGATTCGTGTAGGTAAGGAACTTCTTGAAGCGAAGCGAATTGAAGAAGAGAATGAAAGAAAACGGTGTGGCTTCATTAATTTGTTTCTTCTCCTTTGGTTGCTACATGCAGCTGTATTGTCTTACTGTCACTTCATTAAACAATGTCTTCCTCTCTAACAGATTGTTGGCCTTGCGGAAAGCTGAGAAAGAGGAAGAGAGAAGAGCAAGGGAAAAGATTCGACAAAAGTTGGAAGAAGATAAGGTCCTGATAATTTCTAGCATTCTTCTACAGTTCTACAGTTCTGTTTTCAGTTGAGCATGTTACCATACAAGAAAAGCAACAATCACAAGCCTTTGTCCCACCAAGTGGCGTTGCCATAATAATTCATTTATGAATATTACGTATTTGATGCATCTGAAACCTTGTATGGGATTCTGAAATCTTTCTTGGTAACCAAGACTTATGTTGTGGAGACTAAAATGGTATTATTACAGCTACCGATTTGCAACAATGAGCCAACTATTTTGATCAAATTTGGAATGGATGTCTTCTGATAATTTTGTAGATGTAAGATGATTTATTTTGGAAGATTTTTAAGTTTTCAAATGACAATTTGTTACTATTTTTATCAATAACCAGTAATTAGAAAAAGAAATTACAATAGAAATTAGCTGTTAGTTAAAGTAGTGAGTTTGGCCGGGGGGGGGGGGGGGGTTGGGGGTGGTGAATTAAAACAATGAGTTGGAACAGGTGGATTATGGATATTATCACCCCCCAAAAAGGGTGGAAAGCAAGGATATGCCTTAAAATTAAGGTAAAGTGACTCCTAGTTGCTTTATTAACCTTTATGCTGGTCTTCATGTTTCCTAGTTTTACTGAGGAATTAGGTGAGACCGTGAGAGATGTGAACCCTGGGTTAGTAGCTTAATTCTCTTTGTGCCACTTTTGAAGTTAGGAGGGGGAGAGTGGGGGAGAGAGCTGAAAATTTGTATAGCATCCTTAGCAATGATTTTTTGTTTTGTTGGCTAGGTTGCATGATTTGGCCTTCCTATTGTTCGGATAAAGAGGGTGGGGACCAAAATGGTTAATTTGGAGCTGTCCTTGTTGGCTATGTCCAAAAATGTTGATGAAATGATTTTGCCCTTGCTAGAAACTAATAATTGCTTATATGACTCGAAAATGTTCATAACTAATAAATAGTAATAGTCCAGTAGTCCAGATGGAAAAAATATATCCCTCATTGAGAATCATTAGTTGATTATTTGTCATGATCTTTGAAACAAACTTTTGTTTCACAGGCAGAAAGGAGGAGGAAGCTTGGATTGCCACCAGAAGACCCTGCAGCTGCCAAACCTTCTACTCCTGTTGTGGAGGAGAAGAAGGTCCACAGTCATCTGAATCTATTTGTAGAATATGTTTGTGATAGTCAATAGCATCTAGTCAGATTTGTGCTTATAACCCGTCTTTTTATCAATATTTCAGAGTGCTTTGCCAGTCAGGCCTGCTACAAAGGCGGAGCAAATGAGGGAGTGTCTTCGATCTCTTAAGCAGGACCACAAGGTAATGGCTGATAACTCTTGAGTTATTTAGTTTGTTCTCTAAGGATAAGAGAGTGGATATAGGTTGCTTAAATGAAAAGAAAAATTGACGACAAGAAAGAGAAGCCAGACTACAACAGAATACAAAACCCAAAATTCCAATTCTTCCAAGAAACCTCCTCCAAAAGAGAGATTACAGCTGAGCATATAAGAAGTCAAGGAGGTTACTTGTATGGTGAACTACTAGGTGACTATCCTGCTTAAAATTAACCACCTCCTAACTAAGAAATCTAAAGGCTAAGGTAATTTACAAACTATAAAGTGCATCATAATCCAAATCAAAGCACTAGTTAGTCACAATAAAAATTTTGAGCTTCTTAGACCTTTTCTTTTATGTTTGATATTTTTCCCCCCTTGATACTCACGCATCAGCCTTCAACCTTTAAATCAATATTCCATTTGCAGGGTAAGTGCAGGCAGTGTGTTGTAAAAGTCCCTTGCTCTGAGACTCTGCACACAACTTCAGCACCGTCAGAATTCAAGCAAGTGTGAATTTTGCTGCCAACTGTTTGCTCTGAACAAATGGATTCAAACTGAAGTATATTTTTGGATGGTGTACTTCTTCAGTCTGCAATAAAATCCTAAGGGTATTGTTGGAGAGTCCTAGGATTCTAAGGAGTCTTTCTGTGGGAAAGAGTATGAAACAAAAGAGGAGACTGCTGAAGATATGGGCCTCAGTTATGGGTTGCTACATCAAGATAGAGAAGAAGAACTAAAGGGATAAACTTCCTAAAAATTAGGAGAAATTGTAGGAATAGGATTTTGTACATTGTCTTGTAAATAACTTCAAATAATGTTGTATCCTATCTGCTAGGTGTTAGGAAGAGATAGCATTATCAGCTAGAATTTAGGAGAAGATAGTATAGAACCTCTATGTATATTATTCATTTCTCGGAAATTTAAGGTAGGAGTTTGATTTCCACAAACTCAATTGTTAGTTTTAGGTTCCATTCCATAGGAACCGATTTTGTTCATTGTATCAAAGTCAGGCCCTGTCTAACCTAAAATCCAAGGCAGATGGATCCTCAAGGCCATGGGAATGCAGCTCCAATAGAGGCGGAGTCTTCCATCAGTTCGACTCTTTAACAACTGGCAGTTCCGACTGCTATAGCGTCTAGCAACATCTTGTCATTAGATAACCATACCTTACAGATCACTCAACATAGGTTGAATGGTAGAAACTTTAGAGAATGGTTTCAATTCCTAACCTTGGTGATCAAAGGCAAAGGGAAATATGACTGCCTAACTAGTGCAATTCCAACTCCACCAGAAAATTTAGGAGATTATCAAAGATGGGAGGTAGAGAACTCAATCTTAATGGATTGGATTATCAATTCAATGGAGCCTAAGATAGGCCGACCCTATCTATTCTACAAGACAACAAAAGAAGTTTGGGAGGCTGTCCAGGAGATTTAGTCCGACTTAGAAGATACAACTCAATGCTTTGAAATTAGAGTTGCAATTCGGATTACCAAGCAAGGCAGTTTTGGAGTAACAGAATACTACAACAACTTAATGGAGCTATGGCAAGAGATTGATCTATTTTATGATCCTAGCTGGAGGTGTGCAGAGGATAACCAAAAGTATGGCAAGATGTTGGAAAAGGAGAGGATTTTTTACTTCCTCCAAGGACTCGATCTAGATTTGGATGAGGTGAGAGGAAGACTTTTAGGTACCAAGCCCTTACCATCTCTCTGAGAGGTATTTGTAGAGGTAAGGAGGGAGGAAAGCCGGAAGAGAGTCATGTTGTCAACACCAATTGAACCTAATTCAGGATCGGTTCTCACTACTGCAAAAAGGGAAGACAACCCAAGAAGCAATGGTGCGAACATTGCAATCGACCCTATCACACAAAGAGTACCTACTGGAAGTTGCATGGGAAACCCCCAAACTAGAAGCCTAGACCAAAGAAGGAGAAAGAAAGTTCTGCATATGTAGCAACAAGTGTTCCCACAAGTGAGAAAGGACCAGGTATGGGTTTAACTAATGATCAAATTGAGTTCCTACAAAAACTGTTGCAAAGCTCTCATATTGCAAAAGAATCAGAGGATGCAGCACCAAGTTATTCAACTTCTATGGCACAAAAAGGTAATCAGCCTTTTTCCTTTACTACTAGGAGAATGAATAAAAATTATTGGGTGGTAGATACCGGGGCATCCGATCATATGACAGGGTCTACCACAACACTTGATAATTTTCAAGTGGGAGACAAGGATCTAAATGTACTGATGAAACACAAACACTGGTAAAAGGAAAGGGGAGTGTTTGTGTGCTTGATTTATTACTCAAATCAATGTTATATGTGCCAAATCTAAGTTATTGTTTGTTATCAGTAAGCAAACTAACAAAGGACTTGGATTGTATTGTGACCTTCTTTTCTTCCCATTGTGTTTTTCAGGACCGATCCTCGGGGAAGATGATTGGTAGTGCTAAGGAGAAGAATGGACTCTATTGGCTTTTCGATAATAAGAAATCCCTTAGTCAAGTACCACATAGGTTTTCTCTTACTGTTAGTTTGGATTTTGAAATTTTGTTATGGCATAGATGCATTGGTCATCCTAGTTTTTCATACTTAAAACACTTGTACCCTAACTTATTTATGAATAAAGAAAAGTTAGTACTTAAGTGTGATCATTGTATTCTTGCCAAGCAAACCCATAGTACTCATTAACCTAGCTCATATATTCCTTCTAAACCTTTTCATTTGATTCATAGCGATATATGGGGACCGACTAGAGTACCTAAATGGTGCAAGATGGTTTATAACCTTCATTGACAACCACACAAAAGTGTGTTGGGTATACCTAATGAAAGAAAAATCTAAGGCATGGCAATTTTTCAAAATTTCCATAAACTCATTTTAAATGTCTTTCAATCCTTTGTTTGTATCCTTAGGACTGACAATAGCCGAGAATACTTCTCTTACCCATTCATTCAATATCTTACAACCAATAGGATCTTCCAGCAAAGTACTTTTGTCCCTATACTCCTCAACAAAATGAGATAGCTGAAAGAAAAAATCGACACTTGCTTGAGGTGGCTAGATCCCTTATGTTCCCTAGTTCTATTCCTAACAGATATTGGGGGGATGCAGTTCTAACACCTCTTATCTAATCAATAGGCTGTCTTCTAAAGTCCTAAAATACCAAACCCCTTTGCGCAACCTAACATCCATCTTTCCCAATGTTCGGATTCTAAACACTCTTCCTCCCAAAGTATTTGGATGTGTAGTATATGTTTATCAAACCAGTCCAAATTGGAATAAACTTGAACCAAGGGCATTAAAGTGTATATTCATTGGGTATTCTTCTACCCAAAAAGGTATAAATGCTTTTGCCCTAGATCACAAAAATTCTTTATCTCTTGTGATGTAACTTTTGTGGAGAATGAATCCTATTACTCAAATACTCCATCACAAATGGAAGACAATCATTGGGATCCTACCATGCCTATGCCCATTCCATTACCAATCCCTCATTCTATCCCTAATGATAATTCTATTCAAAAGGCTGCAGCTGATCATTCTTAGCTAGCACCTGTTGAGCCTAATTATCTGAATTTATCATCCTCTCAAGAACCCCAAATCCCAACATAACCTATGGAAACTGACTTAGGGGAGGACTTGGGCCTGGAAAAGCAAATGAAAGTTTACTCAAGGAGAGGTAAACACCCAGCTCCTCAACTCGGCCAATTGTTAGAACCGAGGGAAAGTCCAACAAATGAAGAAGAAAACAATGCAGTTGACAATGATTTGAATCTTCCTATTGCTATTAGGAAAGGGGTAAGATCATGTGTGAATCCAATATCAAATTACTTAACATATTCCAAGTTATCTCCTCAATTCAGGGTTTCACCACTGCTTTAGATGAAACAACTATACCTTGAAATATTCAAGAAGCATTGATTGATCCCAAGTGGAAGGAGGCGGTAATGGAGGAAATGAGGGCACTAAAAGACAATCACACATGGGAAGTGGTTGATATCCCAGAAAACAAGAAGATTATAGGATGCAAATGAGTATTCACAGTCAAATACAAATCAGATGGGAGTGTGGACAGATATAAGGCAAGGTTGGTTGCCCAAGGTTTCACTCAAACCTATGGGATAAATTATGAGGAGACATTATTTGCACCGGTTGCAAAACTAAATTCCATAAAAGTGCTGCTATCTATTGCTGTAAATATGGACTGGAAATTGTTCCAATTTGACATAAAAAATGTGTTCCTAAATGGGGAGTTAGAAGAAGAGGTATATATGAGGGTTCCGCCCAGATTTGAGAAAGAAGAGGGAAATAGAAAAGTGTGCAAACTACATAGATTTTTCTATGGATTAAAACAGTCTCTAAGGGCATGGTTTAAGAAATTCAGCTCTACTCTCATTAAGTTTGGATATAAACAAGGTGAGGTTGATCATACCCTCTTTTTTAAACATGTTGCTAATGAAAAGAAATTTGTTTTGATTGTGTATGTAGATGATATAATTATTACAAGAGATGATACTCTTGAGATTGCAGCCCTGAAACAGAAGTTGAAGGACAAATTTGAAGTCAAAGAATTGGGGACAATGAAGTACTTCCTTGGAATGGAAGTGGCAAAGAGCAAACTAGGTATTGTGATCTCTCAACGAAAATAAAGGAAACAGGAATGTTGGGTTGTAAACCTAGATATACTTCCCCTAGAAAAAATTGGAAATATGTGAAAAAAGATGATGATTTATTGGTAGATAAAGAGAGGTATCAAAAGCTAGTTGAGAAGTTGATTTATCTCTCTCTAACCCAACCAGATATAGCCTATGCAGTTCGCATTGTGAGTCAATTTATGCATGCTCCTACTCAACAACATATGGCAGCAGTATACCACATTTTGAGATATTTAAAAGGAACTCCTGGTAAGGGACTATTATTTCGAAAGAGTGATGAAAGAGGGGCAAAAGGGTTCTCCGATGCAGACAGGTCTAGATCAGTTATGGATAATAGGTCAACATCTGGGTTTTGTACTAAATTATGGGGAAACCTAGTCTCATGGAGAAGCAAAAAAGCAATCAATGGTAGCAAGAAGTAGTGCAGAAGCAGAATTCAGGACAATAACCTAAGGTATATGTGAACTTACTTGGTTGGTAAGGTTAATGGAGGACCTACAACTGCCTCTTACTCAACCAACGAATCTATACAATGATAGTAAATCAGCCATATGCATTGTTAATAACCCGGTGCAGCATGATAGAATGAAGCATGTTAGGATTGATCGGAATTTCATCCAAAGGGAAATCGGGAAAGGAGGTATAAAGCTGGTTTATATTCCTACAACAAAGTAGGTGGCAGATGTACTAACAAAAGCCATGTCAAGACCTGGTTTTAAGACCCTAATTAGCATGCTAGGAATGAGAGATATCTATTCCTTAGCTTGAGGGGGGGGGGGGGTGTTGGAGAGTCCTAGGATTCTAAATGATTCAAGTGCCAAATGGAAACGGGTAGGAGAGGGGGCCAAGGGTAAACAGAGACAAGTTCCATTGTGTTGGTTTATTGGTAACGAGCCTATCCATGCATAAAAATAGAACTGTCATTCCCAAAATGGGTGAGAATTGAGGGGTGAGATCTGATCGCTGGTGCTACCATGGTGAAAATAGAAATTCAATTGAACAGTGGCATTTAGAAGTTCAGGTTTCAGCAAAAGCCGTTGAACTTGTGTTTGTATTGCCATTAACTGATAATCTTTGGGGTCGGTCTGCATGAAAAAACTAGTAAATTGCATCTTGCATGAAAATGTACTTTGCTATTCACGTGAATGATTTTTTGGCCTTCTGTTTTGTTTTCTTTTTTGGCAGGGTTAAGTGCTTGCCAGGTGCAATGTTGACTTATTACCTCTTTATATTACTTTTTAAAATTAAAACTATTGCATCCTTTATGTTGCTAGAGAGCAATATGAAGGATCAGGATGCCAACCCAGCTGCTACTTGAATTCACACTGCTTTGATTTAGTCAATACATTTGTTTCCTAACTTCTCATTTGTTGTTGTGTGGTACTAGGATGATGAGGCCAAGGTGAAGACTGCATTTAATACTCTTCTAACTTATGTGAAGAATGTTGCGACAAATCCCAATGAGGAGAAATTCCGAAAAATTAGACTCAATAATGCCACCTTCCAGGTGAGAACTTCTATCACATAAATTATTCAAGCAATGTGGTAATTAGAATAGTCAAATAGTGTAATTATGTAAGCATTGGTGGTATCTTCTTTTCATGATTAGTGGACTATATTCCTGAACCTTTTATGACAAAATCAAGGGTTCCTCTTATATTAACTACAAAACAATTGGTGAGAGTTACATCAATTGGAGTCTTGTGAAAGTTTCTGATTTGAAAGATGCTCTATTTATATTACACTTGGAAAACTCCAATCATGAAAATAGAGGAAGATTCTCCTAGTTGAGCCGAAATCCTTGATCTTTTGTTACCACATTTTTTTCTTTTCTTTTTTTATTTTTTTTTCCTTTGTGTGTCTTGGTGAGGGGAAAGGTGTTTAATGGTCCATTCAGCTGCTTGACAGAGAGTTTTGGACAAAATTTCTTTGCTGCAAATGGAGGTTTGGGATATGGTATATTCTCTGTCAAGTTTACTAGTGGACTGAGGTTTGGTGCCTTGGGGTGGTTTGTGACAATTCCTATCAGGATGCTGCAGCTCTTTTGAGGTTCTGGAGACCTCGTCTCAAGTTGTGAGGGTTGTAATGGTGTGTAGAGGTGCTATTGAGGTTTGGTGCTATTGGTTGTAATGGTGTGTACTGGCTGATTTTTGGAAAGCTTCTCTAATTGGCTCCTTAGATCATTGGTTCCGCTCTTACTTACTAGGGTGCCAGACAGTTGAATGCTAAGGATCTATACTGGCTTGTTTTCTTGTATCTTTTTCATAGGCGCTTGATGTCAATAGAATCTAAGTCAGGGAGAAGGAGAGGAGAGGAGAGCCTTTGGGAGGATATTTTTCTCAATCATTGTGCTTGGTAGAGGGGCTTGATCGCACCATGCATGTTTGGAGAAACTTCTATAAGTTGATTCAAGGTTGTAGGTGGTGGTATAACAAATAGTTTCTTAGTAGATAGTTGAATAGATTTGTGAGAAGTAGTTCCCAGCGTTTTCTTTTTTTTCACAGTGGATTGGGAAGTAGCTATGGGAGAGTTCTTCTCTTTCTCAGGGATAGTATTGTCTGGGCCCTCCTTTTTTAAGACATAATTTCCATGATTGGGAATTGACTCTGATGGCTTTTTATGCCAGGCTTCACAAGCTCCTCCTGACTGAGTGGTGGGATCACAAATGGGTATGGCACTCACGGGGAGTTCTTTCTGTTTCGTTATCTATGATACCCGATGTAACAGGTGAAATTAACTTTCCTTTGGACTTGGAAGTCTGTGGGAAGTTGAGGACTTCTCCAGGATGGCCTTTTTTGTTTCAACTGTTTTTATGGAATCCATCCTCAATATTAGTTAGCTAAGGATGCAAAGATGGATCGTTTCAGGCTGGGGCGTCATGTGCAAAAAAGCCAGGAGTATATGGATCATCTTCTCCTCCATTATGAATGGTTTGCAACATGTGGAACTTCTTTTACTCGTTTTTGGTGTCCTGGGGATGATGTTGGTTGAATATTGGATTTGGTGGATGGATGTCTGGGGTCAAAGGCTGTCAGGCGTGTAGTAATAAATGCATTCTTATTGTGTTTTGTGGTGTGCATCTAAACTAGACAAAAATTAGGTGATTGTTGAAGGTTTAGAGACTTTGCTTCATTGCTTGAAAGCAACCAGTCTCGTTATCCTATTTTTGTGCTTGAGTGCAAGTTGCCAATTTTCAACTTTTCCTACCTTATATATACTCATTAAATGATCTTTTCTGCCTTTTGATGCAAAATTTTCTCTAGAAACAAAAATAAGTAAAATTTCTATATCTGATAACTAACTTGAATGGTCTGTGAGCTATCTGCTAGTTATTTGTGTTTTTCTTGATGCATAATATGACTTGAAGAGTTCCAAAATCTGAGTAACATAACCAGTTCCCAACCCTCCCCACCTCCCAAAACAAAGAGAAAAAGAATTAAAGTGGTGCGTGTTTGTTAACTTTATTTATTTATTTTTTCTTGGGCAATTGATGCAGGCTAGAGTTGGTTCGCTAAAAGGTGGCATCGAGTTTCTCGAGCTGTGTGGGTTTGAGAAAATGGAGGGAGGCGAGTTCTTGTTTCTACCCAGGGACGGAGTTGATAGGGCAGTGCTGAACTCAGCTGGCGCCGAGTTGAATAATGCAATAAACAATCCCTTCTTTGGTGTTCTGTGATCTCTGCTTGGCGTTAAAGAATGCATAGAGTGGAAATTGGACGGTATCTTCGCCTTTTGGTTTGACTTACTGGGAGCTAGCTAGATATGACTTTGGCTTTGGCTTTTTTCCCCTGCTGCTCATACATCATACCCTTTCTTCCATTGCCTTTCACTCTCGAGATCTTCCCCCAGACTTGATGCCACTTCTTAATTGTTATATTATTCAGAATCTTCTCTTGGTTTTTGCAACAATTCAGTGTGCTGGATGTTATAGAAGAAGGTTTAGCATAAGCAAGCAGAGAGAGAGAGAGAGAGAGAGAGAGAGCCCATATGCTTGCTGTTGCAAGGTGGGGGGTGTTGGCTTTGGGGTTTGCCCTTGGGCCAATAATAAATAACGTTCTCATCATTGTCAGATGAAACTGCATAATAAGGGCAATGGCTGGGGGATAGGAGGACATAGGGACATGGGCTTGATTGAATCAATGAACCCACCCCACACCACCCCACTGGTGCAATATTTATGATTATATATATATATACCCTGCCTGACTTTTTAAATGTTTACAAGACTAAATAATAATATATTTAATACCTAGTTGTTACCTACATATATTCTCATTAATTTGTATCTTTTTAATTTAATTTGACCTTATTTCTGGAATGATTAATAATAATAATTTAATTTTTACATGAAAAATAAAAATCTAAAATTGAAAGCAAAGCCGAAGACGAAAATGACAACTAATACAATTAGAAGCAAGCAATTGCTATTAGTGGCAAAAGCAGCTGCTGCTCCAAATCGTTTTACGTCAGGTGAGTAGCGACGTGGCCTTCTCTCATTTGTTGTTCAAACAACACAGCCGCACCCAACGCGCATGTAACGCTGCTTGTTTATGATGCCTCCACGAGGGCAGGCAAAGCCCAGTCTTGAATTCGTCTCGTCTCGCCTTGCCCGAGAGCTCCAGCTTCTAGCTCCAGCTCCAGCTCCACCTCTGCAAACCCTAATAATCCCTCTTCACTCTCTCCACAATTTCTCGCAATTACTCCCTCACACAAGCGCAGATCGAGATGGTTAAGAAGCGAGTCCCCGATTGGCTCAACAGCTCACTCTGGTCCACCGATCCTCCCCCCGCTCCTGACGACGAAGACCACCATCCCCCTCCCCCCGCCACCTCTTCGTATTCCGCGGCCGCTGCCTCCTCTGAATCCGTCGCTACCTCTACCTTCCCCCCATCGGAATCTCCAGTTCAGCCCCCTGTGCCGGTTCCGCCTCCTTCTGCAGCAAGAATGGAGCCTCCCAAGGAAGAAATTAGGGATCCCTTGAGTAATAGTAGTGATAATGGGATCTCGGATAGTCCGTCTGCTGAAGAGATTTCTCGACAAGCTCAGCTCCTACAAGAGGTTAGCATGGATGATCTGTCTGTAAATAAACATATTAATTTGCGAAAATATATTCCTCAAATTCCTTTCCACTCTCTCTCTCTCTCTCTCTCTCTCTCTCTCTCTCTCTCTCTCTCTCTCTCTCTCTCTTCATTTGGTTTTTTATATTTCCCTCATACATTCATGTTTGTTTTCTGCAGTTTATTTCATATTAGGCCCCTTTGTATGTCTGCTGTTTTTTTTTTTTTTTTCCTCTTCTTTCTTTCACTTGTGATGAATTCATTTTTTTTCAATTTATGTGAATTTAGCTATCAAGGAAGGTTATAAATATGGGTGAATTGCGGAAACTTGCATCTCAGGGCATACCTGATGGTGCCGGCATTCGTTCTACTGTTTGGAAGGTTGGGTTTTTTTTTTTTTTCTTTTACTATCAAATTTTGAATTTAGCTAACTTATCAATAGAAATTGTTGATATTTCAGATGAAACAACATAAAAATATTGTATATGGATTTCAAAGTTTGGTTTCTTGCATGTGTCTTGTGCAGCTTTTGTTGGGATATTTGCCGGCTGATCGAGGGCTTTGGTCAGCTGAAGTAGCTATGAAGAGATCTCAGTACAAGCATTTCAAAGAAGAACTTTTGATGAATCCTGTAAGTTGCACTGACTTGTTTGATGTTTTCATCCACTGTGGTGTCTAATTATGTTTTTCAGAGTCATACTTAGCAGCATAAATATTAAATCTTTGATGACAAAACAGTCTATCTTGTTGGGATACTGTAGACATCTGTAAGACACTGCCTACTTCCTCAGCATCACATATGAAACTAGTTTTCCTATTGTTTTGGTTATATTGTTACCACAAGCTCAGTGAGAGGCTGATTATCAGTTTAGGTTATATCCAGAAATTACAGACTGAAACCCTTCTTTAAGAGGGAAGTTGTTCACACATGAAACCATTATAAAGCTTTGGATAATCACTTTCATGTTACTGCATTTATTTTTTAGTTTTTCGAGACTTTTCAGTTATTACTCTGTCAGGATGTACGGTTGTCTAGTTTGGTACATTATCTTGGTATTTTCACACTTCAAAGTTTTGTACTTCATAACTTATACTAAACATAGATTGCAGGTCACCTTTCTTTCTGTGAGGGGTTTGAGACTTTGAGGCAACAATAAATTCAAATGAAAATTGCAAGTCATTTTTTTTTTTTTTCTCAAGAGGGGTTTGAGGTAACAATAAATTCAAATGAAACCTCTTGACTAGTCCTTTAGGTGGGACTTGTTGGTGTTATTTATAGTATTAGAGCAAGTGGCTCACACAACTGTCTATTATGCGTGATTGGAGGTGTTGTAGTACTGGTTTTTGGACCATATGCAAAGACTTTAGGGCATCGGAATCTCGGCCACTACTGTAATTGAATGTATAAGGCTAGAGAGGGGGGGGGGGGTACACGATTGTAATTAGAGGTTGAGATGTAGGTGATTAGAGCCAAGTGCACATGGCCACTTGAGATGAGTTGTTATATGAATTCTCTAGAAGCTGTAACTAACTAACTTTCCTATAAATAAGAGATGCACACGAGGATGAGGATCATGTGAGGATTATTCCACAGATCTTCTCCCTCCAATTCTCACATTCTACTTCTCCCTCCTTCCCTCTCTCTCTCTCTCTCTCTCTCTCTCTCTCTCTCTCTCTCTCTCTCGTTCTTCCTTTCCCACCTATTCTCTATTCTTCCTCAATTACGGAAGAACCTTCTTGTCAAATTCAAACTTGACATTTAGCATCAAAGTCGGTGACTTGGCTAGGATAGTGTTTATGGTTGAAGGCACACGGGCAAAGCAAATGGAATCCAGATTGGATGCCATTGAATTGGGGATGCGACAGAATCAAGAGCAGGTTGAAGATTGCCTGGAAACGTTGGAGTTGGGAATCCGAAATACCCAAGAGGAGATTAGTTGGAGCCAATTTGAGAATGCGGCTAATTTGGATCGAGCTGTTAGTGGAATCCGAGAGGAATTTGCTGGATTAAGCCAGCAATTGAGTGCATCCTTGAGCATGTTTGCTCGACAGCCCAATGCTAGCCTCCCAACGGATTTTCCACCCAGAGCTTCCTTGACACCAATTCTAACTACGCCAAGGAATAGATCAAGACCCCATGATCCAATGGAGGTTGAGGACAGGGTGGAAGTTGAGGAGGAGAACTTCCACAAGAGAGTTGGAGGAACTCACCCCACACTTACAAGGCTTAGGATGGAAATTCCCGCATTTGAGAGGGAAAGGCCTAGAGGGTGGGTGAGATGGTGTGAGCAAGTGTTTTATCAGTATAGAGTGGCTAAAAGGGAGAAGGTAAACATGGCGGTTGCATATCTCAATGATGTGGCCAATGCTTGGTTTCAGAATTGATGTAGGGGCAAGGTAGAATGGAGTTGGCCTGAGTTTGTGAATGGCCTCTGCAATCGGTTTGGGGAGAAGACTAGAATTGATGTGATCAAGGAATTTAACAAGTTGAGACAAAAGGGGACGATGGAGGAGTACCAGGTGAGATGTGAGGAACTCAGATCCTTGCTATCATTGTCTCACCCCTCCTTGGATGAAGCGTAGTTCGTGTCAAGCTTCATCATCGGGTTGGATGATTAGATCCGACCCGCTGTGAAAATACTCTTCCTGACATCTGTGAGTCAGGCGGCGAAGCAGGCTCATCTCCAAGAGATGGCTTTGGAGGCTTTTGCAAAGAGGCATAAGTTGTTTCCTAAAGGGAGTCGAGAAGAGAATTCTTATGGTGGAATGAGCAAAGGGAGTAATCAGCCTTGGCAGAAGAGTGGACCAGCGGGGAGAAGCCAATCAATTCCACCCCTAGCCAATGCCTTAAAGACAGATCAGAAGAGACAACTAGGGCTCTGTTTTCGTTGTGGGGAGAAATACGGCCTAGGACATCAGTGTAAAAGGATGCTTCTGACAATGGAAGGCTAAGGAGAAGAGGAAGAAGTGGAAATTGAAGAAGGGGAAGAGCAGGAAGGATAGATTGAAGGGGAAGAAGGAGAGGAGATATCTATGCACGCCGTGTAGGACTGTGCCTCAGGCAAAGTATTGAAGGTAAAAGGAATCGTAGGAAAGAGAAGGCTAGTGGTACTCATCGACAGTAACAGTACCCATAGTTTATTAGATGGAGAAACAACCACTGCCTTGCAATGTGAGTTGTAGGAGACTCCTCCATTGTATGTTTTGATTGCTAATGGGAGTTGTATGGTGAGTCAACTCAAATGTAAGGAGTTTGAATGGGTGATGAATGGATAGGAATTCTCAGCCGATTTGAGAATTCTCAAGTTGGGAGGTTGCTACATCGTACTAAGAGTGGATTGGATGAGGACGGTTAGTCCCTTAGTGTTTGACTTCAACACTCTAGAAGTCACATTTGAGATGAGGGGGTAGAAAGTCACACTTAAGGGTTGTCAATAGAAGGGGGAATGCAAGGCCATGTCAAGGAAGAAGCTATAGAAACTCCTGGATCAAGGAGGGGCCTCTGTTGGCCAGCTACAATCTCTCTAGGCCATAGAGACAAAAGTGGATCAAAGGGAGGACCTTCCCAAGGATAGACAGGGAAGAGGATGGCACCCTATGCCCCAGGCCAGAGTACCAGCCATCACTCAAGTACACTCTCATGAACCAATTCAACTATTGTTGATGGAATTTGAGGAAATCTTTGCTAATCCTTCATCCCACCCCCCACATTGGATCCTTGATCATTCAATTCACCTCAAACTGAATAGTGAACCGGTTAACTTAAGAGCCTATTGATACTCCCTTGTTCAAAAAGATGAGATTGAAAAACTAGTAAGGGAGATGTTGGGAAAATCCCTAATCCAACCAAGCCAAAGCCCATTTGCTTCCCCAGTTCTCTTAGTGGAAAAAAAGGATGGCTTATGGAGGTTTTGTGTGGACTACATGCAACTAAACTCCATAACCATCAAAGACAAATTCCCAATACCAATTATTGAGGACCCTAGATAAACTAATCAGGGCCTCCATCTTTTCCAAACTAGACCTTACCTCAAGGTATCACCAAATTCAAATGAACCAACCGTCTGCACCCACCAAGGACACTATGAGTTCTTGGTAATGCTCTTTGGCCTCACAAATGTCCCTGCAACCTTTCAAGTACTCATGAACCAAATCTTTGCTCCTTAGCTTAGAAAATTCGTGATGGTATTCTTTGATGACATTTTAGTCTACACCCCTAAACTAGACTAGCACTTGATCCACATAAGGAAGGCATTTGAAATCCTCAAAGATCATCAACTTTATGAGAAGAGGTTGTAGAGACTAGAGTGGAGTATCTCGGCCATATTATATCTGGCTAAGGGGTAAGCATTGACCCACAAAAGGTTGCAACTATGGAGCAATGGCCCAAACCTAAAACCCTTAAGGAGTTGAGAGGGTTCCTAGGACTCACGGGCTACTACCGCAGGTTTATCAAGGGGTATGGAGTGATCAGTAAACCCCTCACCAATTTGATGAAGAAGAACAACTTCCACTGGGGTGATGAGACGAAGGATGCCTTTCAGCCTTTGAGACTCCCAAGAAGGCTATGACTCAAGCCCCCATATTAGCTTTGCTTGATTTCTCTTTATTCTAGAGACTGATGCTTATGACACTGGGATAGGGGTTGTACTAATTCAAG
This sequence comes from Diospyros kaki, assembly GCA_036245055.1. Lineage (NCBI taxonomy): Eukaryota > Viridiplantae > Streptophyta > Magnoliopsida > Ericales > Ebenaceae > Diospyros > Diospyros kaki. The sequence continues at coordinate 460,914 of BSEG01000016.1, read as the reverse complement.
GGGGCAGGCCTGTAGCTTATATGAGTCAAGCCCTTGCTCCAAGGCACCTAGGCCTAAGTATCTATGACAAAGATCTGTTGGTTGTGTTAATGCCCATTGAGAAGTGGAGATATTATTTAGAGGGAAGGCAATTCACCATTTGGACAGACCATGAGAGCCTAAAGTTTCTCTCCCAACAGAGAGCACATAATCAGTTGCAGCAGAAGGGAATCACCAAGCTAATGGGGTTTGATTACATAATTCAGTACATGAAGGGAAAAGAGAACTTAGTGGTAGATGCATTATCACGAAGGGAAAATGAAGCCAGTTGCCATGCCATATCTGCCTTGGTGCCTGATTGGGTACAGGGCATAACCAACAGTTATGAGCAGACAAGCTAGATCAAGGAGATTCTGACCAAGTTATCAATACAACTCCAGGAGGATTCAAGGTATGCTCTTAAGGGGGGATTACTAAGATACCATGATAGGGTGGTAATTAGGGAGGATGAGCAACTAAGGAAGCGAATCCTACCCGGGTTTAGGAGGGTATTCGGGGCTTAATGTGACCTATCATCGAGTAAGACAGCTCTTTTATTGACCAGGACTTAAAAGAGATGTGACCAAGTATGTCCTGTAGTGCACCACTTGCCAAAGGTGTAAGCATGAACAAGTGCCCTACCCAGGTCTTCTCCAACCCTTGGAGATACCCTTCCAAGCATGGGCGCTGAATTCTATAGATTTCGTAGAAGGGTTGCCCAGGTCAAAGGGATTTGATACCATCCTAGTGGTAGTTGACAGAATGTCTAAGTTCGGCCATTTCATCACCCTAGCACATCCATTTATTGATATAGAAGTGGCAAGGTTGTCAAGGGTAGTGGTCTCCCACAAAGATAAGATATTCACAACTCAATTTTGAAAAACCTTGTTCCAAGGGTTGGGAATTGGGCTGCGGTTGTCATCAGCCTACCACCCAAAAATTGATGGGCAAATCGAGCGAGTAAATCAGTGTTCAGAAACATACCTAAGGTGTTTGTGCTTTACAAAGCCAAGAAGTTGGAGTAGGTGGATGGCTTTGGCATAGTGGTGGTACAACACCAACTACCATATAGCCCATAAGAGGACTCCGTTTGAAGCACTTTTTGGGTATCCACCCCCTATAAATCCTGTTGTCGTGCATTATTGTACCGCCTCATTTTTTTGAGCGTTAAATAACTTAGGAATTTCGGGAATAAATTTTTTTTTTTTTTTTTAAACCATCTCCTGACAATCCTGTTTTACCTTCTCAACACACTAAATAAGAATTAATAAGTTAAGACAGGTAAACATCATAATTGCGGAAGCTCAAAATCAAAACCTGATATGGTACATAATCAATTTCACTTTATAATAGTATAAGAATCCGTACCATACATTAACATCATATCCTCAATATTGAAATATATAAATACATGGAGATTTCAAAATATTCTAACAAGACTAATCATCAATAAGGTATCACTAAAACATATCCGAGTTAGCTTGCTGAATCCATCGGCCACGCCATTACGTGCCATCTCATCTCAACCTGCTCCTTGCCTGAGCTGCAAGTCTAAACTAGAACGTTGAATGTTCTAAGGGCATAACCCATTAGAAGATGAAACTTTTAGCGAGGGTCAAAAACATATATACGAATGCATGATGCAATAACATGAACAATATTTGCCCTTAATGTAACTTCTCAGGCCCACCATCCCGGCACGAAATCCTAGGCAAATCCCGAACCTCTGCAGGATAAGCCTAACGTTATTCCATCATTGCCCTAGGGGAATTACGGCTACACTCTAGGGGCGACATCCCATTCTCATGCACAAATATCAATGTGACAATAATATCGTGCCATGTAATTATCACGACTTTCCATGCAATATGACAAAATGAATCATATCTTTCGTAAATATTATGCATATATAAGCAATCATATCTTTCATAAATATTATGCATATTAAACAATCATATCATGTAGGATAGGAAAACTCACCTTTTTGAGATAAACTTGCATTTTCTCGAAAAGCGTACATCGCCTCGATATGCGTGCTCGACCTCGATTATTGTGCTCACTCTCAAAAGTTGCACCAATCATATCATCTCGATTACCTCAATCATAAAAATGATATTTTATCACTAAATATCTCAAAACTCCATTTATTTCATTTTTCCTTCATTTTCTTCTATTTTTCCTTCTAAAAATCCCAATAAATACCATCGAGACTATTTTCTCAAATCTAACTCCACAAAAATTCATAATATACTATGAATTTCAAAGAAAAAATACTGGACTTACCCGAATGGTGCGTTTTCACGCAAAACGAGGCTCTTTGATGCTAGAATTGAGACATTGAGAACTCCAAATCCAAATATTTTTTTTACAGGACCTAGATCTCGATTTTAGAGGAATTTAGCAATTTTTTTCAGAATTTTTGGAGTTCGGACGCGCCCTCACTCGCCCCTACAAGTTGCTCCACGCGTCTCCAGTCGCGGGCCCCAGCTAGCACGTGTCCCACACGCGCCAGTCGTCTTCTTCCTCCAGATTCCGGTCAGCACGCGACGCCTCTGGTTTAATGGCCATATCTCCTTCATCTGACCTCCGATTGACCCCCCCGTTTGAACCTATGGCTTCGTCTTTTCGCCCTCTACAAGATGACACCAAAAATCCCACAAATGGAGCCATTTTCAGACTGCTCAAGCACGTTTTCCGGCAAAGCTCATTTTTCCGACGAGCCCTCGGATCTCACTCATCTCTCAACCAAAATCGCTCAAATTGCACAGAAATGAAGCTTAGGATATGAGCAACAAAAGCCCCTTATTTGATTCTCCCAATTTATTCACAAACTCTCGGATCTGAGAGATTTCTTCTATATTTTGGCATCTCTAAATACCTCTATTTATAGGCAATTTCGGGTCCCTAAACGACGGATCTCGCTTCATTCAAGGCCTCTAATGTTCCTTCTTGCCCTTAACAAGTCCAAAATCCACTAAAAGAGCTCCAATCTTGCCATTTCAGTGGCCAAACTTTCGGCCAAAAGTTGGCCCGATTTTGACGCCATTTTGGCCATTTGTTGGCCAAGAAGCTTATCTTGGCCTTACCTAGAGGCCCCCCAGCCACTGCCTTGGGTCTCCCATGGATGATTTCGGTGATTGAAAGGTTGGTAGACCATGGATGCTTTGGAGCTTTTTCTTGAAATTACACTTTGGCCCCTAAAATTTTGACTTTTTTCCTTTGGTCCATGTTACAAAGCCCCTCAACTTTTCATAACTGCCATTAAGACCCTCAAGTCCTGAAACATTCATTTGACCCCCGAAAATTTCAAGAAAACGTCATTTTGGCCTCCCTCTGACAATTTCAAAAAATTATACTTAGGCCCGAATCTTTGTTTTGGCCCTAAACCCTCTCGTTTCTTCCTGAAACCTCTGAAGGGTTATTCCTCATGAAAAATCGAAACCCCCTCAAGCTTCCATTGACCTCCCGGAAGTCGTCTACAACAATTCGGTATTGCAGCCTAATTGGCAGCTGCATTTTAGCTATACCGAAAATCGTTCCCGATCTCATTTCTTTCTATGCCATAAATCATGCCTCGAAATACTCATCACGGCCATATCATTTTCCTTTGGCATCTCGGCTCCAGGACACTCCTTACAGTCGATTCGGTCATCATACGATAATGAATTACCCTTATACCCTCAATTTATCTTTAAATTCTATTTTTGCTCCAAGATAAATTACCCTTGAGTTCTTTAGAATTTCTCGGGTATTACAATTACACTCTGGTAGGGACCACAACAGATCAGTATTTGCAAGCAAGGCAGAAGGCATTGCAAGTGATAAGAAGGGTATTATGGCACAACAGAGGATGAAGCAGATGGCTGATAGACACTGCACAGACAGGACCTTTGAGGTTGAGAAGGAGGTCTATTTGAAGGTAAAAAGGTTTCAACAATACATTTTTACTGAGGGTCATATATAAAAAATCAATCGCAAGTACTACGGGTCCTTCAGAATCATTGCTAAGGTAGGACACGTGGCCTATCAATTACAACTTCCTGATAGAGTGGGGTTGCGTCCAGTGTTCCATGTATCCCTCTTGAAGAAGGCAGTGGGAACAACTGAAGGAGTAAGTAGGGAGATCCTTAAGCTGATTGAAGATAGGATTGTGGAAGTGGAAGCCCAAGTTGTGCTGGACAAGAGAGTGATCTACCAGGATTCCCTTCCCCTCACACATGTCTTGGTGCAGTGGACCCGCCTGCACCCCAACAACACCACCTAGGAGTACCTCCTAGATGTTCTCCAACGATATCCCACAGTGGTCAGGCTTCTCTGATTTCTTGGGGACAAGAAATAATTCAAGGGGAGAGGGGTTGTCACAAGCCGAGGGCACTACTGTAATTGAATGTATAAGGTTAGAGGGGGGGGTACACAATTGTAATTAGAGGTTGAGATGTAAGTGACTAGAGCCAAGTGCGCATGGCCACTTGAGATGAGTTGTTATATGAATTCTCTAGAAGCTGTAACTAACTAACTCTCATATAAATAAGAGATGTACACGAGGATGGGGATCATGTAAGGATTATTCCACAGATCTTCTCTCTCCAATTCTCTCATTCTACTTCTCTCTCTCTTTTTTTCTCTCTCATTCTCGTGTTCTTCCTCAATTACAGAAGAACCTTCTTGTCAGATTCAGATCTGACAGGGAATTACACCCAACATTGACTTATGATGAGCCTTGTATTTGAACTCTGGGGTCCCTTAGTTATAGGAGTAGCATCTCTCGAGGCTACCTATTTCAGGTGACTTTTCAATGTTTTTATGTGACTACTTTTACTTCATATTCTCTCATCTCTAACCTGGCAATTTACTTTTATGGATAACATACCCTCCCCAGTTTCTGTTTCCTGTATGTAGTGTGTGTTAACTTTCAATTAAAATACTAAATTAGCTAAGGGTCACTGCGTGACTTAGTCTTTTGCTTCTTCTTTTTTTTTATATTTCAATTTGTTGGTGTTTTTAACTGTGAAAATTATGGATTTATGAATTTTTCTGTGCTAGTCAGTCAGAAATCACAAGAAGGTTGGAGAAGACAAGTCTCGAAAACGAGGAATCTGTATGTGAAACCAAAGGTTTGCTCTCAAGATCAGAGATAACTCATGGAGAGCACCCTTTGAGCCTTGGGAAGACCAGCATCTGGAACCAGTTCTTCCAGGTATCAAATGAAGTGATTTTTTTTCCATAAACTTGAGATCTTGAATATCTTCTATGTTAATGTTTTGGAATGCATACTCCTTAAATTACTTATTCAATCCCTTTTTCCCAATCATTGTTGACAGCAAGATTAGGCTAGTTTGTCAGAAACTTCTTCCTTTATGGCCATTCTCAGAATTCTTTAGGGAAAATGTTTAATAATGAATGTCATTGGCATGATTCATCCACTGTCCTTTGGTTGCACCGTATAATTTAATATACAAGATGAACTTTGGCACAGAGTGGCAGTTGAAAGCTCATTGGCTGGTTTTTGAGAAATGTACTTGGTTTGATGATGCTTCATCAATTTTGGTGCACTATGTCAAAGACAGATTGTCAAATAACTGCCTTCTCTGTCAAATAAGAGCAAGTGCTCTCATGTTATGTTGTTGTCTCAATACAGTGGTAACACCTATTGCATTTGCTGCACTTGGAGTCGTTATGCCTTTTTTAACTCAAGTACTCTCATTTTTTTTTTAGGACACAGAGATCATTGAACAAATTGATAGAGATGTTAAGCGTACTCATCCAGACATGAACTTCTTCTCAGGGGACACACAATTTGCAAAATCCAATCAGGTAACCATTTCTTATTGAATTTGAAGTTCTATAGTGTGAATGGTTTGCCTGATGTAAATTCTTCTCATATTTCCAGGAGGCTTTGAAGAGCATATTAATCATATTTGCAAAGTTGAACCCTGGAATAAGATATGTGCAAGGGATGAATGAAATTCTGGCACCTTTATTCTATGTGTTCAGAAATGACCCTAATGAGGAAAACACGGTAAGGAACTCTCTGTTCCCTTCTCTGCTTTTAGGTTGAACTCTGTGCAAATTTTTAAACTTATCTCGAAAGAGATATTACTTGAGCTGTATTTCATTTTATTTTGTGAGTTTGAGTCTTTCACACATCATAGCTCTACAATTGCAATAAGGGTCATAAGTGATGAACCTTTTCTAAGCCTTCATTGTTATCCTGGTTTTCCTTGCCTAGAAACATTATTGCAAATATAATCATCAGTATCATCTATATTTCATATGATCGTTTTCTGTATCATATTCTATTTTTTCAAGTTTTGCAGGCCTTTGCAGAGGCAGACACATTCTTTTGTTTTGTTGAGTTATTAAGTGGATTTCGGGATCACTTCTGTCAACAACTTGACAACAGTGTTGTAGGAATCCGTTCTACAATTACAAGATTATCAACACTCTTAAAGGAACATGATGAAGAACTCTGGCGTCATCTTGAGGTCACAACCAAAGTAAGATTGTTATGCCATTGAGATTACTGATCATGATGGCAATATTTATTTATTTGTTGAGTAACACTCCCATATTTTTATACATTTAAATATGTGTGACACATCTCCTCATAAGAAATTGTGTAGTCCTTCAAGACATTTGGGGGTATGGTCCAGATCATGTCTTCATAATACAGGTTAGCTTTAGCAGCCTTAAGTTAATGAAATGGCAGAAGGGGAATTGCAAGTAGAAATTTCTAATTCTATATTCTAGTTGATTTATTTTTTACTTCTTTATTTGTTTTCTTGTAAGGGCATGGGTGGTTAAGTTATCAGTTGTGTGTTCAGGATGCATCCCTTTTAAACCTTTACATTTTATTTATTTTGTTCTGTGTAAAAAAAGAAGTCGTTTGAGGGTGGTAAAAAGGATTTGCTCTGTTGAAAAACTGCTTTCTAAAATCCATTATAAACACTTTGAAGACTGTTGTTTACCTCCTGTTTTGAAGAATATAATGCAAATATTTCCACCTTTTTGATTCAAGCAGAATATTGGCTATACACCTATTATTTAGTCTCTCTTGCATCTGGGTATAAGCTTTTAAGCCACTAAAATTTCCTTCTCCATATGTTGGAAACTTGGACATGCTTTTACTCTCAAGCCAAGGTTTGCTGTGGTTTTGCTAGTGATTTGCTGTGGGCATAAAAATTGGCAGTTAACTGTTTTCCCTCTGAAATTTCTTTTGATAATTCTTTCTTTGTCCTTGAAATTAACAGGTCAATCCTCAGTTTTATGCATTCAGATGGATAACTCTTCTGTTGACTCAAGAATTCAATTTTGCTGATAGCCTTCTTATTTGGGATACACTTCTAAGTGACCCTGAAGGCCCTCAAGTAAGTACATTTTCTTTATTCAATTTTTATTCGTATATTTATTTCTACTTCCTTATCAGCAAAATCATGTTTCTTTTAATATTTGTAGTATTATTCTTCAATTTTGGTGTTGGCACAAGGTTATTGCTATTGGTTATTGGATGAAGCAAAGCCTTTGATCTCTGTTTAAGTACTAGGAGGAGATAGGGAAAGAGAAAGATGCATTCTATAAACAAGGTTTTATATATTTGGGGCTCCTCGATTCATTAAAAGATATGGTATTTTGTCCCGTATGTAATTCATATTTGAAGAATTAATTGGAAAAAGAGGTTATCCCGGCTTCATTGATAGACTTTGATTTATACGAGATTAGGAGATAGGAATCCTACCTATTGTACAAGTCTAACTTATCTAAAGTACAAAACATAATTAGTTTAAACTTATAGATAATCTATTTACAGAAACTGAAAACAAAATAAGCTAAATAAAAGGAGAGATATTAGGCCTTATCTTCAGCTTTGAGAATTCCGAAACTTTAGGAGCATTATCTCGGTTTTTACTTGAGGATAAATCTTTTGAATTTAGCTTAATTATCCACAATATCTACTGTTCATCCTTAAACTAATATTTTAGGTCATTTTTAGTCCAAAAGTTAATGGTTGTGAAGTGCGTGAAATCACATGCCATTCGAAACATGTAAAGGACGACATCCCTTTAAAGGCTTTATATATCCTGGGCTCTCCAAACTATTAAAAAATATGGTGTTTCGTCGTACATCTAATTTATGCTTATTGTTCATCCTTAAATCAATATTTTAGGTCACTTTTAATCTAAAAGTTAACTGAGAGTAAACTAAAAACTTAATAGTGACACCTACTAAGGTGAGTAGGAAAGATGTCAAATACATGTCAGAAAAGTTTGTGCATGTCATAAAAATATGTACATGTTAGCATTTAAATGACACGTCATCAAAGATTAAAATCTTGGACCATGCTACTTGTACATCAAGGGCTACATCTTGGGCTACACACGCACACAAATGACTAAAATACCCCTCGCGCCTCACCGCCTTGGGTGAGGGGTATTTTTGTCATTTTAACTGCATTGTGTAGTCCAAGGTGTAGCCCAAAAAATATAAATAGCATTTTCCTAAAATCTGTGTTGTCCTTGTACAAACAAAGATAAGTTTTAAATATCAGTAATTTAAATGACATGTCATCAACATTTAAAAGACATTAGTAATTTAAATGGCATGTCAGCATTTAAATGACACGTCAGAAGATATGACTGCAAAATTAAGGTTACCCAAGTTCCAGTTGTTAGAACAGTAGGTTCTATGGCACACACTAAGAGGGGGGTGAATTGGTTATTTAAAAAAAATTTCTTTTGAGAAAAGGAAACACTCTCGTTTGGTGAAAAATAAATCTGAAATCTTATGAATGATTAAGTGAAATAAGTAAGAATAAAAATGCTAACAGAACAAATGAAAACAGAGTGCACAAGACAAAGATTTATAGTGGTTCGGCTTAACCCAAGCCTAATCCACTACCTTAGCTCCTCACTAAGGATTTTTCAAACCATCCACTAAAACCCCCTACTTAAATCAAGTAGGTCCTCTAGTCCGAGACTAGGAAATACAACCTCCCACTCAAATGGGCCCTTTAGCTACACAAGCTAGGAAAATAACGACGATACAAATGAAAGAGAGAAGCTAAGAGTTAATACTCTTAGTTACAAGTTCTCTTACAATGAAAACTAGGCTTAAGAATAGATTTACAAGATAGAACAAAGCCTTGCATAGAAAAATATAACAATGAAAGCACAGAATACACTGTAAGCACGAGCAAAATGTTTTGTAATATTTAGATCATCTCATTTCCGTCCATTAGCCTCTCCTTGATCATCCATGAGTTGTATATATAGGCTTTCCAAAAGATTGAAGAGAAATATAGCCGTTTGGAGCCGTTGGGATTTGAAAAAATAGCCGTTGGAACTTTCTGCAAAAAGAAATAGTCGACAGAAGAAATACATAGTTGACTATTTTTATATGTAAAGCAAGAAATAGTCGACAGACAAAACAAATAGTCGACTATTTTATAACTAAAGCAAGAAATAGTCGACAGACAAAACAAATAGTCGACTATTTTATAACACAAAAATCCAATAGTCGACAGACACATTCCAATAGTCGACAGATGCTGAAATATGAAGAAATTTTTGAAACTTATGAACAAAAATAGTCGACAGATGCTAAAAATAGTCGACAGATGCTTAAATAGTCGACAGAAGATCAAAAATAGTCGACTATTTTGAAGCATAGTCAACAGAATGATCCTGATAGTCGACTATTCTATAGAAAATCTTGAATTTTCAATACATTCTTATTTGATTCTTTAAAAGCTCATTTTGATTATCTTTAAAGCAAGTTGAGATTATCAAAAGTATAATTTGAAACAAATCATCAAATCATTCTTAACAAACAAGTTGAGATTATTAAAAGTATAATTTGAAACAAATCATTCTCAACCATACTCAATATTTCTTTTATAAGTTTTCATATCTTGCTTCAAAACTTATATACTAAAAATTCATTTTCTTATATATAATCTACATCCACATAGTAGAAATTGATTTTCATATAGTCATTTCTCAAAACCATTCATATAGACATTTATCAAAACCATTTCATTACCAAGAGATAGTTTTCTAAAATGAACACACTTTCAAAAACATGTTCTAGTTGGTCTTTTGCCTTAGAATTATTTTGACCAACGATTTCAAGGAGATTCTTTTTAGATCTTAAAACTTTTTTATGCTAATCTCCAACTAATATAAAATATTCAAAAGTATATTTATTTTGAGTTTAAAACATACTCAACCAACCTCAATCATTTCTCCTACATAGATTTTCATAACTTTGTTTCAAAGAGATTAAGAGATTGATTTTCTCATTCACATAGATTGAATTTCATATATTGATTTTCATATAGTCATTATCAAAACTATTTTATTATTCAAGAGTAAAATATCAATCTCCCCATTTTTGATGATGACAAAACAAATATGAAAATCAAATCATTCAATTTATCTCCCTCTTTTTGTCAATATCAAAAAGATGAAGACTCCCCCTTTTTGAAACACACTAAGGCTCCCCCTTGAACCAAGTTGCATATAGATAATTCAACTAAACCATTCAGCCCGATTGAGACATACATTAATAAGAGTAAAATGTCAATATTAAAACATTCATGTATAAAGTGAAGTTTGAGTTTAACAAACCATATAACAAAAGCAACTGGTAAATCTGTCAACAGATCTCTCCTCCTTTTTAACTCTCCCCAATGATAGTTTGAAAAGAAACTTTCATTTTTAAATGAAAACATTTCAAATGATTTCACAAATCTTTTCAATAGAAATGACTTGGAGATAAACATAACCAAGTAAAGATAGTTTTAAGAACCAGGGATAACTCCCCCTTAAGATGACATAATTAACGTCATAGAAGATTTTTGAGCTCATGCCATATAAAGAAACCTTATTCATGAGATGCCAAAAATAAAAAAAATCATACCATATTGCATACTCATGATCATATTAGAGTCAATCTATATCTTTCAAAGTAATCACTCATATTTCAACAATCAAAGCACTAGATCAAATGCATAGCCATTCATCATATAAGAGGCATATACATTAAATGATCAATATAGGAGTGAAATAAATCATTTCAAGCAAATAGAAAGACTCTCTTTGAAAAAGACTCCCCTTTAAACTTATACGGGAGGTTTTAAGATATAGAGACATTTTTCATATAAAAATAGAATAGCAATTTGTCTCAATTCAATTGATTTTTGCAAGAGTAAAACATATCAATGGCCAAGTATTTGAGGAATGAACCACATGAACTTACTTTCCATATATTCAAACAATAAGTGGTCATCCAAAAACATAAATCTAAACAAGTTATGACAAATTTTAATGCAAGACATATTAAGGATAGGCTTTAAGAACATACATTTGTCTTTTGATAATCTTAGCCATATTTGTAATCACATAGGATCATTATATATAGATAACTTCAAGAAGCAAGATGATCCTTTAGCAAATAAAGCATGATTTCATACTTGAGTATTCATTTGTCACACAAAGATAATCAAGCTATTTCATACAAGAAAAATAGCATTATAAATGATTCAAGACATGAATACTATATGCCATCAAGAATATATCATTTATCAATTTTTTTACATCTAAGAGATTGACGGCGAAGCCTTTTGATTTAACCAATGATAGATTTGAAAGACATGAAGGATCTAAACTTCTTTGAATCAAAAGTTTCGAAATATAATGATATGATGTTTCGAAACTTCTTCAGATAAAATCACTAGAACTCAAGGATTGATAGGGATTTATCTAGAAAATGATTTCCAATAAATTTGGACATGATACCAATTGATATTTTCTTTCTGAGCAAGATTCCTTGAATTTTTGCTAGGGCTATAGTATTTGTATTGGCACATTTGATTTGGAATATTGTGGGGATTTATGCCATAGTCTTTTTGTTCCATCCATAGGATTTGAGCAACTACATATTCACTTTTAGTTAAAGAGAATGAAATGGAAATTCACTTTCTTCTGAACAAAGACACTAGGAATTTTCTTAAAACTTGACATGGATCACTAGTGTTCTTTTTAGCTATTTTGCCTCCAAGATGGAATTCATTAGGATTAGATTGAAGTCTAGCTTATAGGTAAACATTAAACATGATGTTCATCCTAGTAGCTATCAAATGTAGCAATGGTCCAATCATATATCTATATAGCTCATTTTCCACTATTTGGCTTTTTCATAAATGTCTAGGCTTGATGAACTGCTCTTTTGAGAGGCTGGAAATATTAAATTTCTTAAGAAGATGTATTTTGCTTAGACATGAGGATTATATTCATCTCAAGTTCCCTTTGCATTAGATTGGCAAATTGATTCCATAGGAATTTATTTGAAGATGCTGCATAAATCATTTGTAAATTCATAAAATATCCTTGTTATGAGGCTTAGAAGCAATGTTATATCTATTTGAGCTCTTTTAAGGTTTTCTTCTAGAACAAACTTGCTATGACTTTCATACCATGACTTAGGAGCTTGTTTTAAAACAATATACTTCCTTTGAAAATTTGAACATATGATCCTTTCATTGAGAATTCTCAAAACCAAGAGAATTTATCTACATATACTTCCTCATTTTTAACCATTCAAAAATGCACTTTCAATATTCATTTGAAATAGCTTAAACTTCTTATGACATGCACATGCCAATAATATTCTCAATGCTTCTAACTTAGCTACGAGGGCATAAGACTCATTATACTTGATTCATTTTTCTTGATTGTACCCTTTAGCTACTAATCTAGATTTAATTCTAATTTTGTTTATAAGACCCTTTTGGTTACTATGGTTGGGTGATCCTTAGGTCTTGGAACCAATTGCATACATCACTTCTTTCAAATTTATTTATCCCTTCTTGCATAGCCATAAATCAATTTTCATCTATTAGAGATTCCTTAATATTTTTGGGTTCTATTTGAGAAATAAAGCAACACATTTTCTCATTTATAACCATTTAAAGATGTACTCTTGACATTCTTTATGTAGCTTAAAAGATTTGTGACATGCAATGCCAACAACATTCTTATGGATTCTAGTCTTGCTATGGGAGCATAGGTTTCATCATGATCTTCCCCTTTTTTTTTTTTTTTTTTTGACTAAACTCTTAAGATACTAATCTAGCCTTTTCTAAACGCCCATTTAGTTTGAGAATGGAAATAAGAATTTATATAAGAGAGGATTGAATTTGGAAAAATACAAATCTCTTTTAAAAAAAAAAATCTTTTTCAAATGAAAGGATGTCACCGGTGAAGGCTACGGCTTTGTTAAACCTCAAGACCTTGAAATGGCACGATGAGGTGTCAACCGTGTAAAGACAATCCCTTTTTGCAAGTAATAAACTTAGATTTGAAATTCAGAGAGACAAGTTTTGAAATATAGATAAGAAAATTTTGAAATAGAAGTTTTTGTTTATAATGTTTCTATTTGAGATAAGAAGGTTGTAAATTGACATTCATTTTAAATAGATAATCTAGTCCTTATTTCTTTAAAATGATCTTCTATGATCTCATTATTTTCCATAGATTTTTTATGATACTCTCTCTTCATGAGCCACATTTTCTTCATTAAGCATTTAAACTTATTATCATTTTGATGATGGATTGATTTCCTTGAGATCTAATTCATTATCATAATCTTCATTAGGATTTAGAATTTCAACTCTCACATTTTAACTATAACTAGAACAGATTCTTCTACTACAAGAGTTCTTTAAATACTCTATATGATTTACTTTGAGAAAAAATATTCTAAGAAAATTCTTTCCTCGCTCTTAGAATCAATTTTTTTTTTTTTTTTAAAGAGTTTTTACCACTATTAAGGATAAAACATGTACTACCAAAAACATGAAAATATGAAATATTTGGTTTCCTTTCTCTATATAACTCAAGGGGTTTTCTTTAAGATAGGCTTTATAGAAATCCTATTCAACATATAGCATGAGGTGTTAATGGCTTAGACTAAAAAGGAATTTTATCACATAGCACAATTCTAGCCATTTCTTGAAAAAATCTATTTTTCTTTTCAAGTACCTTATTTTGTTTTAGCACTAGAAAATTATGATCAATACCATTTTCATCACAATAGTGCTTGAAATGTTCATTTCAAAATTCTCCCCATGATTGCTTCTATTTTTTTTTTTAAAAAAAATACATATACTTTTATCTTTTGAAAATATTTCAAATAAGCTAAATGTTTCACTTTTAGATACAAGACATATTTCTCAAGTTACCTAGAATAGTCATCTACAATGACACGGATATAATGTTTTTCACTTTAGGCTTTTGGGTTCTCATAGGTCCAATGAGATCTAAATAGATTGAGATTAGAGACCTAGAGGTTGAGATTTTATTTGAAGGCTTAAATGATATACTTATTTGTTAGCCTTTCATGCATGCCTCACAAATATTTTTCATATTAAAGCTTTAGGCAATTTCTCAACAAGATCATGTTTGGATAGATTATAGAAGCATATTCATATTTGCATGACTTAGCTCATTATGCCATAGATAAATAGATGGGAGATGAATGACACTAGGCATTTCTCTTCTACTAGATGAGAATAAGTCTATGTACAGTTTCTATCCTGTTTCTTATAATCTCTATTTCCTTTGTTTTGAGACAAAATACTTACACAAAAATTGGCATTAAAACATACTCGTTGTCTCATTTGTTTTTATACATGTAACCTTACAAGAATTAGCATCAATGCATTTATTATGATTCATATCACATAATCGGTAACAATGATCAAGATATGTTTAAGGCCATTTACCATAAACACATTTTTCAGCACATATCAACAAATGTTATTCTCCCCCTTAATCAATGCATATATCACAACACTATAACTCTCTCTTAATTTTAGAAATCAATATAAGTTTTCAACAAAATCATAAAGCTACACTTATAACTCAAGATCATCAAAACTTATAAACAGAGAGTTTAGGGAAATAAATATACCACCAAGGATGAAATTTAAATATCTCTTACTCTTGGTTGGTAAAATGAGAATCTAATGGAGTTGATTTTCTCCTTCATCCTCCTTTTATTTTCATGCTTGATACATCCATACAAATTTTACTTTGAGTCCCATTTGGATGTCAAGCAACCTGCACAAATACCTATCCACAAGCCTTTGGTGCCCAAACCACCTTGGAATCACCATTGTTAGCATAGAGCTCTTCCTTAGGAACCCAAATTTGTTTAAACTTATGTGAATTATTTCTTTCAAAGCCTTTGCTTCTAAAATGATACCAATAGCTAGGATGTGAAGCAAAAGATTTTTGTTTCCTTTTTATGAAAAATGTTTGCTTCTCATCCTCATGCACATTCCTCCTAAAATGAGAGTTTTTAGGTATCAAAACATGCTTGGATCCTTGGGGTTTAATATTGGAAACAGTAGACACCTTAGTTCCCTTAGGAATCCATTTCAAATTAGGACCACTAGTTGATTTCCTTTTAAAAGGACAACAAAATGCCATGTGGCCTTTCTTGCAACAATAAAAACATTTAATATTATGAGAGGTGTGTGAAGGTGAGCTTTTGACATTAGCTCTTTGACTAATAAAATTTTGAACACCTATTTCATGATCACAAGAATTTGAAATCTCCTCTTTAAAAATGGATATCTCATTTGATGCACTGTTCGAGGATTTCAATTCAAACTCTTTCAAAACTTTGTCCTTTAAAAATTCTTTATTGGAAGTACTCAAATATTCATTCTTAGATTTTAAAACTTCCAATTCTTTTGACAATAAATCTAATTTCTTTTGGACAGTTTTATTTTTCAAACATAACTTGTCAAAATTTTCATATAAAACATTCAAAGCATTCAATGACTCTTCATTTGAAAAATCATTCTCACTGTCATCATTATAAGAATACGAAGAACTAGACTCATGACCATTTTCAATATCATTACAATCATTAAAATCGACAGTAGAAGTAGAGGTTACCTCTTCTTCTTCATTTACCATGAGGCACGTGTTTGACCTTTCTTCACTAGAGGTATGGGAACTTCCTTTCTCCTCAATTTGTTAATGATTCAATGAATTTTCAACCTGTGAATTTTCATCAACTTGCTCACAACATTTGTTAGAAAGATATAATGAATCAAGAGTGCTCAATATCTCTTTAGCACTAGAGCACTTAGAAATTTTTGCATAAACATTTTCAAGTAAAGCTTGATGCAAAATTTTCATAGCTTTGATATTTAAAACAAAACTGTTTTTATCATCTTCACTCCAAACGGATTTTGGTTTTGAAACAAATCCTTTTTCTACAATATACCACAAATTAAAATCAATAGATTGCAAGTAAATACAAATCTTTTTTCTCCAAAAATCATAATAAGAACCATCAAAGTACGGTGCCACATTTGTAGGATAACCTTCTTTAAGATCCATGGATCTCTCCTTAGGTTGTTAGACCTTGAAATAGGGAGTTAGGCTCTGATACCAATTGTTAGAACAGTAGGTTCTATGGCACACACCAAGAGGGGGGGTAAATTGGTTATTTAAAAAAAAATTCTTTTGAGAAAAGGAAACACTCTCGTTTGGTGAAAAATAAATCTGAAATCTTATGAATGATTAAGTGAAATAAGTAAGAATAAAAATGCTAACAAAACAAATGAAAACAGAGTGCACAAGACAAAGATTTATAGTGGTTCGGCTTAACCCAAGCCTAATTCACTACCTTAGCTCCTCACTAAGGATTTTTCAAACCATCAACTAAAACCCCTTACTTAAACCAAGTAGGTCCTCTAGTCCGAGACTAGGAAATACAACCTCCCACTCAAATGGGCCCTCTAGCTACACAAGCTAGGAAAATAACAACGATACAAATGAAAGAGAGAAGTTAAGAGTTAACACTCTTAGTTACAAGTTCTCTCACAATGAAAACTAGGCTTAAGAATAGATTTACAATGATAGAACAAAGCCTTGCATAGAAAAATATAACAATGAAAGCACAGAGTACACTGTAAGCACGAGCAAAATGTTTTGTAATATTTAAATCATCTTATTTCCGTCCATTAGCCTCTCCTTGATCATCCATGAGTTGTATATATAGGCTTCCCAAAAGATTGAAGAGAAATATAGCCGTTTGGAGCCGTTGGGATTTGAAAAAATAGCCGTTGGAACTTTCTGCAAAAAGAAATAGTTGACAGAAGAAATACATAGTTGACTATTTTTATATGTAAAGCAAGAAATAGTCGACAGACAAAACGAATAGTCGACTATTTTATAACTAAAGCAAGAAATAGTCGACAGACAAAACAAATAGTCGACTATTTTATAACACAAAAATCCAATAGTCGACAGACACATTCCAATAGTCGACAGATGCTGAAATATGAAGAAATTTTTGAAACTTATGAACAAAAATAGTCGACAGATTAGAAGGCATAGTCGACTATTTTTACTCGATAGTCGACAGATGCTAAAAATAGTCGACTATTTTGAAGCATAGTCAACAGAATGATCCTGATAGTCGACTATTCTATAGAAAATCTTGAATTTTCAATACATTCTTATTTGATTCTTTAAAAGCTCATTTTGATTATCTTTAAAGCAAGTTGAGATTATCAAAAGTATAATTTGAAACAAATCATCAAATCATTCTTAACAAACAAGTTGAGATTATCAAAAGTATAATTTGAAACAAATCATTCTCAACCATACTCAATATTTCTTTTATAAGTTTTCATATCTTGCTTCAAAACTTATATACTAAAAATTCATTTTCTTATATATAATCCACATCCACATAGTAGAAATTGATTTTCATATAGTCATTTCTCAAAACCATTCATATAGACATTTATCAAAACCATTTCATTACCAAGAGATAGTTTTCTAAAATGAACACACTTTCAAAAACATGTTCTAGTTGGTCTTTTGCCTTAGAATTATTTTGACCAACGATTTCAAGGAGATTCTTTTTAGATCTTAAAACTTTTTTATGCTAATCTCCAACTAATATAAAATATTCAAAAGTATATTTATTTTGAGTTTAAAACATACTCAACCAACCTCAATCATTTCTCCTACATAGATTTTCATAACTTTGCTTCAAAGAGATTAAGAGATTAATTTTCTCATTCACATAGATTGAATTTCATATATTGATTTTCATATAGTCACTATCAAAACTATTTTATTATTCAAGAGTACAATATCACCAGTGACTATAAAACAAGCTCTAGGTGATTGTTTGAGTCCGTATAGGGATCGTTTGAGTTTGCATACTTTGTTTCTCGTATAATTGGATTCAAAGCCATGAGGAATTTCCATGTAGACTTCTTTTTCTAGAGTTCTATTTAAAAATGCATTCTTCACATCTAGTTGGTGAAGAGGCCAATCTAAATTTGTAGCTAGAGATAATAGGATTCGGATGATATTTAACTTTGCTACGGGAGCAAACGTCTCTTGGTAATCAATACCATAGGATTGAGTAAACCCCTTTGCTACTAGTCGAGCTTTGAATCAGTCAATCTACCCATTTTCCTTATACTTTACTGTAAAAATCCACTTGCAGCCGACAGGTTGTTTTCCAGGAGGTAGAGAGGTTATCTCCCATGTTCCATTTTTCTCCAAGGCATTCATTTCATCAAGAACAGCCTATTTCCACTGTGGCTGATGGAAGGCTTCTGTAATTGTATTTGGCACCTGCACCTTATCCAAATTTGATAAAAACACACAAAACTTTGATGATAGATCCTTGTAGGATATGTAGTTGTGTATTGGGTGCTGAGTGCAAGATCTTACGCGCTTCTGTAAGGCAATAGGCCAATCAGTAGTCTCATAAGTGGCTGCACTATTTAAATTGCCCCCAAGATGATTACCACTGTCACTTAGAGAGGAATTGAGGCTAGTTTCTTGGTCAGACCGATTGCAGGATTGGTGCTCTTTTTCCTTTTGGGACTTCCTCTGAGAGTAGACCTGAAATTCTTTGGTGGTAGGAGGCTGAGGACTAAGGAAACTTGCAGGAGGATCTGGATGTATGGGTGCAACAGATTGCAAAGTTTGTTGCTGCATAGGAAGAGTTTTCCAAAACTGGTATTCTTGAGAATTATAGGAATGGTTCTCCCCCTGAATATCAATTTTGGGATAGTAAGGTTGATGTTCAAAAAAGGTTACATCCATGGAGTTAAAAATTCGTTTATGCTCGGAAGAGTAGCACTTGTAACCTTTTTGATGAGGAGAATAGCCAATGAAGATAAATTTAAGAGATTTAGGGTCAAGTTTGCTTCGAAATTGCTGGTGTAGATGCACAAAAACAATACATCCAAAGATTTTAAGTGGGATATGAGATAGCAGCCGAGTGTGAGGATAGGATTTGAGAAGGATTTGGCTCGAAGTATGATGATTTAGAGTTCGAGAGGGTAACCGATTAATGAGATAAGTGGCTGTGAGAATGACTTCACCCCAAAAATGTTTAGAGACATTTGTAGAAAATAGCAAAGAACGAGACACTTCTAAGATATACCAATTTTTTCTTTCGGTTACACCGTTTTGTTGGGGTGTATCCACACAAGAACTTTGATGTATAATGCCATTGTTTGAAAGATAGGAACCAAGTATTGAAGAAAAATATTCTTTGACATTATCGGTTCTGAGGATTTGAATTTTGGTATTAAATTGTCTTTCCACCATAGAATGAAACAATTGAAAAATGGAACTAACTTCTGATTTTTCTTTCATAAGAAATACCCATGTAAGCCGAGTATGTTCATCAATAAATGAAACAAACCAACGGGAACCAGTTATGTTTTTAACTCTAGAAGGTCCCCATATATCACTATGGATCATAGAAAAATGATGTGAAGGAGAATAACTTTGACTAGGATAGTTATTTCTCACATACTTAGAGTGTTGACAGATTTCACTATGTATTAGCTGTGAATTTTGACTCTTAAACAATGTTTGGAATAATTTCCTAAGGTAAACAGAGTTTGGATGTCCTAATCTATAATGTCATAACATAATTGCATCATTATGATTGGTGGTAGAATTGGAGAAACAAACTGAGTGAATGACCGAACAAGTGTTGTACTGAACTAGGTTTTCTTCGGAGTTGATCTTAGCAAGGGAGCCCCAATCCTTCTTCAGCACTGCCAATCATCTTCCCCGAAGTCCGCTCCTAAAATTCACATACATTCTTTGAGAATTTAGCAATACAATCTAAATCAGATGTTAGTTTCCTGATAGACAATAGATTGCAATCTAGATTAGGTACTAAGAGAACCGATTTTAACACAATATCCTTGGAGATAGTAATGGTTCCAGTTCCCACAACTTTTGATAGAGAGTTATCGGCCACCCTAACAGTCCAGTTCTTATCACATGGCTGGAAATCGAATAACTGATTTGTCCCGTCATATGATCTGATGCGGGCCCCTGAATCAATCACCTAAACAGTAGATAAATCTCTTTTAGTGACAAATGCATGTAAGAAAGTACCTTTATGGGCTACGGATCCAGATGCTATGGTTGAGGGCTGATTAGGTTGAGTCTTCTCAAACATGGACTTCAGCCACCCCATTTGTTCCTTGTTGAATGGTGTTGGTGCTACAACTGTAGTGGTCTCTTCTATGGACACTAGGTTGCCCTTACTCCTTCTCTCATGAGCTGGCTTCCAATTAGCAGGTTTTCCATGTATCTCCCAACAAGTATCCTTGGTGTGTCCTGCTTTGTGGCAGTGATCACACCATGGTCGTCCCTTCCTTGGTTTGAAATTCTATGATGAAGTGCCTCTGGTTACTAAAGCTAAGTGTTCCAGATTTGATGTTGCTGGCTTAAACATGATTTTCAGCCAGCTTTCTTCCCTTCGAACCTCAGAAAAAGCCTCTCGGAGACTAAGGAGCGGTTTTGTACCAAGTATCCTTCCTCTAACACCATCTAGATTCTTATTCAAGCCCATTAAGAACTTATATAGCCTCTTTTGTTCAACAATCTTCTTGTATTTTGTAGAATCTTCTGTGCACTTTTTTTCCATGTTATCAAACTTATCTAGTTGCAGCCAATATTTATTCAAAGAATTGAAATATTGGGTCACATGTGATTCACCTTGTTTGAGATCATCAAGCAAGCTTTCAATCTCAAATAGTTCAGGGGTGTTTTTGACGTGTGAGTAAGCCTCTCAAGCAGCCTCTCAAATCTCTTGGACTGTATCATATAACAGAAAATTTTCTCCTATATCATTGACCATAGAATTAATGAGCCAAGACATTACCATTTATTCTCGGCTTGCCAACTCCAATATGTAGAATCTTCCTCTGCTAGTTTGATTGTTGCCCCGGTCAAGTAATCATGCTTTCCTTTCCCTCGTATGAACATTGACACGAATTGAGACCGTTGTAGGTAATTTTGCCCATTCAATTTATGTCCAGTAACAGTGAACATACTATTGTCAATGGGGCCTTGATTGTTGGTGGGTAAAGGGACGATTTCTGATAGCTGAGTACTCTTGTTGGCCATGTTGATTAGTAAGAGAGAGATGAACTGGAAATTGAGGACACGCTTTGGAAGAAAGAACAGACGGAGGACTATCGGGAGATTCTTTGGCCAAAGGGTGGCTCTGATACCATGAAGAATTAATTGGAAAAAGAGGTTATCCCGGCTTCATTGATAGACTTTGATTTATACAAGATTAGGAGATAGGAATCCTACTTATTGTACAAGTCTAACTTATCTAAATTACAAAACATAATTAGTTTAAACTTATAGATAATCTATTTACAGAAACTGAAAACAAAATAAGCTAAATAAAAGGAGAGATATTAGGTCTTATCTTCAGCTTTGAAAATTCCGAAACTTTAGGAGCATTTTCTCTATTTTTACTTGAGGATAAATCTTCTGAATTTAGTTTAATTATCCACAATATCTACTGTTCATCCTTAAACTAATATTTTAGGTCATTTTTAGTCCAAAAGTTAATGGCTGTGAAGTGCGTGAAATCACATGCCATTCGAAACACATAAAGGGCGACATCCCTTTAAAGGCTTTATATATCCTGGGCTCTCCGAACTATTAAAAAATATTGTGTTTCGTCCTACATCTAATTTATGCTTATTGTTCATCTTTAAATTAATATTTTAGGTCACTTTTAATCTAAAAGTTAACTAAAGCCTATTGGGTGTCACTATTAAGTTTTTTTGTTTACTCTTTAGTTAATTTTTAGACTAAAAAATGAGCTAAAATATTACTTTTATGGATGAAAGTAAGCATAAATTACATGAGGGAAGAAAAACTATATTTTTTAATAACTCAGGGAGACCCGAATATATAAAGCCATACTAAAATTATCTTACACTTGGCCCAAAAAAAATTTTGACTAGAGCATACAGTTCACATTCCTTGGTTGAATGGTTGAAATGGTGTCAAGATGGATTTAATTTTATCTTTTCATCAGCATGCATTCTAAGGACGTTACTCATTTTTTACTAGTACGTTGTACTGCATGAGTTTGTCAATTTCATTTTGTTGTTTACAAGACAGATGTGAAATAAAAAAAGAACACATTTTTGTCAGTGAAAGATTTGTTTTTCATTCTTGAACTATTATTATTTGCTTCATGAATGATATGTTTCATATGTTTTCTCCTCCCCCCACAATTTACCGAAATGTACTTTTGTCTGGGCTTGTTTGATACTGAAAATGATTAGTTCTCCAGAGACCAAGTCAATGGTATTAGTAGTGAGAAAATGCAGCCAGCAGTATGACAGTTGAAAACTAGTGTTAACAAATAAATGCAGGAAACTCTGCTTCGGATATGCTGTGCCATGCTGATTCTTGTGAGGAGGCGCTTACTTGCGGGTGACTTCACCTCCAATCTCAAGTTACTCCAACATTACCCACCCACAAACATCAGCCACCTGCTCTATGTTGCACACAAACTACGTATGCATTTGGGTCATTAGTCCTGTTTTTGGTCTTTGAATTAAATGTGTTTGTTTTTTCGTCCAGTGTTTATTTCCTTTGTGCCCCAATTTGCTTGTAGAAGTTGAATGTAAATGTCAGTTGAAAGTAACAGCTAACATTGAGGACTCTCTCTCTCTCTCTCTCCCTCACTCACACTCACTCACGGTTGGAATATTTCTTGGTTAATCGCTATTACAGGCCAAAAAGCACATTATTCCATCTAATTTTTTCTGCCAATGTGTCCTAATTTTGCCAACCTCACACTGGAAAACAAAGACTAGATTTAATGTATGTTGTAATCTGTATGTAACTTTGAACGCGGTTAGGTGGAAGACATCAACGCATTATTCCGAGCAAAAAAATGAGCAGTTAAGGAGAAGCTAAATGGATTGGCTGTAATTTGACATGGAAACCTATCTTCAATTCGTCTATTATATTCCAAAAGGCAGAGAAGATTTGTCCATGAACGAGCTCCCCACCCCTACATCCATTTTTCATTTCTAAGATAATTTTGCATTTGATGTGGAGATCTGTCCACTTTCCATACAAACAAAATTCCTGATTATGCACAACATGCACTCCATAACAAAAGCCATTGCATTCATATAATTCAAACTCTTTTCAGGATCAGCCGCGGTCTTAAACCATGGATATTTTTTCCGAATGCCAATCACTTTCTACGGTCCAGCTTTGACACAAATGCAAATACAGAGTAACGCAAGCTCAAAATATCATTCTGGTCCCTTTAACCTGAGTGCAATTTTGTTCACCTTGAGGGTAAAAAAAGTCATTTTGGGTCTCCCTCTTTACCCATCCCCTTTCTCTCTCCTTCCACTCGCTGCTAACCCGTCAACCGTCATGCTGCCTTGCCTCGCCATTTCCCTCTTTTTCCTCCCGTTGTTGCACAACAATGAGGCAAGACAGAGATGTAGAGAGTTGGTGAGGCGACAAGGAAAGATGACAACGGTGAGTAGCGGTCGGCTAGTCGGTGGTAGGAGAAAATAGAGAAATGAGGTAATGGGTATGGAGGCCCAAAGTGACCTTTTTACCCATAGGGTGAACAAAATCACACTCCCTTCAACCCAATGATTCATTCCCCATTCTCACTTTTGAAAGTCAAACATGATCTACTCGCCAATCATCCATACCAAAGACAGAGATCAATGATCTCGATGCCACGTGCAATGAGAACTACATGCCAAACAAATCCAACCAAATGAGAACTACGAGCATCAAAAGACCATGCACAAGTTGGCAAATGTACGTTCTACATACAAAGATATCTAAAGAAATACTATTAGTTGGTGATAATAGCGGGACACAAGCTTCTATGAATGTCAGCTTTAAAGCAACCTGCGATTGCAAGTTCGTTGGGGGGAGGGGAGAGAAATTTTGTTAACATTCTCATCTGTTGGCCTATTCTTAGAAAGATACAAGGCAAGTTTGATTCCCAAATCTTTTATTTTATTTATATGAATAGAAAGCCGACAAAAATCTAATACTATATATTTTTTATATCCATACCAAATTGATTTTTTCAACTAGTAAGAACATTTTCTCTATTGTTTCTTTTAATTATAATAGCATTTGAGAAAACATTTAGAAAATAATTTTTAAACCAATTTCCTAGATGCTGTAAACACCCCCCCCCCCAAAAAAAAAAAGTTGCAAATTATTATATATAAAAAAAAAACTATAGTCCACTTAAATGTTGGCTCTATGGGCTGCCCAGACCAGGCCGGAAAGGGCTCAAGCTAAGGGGCCAGTAGGTTCCATATTGAGTCAGTGTAGACTAGCTGAACAGGGCAGTGATCGCATTTTAAACCCGCCTCGTTGAGGCAGCCCAACTCTACTTGGGGTGGGTCAATGGCCATTGACCAAGGTTAGCTTTAGCAGCCTCAAGAAACGCTATTTTTATTGTTATTATTTAAGAATCTATCTTCACTTTTTATGTTAATTAAAAAATAAACCCTATTGGTGAAGAAACCGTGTAAATATCAGAATGAGATCAATTTCAATGCCACACGAGCTGTGAATGCAAGATCAGAAAAATACCTGAACGCTGAACCAGCAAAAACAAACGCTCCATTCCCCAGTGTCTGGTATCATCATGGCATCTATCACTGAGGGATTAGTATGACCACCATTACCAGGTTAGAGTCAATCTCCTATCTATCAGCCATGGATACTGTCGAATTTGATTGAACCAACATATCTGAATCACTGGTGGTTTCACCCTCCAGTTGGCTATGCAACTTTTCCAAAACATTGTCTGGTGGGCATTTATCATCTTGATTCTGTGTTGATGTCTGGCAGAAACATTCGGGCCAAGAGTTGGTGTAAAAAGACTCAGGTGGGACCCGTTTGTGAGGCCCACCAAAATTCGTTTGTAGCATCACACGCTTAACAGCTTCGTCAAAGCCAGCTGTTCGACCCTTTTCACGATCAATAAAGATTGGGGCAAGAGCCTTCCTGTCAGGTCTGATTGTAGTCCGGAAGCCATAGTAGAGACGGTGTCCAAGGAGATTATTTTTGCGAAGTTGTTTGGCCCGTCATATGTTGGCATGAAGATGTCTGATAGAAGACAAACCATGTAATCCACAGCAGAGCCTACCAGGCCACGAGTATTCTCTGCTAGCTCCTCACTAGGGTCAACTGTGCTGTGATTCTCAAGGCGAGGAAACATGGACCGAAAAGGTTTCATGAATCGCTCCCCACCAAATAATTCACCATCAGCAAGGTATATCTTAGTGGAATTGTCAAACCCCATAGCATGCAAGATGAGACCAACCTGTAGAAACAAGAGGCAGAATATATACCTATTATAATTAAAAGTTTTGCTAGTTAGTCCTTCCAGTGTCAACACTGAGCAGTGTGAGTCTGTCTTACTTGGATGACAATGACTAATGGAAGTAGCATCCTGCAGTTATCAGAAACTAGTAATTGAGATACAAACATCCAAATTGACCCCTATACTCAAAACATCTAAATCTGTCCCAGACTGAATGAGCCAAGGTTGTATCTCCTTATATTAGGACAGTTCCATAGACTTTTGGGATGAGAAATAACCCCTAACTAATGCCATCAAAAGTCAACTGATTACATACTGCCCAAAACCATTATTTATTTCACAAGTGCGCGTGTGAGCAAACACACACACACACACACAACAAGTTCAGCCACCATACAACATTTCAGTAGTTCCAACCAATCTGGACAGGACATATGTAAAATTGAAACCCAAAAAGAAGAAGAAACTAATTTGACCAGAGTAACTACTGATATTAGGAGTCAAAAGAAAAAAAAAAAAAATCCACTCATCCAGAACCTGAGTTGATAATAACCTTGTCCAAACAAATAAAATCATCCGAACTGAAAAAGGTAGAAGAATTATACCTCTTCTGGAGTCAACGGACATTTTCCAATGACCCTTCTTTCACTATAAACAAGTCTCTTCTCTGCAAAATTTTCCTTGCGGTACTTCATCAATATTCTCTGTTCGTCAGGAGTAAATATATCTAGGCATCTGCATAAATCGCATATCCAACATTAAACAGTTTCCATGAAACATTTGCTCATGTCTTCCAAGTCCGAAGAGAGAATCTCATCCTTGTGATGCTTAAAGCTAAATTCTTAACTGGTAGGCAAAAAATCATATAATATTGTCCTAAGAGCTAATGGAAGCGTTAATCTAAGGATTGTAAAATTATGAAATGTACAACTAAAGATAGCCAAATTTTACTTAAAAAATTCATAGTAAAGATACTTCCCAACCCAACTCACTTAGTCAACCTCAACCAAAAGCTTCCACATAGGCTTCAACTGTTCTACTACTCATTGGCATATCACAACAGAAAGTACAAGAGGCAGTCGCTAACTAAATCTCATAAATGAATATCATAACTACATCTTTCTCAATAAAAATGATGATCATGCCAAATATATGAAGAAGAAAAAACACAAAGTTTACTTTAGTAACAACATACCCGGCAAAAGCCAGCATATCCATCTCGAAACAGAGATGTATTGACATGAAACGACCTTCTGAACGAAGTCTACTCAGTATTGAGTTGCTTAACTTCATAATGTGAGGCTTAAATCTGAGTGCATGGTAATTAACTCGGCATCTCAATCTTTGGTACTCAGGGTTGTCAATCTCTTTAACAAGACGATGTGAAAAAGGAGTCAGATAGATGGCACCATGTTCCTTCATCTTCTCTGGAGCAACTGTTGTATACCAACTAATCGGAGCATCTCTAGGGGGCGAAGCTAAGTTGACAAGTTTGACATGCAAGAATTTGTTAACCAAGTAAAAGCATTGCGTGCTCTTGCTTCGAATCAATAAGACTAGATTTTAATATTGTACCTGATGTGCTTTTATTTTCTTGGTCTTCCCATTTTTGTGAATTTTCGGAATACTTTCCACAATCCGTACATCAAACCTCAATGCTCTGATGAAGTGCTCAACATCGTAGATGCCTCGGAAACCACTGAGTATAAGCATAGTGGCAATAATTGGTTATGTTTCAAAAAGATGTGTTACACAGCAACTCGTATGAAATATGCAACGAGTGGTTATGTTTCAAACAGATGTACCATATGGCAACTAATATGAAATATAATTTCCATAAACAACAAAAATATAGCTACTGTGATGTATGTCAAAAAGACAACTACTCTCTTTATTGAAGCACAAAAGAAAATAACATCACACCATCAATGGCAGCCATTATATCAAAATTAGCTATCATATTACATTTATGAGGCCCCATTATTTACTAACCTGTACCTATAACATACACATACAGTATTAAGAGAATCATATCTAACGCTTTTCATATCTTACATATCTCTATCTAGAACTTAAAGCAACTGATGTTACACCTTCTGTGTCCAAATTTCAAAATGGTGACTTAAGTTGATGAGAAAGTTTGAAAAGCTATCTTAAGAGGAACTGCAACTTTGCAACTTTCCTCTTCTTGTTTTTTTGGTTATGCTATGGAATATTGTGCATATATTCTATAATAATAGCAAGACGTCCATTCCAAATTTAGACAATGTATTGATTTTTCATGCATTATCAATGTACAGCAGTACTGTGCAGGAAATTTATATTTTTGGGCTCAACTAAGGACAAAAACACATTTACAGAACCTTGAAAACATTGGATATATGCAACTTTTTACTGTTTCTCATTGGAGGTAATAGATTCTGTCAAGATTCTTCAGCTATTAATTTGTTTGTAGGAAGAGGCAGGTACAAGATTCCTTCAGTTGGATGGCCCCCCAAGATAGGCAAATAGTGAACACTTCTTTTTTTTGGAAAGAAGGTATTTTATTAATGCACATAAAATAAGGAACATTAATAAATATAATTTCATTAAATCAAATAAGGGGTGAACTCTTTTATGTTTTTTCGGATGGGAAATAGTGGTCTTGGATTTGGCCATCCGATAATCCTGAAAATTGCCGCCTTCGGTTGGTTTTCGGCTCAATCTTTTGTGAGTTTTGTATGGCTGGTTTATACAAAGGGCAATCCCAACCTTATTCAATTCTTGGCTTTTGGTTTTTATGTAAGAAATATATAGTGCTTTTCAGTCTTTATAGGCCTTCTTTACATTGGCGTGCTCCCCTTCATGTCTCAATAGCATGCATATCATTTACTAACACAAAGAAACATCTCCTCAATACAAATCATTTCATTCAAAAGGACTGACTAACAAATCAAATACAATACACAATATCAATAAATTTGCACTTGAAGAACTCCATGTAATTATTATAATGCATGGCAAAAGTTCTATGACTGACAGAGAACATACCTCTCATCATGCCAAAAGGAGTTTGCATCCAACTTAGGCAGCACGAGTGTAGCATTCATAATTCGTGCAGCAAGAACTGCATTACAGATCTAGAACATTCCAAACAGGACTTTAATGCATATTGGACAAGCCATGCAACATGCCTCACATTGAGGTACTCCCAAGGTTTAGAATAATATAAGTAAGATATATATTGAAGCCAGGGCATTGCGAAATGCAAACTTCATTATGAAAGATCTGAGATAAAATTAGACTACTGCACGGTGTAAGGAACACGAGATTAGGCTAGAGCATATCCAGGGGAAGTCATATGGTGTATTAGAAGAATTAGATAGATACAGACCACACTGCGCTGTTGATTCAGACCACCATTACATCGAACCCTCAGATAACCATTGTTCTCTTTTGGAGGAGCTGCAACAGTATGAAAAGGACAAAGTAGATATCAAACTAGTAAATTCTGAGTTTCCAATTAGACGCAAGAACTATTCCTCATAAGAATTCTGAAGAAAACCCAGATACTACTTACAGGGCCAATCAGATCGTAGAGCAGATGAGGGCCTCCAACCACCAGAAGCAGCAGTTTCCCAAAGAGTCTCTGTGTTGATCTGTTCTGTAACGACCCGCCCTTTCCCGGCATGCTATTATTCTTGGGATTTCTTTTCTTCTTTTTCCACAAATTCCTCAATATAAAATCCCCATATATAAACACATGCAGCATTCCATATGATAAGCTAAGGAAGGGTAATCTAAACATTTGCAGAAACTAGAATCAAAACCTGAAGGATATCGTAATTCCATACAAACACAAATATACACTATTGTTCTCAATAATCAATAAATTACAATATCCGATAAGAGAAATAACATATAACACTATGCATTAAACATAGAGAATAACATGAATTGAAACTAAATTATGCTTCTATCCCTCATTTTCCCTTCCTACTGCTCGATTCACCTGGAACGTGGAATATTCTAGGAATAAAAATTCAAATTAGAAGATGAATCTTCTAAGTGAGGGTTAAAATAAATTTCATGAATGAATGATACAAAGACATAAATAAACTGACACCCTAGCAGCATTCTAGCCCCAGCACAAAAGCCCAGGCAATCATCCCAGCAATTCTCACTCTAGGGAAAACCCGTCCCCGGCATAGGAGACTCTTGCTGCTTTCTGGCAAATCTCACTTGAGAAAATGTGGCTACGCCACTAAAGCAACATCCCATCCCACTATAGTCAACATGGATAACACAATTATCGATATGCCAATAATAACATGCTTAATGCAATATTACCATTACCGATGCAATATAAAATGAATATGCATAGTATAACAAGGTGTACATAAATCACATAAACTTGGCAAATCCTTCATAAATTCCATACTCATATAGGCAAACATATCGCGTATAAATTTTCGGGATAAACCACTCACCTTACTTTATCTTCTCAGGCTTCCTTGATATGCATGCCCTGACCTCAAAACTCGTGCTCTGACAATTTCTTAGCCAAATTTTTCGAAAAATTAATAAAACTATATTTCCTAATTTTTCTCATTTTTTTTCCATTTTTCTTATTTTTCTCTATTTTTTTCTTACCTTCACGCGCCCACAGCCACTCGCCCAACGCTGCACCTCATGCGTGCGATTTGCCGATCATCTTTTCCGGTTGCTTCCTTGTTGTCGGTGACTGGTTTTTGGCTCGTTTCTTTACTTTTCTTATTTCCTCTTGGCCTATTCCTTTTTCCAAACACAATGGCGCACCTATTGCATGAAAACTCTGGTCGAAACACCCTCAATTTGGCTGTTTAATGCTCAACTCCGGTGACTTCCCCGATTTTCCAATGAGCTTCAAAATACCCCCAAAACACCTCCAAAATTCTCCAAAATTTCCAGAAGCAATCCCTAACACCTCAAGAACAAAAGCTCTCTATCAAAGCCTCTCAATTTCTCCCAAAACTCTCGAATTTAACACTAAAACTTGATGAAAACCCTCGGCCCATCCTCGGGTATTTATAGCCGTTTCCGACTGTTTCTCCAGCTAATCAAGTCGTCCCATAGCCCTGAGCTCTTCCTTTAGGCTATGATGGCCCTATTCCCCTCTCTAATTGGCGATTGGACGCCGATGGCCGGCGGCCACATTGTGGCTACCGGCTAATTGTAGTATTCACACTACAATTGCATTCCAATTCCTCTTCTTTCGTTCTCTGCACTTTGGCCCCTTGCCCTCAAGTCCTCAAGTTCTCAAAAATTTATACTTAATCCCCATGATTTTGAAAAATTATACTTTTACCCCCAATAACTTTAAAAAATTATACTTCTGCCCACTAAAAATTACATTTAAACCCATAAAAATTTCACTTACACCCCAAAATAATTATACTCGAGTCCTTAAGAAATTTTCAGGTGTTACATGTTTGAACAAAGCCAAAAGTATAAAGTTCATTTTTGAAAAGTCACTGAAAAGTCATGGGTTTGAGTTATGGAAATAACCACTTTGTACAAAAAAAAAAAATCAAGACAAAAGTTGTGTCCCAATACGACCCCTCTCAACCCTAGATTAGCAAGGAGCCTTCTGCATTAGGAATCCCTTTTATATTTCTTTTGATGAAGTTTATCTTTTTCTTTTTTTACTTTTCAAACTGTATCAATCATTTGTGAATGTTGCTTTCCCAACTAGGAGTGATCCTAGTTCCTATAGTTCAATCAACTGGAAATTTTAAAAAAGCTAAATAAAATCTCAAATATTCCAAGCCCTTATCTCACCATAGGCATCGACTACATGAATTTTATCTAGCCTTTTATTCATTTCTATCTATGATCTTATCTTATGTGAGGCCCACAAAATTAATATCAAATCTAATTGTCTCTCACAAAGTTTTTCTTGGTCCTCCACCTCTTTTTCTAAATACTTGTTCCATTCCATCTACTCTTCTCACAAGAACCTCTATTGTTCTTCTTCTCAAGTGATCAAACCATCTTAAATTGTGTATCACTCATCTTATCAACTACTCCAAATTAGTTTGAAGACAATGGTTAACTTCCATAGACAATTGCAAAATTCCAGCAACTCCAACATTCCACATCTTTTCAAAACACACAAGAAATAGTGGAAGTCATTCACTCATGAAATTAGTTCATATTCAAACATCACGTTAACTTATCAAAAACCTAAAGACGAAGAGGCAAGTATCTTCTCAAATAAGGGGATCAAGAGGGAAAAAACAAACAAACAAACAAAATCATGCAAACAAACAAAACCATACAAATCGGAAGCCATAGAATTGTAAGAGAATAGAAAACTGACCTCGGATGAAGATCGAGAGATGGGCCGATTGTTATTACTCTTCAAGGTGGACAACAACGAAATGGAAAAGATCACAAGGACAACAACTGCGACGGACAACCTCCCAAAAAGTCCCTTAACTCCTCCTCCTCCGCTCAAATGTTGCTTCAACTGGGGGCGATAGTGTCTTCCTCTTCCTCTCTTGTGAGTGACCACTCCATCCCCGGGCTTGCAATTGAACAGTCGATCCAAATGAACTCAAGAGAAAAACCACACTCGTCGTACAAGAATACTACAATAATCAAGCAAGAATATAAATAGAAAGACACCCAACTATGTAGTTTACCTTCTCAGTTGGATTGAGGGTGTTGGATCCATCGGGCTTGGTAAATGAGCGACAATTGTGGTCTTAGATGTCACAACCAAATTCAAAGGCCGTCACCAGCACTACCCCAAGCTATAAACTCTTGGAATAGTACGCCTTGCAATATACAAATCTACTGACATTAGAACATCTCAAATAAATTACAAAAATATTGCCATCATCTTAATACAGAAATTGAAGTGTCCATCAACCCAAAATTCATCATATGCTTACAATATTCAAAATTTATTAGTCACATAAAAAAGAAACTTAAATCTCCCTATGCACAATTCCCTTGAAGTGAGGTGTACATACTGTAGTCGAAGCGTGGTTAGGATATATGTAGTAGAATCGTTTATCACGATTCTTACCGTCAGAAATGATGACAACCTACAATTCTGAAATATTAAGGGGTAAACCTATCACTGGCTTAGTGAGGGGTAAAAAGCATTATAAAGGGGGAAAGTTAGACCCAATGCATCTAAGATAAACAACCATGCCATGTCATGCCAAGAAGTAATTATAACATTATAAGAGATGACAAATAAACATGCACATTTAGGACAACAAGTTAGAACCATAGCTCACATTTCCATGATGGCAAGCTATCTCACACTCGAACTGAACATGATGGCGGCCTATCGCACACCTAAAAATGAACATGATGGTGGCCTATCACATGCCCAAAAGTATACGTAGTGCACCAACAACTAACATTTACTATGGTTAGCTATACAGGGTTCCAATAGTTACTTCATTTAAATACACATCTTATGCTATCATTTAGTATTAACAAGTGCCACATGCAGTATAACAAATATGAGTATCAACATTCACAGTTCACAATCACATGAATCATATTTTTCCCAAATGCAAATTACAGAAAAATCAATCAACTATAAGTGTCAATATGAGCATATCAGACGATATGGATTCTAATTTCCTATATGCATTAAAAAACGAAATCATGAATAGCATATATAGAATACCAGGATGAATAGAGATATGAATGCAACAATTACCACTATAGTACAATTTACTCACTCATAGTGTTATGAAGATTTGGAATTTCCTCAAGTGCCTCTTAGCTAGGACACATCAATGTCACTTATCAAGATTATCAATTTACAAAAGAATTGAATATATGCAAGATCACAAATGTATATTCAACTGACTAACGAAAAGGTCAACGGATTGGGTTTTGGACCGACCCAAGGGTTGCCACAACTAGGTCAGCCCCAGTCCCAAACACATTGGACTGCCCCCATGAACCAGCAAGGCCCTACCAATTTGGCCTACCCCAAAAACAGCCTAAACCAGCCACAACTGCTACCTCCAACGGTCGACGATGACCACAGTCAGTCAAAGATTCCCATTATCAAAGCCTACCATTAGAAACGCCAAGCCAAGAGGGTTAATATACACAAAAATGGGATAGATTTAACAACTGGATTTTCATAGATCTGATTTTAAATTTTTGGTCAAAATTGACACACTAGCAGTCCCCACCAGCCACCGTGGCTAGTGGTTTCCGGCGATCAGAGGCAACCACCCGACACTCTAGCGATCAGAGGCAACCACCCGACACTCTTTTCCCTATCGACCAACATACCAAAAAATCAACAAAATCCAACAAGCGAATCTCCATAGATCTAAGCTTAAACTTCCAGCCCAAACCCAATTGCATGTACACACACACACACACACACACATATATATATCATGGACCTATGCTGAAAATATGGTTGATAAAACTAAAAGACTTCCCTTCTTGTAGATTGGGGCTACTTTCAAGTAAAAATACGATCAGATTCAAGATCAAATGGTTGGATTTGCAAAACCAATGATTTACAAAAGTGTTCAAGGAAGAGAATGAGAATGAGAGAGAGATCGTAATGGGAAAGAACAAGAAAAGGGGGAAGAAGGGAGCTGGGAGCCCTAGTGACGCATGGGCTTGGCTCCCATTGGGCCTTTTCAAAAATAAGGCCCAAAAGTCGGGCCTTACATTAGAACTGCTTCTTCATTCGAGGCTTGTAAATGGTTTCTTGAAAAGAGGTTCGTTGTTTCATATGTTCTGAGAACCTGTTGTCTATTATCGAGATCCAAGGCTTTTTCGTCCTCTCGAATTGATTCGAACACATTTGACGTGACTATTTTTTCACTTTCATTTGATTTTATCAACCACCAACCCGAGTATCAATATTATTGCTCTCACTTTTAGTACAAGTGTATAAAAAGTAAGTTTAGGGTTAGGGCACACTTTTACCCCTTCCATTGACAAACTACCAATCACATCCCTTTGTAAAATAATTATTACAGTTTGACCCCTTCTAAAATTCAAAATTCAATTTTTAACCCTTACCATTACCATTAGACAATCACAAAAGCTAACTTGATTTGGGTGATACCATCAAATGGTGGAAGAGGTAATATATTGTGTAAAGAATGATATTCTTATTAAATTCATAGGTGCAATTTGGGGTGATTTTATGAAAAGCTAACCTGATTTGCAATTATGTATGCATTGCGTATAATATATATGGTATGGTACAATGGGACATCATTCACTGGTGTTAATAAAAAAAACTGAAGATTTACCCACCACCCAGTATCCCAAAGTCCGAGCCAACAAGATCAATAATCAAAACCATTCAATTTACATCTTGCTACTAAAGTTATGAAATTAAAAATAAAATAAAATAAAAAAGCATTGTAACTGCTTGTTGTGAGCACATATCCTGAATTGAAGCATTTAAAAATACCCTTTGGTTCTTTCTTTCACTCTAGAACTTCTTTTATTGGGCCTTTGGTTTCTGAATCTTCACATATGGGAGCAATCTCATGAAGCTGGAAACTTTTGGATTCCATCCCTTCTACTGTGCACGACAAAACATCAAGAATGTGTTTGCATAGTATGAGTTCAGACCCATTAGGATGTGCCACAAAGCATGCCCTTGTGGATTGATGATGAGCCACTAAGAAACCTCCTTGCACAGCACACGATCAATAATCCAGCAAAGACTCCCTGTGAATAGGGTGATCATATACAACTTTGCAAGCCGTTTTGCAGATCTATCTTCTGTGTGAATATAGTACTTGTACATTCAAGGGATGCAGAGAAGACAGTACCATGTAGTGAACCTTAAAACCAATATCAAAATGGATCTGTAAATGCAGAAGAGCAAATATTGCACCGTATATGAGCAAGAAGGTGGGCATCGTACTCTGATAATGCCAATCTGGTGAGTACAAGATGTAGATATAGAGGAGCATCTCCCATACCATAGGTGTTTCATCGCCTTGCTGTTGCCTGAAAATGGACCAGAATTTATCCTCATCATCACATTGATAAATTTTTCGCTCAACTGCTTGAGATTATACAGCCTAATTTTATTTTAACCCAATCATTTCCAACCAAAAAAACTAAGCAGGAAAATGTATGCGCTACTTTGGTTGAGGTGGCACAAGGTCATACATAGCATGTAGTCATCTTAGAAGATTTTCCTTTTTTGGATGGTGAAGAGGGCGTAAATAAGGAACCATGCAAAAGGCACATTAAAGTTCAGAGTTAGCAAATGGCATCCAGAAAACCGTAAAACTTCTACAGAGACACTTCAATAGGAGAGCTGTTCTAGCATCAGGTAACAATACTCAAGATTCCCAGATACATGTCTGATACTTCCTACATGTATCTGAAATTTAAAATAATTCTAAAATGCTGAAAGAGTATCCGACGTCATGCATCAAGAATAACTATATACAGCATTTAGCACATAGCATTCACATATAACTATTACAAAAAAATAGCAAGTGCTTTAAATACTTTGATCATTTTGTTAAGGATGATGATTGAGTACTGTTTGATATAGGAGAATATGATTCACCTTATCTAACAAAAAAGAAAATGAAAAGTACACTTCAAGGGTAAACGGAATCATAAACCTCAAAATAATAAATAAGAACATAATTTCTCAGATATCATAAACATCAGTGAACTAGTCAAAATCATGGAAAAATAAATAGGAAACAGCAAATGAAAATCCATTTAAATAACAAACAAAACATCCGATGCAAAAGCCAAATGGTAATTTCCATACCATAAAAAAGGAAAAAATACTAGATTCAAATAAAACAGCAGTGGGTACGTTGGCCTTTGTGAAACAGGTCTACAATAAATGTTTCCTTTTTGGAAATTATGCTACAAACTTCAGATAGAACATGTTAACCATATAAATGAAAGACAAAAGCCACCTCAAGAGACTACTAACATTCAACTTGGCTGGCAAAGCAACAAGAAGGACATCAGCAAAGAAAGAAGTTCACAGTGGGCAGGAGGGCAAGAACCTCCATTTCATCAGTACATAGAAAATTTGATAGGCAAAGCAACTGGAGAACTATCACTTACATTCTCTGTAGCGTGGCATGGCATAACATGCTCCCAATAGCAAGAATCATATTTGATATGTGTAGGACACTGAATCTTTTCTCAAAACGTTGCCTTAAAGCATTCACAATACCAATGATTGCCAAAAGAATGGTGGGGATATTTGATATAGCATTGAAAAACTCGGTAATATAAGAAGAGTATGTGTAATTCTGCTCATACGAATCAGTGGTAGATGTGACAGGGCCCCAAAAGCTTGGCACTCCACTTGCCATTCTTCATTATATATGTCTCAATAATGATATCCCTAAACTGTCACAGCTTGTGTCAAGATGTCACTGCAAGACAAAAGCTGGAAATTCTGTATCTGTAATTAAAGTAAAATGGATAACAAGTTGCTGTCAACTAGAAAGAACTTTAGGAGACCAACCTTTGTGTCTCATGAAATAGGAAGAATGTTAAATAAGCAAACCAAGTTCACACGAATCCAAGTTAGTTACAGGTATTAGCTGGTTGTAAACCAGAAGTTGGAAAATCTAAGTTTACACATGTCAGAGAGTTGTAACTAATAAGAACTAAAGGGACCTATCTTTGCTGTGGAGATAATGGAGAATTAAAGTTGATAAGCCGAGAGTAAAGATGAGATAAGAAGATTTGAAGACCGGTTGCTGCATAGATAAGAATACCGAGTATTTAGGAGAAAAGATAACAAAGCTGATTTAGCTTATCTAGAGATAGCTAGTTTATATTTAAATTTATCAGATATGTTGTACATAGAGTAGACTCCAACTTAAGGTAGAAGACTTGTATATGGCTGTATATTTATTCCCCTTTGTTACGATTAATGAAGTACTCTCGATTCCAGCCT
Source organism: Diospyros kaki (assembly GCA_036245055.1). NCBI lineage: Eukaryota > Viridiplantae > Streptophyta > Magnoliopsida > Ericales > Ebenaceae > Diospyros > Diospyros kaki. Next base: position 423,239 of record BSEG01000016.1, on the reverse strand, counting down.
TAGAATCGATTTCTTCATTTGCAATTACCATCCATGCCATCCTTGCTAAATCCTATTCCAAATTAACTTAAGTAAAGCAGCCTTGTGTGTGAAGTCCCATTACCAGAAGTTCATATGCAAACAGTTACCTATTAACTTGACATTGAAAGGATAAAGACTCATACATGTAATAACATAACTTTCCAGAAACCTTAGCTTGTAAATGAAAAGAAACAAATGTTTGTTGGGAGGAGGGAAAACCTAGCAGAAATGTACTTTCTAGATATAGCAAGTATTCGGTTATTTTCTTTCTTGAAGGAATAAAGAAGCCAATCAAGAATTGTGTCTTGAATTGTAGTGACCTTTTAATTTTGGGGATTATTAATATGCTAAGAAGCATGAACACATACAAACTCATAGCTAAAAAAGTGTGATATGTTAATTTGAAAATTTGAGAATATAATCAAAGCAAGGATAGAACAACTGAACAAGCTTTAATCTCACTGGATGGGGTTGAATACATGAATTATAGATCTTCAATCAGCTTTATCCATGGCCATATCCTCTCCAAGTCCATTATACGCTATGACCTATGTTATGCGTAAATGTTTCCCACCAAGCTTTCTTTGGTCTTCCTCTCCTTTTTAATACAAATTTTCTGCAATTCATCCATTCAAGTGCTTCTATCAAGCTTCTTTTTTGTTCAAACCATTTTAATCGTGACACCCTCATCTTATCTTTAATAAACAAAGCCAGGATGTCATAATAAATTAATTTATCCATGTCATAATCTAACATATTATTACAATTTTAAAACTACACCCAATATCAACATACAGCAAGAGAGAAGGGTCGGGGGGAGGATTAACTTCCCAACTTCAACCAAAGTCATTGCCATCATATATGTGTTGGACATGAATACACACTCATTTGGAAGTGTCCACACTTCATAGTTGATAGGTTTGAATAAAACTTTATGGATCCTTACTAGATGAATATTAATAATATCCATGCCTGTTGCATGCTTAGTACACAAAATATTTATGACAACTTGTTAGCATGATCTTCATGAGCATTGAATATGTTTGTATGGTAGCATGGATATGCTAGTGTGTTGCATATATGTGATTGATGGGTGATACTCCCCTTGTGCTATAAGAAATGGCTGTGTTTAACGTGCAAGGAATGATGATACTTATTATAGTATGTTGCCCCAGTTGAGCTTATGGCCCCTTGTGCAGTAGGAAACAATGTTGGCCAAGGGAATGGGACTTAAGCCTAGAGTGCACCTGAGACCAAAACAGGTTGGAAAGTAGTTTTCATGTTTGTGCATTAATTATCTGTGAACATATCATATATCACCTTCCTTAGCAATGGTATTAATACCATGTGCACATTATCATTCCAGACTAAGATAGAACCTAAAAAGCAAGAAAAACAAGCATGGGGTTGGATAGGTGCTATTGTGTTCTGAAAATTGAAGACATGTATTATGGCTTGTAGTTACTATGGTCTCATAGTGTAATGAAACCCCAGGGCACAAGAAAAGAAAGAACGCTAGAGAGAAAAAACTTGCTAGAATTTCACTGGTGAAATAAGAATGAGTCAAAAGATACAAGAGGAAGAGGCGTAGCTGCATTTATATACAGCGCGCCACTTCAACAGATTGCTGATGCAATCTCATACAATAAGAACCGCCTTATAACAGCCTGAACAATATAACATCAATACAAATAACATTACAATTAACAAATCACCAACATAGGTAAAGACTGCTACTCAAACACTACATGCTTCCACATTCCCCCTCAAACTAGACTTCAAAAAAGAAGAGTTTTTGATCTTTGGAATGCCTGTAGAGTCATTAGAGCTGACATGCACTAGAGACAATTTAATACCAAGCTTTCCACACAAAAAAAGAAACCGATCCCTTGGCAATCCTTTAGTAAGAAAATTAGTCAATTGATGACCAGTAGGAACATATATAATCTCGATTTCATCACTTTCCACCTTTTCTCGAACAAAATGCACATCAATCTCGATGTGCTTAGTCTGAGAATGAAAGATAGGATTCTCAACCATAATCTTTGCAGCCAAATTATCACTCCACACAATTGGTGTAGTAGTACATGAATAACCAAACTCTGAAAATAGAGATCTCAGCCACAAAAGTTCTATAACAACTAGTGCAACTGCCCGATACTCAGCTTCTTCAACTAACCTAGCTACCACCGACTACTTCCTGGAACCCCACACAATTAGATTTTTGCCAAGAAACATACAAAACCCACTAGTGGACCTCCTTGTAACCTTGCAGCTAGCATGGTTAGCATATGTATAAACAACTAGGGACATATCATTAGGTGATAGAGAGAACAATAGACCCAAGCCAATAGTCCCCTTAAGATATCTAAGCAATCGTTTGTAAGCTAACCAATGTTGTAACTTGGGTGCAGACGAAAACTGGCTTAACTTCTTAACCACAAAGGCAATATTCGGGCGTGTATATGTCAAATATTGTAGAGAGACAATGATAGTCCTATACAACAACGGATTAGAGAATGAATCACCCTCATTAATCAAAGAAACACCCGAGATCATAGGTGTGTCACAGGGTTTACAATCCTACATAGCAACCTTCCTTAGCAAATCCAAAGTGTACTTAGATTGGGTCAAGTATATACCACTATTAGATGTATGCCTCAAACCCTAGGAAGTAATTGACTGATCCTAGAGTCTTGAGGGCAAAGTAAGTATCCAAGTCACGAATACAAGACTTAAGTTTTGTAGGATCTGAACCCGTGATGAGAATGTCATCAACATATACCAAAACAAACAATACATAACCAAAAGTTTGTTTAATGAATAAAGAGGCATCAGAAATGGCCCTGAAAAAACCCCAGCTCTATAATGCAGCCCTCAGCTTTGTATACCAAGCTCGAGGAGCTTGCTTAAAGCCATAGAGTGACTTCCTCAATTTGCACACATGTGAAGGAAATTGAGAACTCACAAACCCCTCAAGTTGTGCCATAAACACTGCTTCTGTCAAGTCACCATTAAGGAAGGCATTATTGGCATCTACTTGTTGAATATCCCATCCAAAAGTGATTGCTAATGAAAACAACACTCTAATAGTTAGTGCCTTAACAACTGGACTGGATGTTTCTGCATAATCCACTCCCAAGTATAATTGCACTACAAAGCTTAAAATTCCTCCTCCATGGCTTTAACCCATCGTGAGTTTAAAAGAGCCTCATAAGCTGAATTTGGTTCAAGAGAACTCACTAAGGCATGGGGAGAAGAGGTCACAAGCTGTTTAGACTAGGATCTAGTGAGCATAAGATAAATAGAGGGAGCAGGAGCAACTTTGGGTCTAGGTAAACAAGATTTAGGTGCAAGTGGCTGAGAATAAGGAGATTGTATCTCATGATGAGAAGACAAAGATTCAGTAGAAGGAACATCAGAATTAGTAGAAACAAAGGTAGACATGACAGGAGCTGAGGGTTGTGCTATTTGAGGAGAAGAAGAAGCAGAAGTGAAAGAAGGAAGAGCTTGGAAGAATGAAGTAGAAAACCCATTAGGAACTGATTGTGATAAAGAAGAAGATGAGGTGGATGGAAACAAAGTAAAAAAAGAAAAATCATTAGGGTTGAACTGCACATATCTAGAAACATACACCTTTTCCAATGGATGCAAACACTTGTAGTTGGCTTGAGTGTGACTATATGCAAGGAAGACACATTTGGTAGTGGAAATCAAATTCGTGCTTATTATAGGGTCTAAGATAGGGAAAACAAACACAACCAAATGGTTGCAGCAAGAAATAATTGGGTGGTTTGTGGTAGAGTAAGTCAAAAGGTGTATTAAACTTGATGGGAGAAGCTGGTAATAGGTTAATTGTATGAAAAACAGTCTAAAAGGCTTCTACCCAAAACTTTAATGGCATATGAGCATGAGCTAATAGAGTGAGGCTCATCTCAGCTATGTGTCTATGTTTTCTTCTAGCCATGCCATTCTATTGGTGAGTATAAGGGCAAGTAAAATGAGGTTATATGTCATTGCTATGAAGATAGGGTAAAAAGGCTTTGAATTCCCCCCTCCCCCCCATTATCAGTTTGTACGACTTTGAGTTTAGTCTAATATTGAAGCTCAACAAATTTGTGAAAGATTGTAAAAGTGGATAAAGCATTAGACTTAAGTTTTAAAGGATATAGCTAGGTGCATCTAGTGTATGCATCCACAAAAACAATATAATATCTATATCCTTCAATAGACATGACAAGAGAGGGACCCCATAAGTCTGAATATACCAACTCCAACGGTTTAGTTGACTTGATTTCACAATCAGCATACGGAAGCTGATGCAATTTGCTAAGTTTACACGAATCACAAAATGGAAGAGCTGAATGTGAATAAAGAATACGAATTTTATTCAATACATTGAAAGATGGATGCCCCAATCTTGCATGCTATTGTTGGCACACATTAGTATTTTGGGCTACATTTGCACTATGTGATAGCTCATGACAAAATGAGTCATATCTATTACATTTATTCAAAAGATGTCACTAGCAAACAAAGGCCTGATGAAGTGGGCCGAGTTGCTGTGAGCAACATGATCAAATGGTGGAACCAGCAATAAAACCCATCCTTAAGATGTCCCTGAAGTAGCACCAGCCCGAAACCCTAGTCCTTGATCAAACAAGAATTAGAATGAAATTTAGCAACAACATTGTGATCACGAGTAAGTTGTGAAACACAAATTAGGTTTTTCTTCATACTTGGAACATGAAGAACATTAGACAATAAAATAATAGATGTAGGTTTTGTTTGCGTATACAATTGACTCAGACCTATATTAGAGATAGGAAGTTTCTTACCATTCCCTGACCACTTTCTCTATGCCATTATATGAAGCATGTAAGGACAGATTGTTGAGATTGGCAATGATGTGATTTGTTGCTCCAGAATCAACAAACCATGAGGGACCTAGCAAAGAGGATTGAGATAGGTTTTCAGAGGGTCGAGGAAAGTTGCCATAATGAGCCCCTTGTACTGATCTTATTTCACTCGTGTAGGCTCCATTAGAATCGTCAAGAAAGGCCATATACACTCTCAAATCTGACTGAACACCGTTATTAGATCTTCAAAATCCTTGGCTAGATGTTCATTGAAAACTTCTATTGAATCGATGATAACATTTATCTACAAAGTACCTTGGTTTGCCACATAGTTAGCAATAAATTCTCCTACCAGACGCTTTATCCCGACCTCTGCCTCCTCTATTCACATAACCACCACCCCTTGGTACATAATCACCTCTATTATTAACAAAACCACTACCATTCCATGATGAATATGACGCCACACTAACATTCATAGAGAAAGACATAACATAATCAAAATTAGCAAAGGATGGTGGCAAATTTTTGGTTGCAAACCTCTGCTCATGCATCAACAATAGATATTGCACCTTCTCTAAATCAATATTCCATTTGATATGTTATTAGACTGACAACAGTCTCATACTCATGATCCAGACCATTTAAGATAGCAAGTAAAAGATCCTTATAATTCAAAGGTTCTCCAATGGCTGCAAGAGCATGCCCTATCGTTTTGATCTTTAGGATATAATCATTCACAGAAAGTGGATATTTCTTAATAAACCTTAACTGTTGTTTCAATTGAAAGGACTTAGCCATGGTTTGACGAGAATAAAGATTTTCCAAATAAGTCCATACCTCTGTAGATTCACAATGAATCACTTGCACTAATACATCCTTATCGATGGTAGAAAACAACCATCCTAGCAGCAACTAATCAGATCTGATCTAATTCAGATAATCCAGATTGACCAATGGAGATCCAGCCTCACCTGCCTCTGGATTTGACAAATACTTCGTTAGAGGTGGTGATTTGTTAAGGAATGGAAGCAAGTTGAATGCTCGAATTGTTGCAAGAATCTAAGCCTTCTAGAAAATATAATTAGTGGAATCTAGCTTAATTAGAATGAAACTGAAGGCCTTAGCCACTGCCGCAAAATCTAACTGCAAGGAGGATAACAAGGAAGAAGAAGAAGAACGAGGTGGTGGAGAAGAAGAACTAAGAGCTGGATTGGAGGCCATCAAGGTAGAGCTATGGCTCTAATACCATGTAATGAAACCCTAGGGCACGAGAAAAGAAAGAACACGAGAGAGAAAAAACTCGCAAGAATCTCACTAGTGAAATGAGAATGACTCAAAAGATACAAGAGGAAGAGACATATCTGCATTTATATACAGCGCAAAACTTCAACAGATTGCTGATGCAATCTCATACAATAAGAACCGCCTTATAACAGCCTGAACAATATAGCAACAATACAAATAACATTACAATTAACAAATCACCAACATAGGTAAAGACTGCTACTCAAACATTACATGCTTCCACACATAGCATGTTGAAGTTTGAAACTTGGAAATATGTAAAGACATATAGTTACTTTGTATAATTTTTTGTGAGATAGGAAAGATGTGATTACCATGGTTTGAGCGCTTAGACTGAATGCATGTAAGTGGGTTGAGCTTACACAAGGTAAAGATTGAGCAGGAACCAGGTGAGAGTCGATTGATAAGTCAGCTAAATGAAGGAAATGGGCCACAATTGTTATGAGTAGTTGATTGTCAGGTTTCCAGTGAAAGCATCAGCAGGCCTGGAAGTTCGGTTGTAAAGGAAAACAGATAATTGTGTGAGGACAAAGAGCCTAAATGATCAATTGTACAAAAGACAGTCAACTAAGGACCGATTGCCCAAATTAGAAGGTTAAGAACATTGACTGACAAGGATGGGATGGTCGATTGTGAGGTTAATGGTAATTGAAGGATCAACTGTATTATGGAACGGTCCACTGTCAGTCAATTATCAGCAACAAGTGTAAGCCAGATTGGTAGTTCAAGGAGCAGTTAACTGTTGGAGTCAACTGTCCAGTTTAGTGAGCAAAAATAAGGAAAGCAAAGTTGGGGAAGTTAAAGACACAAAATGGTTTAGACATGCATACTAGAGAAGATGTTCAAGATAACCCAAATAAAGTTCGTAATTCCCATCCTAAGGGTTAACCTATAACCCACTAAACACTAGCACAGGTCCTAGGAAAGGCCACTTGGACCTTCTGTCTCAAGCTGATCTAATGGCCATGGATTGTTCTGGGTAAGCTATAAAACCCTTTGACAGAAATATGCCCCAGGTTATGGGCAGGGCACCATAACAATCATATCAAGGCAACTTGAAACCAAAAACTTCAAATTATTAGGAATTAGGCTCAACAAAAGCCTCCATCATGAATCTTCCAGTAAGAGAGGCAGACATGCAAACCAATACAAGCCGCATCAATAATAATGGGGGAGATACCATAATTATGAATCTAGCCTAGTACCTCTGGAACCAAATCTATAATATTATATTCAAACACTTACTGACCAAAAGGTTGAAGCCATAGGAAAATGGGTGAAACAATTTAGATCTAATTCTCTAGCAATTACCATACATGAGGATAAAGGTGTTGTGTCATGCAACCAAGAGAATAATTTGTTAATATCCCTGATTAGCAAGACAAGTTAGATTGTAAGTTTGGTGGCATTAGGAGTAACTAAGTTAGTGCAGTAGGTTAAAAAAAAAAAAAAGGAAAGCCTACAAAGTACAAATTTTATATGAACTATTTGGCGAATATAAGTGCATCATTTATTGCATCATCGGCGAGGCAACACATTCAAAAGAGAAGCAATACTATTTTATATATTTCAACAAAATCATCAATCCAACGAGGTTTCGAATTTGAATTAAGAGAACATCCAAAAATGTAGACTAGACGGATACTGGAAAGCACAGTTAATGTCGAATACAAGAGAACCCACATAGTGATTTCACAAGTTACGACCAGCATTTACTCAACAACCATAAGTACAGAAGATGTGCTATTTAGATGCACAACACACCATAGTCCTAGAAGCGCTTACAGGCAAAGTTGGGATCAAATACAGACAGCTCTAGAAAACATATAATAATTCAAAGGCCCGCCACAAAATTCACTGGGAAATGGCTCAAAGTTTATAGCATTATCAATTTTTAGGTGCCGAACGAAGCAAACCAATTGCAGAGAAAGAGGAAAGTGGGAAGGGGAAAAGTGAACCCATATATAAAAGAAGAAGAAAAAGAAAAAGAAGGAAATCACTAACAGATCCATGTCTGCCGCAGCATGATTCCTCTATCCTCGACTCTCCTCCGCGCAACTCATATCATAAACATTCGACTTACTGTGCGTGCGCGTTCCTTCTCTTCTCTCCAGTAATGGAGAAGCAGAAAGAATCGTCGCGAGTCGGAGAAGCGAGAAGGGCGCGTGAGGTGAGGCATCAAGGAGCGTTGGGAGTAACAAACGAGTTGGCCCAGAGATAATTGTAGCCGTCGGATCTTTTGATCTGATGGATTAAAGGGTTCAGATTACAGGAAGCATCGTTGTGGTGGACAAGCGGAGTGCGATTTTGTGCATCCATTTAAATGGAGGTGGACGTAATCTCTATCAATTTTGTTAAGTCTTCATGTCTCTCATTTTTCCTCTCTCTCAATTTTTTCTTCATTTTCTTCTTCAACAATTCTCTCGTCGCCTCTCACACATTGATCATCGATGCATCCTTGTCAACTACTACGAAGAAGAAAAATACAATGGCGAGACGAGGCAACGCGACATCGATAAGGCAATGAAGATACAACGATAAAGACGTAACGGTACAATGAGGCGACGAGTATGCAACGACGAAAGTAAAAGAATGAGAGAGAAAAAAGAGAGAGAGAAACAAAATAAGTTCCTTAGAGAGAGAAACCTCCAAAATAACTTTTTTACCTCCTAAATTAATAGGGTTTAATTCACCCTGTTAAATGAAGGTGCACAAAATTGCACTTGAAAATACATCACGTGTCATATTTTTGAGTTAAGTGGATCACTACTCTAATTGTTGCCCTTTCTCTATAATCCCAATGACACTTTGTCTGATCTAGAGAGAAACTTCTACTTACGCTCTCCCAAAACACCATACCTTCTTGCTCTCTTCTCTCCCCAAGGGCCCCACACCAACAAAGAATGCGTGTGTCGGATTCAGTAAGATTGTGGACTAGGGTAATTAGTCTTGCAAACAAAAATAAGTAACATTTGAATAATACTATTCATTTAGAGTGGAGATAGAGATAATACCTTTAATTTCTAATTTAAATAAATAGTATTACTCCTTAAATTTGTTCTATGTCGTTATCTTATTTTACTTATTGAGTGCTTCGTTAAAATTATTATTCTACATAGTATTCTGCCCCCAAATGAAGTCCAAATCATGCCAAAAAGGGAGTGATGATTGAAGATAAAGCAAGCTTTGTCTGAATGCCGACATATGTATCTTTGAATGTCGGTTGAAGCAATATCTTGCTTGTTTGAATCCCCTAAAAAAGCAATATGCAAAGACTCTCTCAGGGTAAAGAATAATCATTTAAGCAATGACATATGGCAAAGCAAGGGAGAAACCTACATCTTCTTTAATTTGTTGTGAGTGTTTGATTCCAACAGCCACTACCGGAGGGCTTTTTGTCCATTATTTACCACTCAAGAAAAATCTGAAAAAATAAATTTTGAGCCCCCAAATTATTTACAATAAACACACACAATCCCATAACAATTAAAAGGAAGATGTTAGAAAGCTAGACGGGCTTATTGACAGGATGACAAAAAGAGGGGAAAAAGACATTTTTGCCCCCACACCTGCTACTCTCCTTCCTCTCCCATAGATTTTGCCCCGCCCCTGCTTCTCTTCCTCGCCTCCCATGGCTGCTGCCCTAGCCTCGACGTCGCCCTCACCTCGTCGTTGCGCCTCCGTCGCCTCGCCGCCCTCGCCTCACCCTATCGTTGTTGCATCTTCAGCGACAATTGGGAGAGACGAGGGCGGCGAGGCAAAGGAGGCGCAGCGATGAGGCGAGGCGAGGGCGACGCCGAGACTAAGGCAGCGGCCATGGGAGGTGAGGGAGAGAAGTAGGGGCGAGACAATGGCCCACTTTGCAAATTTGCAAAGTGGGCAGGGGCAAATTTGTCTTTTTGTCCCCTATCTGTAAGGCTCTCTGTGAGCCTCTCTGGCTCTGTAGTGGAGCTCCAATTAAAATTCTGGAAAGGACACATAGATTTTGCTACTTTGCTAGAAAAGTTGACCTACAGCCTTACAGAGACAAGATATCGCGATATAATGTTCACTCCCTTCTTCCTTTCCCTTTCCATTGCTCCAGCAATCAACTCTGGTCGTTGCTGCATCCTCTCTCTTGCCGCTACTACACAAAGAGAAGGGTGTGCAGCGACAGTGAGAGGTGATAGGCGAGGCGGTGGCAACAAGGAGTTGGCAGTAAAAGCCGATTGCTGGAGCAAGGGAAGGGGAGAAAGAGAGATAAGTTGGACGACTGGTTAATTTTGCAATTGAGTGTTAAGTGAGGAGTATTTTTGTCAGAACAGTTGGTCTCGATAATCATCTCAGGCGAAGTAGCAAAATCTGGAGACATATACACTATAAACCCACTTGTGGTTCTCATACCAATTCCTGTAAATATTTCTTTCTGTTGCCATTGATTAGGACCCGATAGGCAGTAGATGTAAATTGGGTGTGATTAGGATGATGGGATGTTATCATGTTTCCTTCATCGACTCTAGAAGACAATAGAAAACAAGAAAAAGGCAGTTGAGGAATGCTCAAATGATAATTGCTGGAAAAATACTTTTGATAAAATTGAAAAACAACGAAAAATAAATGAACTAATAGCAGGATCCATCATATCATTATCATGGTGTTCTAGAGACTTTGAGACCTTGTTATTAGCTTACTCTTACCAGAATCCTTGCCTAGGTAACTAGAGAAGCCAAGCCATTCAATGAATTTGTATCAGCATTCTGCATGAGTATCTCTTCTGATTATGATAACTAAGTTTAAATTTATTACTTTTTTTGTTACTTATTATTATTTCTTTTGCCAGGCAATGGAGGGGAAATGAAGAAACATCAGCAAAAATTTAGGAAAGTGAAAGAAGAAATGATTCACTGAGATGAACTTCAATTTCATAATGCATCCTTCCGTTATTGAGAGGTTGCAGGTTATTCTACTTAAAGGCATGCATGTTGTGATACACGTGAAAAGTTTTAAATTGCACTTTATTATTAATAGTTTTTTTTTTTTTCGTTGGTTGCAAGTTATCCAAAACCCCAATAATTGTGATGTCTTAAATTGTATTGGTGGCATTGAAGACGTTGACTTAAGAAAGCAGATGGAAACTTTGGAAACTATCTTGCTTTCAATGATTAAGACTCAGTAAGTTCACGTAATTACTCATGAATTTGACAAGAAATAGACCCGACTTACAAAGTTATGATTTTTTTTTTCTTTTTTGTTACATTTTGTTAGCATAGCAGTTTATGATTGTGAGTTTTACACCTTGTAATATTGTCTTAAAAATTATTCTAGAACAAAAATTTGGGTTGTATGTGCAATCATCAGAATTTTGTGAATTCTTGAAACAAAAGGCTTTTCAACAAAAGGCTTTTTGAATGAGGAAAGAATTTAATTTTCTTATCTTGCAGTTCAAATCATCATTATTTAGATAGCAGAGCCATTTCAATATATTTTGACCATGAGACTAAAGTTCAATTGTGATGATGAAGGAGATGATTCGTTTTCTCATTAATACATATGATTTATTTTATTGGCTGTTTGGTAAGAATCTGATTTTATCTGTTGATATGAACAAATTTAGGGGAGAGTTTCATGATATTGTCTTCTTTCTCGGGAAAATTCTTCAAGACAGTCAGCAAGTAGTTAAAGGGAGATCTATCCAAACAACCCCAAAACAGCTACAACAACGAATTGGTATAAAACCGTGTCGTGCATATTGTTGATATGAAAAAATGGTACTTAAAAACATATGTATTGATGCAATTCTCTTATAACTTAATATGTTCAGCCGGAGAATGCAAATTCCTTGGGTCGGTTTGATGCATTAACGCTGCGAGAACTTGTTAGTGATTGAGAAGCTTTTTGGGCAGGGCATGATACAGAAACTAAATCACATCTAGGATGCAGGCATCAACCTAGCTATATGCCACTAGCTGGAGCATGCACTGATGATCAATTGCTCTCTTCAACAAAATAATACTCCACGCAACTTATTGGACCATATTGCCAAGGTCTAGTTTCTAGTCATATGGTCCAGCACCATGGCTGTTACCTACCTCGTTAATCTATCCGCCAAGATGGCACAAAAACAACAATATTGACATGCAAAATTTGTTCTGAATGATTTGAGAAGCTGCTGCTGCTGCTGCTGCAGAATAGATAGAGGTCTCGTATATCTGACAACAAAAGCATTTGTCAACAATGGGATTATCTTCTAACTGCAGAACAGATTTAAGTGCATCCCACGCTTGAAAACGCTAGCTTGTACTAATCTTATTACTACATTCCCCATTAGAAGTTGCCAGAAATGAAGAAAGAAACACTATACTTAACGGAATGAAATTATGTGAGATTAGTATCTGCCATGCCATCACGTGGTGGATTTAGATATTTGCTTTAAAGCATTAGCAATCTCATCGGCTGTTGGTTCCCCACTTGTGCAGGCAACCAAGGGGCTCTCTCCAGGAACAATATCGTCTTTTAGATAGCTTCCTGCTGTTCTGAGCAACTCTTCGGAGCCTTTCTCCACAACCCCTTTCATGATCAGTGTCTTGTGCGTACCAGATATCAGTTCCTCATAATCAGTGTCTCCAGTTTCGCCAAGAATTACGTACATATTAGCCACGTTTAATCTCCAACGAACAAAAAAGTACCTGAAAGTAAAGGCATGCTAATTACTCTTATAAACTTCAGCAGCAACAAGAATAATAATACCCATTGGAACTGTTATCCATTGAATCTCAATTCAAGATAATTGAAAGCAAAATATGTTGCCAGGACATTTGGCTAATTACTTGCTAAAGAGGCTGGATTGATAAAAATCCAATTAGAGCCAGCCAGCCAGCCATGCATGTATTTACGAGGAGATATATTACCTCAGTGTTTGTGATCGAGATGCAAGGAGAGGGATAACTTGCAGCCTTGTTGAGTTTCTGCAGTACATGAGATGGCAACGGAGACCCCGCATCCTAAGCTTCTGCCTCATATCATCCACTTTCTTTGCCTGCAAGTTAAAACCAAACAGTACAAGTTAACTGTTAACACAAACCGCCCACCCCAACCTACAAACAGAAGAAGAAGACGACGACAACGATGAAGAGGACTAACTAAGGGAGCAAGTAACCTTAATTTTTCCCACCTTGCTGACATCCTTGAGAAAGTAGGAGAAGCAATGGGAATTGCTAGACTTTACATCCTCTTCAATTGGACTGGTAGAAGGAACAGGGCCACCCTCATTTAAGCTCAGTAGCTTCCAAATAGTTTGCTTTAGGCCATCACAACCCCACCGGTAGTCGATATGCGATGCATAATCCGGGTCCGGATAAAGCTTTCCATCTTCATCTGTGTAGGCGCCTGGGTAATAGACTTCACTCCCGCTTCTACAAATCAAAGCATCAAACTCATTTATTTGAATATTCCCTGCTTTCAAGAAGGCTGTTAATTCTGAGAGACACATAGCTGTTGAGATAGCAAAACCGGAGAATCTGGCAGTTTGGGAGACTAAATTAACAGCCCTGAATATCTCTTTGATTATGCGAATGATCTTTTTCTCGGGGGCTCCATTGCAATCATAGCAATCAAGTGCTATGACAATCAAACGCCGCCGCCTCCGCAACATGGGATATTTGCTTGCAACAGTATTACCAGCTTCCTGCAGTTTCCCGCCGCTTTCAGAGTCTTGGGGCTCTGTTTCTGGCTTCTTCATCCTCCTTAGCACCTGTTTTACTTGGTCTGGTAGCTCGGGATCACCATTGGTTGCATAATCTCCGTTAACTGACTCATTTAGTGATGATTTTTCCCCATCAACAGACAGCCTAAGGGACATATCTTGCACATCCTTCAATGAATCATTAAAGGACTCTTCAGCGGTAAATTCATCTGTTGGGGTGTCCGTTTGCCACTGTGGGTGTCGCATCCGACAGGCGGCCACCCTCGTCAAGTACGTGCGGCAGTGTTCAGGCCAAGAAAAAAGATGGATGTTCTTCCAGCCGTTCTTTCTGCAGTCATGCCATAAGTTCTTCTCTGATACTAGCTTAAGCAGCGCACTGGCAATCGCTTGCTGATCATGAGGATCAACAAGGAGACCATTGTTCAAAGCCTGAAAAGAGAAGAACAAACACCAGGAGAAGTGTCAGAGGAATGAATTCATGGTCTCAACGTATATTGCCCATTTTTCCTTTTTGGCATAATTTATATCAAAATTCCTCCAGATGAGTTGCTAAGAATGCGATGTCAAAATATCAAAAGAAACTCGACAATTGACAAATTAGTGACAAGAGGTGCTCTAATTACCCGGTTAATGTCGACTGGTCCCCCATTTTTAGTTGCCACCATCGGAAGTCCATGGGCTGCAGCCTAGATCATTTCAACCATAATAGATTTTGACCCTCATTTTCAGAACAGAAGTTGACATAAGACCACGAAAATGGAAAAGTAATTAATACGAACCTCAATCAGGGTGAGCCCGAAAGGCTCAACCAAAGCTGGATTTATGAAAACTCCCTGCCATAGTTGCAACCCTTGGTAAAACACCACAATAAACCATGCAAAGCAGCAAGTACCAGAAACTGTAAACTACAAGGAACCTTAGTTTTTGCAGCAAAGCGGTAGATTTCTGGAACATGACTTTGCTTGTGATGCTTTGGGAAGGCCACTTGGCCATATAGATCATATTTATCAATCAGTTTTAATACAGTTGTCAGGACACTAGCATTCCCAGAAGACATCTCATCTATATCATCCCTATTTCCCATTATAAGAGTCTGCACGCAGTATTAGAGCATTCAGAGACGCGCTTGATTATGTCATATAATAGTTCAACCAGCAATTGTGACACCTTACTCACAAGATTAGCAAGTTCTCTCAATGGGCGGCATTCTCCAAAGGCTTTGACAAGAGTGGTGATATTCTTTTTTGGGTCGGGTCTTGATAAGGCCAAAATCATTGGCTTATGGGGATTTGTTAGAAAACGCATCACCTGCAAATACAGTTCAATTAACTTACAATATTAGCGGAAAAAATATATAGACTAGGAAGCACATAAATTGTATGCTCACTTCCAACCATATTGCAGGGAGTGACTTTGGAGAAGAACCGTCTGAATTAGTTAGTGCTGTCAGTTCTCCATCAACTTCAGCATTATCTTCGTGAACCACCACATTACTGAAGTCCATTCCCGGAGGAATGACCTGCAAAGTAAATTTTTAAGCACACAAGTGCTACTCTGGATGTTCAAAAGTGAATTTAAACTCATCAGACTATCCACAATATATATGCATCACTGGCAGATTAAACTTTGTTTGCTAACATTTTGTCATAAATATCATTAATTATCAAAACCACAAATCAAAGGAAACAGATGACAAAAAGCAGAAGGCAAAATTCAAAGTTTTGATTATAATTCAAAAGATGCCAGGCATGATGAGAAGTTCCTTTGACATCAAATAGGCTAGCTTTCACTTCCTTAAAGCAGCATAAAAAAACCTTGTGGGCTATGCATCTAGAACCCACATGCATTTCG
The DNA here is from genome assembly GCA_036245055.1 of Diospyros kaki. Taxonomy (NCBI): domain Eukaryota; kingdom Viridiplantae; phylum Streptophyta; class Magnoliopsida; order Ericales; family Ebenaceae; genus Diospyros; species Diospyros kaki. Next base: position 407,519 of record BSEG01000016.1, on the reverse strand, counting down.
ACTTAATCTATAAGGCCATAGTGCAGGAGTGAAGGCCCAGGAAATAGGCCTCCTCAATGTAATGCAAAAATCAAAAGCAGTTTATTTTTTTTCCAACTCCAATGTTACTAAAATATTTGTAGTAGGATGAAGTGGATTTCTCATGGAAGAAAGTGAGAGGATTCATTGTTGAAGATATGAGCAATATGAAACCACAGAATTCATCTACAGGTTGGGCTTATAAAAGAAGAAAGGAGAATTTCGAGTGTATATTATAGAAGATTGTTGGAAAAAACATTTGAAAAGATAATATCTGAAACCATAGACATCATCTCGAGATATTTAGCAAAAGACGCAATATGATCAACAGGTTATTTGAAATTTCTCTTTAATTACCGCCATCCTTGGCATGTAACGTCCATGACAATTGACCCCTCGTCTAGCGCGGGCCCGCAAAACCTTCTCAAGCTTGACATCAAATCCATCATATAGGCCCCATTGCTCTTCGATCTCCTGTTTGGTGCTCGTGATAACAAGTTCTGCTGCATCAAGGGAAAGCTCTTCTGCTTCTATCCTTCTCATAATCTTGTATGTAGAATTTATGTCCTCTTTTGACTGCCTTCCTTGCTTAAGAAGTTGTTCTAACTTGTTCCTGCCAAGTGAATGCCCTGTTAAAACCATTGGAACATTCAAAGCACCTGAAAGAAGAGCCGCACTGTCCCCTGCATCAGCATAGTGGCCGTGAATTACATATGGCCAAACGGGCTGTCCCCCACCAATTTGTTCGCCCAAGGCCTTTGACATATTAAGAATATGCGCCAGAGCTCCATCTACAAATTCTTGAACATACGGCCACAGTAATTCTTTCCTTAGGTACTTGTCGCGCGGACCAAAGGGTATTCGTATGATATATGCCCCACAGCTTTCTCCGCTGTCTGTGGCATCAGCATCTTCAGCACCCGCGGTTAGCATCTCTGTGGGTTCTCCATAGCTCCAATCAACTTCAGGTGAGGAAATTTGGCGGGTGAACAGATCAACCCTATAAACACCAGGCATTCTAGCCAGCGCCCGAGCAAGCTCTACAACATATTTGATCTGGGAATATGCAATTGCCATGTAAGCAGGAGGTGCTTGCTCTTGCTGGTCAGTAAATGAATAGTAGGAAAGAGAATATATATACCTGACCACCAGTGTCAGAATCACGTCCAAGCTCCATATTTTCCCCACGGACCAAACCATGCAAGCTGGTCAAGGAGATCAGCTATGATTGTGAAATTTTATGATTCAATCAATTTATTCGTAACTACCTTGAACAATAAGCTTAAAAGATTTATCTTGCAGCAACTTGTAAAGAATATTTCTATGTTCTAGTTTACTCTTTGATTCTTTGTTATTTTCAAAGCGAGACCCCAGAAAGAAGGTTTGAAAGCAAAGCTATTCTTCTGTGATATCTAAAATCAGCCGTGTCAAAAAGACAGGTACTTTACACGACTATATCAAAGCTTTTTTTGGCGCAATCAACTGAGAATCACTAAACATACAACTTCCAAGTGTAACTACCATTATTTTGTAAAATAAATTTCCACACAGTTAGCTAGCTAGGTAGATGCCAATTGAAATTACTAATAGATAAATTCAAAAGTAGGTAGAGCTATATATATATATGTGCGCTATATAGTGGTGGCCAAAACTTTATTGATGGAAAAACAGTAAGAATTTGAAAAAGAGTGTTAGCCCCGGGGGGGGGGGGGGGGGGGGGAATGGAAATGGCATGTAACAGTGTGTGACAGTACTTAATAAGGAAAGGCTTGGACTTGGAGATGCAGATGCAGTGGTTACCTGATAAGAACAATGTAAAGTTTCTTCTCCTTGTTAGTGTCTGAGTCTGACCAACCTACTTCCAGGTTGGAATAATTACGTTGGAACTTTTTCCTGGGGCTTTCAATAGTGACCGCCGTGGTCGTCATGTCCCCGGCTCCGGCGGCTACATCTCCCTTCTCTCCTTCAGACAAGTCTTCAGACATGTCTTCTGTCACATCCCTGCGCCCTTGTTCACGTTCCCACCTCCGATGAGCCGTCCTTTGCAGGTCTTCCCATTCCAACTATTGTTATTATTATTATTAGAATTGAACACCGCGATTAATTCAGACATCAAATGGAACCCTTTTCTGTTTTTGCTTTTTTTTAATGATTAAGTGATATTAGTATTGAAGAAGAGAGGAGCGGAGTAGTGATGAAGAGAAGAGAAGAGAGGAGAGCGAGAGGGAATGAGTGGCAGAAAAAATAAGAAGGATACCTAGAATGAATGAAATTAATATATAAATGAAAGCAACCTGCTTCTTCTTGCGGGTGAGATGCCAAATGCGCCAGCACATGTTCTCCAAGCGGGAGCTCCTCTCGCGGGTGTTGCGGGTGGCGACGACCTTGATCCATGTCCTGTGCAGGTCAGTCTCGTCCACCCCCGTCACCACCTCCTCCACGAAGTACTTTGTGGGATTGAAATATTGCAAGTAATGACCCCCGCCTCCTCTTCCTCTCTCTGATCTCACCTGCTGCACTGCCGCCGCGGCCGCCGCCTTCTTGTTGCTGTTCTCCTCTCTCCCACCACCAGCCCCGCTGTCCAGTATCGCCTCCAGGTACCCGTTTATCCACTCGTTCCCTGCCATAACTAAACAACTCTCCCTCTCCCTCTCTCTCCTCTATATATGGATGATGATCTGCTGTGACTTCTTAGATATAATAGATTTGCACATACGGCGGCAAGGCCATTGGAATATTAGAATAGAATAGAATCAAAGATTGGAAGAGGAGTCCGGCTGGCGAGGCGAAAGACACCTGAAGAGAGAGAGAGAGAGAGAGAGAGAGAGCGGGGGGGAGACGGAGATAGCGGTTGAAGGTGGGGTCAGGAAAGAGACACGTGTCGGGGGGAGATTGAGAGTTTTAACGGGTCTCTGTGCGGTGGGAATGGCATTGGGATAGGGATTTGGAATTACAGTAGCAGAAGTGGTATTTCCAAGATTGTCCCGCTTACCAATGCTACCTTACCTGTTAGTTCGTTAGCCCCCTCCCAATCCCATGCCCTTCCTCCTCTCATAACTAACCTCCCTTTGCTGGCCGCCTTTTGCTCCTTTATATAAACATAATAATAATACTAAAGTGCACACGCACACACACGCTTAATTAAATTTATGAGACCTTATATAAGAAGAAAAGACGAATCACGACTTGAGAGGCACTCTTTTAAAATCATAACTTGAAAAAATTAACTCTTAATTGTAATGTTATGTCTGAAAACATTTAAATAATTAGTGTCTATATATGTTGGTAATTAATTGGCATATATAAGACAATTCATTGTTCAACAGCTAGCTAAGCTAGCTAAATACCTCAAGGATGGATGATGGGAGGATAGCCAGCCATATATATATAGGATCTCTCTGGCTGCTGTTTGATGCCGAAGTATGCGGCAGAAAGCAAAATCGTCATCCCCACTTTGAAGTAGCCACCATCCATCAACCAAACTTTATCTCCAATTCTCATCTCATCCTCCTCTACATTTATTTATTTATATATATCCATCTTTAATTATCCCTTGAAATACACTCATATATATACATACATGTGTGTGTGTGTATATGTGAAAGTTGTAATTTAATTTCACACAAGTACCTTGCCAAATTTCCATGGCTTGAAATTGAACAATATCACTTCTCTATATATATATATATATATATATTTAGAAACAAAAGGTAGCTGCGAGAATAATAATTTTTGGAAGGCGGGTGTGGGACTGATATGCATTTTTTTTGGGGGGGGGGGGGTTGTAATAATAATAATAATAATAATTTACTAATTTAGATTTAGACAATCATTTCATTAGCCACACTACTATACATTCACCCATGGTCTTCTCACTTCTGATCAACTCATAATAATAATAATAATAATCATAATATATGCATCCAATAGTAGTGTCGTCAGGTTATATTATATGATGAATTGAAGGTGGACGATACAAATGAATAGCAAGCACACATACACTGAAAGAAAAGAAAAGAAAGAAAGAAATATTGGTAGCCCATCGAAGCATGGATTATTGTTTTTGATTGGGCCTTTACTTGCTATTGCCCTTGGGCTTCGGACACCACACCAGGCCGCATCAATTATTGAACATTAAATATATATATTTATTAAATTGCATTTTCACGGTAATTGTTTTTTTTTTTTCTTTCTTCTTCTTATTATTATCTTGTTTGAGAAAAAAAGGGAAGAAGACAAGAGAAGACACACGAAGGGACAAAATGGTCATTTTGTTTTTATCTCAAAAATGTTAAGAGAAATTCTATTTGCAATCATAATTTTTACTCTTCGTAACCAGCGTAAGAAAAATTTTAATTTTTACTATTTATAACCAGAGTGATTTTTTTTTTTGTAACCATTCACATTCCAAACATACCCTCCAAACATCCATCCCTCAAAAAATATACCCCCACGTGCAGCAAATTCACTTTATTATTCAAATAGCAGCAACTATAAATAAATGAATATAAGTCAACAGAAAATTATTAATATTTTTAAAAATTAAAATAATTTTTTAATATTATCAAATAACATGCATCTATATGATTTATATTTAAAAATAACATAATTTATAATATCAATCACTAGTTCAATAACATAATTTACCTATACTACGGATGAATTAAATTAATAGATTCAGAAGAAATATAACATATATATGTATTTAATATATATATATGGCTATGTAATATGAAATTATTCTCATAGTATTTATAATATTATAATTATATTTTATAAAAAAACTAAAATTTCATTATATATACATACATAATATAACTATATATACATATTATATGTATAATATGCATAGTTATAATTATATTACATAAACTATTATATATATTATAATATATAATATATAATATATATTCAAGAGAATTGAATTCTCCTGAACACTGGGGTTCAGGAGAATTGTCTCAGTGTTCGGGAGATTTTATTTTCTCTGAATTTTTAAATTTTGAGATCTTGGGATCTCTTAAATTTTGAGGTTCGGAGATCGGGAGATGTTTCGAATTTCGGAATTCGAAGAACTCTAAATTATTTGAATTTCAAAGTTTGGGAGATTTCTAAGGCCCCAAACTTTGGAGTTCAGGGCTTCAAGGCACTCTTGAAGGATATTTTTTATTTTTTAATTAATCTTATATTTTTAATTCATCTGTCATATATGTAAATTATGTGATTTAACTAGTGATAGATGTTATAAATTATGTTATTTTTAAAAATAAATTATATAGATGCATGTTATTTATTTTAATTTTTAAAAATATTAATAATTTTCTACTGTCAAGATTCGAGAGAATTCATTTTCTCTGAATCGATAGATTCAGAGTTCTAGAAACCTCCCGAATTTTGGAGTTCGGGGGGTGGGAGATGTCTTGAACCTCGGGATTCGAGGGTTGGGAGATGCCCCAAACCTTGGGATTTGGGGCATCCCCCAACCCCCGAACCCCAAGGTTCGGTGGATCTCTCGGGGTTCGGGGCATTCCCTAGCCCCCGAACCCCAAGGTTCGATGGATCTCTCGGGGTTCGGGGCATTCCCTAGCCCCCGAACCTCGGGGTTCGGGGCTTCAAATAGTGAATAGATATTTTTTTAATTAAACTTTTTTTTTTAAATTCATTCGTCGTGTATGTGTAAATTATGTGTTTGAACTAGTGATAGATATTGTAAATTGTGTTGTTTATAATTGAAACAGGAATATTCGTTATCTTCTTCATCAAACTCTGTGTAAACATTTGCAGATAATAATGTTATGTCAGTGATAGTAATTGTTGATAGTAACTAATAATTAGTTATGGTGAGAAGAATTTGACTGAGTAATATTTGGTGTCGAATAATAGTGGTTGTGTAATGCTTGGTGTTGAATAATAATAGTTGCACGATATTCAGTTGTGGGTGAGTATAAAGTAGTTGTGGCGATGATGGTCAAGAAAGTAAGTGCACGTACGTGAAAAATAATGATAAATGATTAAGTATGAAATATTTAAATAAAAAATAAATATAAATTTTCATCTCAAAATACTTTAGAAATATTAAAAATAGATTACGAAGAGTAAAACGTTTGGTTGCAAATAAAATTTCCCAAACGTTATGAAGGAGAGTGCTTCCGTCACGACAGCCCCGTTGGCACTTGGCAGGCACCGCCGTCGTCTGAGTCCCTTTAAAACCCTAGTCTCCACAGAAGAAGCCCGTCGGCTGAAGAAAGATCAAGAAAATGGGGAAGAAGAAGGGGCAGGAAGAAGAAGAGCTCCTGGAAACCCTAGGAGATTTCACTCGCAAGGAGAACTGGGACAAGTTCTTCACCATCCGGGGCCCCGACGACGCCTTCGAGTGGTACGCAGAGTGGCCGCAGCTCAGAGAGCCACTCCTCTCCCATTTCCATGCGCCCCAGGCGGCAGGGGAGGAGCCGTCGTCGTCGTCTTTGCAGATTCTCGTCCCCGGTTGTGGCAATTCCCGGCTTTCCGAGCACCTCTACGACGCTGGCTTTAAAGACGTTGCCAACATTGATTTCTCGAAAGTTGTAATCTCCGACATGCTCAGGCGGAACGTGCGCTCACGCCCCGGGATGCGGTGGCGTGTCATGGATATGACTGGCATGCAAGTACGTTACAACTTCTATATCCTTGTTTTCTTCATATTTACTTCACGGATTTGTGCGCGCTGTTCTACGACTATATGTGTGCTTGCGTCCTGGCCGCCAAATTGCCCTCAAGTATTGATCGACAAATAATGAAGCTATGCTAGATAGTTATCATTCCTCAACTCTTTAGTTAATCTCCTCATTCTGAGTCCTATAGGCTTGAATAGCTAGGTTGTTTGTAGTATTAGCCAGACGCTGTTCTTTGTAGCTTAACTTCTTGTTTAATAAAAATGGACGAAATTATAAAATATATATATTAGCTATTTCAGCTGCATATTGGATAATTTTTCACGTTAAATTTATGCTGGGTCATGGGTGCAGTAAGTAAACTGGGGGAGAAAGAGGGAAATCGATCAAATTCATGGCACTAGTAGAATTCTAAGAGCGATAGCATGCATTTTTTGTTTACTCTAACTCTATTTAACGGTGAAGACAGTTCAAGGAGGTGCTATGCAGAAACAGAATGGAAATTGATAGAAAGATGTTCAACTCTGTCCTTGTGTTAGGTTGACATAACATGATTGGACCAAAATAGAACCCCATTTAGACAGCTGAGAACTTGCTATGCATGTTATGAGGGTAGTTTGATGATAGTTTAGTCTTGGATGAATAAGTGGGAAAATGAGTTCTAAGCTATTGTTTTATTTACTGTCAGTATAAAGATTGTATCCTTTTATTATAGATTTTAGACAAACCCCACCAGATAAGACAAAGGCTTGGTATGTTCTTGTTGTTGACTTCCCTGGAGAACATACTGGTTTTGTCGCATTGAGGACAAACAAGTAGAATATTAAAAAATCATGAATAAAGAGAGCTAACTTATTGGGAAACATAAATCATCTGTTGGCAACCAATGACACTAAACAACTAATTGCAATTGAAATATCATGAATGAATAGACATAGAATGAGTGGAAAAAAATAAATGGTTCAAGTGGATAAGCATGCCCGACATTTTTTTATGTGCTTGTAAAATCTCTTTAAAGTTGTAATTCCCCTTTCTCTAATTGAAATAATCTCTCCAGTTTGCGGATGGGACATTCAATATTGTCCTTGATAAGGGAGGATTTGATGCCTTGATGGAGCCTGAGCTTGGAGCTAAGCTAGGGGATCAATATTTATCAGAGGTGTCCTGCACTCAAATTTGAGTATAATTTTTGGACATGTATCTTGTTGTATGTGCTCAAAATTAGTTTTGATCAGCAATAACTCACCAATAATTTTGTTGTGATTCACTTAATGTCTTGTGTATCAACAGGTGAAAAGAGTTCTGAAATTTGGGGGGAAATTTGTATGTCTCACCTTGGCAGAATCTCATGTTTTGGGTACGGTTCATCTCAACTTTATTTGGGTGGTGTAAATATTCTTTTACATGCTATTGCTTTTTACTTGGTTTACTTCACTTAAAAAAATATTAACTTACTTTGTTGTCTGTGTGATAACTTAATAAAAACCTGTTTTCCCCTTTGACTCTACATGGTTTACCATTAACATTTTGTCTGAGGGTGTATGTTTGCTTGCTTTATTTGTCATTTATCAGGTCTGCTTTTCCCCAAGTTCCGTTATGGGTGGAAAATGAGTCTTCATGCCATACCTCAGAAGCCATCTGATAGACATAATCTACAGACCTTCATGGTGATCGCTGAGAAAGAGAAATCTACAGTATTGCACCAGATATGGTCAGCAATTAATCAGTCTTCTCTTGATTATCATGGGAATCAGGTAGTGGGATTCTCTGCCTTTATGTAGAATACATCATAATAATTGAGCATCTGGCACCGATAACATTGATGGACAAATCCTCTTGAATGTTGTCTTAATCATGCGAATTTTAAACCTGTATATCTTGAGACCTTGTTGGTAAAACTGCCTTGTATTTCAGGCACATGGGCTATATGAAGCGCTTGAAATTGAGAACCATATTCGTGTGGAATACTCCAATGGTTCTGATATATTGTACTCACTTGAAGATCTGCAACTGGGAGCCAAAGGAGATCTGTCAGAGCTTAGTCCTGGTCGGCGGGTCCAGCTTACTCTGGGTCAACAGGGGAACTCACGTTTCTGTTACAGATCTGTACTTCTTGATGCTCAACCGAAGTCCAGTCCTTTCTTATATCATTGCGGGGTTTTCCTTGTACCTAAGGTTAGTATTTCTGTATACCGTGTGCATATTTTATTTTTAAGAAGCAAATGTATAAGCTACCTATTTTATTTCTATTTAATATTAACTCTAAATTTTGTGGGGTAAACCCATTTCTTTGGTTGGTTAAATCAGCGTACCAGCTTTTCTTGTTTCTTCCTTTGTTTTCTTTGGTTCTTTGGCATGACCTACAATGGTGTTAGCTTCATCATCGACAGACTGTCAGTTTCATCTTGCATCTACCATTTGTAAAAATATATGGTAAAATTGGTTCTAATATGGTGGTATGATGCTTCACATATGAACCATATGGTAGAATGTCATGTTTGCACATTGGTTTTTACCATATTGCTGTGAGAATACTTGTTATGCTGTTGAACATATAATTCAGGGAATAATTAGTAAAAGAAGACCTGAATTGTCCTTGCAAAATAATTGCTATTCCTACTTCCATTAATTTTCTGAAGGTTTGCTTGATTGTGCCCTCAAGTATTTTTCTATTTTCTTCTTTAATTTTTAATTTGACTATTTAGTTTTATGTATATGTTTAAACGTACAAAGAGTTTTCAAAATTTGAACCTTATTTGTTACTTAATGTATCTTTCTCTGTTTTCTCTTTGTTTGTGGTTTTCAATTTAAATTATAATGGAATTTCAGTTTTCAGGCTCGGGCTCAAGAGTGGTTGTTCTCTTCGGAAGATGGACAATGGATGGTTGTTGAAAGTGCCAAGGCAGCTCGTCTGATAATGGTAACTTGTTCTTTTGTTTTATTGATGATCTCTTCACATCATCTATGAAATTTGAACTATTCTTCTTTCTTTGGTTGAATTAGGTTATATTGGACTCCAACTACAGTACTGTCAGCATGGATGATATTCAGGTGAATTTTTCTTCACATTTATATACTAATGAGCACCAATTGGTGTGTTTATCACTGGTCAGTAGAATGACTTCTGCTTTTTTTTTTTTTTTTTCTCTCCATGTTTTCTTCTTCCAGAAAGATCTTTCTCCTCTGGTTAAACAGTTGGCACCACGAACAGAAGACAGTGGAGCTCAAATTCCGTACGTTAAATTTTTTTCCATCTCTTTCATGTTACTCAAAATTGTTTCTTCTCCTATGGTCCCCTTTTCCAGCATCATCATTCTCATTCATGTCATCCTTGTTGTCAATCATCATCTTTGTTAGATTTTCATGTCAACCTAGTGTATGCATCAATAGCTGGGGCAACTTGTTTCAAGTTTGAGATGTTTTAAATACTTGCGTGCAGTAACAGTTTCTTGCATCCCATCCTTTCCATGATTTTATGATACTGTTGGAATAAGAAGAAAGTAATCTTTTTGGGTTGCGACTGAAAACAATAACATTACAGAAAGTAGAGCTTCAATCTATTAGGATATCTCTGTCAAATGTGGTATGATGCCCGAAACATAATCATATTTTGTCTGATAAGGAACAACTTTGTACATCATTTTAGCTTACAAATCTCATCCTTTGGGAGTATCTTGTAGTTGCTTATCATTTGCATAGCCTTCTTCGCATGCTTGATGTAGTTGCATTACATCATAGATACTTGAGAAATGAGGTTATTAAGCTTCTACACAAACTCTGGAATAACGAGACTGCAAGTTTGACTAGTGTAACAAATTTAGGTTTGTTTATCCTTTGGTTGATTCGTTTTTTTTTTTTTTTTTTTTCTGTAAGTGGGGCATAAATGTCCTTCAGTTGCATGTTTCTGTACAACTGTTGTATGCCTTAATCCCACTAGGTGGGTTAGCTGCAAGAACTTTAGACCTCCAGCCTTCTTTGGGTTATGTGATGTTTAAGGGTTTCCAACAAGTTTTCTTTGGTATTACTTCTCTCTTTTGCTATGAATTTCCCCCATTTCATCCACTTGCCTTTTAGCTGTGCCATTGGTCTTCTTCTCATGCAGTGTTACTATGCTTTGTAGATTTCAAAACCATAAGCCATTACCTTTGTTCACTGCAAGGAATTGCTGTTTGGTCTACCATTTTTCTGCACTGCTTGTTTGGTTTGATGGACTATTTGTCTGCAGGTTTATGGCAGCAAGTGATGGGATCAAGCAACGGAAAATTGTTCACCAGGTTCAGTACTCTTTCTATGTCCATTTTGGATTTCAATGGGTTCATTCTACTTGGCAAAGTTCAACTTTTGTCGGCCTTTAACTTCTAGTTGCTCGCTCGCTCTCTCTCTCTCTCTCACACACACACGCACACTCACACATGTTGTGACTAGACAGGCCTCACCTATTCTGCGTATTTGCAATGTTCTCTGTGCTAAACATTTTTTTCAAGAGGACATTTGACTTTTCTAGTGATGGAAATTCATAGAGGTGTTATTTCAATATTATTGTTCTGCCATTGTTTATTTGTGAAGATGGTGTGGAATATGTGAGGATGTCTCTAGCAGAACACATGAGACTGATCACTGAAAACCAGGTACTGAAATTCAAAATGCCTTCACAATGTTTGATTCTGGAGGGTGTTTTCCTTGGATACTTATTCTTTCTGGGCAATACTAAAAGTATGTTAAGTAATCCTTTATTTGTGAATGGTCTGTTCTTGTGAATTGAGGAGTCCTGATTATCAGTGTCGTAAGAACCAGATTAAACCAGATGATTGTGCCTGACAAACTGGGACCTGGCCAGCAGCCTGGTCAAGGTTGGCCTAAAAAGCCTGCCAGTTTTTAGCCAAACCAGGAGTGACCTGTGCAGGTTGGAATGCACTCTCCTTAAGCAGTTTCCCCTTCAATTTCAGATCAAACACAGAAAATTCTTTCCTGACAGAAAGATGAAATTATACTGATTGAATAAAGCCACAATGTGAACAAGAAGCGTTCCAACACTCAGTTTGAAGCACTACAGTGAAACAAAACAACAAACAAGCACAACCATAATCAAGTCTAAAACCTCAATTGCTGTAAACCCTGTCGCTGCCCACTGGTAGTGCCTCCAATGTTGTTGATCATATCTTCCTGGTTCCTGCCACAGTGGGGCAGCAGAAAGAATCGGCCATGAGAGGCTACTATTGGAGATGGAAGAAATGAAATTAGAGTTGAGCTTATTACCATGAAGCGCTAGGCATGTTTTATTGTTGTCTCACATATCATATTGGATTTTTTTTATTTTTATTATTGAATCATTTTTGGGGCTTTTAACTTCTGTAGCGTTGGCATGTACCCTGCCCTATGATTATAATTTCTATTAAATTGTTAACCACCATCTCATCTAAAAGCTTAAACTAGTAGATAGAGGGTTAAATTTATCTTTTATGTTATTATTTTTATTCTCAACATATGTAATGGTATAGCTTATGTTGTTTAGGTAACATCTCCATTGACCGGACCAATCATTGTTGATGATGTGGTCTATGAAAAAGTTGATGGCAATTTCAATAATCTTTTGCCATCCAAAGATTTGGTGTTCCGCCGCCTTACATTTCAAAGAATGGAGGGTTTGGTGCAATCTGAAGCTTTGCTAACACAAGAAGGATGTCAGAATATTCTTTGTGAAACAGAGCAGAAGAAACCCCGATCATCTTCTAAGTCAAAGAGGAGAGGAAACCAGAGAAAAATTGATTATAAAGCATCTCTAAATAATGGTATAAACTTGAATATTTGATTATATTTTTCTGAGTTGTTGCAGGCTACCTCTGCTTATAAATGTTTCTTCCTGTTTAGTAATTGTTCAACAGTAATTGATTTGATATTTTATTCAATCCAGGTTACATAAGTTTGTCAGGTTTACTTTGACTGCTGTTACATTGGATTTGTTGGTTGGTCTCTCTTCTTATTATATATAAATTCTTTGTGCCATAGAATCATGGGAATATCTGAAAGTTGATCACAACTATTTGGCTAGTTCATATCATACTGGAATAGTTGCTGGGTTCATGCTGATTTCTTCTCATTTGGAGAGTGCATCATCAACTGGACGAATGGTAAGGAAGCTCTTTTTTCCGTTAAATTATTCAAAAAATAGTATTTTTTCACCATATCTTCTAGTGGTGCTTATATATTAAACAAAGCATTTTTAAATAGATGTGTTTTTGTGTTACAAATACCAGGACTCTGGCAAAAATACGTTTTTCAGGTTTCAGTACAATGAGAAAAACTTTATTTGTCTCAAACTGCTTCAACAAAATAGTCTCCTTTTGAATAAGTTTTGAGCCACATATCCACTTATAACAATCTTATTTGCCACATCAATATTCTTCATTCTTTAACTGCCCTCTGCCGACGTAGATGTCTTCCCAGTTTATTACTCAAAAGCCATTGCCTTGTTGCCTTTCTCAGGTCAAAACTGTTGTAGTTGGTCTTGGTGCTGGGTTACTTCCTATATTCCTCCATAGATGTCTGCCTATTCTGTATATTGAGGTAATTTGAACTTTGGTAACGTTCTCTATGAAGGATTTCAAGTTCCTCTTGAATAATTCAGAATATATTTGTTTCATTAACAGGTGGTGGAGTTAGATCCCGTGGTTCTAGATCTTGCAAGGGACTACTTTGGTTTCAGGGAAGATAGTCATTTAAAGGTAGTTAAGTCATTTTTGTATTCTCCATCTCTATTTTGGCCACTCTATTATTGGAATGATTTATGAGAAAGATGCAGAGGACAATTCTAGTTACACTGCATATTAGTTTTCATTGAGCAAGTGGTTCTATTAGTATTTGCTAATGTCGTTGTCCTGCACTGCTCATATTGCTAAAATATTGGAGGGGCCCTTTAGATAATATTAGTTTCATGAGATTAGAATTTTTAGTTTTATCTTGCTTATGCCATTATTTCTTTTTAAGTTTGAATTTTAACAAATTTTATGGTAAGGCTTTAAGTAGTATTAGATTAGTATGTTGACAGGATTTGAAAGAATTTTAGTTATTTTAGGATTTTAATCCTTAAATTATTTTGAAAGAGTTTTTTTAATGTTTCATTATTTTTTTTAAACATGTCGTATCTCCATGTTGTACAAGTCGGTTTCACAATATCAACTATGTGATGGAGCACTACTATATCAATTATGCATCTGCTCTCAAGATCTAGCAGACCATATTATTTTATAGTCCCTATCATTTGTAATTTTACATGCACATTTGATTACATGTTACAGGTGCACATCACCGATGGTGTTCAATTTGTTAGAGGAGTTGCAAATTGCAACAGAGCGGATGAGCTCATTACTAGACGTGGGAATGATGACACCATCTGCAACATGGGACCCCCTTCCTCAAATGGTAGCTACACTAAAACAGATGCAGAAGGCAAAGGGACTAATGGTATCGACATACTCATTGTTGATGTGGACTCTGCAGACTCTAGGTAAATTGAAGTTTCAATTCCTTGTATATTTGATCAAGGAAAACAGTTGTTGCCTGCTTACCTGTTTTTAGTATTTATATTTTAGTTTCTCATGTGCAGCTCAGGACTAACCTGCCCTGCTTTGGATTTTGTGGAAGAGTCCTTTCTATCTACTGTAAAGAATTCACTTTCTGAGCAAGGTCTCTTTGTTATTAATTTGGTCTCAAGATCCTCAGCTGTCAGAGAGATGGTTATTTCAAGGATGAAAATGGTGAGAAAAGACATACTTTCATGGGAAAATATTCCCCTAAAACATTTGTTTGTAAGTTTTCTCAAAGGTCTAGCTTTGATTTTTCCCACCGATATGGGTGAAGCTATGTAATTCATTTTCACTTTTCCACATCATCTATAGGAATAGGACCATAGCAATCCTTTGGTTAGCATGCTCTTTTTTTTTTTTTGACAAGTCACTGGAACTGGTTCTTGGTTTTTTCATATTGAATGAAGGTATACTTGAGTTTGTGGGTATCCTAGGGTTGGTTGGGTATATCTTTAGGAAGCTAGTATTTTTCTTTTAACGTATTTACCTTTCGTTGGTTTTCAGGTATTTGGCTACCTTTTTCAGCTTCAGCTGGAAGAAGATGTGAATGAAGTTCTTTTTGCTCTTAATACAAGTAGTCATTTCAAGGAGGGTTGCCTCGAGGAAGGTTCTTGTCGCCTGGAGAAACTCCTTAGGTCCAAAAACCCAGAGAGAAGCCAAAGCATTATAGATGCCACTAAGAAGATAAAGTATCTAGGGTGAGCAACTTGAAGGGGTACGTACGTATGTGGTGCAACAAGCATGATGGCATATGTATAAATATTTATATTGTACACTAGGGGTGTTTATGGTTCGGTTTGGCCGGTTTTAAATCGGTTTAAAACATCAAACCGCAAAGTCGGTTTTGCACCAAATCAAACCGATCGGTTTGATTTGGTGCGGAAAACCGAACCAAACCAAACCGCAGTTTGCGGTTCGGTTCAGTTTGGTTTCCGCGGGTTCAGATTTATCCATTTGACTCGGTCCGAATCGGTTTGGGCCGGTTCGGTTAGGTTCGGTTCGAACCGAACCGGTAATAATTTCCCTGTTTTTGCTGCATTCCCTGTTTACACTGATCTAACTTAATTTAATCCATATGGTCAACATGAGTACCTTATAATGCAGTTAAAAATAGAATTTAACAGCTAATTTAATCCCTGTTTACCAGCAACAAATTCTTAATTTACAAACACCACTATTCAATATTCATACCAGGCTATAGGGCGAAGGAAGAGATGCAAAATTCATGATTAATTTTCCTGTTATCAGATTTCGTATAACAATATCGTTCTTCCAATATTGCAGGCAGCAAGTAGGGGTAAGGATACAAAATCTTAAGCGTAGGGTTGCGACACCTGAAATTGGGAGTTTCCAATTGTAACTAAAATAAATCAATAAGCTAGAAAGAAATATTTTCCACTTACAATTGAAGGCAATATGTTAACGTAGTGAAGATTTTGTGTAGCTAGCTTTAGCTTTTCATCTATTGGACCACCATTTACCAGCAGGAATTTCTTTGCATTTTCCCACTGCTTCACATAGTTCGCAATATTCTTGGTCTTATGTGTAGGAACCTCCAAATCCTCAAAAACCATAAGCTGTATGTTGAAAGAAATTTTCTTCAGTTTATTCAGTATCACATACAATGCCTGAAACACAGTTACTAAGATATGGGAAGAGAACCCAGAAAAGATCATTTTATTATCTCAAAAATCACATTTATATTTACCAAACAGCCTCCAGATTTTCATGAAAACATTCAATGAAAGAACATTGAAAATATAGTGATACCAGCAATCGACGAACTACTGCGAGGCAACGGGGAGAGAGATGGGATGCTCGGAGTCGAACTGTTGCGAGGCTATCGGAAACGATGGGGTCACCACTCACTGGTAGGTTGGCGCCGATCGCCGGCGATTCGAAGGTCTAAGGGGAGAGAGACTGCGGCAGTGCGGCGGGTGGGTGGGCTGGGGTTAGGGTTTGGGGCAAAAGGGGAGAAAAAGATGAGAGGAAGGAAGGAGGCGGCCTCAGTAATTTATATATATATTTTTATTTTTTTAATTATATTTTATATAATTTCGGGCGGTTCGGTTTAAAACCGAACCGCCGGTCTGCTAAACCGCAAACCGCACGGTTTGACAAATTTTCAAACCGAACCGAACCACACATTCAAAAAATCGGTTGGTTCGGTCCGGTTCGATTCGGCCGAAAATCGCGATCCAGCGAATTTTTTGAACACTCCTATTGTACACTTATTATGGTGCCAGGGTGGGTGGGCCTAGAATGAATGATAATTCATACAAGGATTTTCTCTCATTCATTCATTCATATATGAAGCCAAAGTTAATTTTTGCCTCTGAATATTATGAGAGTCCAAGAGAGTCACAGCAGGAGGGGGAGGGGGCCATATTATGTATGTTAGCAAGGCCCCAACCCCAACCCCAACCCCAACATTCCTCTTAATCAGAAGATATCTACATCAGTCATATGATCCTAAATAATTGATCTGTGTTGATATATATATATATATATTTTTTTTTGAAGGCTGTTTCTGAAAATTAAAATTAAAAGAGGGAGGATCAAGTAATAACAGGAGCCAGGAGGTTAGTGTAATAAAATTGAAAGAAAAATATCAGTGTGGCTTGTTTTTAGATTAAATTTCAATCTATACAACTCATCTGGTAATAATAATAATGGTCAAAAGATGATATAATTTGTATGATATATATAACACGTGTCATATGTTAAAGAAAGTGGAAATTAAATGATTGTTGGCTAACTGATGTCCAATACAATATTATTTATTTATTTATTTGTTTGTTTAAGATATATTAATTGGTCACAAGTTTTATTAGTACAAATGGGTGATGATGACTGTTATTGAGAGAATATCCATCCTGCTTTGCACACCATTCTATAGTATCTCTACGTCATCTTCGGGATTTTTTTCTTATGTTTATATGTATGTATGTATGTATGTATATTTCGATTAGAATAATAATAATATATTATTAATAACAGAGCTTTATGCAAAATTCTTATGGGTGGCCTAAAAAGAAGGTGGAGAGGGAGAGGGAGGGGGGGGGGGGGGAGTTGGTTGGAGAACCTAGACAAGCGACAACATGTAAGAAATAAAATAATAATAATAACAATAATACCGGCAACAGCAAGTGCGCTTGACTTCTTGACGGGAGTGTCTTGGAACTGGCGTCAAGCATCACCGGTGGCTCCGGTCAACAAGTCACTCCCTCCCTCCCATCCCCCCTCTCCCTTCTCTTTTCTTTCTCCTTTCTTTCTTTCTTTCTTTCTTTCTTCCTGTCTTACTTTTTCTCTTTCCGGAGTTGGGTCTTTGTCTTTCTTGCTGGAAAAAGTGAATCTAATCTTCCGAAACAACTTCAACCTTCCGCATTCATACATTCTGGGTTTTGCTCGGAATTCGTAATGGCAGTGAGTTTTCTACTCTTCACCCCCCCTTCCTTTTCCTTCTCAAGTGCAACTGCTGATAACTGTTAATGTGCCTTTTCATCTTGACTTGAACCCGCTGAATTTCACCACTTGGTTTAAAATTTGTTTTAGGTTTAGTGGCGCAATATGTGGTTTTTTGGGTTTTTTGTTTATTCGTGTTTGCTTCCTCAATTGAATCTCACAAAATTTGGTCTTGGGCTGTTTTGGTTGATTTATTTGTCGATAGATTGACTCTTAATGTTGGTTGGTTTGTATACGAGACCAGATAAATTAGGCTGATCCGATGCTGGGGTATTGTGGCAATGAGTTCTTGTTACGATTTAGAGTTAGCAGTTCCTCCCCCCCCCAACCCCCCCCTCCAAAAAAAAAAAAAGAAAAAAGAAAAAAAAACACACGCGCGCGCGGGCGCACACGAGAAGGGGGCGGGGGGTCTCTTTGGGATCGTGGTTCAAAGATTTGTTAGTGGATTTTGTTCTCTTCTGGGCTCTATGTTTGCATTTTTCTTTATTGGAGAGGTAGTTCTGATTGCATTTGCCAAGGTTCATTGTTGTCACTTTACCGAGTCACTAGTGGATTTTGTTTGTTTGTTTGCTTGCTGATTCGCGGTTTAGATTCTTGATCATAATGATGGGTTCTCTCTCTCTCTCTCTCTCTCTCTCTCTCTCTCGGGGGTATGGGGTTGCCTAACACCTTGTTTTTTCCACATTAGGATGGTTCGGGTATGCCCCACAAGGAAGATCCAGCATCCATGCACATTTGTTAGATGCTAACAATCTTAAGGCATAGAAATCCCTATTTGTGCTTTCAACTTCAGAATATTTTGAAAATAACCATTGTGATAACATGGACTAGTGACCACTGCCGAGATGTTATGAAAACAGTCTGCAACTTCAATTTGATAGCAAGGCTGGTTTCTCCTGTGCAAGTCAATTATTTTTTAACTTGAAAAAGTTGTAAAGTCACTGAATTATTTCCACCCTTCAGACTGGAAGTTTCAGGTTATTTCTCATAGTTAATTATTTGATCATTCATGAAATCAATGTCCTTTGATGAATAGAAATAATTCACATTTGATGAATTAGTTCAGTGATTCAGGTCACTGGAGGGTAGTAATGCAAAATATTGTTAATTTGCTACAGGATACATTATAGCCTATGAAACCTGCCTGTGATAGTGTGAATAAATCTTGATGAGGAGCTCGAGAATACTGAGAAACTGGTAGACAAATTATTTGATGAATACATTGGATACAATAAGTGCTGCTTCAGTAACTGCCAAATGGTTTCTAATTCTTGTAGATATTCATTTTGGCAAGTATTGGGGTTGAAATGGATCCCGTGCCTTGTACCTAACTTAAAGTTAACTTCTTGTGGATGTAGTTGGGAGCATTTTTATTTTGGGTTGGCTTGGAAAGTGGAAGGCAGATATCTTGTATCTTTGTAATTATCAATATTTTAGGTTTGAGTTGAAAGTTCAACTTAGTAAATATGTTGAATCAGTCTTGAGTTTTTGGATGATGCATTTAAAATTCATCTCATGGATAGATAACAAAGTGATGATGGATTGCTCATTTATTGGCCCCAATAATGTGGATGAATATACATGATTTTGAAAATGTGATGTCTCTGAAGAAACATTCATTCTGCCCTTGGTCAAATTAAATAATAAAGTTTGCTTTATCCATTCTTGGAATTTGCACTGACATTTGGCATTGCTCCACAATTAAGTAGAATCGTGTTTGAAATTTAGCCAAATATTAGATTTAGATGCTTATCACTCTTGGATTTTGTGACTAATGAGTCTTAGGGTTTTTTGTTGGTGTATTGAACTGGAGTATGGGCTTGATATGTTAAAAAACTATGAGATAAGAAGTTAGAAGGCATTTTGAGGGTCATGAACAAGGGTGGATCTACAGCCCCCCCACAACTTCTAAAATTGCCCTTCATTTTGTGTATAAATTACTATATATTTTAATATTTGCCCCCCCCCCCCTGAAATAAAAAATGTGGGGGCAATTAAGTAATGTTAATTAAGAATTTAAGATAGGAGAGAGAACCAAAAAAACAAAAGGAAAAAAAAGGAGAGAGAAGATAAATACTGTTTGTATAAAAAAAATAAAATTTTCAATAATTTAGGAATACAAAGAGACAAACCCACTTTATACACATACATACATATGGATGAATTTAGGTATGTGTATTTGAATATGTGTTTATGACCATTTTAGTATGTAATAAAAAAATTTGGTTTATAGATTTAGACTTCTGTCCCCCTTGATCCAAGGTTTTGACTCTGCCACTAGTAATGGACAAGTGTCCCCAGGATAGAATAACAACAACAATGACATTCCAAGCCTTTATCCCACTATGTGGGGTCCGCTACACGAATTCTAGCTTTCCACCACCAAATAGATAACTCAGTCCTCCAGCAAAGCAGCCAGGAACAAACAACTAACAAGCCACAAAACAGCCAGCAAAACACATAGCCAACCTCCCAAAACCAAAGGAAGCAAACCTAGATAATGACAAATCATCTGAAACACTAATGAGGAAGGTGCCGGCAGGGAACCAAAACCTGCCCCTTAAGAGACCCAGGAAGACAAGAGATCACTCCAAACAACAAGAGCGGGGAAAAGAGAGAGAATGAAGCCGCACCCAAACTGCCCGATAAATCTGATGCACCAACTGGCTCTCTGATGGAGCCACATCCAAGAATCACTGCTGGTTCCAGTCTTGCCATAGAAAGTAAACCAGGGCCTACCAGACCAATCAATGAGAAATCTGCCAAGTCTGCTTCCCACTTCATCAAGACGCTGCCCAAAGAATACCCTGCCGCCAGCTACACCATGGCCAGGAGAACTTACACTGCCGCTAAAAGATACAGCCACTGCAGCCACATAGACTAACTGTCCCTCTGCAGGTGCCGCCAAATAGACTAACTGTCCCTCTGCAGGTGCCGCCAAATCAATTTGGCCACCAATGCCATATTCCAAATGTAAAGAGGCCAAATGCCTAGACCACCCTGCTCCTTCGGCCTACAAACATCTGGCCGCAAAACCTTGGCCTTCTGGGCATTTAGATCCGCCTCACTCCTCAGAAAGCTGCGGTGAACACTATCAATCTCCCCAAGACCACGCTTGGATAAAATAAACAGGGAGGCCCAGTACCCATGGATAGTAGAGAGGACTGAATAAACCAAGGCAATCAAGGTTGTAAGGTGCCCTCAAGGCACTATGATGTTCATATTGCCTAAGGCTCCAGGTGCCAAAAAAGTACTTGCCAGAGCAAAGCAAGGTGCTAAATCAATAAAAAATTAAAAATAAATATATTTAATATAAAAAGACAATCAAATAATGCATATAATATAAAACATCTAAAACATTCCTAAATACAAATTCTTTTAATATTTTTCAAGCAAAGACATAAAATATAGCAGCAAATAACAAGGTTGAGTTTTCTTTTTCTCTACTTAATTTCTCATTTTTCCTCTTCCTATTGCATTCTCTAGGGCATTTGCATGCCTTCTCCGATTTTTAGAGACAAGGATCTTTTATTTTCATTTTTTTTCCTTTGTTATAGCCTAGGCGAGCACCTGAGGGCCTCAACACCTCTAATAAGGCAAAAGATCTGTTCTACGAATAGAAATAAAAAAAAATATGTTCCCACATAGCGGTAAGAGGCAAGAGTTCACCGAAAAGAGCCTCACCTGGTAGTATGCAAGGCGCCTTGCGTCACTCGAGCACTAGACAAGTTCCTATCTCCCTTTTGACTACTAGATTGAACCAATTGTTAGTGACCCCCAAAAGATGATAACCAACTTCTTGAGCTAGAGATACATTGATGGATACGATCCAATATGGGCATACAATTCCTAGTAATAAGCAGAATCCCCAAATACTGAATAAGCAGTTGTCCTCACCAAAAACCCAAAATATGAATCAACTCCTCCCATAGGGCATTATCCCCATAACACACAAAGAAACCACTCTTTTGGGGATTAGAAATTAGGCTCAACATATCAGAAAGTCAAGTTAGACGGGACTTGAGACAAAGCACAAAATCCACATCACCATGAGAAAAAAAAAAGAGATCATTGACAAACATCAACATCACAGTTCGAGTGCTCTCATATCGCCAATGATAATAAAAAGGCTCCTCCCGAGTATGGTGAGCCACGATCCCATGTAACACCTCCATAGCTAGCACGAAAAGATAGGAGGCAAAGGGTCACCTTGATGAAGACACCTCCATAGCATTGAGAGGATTTGAGTTCATTGCTAGTGTTGTGTGCCTGCCTATTCATACAGATGCTCTAACAATGGGTGGCTCGAGTGCATATTCCAATTCAAATTCTGCCTTCCAGTTAGGAGGAGCCTTTGCCTTTCATTTCTAGTGCTTGGTATCTTTTGGGAGGCGGTGTAAGTTCTCCTAGCCACAGCGTAGCTGGCGGTAGGGTATTTTTTGGGCAACATCTCAATGGAGTGAGAAACAATCTTGGCAAATTCCTTATTGATTGGTCCTACAAGCCCTAGTTTACTTTCTGTGGTGGAAGCGGGACTAGCAGGCTTCTCGGATATGGCTCGACCAGAAAGCCAATTGACGCATTAGATTTCTTTATATTGAGCAATAAAATATCAACATGTGCAAATATGAGTATAACAGAGATGATAGCTTTTTGATGGATGAGTAAACATACAAGGAAGTAAAGATTAAAGATGAGGTTATTCATAATAAGCTTGGAGTAACTCCTATTAAAGATGAGATGTGTGAGATATAATTAAGATGGTTGCATCATATCAAATGAAGGCTAATAATAGAGGCTACTAGGAGAGTGGATGGAATGAAAAAAGTTTCAGCAAAAGAGGGAGGAATATTAAGTAAAAGTGATAAGGGCCTTACCATCAGAGTTGGACTCTGATAGGGGATATTCTCCTCGGATTGGGGAGAATTAGAGAAATTGAGGGGGAAGAACAGAAAGAATTGAGAGGGAATAGACGAGAGAGAGAGAGAGAGAGAGAGAGAGAGAGAGAGAGAGAGAATTAGGCAAGAGAGATGAATTTGAATATTGATCTTCTATGGTTTGAGGCGCAAAATCAACATGTATATATATTGATCCAACTCCTGAGAGGTGCGCCAAGGCCCACTTGTTCAACCATTACATGGGCTAATTTGAATTTAAAAGTGTCATGACCCTAGGATGTAGCTAGGGTCTTAGAAGGAATTGGAAGGAATTTGGGGAAGACCAGAGAAGAAATGAAGGGGAGATTGAACAGAATTAGGGAGAAAGTTAAGAGAAATGAAAGGGAGAATGGAGAGAAATTTAGAGAGGAAAATGAGAGTTTCATTCATCAATTCAACTATTCAAGCATATCCTCTCCTCTTGCAATGGGCATTTTTATAGATATAGTAGCTAATTAACTAATTTCTAATAGCATTCTAACAGCACCCATGTGCTCTAACAACTTGTAAAAATATCCTAACAAACTCTTGCAACCTTATTACAATGATGCCCTTCTATTATTCCTTGGGTCATGACAAAAAGTTTAGCCTAATTGCCAAATTACCTTTCCTGCCCATCATCAACTAAACCCCAGTACAATTGACTAATTCCAAATTTATTACAATTGCATGCCCGTGGAAATCCCCCCCTCCCTTTCAGCAGCTTCTTGTCCTCAAGATTAGAGAAGTCCTACCACCTTAGGAAACTGTTTGAGCATGTTGGGAAGGTACTCCTAAGTGCTGTTTTCTGGGCGTGGGGGACCATCTCACCAAGACTTGTGTGATAGGGGCTCCCTGTTGGTATATAATCCTTTTGTCAAGGATTGCCATAGGTTCTGCAGCCTTTGAGGAATTTGGGAGTGAGGAGGGCAAGGTTGTACTCATTGAATGGCCCCCTACTGACTTCTTCAACAAGGACATGTGAAATACCGGGTGTATATGGGAGTTTGGGGGTAGCTAGAGTTTGTAGGCAACTGTATTGATCTTAGCTACAATGGGATAGGGCCCATACTTTGGGCTCAGTTTAGAGTGTTGTCTCGGAGCTAGAGCTTTTAGGTGAGCTTGCCTTAGTCGCAGATAAACTTCTTCCCCTTCTTTGAATTTCCTGTCACTCCTTTTCCTATTTGCAAATTGCTTAGTCCGGTTCTGTGCATTGGCCAATTCCCTCTGTAGGACCTTAAGTCCACCGTGGTCTCTCCTGCAATAGTAGGTAGCAGGGGGGGCTTATACCCGTATAAGGCCTCAAAAGGAGTCATCTCAATAGAACTATGATGGCAACTAGAAAGTGTTGTACCACTATTGAGCCAACGATAACCACCAGTGCCATCCCTTAGGCTGTAAGAAGCATAAGCATCTCAAGTAGGTTTCCAAACATTGGTTCACCTGCTCTATTTGGCCATTAGACTCTAGGTGGTAAGCGGATGACATGCGTAGCTTGGCTCCCAAATTCTTTAGTAACTCCTTCTAGAAAAGGCTAGTAAACACTTTGTCTCTATCTAAGACGATGGATTGGGGAACCCCATGCAGTTGGGCCACTCTATCCAAAAATGAGCGTGCTATCTCTTGAGCAGTGAAAAGGTGTGTCAGCCCAATGAAATGAGAGAACTTTGTGAGCCTGTCCACTACTACTAAGATACAATCCTTCCCTTTAGACTTCGGGAGGCCTTCCACAAAATCCATTGAGATGTTGGTCCATGCTTGTGTAGGTATTGGGAGGGGTTGTAGTAGCCCCGGGGTGGTTATGGTCTCTATCTTGCACCTCTTGCAAGTGTCACATTGTAACATAAACTTAACTACCCACTTCCTTAACCGTGGCCAATAGAATAGTTGTCTGACTCTCTGATAAGTATTTTGTATCCTGGAATGGCCCTGAGTGGTGATCCATGGAGGGTGTCCAAAATCTTCTGCTTCAAGGTCTCACTATCCCCAATTACCAACCTCCCCTGATACCTCAGTACTCCATTTTTAAGGGTGAACCCAGGTCTCGAGGTGGGATCTAGGGTAGGCTGCTCCATAATTCCCTTAGTCCACTCGTCTTGTTCATAGCTGGCACTGACCTCCTAATACTAGTCAAGGACAATGGCTGTGATAGAGGTCGCCATTGCTTCCTTTGTGCACCTAGATAAGGCATCAGTTGCCTTGTTTTCTTTTCCCTTTCGGTATTGGATGACATAATCCAACCCTATTAACCTTGCCATCCCCTCCTTCTGAAGGTGCATGTATAGCCTCTGTTGCAAGAGGAATTTGAGGCTCTCGTGGTCTGTTTTGATGATGAGTTGCCCCCCTCTAGGTAACAACGCCACTTATCCACTGCAATTAACACCGCCATTAGCTCCTTGTCGTATACACTGAGTCCTTGATGCCTTGGGCTCAGGGCTTGACTAATAAAGGCCAAAGGCCTTCCCACCTGGGACAACACTACTCCTACCCTAGTACTACTAGCGTCCGTCTCCAAAGTGAATGGTTTTGAGAAATCAGGGAGTCCTAGAGTAGGGACTTCACTCATTGCCTTCTTGAGTTGCTCAAAAGCCTCTTTTGCCTTCTCATCTCATCAAAATCCCTCCTTCTTCAGTAAATTGGTGAGGGGCCTGCTAATCACCCCATAATCTCTCACAAACCTCCTGTAATAGCCTGTTAGGCCCAAGAAGCCCCTTAGAGCCTTAACTGATGTAGGCCTTAGCCAAGTCAACGTAGCAGCCACCTTTTTGGGATTAGTGCTCACTCTTGCACTGGATATGACATGTCCCAAATATTCCACCCTTGGTTGGGCAAAAGCACACTTAAGACTTCTTAATAAATAGATGATTGAATTTCAGGACCTCTAGAGCAATTTTCAGGTGGTTTAGGTGTTGTGGGAATGAAGGGTTGTAAATAAGAATGTCATAAAAAAAAATTAGTACGAATTTGCAAAGGTAGGGTTCAAAAATGTGATTCATTAAGGCCTGAAATGTGGCAAGAGCATTTGTTAGGCTAAAAGGCATTACCAAAAATTCAAGAAGGCTGTTTTGGGGACATCATCAGGGTTCATCCGAATCTGATGATACCCTGTTCTTAGGTCCAACTTGGTGAATACCTTGGCCTGTTTCATCTCAATAAGTAAGTCTTCTATTATAGGAATAGGAAATTTATTCTTTACTGTGTGGGAATTGAGTTAGCGATAATCTATGCAGAAACGCTAGCTCCTATCCTTTTTTTTAACTAACAGTATGGGTGAGGAACAAGGGCTTTGACTTGGTCGAACAATTGACCTTGTCAACATATCTTTGATCAAATTCTCAATCTCTGCTTTCTGTTTAGGGGGGTAACAATAGGCTCGAATATTAATGGGTTTAGTGTTAGGTTTTAAAAGAATGGAATTATCAAAATGTCTATGGGGTGGCAGGGATTGGGACTCTTCAAATAGGTCCTTAAACTCAAACAATAGTTTATTAAGGGAGTCTATTTTGTGTACCTTCCATGGTTGTTGATGGGTGGTATCCCTTGCTTTCTCTTGCTCTGCCTCACGTCCCCCATGTTCCATTGCCTCGATTGAAAATAACTAGGCCACTTGAGTCCATTTTGGACTTTAGGATTTTCTATAGCTTCCTCCCAGTTATCATCTTGCGAATTCCGGTCTTCGGGCTCCCGATAAGAGTCATTCTCCTTCCATCTTTCTCAAATGTGACTTCCATTTTATTGAAATCGAAGTTGATAGGGCTAACACCCTTCATCTAGTCCACCCCTAGGATATCACAACCCCCTAACTTCAGCAACCTCAAGTCAGCTTCAAAGGTCTCCCCATGCATTTCCCAACATAACCTTTCACGTGCAGACCAACACATCGCCTTGTTGTCGTTTGCTACCGTTACCAACAGAGGATGAGTCCCTATCAATTCACACCTCAATCTCTTGGTGGTGGTCCTTTACTTTCCCTTACACTCGTATGATCTTGCTATTGGCAAGTCCTTTGAGGGCATGGAGTGATATTTCTACACTTTCTTCCCCTTCCTCATCTCCTTGGGGAAGTTCTCCATCATCATTTTCCTCTATCTCCTCATCCCCTTCTATCAGTAGAAGCTGTCTTCTGCACTGATGTCTGGGGCTATAACAATCCCCACAACGAAAGCATAACCTTGCCTTCCTCTTTTGTTCAACGAACTTCCCGCTGTTTATGGGCACAGGGACTAAGGCAGAGGATTGTCCCCCTAGCTCATTTTGCCTCCTTCTCTCCCTATCCCTCTGCTCCCCATTTGAATCATTCTAGCATTCTGCCCCATTTGCTTCCTCATTATCTCCTCCACCGTCAACTCCTGCAACATTGCACACTCCACAACTTGCTTAATCATTCTAGGCTGCTGCATTTTGACAATGGGCCTCAATTCCTAACTTAGCCCACTCACAAAACTGGAGACAAAGAACCCCTTGATCAGGTGTGGATTCAAAATGAGCATGAGGGATTTGAGCTCTTTGAACTTCAGTTGGTAAGACTGTATTGCCCCCTCGTACTGGAGCTTGTTGAACTCCCCAACCACATCCATCATGTTTCTATCCCCAAAGCTCTCACATAGATCCTCCACAAATTCCACACACTGGAAACCCTCCTTAGTTTCAATCCATCATTGAAACCATGCATCCCTTGCATTGTTCAGGTAAGTAGCTGCGAGGGTCACACACTGCTATTTTGACACCCCATAGAAACTGAACATCCTTTCACACCTACTCACCCACCACGTCGAGTTCACTCCATCAAACATTGGGATCTTCAATTTAGGAATTGGAAATCTAGGTTGTGGGGAGCAGACTGAGTCCCCGGTCTTCTCTCCATGTGATTTCCCCGTACCATCGTTGGATCGACCTCAAATTCAAAGGCATCCTCTGCTCTGGGGGTCGGAATGTGTCCAGGTAAGATCGGATCTGATCTCTCTTTGGGAGGAAAGTCTAGAGAGAGTCTTACTTGGTTTTGGCTAGTATCCATTTGTATGAACATCTGCATTTGATCCCTCAGTTGGTTATGTTGCTCTCGAATCTCCTCCCGTCATTGATCCATGGCTCCTTCGGTCCTCCTCTCCACCACCGCCTCCATGGATGACTCCATGCTACCCATCTGGATCTGCATATCGGACACTGTCGAGGTGACTTGCTGCAGCTGTGCTTCCATTTGTTTCATGCGTGTCTCGTCAGCCATGGTGAATTCCAGTGAAATCGCTGCCCAAGAACTCACTCTGATACTAGAATGTCAGAGTCCGTTGCCCAAGAACTCACTCTGATACTAGAATGTCAGAGTTGGACTTTGATAGGGGATATTCTCCTTGGATTGGGGAGAATTAGAGAAATTGTGGGGGAAGAACAAAAAGAATTGAGAGGGAATAGACGAGAGAGAGAGAGAGAGAGAGAGAGAGAGAGAGAGAGAGAGATGAATTTGTATATTGATCTTCGATGGTTTGGGGCGCAGAATCAGCATGTATATATACTGATCCGGCTCATGAGAGTGGCGCCAAGGGCCACTTGTTCAACCATTACATGGGGTAATTTGAATTTAAAAGTTCAGCCTAACTGCGAAACTGCCGTTCCCGCCTATCATCAACTAAACCCCAATACAATCAACTAATTCCAAATTTATTACAATTGCATGCCTGTGACACTTACAAAAACTATGACCACAGATAGAGATGATTGGTCAACTAGAATTCATGTAACTTCACCCTACTTAGTGGGTTTAATGCTTGATATGTTGTGATTATATTAAATATTCTAAAAACAAGCATGCGAATAAGCAACTTACTAAGGGTTACCAATTTAATAAAACAAATACAATAAAGTATATTTGTTTTTGATGGTGTTGGATATTGATACCAATGGGCCGGTTGGTTTATTGAAATAGTGTGCATAACATGGGTCCAGTATAACTCACTGAGCACTGCACCTAAATTTGGTAGTTGAAATTTAACTTTTAAGCTCCCATAACCAAGGAATATAACCAAGATTTTCACATTATACTATGATGTGGATTTGAGTTCTAACAAACTTCCACCTTTGGGCCATAAGTCTGACTACACGCCTTAATTTTGAGTCTTTGACCCACGGTCAATTTAAAACATTATATTTTTGGACTACTATTGCATGACATAGGCCTGAGTCAACTCCAACATAACTTGTAAAACCATTGTTGATTATCCTTTATGAAAACTGCTACTTGAAGAAACTTTTGGGTTCTTGGAGACCAAGTGATGTACCCAAGGCTTCCGTAGTATATTGCTGCCGAAAGATACAAGAGCTTGACATTTGGTTGGTTCTCCTATACCACAGTGGATCACTTGTATGTGTGTTTGTTTACTAAAACCATTTGTCTTGTACTTGCAGCAACGTTCACAAGTACCGAAGTTTGGCAGTTGGGAAAGTGAGGAAAATGTTCCTTATACAGCATATTTTGACAACACGAGAAAGGGTAAGGATGGTGGAAGGGTGAAACAGAATGAACCTCAGGATAATGCAACTACATTTCAAGCCCCTCCTTTCCAACAAGATGCTGGATTGAAGGATCAAATGGTAACAGCAGCAGTAATGTCAAAGCATGAGCGTCAGAGAAGTCATGACGATGATAAACTCTCGATAGTGGCTGATTCTGCTTTGCACCCTGAAGCTGTAGGTGAAAGGCCTGCATTTGACTTGTCTCATCAGCATTATGGTGGTGTAAGATCTGGAAGTGTGCAAGTCCAATTGGAGGCACTAAAGGGATCGGATGTGTTAAGACCGAGACATGAACTCCGGCAGAGTCGGGGAGAGGGTGACCTCAGGAGACTAACAGATTCTCCCTTGCGGCATGAAAGTGTAGGCCGGAGAGCTCTTGTGGACTCTCCTCAACATCGCCATGGTGGCACAAGTGCTGGTGAAACCCCCAAAAGGGTTTCACGGCAAAGTGCAGGTTCTGATCGCAGCATTGACCACTCACCACTGCACCCTCATTACCAGGCAAAGGTTGGAGCTAAAGTCGGTGGAGTTTCTTCTCCCTCATGGGAAAGGAAGGGTTCTTCTGAAGGCGGCCATGGCTTATCTCCCTCTACTCCTGGGAGGTCCCGATTGAGATCAGCTACTCGAGGAGACAGCGTAACTCCTTCTTTCCTCTTGTCTGATCATCTACATTCTCAAATTTGCATTGCTCACATGTGCATGCATGTATTTACAAGCGGGGGTTTGAATTACCTAGGAATTGTTGAAAATTATGTAATTCCATGTTTAATTTTAGTTCTCAGCCATGACTGTTGAGAAATTGTAGGAAAGAAAATAAAACTTGTAGCATGTGATGTGAAACATCAGCTTTAAGTCTCCAAGTTGTCTCTCTCGCCACGTCTTAGCAATCAAAGGGTGGCTTAGGGATGAACGAGGCTGCCCATGTAGAAACTTTTGGCTACCGAAGGCTTATTTGTAGACTTGGTTCATGTAGGGATATTTCCTGTTAATTGTTATGCTTGAGGTGCAATGTGGCTCAAATGGTTAATCCAATCTGATCCAATTAGTGAAATCTGAAAGATCATTGGTAATAGTTGGCCTTCAGTCTTCCACCCGTTCTCCTTACTGCCCCTCCTATCTTTCACTTTAGTATCACAGCATAGCTGTGCTTTGTCTAATGTTATAATTCTACAGAAGTCTTTAAGCATGGCACTATATTGGATCCATTGAAGAGGTTGAGGACATGGTAACTTAGAATAGCATATAAAAAAATCAAGAATTTAAAAGTTTTTTCCACACATGCTACCTTAGTTAAAAGGTTCTCTTGTCAAATATGGTCCTCGTATGAAATTATATATATACATATATATATATTTAGTTTTTTTTTTTTTTTTTCATTGTGACTGGATATCCTCATGCTAAATCCCTCATGGCTGTGATTTTGTTTTAATGCGGCAGCCTGATTGTAGTCCTGCAGTTCCCAAATTTGGTGAGTGGGATGAGAATGATCCTGCATCAGCTCAAGGTTTCACTCACATATTCAACAAGGTGCGGGAGGAGAAGCAGAGTGGAGCAGGAAAGGTTCCTGCCATTGCGACTGAAGGTTCCTATTCCAATGGTCAGAAGCAACAGCGGAATGA
Organism: Diospyros kaki; assembly: GCA_036245055.1. Classification (NCBI taxonomy): domain Eukaryota; kingdom Viridiplantae; phylum Streptophyta; class Magnoliopsida; order Ericales; family Ebenaceae; genus Diospyros; species Diospyros kaki. The sequence continues at coordinate 376,764 of BSEG01000016.1, read as the reverse complement.
CAATTCCAAGGTCAGTGAGTTCCTTTTTGTTAAGTTTTCAGATCCTCTATACTTGTTGCAATTGGTATTCATTGCATGGTGTATACATATAATTTACTACAATCAGGTGTATTTTGTCATTTACGATCTGCTACGCAACTTTTTTTTTGTTGGGGTGGGGGTTGGGGGAGGGTTGCGGTGGTTGGGGTGCGATATTGATATTATAAATCACATTTACTGACCCTTCTATTACAGGTAAAAGAACAAAATGAGCGACGTGTACTGAATGAAGATTTTGTACATGTGAACAGAAGTACTCATCGTTGAGTTCGGTTATTGAACCTTTTCTAACCCGCTTCTCTCTTTCACAGAGCTGCTGCTGCTGCTTTCCATGGGGCAGAAAATGAATCATTTGATAACCAATAAACAGTCAGTAAATCAGTCCTGTACACCATATATATAGCGTGGGACTTGGAAGGCTGTCTTCATGTATAGAGTAACTTCCTCTTTAAGTGCATTCTTTATCGTGTGATTTCGGCAATTGAAAGCAATTTCCAATAGGAAAGCAGCATACCATCATCCCCCTTCCCTTACTTCATCCTCTTGCATGTGCAGTATTCCTCCATACCCTCTATATTCTCTTATATGCAATAAATGAAACTCCCTAATGTATATTTTCCTTTTCCATTTTCTATTATGGTGGTATTATCTTTAAGCTGTTGCTATGATTGCACAACTAACATATTAGCTGCAACAACTTAAAAAATTATTTTCTGATTATATTAGTAAGACAATCAAATGTAACGAATGTTGTTGAAAATCAGATTTCTTCACCATCATGGACAGACATGAGTTAGTTGAACTTACTATAGTTATCTTCTGGATTGGCAAGAGTAGGTATTCTATAGAGAGTAGATGGCTGACAACACTCTACTACATGCGGTGTGTGTTACCTCGTTTTGATTAACTGTTAGGACCAATGGGCGAGATCATGCTCATGCTTTAGATTTTGAGTGTTAAGCTAAGTGATGGGCATGAGGAATGCTTCTAAAAATTGTTGTTACATTCAGATTCAGTGGTATCAGAGAACAATGACGCAATTGATTTTGATGCCACTCCAGTTGTATATGTACTACTGATTCATTACTATATCATTACCACTACTACCGATCATGAACATTCAACAGTCTAAAATCACAAAACAAAAGCTCTTCCTGTACAGGAAGTCTATCCTTTGACCTTTCCTGGGTTTCTGTTCTTTTCATAACCTGACTACAAACATATCACATTTTATTTAATTTCTTTTCTTTTTTTAAAAAAAAAAAAAGAATCTACCGCCAGCGGTTTTCAGACTTTACTCGCATAGAGGCACCGAAGTAGGATACAATTGAATCGCACATAAGTTTGAAAATTTTGAGTGCAGTTACACAACTTTTGTTATGAAACAGAAAACAACCTGCGTTAGCATGTCAGCTGCATTCCTCATATCATTGCCGTGAAACCGGTGCTTGACGGGGTGCACCTTGCCTCGACAGCTAAGGTCTTGACTATGCCACGACAAGGGTCAACTCCAAATACAGCATTAGAGACTCCAATTGAACAACTATTCTTTCCTTGACATGCCTGCCCAGAGTAGGAGTAGGAAAAATGTCATTCAACTGACATAGTGTACGCATCAGTGTGTTGGAAGATAAAACAGCTACTGTTCTACCTAGGTATATCTCCACCCAAATGAGTGCATGCTAAGTCAGTTGGAACTTTACAATAGCCGGTCAGCCCTCCTTCATCCCAGCAACAGTTGGGACAGGGTTCATGGTCTACAACAACTCTCAGTTTACACCTGGGTTTGACACCTCTAAATTGTTGCACAACCACATGCTCGATAAAGCTTTCTATATTGGCTGTCCCCAAGAAACTCAATACTTCTGAAGAAGGCTATTTATAAAATACTGTAGCTTTTCATCATATGAATTGCCCGGCCATGTAGTTGCACTAAATATGTTACTAGGTATACTTTTACTTAATTACACTAGTTGGCCCTAAAATAGTGATGCACTCAACCTTGTGAATAGGTGCCATCAACTGCTAACTTCCATATATTTAGCATTTTCAGCAAAAATATACACCACACTGACCTGAGACACCATAGACAACGAATTTGGTGCATGGCAGTTGCCTGTGGAAAAACTTTGGCAGCTACCTGCAGGGGTTCCATAGCTAGCAAATTCTATGGAGGAAATCTGATGCCCATCATCGCACTGCAAATGCAGTTCTGGGGTCAGATCGCCTATTGATATCTTTCCACTGGCGACATCTGGATGGGACCACCACTGAAGGGGTGGATAATGGGATTCTGATACTTGAGCACAAATGCTAACGGTAGAACGTGACTTGATTGAAATTTCAAACGGGTTTCCTCCAGTCTCCTCAAAGATGACAAGTAAATTGTTTGATGCCTGTAACCAGGATCGTGGTACATGGTACCTGGAGATTTGTCAACAATTATGATGTTAGAATAGTTGCATCTACTTCAGTCTACTTTCTTTCCTATGAATTTTGATATATGAAGGATTATCTTCATATAATCATAGAAACATTGGACTAAATTTCTCTTTCATGCTACTCTGCATGTAAAAAAGAGAACTAGTACATGAAATAGTTATTCTTTTTCTTAAAGATACAAATTTACCAGATCTGCGTTGGCTGGCCACAGTTTGTTGTGCACTTGTCTGAATTATAAGGGCCACGGTAGTCACAATTCCTTTCACATCCATGTATTGGTGAAACCAGAGTCCAGTATCTTCCTATATGGTGGCCATTAACCCATGCCTGGCCTTTCCCCATGCTTCCCAAATCAAGGGCAACTGGGTCTGTCCCAAGAGGGGCATCAAAGTACGTCTACTTGGACAAGGAACAAGATGTAAATAGGTGTTAGCAATTCTTTTGTTTACCTTGTAATTTTCAGATCTTCGTTCTTTTCTTTTCCTTTTTCATTGATAAAATCTAATATAGAGGACAGACTCAGATATATGCATAAAAGAGTGCATTTACTTCTTTAAGTTGTTACGTGCTCTAGAAAAGCTGACGTTGAGTCAATAATTTGATAGAGAAGAGAATGTTTACACAGCAAGAGAGGCTGAGGAAGGAAATAAGAAGATAGATCATCAATAGGCAGATGAGAATGTTTCTATGGACATGCATTCATGAACATACACAGTTCTGAATTGTGACCTTTCACAAACACTTTTGATAGTATGAATATCTCACTCTCTTCTTCTTCTCTTCATCCATTATACTTATGTTGCTTTGATGCCAAAAGACATGATACAACTCTTACTATCAAGGGCAATGAAGTTCATAGAGTTTTCCAGTGTGCCATGTGAATCATTAAAATGAATTTGCTCAAGTTATCGTTCACATGAAAGCGGTTAGGCAAACCGGGGTTACTCAGGCTCTTTAACTCCTTAATTCAAATGTATTTGATGTAAGTCATTTCGGAACTTGAAGGCCATCCTTGATTTTGCTTTCAGTTCCCTATGCTAACTTGAATGTCCATTTTTTTTTTTGTTTTATGTTTGTTTTCATTACCTGCTAAAAAGATAGAAACTAAAACATTGCATTTGATAATGTTCTCGGTTTTCAAAATTTTGAAAATAAAAACTAAAAATGATGTTTGATAAAGATATTGTATATTTTATCAGATGACTAATATATGATGATTAAATTGTTTAAAAAAAACTCTTTATTTTAGATATTTGGTTGATGAACAGGTGTGTGGCTGGTTGGCCACCAGATGCTACATTGATGGTGTGGCTAGTCGGTCGTTGGAAGTTGGGTTGATAAGGGGGTGGCAGGTCAGTCGAACGAAAACAAAAATATGAATATGAAAACATATTTTTGATGTTTCCATTTTTTCCCAAAACATAAAAACTGTGTCCATTTTTTTTAGAAATGAAAAAACGTCAGTTTTTTGTTTTTTGTCTTTTTCCCCAACACAAGTAAAAACAAGAAAAGAAAACTGATAACTTGAGAAATCAAGCCGCCCTAAATTTTCTGCGCAGCTGCTAGCATTTGTGAAATTAAAAGAATAAGAGTGGTATGGATCCTTTTCAGCTATACAGCAGAATTGAATTATAAACAAATAAGCAGACAGGAAAAGCAATTTGTTGATATTGGTCTTCATAGAGATAAGTGCTGAAAAGAGTAAACTCACCTTGAACCAGGAGAACGTAGGTGGATTTGCATCAATTGTCAAATCAGTCCATTCAGCCTTTTCATTTTCATCAATGCTATATATTTTCAGGAACTCACCATTGAGCCCAATCTGTAGCAAAAAGTGAAGTGTTCACACTATTAGATGCAATATTTTTTGTCCATAGGTTAACGATAAAATGGATCTGTCAATGAAAATGCCTGACAAAATATTATGATGAGGTCCGGCAAGCAAAGTAAAACAAGAACAAAGATCAATGGTCTTACTCATAACTCATAAGAACTAAAACCCATCCATTAGAACTACATGGAATAAACACCCTTACTGTAAAAAATCCGAGAGCATGTTTGGAGTTTCAGCCAGCAGGTTTACACTGTTTAAGATAATTTTTCATTTGAGTTATTTTTGTTGAATAGTATTCTGAATCCAAGATGCTTCTGTAAGGAGAGTCCACAGAATGGAAGAAATTGGTGGACAAAGAGCTCGAGGACCAAGAAAAACTTGGTTGGAAAATTTAGATATGACTTGGTTTATAATGGGTATCCATAAGATAGATGAAAAGTGTAAGTTATAATCCATTAGCGGATGCCACCTATTGGGAATAAGGTTTGGTGGGGTGTTGTATTGTTTTTAAGTCCAAAAGCTTTGCTTGTATATATATTTCCTTCCCTCCTACAAAAACATCATTGGGATGTAGGATCATTACTTCATTGTTTTGGACCAAAAATGTACCACTGAACATGCACGCCAATTCATAATGGCTATGGGTATTAGTGTTTACGGTAACGTAATCCCATATCCCATGACAATTTAAAAACCAATATTCATCAAGAGCACAATAAATAAATAAAACAAAAATAGAAGATCATCATCATTGAGAATCCCATGCGGTGCTGTGTCTCACACATAAGTTTGATGTCTTCCACAAGTTGTCGCCTTTTGAAATGCCATATCATACACATGGCACGTGCTTTGACATGCATAATGAATATGCATGCCAAATGTGAACCAGATAAAAATATGTGCCACATGAATGTCAAATGAATTGGTATATCTTTTCTTATAATAACATATCGGGGAGCTTACCATGCACTCTTTAATGCTCGGATAATGACACAGGAGACAGGACAAGTGATTATTCATTCTTGAGAATATGTAGCATGGGTTCTTGGTTTTGAGGTGTTACCAGAGTCTCTTTCTGTAGGTTATGCAGTTGTTCCAGGGGCTATAATATGGTGGTTGCATACTAGGTCTAGTGGTATGAAATCATGCAAAGGAATACATAACGTGTTGATTCGTCTTATTTGATTTATCTTCATGTGGTATCTCCTCTTTGATTAGTCAATGCAAAAATCCCCTCAAAGTAGGAACAAGTGCCTTTATGAAATCCTAAACTCTCAGCCACTAATACACAAGTCCTTGGTAGATTCCGAGGGAGAGTATGATGTATCACGGAAATAAACACTTTTTGAATAAGAAAACTAACACTAGAGAAAAAAAAAAAACACTTAAAAGGAAGAACCAGAAAAGCATGTGAATATATATATATATGCACCTATGTATCTAAGAGACTGATTGCAAATAGAAAAACGAGCTGAGTTCATGATGCAGTGGAGTGAACCAAAATGTACATAATAGAAAAATACCTGGTATGTCCACAACGAGTCGGAGAGGTTAATGTCCCCATTTCTAAACCCAGTAAGCTTAATTTGACCCCTAAACCCAGCTCCATCTTTCTCATAGAAAGCACCATAATTCTGTACAATAAATGGAAGAATTATGAGCATAAAGATAGTATAAATACTTGCACCATATGACCAAAGGAGTGTGTGTGTGTGTGTGGTGTTTGTGAAGGTCATATTTGTAGGCAACCTCCCCTTTACTTTTTTGCAAAGAGGCTATTTCCACAACTTTCTAGTCACATAGGAGCAACTTACGGTTGCTACCAAGGCTTGCCCTCATAGAGCAACATTGGATCAATTAAAAGGACCAAAACCAGCTTGAGCTAATTATAATTAAACATGGGTGAAGCTATCCAGGCCTGAGTTGAGTGTGGTCCAGTTACCCTGCTGACATCTTAAAGAGTTTCAAGTTAATTGATGACCATATTTACTTCATGGCTCCCATTTTTGACCAGAGAGAATTATTGTGAAATCATCTTTTTCTTGATGGCATCTACCTAATGTATACAGCAGCAAAAGGAACTTCTACCAATGACATATTATTCACATATAACATATATATTATTGACAGTGGCAACCATAAAAAATGAAAATAGGCTTAAAATCAAATTCAATAAGCTATTACTTATTTTCAAGTCAACAAGAAGCCACCAGAATCTTAGTCACTAAAGAAGTTCTCCTCTCTGTGGTGGTCACTTCTGCAATAGAAAAAACTCCCAACTCTAATTTTTCAACGGGTTCTAATTTATTTATTTGGAAGAAAAGTACTACTTCCGTACACTAGATATTTTAGTTGTAAATTTCTAAAAAATCAAATTTGGGGTTCAAAGTAATGCAGTCTAACAAAGTTAAATTACTAGATTATAGTGTAACCAGTTGGTTGTTATCTAAATCAACTATGATATCATCAGGCTCCAACTAAAATCCGGCTCCAACCAGGATATTATCAGTAAGCTTTCAAGGAAGAAGCAAATGCCAGAATATGCTCAAACCATAGCAAATATGATACATTGTGATTTATAGAACTATATGTCTTATTGGAAATAAAATTCATGAATAGATTGTCGTGTTGGAGATATGACACACTCATCATCATCATCACCATTGCAAGCCCTAATCCCACTAGGTGAGGACAGTTGTACGGAATTTAAATCAAGCCCTACATATGAATTACCTGCAGTCCAACTGTCTCGGATAATAACACTAAATCATTGTATCCTTGTACAAACTGAATGGGCTGATTGACCTTGATCCAATGGCCAGCTGCACTGCCTTCACATCCAAAAGACAGATGACATATTAAGAACGAACTTTCTATAGGCATAAATGCATATTTCAATTATCCACACAAAAACATACCAGATACTAGGAGATTGTACAGCAAGAGGCATGAAACAAAGATAATGCAATTTAATTCGTTTCCATTGATATGCTACTGGTTTGTATGTGTTTGTCTGGATATCTTTCTACATCCACACAAACACATAAAACCAAAAGAATCAGCTTCCTATTTCAATGGCATAAAAAAGTGATGCAGCCCATAATTTTGTGTTTCAAGGTATCGAAGTATTACTGGCTTTCATAAATCAATTTTGGCACCTATTCTTCAGGATTATTTCACAATCATCATAGAACAATTAACCTAGGCCAGATAGAAGAGAATGCTTGACCAAAATCCGATGGAGATTTAGGATCAAGTCAGCTGGGATCATATGCAAGAGCGTGTGAATACACACACACACATTTAAAGCCACAACGAGCTTGTTTAATGAGAAAACTTCGTCCCAGAAAGAAGAGAATGCTGCAAGGGATACAAAAATGAAACTAAATATACCTGTAAGTCTTCCATTTATGAATATGCGCACCAAGTCACGCATGCTATCAATTACAAGAGCTGGCTCAATTGAACTTTTCTCCCAAAATAAGATGTCATCATTGGACACATATACTCTGCAGTCAAAAATAATGAAGAGGCATCCGCTAGAAAAGCTTATACATTAAATGAGTTATAAAATGTTAACCTATCTAGAAAAGGGGAAGTGATTTATTCATGGTATAGATAGGAGAGGTTTACTGAAAAAATATCTTAGGTAAACAAACATGAGAACTGAAAATCTTATCATGCATGCAAAGATTGCCTTACATTGGTCCCCTGAAGCATGGCTGGGTCTTTTAAACAAGGCACTGCTTGATAAGTGGCTGTGGAGCTTTTCTCAGGGACCAGATGGGACATGGAGGAGAGTGATCATATATAAGTATGGTAGTGTGTTAAGAGATTGGTCTATAGGTAGGACCTCTTCTCCCTACGGACCTGGTCTACTGGTAGAATCTCTATTTGGGGTAGTTGATAAGCCATTTTAGACTTAGCGTTGACTATGATATGCTCTTATGCCATGGAAAAATCCATAATAGCTTTAACCTCATTATTTCTTTCTCTAAATCCATAACCTCCATGCCCATCTCCATCTCCATATCCATTCTATTTTCTACTTGCATGACCATTTAAGTCACCTCTTATCATGATTCTCTTCTCTAGGTATTTCTTGTATCAACCCCTCTAAATCTTCCCAAAATTTTGTCTTTATCTCCTCGCCTAATCCAATTTGTTTTCCATGTTTACTAATGATATTCATAACCACTTATCCTAGAACAACCTTAGCTACAATAATCATGTGTCCTATTCTCTTCACATCCACTACCCATCCTTTAAAGTCTTATCCATCATAATCCACACTCCATTCCTTGCCTGATCCTTCTTAAGTACCAAAGTTTATATCTAGATTCTGTCAACATTTTAGCCTTCTTTCTAATCCATCCCATTTCTAGAAAGCACATAATATTAAATTTGTTTGCCACTCATCATTCCTCACTAGTTTCATAGATTTTCCTCCTGATATTCCATGATCCAATCTTTAATCTATGATCCTAGACTTGTTGAGCCAAATTGCTCCTATCAACCTATTCTGTATTTTGATATTTAACAAAATAAAATTTTAGTAAAACTATTTTTGATATTTTTAAATCCCTTAATAGAATTTTGATATGTCTTATGGTGGAAAACATATTTTAAGTTTTATAGTATTTTGTGTATCAAAATGAACCAAGAAATGCTATTTTTCTAACTCTGGAAGATTAGCGCATTCTAAGGGGACATATAAGAAAATATTTTCTTTTTGAAAAATTGTCTCTCGGTATTTTGATATCTAATATTCATTATTGTTTAAATGATTTTTAATGAATTTTTCAAAAAATAGAAGATATGTATTTTGGGAGGGGTAAAATCTCTAAATTCCAAATTTGTTCTAAAACCAAAATTCTATTTTTTTACTGTTATGGATTTTGATTTTTTAGATATTTTTATTGAATCCAAATAAGGGGTACTTTCTTAACCACCCAACATTTCATACAATACTTACCTCCCCCTTTGGGATACCTCCCCCTCACTACATACTTCTTCCCCTTTTTTGAAATCACTACATACCTCCTCCTTTTTTGAATTGTAAATATGTTGTAATGTATACGTACTATGGATTGTATCATCAAGCAAATCTAATTTTTCTGAAAATCTGGACTGAGAGTCGACTTCTGGTGAGGGACAACCAACTGTGGGTTATGCAAAGTCGAGGTAGCTGAGAGCAGATTTTGGTTAGTCGATTGGGAGTTGACTATAGACCAATGAGAGTCGACTGTCGGCATCTAGAGTCGATTGTGGGTGTCGTGGATTCGATTGTTGGTTAGAATAGTCAACTTCTAGACTCCAACGGTCGGATTTTCAGCCGTTAAAAGAGCCGTTGGAAGCCAAATCTATAAAAGGAAAAGGAGAAATCTGGAGAAAATGAATGCACAACCAAGATTAATCTTTCTAAACATACTCTCAAGCTCTCAAACACTCAAGAAAAGCAATCCAAGTCCCAACCATTAAAGATACATCATTTTGAGCCTAAGGCAAGGAAGAAGAAGTTTTCTTCTTATTGGTAACTCTTGTATTATTTATATTTGCCTGTTTAATTCCATTTTAGTCCAAGGTTGTTTGGACATAGGATTTATTTGTATTAATTGTGGATTTTGAGTGACATCCTAGAACCTGTTATAATCTAGGTTTCTTGTATTAGTTTTTGGGGTGAGTTAAGGGGAAAACCTTGGTGTTGTGTAAAAGTTTCTTAGGTGAGCTTGTTGGAAAACCTAGGTGTGGTTATAGTGGAACATCAAGTATTGAGTTGACCTTGAGAGAGTGGACGTAGGTGTTGGAAACATCGAACCACTATATATATCTTGTGTTAATATTGTGGTTGTTTGTGTATTTATATTGCCATCACTCTCAAACAACATATATATTTATAGAAAGTATTTTCTTTGTATAAGAAAAGTTCAAGAGTTTGAAAAGAGAAGAATTCGGTTTAATAAGTTTTTTTCACTCAATTTACCCCCCTTCTTGAGTGGCCATTGTGTGTCAAGGGACCAACAAGACTAACTTATTTACTAGCATCCATTCATAAAAATGCAAGAACTGTTGCAAATTTAACACTATATCAGAGCACCAAAAAGTGGCCGTAGTTCATTTGTCACCACACTAGGTGATGTAGCATGTTGCTAAAAGAGTTACACACCAACTATTTGCTTATTTGTCTAGGATTCATGTTATTTGATTCGATGAGTTTTATGATGGTTTTCAACTATCTAACACAACCCTCATCCTTTACTTGAGCCTGGGACTAGTTATAAATCGGAATCCACAGGCGAAGTTAAAAGTTAAGAAGATAACCAACATATCCAAAAACTAATTATGTTTTATATAAGTCAATAATTTAAGCTATCTACTTGCTGAGACAGCATGTCAGAAAATTAATAGAATAATTTATATATGGAGTACAAAGACTTAAAAGAACTTGAGACAGTCTTCAAAGTAATCTTGTGAAGGCTTTTAGGATGTAAGGGAGTCTGTTATAACTAATAGATTATTAAAGACAGGTTCAAGGTGGGAAAAAAAACGTGTTAGGACTTGTAGAAGAGACATTGGACCTTTTCTAATCACAATTAGATTAAGTCAATGATATATATCTTTACTCTTGAAATTGGAAGAACTCACTAAGCACATCCAAGAAGAGTTTCTTTGAAATATGCTATTCGCAAATAAAATCGTTTTGGTGGATGATGTTGTGGTAAGACTTGAATATTCAAATTATTTCAAGAAAAAATGAGTTCAAACATCTCAAATCAATTATCTAAAAGCCAGAAATTATTGAGGATGTTATTTACAAAACCAGGTAATGTGATTAAAGTGAAGATTTGTTTTCAACATTTTATGCAATCATAAATTTTGGTAGGCAAGCCTTGGTAACAAACAGAAGGTTGCTCCTTTATGACTAGAAGGTCATGGGTGCAAATTGTGAAAATACCTTATTTGCAAAGCAAGGTGATGTTGTGTACAAAAACAACCATTCCCAACCCTTGTAAGGTTGGGAGCCTCGTGCACTAGGGACATCTTATGCAATTACAAAACTCCTTTTAGATTTAAAAGCGAAGTTTTATTGGATGGATATAACACTAGCTCTATAGTATTGTATGAAATGTTGGGTGGTTAAGGATCAATACACGCAAAATAAGAGCAAAATTGAGTTAAGGATGTTACAGGATGTATGGCCACACAAGGGAAGACAAAATTAGAAATAAGATTATCCCTAATATGGAAGAAGGACTGGTCCATATTAAAAATAAGATACACAAGACATGTTTAAGATGGTTTGAACACCAATAGAAGAACCTATGAGGATATTGGATGAAATGGAAAAATTTTAGTAAAACAAGTATATGTATGAAGACTAAAGAACTTGTTGGATAACTCTTAGGAAAACATAATATACAATCGACTTGCAAAAGATAAAAGAAAAAATTAGAAAGAGTAAATTACACCAAAGACCCCTAAGCTTTCACTAAATTACAATGTACCTCCACATTATGGAAATTACACAGACCTCCTCTTGGTCAAAAATATTTTTATGAGATCCATGTAACTTATAAAACTTCAAGGGTACCCCAAATAACATAAATCTAACCTTAGGGGGTAATCTAATAAAACACCTGAACAATAGGGGTAGTCAACATAATTTCTAAAAAATAAGGGGTACTCCCTATATTTATACCAAACCTCAAGGGTGTCAAGTGTAATTTACCTAAATAGAAATGATTGACAAGCTAGAATACGGGTAGTCAACCCTACTTTGTGGGATTAAGGCTTAGTTGTTGTCATTGTTGTTTTCTTTTGCTTGCTGAAAAGAGTGGATGCAATCTTCTGAAGCAGTTAATATATAAGAGAAGCGTTTGGCATACTGCAATCAAGGGTTGGAAAGGGAATCCTGTCTCATTCTTTTGAACTCCATATTGAGGACCCTTTAATAGGAATCATATTGCTCTGAGAGAGATCCAATTCCTACTGTTACAAACAGAGGGATTAAACGGATGTCTGACGGTTACGTGGACCCTTTTCCTCTAGTTGGTTCCATCCATTTTGTTTTGTCCATTAACATTTGAATTGATAAGAAACAAAAACTATAAACTGAAATGAATTCACCAATGCAGATAAGGATACTTCTGCCTAACATTTTGATTGAAAACAATGGAATAAAAATTCTGTTTCTATTCTGTTATGAATCTAATTACATGGGCTCTTCTTTTATAGAAGAGGTTTTACATAAAAAGGAAAGCAATCAATCTAAGAGGTATTTACATAAAAGGAAAGCAATCAATCTATGCAATAGGAAAATATAGATCTATACGCAATAGGAAACTATACAATAGGAAAGAATAGCAGCTGTATATTTAGGAGAGTTTCCTAAGACTGGTTTAGGCAAGATTCCCTATACTGATTTTCGGAAACTCATATCACCTTGAATTCTCCGAATGCTAACATTGATCTTACTGGATTCAGCTGTAACATTCAGATAAAGATGTACCTTATCATACACCACAAGTAATCAGACCGATCTTTTGTCACATTTAGATGCTCCAATATGCCTTGGGCAGTGAAATTGTCTGCACCCCATGCACCAATTGGCTCTTTAACAGTCATCCAGGTATTTGGGATATAGAAAGTTTCATCGTCTCTCGGTGATTGTCTAGGAACAGAAACAGTTGTAGAGAGAGGTAAAGTGAATTCCATTTTCTTAATGGAAGTCTGTGCCCCAACCTGCACGAAATATAGAAAGGATGGGAAGTACCTTAGAAAAATCGCAAAGAATCTATCTACACATCTTCTAGCAAGTACCAGAAGCAGGATTATTTCATAGCATAGTTATAATTCAAAGCTGATTACCTATTCAAAGATAACGGTAACACTCATATCATGCAAATTAAGATTTAGTAAGAGAATATTACTGCAGTCTGGTAACCTTGGCAGTGTTGAAAGCCGTGTTCCTGCAGTCTGGTAATATACTCACTGACCACGGTGGTAAAGTATACACTTGACCCAAGAATTTAACAACAGCCACATTATGTTCATCAATATTTGCAATGAAGGCTGAGCAGCTGCTTTTATTTCCTGACCAAAGTAGGGCCTGGCCTTCCCTATGACCACTTCTACCATACACGTGAGCCTGAAGTTAGTCATATCAAGAACATTACTTTCTAAGCAATCTACATTAAAAATACATTCAGGGCAGAAAGGAATTTTAATGGCATTGTTCTACAATAGCAACGACAATCACGTCTTAATCCCACAAGTCGGGGTCAGCTTGACTGGCATTTTTCTATAACAGTAAGATAAATACCAAGAAATGAAGTTTCCTCTGCCCAAAACAATGAAAGATTTCCAGTACTTGTGTCAAACAACTGAAAGACCATAGATATTTTACATTGAGTACCACAAAACCAGGTTTGAATGTCCTGGGGAAACTGTGTTTTCCACTTACAGTGTACTTGTCATTTCATTTTAATTTATACTTTTAGACATTTTATAGTACCAAAGAAATACACAGAAATCCTGCTAAATAAGATCATTTTTTCATTCCCATTGGATGTCTGAACAGCAAAACATTCATAGAAGATTTGATTACATTGCAATTTGGAAAGGGTAAATCTACAGACTATTTTTAGTCCATTCCTTGCCTTTTCTAGCATGATAATGATGCATTTGCTGCTAAATGATGTAGAAGAAACAAGTTCACAAATCACACCTATTTCCTAAACAAATGTCGCCATTGAAACGAAAAAAAAGAACTATTTACAACAAAAGGCAAGGACCTATTCAGATGTGGAAAACAAGCCCTGTTTTCTGGGGGAAAAAATCCCACAAAAACGAAAAAGTGGGTAATTGTGTTCAAATGAGATAATTTTTAGACAAAAAGTAGAAAACTTAATTCTCCAGTTTTCCAAATTTATACCTACTGTTAAAAAGCATATGAAAACGGGAAAACATACAAATTTATACATACAATTAGAAAACTCCTGTATTCTATTTGAAAAACACCTCTTTTTTTTAAGGGAACAGTAAAAAAATCCTAAAGATGTTTCCTAACAGTCAGTATAAATTTGAAAGCTGAAAAACAGAGTTTCCTGCTTTCAGTTTGGAAAATTTGGGGGTTGTTTAGTTGTGTAATGATTTCCAGTTTTCTATCTCTAATTTTCTATAAAATCTCTAGTTTTCATTTTCCATAGAAAATTTGAAAATTGCATTCAAATGTTAGAAGAACAGAAAATAATTTTCAATTCAAAATTTGGAACATATGTTCATAAAAGATAAGAGAGATCTGGAAAACTTGTGTAGCTTGCATTAAAGAAGAGAATGGAGATTATCCAAACAAAAAAAATTTAGAGAACCGCATCTTACAAATCTCCAAATTAGTAAAGAAAATTTGGAAAACTCATTTAAGGAGTTTTCCAACTTTAATACAATTTTGAGAACCACACTTTCAAAATCTTCAGTCTCTACTTGGAAAATTTTTGTATTTGAACAAGTTTCTAGTTTTTCATTTTCTGTGGAGTAATTTTCCAGGAAACTGGGGTTGTTTTCTGCAACAAAACAGCCCCTTGCTCTTTTGGACATGTTTTCAAAACGAGGCCTATTTTCCATAACTATACAGCTCTGTGTGAAAAAGACTTCCAGAAAACAAGGCATATTTTCCATAACTGTACAGCCCTAAGAAACTTAACAAGAACATTGACAGTTGACAGACAACTTGGACTCAATATCACAGCAATTATAAGAAAGTTATTGAGATTCCCAGACAAAAAACAATTTAGCCAACTTTATGCCAACAGTTAGGCATATCACACTGTTTTGGTCCCAGTTTAAGAAGCTAAGAAGAAGCTGAGAGAAAACCTCCTGTTTTGGTCCCAATTTAAGGTAATGAGGTGAATCAACAGCAACTAGAGCTGGTTCACAGAGCTTTATAGCAGCATGCAGATCCCTTAAGTGGCCCCATTTAGGCTGTCTTAGTAATCCTGTGTGGGAAAAAAGAAAACAGACAAAAACAGAGAAGTAGAAGGGAAGATCATCAACAGAGATGTGAATAATAAACAAAATGAAACATGTACATTTAAGTTTTAATACATCAACCGACAATTGTTTTTAACCAACCCCACCTATGCTTGGTTGGTGTTATGTTGCTCATTTAAGTAAGGATAACCTACCATATTCATCAAGTGGAGCATCATAATCATAACTAGTAATATAATTTGGTCCCCCAGAAGTCCGCCCAAAGTTTGTTCCACCAAAAAACTGCAACAACAAATCAGGAAAACCATGCATTTGGAAGTCAATATGGATGCGGAACAATCAAACGATTGGAGAAGAAAGTAGGGGAAGAAGAAGAAGCTTAAAAAAGAAGTAAAGTCGAGAGACAATAACCAGGAGAGAAAGAAATGACACCACTTGTATTCAATAATCAAAGGAATGAATATGAGAATGCATTGGGTGCCTTATTTATAGGCAAAATCTAATCCTAACTATAATATGATTATGAATCCAAATCCTATCATAACTATAACACGATAAGATAAAAAATGGAAAGATAAACCTACCTAAAATATAACAAAATAAGATAATAAGATATAACCAAATCTAAACCTAATCTCTGAAATCAAAATAGGAAACTTCATCAAAATATCCCTATCAGCGTGTCACCATCACCCTTAAAAGATAGGCGTTTTTGAAGATTATTCTTGGATTATGTTTCAATGTTCTCATCTCACCGTGTAGACTTTCTAGCTTTCTATCCTTTTAGAGTTAACCAAAATAATAACTAAAAAAGAAAATCAGCTTGAACAACATCCAAAATGATACAGGACCATGACGATCTAAGGATGAATCATCTATTCAAACTTCATATATGTAGGAGCTGGTGCTGTGGTTGTGCTTCAATCCTGCCCCTTAGATTATAAGTTACAGATAAAATTGTGCACCATTGGCACATTTTTAGTTGGTAACCAAGGATTACCAAGAGTAAATACGGTTTTTTCATAGATTGGACTAGAAGAAAGATAATAGCCCCCTGAGGTGTCTTTCATTACTGCTGTCTCTTGTTTTCATTGATAGGTCATGCCCCTTGCATTGTATTGTCTTCTGAGCCAATGTCAGGAGTAATGCAACTTTAGGTAGTAACTAATTTCAAACATTCCAGAAAAGTAAACTTGTTTAATCCCAACATGTGTTGAAGATCAGTGGAACCAAAACCCAACATCTGTTGAAGATCAGCTGGCGACAAGCTGCTGAACGTATAAAAATGTTCACAGATCCGAAGCACAGATTCAATATCTAATGCTACTATATTTAGAATACATGCTATTAAATGCACTTTAACGATTTAGTTTATAGTACCATATAATAATTCTGAAAGCTCCCTCCACGTTCAAAGAAACGAGCAACTGCAAATGCAATGTCTTCAGCAGGTCGATGTGGCAACCTTCCGCCCCATTTTGTATACCTTTGGAAAGAATTTAAAGGATGAATTCAGCTTCCATCAACTTCTAGCAATATAGTTTGGCTTAAATTACATTGAAATGAAATCATTTTTAACAGTATCATACACAGAAGAAAGAAACGGCAAAGGACAGAATGGAGGAATTCAATGCATTTTGTCAACAATAGATTCTTACCAAATAGTTTTACATACTAGTAAATCTTCTCCTATATGATCAGATTTCAGTGCTCCATCAAGAAAAATAAAAAAGAATTAAAAAAAAATACACTTTCATATAAGTCATACCACAAAGAATAAATAATGGAAACTTCATCAGTATACTGACAGGTGCAAGAAACTATTCAGATAGAAAAGGATAACCAAAATTACAAAAACTAACCCAGAAATGTAATTAATGTATATCCAGAAGAACCTTTGTGGCACTTACCAAAAAGAGCAGAATTTCAATGGATGAGTGGTTTGATCTACTATTTACAAAAAATTGGAGATCTTGTTTCCTAGATTCTTAGGATGTCTCGGTCGTTGAAACATCTGAGAATATTTCAAGAAAAATGCAAATGTCTTTAATTTAATGAGGCTTTACAAGGTTATTTTGGAGAAGACAATTGCATGCATATTTTGTTTATCTACAATTTAATCTAATGCTACCAATGTAAACACTAGCATATGGGGCAAGCTTTCAATAGATAGGTCCCTTAATCAAAAATGAAAAATTAAAAAATTTGAATGAGCAGGAATGAACCCGATAACATCATGAATTGGTCATACCATCCATCCCAGTTCTCTGTCCACAATATTGGTTTCTTGTGAGAATTAGGCCTAAAACCATCACAGTAGTATCCATTGCAAGCATTTATCTGTGAGAGGGCAAAAAAGAAAAATATAAGGACAGGTATTATGATGCTTAATGTCAACCACCAAGACCATACAGAACAATTGATAAAACGTAACATTCAAATTTCAAATGAAGGTTTCCATCAGCTTTATACAGATCACAGTGCATTAAAACAACAAGAACAAATTGAAACAAGAAAATGTAAGGAAACAAGAATTTACAATATATTCTGGAGCATCAACTTGCTTGCACATGATCCATGGAACACCAGCATTGAGCCCAATAGCCATTTCAGCAGCCCATTTAACGTAGTCCTTTCCTTTCTGACCATAAGATCTTTCAACATCTCCATATTCATTTTCAATCTGATAAATTTCATTTCAGAACAAAAGCATGCCTATTTACAAAAAGTATTACTTCAAAGGAAAGGAAAAATTGAATATAACTCAAATGCTTGATCTCCCAGACCGTCTACCAAGGGCAAGGGGTGGGAGGAAGCAAAACATAATATCCATACCGTCCCTCATGGAGAGGGAAGATAGTGACTAGGGAGGATGTTAGAAAACAGAAAAAGAATTGTCCTTAACCTTTCATAAGACAATAAAATAATCAATAAACTCACAGTCTTCCAAACTAGATACCAATTAAAAGCATTTACATTCTCATAAGGACATCAAAAGGACAAGTTTACGTAAATGCCTCATAGATTGACATTATAAACTAATATCAATGAGTGAAATATCCTACTACCTGCAACATAATGATTGGACCACCTTGCCAAGAGAAAAGCATCTCTTCACGCATCAGATCCACTATCTTCTTAACAAAGCCCTGCATCTCCTCCTGCAATAGCATGAAATGTGATTAATCTGCTAACAATAATCGCCAATATAAAGTTTTTTTTTGGCATGATTTGTGGTGCAGTTGCTAACAGGAGTAAGTTGGTTTTTCAGCTTCCACAGCTGATAACCAAACAAAATAGAATGACTTCTGTACAATGTTGAATGCATATCAAGCTGAAAAGCATAAATCCTAAAAGTTCTGCTTATGGAGTAATGTAAATGAAGCAAGAATAGAGGAGCAATTACAACACAATAGCGTGGAAAAAGGTAACAACAGCCAAATAGTCAGTTAAAACTAACTAGCCAAGAAACTCAGCCCCTTAAAAAGTCGGCTAAACCACGGTGGCAAATATAATTTTATATGAAAAAGTATTCGAGAAAGGTTTATCAGTAGGCATGACAGCTCAAATATGCAAGGGAGAGGAAAGATGGCAAAAGGAACCAGAAGGGGCTATAATTGAATTGTGGCTTTCTCATGTCTAGCAAAGTAAATGAAACCTAATGCTAACTAATGGAACATAAATACCATTTTAGAAATAAATATATACTAGAACAGTACTAGCAACTTGTTTTGGGCATTGCAAAACGATTAAAGTTTTCTGGGGAAAAAAATCTCCATCAATCAAGACTTCTTTAATTTTTTTTGTTGGCTTGCTGAAAGTTGCATGTGGTATGTATAAGTATTGAGCGTCAACTGAGGCTACTTCCTGTTTCTCATCAATGATTTCAACTGTAAGTTCATCATTTCCTGTCTTTACACATCCAGTTCAGCATCAACGGCTCATCCACCTAAGATATAAAAAAATTTAACCCTGTTTCAAATCACCCCCTTCCTCGAAACAAGCAATGGGGAGATGCCCTAACTAAATGAGAGGTTCAAGAACCAAAACTATACATTTATCACTCTGTAACTAAAATGATAGTCAAGCCTAACTTGCTTTTGATTTTCAAACAAAGTTCTAATTCCTAACCTTATTCCTGGTGTAACCTTTTGACCTTGAACACCCAAATTAACGTAATTACTTTTTGAACAAAGAGAATTATATTAATTTTCAATTTCAATCTTACTTTGTAGATTGAGCATAATTTATGGTCGTTAAATCTACAAAGACAAGCCATTCCTCCCACTCCTAACACTCGAATGCACAAGTTCTGTAACTTCCAACACCTATATATCAAACATGGGACTTATTTGGCTTGCTAGAAGGTTCTACCTCAGATTTAGCATCCAACTTCTTAAGATATCATGTCTTTTCATTTGTCCAGCATTTAGGACCTGGTTCAAATTAGGGTATAAATCAGAGATATTGCCAAACCAAAGGTAATTTGGGCTGAATAGCCTCATTTATCACCAAACGATACTATATGCCTGTTTTTCTATAGCAGCAACATCAACTTAATCAAAGAAACCATTTAAGTGAGTATAAACAGTAATGTAAAGATAAAACAATTTAAACTTGTAGATGAACTATATCACAGCAAACAAAGGTCATGAATATAAACCTTACTGTCTACCCACAAGTGAGAGAAAGTGTTCAAAGTTAAATAGTAATATAAAAGATCCAACTATTCCAGTTTTATTAGTTTAAGTTTTTGATTGAATTAGTCGACAATTTAACAATTACAGGTACGATCAAAACATAGACTTTGTAAATATGTAAGAGAAGACAAGCTCAGGGTAACATTATACCTTGAAGGGTAAATTGTCTGTTCGAAATTCTATGCCAGGAAGATCACGGAGCCACACAGGGATACCCCTGCACAGTTATCTAATTCAAGTAAGGATCCACATTAAACCAAAAAGGGGGGGGGGTGTACTTTATATAAACCTCACCAGGAAGAAAATTTTCATCTCAAGGATCTAAAACCACTGATCTTTTCCGAACATGAGAGATGATAAAAAAATAAAAAATAAAAAGGTTTTATCTGAAGTATCGTAACCAAAGAAAATTGAATTTTGTATTTTTGCTACTCTGTTTTTGCAATAATTGGAGTGGAAGTTCCATTGGCAATTTATGTTAATAATTTATGCATTCAAATGGTAGGTTTATCCATCCCCAACAAATTCATTCATGTTTTAGAATAATTTAACAAAATAAGCATTCCTCAAAAAGAATAAAAGCATTTTTTTACCCCAAAAATGGCACATAAGAAACTGGATTTTATGAATGTCTAAAGAATTAATGTGAAAGAAAAATTTCAAGGAAACAGGACTTGGAACAAATTCTACTGAAGGTAAGTTTTCCTGCTGAAGCATCAGATTTAAATGACAATAATAACTGCTCAAGCAACAACTCCCAGTACTAAAGAAAATGGAGTAAATCATTAAAGGCCTCAGTTCTAAAGATTTCTATGCAAAAAGTTGTAATAGAATCAAAGTCCAAATGCTATAGAATTCTCTGAAAAAGAGGAGACCAAACACAGCCCTCAAAAGAAAATGGCAATACCCATTCATTCTAGCCTCACAGTCTCTAGCTATATTAAAAAGGTTAAAGAAAATATCACATCGGTCAATGGCCAGACTGACTATCTAGCCAGAATCTAGTCTTAGCACAAAATTGATCTTAAAACTAATCTTTCCTACAGGAAACATTCCGAACAACCTCTCACAAACACCATAACTAATAGCCCCAAAATGGAATCAGAAGTCCAATTGCCTTGTGAACTACCAAGTTTATTAGAAATCACTCTCCTCCAAACAAAATAACCAGTAGCAATGAACTGGAATCAAAAGCCCAATCACCCAGCAAACTACCAAATTTATAGCAATCACTCTCCTTGGGAGGCTAAGCTCTCAAGAGTGAACCTCCAAAACCATTAGCCTTCCTTATATCAAGCTTACAAATCAAACCATAATAAAAAGCTTTTGAGTGTAGAATGAATATATTTGTTAGTAACTAGAATTGTATCCAAAATTTGAAAGTCTATATCATGCTTACAAAGCAGCCACATCAATGACCTCTTAAGATTAGAATCAATATACTCATTAGTAATGAGAGATACATTAAAAAATCTGAAGACCCTTCACAATGGCATTGTAAGATGAAAAATATCAGTATCAACAATAGCCCTAAGTTTCAAGTCAGAATTGACAATAATCTTGTCGCACAACCTATTGAAAAAGATTTCTAGCATCTATTGAAAAATACTTTTACTACCTTCTAATATTCTATAACCACAGGTCTAAGAATGTAAAGGGCATTGAAAAGGGAAAAAAGGGGAATAAAATGCTTATACCACACACTTACAGACAATGCCCAGCCTAACACCTTCTCTTTTATGTTGCCAATGGACAACCAAACAAACATGCTTAAGAGGCTCATCGAAAGAGCTAATTGCTTCTGATTCATATTCATTTCATTTAGCCACCACCAAGAATGGCACCCTAGACAGGCAAAAAACCACGGAATGCTCATAGATAAGATTGAGCTAGTGCTAGTCTAACCTCAGTAGAATACAACCTTTTCTTTCTCCGACTGCCAAACTACTTGAATGGGCTAAAGCTGGACCACTTAGTTTCCAGTATAAGAAATGCATTGTAGGACAACAACTTCAACGTGCTTGCAGCACAAGAGACCAAGGTTGTATAAGCATAAAAAGCTACACTTGCAAACGTAGCTCTACAGCCAAAATACATGTACTGGTGGAGATCCAAGTGAAGTGGTGAAATATGGCAGGTGTCTGAGTACCATGAGGAGGTGGAATTCTCAAAGCAGTCAGGTTATGTTATCCTTTTGGAGGAATTTAAACTTCCTATACTAAAACTACTCTTAAAGCAAATGGCATCCCAGTAAGACTGCATAAAGCATCTAGCTTTGCAGGGTCTAGAGGAGGGTAGGTAGGATGGACACACACAGCCCTACCACTGCATGCAGAGAGTTTGACTCTATTTCTTAAGCCTGCGACACACAGGAAGCAACAGAGAAGCAACTTAGCTGCTGCAACAAGGCCTGCCCTCACCCCCTCTTACATTTACAATTGCAAATAGGAAAATACATAGAAGCGAAAAGAAACTACAATATTACATGGAAAAAGTAAAACCCATTATGTTTGAAAGATGAAAAGTCCTGCACAGGAGAAAACAAAACATTAAACTAAATAACATACACTTACTGCAAAAGAGCTGAATTTAACACGTCTTACATATAAAACCTAGAATTGATGTAAACATAAATGTGTTGACACTATGGAACAGAAATTTCTTGCTTTTTCAAATCCACAATCTTAATATGTGCCAACATAAAACACATAATAGCAATAAACCATCTTCTGAGTAAAGCATTCTAGAAAATATAGCATCATTAGTTAAAGGTGTTGAATATTGTTGATAAGCCTATATTTTTTGTTGAATTATAACATAATGAAAGTGAAATCTTCATTATTCAAAATGCAAGATAAAAAATGTTATAATCAGAATGAGGAAGAGGGTAAGACCCAAAATTCCACTCTGCGCAGACATAAGGACCTATTCGAAGATGAAGATAGAGTCCACTGGATCCCACTAGCTTCACAAATTTGACGATATCATATCTCCCCTCAAAGTTATACTGAGCAGGCACGTAAAAAAATAACATCATTTAGTAAACAAATCTTATCTTGTTTAAGCCAATTTTCCTAGGCTACTAACCTTGGAATGGACTGTAATAAACAACTACTCACCTGCCCTCTTACTGGCTCATGTCCACTCCAAAATGCATAAGTTTGGATGACATCTGCTCCACCTTCCTTGCTTTTAGAAATCAGATCAGGCCACATCTGTGGTGACTTCATATAAGTAAGTCTAGCATCATGAAGGCTTCACAATAAAACACGCAAAAGAAACCTTAAAAACCCTCATAGGAAGCATAGTGGTTGTTCAGTTGTGGAAAACAGGCCCCTTTTTTTTTGGAAAAGGAACAAGGAATGAAAATCATGTTCAATTGAGAAATTTTTCTAAACTTTATTTGGCTGAAGATCTAGAATTCATGTAGCTGACGATTGTGATTGTTGTAGAAAATATAAACTTTATTATCTAGTTTTCCAAATTTATACAAACTGTTGAGATTTTTACAATAATTTTTACTGTTTTCTTCACAAAGAGGAAGTTTTTACAATTTTTTCCAGATAGAGAATAGGGCTTCCAAATCCAACCCAAACAAAATCAATAGTAATTATATTTATTAATATCAATATAAATAATAAAATTATATTTATTAAATTTAATTTATAACAAATAATATTATAAAATTAGAAACATAACAATAGTAGTATTAAAAGAACTAAAATCGATCGATAATAAAAAGTAAAATAGTAATAACAACATTATCACCATCACAAAGCCTTAATACCACAGGGTGGGGCTAGCCACAAATTCTACCACTTCAATCATCTTTATTGTTTTAAGTTAAGAATATCCAACAAAGTTTTTGGGCTGACTAATTAAATTTCGAGAAAATATTCCTATCCGAAATAAAGAAATCCAAAATTTGCGTTGCCATTCAGAAACAATAACTATTTTTTTTTTAATTTTTTCTAATTGCTCTTTCGGTTAGTCCAATTTTTATTTCCCAGAATGTTGAAGTTGAATAGCTTATCAAATTTGCAATTTTTCTTTGAAGGTCCTGTTTTAGTCAACAAAACAAAATTACAAATTAATAGAAGAAAGAAACTTCCAATTTGAAATAAATTCATACGGCAGCCTCTTACTACAAGAGTCTTAAACAGAAGGAAATGGAGGAGTTAGGAAATTAGAAAGGCAAGATTAGAATGTACAGTAGGTACTACCTACCTCAGGAGTGGCGCGAGGATAGTGAATCCCGGCGGAGATAAGCATCCGCCTCCTGCCGTCTATGATCAGCGCTCGGTGATCGTAGCTGACGTTGAATGGTTTGAAGAACTCGCCGGCCATTAATGCGACGTGCAGGGTCAACGCCAGGACCAAAAACTGAAACGAAATTGGTCGAGTCCCAACCATATTCGAATTTCGATCGATCGAGAGAGAGAGAGAGAGGGAGTTGAGTGAGGTTGACTGTGAGTTAGGCAGGAAGATGGGTTGGCTCTTAATTCTTATGACGGCGACGGTTCACCGTTCAGCTTTCTCGCATTCATCGTAAAACATATCTCCCAACGATTTCCTGAAGTACGCGCGTTGGATATTATAATCAACAGAAATAATTAAATATAAGATTTATTAATTTGCAAAGCTCAAATCTGAAGTTTGCTTTAGTTGTGACAATATTTTTGAGGTTTTGAAAATAATAAAATTATTTTTTTATCAGAGATTGAGAGTGATATAAAATAATAAAAATATTTTTAATTTTAAGATTACTAGTCTTTCTCTTGTGCGATGCACGAAAAATAAATTCACAAACAGAGATATAAAAAATATATAAATGTTCAATCAATATTAGAAATATCATAATTTAGATTTATTAAATTATAAATATCATAAGAAATGAAATTTATAATAAGTTTAAATATTACAAATTTTTAAAAACTCATTTGAATACTACATTTATGATTGAGTTTGTTTGTTCTCATTTCTTATCATATATTAATATCTTTAAACCATTTTGGCTTATAACTCTTGATAAATCTACGTATAACTGACTATGACTGAATATTGATTTTTTTAAATAAAGTTCTACATGCAATAATGATTATCCCTTACTTTTGTTGATGGTCAGAGCGTATGATACAATCAAAGAAAATTGTCTTATCTGAAACTTGAACGACAATCTTGAATCCGATGGAGTCAATGACATCCTTTGAATGAAGACCTTATATCTTGATACACACTTTCTAATTTTCAATATCAGATAATAGAGCAATCTATATGCGAAAATCGAATAATCTAGAATCTGAATATTGCATAACATGTTTTCAGAGGGATTCGATATGTAACACAATTTTTAGAGAGATTCAATATATAACACGTTTGTAGAGAGATTCAATATATAACACATTTTTAACTGAAAGGAATATTACTTTTTGAAAAAAAAAAACATAAAGGCAACTTTTTGGCAAGAAACTGTGTGTAATAATATTGAAAATATAGATTTTGATTTATACTATTGAAATTTAATTTATGCAATAATAACAAAACATTAAAAATAATGAAAACATTAAAAAATATGGACGATTTTTTATGATTTAATTTATAGTTTAAGTCGTCTATTCATATTTCTCATAAATAATATTTATTTTTGATTGATTGAAGGATTAATTGATGAGAATATATGATAGAAAATATTTATTTTTGATTAATTAATTACATTGAAAAAGTCATTGGTTATTGCTTATGCACGTTTTTCAATTTTCAATATCAAATAATAGAGTAGACTATACACACAAATTGAATTATCCATAATCTGAATATTGCATAACACGTTTTCAGAGGGATTCAATAACAGTTTTTAATTGAAAGGAATATTATTTTTTTTTTAAAAAAAAAAAACTAAAAGTAACTTTTTAACAAGAAACTGTGTGCAATAATATTGAAAATATGGATTTTGACTTATACTATTAAAATTTAGTTTATGCAATAATAACAAATTATTGAAAATATTAAAAATATTAAAAGATATGGACGATTTTTTATGACTTAATTAATAGTTTAAGTTGTCTATTTATATTTTTTAAAAATAATATTTATTTTTGATTGATTGAGGGAATAATTGGTGAGAAAATATGACAAAAAATATTTATTTTTAATTAATTAATAACATTGGAAAACCCATTGATTATTGCTAATACACATTTTTTAAATTTCAATATCAGATAATAGAGCAGTCTATGCGCAAAAATCGAATAGTTCAAAATCTGAATATTGCATAATATGTTTTCAGAGAGATTCAATAACACGTTTTTAACTGAAAAGAATATTATTTCTTGAAAAAAAAACTAAAGATAACTTTTATGGTAGGACAGTACGTGCAATAAAATTGAAAATATGAATTTTGATTTATATTATTAAAATTTAATTTATGCAATAATAACAAAATATTGAAAATATTAAAAAATATGGATGATTTTTTTATCCCTTAATTAATAGTTTAAGTTGTCTATTCATATTTTTTTAGAAATAATATTTATTTTTAATTAATTAATAACATTAGAAAACTAATACAAATTTTAGAAGTAGCTTTTGGACGGAAAAATATTTACAACAACTCTATTACTTTAATATATATTAAGATTGTAAAATAAAAAAAAAAAACCAACGATGACTATGACTTGCAATAATAAATACATTTAATACATATTAAAACCTAATAACTATTGAAGTTTTATAAAAAAAAAACCTTATAAAATTATTAAATTCTATAATTAAACCCCACAAAATTCTGTGACTTTGGTGATAAATATTAAATTACAGTCAATTTATTATGGGACAAAGTTTAGTGACTAATAATGTAATTTATTAAAAAATATAAGAAATAATTTTACATATTTTTAACATTAATAAGCATAATTTATATATCATTACTCGTGTTTACTAAATATTATTTTTATTAATATTATTTTACGTCGCAATATAAAAAAAAAGAAATAAAAAGCAAGTTGTCTTTGTGTTGACAAAGTAAAGACGGTATTTGATGATTTAGTGTAACACTACTGTACTTATTAAAATATATTATTTTTTAAAATAAAATAACTCAAAGAGGAGGTCTCGTGCTATAAAATTCCAAAACCTTTTCGATATATAATATAATTTTTGGACTCGGAGGCCCCGTACAAAAATTAGTCTTTTTTGGTATTGATTAGTACTGACATTGACACAAGGAATATTAAAATAATTAAATATATAATAATAAATAATCAACCACACAAAAAATATAATATGACAAGCTAAAAACATATTCATGTCACTCAACTTTTTTCGTTTAATTATTTATGTCCCTGAATGAGAACCTATTGTATTTTTTAAATTTTAATTTGAGATTTATTATATACTTTAAATTTTAAAATCTTAATATAATATATATTAATAAATTATACATAATACTAATTATTTTATCATGAGAGGTTGAAAAGTTATATATAAATATTTATCAAAATTTTATATTAATATAATATATGTGTTAATAAATTATATATAATTATTTTATTGTGAATAATAAAAAATTATTATTTTATTATTAGATATTGATAACATATATAGTGAGATAAATGTTGGATATCTAGTTGTTATTGATAAAATATATATAATTATTTATTAAAATTTTATATTAATAGAATATATATATATATGTTAAATAAAAAAGTTGATGGGTTTCATTCTTTGAAACCCGATCCTTCAATCTCACTACATTCGAGTGCAATTTTGTTCACCCCCTTTAACGAGGGTGAACGTCACCCTCACAGTTTCTGTGAGAGTGAAAAAAATAACAGAATGGTGTGAATATTTTGATGTCGTTTCGTTATTTTTTTCACCCTCACAGAAACTGTAAGGGTGACGTTCACCCTCGTTAAAGGGGTGAACAAAATCACACTCACTACATTGTGTTTGTATTGACAGTAGCCTTTTTATTATATATATATATATTTTAATTTTAATATATATGATTGAACTGGAGAAGAGAGAATCAACTTCAATCAATCTTTAAAAATTGTGTTTGGATGGCATTTGGCTACGCCCTCATCATGTGAACTTGGCCATTATTGACCCGACTCAAATCAATTTGGGGTTTTAAGTAAAAAAAATTTGACGACACCTTCTCAAAAATATTAATTTTTTATTAAAAAATAAATAATACACATTTTTATGAAAAAAAATATTATTTTATTAAATTAAAAAATAAAAATTCAATTAACTACAAAATACAATAATCTTTTAACGCTAGTAATTTTTTAACTAAAATATAATATTTAGGAGATTAAAAGAAATCAAATAATCTATTACAATAAACAAACAAAATAACAAAAAAAAGTCAGTTTAAGTCAAGCAAAAAGCTATCCATTATGGATTCTCATGTAAAAGGAAACAAAACAAGCATTAAACTGATAGTATTAAAAAGATAAAGTTCACTAATAATGAACAAATTTTTATTTCGCAAACATGTGTTGAATTATATTTAGTTTTATGTACAATTAATTTTTCTTGTCTTTTGAGATGCAAAATTATTGATTAAATCTCCCTAATTAAGTTTATCTAATAAATCATGTTTAATAAATAATATAGTTAATCTATTCAATATTTCGTGCAACATAGTTAATCTCAAGTACGACTTTATCAACATCAATTTTGAAAAACTCATTTATGCAGAAACTATTGAAAACTGTAATTGTAAACAATATTCTATAAGCAATATATGCATTTGGACCGTCTGGGCCCAATATCGGTCCCCTCATTGGGCATAATCTTAGTCCTCCATTTGGACCCAGCATCGGCCCAATGCTAGCCTACTATGGCATCATCGCAATCCATACTGGATATCCGCGTAGTCGCCCCAGATCCCATCCTCATTAATGACGGATCTCATCCACATTAATGAGGGTCCCGTCGCTACCATACTACCACCTAGGAATCTTCACCGGTGCCGGATAGCCAGTCCCATCACCTGCAAATGCACGACACATGCATGCAGAATGACGTCTCCTCCTCCTCTATCAGCCAGCTATTCTCAAAGCTAAGGTATGTTTTGATTTCTGACCTACTGATATATTACTTTCTCCTTACCCTCTCACTTACTAGAGCATTGGAGTACTTGCCCCCGGGACAGATTCGTTACCGAAGCCCGCACTCCGCCATTGTGACCCTGCCTCCGACCGTCCTCTTTTGGTCAAGAAGGAACATCTGGTGTCCACCATAGAGCTCGGTAAAACTTACCTACCCCATAACTTCACTAAAGCCTTTCAAACCAACTCCCCCCCCAGTTGCCATTCCATGGCACCAACTGGAAACGCCTATGCTTAAAAATCAAACGATAACCATACCCATATCGATCCACCCCCAGTTGATCGAAGAATCGGAGCCATCGACACCATTTCTGGAGGTTTTGCCAACGAAGCACCAAACTCGGCACAAGAGTAATGCTCCCACACGGTCATGTCAATAGACGATGCCAGGAAGAAATCAGGACGAATGGCCCGACACCCTACAATCTGCTTCACAAATAAAGATTTTGAGGAAGTTGATCCACACCCCGACGATCCCATGGTAATCTCGGTGGTCATCACGAGCTTTTTGGTAAAAAAAGTCTTGGTGGACCAAGACAACTCGGCCGACCTGTTATACCTACCAACCTTGAGAATGATGAGTACCCTCGAAAGAAAGCTAGAGCTATTTCACGGAAAGCTGATCGGCTTCTTAGGAGAACGGGTAGGTGTTGAGGGTTAATTACATCGACCTGTCGACCTTGCTTGGGATAGCTTCGCTAGTTAAAACCATCACTATTCGGTACTTGGTTGTGGATTGTCAGGCACCATACAACGTGCTCCTCGGCCGACTGTCCCTCAACGCTTTGGAAACAATAGTATCCACCTCCCATTTGACCATGAAATTCCCAGTATCAAATACCAAGATCGGGGTCATCCACGCCGATCAAAAAGAGGCTCGACAGTGTTACCTTAACAACCTCAAAACTCAGAGCCCCAAGTTTGGCAAAGGAGAAAAAAGAAGTGAAGCCCCTAGTGGCAACCAAGTAACGAATGTCAACACCTAGGGCCCGCAGCACCAGGTGCATATGGTCGAGCTAGATCCACAGAGCGAACTCTCAGACAAGTGCCCCCAACCCATAGATGAGCTCCACCCCATAAGATTGGGTTCTCGACCCGAACAGATCGTCCGCATTGGCTCTACGTTACCAAGTAAACTGAAAGAAAGGCTCATTAGCTTACTCCAACAGAACGTTAACCTCTTCACTTGGACCCCCGCTGACATGCTCGGGATAGATCCACTTGTCATCTGCCATAGATTGACACTAAATCTAGAGGCCAGACCTGTCGCTTAGAGAAAAAGAAGACTGGGAGAAGAAAGACGACTTGCAGCCACTGAAGAAACAACCAAGTTCCTAAAAGTCGAATTCATCAGAGAGGTTCCATACACCACGTGGATCGTTAATATAGTCATGGTGAAAAAATCATTAGGAAAGTGGAGAATGTGTTCAACTTCACCGACTTAAACAGAACGTGTCCAAAGGATTTGTCTCTGTTGCCCAACATTGACCGACTTGTAGATGCAGCCTTCGGGTACAGGTACCTAAGTTTTATGGACGCTTACTCCGGTTATAATCATATCCGGATGCACCTTGAAGACAAATAAAAAATAGCATTCATCACGGAGAATGCCAACTTCTGTTATCAAGTCATGCCATTCGGACTAAAAAATATAGGTGCAACATATCAATGACTGATGAACAAAGTATTCGCCAAACAGATTGGCTGGAACATCGAAGTCTATGTGGACGACATGGTGGCAAAAACTTTACAAAAACAGGACCATTGGTTGGACCTAACCGAGATCTTTGATTGTCTCCGGCATCACAACATGAGGCTTAACCTTGACAAATGCGCATTTAGGGTGCAAGCCGGTAAGTTTCTGGGATTCATGTTAATCAGCCGAGGAATTGAAGCCAACATTGACAAATGCGAATCCATCATCGCTGTAATAGTCGAGAAATTCTAAAGGATTCAAGGGTAATTTATCTTAGGACAAAAATAGAATTTAAGGATAAATTAAGGATATAATAGTAATTTATTACCGTATGGATGACCGAATCGATTGCCGAGAGTGCCCTGGAGCCGAGATGCCAAAGAAAAATGATGTGGCATTAAAGAGCACCTTGAGATAGAATTTATGGTGTCGAAAGAAATTGAATCGGGAACAGTTTTCGGTATAACAAAAAGACAACTGTCAGTTAGGCTGTAAAACTGAATTGTTATAGACGACTTCTCGAAAGTCAACAAAAGCTTGAGGGGGCTTCGATTTTTCATGAGGGACAACCCTTCAGAAGTTTCAGGAAGAAACGAGAGGGTTTGTGGCCAAAACGAAGATTCAAGGCTAAGTACAATTTTTAGAAATTGCTAGAGAGGGGCCGAAACGAGGTTGTTTTGAAATCTTTAGGGGTCAAAATGATGTTTTAGGACTTGAAGGTCCTAAATGCAATATTGGAAAATGGAGGGGTTAAGTGAAATGGGCTAAAGTGATAATAGCCAAAACTTGGAGGGGCCAAAGTGCAAAAACACAAAAATGGCAGCATGGCCAAATCTGACCAGCACATGGCCGGTCGACCATGGCTGATTTCGGTCACGGGGTGGCACGAGGCTTGGTCGGGGGAGCATCTTTTGTGAAGGCTGGACTAACAAAGGCCACGGGGGTAGCCGAAAATTGAGCAAAAACCAACCAGTTTTTGGTCGCGCGATGATGATGCCAGCAACTTGGCTTTTTGGTCGCTTGGGGTCGATTTTAGGGCGATTTGAGGAAGGAGGATGCTCTAAGAGGCGTGGGTAGGTCGGCCAAGGGTGTTTGAAGGCTTGAAAATGCCTATAAATAGGCGTTCAATGGTGGGCGAAAATTGAGAGAATTTTAGCTTCAAATCGACCAAGAAATCGAATGAATTAGCCGTCCATTTTAAGGGGCTTTTGAAGCCCATGAGGTGTAGAAGCTATATGGAAACTTTGGGCAATTTTCATGGCAGTTTGAAGGCGATTCGAGCTTCGCCGGAAAGAAGGAGACGGGTGGCTGGCCGAGACTTCAAACGCCTGATGGGAGGTCTTCCGATGCTCCTTTGAGGCTCAAACTTGGCTATGAGGATCGAATGGAAGAGGAGAAGAATATGGCATTAGAAACTAGCATGGCCGGTGCCGGAGAAGATGACCGGTGTGTGGGCCACACGCGTAGCCCACGCGCCAGCGCGTGGGTGGATGGGAAAATTTGAGAAAAATGCCTAAAAATCTAGAAAAATGTTTTACGAAGGTCCGTGCAAAAAGTTTTGAAGTTGGGGTTCCCGATGTCTCAATTTTCGCATAAAAAAACCTCATTTTGC
The DNA here is from genome assembly GCA_036245055.1 of Diospyros kaki. Lineage (NCBI taxonomy): Eukaryota > Viridiplantae > Streptophyta > Magnoliopsida > Ericales > Ebenaceae > Diospyros > Diospyros kaki. Next base: position 344,333 of record BSEG01000016.1, on the reverse strand, counting down.
GTGAAAACACAACATTGGGGTAAGTTCAGTATTTTTCCCTTGAAGTTCATAGTCTATTATGAATTGTTGTGCAATTAGATTTGAGAAAATAATCTCGATGATATTTATTGGGATTTTTATAAGGAAAAATGAGAGAAAAAATGAAATAAATAGAATATTGAGGATATTTAGTGATTAAATATCATTTTTATGATTGATGTAATCGAGATGAAGTGATTGGTGCAACTTTTGAGAGTTGACACGAGAATCAAGGTTGGGCATGCATATCGAGGCAATGTGCATTTTTCGAGGTATCTTAAATCTTTGGGCAAAGGTGAGTTGTCATATCCTAAGTATGATTTGGTGAGTGGTATTCTTACAAGAACTTATATTTATGATATGATTGTTATATATGCATGCTATTTATGAATGCAATATTCATTTGTCATATTGCATGGAAAGTCGTGATATTTGTATTGTACAATATTATTGTCATATTGATATATGTGCATGGGAATGAGATGTCACCCCCAGAGTGTAACCGTAATTCCCCTAGGGCATTGAGAGAAAAACGTTAGGTTTATTCTGCAGAGGTTCGTGATTTGCCTAGGATTCTTAGCAGGGCTGGTGGGTCTGAGAAGTTACATTAAAGGGCGCAAATGTTGTTCATGTTATTACATCATGCATTCGTATATATATGTTTTGGACCCTCATTAAAAGTTTCATCTTCTAATGGGTTATGCCCCTGGAACATTCAACGTTTCAGTTGAGACTTGCAGTTAGGGCAAAGAACATGTTGAGATATGATGGCACGTGATGACGTTGTCGATGGATTCCACGAGCTGATGCTTTATTGATGATTAGTCTTGTTAGAATATTATAGATTTTTCATGTATTAAAACTGTTAAAGATATGATATAATATATGGTAAGAATTCTTTATGATATAATATAAGTTGAATTCAGGTATGTACTATATTAGGTTTCGATTATTGCTTCCGCATTTTTAATGATTTCTAGATGTTTTGTTTGGAATTCGGTACTTAAGATTAAGTTATATACCAAAAAAGAAAGAAAAATAATTTATGTATATTTTGGGCTCTAGTATAGTGACACGTTTGGTAAGAGAAAAAAACGAGGTGTTACACTTGCAATGCGTAGCCCTACCAACCTAAAGGATGTCCAACAGCTAATAAATCGAATAACGGCTTTATCCTATTTCCTCCCAAAATCGATCGATCAAGAGAAACCATTCTTCTAATGCTTGAAGAAGTCAGTCGAGTTCTGGTAGACAGAAGAATGCGAAACTACTGTTTAAGAGTTAAAAGTCTTCCTAGCAACCCCCCTCCCAATCTTTTTAAGATTAGAGCCTGGAGAAGAACTTTCACTCTATCTCTTTGTCACCGGCAATGTCCTCAACGCAATACTGGTTAGGGAGAAAGGCAAGATACTATACTTTATCAGCAAAACCCTTCAAGAGCCGAATTACGCTACCATTTTTCAATGCAGCCGGGGGGGGGGGGGGGGGGGGATGGTTTATTAAGTTTCATTTTTCAATACATCGCTATTGCTGGCCAGCAAAGCCATGACATCACCTTCAACGTCTGCAAGCAGGCGCCCGCAGGCCGCCGTTGCTAGATTTGCCCATTCGATCTCATCCATTCCCATCCTGTCCTCTCTCTCTCTCTCTCTCTCTCTCTCTCTCTCTCTCTCTCTCTATATATATATATATATACAAGCCATCCAGCTGCAGCAGCTAGCCAGCTAGCAAAATCAATTCATTAAAAAATGACGAACGAGCAGCCGCCGCCGCAGGCAGAGCTGGTTTTCATCCCCATCCCTGGCAGGGGCCACCTCCAGTCGACGGTGGAGATGGCCAAGATCCTAGTTGCCCGAAATCCCAGCCTGTCCATTACCCTTCTCACCATGAGGGACCCTTTTAATGATCCGCGTCCGCCCAATGAAGAAGATCACCACGACAGCGCCTCCTCCTCCGATGCCCAATCCCAGCTCTCTAAGGATGCCCCCCAAAGAATCCGGTTTGTGGAGCTTCCCCAGGATGACGGCCCGCAGAAGCCCAGGTCAGGCAAGGACTTCGACAAGGTCATTGCCGGTTACAAGAATGCTGTCAGAGATGCGGTCTCCAAGATTATTAATGGTAATCCCAACGTCAAGCTAGCAGGCTTTGTTATCGACATGTTCTGCACCCCCATGATCGACGTGGCCAACGAGTTCGGAGTCCCCACCTTCTTGTTTTTCACGACCACCGCTGCCTTTCTGGGCCTCCTGTTCCATTTCCAGGTCCTCCAAGATCACCACAACCAGGATGTTACCCAGTTCGTCGACCCGCATCCTGATTTATCCGTTCCATCTCTCTCCAGACCAATCGCCGTCAAATACTTGCCTTCAGTGGTGATGGACAAGAACGGCGGAGCCGCCTTTGTCGTCAGCGTAAGCAGGAGGTTCAGAGAAACCAAAGGGATTCTTCTCAACAGCTTCACAGAGCTAGAATCCTATGCCATCCAGTCCCTGTCCCAAGACGACAGTATCCCCAAAATCTACCCCGTGGGACCCGTACTCAGCCTGGAGGTGGAGGGCGGCAAGACGGATGTTCAACAGTACGAAGCCATCATGAGCTGGCTGGGCGCGCAACCGGAGTCTTCGGTGGTGTTTCTATGCTTTGGGAGCATGGGCCATTTCGACAAGGAGCAGGTGTCAGAGATAGCACACGCTCTGGAGCGCAGCGGGCACCGTTTCCTGTGGTCCTTGCGGCGGCCTCCGCCAAAGGACGCGCCGGGTTTACCCACCGACTATGGAGAGGACCTGAAGGAAGTGCTGCCGGAGGGGTTCAAGGGAGAGATGGGGAAGGTGATAGGGTGGGCGCCGCAGGTGGCGGTGCTGTCGCATCCGGCGGTGGGAGGGTTCGTGTCGCATTGCGGTTGGAACTCGACCTTGGAGAGCCTGTGGTTCGGGGTGCCGATGGCAGCGTGGCCGGTGTATGCGGAGCAAAAACTGAACGCATTCGAGTTGGTGAAGGAATTGGAGGTGGCGGTGGAGATAAAACTAGACTACAAGAGGGGCTTCATCACGGGGGAGAACACGGAGGTAGTGAGGGCGGAGGAGATAGAGAGGGGAATAAGGCAGCTGATGGGTGAAGATGATGGCAGCACCATCAGGCGGAGGCGGCAGAAGGTGAGGGAGATGAGTGAAAAGAGCAGGAGCAGCGTCAGGGAGGGTGGCTCCTCGTACAAGTCTGTCGGACGCTTCATTGATGATTTGCTTGTTTTGATGAACAGCAGCTAGCCCCAGTGTTCCAAGAGAAGAAAATAAAAAACTATAGCTAATATTACTCCTTTTTTTGATTTACTTGGGGGTATCCCGAAGCATAGAAGTGATCTTGTCCACCCATAGATAAATCTGAACTTCTCGATCAATCATCAGTTTGTCAAATTAATTTATATATATATATATATATATGCTCATTTGGTTGATTGATGAGTAGCATCATCCAGTAGTAGGTTCACAAGAGTGCGATTTTGTTCACCCCTTTAACGAGGGTGAACATAATCCTCACTTATTTGAGGATTAAAAATAACGGAGGGGCAATCGAACAAAATCGCACTCAGTTCACAACAAGAGTTTCAGTACGTCACTTGAGACGAAATAAAAAATGGCTAGAGTAGTAATGTGTGGGTGATGGATGATCGATGACCATTGACCAATGAAAAGAAAAAAGGTGGCACTTGGAAATTAAGCCTTCCCGTCCCTACCCATCATATATCCTCGCCCAACGACGAAACAAGGCATATCCCTCGTTCCTTCCTTCCTATCCGCTTCTTTACATTTTCATCCACTAACGTAGCTGTTGGAGGACTGTCCCACTAGCTAGTTAGCATCAATTAGGATCGTCCACACGTTAATCAAGACAGAAAAACATACCCCCACGCACAATATTCCACCTTTCCCATCACATCTGATTGAGTGAACAAAGATTACTAAAGATGCCAATCCTCATCTGATCAATATATAATCCTAAAATTAAGAGCAACAATACTCACAATTAACATAGAGGAGAGTCCTATGTTAAACAGCCATTTCCCCATTCATATGCCATTTTGCTTTCAGATACTACCCGCCTTGTGAATTAGCACTGTCCAATATATATATATATATATATATATATCACGCCATAAACCAAATAAACATGATGTTACCTTTGGTTTAGTAGGCGGAAATGATACTCTCTGTTGTTTTCATAATGACCAGCCACACCCACATGCCCTCTAAATCTAATGGGAAAAATATTTCCTCCTCCTCCTCCGGTATGCTGGCAAAGCTTCATCAGATTTTCACAATTGGTTGACGACATGACATGGTTGCTTGTTGTCTAAACTGTTTCACACCTCTGCTTGCCTTGAATTTGAGTCTCTGTCTATAGATGTCTCAAGTACAGGGTTTGCTGGATTCCCTCCCATATCTTTGGTTTTGTGAAGAAGAAACGTTCCAGCTAAAATAGTGATGAACCCACACAGCTCAGTCGCAATCTGTGATGCATTTTGAGAGTCCCAATCCTGAAACATTAGCAAAGCCCCACCCCCGCAGAGGCATGCATTAATTAATCACAAAAATAAATAAATTAGAAAAATAATGAAACATTTTTACAACTTGGAAACTTCAGAAGAAATATCTGGATAACATAATAAACAACAGGGGGAAAACACGTGGTTTATTAATTAGTAATAATATATCTAGGACATTCAAGCAAGTTATATATATACTTTTTCATCTTTCTCAAATTCATTCATCAATAGAGGCACCAACTAATCAAATATGAAATACATATTTAAGTTATAAAGAAGCAGTTATCAGAAAAAAGAAAGGCGTGGCATTCCTGTTCCTGCAAAGCCATCCACTCAAGTATAACTCCCTCGTAATTTTTATAAGCATATTAGATGAAGCTGACAACATGAAGAGTCCATGACAAAGAAAGAAGTATTAGTTAGATGTATAATAAAAACCTGTACAGCCATTAGTGGGAAACAGAGACAAACATGCCAATTTCTTAGAACAATAGGATTGCATTGGGAAGTAGCTTTACATTCTCTACTTTGCCACTAGGTTAGAGATGAGCTTACTACAGACTAGTTCAAGAGGATGTCCTGCCTATGGCTTTAGACAATAGCTTGCAGGGAGATGCGTTAGAATCTAAAGATTCCGAGTTAAGTAGGGCCACTAACAATATATGAAGAATAAAGTCAAAAAGTAGAAAAGATTATTGAAAAAAAAAAAAAAAGCAGAAGCAAATCTACTGGGTGAAGTATACCTGAGAGTGACCATTTTTTATATCCTAAAGAATTAATATTTATGAGGAAGAAGAGGTGAAAGAGGGTATGACCAATGACTTGTAGACTTGTAAAATAAAATAAAAGTATAAATGATAATAGCTAATGACAAGATGAATGTTTTATGAGTTGTGCAATATAAGATCAGTATCAAGTTGAAGGAAAAAATTTATATAACTTCTATCTGACCTTGTATGATCAGTATTTGTGGAGATAAGATGAGTGGTGTCACATGAAAACAAAGTACAATACAATAATAAATCCATTAGGGAGAAGTTAAATGTCGTGATAATTGAAGATGAAATGAATAGAGACCGTCTAAGATTGAACAACCACCCTATAAATTATAGACCAACCTATGAACCTGGAAGGCTACTGAAAAAGGTAGAAGGAAAACCAGGGAGCAGGAGGGTTGATATTGAAATGGAGAACACAATTACCTTAACTCTTAACCAAGTATATAATATCAACTGCTACCAACAGGAGGAAATGGATCCATATAACTGCAAGTCGATAGGTCAAGTGACATAATTATTCATTTTTAACATGATAAACCACTTTTGTTGGTCTTTTATTTAAAGGGAAGTCCTAAACAATCTCAACATTTTGGGTAAAAATTCTGTGGTTTTCCTGTTTGACATGCAGTGATTCTCATAATGATTCAAATTTTCAGCTATCCAGGTGATGTTAATTCTTTCTAAGAAATGAAAACATAGAAGGACAGACCTACAAAATTAAAAAGAAAAGAAAATAATCCATTATAAGATTCCCTGCGTAGACCAACAATATTGATAAGAAATGGAGAAAAGGAAAAGCTTTTCCAAGAAAACCAGAAAGATACGTGCAGAAAGAAATCACCTTAAACATGATGATGCTTGCTAGGATGGTGAGGGTTGTAAACATGACATAGTAGAAAGCAGTGCCGTACCTGAGATTGCGGGGCCCTGAGTCGAAATGTAAAAAATGGGCCCCAAATTATAGTGTACATTTAAATTTTATTTTTTATAATAAAATATAAAAAAATATTCATACCATATCAAAATAAAATTAAAAATTTTATAACTGATCAATTAAAAATTATTCTCCTTGCAGTTTTAGAAGCAAAAATATTAATCAAATTTATATAATTAAGTTGTTCAAAAGAGTGAAAAAAGGGAGAGAGAGAGTTTGCCAGAGATTTTAGTAACTGTGTTCAACAGATGGGGGGGAGGTTGGGGAAAGATTTATATGGGGCAAAATTGTTATTTTGACAAAGGGATAAAATAGTAATTTTATTTCAAATTTATGGGCCCCCTAAATCTGGCAAAATCATGGGCCCTGAGACAATGGGCTCTTCAAATTGGCTATAGGTCCGGCCCTGGTAGAAAGGAGAAACGACAGCAGTGTTAAAGGTGTCTAGAGCCTGCAAAAAATGAATCCAGGAAAAGGATTACATATTTTCAAAACTGCAGGATTGGATAAAGCACCTTTTACTTCACACAGGGTCCTTGAAAATATATTCTCCACAAGATATCAACTATACTTCATATTTATCTGATGGCAAGGCACATTAAGGAGGTGGATGAATCATCTAACTTAGTTAACATCCACCTTTCCAGTTCCCTTCTCAAATTGTTGCAATTCTATCAATCTGATATATCCTTCAAGTTTTAGGGCTTTCAAGATATAAGCCTCTCTCTCTCTCAGAGACACAATAATACTACTAATCATCCGTACTATATTGATTCTGTATGTGAAAAACCATGACTTTCAACAAAAATATGCTTCTGTTAGGTATTCAAATTACCTTGTTCAAATAGTTAATCTGCAAAAGACAACAGACAATCACAAATACAGTGAAAAACCATGTCTGGAAATAGGTAAATTGGTTTGATCCTGAAAATGACAGCTTTAGAGCTATTCCCACAGCTTTAGCACTCATAACCTACCAAAAAAAAACTAGTAAGAACTACAGAAAACAGATCAAGGGGATGGTTTTTAAAAAAATTGAAGATGGTGTACATACCATAAGAGACCCCATAAGTGAGCATATCCCAATGTAAACGATCATATGCGTTTGCCCGTAATGGGGCACATAGAGGAAAATGAGGACAAGAACGAGAAACAAAACTATGGCAGCATAGACTAGGAAGGCTGTTGGTGCCAAAAAATTGTTTTGTCAGTTCAAATTATTAAAAATATAAAGAAATAAAGATAGTGTAGTGTCGCGAAGAAGATATGTGTTAGACAGTTGGCATTTCAGTTCCAGCTTACTGTTTTTCTGTTTTTATTTTCTTCATTTGACTTTGTCAAAGTTAGTTGCTAATGGACGATAATGGCTATTAGTGGCAATTCTTTCTCAATTGTTTCATCCACTCTGTGATCGTGGCTGCTAGATAGGAAAGTTTGTTATTTTCTACTTGTATAAATTCTGTAGTTTGAATGAATAAAATATGCTAGAATTTTCAAACATTTTATGTTCTTGTTTCTACAATTCTGAAACTACGGTTGTTTCGTTTCAACTTTCAACAGTGGTATCAGAGCAGCAGTTGATCTCACAGGACCAAAAATGGCGTCAAACAACCTGCCTTTAAATCCACCTATCATCTTCACTAGTGAAAACTATCATGTTTGGTCCATGAAGATGCAAGCTTTTTTGGAAGCCTATGACCTCTGGGAAACTGTGACTGCGGACAGGCCTATACCTCCTTTACCAGCAAATCCCACTTTAGCTCAAATCAAACACAACAGTGAGGAAAAGGCAAAAAAATCCAAGGCCAAGTCACTTATTCAGAATTCTGTGGCAGATTGTGTTTTCTACAGAATTATGGCATGTAATACTACAAAGGAGGCTTGGGACAGGTTGAAAGAAGAATACCAAGGCAGTGATAGAACACGCCAAATGCAGGTGTTGAACCTGAAAAGAGAATTTGAGTCTGAATATGCAAAATGATGAAACAATTAGTAAGTATGCTGATCGAATCTCTTTGATTGTTAATAACATCAGATTACTTGGTGAAGATTTTGCAGACAAAAGAATTGTGGAGAAAGTTCTTGTGACTCTTCTTGAGAGATTTGAATCCAAAATTTCCTCCCTTGAAGAGTCCAAGGACCTTAGCAGCATCTCATTAGCTGAGCTAATAGTGCTCTTCAAGCACAAGAGCAAAGAAGGACTCTAAGACAAGCTAGAGTCACTGAAGGTGCCTTTTCTGTGCATAAGCAACAATCTGAAAAAGGAAAGAAGCAGATCTACCAGAAGAATAAGGGCAAAAATGGAAGTGGCAGCAATAGTGAAGGTTCAAAAAAGAAGAATTTTCCACCCTGCAGACACTGCAAAAAGACCATACACTTGGAAAAATATTGCTGGTGAGCTGATGCTATGTGTGGCAACTGCAAACAAATGGGGAACATTAGCAAGGTCTGCAAAACAAAGAACAAAGACTCCAAACCTCAACAAGCACAACTGGCAGATGTAGCAGATGCTCAGGAAGAGCAGCTCTTTGCAGTTTCTTGCTTCTCAACTAATGATTCATTTGATGCTTGGCTCATTGATAGCGGTTGCACACATCATTTGTGCAGTGATGCTGGTATGTTCAGAATCCTTGATGAAACTTACAAGTCCAGAGTAAAGGTGGGCAATGGAGAATTTCTAGAAATCGAAGGCAAAGGCTCAGTAGCGGTTTCAACAAATTCAGGTATCAAAACTATTCCAAATGTTTTGTTCATTCCTGACATCAGCCAAAATCTGTTAAGTGTTGGACAGATGCTTGAAGAAAACTAAGATCATAAATGCACCATTTTTTATCTCTCTGGAGAAAAATTACTCTCTGTAAAGATGAAAAACAAGAGTTTTGCTGTTGATTGGGGGAAAGCTCCAGAGTGTGCCTATTCCAGTACCACACAAAGTGTTTCAAACCTTTGGCACAAGAGGTTTGGGCATTTCAATCAAAGAAGCATATTAGAATGAACAAGAAAGAGCTGGTTGAAGATATGCCTGTTATCAACAACGATGTTCAAATATGTGATACTTGTTAGCAAGGCAAGCAAGCGAGCAAAACTGCCATTTCCAAAAAATCAAGCATGGGGAGCCAATCAGAAACTTCAACTCATACACACTGACGTGTGTGGTCCTATGAAAACAACCGCTTTAAGTGGTAACAAATATGTCATTCTCTTTATTGATGACTACACCAGGATGTGTTGGGTTTACTTCATTAAACTCAAGAGTGAAGTCTTTACTATTTTTAAACAATTTAAAGCTTTTGTAGAAAATCAATGTAGTCTCAAAATCAAAGCATTGAGGTCTTACAATGGTGCTGAAAATACCTCTAGTCAGTTTGTTGAGGTCTGTAACAGTGCAGGCATTGAACATCAATGTACAACACCATACACACCACAGCAGAATGACGTCTCTGAGAGAAAGAACAGGATTGTAATGGAGATGGCTAGGTGTCTCTTGATTGAAAAAAAGATGCTGAATGAATTTTGGGCAGAGGCAATCAATACCTCTGTCTATTTGCTGAACAGACTACCCACAAAAGCACTATAGAACAAGACACCATATGAAGCATCAACAAACCATCTGTGCAACATCTCAGAATCTTTGGAAGCATTTGTTATTGTCAAGTACCAGAGCCAAAGAGAGCAAGTTGGACAACAAAGCTCAGAAGGGCATTTTCATGGGCTATGGGTCATAAAGTAAAGGCTACAGGATTTTCTGCTTGCAAACAGAAAAAATTATCTTGTGCAAGAATGTGAAGGTTGATGAAGTAGAAGTCTAGAATTGGAAAAATGCACAATCTGATTTCTTTTTCAACGGCCACTTTAATGAGCAGCCTCAACTTTCAGCTGATGAACTGGTAGATGACTTACTAGTGAGGGGCACCAGGACTTTGGAGGACATCTATCAGAGGTGTAGCTTGGTTATCACTGAACCAACAAGCTATGCTGAAGCACAAGACTCTCAAGAATGGAGGAGAGCTATGCAAGCTGAACTGGATATGATCAACAAGAATGGAACTTGGCAGCTCGTTGACAGACCTACAAATCAAAAAGTAATAGGAGTCAAGTGGGTCTTCAAGACTAAACTTAACCCTGATGGCTCAATTTGCAAACACAAAGCAAGACTTGTGGCAAAGGGCTATGCTCAACAGTATGGTGTGGACTACTAGGAAACTTTTTCTCCAGTAGCAAGGTATGACACAATCAAACTTCTTCTTGCATTTGCAGCTCACAAATCCTGGCAGATTTATCAGCTTGATGTCAAATCTGCTTTCTTGAATGGATTCATTGCTGAAGAATTTATGTAGAGCAACTAGATGGATTTGTAGTTCCTGGTAAAGAGGATCAAGTTTATCTTTTAAAGAAGGCCTTGTACGGCCTAAAACAAGCCCCGAGGGCCTGGTATGAAAGGATGGACAGTCATCTCATTCAACTTGGCTTCAACAAAAGTAAAAATGAAGCTACATTGTATGTGAGAGTCACTGATGGTGAGTCCCTAGTTGTTTCAATTTATGTTGATGACATGCTTGTGACAGGAAGCAAAATTGAACTAATCGAAAAGTTCAAGAATGAAATGAAGATGAAGATAGTCTTTGAAATGACTGATCTTGGAGTCATGAAGTACTTCCCTGGCATGGAAGTGATGCAGTCCAATGATGGGATTTTTATAGGCCAGCAGAAGTATGTTTCTGACATCCTAAACAGGTTCAAAATGCAAGACTGCAAACCTGTGAGCACTCCATTTTCTACTGGATTAAAGCTTGGTAAGGATGAGGACTCTGAAAAAGTGGATGACAGCATGTACAGAAGCTTAATTGGCAGCCTTCTGTACCTCACTACAACCAGGCTTGACATTCTATTTGTTGTGAGTTTGCTCTCTAGGTTCATGCATTCGCCTAGAGAAACACACCTCACAGCTGCTAAAAGAGTGTTAAGGTATATTAAAGGAACTAGCACACTTGGGATTTTCTTTCCAACGTCTATAAAAGAGACATTGAAGCTGGTTGGGCACTCTGACAGTGATTGGGGTGGCTGCATTGATGATTCCAGAAGCACTTTTGGATATTTATTCTCCTTGGGTGCAGGTTGTTTCAGTTGGAGCTCAAAGAAACAAGAAACTACAGCTCAATCAACAGCAGAAGCAAAGTATATTGCATCTGCCTCTGCTGTAAACCAAGCTATCTGGCTAAGAAAGATGCTGAAGGATTTGGGACATGAACAAACAGAAGCTACCAGGATCATGTGCGACAATATTTCTGCAGTTTCAATCTCAAAAAATCCAGTGTTTCATGGTCGAATGAAGCACATCAAGATCAAGTTTCATTTTATTAGAGAAGTTCAACAATCTAATGAAGTGTTACTTGTTCATTGTTCATCCGAGAACAGCTTGCTGATATTTTCACCAAGCCACTGCCAAAGGAAAGATTTGAAATCCTGAGACAAAGAATTGGTGTCTGTCACCAAAATGCCAAGGAGGAGTGTTAGACAGTTGGTATTTCAGTTCCAGCTTACTGTTTTTCCGTTTGTTATTTTCTTCATTTTCTCATTTGACTTTGTCAAAGTTAGTTGCTAGTGGACGATAATGGCTATTAGTGGCAGTTCTTTCTTAATTTGTTTCATCCACTCTTTGATCGTGGCTGCTAGATAGGAAAGTTTGTTATTTTCTACTTGTATAAATTCTGCAATTTGAATGAATAAAATATGCTGGAATTTTCAAACATTTTATGTTCTTGTTTCTACAATTCTGAAACTATGGTTGTTCTGTTTCAACTTTCAACAACATGAACACTGCTATTAAATGACAAGCTATTGGATCAATTGAGTGCATATCCTTGATGCTCTAAACATTATATGAAGCATCTAAGATACACAAAACTACATCAAGTTTATCATCAATCTGAAAGCATATATTAGTTGAATTAATAGAATTGAAAGAAAATTTTTTAGCTCAACTGATCTGGTGAATTAAATAGCTAAGATACAATGTTTTGATTTGTTGTGTTTTAATGTGAACAGAAGTTACCTGTAAGATCCAGAATAAAGAAATAAGAACTAAAATCCTTGCAAATCTATTAGTGATAATGATGCGGTCACCAATCAAGACCCGACTCAAGGCCGACTTGACCAAACCAGAACAGTAGCGCCAGAACAGTAGCACTGAAATAGTAGCAAACAGTATTTTAATACTTCATATGTTTTAGAATTTTACTTGATTTAGGATTCTACTTCATGTTTCTACTTAATTTAGAATTCTACTTCATGGTTGATTAGGGTTTTATTTTTATTAGGATTTTAGTTGACTTTTATTTAGAATTTATTTCTATTAGGATTCTAGTTGGATTTTGTTTACAAATATTAGATGGATTTGGATTAGCCAAATACTATAAATATGCCTAGAACATAGAGTTTGTAATCAAGTTTTTCTCAATCAAATTTCAGCGACCTATTTGGGTTTTCTTAGCAAAACAGTCTTGTTTTTGCATCTTTTTAAAAGCCAAGCTTCGGCCATTGAAGTTTGTTCTTTCAAGGGTTTATTTTGGTGTGTTTTCTTCACACACATGCTACATGTTGCGTCAGGTGGTATCAGAACGGTTCATCAACCAATCAGATGACCAATCTTGAAGGTAACAGTAGCAACTAGTCTCGTGACAGTGATCGAGGGCTACCCGCGGTTTGGAAAGCAATCGAAGAACAACGGGAAATAACTCGTACAATGCAACAACAATTGGAGAGAATTTGCAACCAATTGGGCATTTTACAACGAGTTAAGGATAATCGGAACCGAATTAATGGTGTGAATCAATCTGGCTACGTTAAACCGGGAAGACCGGCCTTTAATCCTATCCTTATTAATCCTAAAAGACCAATGATGGATGATAGCGACGATGAGGATGATCATGGTCGTATGATAGCCAACCCTAGTGGTAAAGGGGTTAGGAGGAATGCACAACAACACAACCATTAGGGAAACGATGAGTACAAACTAAAGAATGACTTTTCGGTGAGTTTGGAGCTTGATCTTGAACATTATGTTGTCCTAGCAACCTCAACGTTTGGAAACTCAGGTCTGGTTTTTCAGTCCCAATGGCTCATACTGGGTTGTTGACTCATATTGGGGTATTTTTCAGTCCCAATGGCTCAGACATTACTTCGCAATCCAAGGATGGTGGTGTTTCTTCTGATCGGCTTGCGACTATAAAGGAGATGGAGGCCATGGTAGCAAATCCTTCAATAGTTTATTCAGGCTCTGGCATGGTTGAATCGAAGGCAATAGGAATATATTCACCTTTACGATTACAAAAACAAGATGGTCACAGGAGTCCCTTTGTGGATAGAGGTGTTGGATCTCTCAGGCTAGTTAACTCATGTAGTACAACTGCTTTCGGTATTAATCTGAAATTAGATTCTGAAACTCAGAATGCTGTAGCAACTGGTGTTATAGTTGATCAAGTGTTTAGAGTAAAAGAGGATTCAAGCATTAATATTTTAAATGATGGAGAGACTGCTGGTAGTCATGGAATAAGCCTTTATTCGAAACAGTTGCAAAAGAATGCTTCTTCAGGCAAGAAAAATTTACAGATGAATTCAGAACCTGTTGAGGAGTTAAAATCAAGAAAGCCGACGAGAGGAGAAGGACCTGTGATAAAATCTACCAAATTAGAGAAGCACTCAAGATGGAATGTTCAACGTCCTCAATCTAACAGTAATAATACAGTTGAGGCAAAGGGAAACAAACATGGCGATGGTTGGACCCATGCCAATGAAGATAAGGCTAAGAGGGGAAGGAATGTCTTTGCTCATGTTCCTTTAGCAGAAAAGTTCAAGCAGTTCAGGAAGATATTAAACAAAAGTTACACAAATAAGAAGTACAAGGCGATAGCTGACAAGCATAGGAAGCACAAGGTATTTGAGGTTGGAGATGAAGTCATGATATTCTTGAAGAAGGAATGGATTCCAGTAGGAAAGCAGAACAAGCCCAAACCAAAGAAGTATGGTCCTTACAAGATTCCAAAGAAGATCAATGATAATACTTATGTTGTGGATTTGCCGAATCATATGTGTATTTCCAAACATTCAGTGTGACTAATATCTCTTCGTACTTGCTAGATGTGGATTTGTCCTACCTGGATCAAAATTCGAGATCGAATTTTTTCTCAAGTAGAGGTGAATGATGCGGTCACCAATCAAGACTTAGCCCAAGGTCGACCTGACCAAACCAAAACAATAGCACTGAAATAGTAGCAAACAATATTTTAATACTTCATATGTTTTAGAATTCTACTTGATTTAGGATTGTATTTCATGTTTCTACTTGATTTAGGATTCTACTTCATGTTTGATTAGGGTTTTATTTTTATTAAGATTCTAGTTGACTTTTATTTATAATTTATTTCTATTAGGATTCTAGTTGGATTTTGTTTACAAATATTAGATGGATTTGGATTAGCCAAATACTATAAATATGCCTAGAACCTAGAATTTGTAATAAAGTTTTTCTCAATCAAATTTCAGCAACCTATTTGGGTTTTCTTAGCAAAACAGTTTTGTTTTTGTGTCTTCTTAAAAGCCAAGTTTTGGCCATTGAAATTTGTTCTTTCAATGGTTCATTTTGGTGTGTTTTCTTCACACACGCGCTACATGCTGTGTCAGATAAAGACCACTTACCTGCAACATGTACCAAAGTGAAAAGTTTGAAAAGTTGATTTCATGATAATAAGAATTAGATGGCTCTTCCTAGATACCTGGCTCAGTGGCTAGGTGCCACACTTCCTTAACAGATTCAATTTTTCTCTCTTGTGGAGCATGTAAAACAATAGTTGTAGAACCCACTAAGCACAAAGCACATCCAACCACACAAAAGATATGCAATTTTTCCTCCAAGATAAAATGGGCCAGCACTGCACTCCATAGAAAGTTGTGCATTAATTGAATTGATGAGTTTTGCTATAAAAAAAATAAGTGGCTTCATTTCTTATCATCTGTTGCAATTTTGTCTGATACCAACCTGAAGATAATACTTAGTGCTCCCAAGGGAATGACAAGAATTGCCAGAGCATATGCATAAGCAACAAAATTAGCTATCTCCCCAACAATCACTATATGCCATAGAAGAAAGGTTTAGTATGAAGCAGAAGTGTTAACCTTTAAAAGATGAATTTTGAACCACAAAGACAACCATAAAAGCACAGAAGTCAGCTATCTCCCCAACAATCACCATATGTCATAGAAGTAAGGTTAAGTATGAGGCAGAAGTATAACCTTTAAAAGGTCAATTTTGTACTACAAAGACAAAACCATAAAAGCAGAGAAGTCAGCTACCTGCCCAACAATCACCATGTGTCACAAAAACACAGCAGTTATGTGAAGCAGAACTCTAGTCTTATAAAAGACCTTAAAACCGAATAAGTAAAATTACAAGGGGCATAAGATTCATACAAGGTATTTTCCATTGTCAATAGGTAAATGGTTGTCTAAGTTTGTAGAACTCCTAGAATGCTCATTATTCTTGAACTGTCCTTCTTCAAGATACCAATTACTTATCAATACCCAAATCCAAAAACAATATAAAACTTCAAGCTGGTAGCTAGGAAAATGTTAAGCAAAACTTAAAGTGGTCATACTACAAAAGATAATTTCAAATACATCTTACAGCAGAACACATTTAAGTAACAAAAAAGGGGCCCTTTCAAGTTCAAGTTGAAAGAGTCCTTCAAACTTACTAGTTATCATCCCAGACCACCACCAAGGTTCCCATAAGTATGAGTACCCTCCAGAACCTGACAAAAAAGGGCCATAGATAGAAAACAGAAAATACACTGCTCATTAAGAACTAAATTTCTAATGATGCAAAAACTGCTACATGTTCAACAAATTAGACAAGTGCAAACTATTACATGGACACAGAAAGGAAGCTCCAGCAAATAGCTAACAGGACTTTACCACATCCCCCTCGAAAACCTTTGATAAAAAACAACTTGATCTTCATGTGCTTGCAAACATAGACCCCTCCAATTAACTAACCAACAAAGTGATAAAGGAACAAAACTGGAGCCATTGCACGGTTGCAGTCTACAACATAATAGAAACATGGCATAGATCCACAAAAGCCAAGAGTTTGGATAGCTACCCATATTTATCAAAATGTGAGAAGATACCGTTTGGTATTCTATTGAGAAAATACCCCTTATGTTCCTTAATAGCGATTAGCAATTAAAAAATTAAATGGAAAACATGTAAGGCATGACTGTATAAAAAGTGAAGAAAAAGGAAGCAGATGATTCTATCTTTTTTGTATATGTGATGTACAGATTATAGCCTCATTATATAAAGGAAGGATGGAGGATCGGTTGTAGCAATGAATATCTAATTCTAAAGTTTAGGAGATGATAATGCTAACCATACAAAGATAGCTATCAACAATTGATACAGAACTGATTTACAGGGATTTACAGGAACAAATTAACAGAGTTTGTTCCATAATTTTAGGACTTTCCTTCAATACTCCCCCTCAAGCTGGATCAAAAGGATTGATTGAGCCAAGCTTGGACAATAGACGATGAGATTGTGTGCACAACAACACCTTTGTGAATACATCAACAAGTTGATCATGACTCTGGGTATAGGCAGTTTGAATAACATGATTTTGAACTTGATGACGAATAAAATGGCAATCAACTTCAATATGTTTCGTTCTTTCCTGAAACACGAGATTAGCTGCAATATGCATTGCTGCCTGATTATCGCAAAAAAGAGTCATAGGAAGACTACTTGGAAAACAAAGATTAGTGAGGAGACCAATCATTTCACAAGCACCGGATGCCATGGCACAATTTTCAGCTTCGGCACTAGAACGGACAACATGTTTTTTACTATGCCAAGAGACAAGATTACCACCAACAAACATACAATAACCAGTGGTGGATTTTCAATCAAGTGCATTTCCAGCCCATTCGGAATCACTATAACTAGTGATCCGTGTGTGACCATTCTTGGCTAGGACAATCCTATGCCCAATGGACCCTTTGAGATATCGCAAGATACGCTTGACAATGCCCAAATGAAAAAACGTAGGTGCATGCATAAACTAGCTAACAAGACTAACAACATAAGTAATGTCAGGCCAAGTAATAGGAAGATAAATAAGCTTACTGACCAGTCATTGATAGTCATTGATAGCCTGTAAAGGCGCACTTGCTGAGTTAGGCTTTAGTTTACTATCCAATGGAGTAGGAGCAGGCTTAGAGTTCATCATCTCAGCATCTTTAAGTAAATCAAGAATGTACTTTTGTTGGTTAAGAAAGAGGCCTTTACTGGAGGCTGCCATTTCAATTCCAAGAAAGTAGTTTAAGTGGCCGAGATCTTTAATAAGAAAACGAGATTGCAGAGTACCTTTGAGTTGAGAAATAGTGTGATTACTATTCCCAGTAATAATAAGATCATCGACGTAAACAAGAACAACCACTGTTTCATTTGAACCACTCCGAACAAATAAGAAGGAGTCAACAGCTCTTCTTAAGAAACCTACTTCTTGAAAAACAACACTTAATTTCGCATGCCAAGCACGTGGATATTGTTTCAAACCGTAGATCGATTTGTGCAGTCAGCAAAACAAGGAAGGATCTAAGCTTTGTGGATGCCCTGGAGGTAACTTCATGTACACATCTTCTTTAAGATCCCCATGTAAAAAGGAATTTTTGACGTCCATCTGGCTCATCGACCATCCACAATTCACAGCAACAGAAAGCAAAACACATACAGTGTTCATCTTAGCCACATGAGCAAAAGTCTCCTTGTAATCCACACCAAGTGTTTTGAGTAAACCCTTGAGCCACTAGACGAGCTTTATGCCTGTCAATCGTGCCATCTGAAATAAACTTTGTTTTATACCCAGCGGCTTCCAACAGGTTGTTTTCTATTAGTAAGTTTGAAGATACTCCAAGTGTGATTTTCAGCAAGAGCTTGAAGCTCTTCATGCATAGCCTTATGCCAAATTTCGTGGGAATTTGCTTCATGGAAAGTTTTAGGCTCATGTACACTGGATATAGTAGAGAGAAATGCTGCATGAGTTAAGGAGAATCGATGATAGGTGATATACTTTGAGATTGGATGACAGATTGAGTATGTAACAAAATCTTGGAGCTTTGCTGGAGGAGCATGGCTGTGAAGAGGATATCAATGGGGCTGTGAAACATCCTGACAAGCAGGAGAAACAGACTCGACTTATGATGACTCAGCCCGTGAGCAATAAGAGGAATCAGCCAGTGAACAATCAGATTGAGCTGCATTTGTGTCTGAAGGTGTACTGGCAAATTGACATGCATCTGCATCAATAGGGACAGGCAAAATGAAGTTACCACTTGTATCTGATGAAGTTCCAGGAGAACTTGGAGGAATGGATGACTCAGAACCAGCAAGATGATTGTATAAAATGGGCAAGGGGAAAATATCCTCCAAAGAATCTTGAGAGCTGATATAATAAGGGGTTGTTTCTTCGAATTTAACATCTCTTGTAACAAATAGTTTCCTGGAATCAAGGTGATAACATTTATATCCTTTCTTAGTTGATGAATAGCCCAAGAAGACACATTTAGTAGCCCGTGGATCAAATTTATCACGAAGAGAGGTCTATATATGCACAAAATAAGTGCACTCAAATACCTTCAAATGGGACAGATCAAGATATTTTCCCTGCAAAACTTCAAGGGGAGATTTAAAGGACAACACTCGGCTTGGTAACCAGTTAATAATATAAACAACAGCCAACACCCCTTGAGACCAAAAATGCTTTGGAACATGCATTTGTATCATCAAGGCACGAGTTTTTTCCAAAAGGTCTCTATTCTTGCATTCGGCTACTCCATTTTGTTGGGGAGTACCAACACAACTAGTTTGATGCACAATGCCATGAGAATTTAAATACTATGTCCTATTTTTAGACATGTATTCTGTGCCATTATCGGAACGAAGGATTTGAATTTTGGTAGAGAATTGATTTAGAACAAGTATGTGGAAATCTTTGAAAACATCCATAACCTCACCTTTAGAATTTAATAAGTACACCCAGGTTACACGAGAGAAATCATCAATGAACGTAACAAAATACTTAAAACCATCAAAGGATTCAATGGTAGGTCCCCAAATATCAGAGTGTACAAGCTCAAACATTTTATTAGCTCTAGATGAAGATGACATAAAAGGTAGTCTAGTAGACTTTGAAAAATGACAAGTATCACAAGAAATGGATTCAATACCCACGTGGGGAAGCAATTTGGTAAGAATTTTTTTTATGGATATGCTAGATGTCAATGCCATAGGATATAGTTTGACAAGGAAGAAGAGAAAGCTGAAGCTTGAGCACCCTTGGTGTTTAGGAAGTTTCCTGAGATGTAGTAGAGTTCATGTAAGAAGAATCCTTCACCAATCGTCTTCTTGGTGAAGAGGTCCTAAAAAAGTACCATGTGAGGAAGAAATATAGCATGACAATTAAGTGCTTGAGTGAGTTTGCTAACAAAGAGCAACTGGACTAGAAATGAAGGAACATACAAAGCTATTGAGTTCACATCGTTAGGGAACAATTTAAATTTTCCTTCACCAATAAGAGGAACACCGTGAGATGGAGTAGGAAATTTTTTGAAATTGAACAGATTAGTTAATTTGTTATCCATGGGGGATGTTATCTATTGCCGGTCCCAAACCTAGATAAAGGAGGAGGGTTGCATTAGGTAGCTAGCGTAAAACCTAGTCGGATCTAAATATGAATTCTAGACAAACTATCTGTTGAGGCGTAACTCACATAGAAGTCTAAAATTCCTGTAGCCGACCCCACATAGTGGGATAAAGGCTGGATATGTTGTTGTTGTTGCTGAATAGATTGGTTAATTTATTGGTCATATGAACAGTGGCACTAGAATCAACAATCAAAAAATCATGCGCAGTACTAAATTTCAAGACAGTTGAAAGTGCAGTTGAAATACCTTCAATATTTTCACGAGACTGATGCTCTGAGTTTGCCAAGAAACCAGCAAACTTACCAAGAAGAGCTGTGGAATTTGAGTTTCCAGAGCCTAAATGTCCCTGATCACCCTTTTTTGAAGATATGCAGCAAACTCATTGATAAGTGAAATTGGATTAGAGGTATAATTTACCATATCTCCCTGCAGGGTCTCGGCAACATGGGTTCTATCTTTTGGAGGTCCCTTGTCCTTGGAAAACTTCGGTTTTAGTTCTGGATGAAAAACCCAGCATCGTTCAACTAGATGTCCTAGATGATGACAGTGTTGACACTTCAAATCTGGTCGCTTGCCTTTGTAAGAGATTCCCCCTTTGGGTTGGCAATTTGCAGCATAAGCACGGGTGTCAGACAAGGTAGACTTAGGTTCCACATTCATGACTTTTTTCCTCACTTCTTCTCTCTGAATCGCGGAACAGACATACGCAAACGATGGGAGTTCTGGGGACATGAGAATATGGCTGGGAAGATCCTCCTAATCGGAACCGAGACTTGCTAACAACGGGAAAATTTTGTCCTCTTCGACTCGCTTACTAAGTATAGTAGCATCAACTGTGTGGGGACGGTACACCTCAAGCTCATTCCACATTCTTTTCAGACTGCCAAGTAGTTGAACAAAGGGTTTACCAGCTTGTTGCAGGTTCACAATTGTCTCGTTGGAGTTCAAAAATTTGAGCAGAATTATTCTGTTGGCCGTACATATCACGAACTGCCGTCCATAAGTGTGAAGCAGAATCTGAATAGCTGAAAATCCCTGCAAGGTGAGAGTCCATGGAATTAAGAATCCATGATCGCACCAGCCGGTCTTTGGATAACCGTGTCGCATAGTCTGGAGATGATGCATTTGGAGGAGAAACTTTATCGTCGATAAAACTAAGTTTAGATCTTCCACCAAGAGCAAGAGTTATGGCCGTTGACCAAGGAAGATAATTGAACTCATTTAGCATAACAGAGCTCAATCGTTGATTAGGATTGGATTCGAATTCTGACCCAGCAGCCACACCAAAAGAACTTGTGGCTCCCGAAGAAGACGACACAGCGCTGGAAGATTGAGAATCGTTTTCTGCCATAGTTGATTGGCAAAAAATAAATCAAACAAAGCAGGACAACTGCTCTGATACCATGAAGAAAAAAGGAAGCAGATGATTCTATCTTTCTTTTTTGTACAGCCTCATTATATAGAGGAAGGATGGAGGATCGGTTACAGCAATGAATATCTAATTCTAAAGTTTAGGAGATGATAATGCTAATCATATAAAGATACCTATCAACAATTGATACAGAATAGATTTACAGGAACTAATTAACAGAGTTTGTTCAATAATTTTAGGACTTTCCTTCAATAAAAAGCAATTGTATTAGGGAAAGTTACAGTCAACGCCATATGTCATTCCAATTTCCCATCAGCCCAGCCCAGCCCAGGTACCATTAATTTGAAACTCTACCCATTACCATTTACCACTTCCAGCAAGCCCCTAAAATGAACTTCCATTTCTACATGTATTATCCTAGCTGTCAGACAAAGTGATGGCACTTTTCCCCTTGCTCCCCTCTCCTCCAAAAATCCTCCAGACGTTTTATTCGTTCGAATATTTTGCTTGATAATTGAACTCCCTATAATTTGTGAATGATTGGAGCATATATTGTGTGTGAGCGTGGGTGCGATTTCTTTTCCATCCACATGATGATCATTTTTTAGCAGTTCTAGGTAGTGGGTACCATTTGGCATATGTAAAATTAGAGGCAATAAAGTAACAGTAGAATGTGGAATATTTCATTTGAAAGAAAAAACCTTTTTTTTTAAAAAAAAAAGACAGGGGAAGCACTATGGATGGACCAGAAGCCAGATCCGATTCATTTGCATAGCCCAAATGCTGTCCACAGCAGAGAAGCGGACTGAGAAGGTATTGATGCTAATGCATGCATTGTAAGTTATGGAAGAAGCTACTTTATTATGCATGCACGTACGTACATGTTGCGAATGGGATGCGTGCACAAATACATATTGAAATGAGAAAAATAAATAGGACCTGCTCTGGTTCCAGTGGCACCGGCTTTTTTAAGACCCTTCTTTTTGATAATAAAGCTCGACCCAATGAAAATACTGGAAGAGACAGCCATAACAAGTCCATGAATATTGTCAGATGAGATTCCGCCCATTTAAGCCAAAAACCGGCGAGAAGGAGAGAGGGAGAGAGAGAGACCCGTGGCGGCGGACGGGCGGGGAAACAAATCAATGTTCCAAGCCAACTTTCCCAAATGCCAACTCCTGCAACAAACCCAATCAAGCAACAAGATCGAACAGTTATTACATGTAGAGAAAGGGTAAGAAACCCCCCAATTCCACATATATATATATATCTATAGAGAGAGAGAGAGAGAGAGAGAGAGAGAGAGAGAGAAGAATAAAAACAATGCCTTTTTCTTTGTTTTTTTTTTTTTTTTGGTTTCTATTGGCTATTTGCAAAATGCTGAAGGATTGCCTGTGATATCAAGTACGACTGAGTTGCGAATTGAGATGATGTTTGGGCATATTATACTATACATGTCCACATATACACACACACACACACATATATATATATATATATAGGCTAATAGGAAGATAGATATTGATAGTGTTGGGTCTGGAAATTGCTCTTCGTTTGTGTCTTGGTCTCGAACGAAAGAAGAAAGGGAGAGCGTTGAAGAGCAGAGAGAGAGAGAGAGGCCAAACAGCATGGCCGTTGCATTTGGGACTCTCCAATTCCGGATGCAAGTACAACTAAAACAAACAAACACAGCCACAATTTAAGATTGTCTCCGCATCCCGCGTTACAAAGCTCCCTCTCTCTGAATCAATCGGGCATTCGGCAGCAAGCAACTCTATCCCCTATCCTTATTCCTTCCTCCCTTTTATATTATATATTAATATTAATATTACCCACCCCCCACCCCCACCCTTTCTATCCATCAAATTCATATTGACATATCACTCATCCCACCTATCAACTTATGTCCTGGAAGCTTCTATCCAACCATATTGATATCATACTATCCTGGTTGTACTTTAAATTAATAGGTTAAATTGACTTTTTCTTTTCTTTTCCAAATAATAAGGATTTTTCTGGTTTGCCCAGTTCACTCTTTTTCTCCAACTTATAATGAGTTTTATGTTATCTAATTAACACATAATGTAATTGTAAGTTTTAATAGTAACAAATAAAGATAATAATGATACTTTCTCTTTTAATACATATAACTGCAAGTCTCTCTCTCTCTCTCTCTCTGCCGTTTGAAACTTGTCATACAATATCATTACGGGAGACGAAGCGACGGATGGCGCCAAGTATCACTTGAAAAGCAACTAAATACAATTCTCTCTCAATCAAATTTACTTCCCGATGAATCATGAATGAATCGCTTTTAATAACATTGCTGCGACGGGGGCAGGAACGGAGCTGGGCCGGGCCGGGCGGGGCCCGCATAAATATGTATAAATATATCTTCATCGGGGACTTAGATTTGGATTTAATCGAGTTTCCCACTCTTTCATAATTTTGGCAACAAAGCAATTAAGCAACCAACCAACCAAAATCTTCTCTACCAAATTTAATTTCCACAACATATCTCACGCTTTGTTAGGATATATTGCAGTGTCAGCAAGCAGAGGCAGGAATAGTTGGATCAAGTTAATGCAATGTTCAAAAGAAGAAGAAGAAGAAGACGACGACGACGACGAAGACGAATGCTAAGCACTGTAGGTCTGTAACTGTAACCAGACTTTGCATTACATAATTAGAAATATTATTGTAAATGATATACATATATATATGTATATGCTGCTGATCGACCATGGATGCCCACCAAATAACTTGAGAGATGGATCTCAAAAACCTACGGACTTACGCGGAGCTCCGTCAGCAGCTGGTCATACATTTTGCTGCAAAAATAAGACATCACACCCGCATAACTTATATATATATATATAGTCGATTGAACAATAATATAATATTAATATTAATATCCCTGTATATATATATATATTATATAATAAAATTGAAGCTAAGCTAGCGGTAGGGAGGACATACAGCTTCACATAATAGTAGCAAAAATCAGCCAAGATAAACGTATGAATGATTTCTGATATAAAAGCCATCAGCACCCATAACGAACCGTATCCAACCAAAAATAGAAACTTCCCCCCTGTCTGGTAAACCTGCATGGAAAATTAATTATTAATTCACTAATAGTGGATGCTTTAATCATTATTAACAAACTAGCTACTACCCATCGGTGTACTTAATAATAATAATATTATTATTATCGTTGTTATTATTATTATTATTATTATTATTATTATTATTATTATTATTATTAATGCATTTATCCTCCTGAAAGGCGATCCTGCGACTACCCCATAATGAAAGCCAAGCCATCAGCACCTATAATGAACCGTATCCAACCAATCATGTATTCTTCAGAGGGAAACACACCGTTTGGAGGACAGGTACACGTTCTATATATGGAGACTTGATCAGGAAGATATGTATCCCTCATGGAACCACTATATGAACATGCATAAAAATTTAATTAGCCCTGCCTGGCTTATAATCTGTATCTTCTTGTATCAGATTGAGATTCATCCATTAAATAATTAATGAATTATTTAATGGATTGAATGAAACAAATTCAATAACTAGGAGCAGTTAGCTTTTCTATAAATACAGAAATTCAGAAATTTCAAATAATTAAACAGTATATATAAGAAATATAAGCATAACTGTATATGAGCAATAGATGGAACTCACCATAACGATCCAGAATGCAAAGCCCAAGAATCTTGCAACACCAATTGCAAAAACATAATGTGCTGTAACTGGCTCAAACATCTGAAAACACAACATTTGCAGAAAAGAGAATGGATCACAACTTTTCATGTGTTAACTAGCACGTGCATATGTCAAATGCATGCCTGTATATGGTAAGAAGTAATGTGTACTAATAGCAATAAGGATGTATGTGTGTGTGTGTGTGTGTGTATATATATATACAGAGAGAGAGAGAGGGAGGGAGGGAATGAGAGAACCTTCTCATTTTGCAACAGATGAAGCTGTGGCAACATTGAGAGTGCTTTCAAATACACGCTGAAAGCCCAAAGCCTGTTTATTAGTGTATGCTCACTGTTAGGAGCAATTAATAAGGCAAGGACTGCGGCTGGCACCAGCTGCATCATTAGGACCAAACAAGTCAAGCATATTAAGGTGATGTAGATTTTCCTAGTTGTTGAATTATATGCCCTGCGTGCATACCGTATAACGTGCTGACAAGTTGTCTTGCTCCTTGGCACAAGTTGACTTCAATCTGAACCGCATCAAAAAAATAACCCAAACAGTGGAAATAAGGCCAGCAATGGCAAGCACAGTATGTTCACGGTGTGCAATGACACATGCACCAGGTATTCTGGTGGCTAGGAACAATGCTGTAAGTTCTTGACTTCTAAGTGAAAGGCCTGAACGGTATATATCAAATTAAGCACACTAACATTAGAAAAGTTATGTATACGCGCGCGCACACATGCACAAGCTAATTTTCTGAAATAAACAAATCACAGAGATGATATGGTTATAAGCTCTATGTATGCAATACTTAAATCACTTGCTACATATTGAATAAATAACAAATCTTAAAGTGACTCTGGAGCTTCCATGCTTCATCATAAAAATCTGCATTTCTGAAAATGAAGGCAATAGAATTGAAACCACATCAGTTCCAGAAAATTCTTTTGCCGTATCACTAGAGAGGAGCATTTTAGAAAATTCTCAACAAAAAAAAAAAATGACAATATTCAAAACCAAAAGAAATAATGACAATTAAACTTTGAAATCCCTATCATGAATCTCTAAAGCACAAAAAAGTCAGCACACGACTTGAACATATAATTAAATGAAGGTGTATTTACCAGCACATGTCTTGGTTTTGACAAGCTTGTATATGAGAACCATGATCCCTAAACCTTGGATTGCTTCAGAAACAATAAACAAGTTGGTGTGATCTTCTACCAAGAGGTTTACGGCAACCAGACAACAGAGGAGAGACAGAGCAGCTACACTGATTTTTACATTCCTCGGTTGTTTCTGGACGCATTTGATCAATATGTTTAGATTCAAGCTGCTCTTCTTTCCCATGGCTTCGGTCTTGCTTTGTGTAAGGTTTTCTCTTGGATCTTTTTCCTTAAATTAGAGTTTGAGAGTGCATGTATGGATTCATGAAGAAAATGACACAAGGAAGAAGACTGGCCCAAAAATATCCCTTGATGAAAGACATTAACATAATTTCTGGTTGTAAAAGAGCCTTTGTTTAAGTAACTGATCAGAGAAAAAGGAAGTTAAGGAAGAGACATATATGCGCAAGACAAGAAACTGACAATTAATATGGAAATTAACTTATGAGAAAAGGTATATGTTACTTCAACAGATTTGCATTGGCCAACTTATTATCTCAATTTATTTCTAGAATTTAATCTCTCTTTTAAGTCGAGGGATTTGAATAAATTCTAAATACATCATCAAAGTAAATGCATAACAAAATCATGCAAGGAGGGCCCCTCCGTAAATCATTCACTAAAAAAGTTTTTAATGGCCCAAGTGAGCAATCTTAAGTGGGTTCACTTCATTCCAAATAGTCACATATGTAATGTTTACCATATTAGAGATGATACTTGTTGGTTGGTTGTTTAGAAAAAAGTTTTAGAACATGTGTAATTTTTTGAAAATTGTACATTTAAGTAGTGAAGTTTCCAATTTTTTAGGCTGACTTATTTCAATCCTATATATGGATAGATATATTAAATTTTATTGTTGGTTTTGAAAAGGGAAATCCTAGCTATATACAAATTAAATCACTACCTTATTTGATAAAGAATCAGAATATCTATGGTACTGTGGCAAATCAACTCCAAAACGCTACATTGGCTTCACTATAATTCATGAATGAAACAAAAACATCTTTGTATTTGATCAAAAGCAAAGACAAGAATTTTGATGGCATGAAACAATAATCAAGTATTGAACTTGCCAGGGTTCAGAAATACATATATGCCAGAGTCAAGAACCAAAATTTTACAAGCCAGGATAAACTGAGCTGGTCCTCTGTTCTCTTCAAAAGTACAGCTTCTAAGTTGAACATGGACATATTAGAAAAGCTAAATCAGCACCGCTTCTCACTTAAGCAAGCAGTCATAATATATATGCTGAAACAAAAATAAGAAAAAAAATTGCATGAAGTGAGATAGAAAGGAGGACAACCAATAGCAACTAGGATACGAGCAAAACTTCTGCCCCTGATGCTAATTCCCCAACTCCAAACTAGCTCTAGGGTCAGAGAGATCAGTTTTTACCTGAACACTAATTTTCTGCACCCGTCTACCTCTGTTCATGGTTGGATAAATATAATGCCCCCAATATCTTCAAGCCTCTGATATCATACATTCATGCTCCTAAACGCATTCACCAGTTTCAAACCTTTCCTCAACTAAATACAGGACCAGACTCATAACCAGTTGAAGTGCCCCTTTTATCCATTGTTATATCAAAATCATCTCCTTCTAAGTTAAGAAACCCTATCAGTACACTAAGGTGGCACAGTTTCCCATGGGAGGTACAGTGAATCTCTAATGACAAAACATGCATTTTGTTACTTGACTTTTTGTATTTGGAAAAATCCAACAGGCCACAGAAATATACATACTAAAGAAGTAGAACTGTGAAAACCGAATAACTCTGTTACTGTTCATTAACTCACCAATGTGAATAGAATGGAGTTGTTTGCCACTAACATATCCCTGTTCCTGTTTCTAACCCTCGAAATCAGCAGAAAGTAAACCAGAAGAAGGTTGGTAATCCTCATCCTTCATTAGCTTAAATAATCTTTGTACCTCTGAACGTACTTCTTTAATTTGTGGATGCATCTGGTCTCCAACAACAAACACGTGAACCTGAGTCTTCAGCTCAATCCAGCTACATCC
The DNA here is from genome assembly GCA_036245055.1 of Diospyros kaki. NCBI lineage: Eukaryota > Viridiplantae > Streptophyta > Magnoliopsida > Ericales > Ebenaceae > Diospyros > Diospyros kaki. The sequence continues at coordinate 316,019 of BSEG01000016.1, read as the reverse complement.
GGGCTCCTTATTCACCCCTCTAAGATTCATCATCCTTCTGATCCGTTCCACATCGTCTCTCCTGCCCAATGCTGTATAGATGCTACAAAGCAACACATAAGCAGATGATTCTAGTGAACCCAATTCCATTAATTTTTCTCCTGCATAGGCTCCCAAATCATAATTACGATAGTTACGGCAAGCACTTAACAAGATACGCCACAAACACTGGCCATGACCAGTAGGTGTTGATTCAATAAGTTCTTTTGCTTCGTCAAGCCTTCCAGCACGGCTCAGTATGTCAACCATGCATGCATAATGCTCAACTCTTGGTAGTATACCAAACTCATGGTACATCATCCTGAAATAAACCCAGCCTCTCTCTACCAACCCCATATGGCTACAAGCAGAGAGAAAATTAATGAAAGTAACATAGTCTGGCTTTGTCCCCTCAAGCAGCATCTCCTCAAAACGTTCAAGGGCTTCATTTCCATGTCCATTTTGATGAAGCGCAGATATCATTGAATTCCATGTGACTACATCCCTCACAAGCATCCTCCTGAAGATTATGTTTCCATCTTCAAAGCTCCCACATTTTCCATACATAGTTGAGAGAGCACTTCCAGTTGGAACTTCAATATTAAACCCATACTTAATGATACAAGCATGGATTTGCTTTCCTTGCTGCAAAGCAGCGAGGTTTGAACAGGCTTTTGTGACACTGACTATTGTCAACTCATTGGGCAATAAACCTTTATTTTGCATTTGACAGAACAAATTCAGAGCTTCTTCACTCTCCCCATTTTGTACATACCCACCAATCATGGAGGTCCACAAAACAATATCAGGCTGTTCTAAACAGCCAAAACCCTTCCGAGCATCCACTAGGTAACCACATTTTGCATACATGTCAACCAGAGCTGTCATTATATAAATTTGAGATTCAAATCCCACTTTTATCACATAAGCATGGACCTGCTTTGCTTCTCCTGCAGTGCCAAGGTCAGAACATGCATTCAGGACTCCCACAAGGGTGAACTCACTAGGCATCATCCCAGAAAAATGCATCTTCGAAAAAAGTTCCAATGCCTTGTCAGAATTTCCACATTGTGCAAAACCAGTGATCATTGCCGACCAGGTAATAGCATTCTTATCGCTCAACAACTCAAATGTCTGGAGGGCATCATCTAAGCCCCCACATTTTGCATACATAGTTACAAGAGCATTTCCAACGGATACAATGGATATCAACCCGTTTTTAACAGCAAGACAATGAAGTTGCTTCCCATTTTGAATGAACTCAGGCAATGTGAAGGCACTAAGGACACTGGTCAACACAAACTCGTTCACACCCTCCTTTGCTGAACCCATCATCAATTTAAAGAGCCCTAGAGTTTCTGGAGTAAGCCGCTGTATAGCATACCCAGAAATCATTGCAGCCCATGAAACTGAATTTCTTTCTGGCATTCTATCAAACAATTTGCGAGCATCAGACACGAGAGCCAGTTTGGAATACATGTTTAGCAGGGAACTACCAACAAACACATCTCCAGAACTTGCAGTTTTGATGGCAAGCACATGAGCCTGCTGTCCAGCACCCAGAGGGTCTGGCAAGCTCGGCACAGCAGTGAAAACGCCGGCAAAAGTGTGGGCATTTGGGAGTGTGTTGCTTTCTGCGCTCAACATGCGCTTGAATAGCTCCATGATGGAGGAGGAAGCTGTGGGACCACCAACTTGAGAGTAACCGTTGATGAGGCAGTTCCATGAGACCACGTCTTTGTGCTGTATCTCCTCGAAAACGAGCTTGGCGTCGGCCAAGTGCTCGCACTTGGCGTATAAGTTGACGAGGCTGTTGGCAATGTAAATGCAAGAAGAGGAACCGGCTTGGGTGATGTGGGCATGTACGGCTCGGCCTTTTCGGAGGTTTATTTGCCGGGTGTAATCCAGAAGGGCGCTGAAGAGAGAGCGAGAGTGAGAGGGAATTGCTAGTCCTGTCATTACTCATTAACAACAAACTCTGGGCGTGCACTCTCAGTTGCTAAATAAAGTACGCATTCCTTGTCTCATTATTTTAATCACTCTTTAACTGTCTCATTTGCATGCAGTTGGTGAGGAAAAGTTGTTGAGATTTTTCCTTTTCGGTAAGGATCAGTTCATCTTCAGACCTGTGAAAATTGATCTTTGCTGGCAGAGAAAACGAAAAAGAAAGGCCGAATAACACGAAGATGCCCTCAACCTAGATAACTTAATATTTTTATCCCGCACCCTTTGACTCACTCAATTTGTGAGTAAAATATTCAATGTAAAGCATCTATTTAACTGTAAAAGAATGGCTGTTCACAAATACAATCTCCAGAAGAAGAATAGCCGTTCACTTCACAAATAGAACCTCCAAAGATAGAATATACAGCCACCGGAAAATTCATTTAATTGAGGTTCGGAAACAAAGTTGATGTCATGAGAAAAGACGAAAGAAAGGAAGGAATAAACCCTTTTCACAGAATATCTTAGAAGAAGCCTACCCAATAATCAAGCCACATCTCTAGCGTAATGATAAGCGATAGAGCAAGAGGAAAAGTAAAAGAACAAATAAATAAATAAATAAAAAGATAGCAGCTTAGAAAAGGAAACGTAGGCCATCAATGAATTGTGCGAACTAGATGGTTCTGAACCAACAAAGAAAAATCTATGATAAAGCCATGAACTGAGGAGCCCATTATGCAGTAACTATGACAGGACATGTAATGTAACCAGAGGGTAAGAGATTCAAGAAAACTCTGAATATCAGAAAAAGGCAGAAATCGTTTGCAGTGAAATTCGTACAAGGGATGGTGTTTCTCGGAACATTTTAATCTCTTTTATACATTTCAAGGGAGGATGTTGAGGAAATTGCTGGGTACGTACTTCAACAAGGTGGGAGGACGCGGAGAGAAGAGAGCGGGAAAAGAGGTCAAGAGGATGAGAGTGCCGAAGTGGGTTTCAGAGAGAGAGAGAGAGGCGTCACTTCATCAGACAACTGAACTAGTTAGCTAGGAGCACAGGAAGTTACCTTTTTGAGGGACGGGACGACGCTAAGAAAACTGAGAGAGAGCAAGGGAGACGGCGTGAGGTTAGAAGGTTTTCCCGATGGATGGAAAGAGAGGTTTTGATTGAACTTGCGATGAATCTTAATTAGATTATTATTATTATTATTAGCATCATGCATCGAGATATTTTGCGATTTAAAGATAATCTGTCTGTGTTTTAGAATTTAATTTAATTTAATATTTTTCCACTCCAACTCCAACTCCAACAGGATGGTTTTCATTAGAATTCTTTTACCTTAACCTTAAAGACCCACCCCTCCCTCCCTCCCTCCCTCCGTCCCGTCCCGGGTGAAGAAGTTGAAGTGCAACATTTTAAGCAAGGGTTACTGAACCCATTCATTAAATGTGGTTGGATTCGCTATAAGATCTTCTAAAATTAATTTAGAATTTTTATGATGAATTTGTCACATTAAAAAAATGTAGTTGGATTTGATTAAAAATGTACTTCAAATTGACTAAAAGTAGCAAATTAACAGTACACAGTCGATGGTATTTGTCATTGTTCGACAAGACAAATGATGTGTATGATCCGATCCGATCTGATCCCCCAACAAGGAACGAACGAACGAAGGAACACGCGGAAGCAGAGCTGAAACTTACAACATCATTCATTATTCACTGATTTCAGGTGGCTGGGCCTGGGGACTGCACCGGAGACCTGGCTGGAGCTAGCTAGTCTTAATAATAATTAAGAAGAAGCCATTGAAAATAATTCTGTTAACAAATCGGATTTGAGATCCACAACTTCAGTGTCTGGCATGATTAAGGTGACAACCTTCCCATTCCCCTTCCCCTTTCCAATTCCGGCTGTTTCTTGGGGCCCTGGAAGCACCAGAACGGCTCCTTGGTCTCCCACGCCATCTATGCTGTAAGTTGCATAAACAGGCCTTTGGCCTTTCAGTTCCAGCCCATACAGATCGGCGTCCTCCAGATCCACAAACGTCAGGTTTGCTCCGTAAACAACGAAATCACCCAATCCTCCCTCTCGCTCCATTGCTTCTTCGATCTTGCTTCGCTCGTCCTCAAGACTTTCTTCGCCTATCATCATCAACAACTCCGCCAGCTGCTTTGGTTTCGCTTCCGCTATGGAAACATCCTCATCCGCCTTGACTACGCCTATCCCTTGAGCGTTGCTCAAAATCACCACGCCGCCGCCGCCACCATTTTCATTTTGACGACGACCACGACCATTTTTGCAAATCGTGACGACCTTGGGCTCCTCCGCCACATCCCCATCCTTCCTCCTAGTCCTAGTTCTGGCCACACATTTCCAAATAACAGCGCAGAGGGCTTCAAAGAATGGAATTCGATCGCCGCCGCCGCCGCCGACCTTGGACTGCAACTGCTCCATCTGTGCGGCCGTGAGGTGCAGAGAAAATGCTTCCATTTTCGCGCGGGTATTATTATTATGATTGGGACATATCCAGTGGTCTCCGACCGGGCCGACGCGCTTCACCGAGAGGGGATCCGTGGGCGGGCTAGGGCACCTACTAATGTCAATCCCAGCGCGCGATTGGGGTTGGGGTTGGGCTTTGACAGGGCGGGGGGGCAGCTGATGGCCTGCCATGACTCGGCCCAACGAATTCATGAAATCTGCCGCGGAGAATGCATCTCCAAGAACGTGGGCCCAGCTCAGGCCCACTGCTACTCCACCACATTTGAACCATGTAAACTGCACAGACAAACAAACCCACAAATTAAGAAACAGGGCAATGCTTCTAGTAACAAGTGTACCTAGTTTAGTCTAATCTAGATGTCTCTAGGTAGTTGGGGGTTGGGAGTGTTTTTAATATATAGATGGTGATATAGGTAGATTGATTATATGTGGAGGGGCAGGGGGTACGTACGCACTGCAGTCTGCAGAGAGTACAGTTGTGAGTAAAATAATTATAAACTTTATTAAATAAGTATATACAGATAGATGAAATTGATGACATAACATATATGTCCTTACTTTTTAAACTAACTAGCTAGCTGGGCATAACTGATGGTCGTCCCCTCTGATCATGTCATGTGTACATCTGTAGTGCCAGTATTCATACTTTTAATAATTAATTTCTTCTAACAGTAAACCGCAAACAACATTTATTTTATACTCCATCGATCGATCATCATGGGACATATATTATGCAAACACGAGTACTGTACTATAGGTCTCCAGGGACCAGGGTGGGTGATCTGGAGCTAATTAGTTAAATTTACCCCTACCTACATCAGCATATATTCAACTTAAACAACACACATCCGTATTCAATCACCACATTTCAGGTGGTGATATGCATGCAGCTGAGCTAGCTAGCTTCTGAATATGCAAGATTAATTAATTATTTAATTTAATTAAGCGAAAAACAAATCAAGGCAACTTATATATAATAGTTATGTAGTTATCCCGAGAGCCTTGGAAATTAATTGGGGTCCATGCATGGAATTGGCAGGGGAGTGGTTAGTTAATCAGTTAATGTTAATATAAAACATTGAATTACCTGTAAAAGAACAGGAGGAGAAAACTGAATCTCAGGACCGATGACTTGGTTGGAAACAAGGACGTTGTGAAGGGAATGATCGTGGAGATGACTGAGGAGGAGGGGTTGGAGGCATTCGTCGAGAGTGTAGGGGGAGTGGGCCTCGATGAAGCGGGCACCACAGTCGTTGCACTTGATGAAGGGGCGGCCGGGCCCGCCGGAGTGGGAGTCGTGGGGGCGGCGGAAGCGGCCACAGGTAGCGGAAAAATGGTTGAACCAGGTGAACATGGGCTCCTTGATGTTCAGGACGGACAATCCCTCTAAAGCTTCCCGCCTGAAATAGTAAACAGCCCTCAGGTAGTGAAGCTTCATGGCCAGGTCCATGTTGTTGAGCTCCTGCACCACGTCTTGCCCCGTAACCCTTCCTGGTCCAACCGACGACAGTTTCACTCCATAGATTACGCTTTCTACCATCTTCTACGTACGTACGTACCTTGCTGTTTTGTTGTGTATAAGTATATATTCAAACTTTTTAGTTTTGGTGGAGTAACTGGCTAGCCACTAGCTAGTCTTGGACGAACGATAGGCGTACCGGCCGGATGGGAGTATGGAGAGAGAGAGCGTATGTGTGTGTGCGTTTGGGGGGGGGGGAGAGATGGGGGATCGATCCGAGTGTGCGGTAGCTAGTTAGATAATTAGCTCCTGCAATTGCTTATATATATATATATATGTATATGTATATATAATTAAAGAACGGAATTAATGGAGGTAACTAGCTAGGGAGAGAGAGAGAGAGAGGGTAGGGCAGGTGGGTACGGTAGGTGGGAGACTTAAAGAGAGATGGATGCGTGTAACAATTGCGTAGAGTGGAGTAGTTGTATCCTCTTGCAGGAGCATTGAATTATATATCGTTCAGTAATTTGCTCCTCTATATATATATACATGATCTGTATACATATACACGCATATATATATGTAAGTACCTAGCTAGGAAATTAATTAATAAGCCAACACACACCCATATATGCGCTGGTTGTTTGGTCTATTAATTAATTCGATGGAACAGTGGACAAAAATACATTTTTTTTTTCGAAGAAAATACCATTGTTGGATGGAGAACATGCATGCATGCAGAACACTAGAGGAAGAAGAGGAAAGGTAGTTTTGACTTTTTCAAGCTGTATGAAAATTCAATGAAAACCTTACAAATTAATTTCCTAGCGGACCTGTCAGGTTCACCAAACACTCTTTTACTACTACTACTATTACTACAACTACTACTACTAGGACCAAGTCACCTCCCTGTCAACTTTGCATGGGCATATGATACACAAACACACACATGATGCCTTTCATCATTTTTGTATAGACATGACTGCATGTGAAATAAACAGATCGATGAATTACTTCTTAGCAATGCGAGTATGCTTGCTAATCCTAGCTACATGTTACAAATAGCAGAAGACTCATGAAAAAATCAGAACAAGTTTAATCACAGCAAAATTTGAAACATATCTTTAAGGTCGGAAGCATACACAAACACACATGGAATATAAATATAAATCGAAAGAATAAAGAAAAGAAAATAGGTCAAGGATTTACCGTGGTTCAAGCCAAATTAAGGTTATGTCTACGTTGAGCTCTAGTAAGAAGAGCTCACTGTTCTATGTATGAAAAAGAAGAATACACCCTCAAACAACTCACAATCACACTCTCTGTATATCAATAGTTCTCTATAAAAAATGTCTCAATAATCACAAATATAGATTAGAGGCTAAATCTTATATAACCAGAGAACAAAGAAGAAAACCTATAGAGAAACCCTCACCCTTTTCCTCTTTTTTTCCTCTTCTATTGCTTCAAATCCCGATGTGAGCAATAAATAGCAATTCTAAACGGCTGAGATGGAGCCTCATAAAGGTAAGATGAATGGTCGAGATTTAATCATGCAACACAATCAATATTCTAACGGAAAGACAACCGGGCACTTGATGGACAAAGGGGATGGTTACTGTGTGTGGCCATCCTGTAGGCGCCACTAGGCAGCCTACGGTTGCCACACATGGCCATCCTATCCCCTAAACCAAATGACATTGTTTGATGCTTCAACTAAACAACATCAATCTCCACTTTGAAGCATCAAATTACAGGTGAACTCACATTCTCATATTTGTGTAGCATGCTTCAATTCTCACCTTCACTGCTTGTGTTGATTGTTTGATCAACCAACTTCGACATGTAGCAAGTCCAAGTAATACTTGAACTTGGTTGCAGTCAACACCTTTGTACCCATATTTGTTGGGTTATTTTCTTTAGGCACCTTCTGAATGTTCACAATGCTATTAGCTACCAAATCTCTTACATAATGATACCTAACGTCCACATGTTTTATTCATTCATGGTACATCGAATTCTTGGACAGGTGAATAGCACTTTAATTGTCTAAGAATACCACTACTTGCTTTAGAGCAAGTGGATCTCCTTTAAAAGGCCTTAAAGCCATACGACCTCTTTGAAGGCATCAATCACAACCACGTATTCTGCTTCAGTGGAAAACAGTGCAACTAGAGGCTGCAACTACGACTTCTAGCTGATGCAATTTCCACCCAAGGTCAGGCCTGGTAATCATTGAGTACATAATGGTTCCAATTGCATTAGCATATGAGATATTTTTTATTTTAATAATTTCTAAGTCAAATGTAGGGCATTGAGATTTAGTCAGAACAAAATGTTCATCTAAGTGAACACTTACAAGTTTGCAGTTATGCATGCCAAATTTGTGAACAACTTTTACTAGATAGTTGCTATTGAATTTTTAAGCTGAATTTAATTCTATCTCTCTCTATTGTCATTCTTAAGATTTTCTTAACAGATTATAAGTCTTTCATATCAAAGTTTGTATTTAGCATTGATTTTAATTCACTGCTTTTTGACTTAGACTTGCTAATTATCAGAATATCATCTACATATAATAATAGATAAACAAGAACATTAAAGAGCATGAAATAAAAACACTTATCATATTAACTCTTAATAAAACCAATCCTTAGGACAAAACTATCAAATTTTTTATACCATTGTCTTGGGAATTGTTTTAAGCCATACAAAGATTTTTTCAACAAACATACATGCTCAGACTTAACAGGGTTAATATATCTAGTTGGTTGAACTATATAAATCTGTTTTTCAAGGTCACCATGCAAGAATGTTGTTTTAACATCTAATTATTTTAATTCTAAATCAAATTGAACAACAACAACTAGCAAGCATCATGCGGATTGTTTTAAACTTAACTATAGGTGAGAAAATTTCATTGTAGTCTATACCCTCCCTTTGTATAAACCCCTTAGCCACTAATATAGCTTTATATCTAATTGGGTTAGTGGGAGACATATCTTCTTTTAGCTTGTACAACCATTTACACTAGATTAGTTTTTGCTTCTCAGGTCGAGGAACCAATTTTCAGGTACCATTTTCCATGAGATAGCCCATTTCCTCGTCCATGGCTTGCTGCTACTTGTTGCATTCTTTCGATGAGCTGACAACCTCTTCATACGTGGATGGCCCACTGCTCCTTAATTCTATCCCTGCAACTAATGCACGACAAACCAAATTTGAATAAGCATACCTAACAGGAGGTGTTATAACCCTCCTACTTCTGTCACAGGCTAATTGGTAGTCACTAGGGTTTTGAGGTGAGTTATGATGCTCCACCTCAATCTCAGGGTCATCTCGTTATTCCTCTTGATTATCATCATGATCAAAGGTATGATCCTCATTGAACATAGGCAAAGGAACTCCTTCTTGGTTAGGACCTAATGAAGCATGAGCAACTGACAAGTTGTTATTTCCTATAAGTTGCTCCACCTTAATTTGAGAGCCTCCTAAAATGACACAATCATTTGGATTTTTGAGTGTGTTGGTTTCTTTTGTATTTAGTGATTTACAAAGGAAAATTGCCTCATTGAATATGATATCTCTACTAATAAGTATTTCGATTCCACCTAATTGTCTCTCCCATAGTCTATAGCCTTTGGTCCCTTCTTGGTAACCAACAAACACACACTTTATGGACCTAGGTTCTAGTTTTCCTTCAAATTTGTGAGCATAAGCTTCACATCTAAACATTCTTAAGTAATTTAGATTTAATTTCCTAGCAGTCTATTTTTCTTCAGGGCATTTAAGATTTAATACTATTGAAGGGTTTCTATTTACTAGGTGGGTAGCAATTGAAAAAGCCTCACCCCAAAAGGACTTACACATATTATAGGTGAATAAAAGACATCTAACTTTTTCAATAGTAGAGTTCGATTCATTCTTTTAGCTACCCAATTTTGCTAGGGTGTATTCTTAACTGTTTTGTGCCTAAGTATACCCTAAGTGTTACATAATTCATCAAACTCTCTGCTGCAGAACTCTAGACCATTATCTATTCTTAGAATTTTGATTTTTCTATTAGCTTGATTTTCTATTATGGTCTTCCAAATTTTGAATTTTTCTAAAGTCTGATATTTAGTTTTTAGTAAAAACACTTAGACCTTCCTAGTAAAGTCATCTACAATAGATAGGAAATGCTTGTTACCACCGTGAGTAGAAAACTGAGAAGGTCTCCATAGGTCTGCATATAGGTATTCTAGGCATGTCTTTGCCAGGTGAGTTCTTTTATAGAAGCTCAGCCTGTGTTGCTTTCCCAGAACACATGGCTCATAGAAATCAAAGGACCCTACAAGCATTAATCCAAGATAGCTTTGGTTTGATAGTGCCTACAGACCTTTCAGACTCAAATAACCAAGCCTCAAGTGCTATAGTTTTGTCTTATCAGTATTAATAACACATCAAAATCTGTTGCTAAAAAATAAGGACGACACAAATTAGCGATGAAAATTTTCGTCCTTGATTAAAAAAATAAAAAAATATTTAAAAATATTTTAGAGAGATGGAAAGTTTTACATCACTAATACATAATAATAAAAATTTAATATTAAAATAAATTAGAATCAGCGACGAAAAAAGTTTCGTAGCTAATCAGTCATCGCTAATCAGCGACGGGCATTCCGTCGCTGACTTTTATTTTTAAAAAAATTAAAATAATTAATCCCACTAGACGGACGCGTGCGCGCGCCTCTACGCGACACGCAGCGCCCCCTTAAGCTGCCATGTGTACGCTGGGATTAATTTTCTAGCGCAACTCCTTCCCCTTCACCTCTTTAGTTTCGATCCCTGGTCCCTCGCGTACTCACGACCGTCTGAGCTGCAAGCCTTCTTATTACATATACCGCACATATTAATTATATACTACATTTAGCTGTCAGCCGTTTTAATTTTTATTTAAATTTTAAATCTTTTAAATTCATAAATTAATACTTAAAAAAATAAATGTTGTAAATTTTTAACTCAACTAATGTACCACTTAAATGTTGTAATAAATTAATCTCTTAAATATTTAAGTTTTCTTTGATTAAAAATTAGTTTAATACATATTTGTTATTATAAATTTTATAATATCATATCAATTTATAAATATTTTGGTTTGTAAATAAAATATAGAAAATATGCATACTAAAGAATTTTAACTTTTATTAATTTTTTTCTTTTTTATCCCGCTGCTAAAGTTTGTAATTATTAATTTATTTTTTTTAATTATTTAGCAATGAGGTCACACCTGTTGCTAAAAAATAAAAATAAATTAAATAAAAAATAAAAATTTAGCGACGGGGTCACTCGTCTCTAAAAAATAAAAATTTAAATAAAAATAAAAATTTAGCGATGAGGTCACACTTATCGCTAAAAAAATAAAAAAATTAAATAAAAAATAAAAATTTAGTGACTGGATAACTCCTGTCGCTAAAAAATAAAAATAAAATTAAATAAAAAATGAAAACTTAGCGATGGGGTCACACTCGAACGCCTCCGCCATGTTCGACCGGCCATGGCCATGCATGGCCTTATGCATCGCCATGGCCGTCAGTCCTTATTCCTCTGCCATCACTGTCGTTTGAATGGTTCTTGGCCATTGGCATTATCAAGTTATCATCGTCGGCTTCATGTGGCCGCTGGCTATGGAGAATGAAAGAGAAAAGAGGAGTCGATAGTGACGATGGTGGCGGGCGAGGTCGACGACAACTTGAGAAGGAAGGAAAGATAGGGGGAGAGAGAGAGAGAGAGAGACGATGGGTTTGTTTTTGGCGTTTTGGTATTTTCAGCTAGTTTTGGCTAAAAACACCCAAAACAACATTTGTTGTTTTGGGTTTTCTTTACAAAATTATTTTTTATTTTCAAAAATAAGTTTTTAAAAATAGAAAAGTAAATGTATTTTTAATATTTAAAAAATTAAAAATCCAAAACGGGTTAAAAACAACAAAGATAAGAAAGACTTAGGCCTTAGTTTCTAGGAAAGTTCATTTATGACAACCTTAGCTATATATACAAAAAGAAATAATCAATTCAGTAAGATTGCGTGACACAATCAATTCATAAAAATGGTTGACTTTGGTCAAGCTCAAGGAGATCAAGCCTTAATATAATCAGTTGACTTATGGATATCTTGTAGCTATCGAGTAAGCTTTCAACATTATATGACTTGCACAAAAATACAAAGATTTGATTAATCAAATATCTCAGAGACCGAAACATCCCACAGTAAGAGAGAAATTATAAATAATCAAATTTATATAATTTTTAGAAAAGTCAAATGGTTTTTTCTTTCAAATGATATTTTTATTTAAGGTTGAATTATAGTTTTTGTAGTCTCTAAAAAAAATTCACAAATTATTACTTTGGTTTGTATATTTTGAAATTTTAATTTTGGTGGGACGTTGGGTGGTTATAACCATGCTAAATATGTGTGTATATATATATATATATAATTTTTTTTTTCCAGTGGAGTATTTTTTCCTTGTCATGTATCTATCGCCTGTGTATCTGAATTATGGTAGCTCAGCTCAATACAGATAGAGATGATGATGGCTGACGTTAAATGTGGAAATTATTTGTAGAAGAAAATTTTGATTCCCAGGTACATCGATCACTGGACACTAGGTTTGTCGATACAAGGATTTAAGGGATTTATTTACATATAAATTATTTATATATATTATACGTGAATATTTATCTATATATAATTATAATATATGTGAGTAATTAAATTAGACAAATTTGTTAAATTATCTTCATTCATTATGTGTGGATAAATTGATATATCCACACTTATTTTGGCAGAAAAAATTCTCTCCATTTTTAGAGGTTGGTGGAATTTTTCTTAATAAAATTTTAATTGATGTGATATTTTTTTTTAAATTATATTATCCGCACATATTAATAAATGTTATGTATATGTGGGTAATTATTTATAAACTTACCCACACATAATTACAAATGTTATATATATGTAGATATTCACGTATCTATGATTTTATACTTAAATTACAAAACTACATCGTTTTAATTTTTATAACTTAAAATAATTTATTTATTTTTATTTTATTTATAAATACAAATAATAAACTTAAAACTAAATCCTTACACTAAAATTAGGGGTGTGCAATCGGTTAAAATCGAACCGAACCGCCCGAAAATAAAAAACCAAACTGAACTGAACCGAATTGAACCGAACTGGGAACACTAACCAAACCGAACCGACCACCAATAATGATATAACCAAACTAATCGAAACCGAAATAACTGAATCCTAAAATATCCTAACCGAACCAAATCGATAACTGACATTTTGCCTAAAATACTAACCGAACCGAGAATCGATCACTATATAATCGAATAAAATCGAACCGACCACTATATAATAGTAGAGTTTAAACAATTTAGACACCAAGAGTCGAAATATGCAGGTGAAGAAAAATAAGTAGTCAAACACACCTAAAGCATGTGCCACACATTTTTGCATCTCAATGTTGAACTGTATTAAAGTTATACCACTAGAAAACTCTGCATGGCATTTACACACTTGCGCACACACACATATATCTCCATGAGCCCATAAAATAAAACAGTAACAGTTCCACTTCCTTGAACATAGCCAGCTCACTAGTATTAAAATACGATAATATCTAGTACCCTATTATAGAGGGCAAAGGAAGACCAACTCACTTGTGGGTAAAGATCACAGCCACAGGTCCCCGATTCCTTCACTGCCAAAGGTAATCTCTCTCCATCAGTAACCTGAGATAAAAAAGGAACAATGAATCAAACCTCATAATTTGCTCCAACACTCTTAATGTTAACCGTCTGTATTTCATTATGCTTAGCCCATATGATTTTTCACTATTGTCCATACTAGCTACAAGTATGTGTATCATATTAAAGTAGCAATAACTCATTAAAAATGCCAATGTGATGCAAGCATTTGTATATACTCTTAGCTGGAATCAATCCCAAAAAAGAGTAACAAGTCCTATAACAAAATAACCACACAAAAAAAAAAAAAGGATGAATGTGATCTCAATTAACTATGTTTCTAATTACTTTGGGTTGGTAACATTGAATCTCTTTGTCCATTTTTTTCTATCGATGCAATAACTTCAATTAGACCATGTGTTTTAATTTGTCCTCTCTCATCCCTACCAATAAGCATTAACCTCTTGTGAATAATGTCAATTCTCCTAATTGGGGGTGAATCTTGAATATAGAACATTGGAAATGGATGCACTCTTTATAAAAGATGAGTAGGAAACAAAAAATTCCTGCTAGGATTTAAGCAACAAAAAACAAGTCACCCAAAAATTGTACAATGGATGGTAAACAAAAAAAGGTGTCCAACCTCAACCAAGAAAATGAAGTACTAATGATGTTACTTTTCATGCTCAAAACCAAACTCTCCAAGTCATCTAAGACCTTCCAACCTCTCACCCTCCAAAAGCACCACCAGAAGCATTAGGATAAAACATGATTAGAGTTATAGTTCTCCAATGAATTTCCTTTTCACCTCATCAATATGAACAACATACAATTAAAGCTTACGATGAAACAAATACATGAATTTCTTTTTCACCATGCCTACTAATAATGATAAAAAAATAACTACATGATCATAGACTGGGAAATCCAAAGACAAGAGGTTGAAGATTTTGAATGAAACAAGCTCACAGATGTACCAGTAAGACAATTTCACTAAATTTCAAATTTGTAACATATCACAATTACAATGAACCCCCTCCCCCCACTAAACAAACATGTGGGTAGGAAAAGAAAAAGAGAGGAAAGCTCACCTGAGCGAACCTTTCATATATCCAATAGCCCAAACTCTTTCAAGACCATAATTCAGAGTGTTCTCAAGGCTACAAATCAATAAAACAATTTAGAAACATTAGAAACAGCAGCAAACATTCCAAATACTCATAGAACCATAGAAATTAAAAACAAATTTTCAGAACAGGTTATGGCATAGAATGCTGGCAATTAAAAACAAACCTCAAACATAGTCAACAAAAACAAACCAAATAACCAATAGATATTGAAATACTAAGAGGTTCAAATTCTCTTACAAATGCATGAGTCTTTAAAATCTAAATTTCCATAGGTGTGGGGCTGTCAACAATAACCTTTGCCAATTCTAAAATAATACACAAAATTAATTAAATAATTTAAAAGTAACAAGTATTGAACTAAAATTAAAAAAAAAAAAAGTAACAATGAGTTTACTTTCTTCAAGTTGTTCAACATGATCCAAATCTTCTTCAACGCTCATTAGGGTGGTAGATGACCGAAGCCAATCTTGTGTACAAATCAGACTTTCAACCACTTTAGGAGAAAGAGAACTCCTAAATGGATCAAGTACTCGACCCCCTGTGCTAAAAACAGACTCGGATGTAACAGTAGAAATTGGAATTGCTAACACATCCCGAGCCATGGAAGATAGAATAGGAAATCAATGACAATTAACTTTCCACCAATTCAAAATGTTAAAGTCATCAGTTTCCTCCTCACACACTTCACTTAAATACTTATCCCATTCTGAAGGCACAGTTGTAGATCTACTACCACTAACATACTTATACTTTTTGAAATGAGAACTAAGCAAGTTTAGTCTGTTGGATTTTCCCTTCTCAACATTCTCCACAACAAGTGGAGTAGACACTTGAGACCGCTCTCCTACTTCACCTTGAGGTGCCAATTTTTTCTTATATTCTTCATACAAAGCATATACGACATTTTTTAAGAACAAAACTGCAACAACCCCTTTCTCACCTGGATATATCTTCTGAAGTGCATACTCTATAAACTCTAACTTGTGCCTAGGATCAAGCACCACAGCAATGTAAAGCAGGTGATTTATTTTTTTCGGATCCCCCCAATATTTATCAAACTTTTCTTTCATTTTTCCAGTTATCTCACTCAACTCAAGATCGTCACCCTCCTACCACTCATGTAAGAGACAATGAACAATACTAATCTCATGAAAAAAAGTGTTAGAGGTGACGTATGAAGTATCCAAAACCTGCAAAGTAAGCTCATAAAATTGTTGCAACACTCTAACAAACATTCTGACCCTCGTCCAATCCTCTAGCTTGGGTCTCCCATCAATAGTAATAACCTGTTGCAGGTCATTATTACAACTACTTGTACCAAGATCAAGCATAAAACTTGGCTCTTTCTCATCAAATCTCTCAAAAGCCCTCTCAAACTTTTGAGCAATCTCTAACATCAAGTATGTGGAGTTTCATTTAGTTGCAACATCCAACGACAATAGGCCCTTAGATTATATTTTTTCCATTTCCACACATTCTTTGAATTTTCTTAATCTTACTGGAGATTGTCTAATATATCTGACTGCATCCCTAACTTTTGTTATTGATTCATCTAGCTTTTTCAACCCATTTTTCACAACCAAATTTATTATATGAGCCACACACCTGATATGTAAATAATTGCCACTCATAATGCTAGCATCCCATTTTGCCATTTTTTTCCTGAAGTTACCCACAACAACATCATTTGAACTAGCATTATCTATTGTCAAAGTCAAAACTCTATCAAGTTTTCACCCCATTAGACACTTCTCAATTGCTATAGCAATAGCATCACCCTTGTGACTATATATTGGACAAAAATTTAAAATTGTTTTCTTCAATGTTCAATTATTGTCAATATAGTGTGCTGTCAAGCACATATAATTAATCATTTGAATGTAAGTCCATGTGTCAATGGTTAAACAAACTCTTTCACATGCATTTTTTGCCTCATTCATCAATTTCAACCTCTTCTCATTAAATAATTCAAAACAATCACAAGAAATTGTCCAACGTGAAGGAATCCAGAATTTTGGACAAATCAAATTAATGAAGTGCCTAAACCCCTCACGCTCAACAAATTTGAAAGGCATTTCATCTATCATCACCATGCGAGCTAAAACCTTTCTAGCAAGCACTTGATTAAATTTTCAATTTACCAATCACATACTCTCCCCCTCTCTCCTAGCCCCCGTTGTCGTTGAAGTTAGTTGTAAGTTTAATTGCATTTGATGGGTTTCCAAAGCATGAGGGTGTTTTCTACATGTTCCTATATGATTCCTTAGAGCTGTAGCCCCATTTTTTTTTTTTTTGGATCACAGTGGAACTCCCTAGAACAATAGTTGCATCTCCCTTTAATCTCACCCTCTGCATTTGTAAACTTAGTAAAATGATCCCACACATCTGACCTAGCTCTTATTATTTTTCTCTTTGTCTTTTCTAGTGATGTTGCACCTCTATTAGCTTAGGATTGACTACCTTGACTTGGTAATATTGGTATAGGTCTTGAACTATCATCCATACTACTAGGGATGTTTGTGGTGTGACTGGTGTCTTCTTTTCTAACCATCTAAAATTAATACATTTGTGATTAATATGTATTAAAACAATGAGTTAAAATGTCTTATTGTGATTAACTTACAATCTTGTAATTTAAAAGAAAAATTAAGGGGCTGCAATTAAAATTCTATCATCCTCCTAATTTTGTTCACTTCTACTAATTATATGAAAATGAATATTGAAAAATGGAATTCACTTCTAAGGGACTGTAATTTAAAATGAAAAATTAAGGGATAGAATGGGACAGGGTATCCCATTCTGTCCACTTCTACTAATTATTTGAAAATGGAAATGTGTTTGGTTTATAATTTTTCCCTTTATTATAAAGCAACTGATTCAATATGTAATTCATTTCTACCACATTACACAACTAAATAATGTTGGAATAAAAAATACATGCCTGAAAATTTGCAAAAAGAAGTAAAGAACAACAAGTTCAACAGTCTCCTTTCCTTTCCTTATACAACCTGAGATGTTTCAAAAATAACAGGTAATGAATCCCAATATGACAAAGAATGGTAATAACATAATGAAGAATGACAACAACAAGAAGTCAACAAGAAATGAGAAAAATAATGGTACCAACAACAAACGAAAAACCCTCAAACCAGTAACTAAAAGTCCAAAAAATTTTAAAAATCCAAAACCCTAACCTAACGAAAATTCAAAACTAACCTAACCTCTGTGTTGGTCGTAGCCTCGTAGGTGTGGCCGTGTAGGTCGATCGTTGGTGACTAGGTGTGGTCTGGGTCTAATCAATTATGATTTAGATTTAGGTTTAAGTTTAGGGTTTCGGTTAGGGCTAGAAGTAGAACGAAATGAGTCAAGGACCTAACCGACGACGAATCGACAGACGGTAGGGCTTCTCTTTCTCTTAGTTTTGGTTAGGATGGATTAGGGCTCGAACGCTCAAAGAATCGAATATACAAGGCCACTGACGATGACGAACAGGAACTCACCTCAACTCTGTGACTCTGTCGACGTTGGACGGCAAAGGAAAAGACGATGTTACGATGGAAGGAATCGACGGCGACGGTTGGAAGTGATGGTGACGGTTGGAAGCAACGACGACACTAGGGTTTCGATTTCCCTCTCTCTCTCTTTCTCTTTCTCTCTCATACAATGGATTGGTCCGAATGGATGCTTGCATACCCCCCCACTGTTCTCCATGCGATATCTTCTCTGTGTAGACTCGATTTTTTGCATCAAACGACGTCGTTTTTATCATATACTAAACGACGTCATTTTGATTATCAGTTGGTTCGGTTAATTGAGTTAACCGAACCAATTTTTATAAATCGAAGTTTAATCGGCCTTAACTAAACCGATAACCGAGTATAAATTAACCAAACCGCTACACACCCCTAACTAAAATTCCCCAATTCCCTCCCCAAATTCCCATTTCTCTTTTCCCCTTCACCTATACCCTAACTCACCCATTTCCCCCCCTCTCTCTCTTTGAACTCACTCCCATCGTCGACCCATTGGCCTTCGATCATCGTCGCTACCTAGAGATCTATTGTCTCAAGGTCTGGTGCTCTCTCTCTCTCTCTCTCTTTTCCTGACCTATTGCCTTTGTTCCTATTTCTCCAGCTTTGCAGACTCGTTGCCGCCAACCGTCCGTCGTCGTGAGTTGTAGATCCATCGTCGTCGTACTTCCTTCACCGCCTATTGAGTCCAGGTATGTAATATCTTAGTATTTTGAGAATAATAATAATTAATTTTTTGTATTTAAAATATTTTTGACATCCATTAGAGATTATAATTGAGAAAACTAATAGACTTAGAGTTAGCGGGTTAAGTTGAAAAAATAAAGGGTAACTAAATGGGCTTAGAGTTAGTGGGTTAAGTTGAAAAAAATAAAAGGCTAAGTAAATGGGCTAATTAGTAAGCTAAGAACACTACAAGAAGAAGTGGTATTGCTGACAAAATTTTCCCGGCGGTTTGAGCAAGTGTCAGGAAAACACCACAATCCCCAGCGGTTTAAGAAAATGCGGGGGATTTAACACAATAGCCGGCGGTTTTCAAAACCGCCGGATATGCCATACACATCTCCGGCGGTTTTAATAAACCGTCGGTGATGTTAACCCATTCCCGACGGTTGTAAAAGTACTGGTGATTTAGATACATCCTCGGCGGTTTGAAAACTGCCGGGGATATGACTTATATATAATGCTCCCAAAATTCCCCCGCCCGCGCCCAAATCTTCCCCTCACCCTTTCACTTCTAAAATTCCCCTCTGCAAACCCTAGCCTTCTCTCGCTCGCGCCTCGCTGTGTCTCTCTCGCTCGATCTCGCTGCTGCATTTCGCTCTCTCTCGCTGCTGCATTTCGCTCGCCTCGCCCTCGCTCACTCACTCTTAGTCACTCTTGCCTTCGCCCTCGCCCTCGCTCGCTCACTCTCAGTCACTCTCGCTCCCGTCCTCACTTGCTCACTCTCGGTCGCGCTCGCCCTCGCTGCCTAACTGCCTCTCGATCGCTCTTGCTTCTCTCTCTCTGACTGTTATTTCACATCTATTATTTTCAGTCATTTCATTTCCTCTAGCTTCGCTATCTCTTTCTCTCTCTGTTTCCAGTCATTTCATTTCCTCTCCCAGCGATTTCTAGCACCGATGAAGCCTGAGAACTCCGCCTATGAACATTTCCGACGAGGACGTGACAAGATTTGATCTCCGCCTCAGGTATCCATTTGGATTTCTCGGATTGTTCATTTGAAATGCTATTGAACTGTTTATGCCATTACAGAAATTACTCGATGTTTTATCATCGAACTGTTATGCTGTTTGAGAAATTACTTGATGTTGTATCTCTGATTCAGTTTTCTCGATGTCATTGTCTCATTGAATTGTTTATGCTAATGAGAAATTACTTATTCATTTGGACACTGTTAATTTAAATTACAATTGAACTGTTTATGCTATTTGAGAAATTACCAGATGTTATTGAACTATTTATACAATTCAATAACATATAAGGAGCGCATCTAGCGAGGGCGAGGGCGAGGGAGGCAGCAGCGAGAGCGAGGTCGAGTGAGCGAGCAAGAGAGACACAGCGAGAGAGTGGTCATATTTTTACTTTAATTTTCTCTGCTATTATATTTAGATCTTAATGCATTTGTGTTGAAATTTTTATCTATCGTGTCTTTTTTTTTTCTCAATTGTTAGTCTTTCATGCATCTTTTTGTCTTTATTTTTAATCATTCAATTGTTGTATGTCCAAGTCCAACATCTAATAAGGTATGCCCTCAATGGTTCTTGAAACAATGAGATAGAATTGTGCCATTATTCTTGGTGATAAGAACTTTCCCTGTGAATTTATTGATAAGAAATGTACCCAAATGAGAAAAGTCAATTCTGGAAGTAATAGAAAGTGCAGCTTATGTATGTTTAGCATGCTAACAAAGAACAAATAATTTTATTGATAGAGCAACGGAAGATGAAAATTTACAGATGCCATCTGAGGCTACAGCAGCTTACTTGATGTAGAAATAGGTTTAAGCATTCAAGGATAAAAAATGATAGGCTTCTTTCACTTACTGGATCTGCTATTCCATTTCCATAACTATGCTTCTGTTTATGTGTATGTTTATGTTCATGTGAATAATTAATCATACTTATTCTTAATTGATGGGGATTAGTTCCTCACAAAACTAGCACATTAGTCCGAGGTGATTCAGCACCTTATTAACCCATGTAGATGTTATTAAGCAATTTAGCCTTCATTAACCCATAGTAGATTTCATCAAGCATTTTAAGTAAGCTCTCACTGGTCACCTAGTGTCCTTAAGCAAACACAGAATTAAAATAGTTTTTTCCTAGTCTCATGCTTGATGCTTGCTTCAACATGGATCATATTATAATTGTAAACACTATCCACATGAGCATATTGTAACTGAAGCTACATCAGGAAATAACATTTAGGGGTTGCAAGCTTGGAATCATAGTTATCAAATTGAATTGGACAGTAGTTGGTGAAGGTATTGATTCACAATTTATTAGTTTACTTGGTGGTTTAGCTGTTGGTATAAGAGTATATATGTTTCACTTGTTTTTGAACAAACTTAGAGAATTTAGGAATAACAAACTCTAAGTAATAGGGGTGAATGATACAAATTATTTCACACGCATAACTTGGTTACATGATACCTTTAAATACAAAAAATTAATTATCATCTATCTCTAAAATCTTGGAGTTTAAAATACAAAAAACAACAGATAAGAAGATAATTTTTCTCCTAATTTTTTTCCTAATTCTTAGGAAAGCTGTAGCCTTTATCCTCTTTTGATTCAACCTGATCTTCTTCCTCTTATTTTGGATCAACCTGATCTTCTTCCCTATTATTTCGGATTTATCCTCTTTCCATCGAGGTTTCTTCCTCAACACTCCTCTTCAAGCTGGTGAATAGATGTCTTCCATTCCCAACTTGCCTCTAATCAGCTGTTTTAGTGGGATAAAGGCTGAATATGTTGTTGTTTTATAAATGACAGTTGTTTAATAATGTTCCATTTCATCCATTTTCATGGCTCCCCCAAATCAGTAGGAAGCATTTCCCATTACTTTACCCTTCTCTCCCAAATGAGGAAGTATTTCCCATTCCTCAAATATACACCTGGAAGCAAAATTTGTTTGTTTTTCTTTCAATTGTATTTTTTCTCTACGATTAGTTTTCCAAGTAGTAATTATGAGTGCATGTGACATTAGATTTACTGTACTCTTCTCATGCTATAGGTGGAAAGTGGTATTTGCGGGGTTTACATCACTTGCTCTTTAGAAGCACTTTGTAGAAATTATGTTCAGTCTCCTGCTATAAATGCAGTGTAGGCTTGGAGATGAGGTATGCTGCAGTTTAAACGCTGGTGTTTCCTTGTCAAATAAAATTTAAAGAAAAAGAGAGAGAAAAAGATGAGAAGTACTAGAGTTATTTCTTCCTTTTCATATTTTGCTTTGTTCGTCAGATATCAGGAAGCCTATTCTTGATGGACTGCTTACCCAGCAGCAGTGACAAGAAAACTTTGAAGAGGTGGTTTTTTATAGACAAAAGGGTTGGGTAAAATCCAGCATTTGGTGAATAGTAGGTCCCTGTTTCTGGCAACGGCTGCAGTTTTGGATTCAACTTTCAGTTTCTAGTTGTGATCTTGGTGTAAGTAATCTGCATCTGATGGATTTGAAGTCTTCAAATTCTTCTCCTGTTCTCACTGATCCAGCACCCTTGAGCAAGTCTAGACTAGTACTGCGTCCTAGTCTGTTTCCTTATTCACAATCAGGACCATCATTGTCTTCTGGCATGCTAGCAATTCCAAGAAAGTTTGACGATGTTCGGTCCAACAGTTGGCTTGATGCCATGGAAGCTTCTTCACCTCCTCACAAGAAGATATTAAAAAAGTGCTTGGATATTCCTTCTAGGTTGCTGCATCAACCCAGAAGGAATATATTTTAAAAAAAAAATGATTTTTGCCAACGGTTGTGAAAATCGCCGACAATTTTGTTATTTTATTTGAGTTTACCGACGGTTTTTTAACCGCCGGCAATACTTTTCCCGGCGGTTCTTAAACCGCCGGAAAAAGTAAAAACTTTGCCGGTAGTTTTTTAAAACCGCCGGAAAATACTATTTATCGGCGGTTTAGAAATACCGCCGGGAAAAGTAAAAATTTTGCCGGCGGTTTTAAAAAATCGCCGAAAATCTTTTCCGACGGAGGTATTTCCGGTGGTTATAATTACCGCCGGTAAAACTTTTATCGGCGGTTTTTTTACTTTTTCCGACGATTTTTTTACCGCCGGAAAAAATCAAAACTCTTGTAGTGGAAATTGGGTTTAAAATTAATAAATTAAATAAAAGAATAATCTATTCAAAAGAATATTTAGTTGAAAATAATTAAGTTTACAAAATAATTAAAGATAGTGGGTGAAATAATTAAGACATTTGGGAGATAAAGTAAGGCGTAGACAAATAATTAAAGATTATGGGTAAGATCTAATGGAAAATAATTAAGAAATGCGACAAAATAATTAAAGATAATGGTTGAAATAATTGAGAAATGTGGGAGACAAAGTAGGGTGTGGACAAATAATCAAAAATAATAGGTGAAATAATTAAAGATTATGTGGGAGACAAAGTAGGTTGTAGACAAATAATTAAAGATTATGTGTGAGATTTAGTAGAAAATAATTAGGAAATGTGACAAAATAATTAAAGATAATAGGTGAAATAATTGAAAAATGTGGGAGACAAAGTAGGGTGTTGACAAATAATCAAAGATAATTGGTGAAATAATTAAGAAATGTAGGAGACAAAGTAGGGTGTAGACAAATAATTAAAGATTATGAGTGAGATTTAGTGGAAAATAATTAAGAAATGCGATAAAATAATTAAAAATAGTGGGTCACTATAATTATGCTAAACTTAATTCAACCTCCTATAAATAGAGAAAAGTTGAAAGGTTTGAGAACTTAAATTAGAAGGAGAAATGTTGAAAGAAAGATTTGAGAGTGAGAAAGAGATTTGAAAAAGAGAAAGAAAAATATATATAGAGAGAGAGAGAGAGAGAAATATAAAAAACATTTCCTAAAAAAATCCTATAGGCTGAGTTTAATAGTTTGTGTGAAAATTTGTGGCAGAAGGCGTTGTTGGATACACAAATCGAGGTTTTATCGTATTATAGAAGAATACCGAATTGCTCCGCGGGAAGGTGAGTTATTTTCGAAAATTTCTTCAAAAATTTCAGAAATATGAGAATGATATCTTAGGATTTTTGATGATGAAATTAGAAGATAAATACATGATTAGTATTTATTATGGATTTTTGAGATAATAGATACTTGAAAATCAAAGAGAAAATGAGAAATAAATGGAACATGGATTCTAAAATTATGAAGAAATTTCTGGGGCTTAGGAATATTGTTTTAGGAATTATTGTGAAGAGAAATTGAGAAAATTTTATGAGAAAATATTTATTTCATAATCTTGAGAAAATAATATGAGGAAATGAGAGAAATTAAGAAAATTAGAGAAAATTAGAAATCTGATTTTTTAAGTAATTATGATGTCCATGTTACGTTAAGCTTCCTAATTGAGTACAATTGAAACTCTGACGTGAATTTTGAGGCAAAATTATGCTAGGGGCAAAATTATCTTTTTGTAAGGTAAGTGGTACTTCCCAACTTAATTTTAGTTTTATGATCTTATCATGTTGTCATGGCTTCTTGTGAGTATATCTTGTAGATTGCATTTACATGTTTGATTTATAAAATATACATATGAGTATGATGAGATTTTTGGTCATACGTTGCATGGGTTTAAGATTAGGTACTGACTCCGTTACTTTGCCAAATGTGCACCCATACACCCTGGTCTGGCAGGGAGATTGGAAAAATAGCGGGTAATCTTAAGGTACAGTTGACTCAAACATGAGAGTTATGATATTATGTACATTGCATACATACATAAGCATTAAATGTTTTGTTTCTCTTACTTAGATGATTCATCATCTAACTTTGGCTTTGCCCCTAGAATATTCAAACGTTCCAGATGGAGATTGTAACAGAAACGAGAATGAATGAGGCATGAAATGGCACTTAGCAAAGTGCATGATGAGTTATTTGATCAATTGAATGTATGTTATGTAGCTCATGTATTTAAGTTCTGTTATTTCGAATTCTGAACATTTTGAGGAATGATGATGCAGAACCCTATTTAGGGTTAATGTTAGTTGAGAACTTATATTATGTATTAAGTCATGTTGACAAATTTTATGTCCCTGTGATGTAAGAACTAATTTATGATTAATATTATGATGTTAGGTTCGATTCTAACTTCCACATTTAATATTTATGATGATTCTCCTTGGAGATAAATGAATGAAAATTTTGGGAGGGATAAGAGCAATGATATGATTTATTTTAGTAGTATTGAAAAGAAAAAAAAAATATTATTCCAAAATTATCGTGATTTATAACGTGCTTGAAAAACGGGGCGTTATAATTGGTATCAGAGCAAATTGATAATTAGAGACTAGAAAAGTTTGACTTGGAGATTAACCGTTATTTCAGTTGAGGATTTTCGTAACTTAACCCTATTTGGAGATTTAGGGAATAACAACATGGAGACTTAAGGGAAAAGAGACTAATGGTTCGTAAGACAAAATCACTATTTAGAGATTTGGGGATTGTCAGTTGAGGTCTTAGAAGTTATTGGATTTAAGTGTAGATGTAGTGGAAGTGCATGTCTAGGAAAGTTCTGACTAAAGAAAGACTTGGCATTTAAGTGTGTCCATTTGTGACCTAGCTCTCTTTCTTGGAAATTTACCTGATATACTATTCACGAACAGACACTATTCTAGTATACGGTTACTATCCTCAGTGAATAGTGAAAACCTGATAGGGGTTAATACAAGTAGAACGATCTAGTTATTGAAGTTAGGATCCGATGATATGATTCGGGTGTAAGATTGACTCGGTAACCATGATTATGGGTCCAAGAGATTTAGAGACTGTTGATTTGAGGTCATTAGTTGAAATCCTTACAACGAAAGATAGGGTAACTGTGGTTATCAAGGATGATCGAATCAAGAATGATTAGTCTGATGTGACATGGCCTAGCTGATGAGTTAGGAATTTTCGAGGACCATTTAGTGTCTCGAAAATGAGATGTAATGATCAGGGATTCAATGAAATGGGTTAAACGAGAGGCCAAAGATGGCTAAGTGATGACGTGTGAGTTGCGTCAATTGATAAGGTGACAGTGGTGCGACCGATGTGATTCACAGAGATGGGACAAGGAACCCTTGCAACGTGACAACACTACTAGTTTGGTCTTCGTAGCGAACAAGTCTAGATCTAGGGACCCACTGCAAAGGGCTGATAAATGGCTTATGGTAAGGTACGGGAGACCCATTCACCAAAGCATCATAATAAATGGCATGGGAGACGATCAGATATTGAAGATTTGGAACAACACAATAGGGTTTATACCTTGTAAGAGGTCCAAGTTTCAATGAACTGGAGTATGAGGTGTGCCATTAGCTAGTGATATAACTATGGATTACTGTTCCAATAGCTATGAGAAATCTTTAGGACAATCATTTATGAAAATAAGAGACGTTATAAATCAGGACAATCCAATGTGAGAACTCACGGTGGGTAAAGTTACCCCATTTAAATGGGGTGTACAAAATTGCACTCGGTACATACAACTAGACTAGTACTAATTAATTAATGCTAGCTATTGCTAGATATTATAACAATAATTGATAATAATTTAATTTAAGCAAACCTTGAATTATTAATTCTTTTCACTGTTCAATAATCCAAATAATATTGACTAGAGATGGCAAAATGGGCCCGGCCCGGTACTGGGCTAGGGCCAGCATTTTGCTGGCTCATTTAAGGCCGGGCCAATTTGGCCCGCCAATTTGCCACACAAACACCCCCTCTCAGCCTCACCTCTCGCCCTCGCCCTCACTCTCTGTCTCGCCCTCGCCCTCTATAGCCCTCGCCCTCGCCCTCGCCCGCGCCCCTTGCTCCCGCCCTCGCTCGCCCTCTGTCTCGCCGTCGCCCTCACCCTCGCCCTCGCCCGCGCCCCTCGCTCTCGTCCTCGCTCGCCGCCCTTACCTCGCCCTCGCCCTCGCCGGCGCCCTTTGCTCTCGCCCTCTGTCTCACCCCCGCCCTCGCCCTTGCCCTCACCCTCGCCCTCGCCTGCGCCCATTGCTCTCGCCCTCGCTTGCGCCCCTCGCTCTCGCCCCTCGCTCGCCTTCTGTCTCACCCTGGCCCTCGCCCTCGCCCTCGCCCACGCCCCTCACTCTCGCCCTCGCTCGCCCTCTGTCTCACCCTCGCCCTCGCCCTCGCCCGCGCCCCTCGCTCTCGCCCTCGCCCGCGCCCCTCGCTCTCGCCCTCGCCCCTCGCTCTCGCCCTCGCCCTTGCCCTCGCCCTAGCTCGCGCCCCTCGCTCTCGCCCTCACTCACCCTCGCCCTCGCCCCTCAGTCGCCCTCGCCCTTCAGTCGCCCTCAAATCTGGGCGAGCCCGTTTGGCCCGTGTAGGGCCGGGCTAGGGCCAGCAATTTGCTGGCCCGTTTTTATTCTGGCCGATTTGGCCCAGCCCGGCCCGTAGGGGTGTGCAATCGGTTATAACCGAACCGAACCGCCCAAAAACTACTAACCGAACCAAACCGAATTGTCTCTAATAATCGAACCGAACCGACCGATAATCCTAGTATAACCGAACTAACCGAAACCGAAATAACCGAACAACCAAATTCGATAACCGAATCGAACCGACAATAGGCAGAGAGTTTCTAATCTGGGATCGAAAATCAAAACCAAAACCAATCTGATAATGCAGTATAACCGAACTTAAAACCAAAACGATTTCCAGTCCCAATCAGAATTTCCCAACGATTTTTTTCCAGTCCCAACGATTTTCCAGTTCCAAAACAAATGAATAAGAATCGAAAATATTCAGAGTTTCCCAATCAGAATTTTCCAGAACAAGAATCACTGAATCATAAATAGACTAATAGTGTACCTTTGAGTCTTTGACGCAAGAGGGTCGTCGGCGATCTTGTAGGCTTGTAGCGATTGAGAAGAAAAAGGGCCTGGTCGACAATCTTCGAAGCACACGTCGTTGTCGCCGATTGCCCCTCCGCCACTTCGGCAGCCACCACTGCTAGCGCTGCCGCCATGGCCCAGATCTTGGAAGCCCTCTTCGATCGGGTGTGGGTTAGGGTTCGATTCGAACGAAGGCGAGGGTTAGGGTTCGATTCGAACGAAGGCGATGGTGGGGTGAGAGTTAGGGTTCGATTCGATCGGGTGTGGGTTAGGGTTCGATTCAAACGAAGGCGATGGTGGGGTGAGAGTTAGGGTTCGATTCAATCGGGTGTGGGCTAGGGTTCGATTCAAACGAAGGCGATGGTGGGGTGAGAGTTAGGGTTCGATTCGATCGGGTGTGGGTTAGGGTTCGATTCAAACGAAGGCGAGGGTTAGGGTTCGATTCGAACGAAGACGAGGGTTAGGGTTCGAGTCGATCGCCTGCGAGAGAGAGAGAGAGAGAGAGAGAGAGAGAGAGAGAGAGAGAAGAGGGTTGCGGTTAGGCGAGGCTGAGGGGAGATAGCGAGAGAGAGAGGGGGGAATGTTGTGTCGGTTCTGTTTGGAGAGAGGGGGGGCGTTGAACCGAACTGGGGGCGGGGGGTGTGAAATCACACGGTTTAACCGGTTAATTCGGTTTAACCGAAAATTAAATTATTGCAAACCGAACCGAACCGTTTCATATAAAAAACCAAATCGAATTAACCGAATTAAATTATTTTATCAAAAAGACCGAACCGAACCGACTAATTTGGTCGGTTCGATTCGGTTAATTCGGTTTAACCGAACCATTGCTCACCCCTATCGGCCCGTTTGCCATCTCTAATATTGACGATCGAGCCATATGTAATTTTACCCATAAAACCAAGTGGACAACTACGTACGTACTGACTGTATTTTTAAGTTAATTACCAATGAAGTGGATCGATCAGGTATCCATCATCAATCATCCTGCTTGCTGGTGAGAGGCCTGGCGGCTAGGCTAGCTGTTGAAGTTTTATGTTATGCCCTTGTAATTTGCCCTGCCAATTTCCCTCTCTCCAGGCTTCAACTCCTTAATTAATTACATGCATCCGTACGTTTCGATCGAGCTATATATATATATTCTCAAAATTATGGGCATCAGTTGCCAACCCATGCATGTGATCGGATATATATATAAATATATAATTAAGTTAATTATACATATAATTAAGTTAATTTAATTATACATATATCCGATCACATGCATGGGTTGGCAACTGATGCCCACAATTTTGACATACTCTATCGCATTCGCATACAGTCTTGGTTATGGATATTGCATGGGAAATTAATTAGATTCATGAAACTTAAATGGTAATTTGTAAATGGTTTATATAAATATTAAATTTTGAATATTAAAAATACTTATTAAATATTTAAAAATTTGCCATAAACCCAATGAAATGTTTGGAAAACCCACAAACTTACTCTTTTTTTTTTTTTTTATCAAGATGTAAAAATTTATAGATAAAAAATGTACAAAGAAATACTGGACATACCTAGGTAAAACATGAGAGACCACATCTAATCCCCCGTAGTTAGAGACTCATACTGAACTAAAACATGAAAATACTAGAAAAAAATAATCTTATATACAAAAGTTTTAATCCTATTAATAATAGACTCAATTTGAGGCTCCAAATTCTCAAACATCATTTGATTCATGACAGTCCAAATATGGTAGACAGTGGTAACCAAACCAATCCGCTTCACTACACTTTGCCATGACTTGCCTCTACCTTCCTTTTTAATTCATTTGAGGCCGATGTATATAGAAGACATAACACGAGATATTCTTAGCCAAGTTCGAATATGGCTCCATATTGTAGAGCTCATCGAGCATTGAAAGAAAAGATGTGCAAAAGTCTTCCCTGTTGCATTGCAAGTGGACAACAACGATCAATATCTATAAAATGAAGCTTATCCCTCGTTCGGATCTTCATCTTGGCACAAAGCTACAAGATAAACGCCTGTTTAGGGACAAGGCGGGGGTTCCAAACATTCGAAGCCCATCTCATCCTTTGCTCCTTTGGTCGAAAAAAATCATACATTGCATTAGAGCATAAAATGTTACCTTTAGCCCAGCCAGATAACATAATAGAAGTATTACCAAAGAACCTCCAGCATTGTAAATGGCATCTCTAATGCCCAACAACTTCTTAAAAAGAGGGGAATCATCATTCTTTACCCTTCTCTCCCAAATGGAAGTAGAACCAAGGTACACATGATGGATCCATTTCACCCACAGAAAGTTTTTGTTGCAATGAATATTCTAGAGGACTTTAGACAAAAGGCTGGAGTTCCAACTCTTGAGATCCTTAAGGCCCAAACCCTCTTCTCTTTTCAACAGGCAAACATCTCTCTAGGAAACCATAACAGACTTGGAATTCTAAAGAAAAATCCTGCACATACGATAGATATTTGAGAAATTTGCAAAAATAGGACTTTCGGTATTGAACTTTTGAAAAATAAGACACTTTAAAAATCTTTGCAAAATTAGGACTTTTGAATGTGTATTTGACAAAAATACCCCCGCTTTTCAGTTAACTCTCTCATTGTTCTTCCTTTTCAATGGCGTTTCTTCTTCATTGCTAATTAATTTGCTGAGAAGATTTTTGTTATACGTAATTCCCGTATGGGCTAGACTTGCTCGGATGGGCCGGCCCGATCGCCTGGAAACAAGAAGGCCCAAACGACCTCAATGGGGAGGTCGCTTTCGCTGCCAAAACCCGAACTTATAAAGCGACACCTGGCGAACTCCCGATATCCTTCAAACGAGCCTGAAGCCATCCGTGAGCGAACTCCAAGGAGCATCCTTCAGATCGCTGGACCACCGAGGTTGCTGGCCCGAAAACGATCAGCTTGCATAAAGTGGTAAAAGCTGCCAAGGAGTCAGAAGTAGGGACCGTCCGCTGCAGCAACCCATGCTCCTCGAGATGAAGATCCCACTTACGATTTTGAACAGATGATAAGGACTGTTTGTCCCCCATTATATCATCTTTTTATTTTTATATGTTATCCGAATTGTAAAGTCCCCTCGATTATAAATAGGGGACAAAGTAACATAAGGAACAGGGAGAATAATGAGAAGAACCGTCATTCTGAAAGGAATAATCAGAGTGCGGGCGTGGAGTAGGCATCGCTCTGGCCGAACCACGAAAAAATCGTTAAGTGTTCTTCATTAGCTTCCAAAAAAGACCTATCTTCTTACCGTAATCGAGGATCATTTAGTGCGGCCCAAAACGAATCAGACTCGACTGAAATTGAACGTCGATAATTTTCAAAGTTCGCCACACACAGCGACTATGCGTCTTACTTTCTCCACCTAAGCTGCTATTCTATTCTATTATACTGCTTTTATTATTTTTCAATGACGCTTCTTCTTACTCGTTGATTAATTTGTTGAGAATATTTTCAAAATTCGCCACACACAACAACTGTGCGTCTTGTTTTCTCCACCTAAGCTACTATTTTATTCTATTTTTTTATTCTTTTTCAATGGCGCTTCTTCTTCCTCATTGATTAATTTACTGAAAAAAGTTTCAAAGTCCGCCACACATAGTGGCTATGCGTCTTGCTTTCTCTGCCTAAGCTGCTATTCTATTCCATATTGTACTTGTTGGTTTCACCATGTCAACTAAGTTATGGAACACAACTATATCAATTATCCTCGTTCATCACCATCTCATGAAATTTTTCCATGTGAAGATGGTGTTCAAACTTCATTTCATCATTACTCCGCTAGGGGATATTATCCACTGCCGGTCCCAAGTCCGGATAAAGGAGGAGGGTTGCGTTAGGTAGCCGACAGCCAGCGTAAAACCTAGTCGAATCCAAATATTGAATTCTAGACAAACTATCTGTTGGGATGTAACCCACATAGAATTCTAGAATTCATGTAGCCAACCCCACATAGTGGGATAACGGCTGGATATGTTGTTGTTGTTGTTGTCTTCACCTTTTGCAAGTTCTCCATCAAATAAGCACAAAGGTTGTCCAAAGATATTAGTTCTAGATATCAATTATAGATATCTAACGTAGATATCGATTTAACAATATCGGTTATTAATAGATATCTAATATAGATATCGGTTCAACTATTTCGATTATTGATAGATATTGGTTTAAAGATATCAGTTGTAGATTTCTGTTGTAGAATACGGTTGTCCAAATATATTGGTTGTAGATATTTGTTATAGATATCGATTGTAGTAGATATCGGTTGATTAAATATATGTTAATAATAACAAAAAATTGCATAGAAACATGGAATGGTTTCTATTATAAAGTTGGAATGTTTCATAAAAGTGAAGAACAAGTTGTAGAAAATTAATATCTACATCAGATATCTATCAATAATCTATTGTTGAACTGATATCTACATCAGATATCTACGACAACCGTATTTTACGATAGAAATCTACAACTGATATCTATAAATAACCGATATTATTGAACCGATATCTATCAATAACAAATATCGTTGAACAGATATTTATATAAGATATCTACGACAACCATATTCCATAACAGAAATCTACAACCGATATCTATTAATAGTCGATATTGTTGAACTGATATCTACATCATATATCTACAACCGATATCTAAAACTGATATCTTTGGATAACCTTTGTGTTTGTTTGATGAAAAACTTGCAGAATGTGAAGAAATAAAAAAAAATAGAATAGAATAGCAGCTTAGGCGGAGAAAGCAAGATGCACAACCACTATGTGTGGCGGACTTTGAAATTTTTTTCAATAAATTAATCAATGAGGAAGAAAAAGCGCCATTGAAAAAGAATAAAAAAATAGAATAAAATAACAGTTTAGGTAGAGAAAGTAAGACGCACAGTTGCTATGTGTGATGAATTTTGGAAATCTTCTTAGTAAATTAATCAGCGAGGAAGAAGAAGTATCATTAAAAAGGAAGAACAAGAAGAGAGCTAACTGAAAAACTAGGGTATTTTTATCAAATACACATTCAAAAGTTCTAATTTTGTAAAAAATTTTAAAGTGTCTTATTTTTTAAAAGTTCCGTACCGAAAGTCCTATTTTTACAAATTTCCCCAGATATTTTCAATAATAGCAACATGAAGGATAGATAACCAAACACACTCAGCCCCTTAGAGCACCACCCGTACAAACTTAGTCTTTTGCTCCTCATTGATTTGCTACCACCAAATGACCACCCAAGGACAAAGCACACCATTCTTATTCTCAGATAGCCCTACCACTGTCAGCATTGGTCAAGCCAAGGCATCTATCTCCGTTGTGCGTGTGTCTGTGTGTGGTGTTTGTGTGTGTATTCATCAACTTTAATCATCTCCTCCAAGTTACGAACAATTAAACAAATAGTTATTAATTATTATAATTAAGAATAAAAGAGCAGATAGGAGAAAGAGAATTACGATTTAGTAAAACACACTTATTAGTTGTGATTCAAATAATGTTGATTTATTTATGTGTTATATTTCATTGGTTATTTGCATTGTAACATGCTATTGCTGCCTTTATATGTGATATATTCCACTATATTTTATGGTTAGTTTTATTAAAGTCATTGATCATCTCATTGGCTTATCTGATGACTCGTGTCTCTTTGCCCTTTATATAAAAGGCCCCCCAATGGAACTGTTGACGACTCACTTTCAAAAATTCTCTTGACGTATCTCGCGAACTCTATCTGAAAGATGTAAGAACTCTAATCCCTAATCATTGTTCTTTCTCTGTCGATGATGAAATTTGGTAAGAGAGAAAGGTAATCGAGATTGTTATGAGTGTTGTAACAAGTTGTATATAACCTGTACTCTGATATAATATGTATTTTTCAGATTATGAGTTGATCTTGTTTATCTTACTATCTTTTGTGTACTTTGTAATTTTTGTACAGTAATTTTTTGATTTCTTAGTAGATTGATTAGGAGCAAAATCTTTACTATAAATAAGATTCATTTATAAATTCGAACACGTAAACATTGCCTCTGTGTGCGCGTGCATTATTTGTGTTCTATTTCATTTTTCACTTTAATATCTTGGTGATTCTTGATACTCTCAAGGTTCTTATATGTTGTGTAGTGGTCGATTAGAGAGAATTGAATTCTAACACGTAAGAAAGGGAAAGGAGAATAGAGTCGGGGAGAGATAATAAAAAAGAATTATACATATAAATATATATATATATATACATATATGGTAAAATCCATGGATCGTCTTTAATTAATTTATTGTGCGGTAGTATTTTCATTAATAATAAACAAGACGGAGTGTCGGCCGGTCGCTCTGCACCCGCTTTGTCTTTGGTGCACGACTCGACCTTTCAACCGTACAGTGTGTAGTAGATACGTGCACACAGCAGCTGCATGACACGTGCGACTTAATTATTATTGGATAATAATTAATTCGGCTAACGGAGCTAGGCCCCCAGCTTGTCTAATTCTGACAATTACACAACTTTTTTTTTTTTTTTAAATTCCGCGCTATCACAACTTTTAATCATATATTATATATATATATATGCTCGTAGAATGATACAAATTTGTGTGCCTGTAGTTCTGTACTTGTTGCCAATCCTACTTCGAAACAGCGACCACAACCCCAACACATGCACTGAGAAAGTTCTGATTCAGCCAGGCCACCGGCTACTTTACTCCCAGTCTGGACCATGCACCCATATCATCCATATATCCTCCATTTCATGCATGCACCCACACACACACACACACACACACACATATATATATATATATATAATATGTGTGAATGAATCCGATGACCGACTTGACCTAAGCCCATGTGATGATGTAGGGAAAAAAATATAAATTAGCCTCCCCCGGCCCACCCATGTGATGATGATGTGATCGATGCGCCAAGCACCAGCGCCAGCGTCTAGCTAGCTATCAGCACCGCCGTCATCATCGTCATTGGTGGCTGCTTCTGCTCCCTTTTTTGCCCTCGTCTCGATGCCATAATAACTAACGTACCACTTGACGAACTTTCTCAGCCCGCTGGCCAGATCGGTGGTGGGCTTGTACCCCAACTCCCTGTGCGCCAGGCTCACATTAGCGTGCGTGAACGGGACGTCGCCGTTGCGGGGCATCTTGATCACGTGCTTCTTCGCCTTCACATTCAATAGCGTCTCCAATATCCCCACCAGCTTCCCCACTGGCACCGGCGACGTGTTCCCCAGGTTATAGATCCTCAGCTGCGCCCGCCCCCTCTTCCTGCCGCCGCTCCCCGTGCTCTTCTGGGCGGTGTCCAGCGCCCCCAGGCACCCCTTCACCACGTCATCTATGTACGTGAAGTCACGCGCCACCGCCCTGCCGTCCTGAGTTTCGTAGATGTTGATTGGTTTGCCCTGGAGGATGTCCTTGGTGAAGAAGAAGTAGGCCATGTCGGGCCTCCCCCACGGTCCGTACACGGTGAAGAATCGGAGCCCCGTTATGGAGAGGCCATATATGTGGTTGTAGGTGTGGGCGATCTCCTCTCCAGCTTTCTTGGTGGCGGCGTAGAGGCTAGCCGGTTGGTCCGTGCGGTGCGCCTCTGAGAATGGGTTCTGGGTGTTGAGGCCGTAGACTGAGCTGGAGGAGGCCCAGACTATGGACGGCTGAGGATCAGCGGACTTGGCCACTTCGAGGAGGTTGACGAAGCCGGCGATGTTGGAATTGACATAGGATTGCGGGTTCTGCATGGCGTAGCGGACGCCAGCCTGGGCGGCAAGGTGGAGGATGTGGGTGAAAGGCACAATGTCGAAGAGCTTGGCCAGCAGTTGGGCATCGTTGAGGTCTCCCTCCACGACGAAGATCTGGTGTTTGGAGAGGAGCTGCTGGCGGGATCGCTTTAGGGATGGGTCATAGTAGGAATTGAAGTTGTCAAGGCCAAGAACACCGTCGCCGCGCTTCTTCAAGGCAAGGGAGGAATGGGTACCAACGAAGCCGGCAGCACCGGTGACGAGAACGGAGAAACCACTGGGGCGACGAGGGGTGGAGGAGTGGCGGACTTGCTTCTCCCAGCTGCTGCTGCTGCTGGAGGCGCCGTAGAAGGCGGAGGAGAAGAAGGTGGTGCCGGTGGTGGAGGTATGCAGGTGGCGGCGGTTGTGGTGGTGATGGTGGTGGTGGTTGTCGGAAAGGGGCGGATAACTATTAAAGATAAAAAAAAAGAGGAGGAGAAGGGCAACCAGGAGAGTGACACGGAAGAGGAGCTTGGAGGAAGCGGCTAAGAGCTTTGTGGTGTTTACTTTCCTGATGTAGCTGTTGTAGCGTTCCAGTTTTATGGTTTTGCTGGTGTCTGCCAGTGACGCCATTATTTAGGGCTAAAAAGGCAAGCTTGTTGCAATTGTAGTTGTTGATTCCGTCGGCCTGCCTGCGTGTGTGCGTGGGAGAGAGAGGGAGAGGAGAGAGAGGGCTCAACTGATCAATTTTGTATAAGCTTATTAGCAAGCTATGGGTGTTTGAGCCCTGAAGTAGCAAAGTGTCGAGAGTAAGGGATATAAAGAAGGCAGAGAGAGAGAGAGAGAGAGGATGGCGTTGGTTGGAGACCACTTTCCTTTGGTTACCTATTTGTTTAATTTCTTTCTTTTTGGATGGTTTGTTAGGTTTCTTTCTTATTTTCTTTCGCTTCAATAAGCCGCTGCTTCGCTTGCTTACAGATGGAAAGGTGATGGATAGAGCCAGGGGCGGATGTAGGGGGGGTTTGGCACGGGCTGAAGCCCGTGCCAGCCCCATGTAAACAGTATATATATTTATTATATATAGATATATGTATATATGTAAAAATTCATAATCTCAATTAAATATTAATATAGTCCAGTCTGAGTCGTCCCTCTACATCTGCTCTGGATAGAGCTATGTATTAATTAATTAATTAAATAAATAAATAAAGTGTTAAGTTTAACCCTTCACTGCTAATTAAATATCACACGAGATATAATTATTTTGTGTCTAAATAATATATATTTTCTTTAATCAAATTACTACTTTAGCCCATGGAGTGGAATTTCCCCCCTCCTCTTTCCATAAAACAAAATTTCCAACTTACTGATTTTTCCATCTCCTTGCCTAATTATTTTCTAGTGCAAAAATGACAGCTATATATATATATATTTATATATATTTCGGTGAATAATATTATTAGGAAATCTCACTCATCCCCATGAGAACAGTAACTCTCCCAAGTCCACCCCCATACCTTTTTATATATGGACAACCTTGGTTCGTTGCGCTAGCTGGTGGGGGCATCTTATATATAATAATTACACCAATCAGAATATATAGGAGGACTTTGTTGACTTATTGTGTATATATATATATTAACCAGTTTAAATTACAGCCCACTAGCCGGCCACCATGATATATATATATATATATGGGGAAGACTGGAAGTACATTATTAAATGATGTAACGTGAATATGATATAAAGAGAGAGAGAGAGAGAGAGAGAGAGGTAATTAAGTAGGATCCACATTAATTAGGTCCGTCGCTTCTTCTCTCTCATCGCTTTCGTCGGCCCATGCAATTGAGATCATGAGACGTGGTAGTTGCTAGCTAGCTATACGAAAGAGGTACCACAACAAAGGAAGGTTCTTACGCTCCACTCCCTTGAGAGGGAAAGGCAGTGCCCACATGCCCTGAGAGGGCCAGGAGCTAGCTAGGGGGATAGGGAAAGAGACTTAATTTTGGGATAGATGCAACCACTTGATGTTTTCCTTATTAAATAGCGCCTAGCTAACTTTCATAATCGATAAACACCTAAAATAAGATATTTTCATCATATTATAATAATAATATATGTTTTACTTAGTTTGTATGATTTTTCATCATAGCGATCGTTTGCTTAATTTGTTTTCAACTAACTTATAATCAGCTTAGCTAGTACACACACACACACACTTTAATTGGTTTACAAGAGATTCAGAAGGCGAAATGAAGTCGGGCTTGCTGAGCAGTGGTGTTGTATGGATGAGAGCCATATATAATATATATATATAGAGAGAGAGAGAGAGAGAGAGTCTTCTAGTTTAATTTAATTAGTCTCGGATTATGGCGTAGAGGCTCATGGACAGCACCCAATCCATTCCATTTTGTGTTCTTAATTTTGACGGTGGCTGGCTCATGTATAGAGAGCTAGCGCAGTCAAGAAAGAAGATGCGCTAGCTAGCTAGCTAGCTACATATTGATGATCAGGATACAATATATATTCCTCCTACGTACATACCCAGCTGATATATAGCTGATATATATATATTAATTATTAATGTATCTTAGTTAATTAGTAATGTGAAACTGCATTAATTATATATTAATTAGTTCTCCACATGGCATGGATGGGTCTACGTACGTACGTACCTTAATTTGTTGATCATCATCAGAGTTGGAATCCATTATTCCTGATGAAAATGGTTGTTGGTGTCTTGTCGGTGAGGAGATAATTGACGCGTTAATATATATTGGTGTAAGTTCAAGTTAGTTTTAATTAATTAATTAATTTCCTGAAATATATATAATCCAAGTTCTTATAATAATATTTTATTAGTAAAAGATAGAGTCAAATTAAAGTGTGAACACAAATAGTGTCGGTGGCCTGCCTTCCTTCCTGATTAGTGATAACTATAAGAGTGATTGCCTTTCGTTCAAACGTGGAGGCGATCTAGCTAAACTAGCTACATACAGTATTAAATACCCTCATCCTTTTCCTTTTTTTTTTTTTTTCTTTTTTCTTTTTAAATTTAATAGGACCCTCATTTCCTTTAAGTATCAATATTAATCTGTGCTTTTTCAGAGTCCCAACGTTAAATAGATTTCCAATTAACTTATTTTAATTCAAGATAATTTACAAATAACTATTAATTACATATACCTATATATATATATTTTTTTATTCTTATATATACTCACTTAAAAAACTTAAGTAAAAGTTAATTAAATAAATACCATGTATATATAATAATAATAATAATAATAATAATAATAATAATAATAATCCATTGGGTTCCCAAATCCCAATTCTAATTACTTTATTTAAGCAGCCCCAGCTAGACAGACACACTCATTATTCTTAAAAAAAAAAATAATGTGTGTAAATTAATCTGATTAAACATTAATTAATACATTTTAATTTTGAAGCGGTCCAATCACTACGGCACTGTATCATATTTATGATATATTTATTTAAAAAATAAAAAATAAGAGTGGGTCCCAACCCCCCACATGCAACAAGACCTACCACCACGTTGATGATGGGATGGTCATAATAATAATTAATCAACTTCACACTCATCACATGTCGCGTTCACATCCCATCGATCCCATCATCAACTCTCTCTCTCTCTCGTGGACATGCCTGATCAAATTCTTTAAGCCAACGACAGCACATGCTTCGGTTCCGGTGGGTCTACATACACATCCCCTCGCCCCTATTAGAATTTGTTACATTATTGTATTTTTTTTGTTATACTGTACTGTTACTATATAATTTTGTTGTATTGATTTGCTTTGTTATATTGTATACTAACAGTGGTATTTTTGTAATTAAATAATAAATTAATTTTAGAGTATTTAAGACTAAGATCTAATTAATAAAGAGATTGATGAAACTATTAGGGTGCATTTTCTTTGCTTTTTAATTTTCAGTTTTGAGTTTTGAATTCATTTTCAGTTTTTTATTTTGGTAGTTTGTTTTTAGAAAATTGAAAACGTGTTCTCTTTGTCATTTTGAAAAACTATTTTTCAAAACAGAAAATTAGAAAACGCGTTCTCTTTAAAATTTTGAAAATATTTTTTTAATAATATTTTATTCAATAAATTTGATTATTAAGTAAATTATAAATATTTAATGTTAATATATTATTAAAAAATATATACATTTTAAAGTTAATGAATTTTATAATATTTTTTTCAATTACATTAATAAAATATGAATAAATAAATAAATAAATATATTTTGAGTTTTGAGTTTGTTTTAGATGAAAACACTCAAAACAACTTTTTATTGTTTTGAGTTTTCTTTGTAAATTTTTTTTTGTTTTCAAAAATGCATTTTCAAAAACAGTAAAGAGAACGCGTTTTCATTATTTTAGAAAATTAAAAATTAAAAATGACTTGAAAACAGTAAAGAGAAAGCAACCTTATCTTTTTATCATTTTCCTTTCATCTCTTTACTATTTGATATGGTATTAGAACACAAATTGAAATCCTAGATTTGCCTCTTTCTTTTGTCGATCTTCTTTTGATATCTTTCGTTCGTTGATCAGCCTTCTCTTGTTTCGTTGATTTTTTTTTTTCGATTTTCTTCTAACGTCAAGAGCCCTAGGATTTTCAATTGATTCAGTTCGAAGGTGTTCTATTGGCCTTCCATTAATTCATTCGAGTTTATTTTGTTTCGATATTCTTTCTTATGGTAGCGAGTATATTTGATTCGAATCTCATGTAGATGAGCAACTCCACCATCAACGACGGATCTAGTCCATATTTTCTTCACCATTTTGACAACCCTAGGTTGGTTCTAGTTTCTCAACCATTAACTGGAGAAAATTATGCATCGTGGAGTCGATCGATGATGACTGCTCTGTTTGTAAAGAACAAGCTCGGTTTTATCAATGATGACATTCCACGACTTATAGGTGATATCTTTCTTATTAATGCTTAGATTAGGAACAACAACATCGTTATATCATGGATTCTTAATTCTATTTCGGAAGGGATTTTTGCAAGTGTTATATACTATGAATCGACATATGATATGTGGATTGATCTTAAAGAAAGATATCAACAAAGTAATAGACCTAGGACTTTTTAGTTGAGACGTGAATTAATGAATCTAAATAAAGGGGATTTATTTGTCAGTGTCTATTTTACTAAACTAAAGACCATTTGAGATGAATTAGGTAATTTCAAATCTATGTGTACATGTGAAAAATGTTCTTGTGGGGGAAATAAAGTACTAGTAGATCACTATCAATTGAAATATGTAATATCTTTTCTAATGGGGTTGAATGATTCGTTTTCTCAAGTTAGAGGTCAATTACTTCTCATGGATCTTGTTGTCTAGAAAAATACCCAAGAGGGGGGTGAATTGAAGTTTTCAAAAATTAATAATTTTATCTCTTTTGAAAACTCTTAAATTTGTGATCTTAATGTATGATGATTGTAGTAGGATTGATAACAGTAAAATCACACAACCACACAGAACAAGAGAAATTTATAAAGGTTCGACTATAAAGAGCCTAATCTTCTTACTCAAGACTTAAGTTGAGGTTCCATTAGAGAGAATCAACACTAATTTTTAATTGGAGCTAGAACCAACGTACAATCCCTTGTCTAAATAAGAACCACTAGCACACTACTAGTAAATACAATCCCCTTACACAATAAGTGAGTAAAAATAATAAACTTACAACCAGCGACAATTACAAACAACTCACTAACAGTTGAGAATTCTATCAGCCAGCACACTTCTAGCACTTCGAACATTTTCCCTCTTGTTTGAATGTTCTATCAAGTTTGTTTTACCTTAAACCTCCATACTTATCCTATATATATATATATATACATATTCTAAACACACTAGCCATTAAAGAAAGGGTTAATATGAAGTTTGAAATTCAAAAAATGTTTAGACTTTCTCAAACAATAAGAAAACATGTCTCACATTTAATTCAAAATAAATTTACTTTTTGCATGAGAAATCAAGATTTGAAAATTCAAATATTAGCTTTTGAGACATAAATGATTAAAACAAGAAAACATGTCTAAAAATAATTCTCTTTTAATTCAAAATAAATTTACTTTTTGCATGAGTAAGAGAAAATATATCTAAAAATAATTCTTCTTTAATTCAAGATTTGAAAATTCAAATATAAACTTTTAAAACATAAATGATTAAAACAAGAAAACATGTCTAAAAATAATTATTCTTTAATTAAAATTAAATTTACTTTTTGCATGAGTAAGAGAAAACATGTCTAAAACCAATTCTCTTTAATTCAAAATAAATATACTTTGTGCATAAGTAAGAAATGCACTTATCAAGAAATGAAAATTCAAATATAAACTTTTGAAACATAAATGATCAAAACAAGAAAACATGTCTAAAAACAATCCATCTTTAATTCAAAATAAATTTACTTTTTGTACCCATTTTTAATTCAAAATAAATTTACTTTTTGTATAAGAAAGAAATACATTTATATATCATAAAAATATTTTTGTTATCATCAAAATCATATTTATTTACCCTTGAGCTTAACAGACCCTATCCCACCAATTAACAAAGTCATTGCCTTAATATCTCAAGAAGAAAAGCATAGGAGTGTTGTGAATTCTGTTAGTGAAAGTAATTCAGTTTTGTTTTCTGTCAAATATGACGTAAATAGGTCTGGTTATAGTAAGTTTTAGAAGAAGGACAAACCTGCATGTTCTCACTGTGGTTACAATGGACATATCATTGAAAAGTGTTACAAGTTGCATGGTTATCCCCCTGGCTACAAACCTAGACAAAGGACTCAAAACTAATCAACATTCTAATTAGGTTAATTATGTAGTTGTCAATCAGGTGACTGAAATGACCCAAATCATTCAATAAGAGAAGATGTGGAAGAGTTTATGCAATCCCTGAATTCCACACAATACCACCAATTGCTGAATGTGTTAAGCTCTATTCCATCCTGACCAAATGAGGACGATTGGAGGTGTAGCGCGGGCTCTGGCAACGGGTCCGTCTGGGGGGCGGTTGGCACCTGCAAGCACTCCGACGGTCGAGTGAGTAAGAGAGTAAAATGAGGAAAGTCAAAGATCAGAACATACCTTGACTCTGAAGACAGTTGATTGATATAAAAGGAAAAGATGTCCTCTTACATTCATGAGTCGTGCGTATGCAGGTGATCGGACTGGTTACCCAGCGCCGGTGGAGGTTCCCAGGTGGTAGCATGATGGCGACGAGACTTTCATTAATGTGGATGAGATCCGCTATTAATGAGGATGAGATCTGAGAT
Organism: Diospyros kaki; assembly: GCA_036245055.1. Lineage (NCBI taxonomy): Eukaryota > Viridiplantae > Streptophyta > Magnoliopsida > Ericales > Ebenaceae > Diospyros > Diospyros kaki. The sequence continues at coordinate 273,108 of BSEG01000016.1, read as the reverse complement.
GGCCATGCGGATATCTAGTGGGTTTGCAATGATGCTGTGGTAGGCTGGCACTGGGCCAAGACTGGGTTCAGATAGAGGACCAAGATTAGGCCGAGACTAGGCCTAAAGAGAGGGCCAAGATTAGGCCTGGATGATCCACAGCCCCCTAGGTTGGATGCTTGAGTATCGAGCATTCAAGCTAAAAAAAAGGGAAGTCCAAGCAGTATTTACTGTATGTGTTAGTTTTTGGAGAGTCGGATTAGGTGGGACTGAGGCGGTCGGTTGAGCCGATTTTCTCTGATGATAGGGTGGCGATTTTGAAGTCATTTCAAGGTAGGCCTGAGACAGCTAAGCGGGGTAATATCCTCTATGCGCCGATCTGCGTTGCGCGTAGCTTTAAGATCCGAGGGTGCTCGTCTGCGAAAAAGGCGTTAGTTGAGTGTCGCCCAAATGCGAAGGGAAACTAGCCACCGTGAGTGTGCGTCAGCAGGGTCTCGTACTACAAGGACATGTTTGAAGCATGGCCGAGTTCCTGCTCATGTATGCTACCTGAGTTTGGGAAGGAGAGGTCAAGCTTTCCCCAATGAAGCTTTGGGTATGCTTCTAGGGTTCTAGCTATGGCTATACTTCGACTCTTACAAGGTCGGGACTAACCCTGGCAGCGGGATGCTCCCTTGAGGTGTACATCGTGCGGGACTTTGGGATATGTAGCGCCATACCAAAATGGCGTGTAGCCATAGGCGTGCACAACGACTTCCAATTCCTATGGGAAACTTGAATCCGCGACAAGTGCGTGACAGTGGTGCACCTCTAACGTTCTGCTAAACGTTTGATGGCGTTTTGCTTTCTTTCGGATGAGAATTGCGAAACAGTTTGAAAGGTGCACCCCTTGTTTCTGTGTTTCTCACTGTTTCTTTCTCAAAGGCGCGCTATTCTTCTAATCTCTCTCACAGATAGAGGCAATTCCTTACTTTAATAGAAGGATGTTGTAGGTTAGCCCTATTGGTCATAAAGGGGACGTTAGCGGTGACGTCGAATGAGGCGCCACTCTCCCGATCCTTGGTCTGACATCCTCCGCTGCTGGACCTGTTCTTCCGACTACTCGTGATGAAGGGCGACCACTGGATGGGAAGCGTCAGAAGGACACCGAGGTGGCTGAGTCCTCCACTGGGGTGCCCTCTATGGGTGTGTCCGATCCCTCTGCCTCGGGGAACCGTCAGGTAGCGTACCACCGAATGGAGGATCGGGTTCTAGGTGGTTTGGCGGAGTACCGGGCAATAGAGTTCGGATTCAGCTCGAAGGTTGCTGCCCTCAAGCGGGGGCATTGAGAGGAGGTGAAACGTATCCAAGAAGCGGCGGATAGCAAGGCAAGGGAGAGAGTGGCCAAGGAAAGGGCTGACCTGTGTTAACGGCTAGAGGAGTTGGAGGCGTCAACGCGGACTCGTTGCCGACCTTCTTGTCTGCCAGCGTGAGGATGCCAGGGCTGCGCTTCATGATTCAAGGGCAAAGGTTGCCCGTCTACGAACGGCGCTCAGCGCTACCCAATTGATGGCGGAGGCTGGCAAGACTCTGGTGTTGGAGGCTGCGAGCGAGTATCTAGAGGGCTACGAGGAAGCTCTTCTGCACATGCAAACTTTATTCCCCAGCCTAGACTTGCAGCCCTGCAAGCCATACATGAGGTCGAGGGCGGCCGTCTTGTAGACTCGACCAAAGGGGCATGAGCTAAGACTTCAAGGGAGACTCTCGAGGTGGGTCAAACTGGAAAAGGTGTTACCGGTGATGCTAGACCTCTAGCCGAGTTGGATTGATTTACTATTTTTTTTTGTTGTAGTAGTGTAGGTTTTTGCAACGATTTTGTCTGTTCTGGTGGTATTATGACTTTTTTCATTCGTGTTGAAATGTCCTATTTTGTTTCTGCAAAGCACTTTCCTCATTTTTTTTTTGGCATGGAATACTTCTTTCTTTTTTTTTTTTGGAGTCGGGGTGCTTGATTGCGGACATGGTGGCTCTTGATTTGGATGGTATGGTTGGTGCCCAATCTTAGGACTCGGGGTGCCAACTTTTTGAGTTTGGCAAAGGTTTGGGGGGGGGGAGGGAAAACTGCATGCGTAGCGCAGGCTTCAAGGTTATAGATTAGGCAACTTTCCGGCGCCAAACTTATTATTTTGACGAAACGCTTCGTCTTTTGGGCATTTTTGTTAACACGCCGGGGGGGTTGATTGGTCAGTTTAAGATTAGTTTTTCGCTTTCCGAGGTAGGATTATGACTGTATTGATGGTGTAGTTTTTCAGAGCCTGACCGTATTTAATGTTTAGGAGACAGTGAGGGGCTTCTGACTATCAGAAAATTGTGTTTAGGGAACTAGTTTCACTCCATGCTATCCTTGCTTGCTTATGTCTTCATTCTGGGAGGCTAAAGAAATATGGTTGGTGTTTTACGGTGGGAATTTGTTATTTTAGTAGGGTGCTTTTGTTGGTAACCCTAGGGGTGCCAACTTCTTGAGTGGTACAGCAAGGGCCGAGAGGTCTGTGGTTGAGTGTATTGAGACGAGGGCAGTACTAAGATGGGTGAGACATGTTGTGTCTAGAATGGGTGATATGGATTTCTCGGAGTTTACCTATGGTGGAAATATCGTGTGTTGTCGTCTGAGGGCTTGGGGCCATTAACGTCGATATTATCTGGCTGGGGTCAAGGGTTATCTGCCCGCTCCAAGGTTGAAAGTTGGAAATGTCAGGGTCACCTAAGGGGTGGGTCTCCTCGGATTTTCATCAGGAGCAACGGTCGTGCTGGTAGAATCCGTCCCCTTTAAGGGTAGGGTGTTAAGAAGTACAAAAAGGGTTCAACCATTCTTAGGCGGTCTATGAGGAAAGTGATTGCTAATGATCTAGAGTAATGACGGGGTTGTGCCCGAGGTCCGCGCAGGTCGGACTGACCATGTCAATCTGGGTCCCGAGCACGGTTTAAAGGAGGACCGAGTCTGGCTTGAGATCCTGCGTGCCTCTTTGATACAAGGTATGGCTCGATTGTGCTGAGGCAGGCTCTAGACGCCTAGAGCAATGACGGGGCTGTGCTTGAGGTCTGCTTGTGGCGAACTGACCATTTCGGTTTAGGTCCCAAACATGGTTTAAAGGAGGACCAAGTCTAGTTTGAGGTCTTGTGTGCCTGTCTAATAGAAGGCGTGGCTCGATAGGGCCGAGGTGGGCTCGAGGTGCCTAGAGCAATGATGGGGCTGTGCTTGAGGTCTGCGCGAGGCGGATTAACCATGTCGGTCTAGGTCCCGAGCACGGTTTAAAGGAAGACCGAGTCTGGCTCGAGGTCCTGTGCGCCTGTCTGATACAAGGCGTGGCTCAATAGGGCTGAGGCGGGCTCAAGGCTCCTAGAGCAATGATAGGGTTGTGCTTGAGGTCTGCGCGGGGTGGACTTACCATGCCGGTCTTGATCTTGAGCACGGTTTAAAGGAGGACAGTGCCTAGCTCGAGCTCCTGTGCACCTGTTTGATACAAGGCATGGCTCGATAAGGCAAATGTGCCTAGAGCAATGATAGGGCTGTGCCTGAGGTCAGTGCGAGGCGGACTGACCATGTTTGTCTAGGTCCTGAGCATAGTTTTAAGGAGGACCGAGTCTGGCTCGAGGTCTTGTGTGCTTGTTTGATACAAGGCGTGGCTCGATAGGGCTGAGGTTGGCTCGAGGCGCTTAGAGCAATGACGGGACTGTGCTCGAGGTCCTCCTAGGGCGGACTGACCGTGTCGGTCTAGGTCTCTCGAGCATGGTTTAAAGGAGGATCGAGTCTGATTCGAGGTCTTGTGCGCCTGTTTGATATAAGGCGTGGCTCAATAAGGCCGAGGCGGGCTCGAGGCGCCTAAAGCAATGATGGGGTTGTGCTCGAGGTCCACGCGAGGCGGACTGACCATGTCGGTTTGGGTCCTGAGCACAGTTTAAAGGAGGACCGAGTCTGGCTTGAGGTCCTACGCACCTGTCTGATACAAGGCGTGGCTCGATAGGGCCGAGGAGGGCTCGAGGCGCCTAGAGCAATGACGGGGCTGTGCCCTAGGTCCGTGCTTGTATCTGTTTTTGAATTGCTTTGTAAAAATGTAGAGTTTTTGGCATACCTTGTTATCTCGACCTGTTGTGATAGTGGCTTGCCCGAGTATGTCTTGTTTGGGATATGTACTATGTGGGTTGAGTTTGCAAGTGACTTGCTCTTGCGTTTAGTTGATTAGGCAATGCTTGTTGGGTGGCCTTGGGGCGGTGGGGAGAAAGTGGGATTATATTGGGGTTTATTGGGGCGTCCCGAAGGGAAGTTTGTGTTTCCGCTTTTTGTGAAGTTATGACAAGTAGTAAGTGGAAGCAACCGTCTTCATTTAGCCAAGAATATTGTAATAATAGGTCCCTAGAAGTATGACTACTTGGTCGAGGTGCGCCATTTCTTTTTCATGTTGCGGATTTAGGTGGTGGGCTCTATTGTTGATATTGGCGCTGGTGCGACGCTCATGCCACAGATAACTTATCCTGGGTAGGAGTCTAGCTGTTCGAGGTTGAGTTCCGTCTTGGGTCGACGTTGGTCATACGCTGATTGGTTTTGTTTTTCTAATTCTGTTGTGTGCACACTAGAGTGCGGGACTTGGTTGTTTGCCCTTGCCACTAAACCATTGTTCCTTGGAGTGCCGCTTCCCCTGTCATTTTTATCGGGTCTGGGGTTTCGAATCTTGAGACTGTCATGGAAACATTGCCGAACTTCTTTTTGGTCGGCGTGAATGGTTCCGACCTTGGTGTCTATTACTGGGAACTTCATGGCTAGGTGGGGAGTGGACACTACTACGCCTAATTTGTTGAGAGAAGGGCGACCAAGCAGTGCGTTGTATGGTGTTTGACAGTTGATGACTAAGTATCAGATGCAAATTGTCTTGACGAGGGGAGTTGTCCTGAATGAAGTTAGTAAGTCGATGTAGCCCTTGACTCCTACCTATTCCCTTGAACAACCAATCAGATTTCCATCGAATGGTCTTAGTTCCCCTTCGGGGATTCCCATCTTCTTTAGGGTTGACAAGTACATCATGTCGACCGAGCTGCCTTGATCCATGAGGACTTTCTTCACCAAGAAGTTTGCGATGACAATTGAGACTACCATGGGATCATCGAGGTTTTTGTTGATACCTTTGAAATCCACTTTGGTAAAGGAGATTGTGGGGTGGAAGGGAATTCTCCTTGGTCTCTTTTCGGTGCTATCTATTGACATTACCGCGCGAAGATGTCGTTTTCTTGCCGAGCTTGACTCCCCCCCGCCTACAAAGCCTCTAGAGATGGTTTTAATAACCTCGGCTACTAGGTTTCCTGGAGGTGGTCTAGCGTTTTATCTATCACCTATGTGGTGCCGCCTCTAAGGGCTATGGCTCATTTGTCTTCCCGGGTTGCCCTGGGGGGATCGCCTCCGGTCAGGTCGGTAGATGTATTGACAGAGGTAACCCTTCCTAACCAGTCATTCTATCTGGTCTTTTAGGGCGACGTACTCTTCAGTCGTGTGTCCGAACATGCGGTGGAAATCACACCGCTTGGTGTCAGTATTGCCACGAGGGGGTCGTTGTTCGCTGATATCCGGGAGAAGGATGACCTTTGTGTTGTAAACTTCTCGGAATATTTAGTCTTGCCTTGTTGTGAGGGGGTGTACGCATTGTAGTGTAACCAAGGTAGCTCGAGGGCCCGAGATGGTTCTCTCCATCCTTTGTTGTGATCCTGACCTTCTTGGTTTCGATTGGGGTCCCTTTTGTGGTTGTGTTGATGCTAGGGAGGAGGCCTCGGCTGAGGGGCTGGTTGTGATTTTACTTGCAGCTCATCTTTAGCTTGTCGAGCGGCCGAGGCTTCCTCCATGTTGATGTACCCTACCGAGCATGCTCTAAGGTCGGCTAGGGTGGTGGGGGGCTTTTAGGCCAGTGCATCGGTGAAAGGACTCGCTTTCCATCCAGCCGTAATGGAGTGTAGGGATACCACGGGATTGAGATCTTTGATTTGGAGGGCCTCTTGAAAGAACCTGTTCATGAACGCCCATAATGGCTCGTGTTTGCCTTGTTTCAGGTTGATAAGACTGGCCAAGGTCCTGCGATGGGCTCAACTAGTGGAGAAATAAGTGAGGAAGTGGGTGGCTAGCTCGAAAAAGTCATGGATAGAATTATTTTTAAGGACAAGAGCCATAACATGGCCGATTTCCTTAGGGTGCTAGGAAAGGTCCCGCACATGATTGGGTCTGAGCTTCCACTTATCAACATGGCAGCGCTAAAGGTGGTGAGGTGATCCTAGGGGTCGGTGGTGTCGTTATAGAGTTCTAAGGTGTAGGGAGGCCGGAAGTCGTCGGGTAAGGGAACAGTCATGATGAATTCGAAGAAGGGATGACTGTGAGAGTACAGGGACACAGAAGGTAAGGGAATTGGGGTGTGGTTAACCTGGTGGTGTTGGTGGCGACTGCCTTCTGCATCACAATCAGTTCGATCGTTGGGTTGGTCACGCTACTAGTTTTGTGTTAATTTGGCCACCTGATTGTAGAGCTGCTCAATTGTTTAGAGAAGAACCTCTATGATAGCTGAATTTTGCGGAGGATGATCGGGGTTGTTTGGTTCTTGGGCAGGGGCGCTTCTGTTTCACACCATGGTGTGGCCACGGGGAGATTGGTTTGAAAGGCTTTTTATGAGCTTATGGGGTAGGTAAGTTTTACTGAGCCCCATGGTGGGCGGCAGATGTTCCTTCCTGACCAAAGGAAGACGATCAGAGGCGGGGCGCGGGCTCCGGCGACGGGTCCGTCTGGGGGGCGGCTAACATTTGCAAGCACTTCGACGGTCGAGTGAGAGTAAAGTGAGGCAAGTCAGAGATCAGAACATACCTTAACTCTGAAGAGAGCTGGTTGATATAAAAGGAGGAGATGTCTTCCTGCATGCATGAGTCATGCGTTTGCAGGTGATGAGATTGGCTATTCGATGCCGGTGGAGGTTCCCAGGTGGTAGCATGGTGGCGACGAGGCCCTCATTAATGTGAGGATGAGATCTGAGATAGCCGTGCAGATATCCAGTGGGTTTGCAATGATGTCATGGCAGGCTGGCGTTGGGCCAAGACTAGGTCCAGAGGGAGAACTAAGATCGGGCCGAGACTAGGCCTAAGAAGAGGGCCGAGTTTGGGCCTAAGGAGAGGGTCGAGATTGGGCCCAGATGGTCCAAGCTCCTATTTATCAGCTATTAAGATTGGTTCTCAAGATGATGCTTCTCCTGATCCAGTATTAGGTATTTGCCTTTCAATTTTGGTCAATCCTAAGCTTAGTTATTCTAAATATTAGATAGTGGAGTCAGGGGCTCCTAACCATACATGCTATGATCAGTCATGTTTTAGTCACTTGAAGTTTATTCAGTATGCATATGTGACCTTATCTGATCATAGTAGGATTTCTGTTTCGTTTGTTGGGATTGTAAGGATTTCCTCTCACATAGTGCTTGAAGATGTTCTGTATGTGCCTCAATTCAAGTTCAATATGCTATCTATGAGTACATTAGCATCAAGGTCTCTTTTGTGCATCACTTTCTTACCTCATACCTGTGTTATACAGGATGTATGTCACTCAAAGATGATTGATAGCGGTGACCTCCTTGATGGATTATATGTCATTGATGCTAGTTTGTATTCTTTTGGTAATAAAAATAGGACATGTAAAGATGCTGCTACAATAGCTAATGTAGTAGTCAGTAGAAATACCTGGCATAATAGGCTAGGACATATTTCGTATGAAAAATTGGACAAGTTGAATAGTTTGTTGAAATGTCCTACTACTAATAAAAGAATAGAATCGGATCCTTGTCTAGTTTGTCCTTTGGCTAAACAACGGAGACTATTTTTTACTTCAAATAATCATTTGCCCAAAATGCATTTGATCTTGTTTACTGTGATACATAGGGCCCATATCATGTTTCAACTCAGTCTGGTCATCGATATTTTCTAACACTTGTTGATGATTGTACACATTTTACATGGGTGTTTCTTATGAGGCAAAAATCTGATGATAGGGCCATAATTCCCAAAAAATTTTCTATGGTTGAAACTCAGTTTAGTATGGTGATAAAGAAGTTTAGATCTAATAACAGCCCTATATTGATGTTTATTGATTTTTTTGCCTCTAAATGTGTTATCCACCAATTTTCTTGTGTCGAAAAACCAGAACAAAACTCCGTAGTTGAACGTAAGTATCAACATCTTCTTAATGTGGCCAGGGCTTTATATTTTCAATCTCGGGTGCCTATTAAATTTTGGGGTGAATGTGTGTTGACTGCCACTTTTTTGATTAATAGGACACCGACATCTATTTTACATCATCAATCCCCATATGAAAGGCTGTATCATACTCTTGTGGATTATGCCTCTTTTAGGGTATTTGGATGCTTATGTTTTGCCTCTACTTTACCATCTCATAGAAACAAATTTCATCCCTAAGCAAAAACCTGTGCTTTTATTGGGTATCCTCCAGGCATAAAAGGATATAAGCTTTATGATCTTACCACTAAGACTGTGTTTTGGATGTTGTCTTTCATGAGCATCTCTTCCATTTTCATTTTGTTACTACAGTTGGTGAGGTGTTGGATCCTTTCCCTGATTTTGTTTTACCTAAACCTACCCATGATTTGTCTTGCCATTCTTTGCGACCACATGCTTCTATACCTTATTTTGATATTATACTTGAAGCTTCCTCTAGCAATTCTGAATCAGTTTCTTCTATTGGTCCCTCTAATAATGCCCCAGTTGTGATTTCTAATCCTACCTACAGATCAATTCTGGTAATCAAAACCCCCTCATATCTTCTTAATTTTCATTTTAATCTCTTGACAAACCAGTCTTCTTCTCCTGTTAAAATACCTCATGTAGAATTATCACCCAAATCTCAAGAACATTCATGCCAAATCACCAAGAATAAATAAACAATAAACATAAGCGTACCTGTATCTATTGTTATGATTGATCAAAACGGGTCTTTTGATCTTCCAATTGATACGTAATTTCTTTAAAATTTCTCTGTTGATTGGCATGCAGAGAGATTAAAACTTACTATCAAATTGGGGACCATAACCCATATATAACTGCTTTTAGTAGTTAATAGTTAATATTTTCAAATTGGTCCCTCATCAATTTAGAAATATAATTTATGTCTCTACATATTAATTTCATGATAGTTTAATACCCAATTGCCCAAAAATTAAAATTTATAAATCACTTTTAATTACTTAAACTTTAAGATAGCATTACACATTTAAAAAATACATTTATGGCCCTATATGCTGAATCATTTATTTTCAACAATCTCCCACTGGGCCACATATGTAACCTTACAAATGTGCACAACCTTATGAGCTCCAAAATTTTGCTATCGCCATTAAGGGTATTTTTGAACAATCTCATCCATTAATCAAACTGATATAGGATCAAAGCAATCTTTGTCACATTTAGAGTGACTAAAATCCATCAATGGTCATGTATACCAATACAACCAAATGACATAGATCAATCATAGATGTGTAGCATGAAAATTACATGTGATGTGATCCAAACATGTCTATTTCCAACTGGTCCTACATTATTCCTTAGTGAGATCGATATTGAACAGAATATAACGAAGTGAAATGAACTGAATACTTCATTTTTGTATAGAAAAATATCCAAATACAAGAATGTTTCCAAAACTGAACATAAAGCAATAAAAATACGAACTCCCATTAAAATATAACATCCTTACACAATACAACGCCCATATGAACAGTATGCTCATGAAAAACCTTAGGTGGTAATCCCTTGGTAAGTGGATCTACAATCATGGAGTTTATTTTAATGTGTTATATAGAAATCTATTCACTCTGTACTATTTCCTTCAAAACTAGAAACTTTATGTCAATATGCTTAGATTTAGATGAGCTCTTGTTGTTATTAGAATATAAAACTGCTGATTTATTGTCACGATATAACTTAAGTGGTCTTTCTATACTATAAAAAATGCGTAGCCTAGAGACAAAATTTTGCAACCATTTTCCATGGTTGGATGTCTCATAACATGCCACGAATTCTGCTTCTATGGTGGAAGATGCTATGAGTGTCTGCTTGGCATTCCTCCAAGAAATGGCTCATCCAGCTAGTAGATAAATGTAGCCTGAAGTAGATCTCCTACTGTCTTGGCATCCAGCATAATCAGAGTTGCAATACCCTATGATCTCTAACTGATCCAACCTACTATATGTGAGCATGTAATCTTTTATTCTCTGTAAGTACCTCATAACCCGTTTTGCTGCTTTCCAATGATCCATGCCAATGTTGTTTAAAGATCTGCCTAACATTCCGACAATGAATGCTATGTCCAGACGTGTACAAACTTAAGTATACATTAGATTCCCGACAGCTGACGCATATGGAATCTTTTGCATCTCCTTAACTTTAAGGTCATTTTTAGGGTATTGACTGAGACTAAATTTGTCTCCTTCAGCAACAGGGGTGTCACTTAGCTTACAATTCTGTATGCCAAATCTTTTAAGCACCTTATTGGTATAGCTCTTTTGTGATAATCCAAGAGTATACCGAGAACGATCTCGGTGTATCTAAATGCCTAATACAAAAAAGACATCACCAAGATCTTTCATCTCAAAGTTCTTTGATAGATATCTCTAGATTTTGTGCAACACGCTTATATCATTAGTGACAAGTAATATGTCATCAACATATAAAACCAGGAAATATGCTTACTCCCACTAAACTTTTGATACACATAATCATCCATAGCATTAACCTCAAAACCAAACAAGATAATTACTTGATGAAATTTGTGGTACCATTGACGAGAAGCTTGTTTGAGCCCATAGATGGATTTTTTTAAATTGCAAACCATATTCTTTGGGTCTCCCGACACAAAGTTTTCTTCCAAATGCAAGGTTTCATGATATGACGCAATAGCATCAAGCAAATACATAAGCACATAATAAACTAGTACCAATAACATTTGAATTTAATGAAAGACTAAACTGATTGTTTTCAAATGAACAATAATATCTAGATTTGTCCAATAAAGAAATAGAAACTAAATTTTGTCTAAAAGACGATACAACAAAAGTGACTTTCAAATCCAAATAATAACCAATTTCTAACAATAACCTAAAAGTGCCCATTACATCAATTTCCACTAATTTGTCATCACCCACAAAGATGTATCTTTCACCATCATTTGGCTTTCGGTAGCTCAGACAACTCTTCATAGAGACACTTATGTGAATAGTAGCACTAGAATCTAACCACCAAGTGTTTATAGGTACTGAAGCTAAATTAACCTCAGAACAGACCAAAGTAAGAATTGTACCTTTCTTTGCACGCCAAGCGTGATATTTGGCACAATCCTTCTTCACATGTCCAGTCTTATTGCAAAAGAAACAACCCTTATTGTCTTATTGTTTCCTTTGTGTTGGACCCGTAGGAGCAACTTCATATCCTTTCTTTCTTTTCTTGCCCTTATCTTTAGAAGTTTTGCCAAGTGAGCACTTTCAATTCTATCGTGCTTCAATCTTTTTTCTTCTTGCACACAATATGAAATGAGCTTATTTAGAAACCATTTCTCCTTCTGACAGTTATATCTGACCTTAAATTGATTGAATTGTGCTAGAAGCAAGATTAATACCAAATGCACAAGCAAGTTATTAGACAACTCAAGCTTTAATCCCTTAAGTTTTGAAGCAATGTGAGACATTTCCATGATGTACTCCCTTATGTTATCTTTGCCTTTATATTTTATTGAAATCAAGCATTGCAAAAGCGTGCTTGTTTTAGCCTTATTGTTTTTCGCAAAAAGCTTCTCAATTTCGATAAGGAACTCCTTGGCATTAGTTATCCCTTTGGACACTGTGCCCCTAAAGGCTTCTAGAATACCGCGCTTAATGATCATAAGACTCATGCGATTTAAGCAATCCCACTTCTCAAAGTTCCTCCTATCATGAAGTGAACTTTTATTCATAAGAGGAACGGGTTGCTCAATCCTAAGAGCAAGGTCTAGATCCATGCAACCAAAAACAATTGAAATGTTCTCTTTCCAATTCTTGTAGTTTGTTTCATTCAGCATGAAAATTGAATTTATATTGATAGATATTGTAGTAGCAGACACATTAGCTGTATAAAGAATAAAATAACCAAATAAAAAATATGCTCAATTAATATCCATAATAAATCAATCAATAAATTTAAATAATGGTAAGCCCCATCTCAAGATAGCTAACACAACATTAATATCAAGTGTTTGGACAGTAATATTAATTGTAAGTGGTACTTTTGGTGTAATAATCAAATATTGATAATAATTACATATCAAATAATAAATCTTCATTTGGGCTGATTTATTGGTCACATGTAAAAATCGAACAATTATCATGCATTTATTACCACAAGTGCACATGAAATTATGTTAAACATTTACCTTCCTTTGGACCAATATATATTTACACAAGTTACATTCACACAACCATTTATATTTCAAGACAAATTAATTTCCACAAGAAATGTCACTTTGACGATATGTTGTTTCAATTAATTTATTTCAAAATATATATATAAAAGCATGCCAATATCTAAATTTAAAATTGCACCAAAATAATTACTTATTTTTTTAGTCAAAGTCAACGATCAAACGTTGATTGGGTCAGGACTAGACCGGGTTGGGTCACCCGTCCCGAATCCTGCACTAACCCGCCTAGTTCCTTGTTTCCTTTAAAAATAGTTTTTTTTTTTAAAATAAAAACTGTTATTAAAAAAATTGGTGAAACTAAATGTAAAAAAGAATTTAAAATTGAATCTATAAAGAACTTAAATACCATAATACTAAAAGTAAATCATGGATAAAAAATAATACGATTTTTAATGATTCAACATGAAAACCGCTCTAATACCACTTGTAGAATTATCATCCAAATCTTAAGAACATTCATGTCAAATCACCAAGAATAAATAAACAATAAACATAAGTGTACCTGTATCCATTGTTATGATTGATCAAAACGGGTCTTTTGGTCTTTCAATTGATATGTAATTTCTTTTAAAATTTCTCTGTTGAAGGCCATGCAGAGAGGTTAAAATTTACTATCAAATTGGGGACCATAACCGATATATAACTACTTTTAACAGTTAACAGTTAACTTTTTTTAATATTTTCAAATTGGTCTCTTATCAATTTAGAAATATAACTTATGTCTCTACACATTAATTTCATGATAGTTTAATACCCAATAGTGCAAAAATTAAACTTTATAGATCACTTTTAATTGGCTAAACTTTAAGATAACATTACACATTTAAAAAATACATTTGTGGCCCCATATGTTGAATCATTTATTTTCAACATCTTCTCCATTGGATCATTACATTTCTTATAATAACCTTTCTACATCCCATAGTTCTTTCCTTCTTGCCGTGCCTTCTGCATTTGAACCCCAATATTATCATCAGGCTGTCCAATATTCTCATTGGCAGGCTGCTATGGATGCTGAAATTAAGGCCATGCTCCAAAACAAAACTTGGTTTGTCACCACCCTTCCACCTACCAAACATTCAATTGATTGCAAGTGGATTTACAAAATTAAATATAAATTGGATGACACTATAGAATGTTACAAAGCTCGTTTAGTAGCCAAATGATATACTCAAGAAGAATGCCTGGATTTCTTTGACACATTTTTCCTGGTTGCTAAAATGGTTATTGTTAAGGTTTTACTTGCACTTGTTGCCATTCATAATTAGGCCCTCATCCACCTTGATATTAATAATGCATTTCTTAACGAGAATCTTTTTGAGGAGGTGTACATGTATCTTCCTCCTAGTTATCAGCCTCAAGCTTGTGTTTTAGCTCAGGGGGAGAGGTTAGTATGTAAACTTCAAAAGTCAATATATGGTTTAAAACAAGCTTCTTGACAATGGTTTTCAAAATTCTTTTCTATACTTGTCAAGAATAGTTTTCATTAATCTTTATCTAACTATTCCTTGTTCATTAAGGGCACTGACAGTTCATTTGTGGCACTTCTTGTTATGTTAATAATATAATACTTACTGGTCCTAATGTTGCAGCCGTAAAATCTTTAAAGGTATTTCTTCATAACCATTTTAAATTAAAAAATCTTGGCTGGTTGAAATATTTTCTGGGATTGAAGATAGCTCAGTCTTCTAAAGGTATTTTTATATCTTAAAGACATTATACAGTACTGCAACTTCTTGAAGATACGAGTTTTCTTGCTTGTAAGCCAGCATCTTTACCTATGCTTCCTAATTCTAAGTTGTGTGCATTTGAGGGAGAATTATTAAATGATCCTTCTATGTATGAGAGACTAATTGGTGGGCTGCTGTATCTTATTATGTCTCGATCTGATATCACTTTTGTTGTACATAAGTTGAGTTAATTTGTATCTTAACCTAGACAACCTCATTTAGATGCGGCACATCATCTTCTACAATATCTTAAATCATCTCTAGGTCAAGGTTTATTTTTTTTTAGTTCATTCTTCTCTTCAACTTAGAGCTTTTTCTAATGTTAACTGGGGTTTCTGTTTGGACTCACAAAAGTCCACTATTGGGGAATCTTTGGTTTCTTGGAGAGCTAAGAAACAGAGCACCGTCTCTCATTCCTCAACTGAAGCAGAATACTGGACTCTAGCTACTACTGCGAGTGAACTTGTATGGCTCGCTCAGTTGTTGCTAAAATTTCTTTTTAATCCTACTGATCTTGCCTTCTTTTTTATGATAATTAGGCGACAGTTCACATTGCCACTAATCTCATCTTCCTTGAGCGCACAAAACACATTGAGTTGGATTCTCATTTTTTTTTTTTGTGCAAAGATTATTGCTGGTACCATTAAGTTGATGCCTATATGTACTCAGCATCAACTTGCTGATATGCTTACTAAACCTGTAGCTGTTGCTCAACTATTTCCACTTTTATCCAAGGTGGCCATCCTTGACATACATGATCCATTTTGAGGGGGCGTATTAGAATTTGTTATATTGTGATATTTTTTGTTGTATTGTACTCTCATTATATAGTTTTGTTGTATTGGTTTGTTTTGTTATATTGTATACAGTAGCATTTTTGTAATTAAATGAGGAATTAGTGTAGAGATTGATGAGGCTATTATCTCTCTCATTTCCCTCAAAATTCACCTTCCAGACACTCGGATCTGGTTGTCCTATGACTTGGCCAGGCCAATGGCAATCGCAGTCAGTCCGCGACCAACACAAACTGTGCAACTGATTAGTTTTACATTCTCACATCAAATCAAACTAATCAATTTTCTATTCTATCATTACCAAACCAAAATTACGGAGACCAAACATAATCGTCCCGTAAAGATAGATGATCATGAGTAGATCGATGAAGAAGAAGAAGATAATAAGCAAGCATGCAAGCAGTCGTACAGAGAAAGTACTCTCATCACTCGCTCGTTCACTTGGGCCCAAAAAGACAACAAACAAAGGGGAATAAGTATTTGGGCCACTTGGCATGCATACAACAACAGTCAACAGACACGGTAGGTACTCCATTTTTTGACAGACAACCAAAAAAAAAAACATCTCATTGCTATAAGTTTAACCCCGCCCTAGGAAGGATAAGCAGCAGCCAGCGGCCTACGGAAACACAGAGCCACAAATTGCCATATGCAGCCCCAATCAATACCATGGAGCTCCATTAATTGGTTGATCACAAAAAGAATCAATATAATGGCGCCTCGTCACGGAAATAGAAAAATGATCAAGCTCAAGGTCCTTTTCTTCTCTGTTTTGTTTTCTTGCATCTCATTTGGAACCCCTCAATTCTCTTGGAAATGGAAACCATGGCACAATGCACTCATCGAGAATCGTATATATGTTAGTGGCCGCTTATTATCAGAGTATCACTTGATTAATTGAAGCATAATATTGCAACATGTTTTAGAGGGAAGCAAAATATATTTGTTGACTGTGTTACGAAATTCCAAGCAAGTTGAGGTCAATACATTCAGAGTTACTAATTATACTTTCAAACTCCTTTTTCTTGGAAATTAGAAAGAACCAAGAAACATATTATGGCATTCAGTGCAAGTTTTCGTATAGGAAGGGTAACTGCTGCCAAAAACAATGGGCACAACTGCTGACAGCAAAAAGCTTTTGGACCAAAAGATGGTCTGATATTACATCTATCTTACAAACAACATGAACCTGGAGACGCCCTCCGAAGCCGACTGCGTTCAACAGAAATTTTGATTTTCAAAGAGTGAGATTCTCCGTGCCCTTTTCATTTCTTGACGTTCCAGGGCCTGATAATCTTCTATCTCCTTGATCATCATAGGGGTTTGCTCTAAAACTAGAGCTAGCTTCTTCAGTATCTAAAGACCCCGGTCTTTCAGTTAGGAACTGCTCCCAGAACACATCATTCACTCGGGCCTGGGTTGTTGTTGCAGGTCCTTGATTATTGGTTGGTCCTTCTAGTGATGAAGACACATTGGTGTCATCATCAGAGAATGCTTTGTTCCTCGGTGAAACTCCAAAATCTGCCTCTTTTCCGTTGAAATTGGACCTTGACTCCGAAGATTTGCCAATCCCGCGTCCTAGTTGTGGCATCCTAGCTGAAGACTGACATTTGTCAGTCTGCAACAGTGAAGATGCCAGAGTAAGGTTTAAATGGCAGGAAATATGGCCATCACCGTCTTCATTGGAAGTCAAACTACACTGCAAGGACTGCTGTCTTGGGTTTTCACTGCCTCCCGTTTTATTTGGCACAGTTGAATCCATCTTAAGCACGAAAGAAGTCCCAGTGTCTGAAAGCTCTAATGTTTCAGGGGGGAAGAGAAGACCACTTGCTCTGATCTGTGCATCTTTTTGGTGACCCTCGGATAGTCTCCTATGAGGACTTCCCCCATCTTCATTGGAACTCTGCGTGCTATGAGATATCAAGTTAATATCTGAGACAGCAGGTGATAGCTCTAATCTTAGCTTATTTGAGAAATCTTGGTCGAAAATAGTCCCAAACTCAGGCCTAGAACTGCTATGGTCATCGATAAAACTGTTCTCTAAGACTGGCTGGGAGTTATCCACTTGAGGTAGGCGTCTTTTCTTATTATATGCCGAAAAATCCATTGCTTCAAGTTTCTGAGAGAGATGTTCAATGAAACGAGGATTCTGAATTGCCTTCTCTAAATGGATCAGCAAATTCCCCTGCCTCTGCTCCATACCATTTACCCGTTGAGTGAAGTCTTCCAACTGAAGCTTTGCAGCAGACTGCTGCTGTCTGGACCTTATAACACTATTCTCAAGTGCAGCTTTCTCCCGGGAAAGCTTATCAATTTCTTCCTCAAAAGCCGCCCTTTCAGGGTCAACTGGGGTACCTTGAGGGTGACTATGGCTGTGTATGGGTTTCCTGCGGTGGATATTCTTCAGTAGGTGCTTTTGATCTTTCACGAAATCTTCATTTGCAAATTCCCATTTTTCAGGATCAATCTTTCGAAATCCCTATAACAGAACTAATTATGTGATTCTGTGAACTCAAATAAATTATAAATACAACTCAAGCTTATAACTCAAGCAAATCCATTATGATATTTAATGAAAGAATTTGAATCAACAATATGGTGAATACTTGAATTTTCTCCCAAATATATTTTCTTCTGTTTGGATGTTTTGGGGATACATTTTTACAAGTATGAGGGGATATCATATGACATAATAAGGATAAGTTGGCAGAAAGAGAGGAAAACCACACTGGACTCAGATGCCATGACGACAAGGCAGTAAAAAGAATATTTCCATCTTACAAGTACGTGTATTATACATGCAACAACCATAAAAAATTGTCTATTGAAACTATCGTGCTAGCAATTGCATAACTCAGGGAGATGAAACTACTGAAAATAACAGATATAAAGCTCCAAACAAATCCTTTTCTCTTTTTCCTTTTTTAGATTTACATATAGATACCATATGCCTTTCTGTATTAAAAAGCATAAGCCAAACATCTGTTTCATTTTTTGAAAAAAGTCTAGACAGATGCAGGTTTTAGGGTTTCTTTGGGAGAGGGAGGCTGGTCTTGACAAACAACTTTGCTCCTGTTCCAATGTTCTATGGGGAACCGGACATCTGAGTGTGCATATATGTCATGAAGTGTGGTGTCAACAGACATGGTCTGCATATGCTACTATATCCAAGTGTAAAACTAAACTTTCGAAAGAGAATTTGAACTCTTTGGGAAGAAGACTTAGCTGCAAACGAGTCACGTTAAACCTGAGAATCTTCAAGAGGATTTTTTATTTAACTATAACATTATATGCTTTTACACCGCTATGTGAAAGAGCCACAAACAGGCATGGCCTATTGTCATGTACCTAGACCAAGGCTATTACATGGAGGGTAGTTGTGGCTGTAAGGAGTTGTATTTATGTATGCATTACAAGTTGCACTCAGAATTGGTAACCGTTTTTGGTGCCAAATTCCAACTGAGAATTGTTGAGCTAACTTGTTCATATTAATTAAATTTTGATAATTAACAAAAAAGATATTTTTAATATGCAAATTATAATATTTTTGGTAAGTAACAAGAAGAGAATTTTTCTCAAATATATTAATTGTAGTATCAAATTATTTTTTATTAATTTATAAAATATTTTTTCATAGTATATGTATCACCAAAAGTTTTATTTTCCATAAAAATGATTTTTCAAGTAATTTTATAATGTATAAAATAATTTTTTAACTATTGCTACAGTGATTTACTATTTGCTATAGGAAAGTCAACTTTTCAAGCAAAGGTGGACCCTCCATGAAGCAAAGGTCGACCCTCGGCCCAACGATAGAATTTTTGACCATTACAAATTCAAGCAAATGTCAATCTTTCCTCTTTGGAACGTTGACCCTCAGCTTAACAATTAGAAAAATGACCGTTTGAAATAGTGCCCCAAACGCCTATAAATACCCCCAAACTCATTTTTTTTATTATACTTTGCACATATTGGATATCTAAAGCATCCAAAAGATCTCAAACGCTCTCAAGTTAAAATCCAAGCAATTTGAAGCTCTCAAAGCGTTATTGCACAACAACTAAAGAGCTACAAGGCAATAGGAGAAAAAGATTTTGAAATCCACTCCGAATTTCTCCATCAAATCTGAGGTCACCAATTTATTTATTTATTTAAATATTATTGTCTTGTATAATTTGTTCTTAATTGCTTATTTATTCCTGTCCAAGTGTGGACAATTATTTGTAAACATTTAAAATATCATTGTAGATTGTATAGGTTTTCTAGAACCATTAAAATCTACGTGAATCTAATTTCCAAGGTAAGTTAGGGTGAAAACCTTAGTGTAGTGGTTGTAACGCCCCGCTCCCACCTACGGGTGTTACTCACGAATAATCAACCTATTATTCACGTGCTAGGGCAAAGACAAAGAGATGGCTACGTTTCGAAGAGAAACGACCTAGGTGGGAAACTAGGCTTTGCCCTCTTTTCACTCCACTCAAGGTTTCGGGAAGATAACTAAATGACCACGCGAAGAATAAACCCCAAACCTCGAGAAGTGCCACCTTCTCAAGCTCTTAAGGAAGAGCTAATGATGGCTTCCCAGGATCGAAAGAAATAACTCACTCACTAAATTCATACAAATTATGGCATAAGCCTTAATTATAAGAAAATAATAATTTCTTTGCCCCAACTCTTAACCCATTTATTTCACATTCATTTCCATTAGAAAATTATTGGGTTAACTTTTCTTTGGAAAAATTTATAAAATTTCCTTATCAAATCTCCATTGCTTTTTCCCTTTATTTATTTCAAAATACCAAATTTTCCAAACACTTAGGAAATAAATTTTGAAATACAACATCTAGGCATTCTCATCATTTTTCTAAAATTTAAGGAAAATACTCCATTATTTAATTCTCCAAAATATGGAAATTTATCCCACATTTGCCTCAAATTCATATTAATTTAATAATTAATTTAGAGGCTAAAATACTCCTTTATTTGTTTATTTTAAAAAATACATTTTATTTCATAATTAATAAAATGTCAGAATTAATTAAATAAACAGAAATTAAATTTTAAATAAAAAAAAATGGCAAAGCAGCAAGGAGGAGGGCGGGCAGCAGCACCAACCGCGCCCCCCCCAACGCGCGGGCCGCGCGCGAGCATGGGCCGCGCGGCCGCACGCGCGCGCGGCCCCGCGAGGCCGCACCCAGGCGCGCCCTGCTGCGCGCCTACGGCACCAGCACACTGCCTCCTCTTTATTTTTATTAAAAAAATGTTTTTTTTTTTTAAATACCATATTTTCCAGAATACTTTTTCATACCAAGGGGCTTCCAAAACACTCAAGTTTACCCCCTTTTACCCACATTTAGCCTTCATTACATATTTAACACATAAATACAACATTTAACAAAATAACACATCATAACTCCACAAAACTACATAAACCACTACACATGCTTTCTTCTTCTTTGCTCAATACCTTCAACCTTGCAAAACTCCCTTTCCCTTTGATGATTCTCCACCTACATAGAGGTCAAAGGACCTTATGAGCCAATGCTCAGTAAGGGTGCTATGCAAATGTAAATGTAGTATGAGAAACATAAACATGTAATGCAAATGCAATGCATATTAAGGGTAGTTCTCCATGCCCTCATAACCACTTAGGTTAAGGCACCAACCAACCCCTCACTCCCATCACAAGTCCTCCTTATGGCCATAGGTCCACTAGGGCACAAAACATGCAAATAACCATTACATGTAACTCATTCACACATGTACAAATGCAAGCAAAAACCCCTCCACATGGGGTTATCCCTTACCTTGTTTTCCTTGAAACTTCACACTTCCACAATCCAAGACTCTCTTAGACTTTAATCACCCTAACAAAACAATAAAGAAGTTTTGTTTTTTAACTCTTATTTGAAAGCATTCAACTTATCAAGAGAGAGACTAGACTTACCTTTGCTAGAATTTCTCTTCTTTCTCTTTGCCTTGGTTTCTTTTTGCTTCCTTCACTTCACATGTGGGGAAAAGCTTTGAACCAATTTCCCACTCCCTATTTATAGAACTTCTTCTTAATCCATGCCCAATCTCAAGATTATATCCTAGCCATTGGTTTTTTTATTATTTCAAGAGACTAAATCTCCACCTTTAACACTAGCACAATCCTTGTGCTTCTCCCAAATTTAATCCTAGCCCTTGATCTTGGGAGAACACTTCTCTTGACTCAAAGAAAACACAAATCCAAGAAACTTAGTCTCCTTTAATCTTATCCATTGATCTTTCTTTGGAGATTAAATCTCATCCCTTGGATCAATCCAATTTTCCATAATTCTCCCATTTTCCAAATAATTAAATCATGACTAATTTCCCAAGATTGACTAATTTCCTAATTTTACATTTAATTTAAATTCACAACCTTTCAAGCATTTAATGGTGACTTAAATAATTTCTTTTTGATTTAAATTTAAAGGCTCTTGAAAGACATAATCTAATTACTTTAACATTTATTTAATTCTACCATTTTCCACCATTAATGTTTGACACATTTCTTTTTAATTTAGATTTTCTTTTAATTCCCTCCATCATGGCTCTCATTAAATGTTGAGAGACTAATTTATTTCCCTTTTGCATTTATTTTAAATATCACTCTTGATTCATAAGATCATGCCATGTGTCACCAAATTCTTTAAATCAAATAAATCTTAATTCCCAAATTTAATTTAAATCTCCTTCCACAAGATTTTGCCAAGTGTCACCCATCTAACCATACTTGGCTTCTAATTAAATTTCTTAATTATCCACACACTTTTTCAAGAATTAAATTCTCCCAAAAAAATAATTCTCCAATATAAATAATTTCTCCAAAAATAATTTATTTTACTATGGGACGAGACTCCAAATTACCGTTTTGCCCCTCATAAGGCATCCTACACATTATGTGCCTTCTTATTAATTTAAGGGCAATTATGGAATTTTCCATATACCAATATTCTCTTAAGTGATAAAATATATCATGACTCATCAAGGGTATTACAGTGGTTGTCTAGAACCCATTGTAATCTAAGTTTGTATTTAGTTTACAATGTGAGATAGTGTGAAAATCTTGGTGAAATTGGTTTAGTAGAACTCCAATGGTTGCTAGACATTGAGAGAGTGGATTAGGTGTGTAGAGACACTGAACCACTTAAAATTAGCTACTGTCTCATTTAATTTATTTTTGTTATATCTTGTGGTTTACATTTATTATTAATCTCAAATATCATTTATTATATTTATCAAATATATATTCTTAAATAAAATCATTAATCAAGAACATTTATAAAAATTGCGAAAAATTTTAATCACTCAATTCAGCCCCCTCTTGAGTAGCCATACCCTAAGGGACCAACAATTGGTATTAGAGCTAGCTTTTAAAATAGTTGAACTCTTAATTTATATTTCAACTTAAAAGAGATCTAGATAGTCTCATTTACTAACCAAGCCATAGTCGAAGGACCCTCACCCTCTAGACCACCATTCTTTGATGGCATAAATTTTGCCTATTGGAAGATGAGGATGGAGTCATATTTATTTTCAATAGATTATTATTTGTGAAAAATAGTTAAGAGATTGTTTCACTACATCTAAGCTCGAAGAAAAGGATTGGAACAACGAAGACATTAAAAAACACTAAATGGATCATAAAGCTAAATACATAATTTTTTGTTCAATCCTTCCTAATGAATATGAAAAATTATTTGTTTGTTCTATATCACATGAAATTTGGAGAAAATTAGAAGTAGTGTATGAAGGTATCGATCAAGTAAAAGATATAAAGATTGATCTCCTAATGTCCCAATATGAAGAATTTAAATTACTTCAAAATGAAAATATTAGTGATATGAATGGTAAATTCCAAAAGATTATAAACAATCTTAAAATGCTAGAAAAAATAACTTCGAAAGAAGATCAAATTAAGAAAATTCTTAGATCTCTAACATTAAATTGACAGCTTTTAGTGACCGTAATTTCCCAAGTTAAGAATTTGAAAGAATTAATAGGAAGAAGGGTATGAAACAACCTCTCTTACAAAAGCGTTTGCTAGAATAGTGAGAAAGAAAGAAAATGAGCGTAAGAGAATGTCTCTTACTTGCTTTAAATGTAAGAAGAGCGGGCACATGCAATTTGATTGCCTGGAGGATAAAAAAGAGAAGAAAGTAGAAAAGAAAAGATTTAAAAAATCAAAGAAACATGCCTTCTCGGCATGGGATGCAGATGTTTCATTCCAATCCAAAGATGAACAAGCACATATGTGCTTCACGGCTATAGAAGAAGAAGATATGGAGTTAGAAGAATTACAAAAAACATACGAAGAATTATATATAAAATCTCAATCTATTAAGAAAGAAGTAAAAATCATCAAGAAAAATCATAAAAAGAAAGTGAAAAATTAAAGAGTAAAATAAAGAACTTAGAAGAAAAATCACAAGAGCTTAAGAAAGAAAATGAAAATGAATTAAAAGATCAATTAATTAAATTTTAAGAAAAAAACAAAATATTAAAAACTTAAAATAATAAATTGTTAGTAGAAAAAGATGCCATAGAGCCACATTGATTTAAAAGAAAAATTCAAAATCCAAACAAAGATATAAAACACCTAAGAGAGAATCGAAACAATCTAGATGGAGACCCTAATCTAAGAAGAATAATATAGTGCAGTTGTTGATATCCAAATGGGTAGTACAAATGATGAATGATTTAGGTCAAGAAATTTTAAATCTTGCTCCTCATTCAAATGCATCAAGAATAATTAAATCATTTGATCCAAATGAAGAAAGATTCAAGGGACCCATCTATAAATGGATACCCAAACCTAAAACATGATATTTTAAATGTGTAGATATGCGTGAGAACCACAATAGACAACAAGTGGTATATGGATAGTGACTACTCACGGCACATGACTAGTGAGAGAGATCTATTCTTAGATCTCACTTCCAAAGATGGAGAATCTATCGTGTTTGGGGACAATGCTAAAGGTAAAGTGGTTGGTATAGGTACGGTTGGCTAGTCACATTCCAATATTATTAGAAATGTTCTCTTAGTAGATGGTTTAAAACATCTTCTTAGTATTAGTCAATTTTGTGATGATGGCTATGAAGTTATTTTTAAACAGAGACACTGTCTCGTTATTGATAGCATCAACTCCATTATTATTTGTGCTAATAGGCAAGACAATGTCTATATTGCTGATATTGAGGAAATTAACGCAAAATGTCTAATGGTAAAAAATGAAGATATTCTCTTATGGCATAGAAGATGAGATCATGTTAATGCGGATTTAATTAAAAAAATAGCTAATAAAGATTTAGTTATAGGGCTCTCTAAGATAAAATTTAATAAAGAAATTTCTTATGATGTTTGTTGCCAAAGAAAACAAACTAGAGTTTCCTTTAAATCTAAGAATGAAATATCAACCAGTAAGCCTCTACAACTTTTGCAGATGGATTTATTTGGATCCACTCAAACTAAAAGCATGGATGAAAAATTTTATGCATATGTTGTAGTAGATGATTTCTCTAGGATTACTTGGGTAATGTTTTTAACCTCAAAGGATGAAGCGTTTCAAAATTGTCAAACTAGCTAAAATAGTTAAAAGAGAGCAAGATGATAAAATTGTCGCTATTAAAAGTGATCATGGTGGAGAATTTGAGAACATACATTTTATAGAATTTTGTGAAGAAAATGGTATTTTTCATCATTTCTCCACACCTAGAACCATACAACAAAATGGTGGTGTTGAAAGGAGAAATATGATTCTTCAACAGATGGCTAGGACCATGCTTTTAGAAAAAAACTTGCCTACTTATTTTTTGGACGAAACGGTCAATACCGCTTGCTATATCCTAAATAGGTTTAAACATCATTTGAATTATACTATGACAAAAAGCCTAACGTATCATATTTTAGAGCCTTTGGATTTAAATGCTATATCTTGAACTTAAAGGATAACTTAGGAAAATTTGATGCCAAAAGTGACCAAGGTATCTTTCTTGGATATTCAAATACTAGTAAGACTTATAGAATGAATAATCTTAGGACAAACTCTTTGGAATAATCAATTTATGTTAAATTTAATAAATCTTTTGAGCCAAAGAGAAATAATGAAGATGAAGATTGTCAGATCTAGGGATCTGATTGGGCGAATTTCTGGAATTTTAGGAAAGAAAATGGCGGGAAGAAGGAAGTGTGAGCGAGAGGGAGAGAGAATGAGAGAGAGGGAAAGAGAGAATTAAGATTGAATTGGAGGGAAAGGACTTGTGGAATAATCTTCACATATCCCCATCCTCATAAACGACTTCTTATTTATAGGAATTGGTTACAATAGAGGCTTCTTCTAACTAACTCTAGAATCTCCAAGTGGCAATGTGCCCACTAGGCTGCCATGTGCCAAGTGGATTATTACAGTTATAACAGCCTGTAATAGCCTGCTATACCCTTCTAATTACATACCAGCCCTTGGGGTATGACACTCCCTACCCCTTAAAATATTTCTTGTCCCCAAGAAATTAGAGAAGGCTAGCCATCCAGGGGTGAGAGATTATATGTATAAGAGTGAGATTGTATTTCTAAGTTGTATATTTTTGTATGGGGGAGAAGAATGTAAGAGAATTTTTTATGTATTGAGAGAGATCTTGTATGTGAGGAAATTGTACATCTGAAAGATAGACAATCAGGCTAGACATTCAAGGCAATTAGGTGCAATCAAGACTATTAGTTTTAACAATCAAGTTTGGTCCTTAAAACATTTGAAAAATATTTTATCTATTAAGTTATATCCAAAACATTTTTATTTATGCTATTAGTATTTTTGAAAGAGGGAGTTCATAGTATAAAATTAAAGGGGAGTTCAAAAATATTTTATCAAATTAATCATCTCAAAAATTATGTTTTTGTCATCATAAAAAAGGGAGAGAATGTTGAGCCAACTTGCATATTCATTAAGTTTTGATAATTAACAAAAGGGATATTTTCAATATACAAATTATAGTGTTTTTTGTGATTAACAAAAAGAGTATTTTTCTCAAATATACTAATTGTAATACTGAATTATTTTTTTATTAATTTATAAAATATTTTTTCATAGTATATGTACCACCAAAAATTTTATTTTCCATAAAAATTATTTTTCAGTAATTTTAATGCGTAAATTTTTTTTTTTAACCATTGCTACAATGATTTACTATTTGCTATAGTGTGAAAGTCGACCCTTTGATTTCAGAAGGTCAACCTTTCACTGCAGTGCGAAAGCAGACCCTTTGATTTTCGAAGGTCAACCCTTCGGTCCAGTGCGAAAGCTGATCCTTTGATCTTCGAAGGTTGACCCTTTGCTATAGTGCGCTACAGTGATTTACTATTTGCTACAGTGCGCTTCAAGAAAGTTGACCCTCAGGCTTCCGAAAGTCGACTTTCCAAGCAAAAGTCGACCGTCCATGAAGCAAAGGTCAATCCTCGACCCAACGATTGAATTTTTGACCGTTGCAAATTCAAGAAAAGGTCGACCTTTCCTCTTTGGAACGTCGACCCTCAGTTTAACAGTTAGAAAAATGACCATTTGAAATAGTGCCCCAAACGCCTATAAATACCCCCAAACTCATTTTTTTTATTATTCTTTGCACATATTGCATATCTAAAGCATCCAAAAGATCTCAAACGCTCTCAAGTTAAAATCCAAGCAAATTTGAAGCTCTCAAAGTGTTATTGCACAACAACCAAAGAGCTACAAGGTAATAGGAGAAAAAGATTTTGAAATCCACTCCGAATTTCTCCATCAAATCTGAGGTCACCAATTTATTTATTTATTTAAATATTATTGTCTTGTATAATTTGTTCTTAATTGCTTATTTATTTCTGTCCAAGTGTGGACAATTATTTGTAAACATTTAAAATATCATTGTGGATTGTATAGGTTCCTAAAACCGTTAAAATCTACGTGAATCTAGTTTCCAAGATAAGTTAGGTTAGAAGTTTGGGTGTAGTGGTTACCTAGAACCCGTTGTAATTTAGGTGTGTATCTAATTTTCAAGGTGAGCTAGTGTGAAAATCTTGGTGAAATTGGTTTAGTAGAATCCCAAGGGTGGTTAGATCTTGGGAAAGTGGACTAGGTGTGTAAAGACATTGAACCACTTAAAATTAGCTACTGACTTATTTAATTTATTTTTTCTATATCTTGTGGCTTGCATTTATTATTAATCTCAAACATTATTTATTATATTTATCAAATATATATTCTTAAATAAAATCATTAATCAAGAATATTTATTAAAATTGTGAAAATTTTTAATCACTAAATTCACCCCCCTCTTGAGTGGCCATACCCTAAGGAACCAACAAGGATTAGTATATAAGAGCTGACCAGCCGATTTCAAATGATCGAATACAATTTGAGTGATCTCATTTCCCTCATTCGGTTCTCTCTTCCTCTCTCTCGACTCTTCCTTCCCTAATTCTCAAACTCCCTTCCCTTTTTCCCCTCATTTTCCCACCTAATTATCTTCTAAATAATTGAGAACTTCCCTTCCAGATCTCAGATCTAACACCTACTTACTAAATCCAATAAGAAATAGCAACAAGTAACAATTAAAACCCAAATTTATTTAGCACCTAACCTTACAAGATCATGACCTGCTAAATTATCTAGTAGTAATATCAAATATCAGATAAAGTGATTCATCTAACAGCACTCTTACCTTAAACGGCACACATTACAACTAAATTCATGTTAACATAATCATTAAAGTTTAGATTTGACCTTTTATTCTTGTAATACTTATCAATTTTGGTAGGTTTCAACAAAAATATCTTCAGAAAACTTACTAAAAAATCAAACCAACATAAAAATCCATACGTAGTCTGCAAAGAAATTACAGCTGTACGGGAATAACTTTTGTGGAAGAAATTGAACATTAGGGCGTGACGCCACCACCTATCATGCCCGATGAGTGGTTCATGTAGCTTTTTGGAACCACGGGCATCTCCAAGGTAGTTCAAATTTATTAATCTTCACGCAAATCTTGTGTGTGTATGATATTAAAAAAATTTAAAAATTTAATCACACAAGTTGGTAGCTTCATGTTGCACCAAAATTATAACATCAAGAGCGCTAAATTATTCCAAACTTGATCCAGTTTGGATGTTTGGTTCACTCCCAAGCAAGTCAAGGTCATCTTTCCACTTATTTTCACTTATATCAATGTAAAACAGTAATAACAAAACAAACCTTATTCCTGCTAGGTGGGATATAAGTGTCAATGCAAAATAAAAAAGAAAATGTTGTTTCCTTGCAAGAATTTAAAGTATCAACGGTGTTTGGGCTAGAAAAACAACTATAATAAAATAATAT
Source organism: Diospyros kaki (assembly GCA_036245055.1). NCBI lineage: Eukaryota > Viridiplantae > Streptophyta > Magnoliopsida > Ericales > Ebenaceae > Diospyros > Diospyros kaki. The sequence continues at coordinate 244,725 of BSEG01000016.1, read as the reverse complement.
ATTGAATTCCCACCATGGGATTGGGAATTTATATGCAAATAAATAAATAACTGTTTCACAAAAAATCATCAACCTTCATTGAGTAAACCCTAAACCCTAAACTCTAAACCCTAAACCTGTGTGGACAAACTGGTATGGTGGTGCTTATGTTTGTTGATGATCTTCTCCTGTTTTCTCGTGGTGATCTAGAGTCTTCATATTTCAAAGTATTGTTTGGATGAGTTTTCTACTCTCTCAGGTCTTTGTGCTAATCCTTTAAAAAGTGATTGTTTTGTATCCTATGCTAATGAGGTTTTGCGGGAGGAGTTATACTTGATCTCGGGGTTTCGCCGTGGTTTTTTGCCTATTCGATATTTGGGGGGTCCCATTGTTATCTATGAAGCTCACTTACGAGGATTGTTAGCCCATTTTGGATAAGGTGCGCAATAAGGTGGGTACGTGGTAGAGTTGTTTATTATCTTTTGGAGGTCGGCTTCAGTTAGTACACTCTATTTTATCTACTATTCACCTATGTTGGGCCTCTTTGTTTCTTTTTCCAAAGAGAGTACTTCAGGAGCTGGAGCAACTTGTGTAGGGTTTCCTTTGGAGTGGGGTGGCGGAAGGTGAGTTGTCCTAAAGAGCAGGGGAGTTTGGGTATTAAACCTTTGCTTATTTGGAATCAAGCCTTGGTGACAAAGTTGATTTGGCATTTACTGTCAACAGATCAGGAGGCATTATGGGTTCGGTGGATGCATACCTATCATGTGCAGGGTCGGTGTTTTTGGTTGCTCCATATTCCTTACTTCTGTCCTTGGTATTGGTGGAAATTGATGTCGGTTTGTGATGTGATTCGTGGCTATTTTGGGTGGAGGATAGCTAATGGTCAGCAGATGTTTTTGCAGTTTGACACATGTCATCCTCTTGGGGTGCGAATGGATCAGTTCTTATATCATAGTGGATGGTACTTGGGTATGGCCTGAGATGGTCTCCTTGCTGTCTTTGGTGCTTATTCAAGAGCATATGCCAGTTCCACCTAGGGTGGGGCGATGGGATGAGTTGTGTTGGTTGTCGACATTTGACGGTATTTTTACTGTTCGTTCGACTTTTTTGATTTATATGTTTTGCGCTCTACTATTCCTTGGGGTGGCTTGGTCTGGCATAGTTTGGGGATTCCTACTTGTGCATTTATCCTTCGATTGGTGATTCAGGAACAGATTTCTACTCTCAATCGTCTCATTCTTTTCTTGCCTTTCCTGAATTGATGTTTTCTTTGCAAGGTGGTAGCTGAGAGGCATAGTCATCTATTTTTTTACAGTTCTTTTTCTTGCCAAGTTCTATCTTTCTTTCACTGACATAAGAAGTTTGGTTGGCCTTGGCAAAGATGGGACACCAAGGTATTCTTTGGGCGGCTTTGCAATGATGAGGTAATGGGCCTTGGCAGGTGGCTCATCGTTTGGTCTTACAAGCAATGGTGTATTTTCGTTGGAGGGAGTGTAATAATTGTTGCTTTGTAATCAGGAACAGTCTACGTCCTAGTTAGTACATTTGATTTTGTGTGTGTCTAGACTCAGTTGTCTACATTATCTTTTCCTTATCTTTATAGAGTCAAGCTTTGCTTCGTTATTGGCGTCTTCCTTTGGCATGTTTATCCTAAGCGTTTTATGTTGCGAGGTGTGTTTTGATATGGTGTGTTTCTTTGTTTGGTTGTGGTAGGTACTTATTGCTCATTTGGTTTTTTGTGTTTGTTTTTGTTGTGCTGCTTGGGATATGCTCTAGCTTTTGATGTGTAATGTTCTTGTTTTTCTGTTTAATGCAAGCTTATTTACAGAAAAAAAAAAAAAAAGTATAAAAGAACAGGCTCAAAACAAGTACATGAAGTGTATGACCCTTAATGAAGATATGACAAAAGACAGAAAAACATGGAAGTCTAGAATTCGTGTAGCCGACCCCACATAGTGGGATAAAGGCTAGATATGTTGTTGTTGTTGTTAAAAGAACGGGCATAACTTAAGAGTAGCATTGGGCCAGCATACCGAAGAGAAGGTTTGAATAGGATTAGTAGATTTCCACATTGAAGGTACTATGGTTTCTTCATTTCTTTAATGCATTAGATATTTTCCAAGTGTCAAAAACTTTTGTAAAGCAAACTTGCCATGCAACATAAGCCACTGCATATTATGTGCTCAACTTGGTGATTTATTGAACCAATCAACTGAAGGTGAATAAGAGCTACCATGAATTAAATGAGTAATTATAGTATCACTGAATAAATAGATAGAAAGAAAGTTCAAAACTAGAGAAACCATTTAGCCCATTGAACCATCATCTCAAGGACAATAAATTGTAGGTTTTTGATTTCCAGGCCACCATATAAATCCAGTGCAATCAACTTAGACTGTTGAACCATCATTTTGGTGGCAATAAACTCTCGGTGTCATTCCCACAAACCCTAAAACAGCATATTGTCCCAATAGTTAATTATGCTTTCGCTGAGTATTCTTGGTTTATGATAATGGAAACCATTAACCACATGTGATTCATTACAGGCCAAGCAAAGCAGTTCAATAAATGCTAGGAGAGGACTGCTCAAGGTGGTAGCTCTGTGGGAGTCACCCTTCATACCGAGACCTGAGGTTTAAAGTTCGAGAAAAGTGTCTCTCAGTTGGTTGCTTGGATGGCTGCATGCCCTATGTTATATGCCTGGCCACCTAGATGGCTATCAGGGTCTATGACATACCTTGGATGTCCTAAATGGTCAATGTGATGATCTCCACTGGGTTAAAAGACAGCATGCTACATACCTGCCACCCAGATTTCCAATTTTTTCCAGAAAAACAACAACAATAATAATAGAGAAAAACCAGGAAAGGAATATGGGTAAAATAATTAAAGCTGCAAACTTAGAGCTGACTTGTTGGTTCCTCAATGTTTAACCCTTAATCCAAAGTAACTTATTTGTGTTCAACAGCGTTGTTTAAAAACATTATCAGATTTAGTGTGTTTTATCTCATTTCCTATTGTATTGTTTGTTGTAGCTGTTAGTTGATTAACTGGCTGCTAGGCGGTTAGGCTTGGGTGACCAAACAGAGCGCAATGCTCTGTTCTGCATTTAAGTTGGCTTTCTTGGGGTTGGCATCCTAGATAATGAATTGAGGTATTTTTCATTTCTGATTCTAATATGGTATCAGAGGCCCCCTGGTATGAAAGGCTATAAGCTTTATAAGATAGACACAAAGAAATTTTTTGTTTCTTGTGATGTTGTGTTTCATGAGGATGTTTTCCCTTTTCACTCCATCATTTCTTCCAATGCAGTTGTGGATCCTTTTCTTGATTTGGTTTTACCTCGGCCTGTTCTTGATGTGTCTACTTCCACCACAGCTGCACATGACCCTACCTCTTTAATTGAGATTCCGTCTCCTATTGAGCCTGTTCCTTGTCCTAGTGATCCTGCTCCTACCACTCGTTGATCTACTAGGGTCACTAGACCTCCCTCTTATCTTCAAGATTTTCATTGCCATTTGTTAACACAAACTCCACTTCCTCCTACACCTTCCTCATATCGCTTAGATGATTTTATTTCTTACTCTGCCTTGTCACCTTCACACAAACATTTCCTCCTTAATGTTTCCTCCAACTTTGAACCTCAATTTTACCATCAGGTAATGCACTATGCTCACTAGAGGGATGCCATGGTTGCAGAGTTGGATGCTATACATCTTAATGATACTTGGACTGTTACTACTTTGCCTCGAGACGAGCATGCTGTTGGGTGTAAGTGGGTGTATAAAATTAAATATAAGTTAGATGGGCCCATAGAGAGGCATAAGGCTCATTTAGTAGCTAAGGGGTACACGTAGCAAGAGGGTTTGGATTTCTTTGATACTTTTTCCCCCATAGCCAAGCTAGTTACAATTAAATTCCTCTTAGCCCTAGCTACTATTCATAAGTGGCCTCTTGTCCAGCTTGATGTCAATAATGCCTTTCTCAATGAAGAACTTTTTGAGGAGGTTTACATGGACCTTCCACTTAGTTATAAGCCTCGGGTTGCTGCTCCTCATCAGGGGGAGAGATTGGTATGTAGACTCCATAAGTCCATCTATAGTTTAAAACAAGCTTCCAGGCAATGGTTTTCCAAGTTTTCTACTACCCTCCTTAAGTATGGTTTTCTACTACCCTCCTTAAGTATGGTTTTCTTCCGTCTAAATCAGACTATTCTCTTTTTACTAAGGGTGTTGGTTCATCGTTTGTGGCCTTGCTTGTATACGTTGATGATATCATCAAAAGAAGTTCAGATGCTGATGCTATAGCCTCTCTTAAGGTTTTTCTTCATGGCCAATTCAAGCTTAAGGATCTTGGGCGTCTACGGTATTTCCTTGGACTTGAGATTGCTCAATCTAATAAAGGTATTTTCTTATCCCAGAGACACTATACCTTACAACTTCTTGAGGATACAGGTCTCTTGTCTAGAAAACTGTTTATGGTTCCTATGATCCCTAATATCAAGTTGTGTTTTATTAAGGGTGATTTACTTAAGGATGTCTTTGCCTATAGACAACTCATTGGCCAGTTGCTTTATCTGACTATATCTCACCCTAATATAACATTTGTTGTTCATAAGCTTAGTCAGTATGTTTCTAAGCCTGGGAAGCCTCATCTTGATGCAACACATCATTTGTTGAGATATCTTAAGACCTCTCCTAGACAAGGACTGCTCTTTTCTGCTTCTTCTTCTTTGTAGATCCGAGCCTTCTCAAATGCTAATTGGGGTTCTTGTATGGACACTAGACGTTCTATCACAGGTTTCTGTGTTTTCCTTGGTGATTCTTTGATTTCTTGGAGGGCTAAGAAGCAGAGCACCGTGTCTCGCTCATCTACTGAGGTTGAGTACAGGGCTCTTGCTTCTACAGCCAGTGAGGTTGTATGGCTGCATCAACTTCTTGTTGATTTGCAAGTTTCTCCTCTAACTCTTGCTCTCTTATTTTGTGATAATTAGGCTGCGGTTCATATTGCATCCAACCTGGTTTTCCATGAGCGCACCGAGCACATAGAGTTGGATTGTCATTTTGATCGGGACAAGTTGCAAGCTGGTGTTTTCAACCTAATGCCTATTTGCTCTACTCACCAATTGGCTGACATGTTCACCAAGCCTTTACCAACACCTCAACTATCTCATCTATTGGCCAAGATGGCTGTTCTGCATGTTCACAGTCCATCTTGAGGGGAAGTATCGGATTTAGTGTGTTTTATCTCATTTTTTATTGTATTGTTTGTTGTAGGTGTGTGTTCGTTGATTAACTGGCTGTTAGGTGGTTAGACTTGGGTGACCAAACAGAGCGCAATGCTCTGTTCTGTATTTAAGTTGGCTTTCTCGGGGTTGGCTTCCAGATAATGAATTGAGGTATTTTTCATTCCTGATTCTAATAAACATAAAAATCCCAAAGCTCCGAAGTTCGTTGAAATTCAAAAAACAGGGTGGGGGAATCGTTCCAAAAACTAATGTAAAAATGAACTCAGAACATCACTAAGCATCTTTGATAATCTAAGATAGAAAAAACCTGCACTTGTAAGCTAAATATAATTGCGACAGAAACCAGAGAACATAAAATCAATACGTCACAAAGAAAAACAAAAAGCAAACAATTGAATACTATAAATATATTCATAGAAGGGAAGGAGAGGTTACGTAGGTGTTGAGCTGCCTGATGAAGCTGGAGAAGTTGTTGTGCTTGAAGAAGGTGGGAAGGAGGAGGCGGGCAAACTCGGGAGGGTTCCACACCACGAAGCTTTTCTTGTTGGGGCTCCACGAGACGATCTCGTCCGTCGTTGAGTCATCTACCATGTCGTACGTCTTCAGCAGAAAAGGGGCCGGTCCTCCTCCGCCGCCGGCAACAGAAGTTCCTTCCATTTCGTAAGGATGATGATGATGATGAGAAATTGAATGGTTGTTAATTGTGGGTTGGAGGAGGAATTTGGCTGTGAACACCGGTTACATCAAAACCCCTAATTCCGGGAGAGAGAATCCGAAGAGCCCAGAGTGATGAAATTCAGGGGGGAGAAGGAGAGGGGGAAAGAAAGAGAGAGAAGTCGTTGTTGACCGAAGAATTTTGGTTTCGGACCGAACCAACCAGAACCGTTCATGGGCAATCGGACTGTAACCGATACGATACGGAATGGGTGGGTCGGGTCGCCGGGTGTTGTTTATTATTATATTCCACTAAATAACGAGGGAGGTGGCTTAGTTGGCAGTGGGCGGGTAGAGTTGTTACGAGAGGTAAAGATCGAGTCAGACAAGCCACAGTATGAGATTTCCTACTCTTCAGGGGACCTTGTGGGCGGCTCGCATTGGTCCTCCCCGTGACCATGGCAGCTGAGTTCCTGATTTACCCTCCTCACGTGGCGTGAGACAGTTCGTGGGGGCCCTCGAGGTGTGAGTTAACACTTTTTTTGCTCCCAAAATATAAAATATTAAAAAAAAAGTTGAATGTAATGGTAATTTGTAAATTCTTCAATCTTCACGGGTAAAGTAAAAGTTGCCCTCTCTCACTCTAACCCCCTCCTTCAGAAATTCTTGAAAGAGAATGATTGGGATTAATAAGCATCATTATTATTATTCATAAGATTTTAAAAGTGTCCTCCATACAATACAGCTACTGGGTTTGGCTCTCATCTCATTTCCCTTTCCCCTTTCCCCTTTCCCTCCGCCGTTCGGGGACAGTACCTAAGGTCGTTGCCTATTGGCGACTGTACCCGGATGGAGCTCTGCAACTAAAAAGGCAAATAAGAGAATAGTTTTCATGTGGACCAATCAGTCTGAATTCGATTCATTTCGCCTCTTTTCTTCATCTTCTTCAGAAGATGAAACCCAGTCGGGCTTAGCTTTTCTTGATTCTTCACTACAGCAACAGCACTCAGGCCGCCCTCCCCGACCACCTTGCCTTGAAGTTCTTCCCTCAGAGGTCTTTTCATCACATTTTCTTCATATATCCATACATCTCTATATATTTTTATGTATATGTATAAGCATATATCTGTATATATATATATATAAACCTATTAGATTATGCTAATGTAGCTGTATTTGTATTCATCTATATCTTATCTAGGGGTTTTTACGTACTTCTATTTCCTACAGGTTTCCTCATCTGTGAGATACACAGTGGAGCCCGTGAATTTGAACGGAATTACTCTGGTCAAGGTAATTCTTCCCAACCCTTTCTTTATTTTATTACATGTTATGCTGAAATGACGGCAAGGCGACGAGAGGAAAATGAAACTTTATGAAAGCTCTTTTTTTTTTTTTTTTTCAATTTGTTTCCAAGGAAACGGAAACTAATCTGCACTTCACCAACTAGGAAAAGCAGAAAACTCCTAGTTGGAAGTTCTAAAATTGGTTAATTCCCCTCCATTTTCTAAGCCACCAAACACAGGAATTGCGAGTGCCAACTACATTACAAGATGTGACTAAAATGTATATTCTGCTTCTGGCAGGGAAGGGTGAGTACTCAGGAGGTTTTCCAATTATCAAATTCCGATTTGGTTCCTGGTAGATATGAAGGTCTGTGTGGAAGATGCTTCTCTATGCTTTCACTTCTGGTTCTCCCTTTTCTTTTTTCTTTTTCTTTTCTGTGTAGGTATTTCTCAACGCCAACCCTAAGACACTAGAATTGTTGTTGGCAGCTCCATGTTCATTTGTTTTCTTTTGCAAAACGCATGGTACTGGTTTTTTCAGAGACTTTACTTTTTTAGCACATTCTTTAGTCAAGTAAGTATTGCACTTTTAGTTTATACTTACCAGCTTGAAGTTGCCAACAGTTTCTTATTGCGGATGGCTTACTTCTTGCCAGAGCACATGATGCTTTTCTTTTCGGGCTATTTCGTTTTTTCAGCAAACTTTTTGGCACATATGTGTAAAGGTGCTATTTGAAAATAATATTTTTTCTGCCGGGTTGAGAAAAATGAGAAGAGATCCCTAGGTTTGGCTAAAACTCATTATGCACATACGTATGACATGCATATACTCAGTGGGTGTGCTTAATGTGCTTAATTATGCTGTAGGAGGACTGAAACTATGGGAAGGATCACTAGATTTAGTTAAAACTCTGCAGTCAGAAGTGCAAGGTGGGCGATTAATACTTACCGGAAAGCGTGTCTTAGAGGTGGGCTCATACAGCAGGAGCGAATTTATTTTGTGATGATAAAATATATTTGAGGCTTGGCATGCTAGATCTCATTTGTGTCTTTATGTTTATCCCATTATTCTTGTCCTTATACAAGCTCAGCCAATTTGACCTTGGAAGTTATCTGGCGTTAATTGTCAATTTCATACATTACAAGTGTGTTATTTTGGACGTCTACCACATTGAATAGTAGCTGTTGGCTTTTTCAGCTTTTATCTCTTAGAGATTCTTGTCTTTATTTGATCAACCTTGTGTGCCCAATAAATTTGAGAACTAGATATATTTCTGCTGGGATGTGAATATCATTGATTGAAGGTCATAATGATTTTAATTATGATTTATGGGCTGAAAATCTGGTATAGCATGTAGAGAATGGTGCATTTTTTCCTCTTAAGAGTATGGTTCTATTGTTAGTTAAATGTAAATGGTAGGGCTAATTGCGTATCAATAAATTTTGAAATGGTAATACAGATCAAAAGGCAAATTATTAGAAACCCAAGGCTCCTATGTTCTGCAGAGAGGATATTCTTTTCAAAGCTTTTTCAAACTTTTGGAAAACATTATTTTAGGCATAGAAATAGGAATTAGTATTGTTTATTTCCTCTTTTTTTTATTTCCTATTTCTTTTTGTTTCCTTTAGTTAGTAAGCTCCATTAGAATCCTAATTAGATTGGGATTATGTCTTGTTGGGATCTAATTAGAGTAGGATCATATTTGTTAGTTGCTTGTGCATAGTTGTTTAGGATGTCACTGAAGGTTGCTTTAGACCATAGATATTATCAAGATTGTTTTTGGTTCATTCTTGTGTTCTTAGGGGTTGCATGCAAAAAACAACCCCTTTTTCTTTATTGTAGTTGAGAGCAGTGAACTTAATTTTCCTTATCAAAATTTTTGACAGATACATTGAATGGACCAATGAAGTATCTAAAGGATAGCTTTTGTAGGTGAAACACCATGTTTGCATTCCCAATATTAGAACATGTTTTTAGACATCCAAGTGGGGGAATTCCATGTTCAGTAAAGTGTGGAGTTGTAAAAGGAATTCTTAGTAATTATTTGTCCTATGGCAAGTTTTCACTTAACTACTCCAGTATTCTTAGTAAATGTCTTTTATTGTCTACTTTTACCTATTGCAATTCTGAATATGTCTATTTTGTTTGATTTAGCTGGGATGTGGGCATGGACTTCCTGGGATCTTCACAGGTCTTGAGGTAATCATTGTGTGTCTAGTCCATTTAGTACTTGATTTGGGACACCTCATATCCAGTATGTTTTACATTTTTCTTTGTTGCATCAGGGTGCTGCTGTTGTTCATTTCCAGGATTTCAATGCTGAGGTGCTTCGATGTCTCACTCTTCGTAATGTAAATGCTAATCTCTTGAAGAAGTCTGAGTCTTTGGATACAGAAACAAAAGTGTGGAATACAGATACAGAGTTTCGTTTCTTTGCTGGTGACTGGTGTGAAGTCCATCAAATTCTTCCGTGCTTACAAACCAATGCGACGGGCCAAAACTGTAACTCGTGGCTCTATCAATCTGTTGGTTATGATATTATTCTTATGGCAGAGACTGTCTACTCAACATCTTCGCTGCCTCAACTTTACCAGCTTATAAAGAAGGTAATTTTCTATTTAGGCTCTGTTTGTTTTGATGCAAAATGTTTTCGGGTAACATATTTTATTTATTTTGTGGTGTTTGGAGAGAAAAACTAAGAAAAATATTGTTTAAGAAAAATATTTTGCATCAAATTAAATGATTTTTTAAATCATTTTTTGTTTTAAGAGCAAAAATAGAACTTCCTATTCTCAGGAGAAATCACACATGTACACACAGAACATTGTCAGATTTTCCAGTGTGTCTTTTTTATGAAAAATATTATTTTACATAGCATATTTATGCAAAAATTAGATGAAAAAAATTTATATTATATAATATTTTGCATAAAAAAATTTTAAGCAAAAACCATTTCCCAAAATATTATTTAAATATATTTTTTATGTATATATTGACATAAAATATTTTACATACAAATGCTAGTTGCATTTGAGGGCAGATTTCGTTTTCCTTGGAATTTTTAAAATGCAACCCAAACGCTTGAAAAAGAGATGACATAATATTTTGTGTATATATTTCAAGTATGAAAGTTATTTTTTTATGTAAAATATTTTACATCGAAATAAATGCAGTATTATTTTTCATATCATCAAGTTCTTGGAACTGGGCTCTAAAACATTCCATTTACAGTGTTTAACTTCTCCACATGGAGTTGTTTACATGGCTGCTAAGAAGCACTACTTTGGAGTAGGAGGAGGATCAAGGAGATTTCTGTCTATGGTGGAGAGAGATAGTAAGTTAAGCTTAATTAAATGTATATATATATATATATATAAATTCACCCCATTAAAATTCTTTTCCTCTGAAGGATGTCCTTCTAACACATCCACTTAAAAACTGACTTCGAAATGGTATTATGTCCTTCAATTATACACTTGGCATTTTATTTCACGAAGATTGTTTTAAGGGTATGATTGAGGATCAATACATTTGCATCTAGCTAGCTCTAACTCTAATTCTAACATGCTTATTCATTACTTATTTCTCCCCTTGGTAGTATCTAAGCCTCTAGGCTAAGGTGTAAGGTTTTGATTTGTTTCTAATTAAACGAAAGAGTTGAATATAGATGTAGCATCTCCCTCTCTCTCTCTCTCTCTCTCTCTCTCTCTCTCTCTCTCATCATATTGTTTGTTATAGAAGTGGTTGGTTTTCAACCAGTCTATGAAGGAATGAACCATATCCTTTGAAAGTGCATGCTGCATATGTTTCAGCTTTTGGTGGAAGCTGCAAGAACTCTTTTGAAGCATTTTAGCTTTGTTAAAACTTAAAACATAAAAAGAATCATATCTTTTAAGGTTCTTGGCTTGTTCTTTCTTTTTTCAACCTCCAAAATTATTTCCTTCCAGTTTTTGTGTGGTAACTTTGCTCTTGAAGCAAGGCACAATGGCTTGTGAAGTACATTTCATTGTGGACTTGTGTGGTTTAACATGTGGATAAGATGGTCCTCATGCCTCAGGTGCTATGGTGGCAAGCCTGGTTGCGGAAGTCGCTGATGGTTCCTCTAATGTTCGAGAGGTGTGGAAACTTCACCTAAAGTAAGTTCTTGATTTTCCTGGAGAAGCTCTTGTTGGAACTGTCAGATTTATGCATGGTATTGTTTCCTCTTCAAGCGTGTGACTTCATGAACATTGTCCCTCCCTCCCTCCGTTTATTTTTTGTTGGGGGGGGGGGGGGTGTTCAATGCAAACCTACTAGCCTATGCAAGAACAGGAGATCCTTTATAACGCCTTGGGTCCCCTTTTTTTTTCTTTTCTTTTCTTTTTGCATATTTTTTTTATTTTAATTTTGGTGCAACAGTATCCATTTAGCCCATGCAGGAGCAGGAACATAAGAAACCTTTGACAGCTGAGCTGACTATGCAACCACCTGTCTCTATTGCTTTTGCTTTTGTTTTGTTTGGAATAATGTGTCTTTTACTGCGATGTACTATGGTGCACTAATAAATAATTGTATGCATTCGGCCTTTACCCTGTCAGCTCAGCTCATTTGGTTAGCGGGATTGAATTATTTAATCCCTAATCCCATTGTTGAGGGATTGCGGGAAGCCTTGGGATTATCTGATCTTGCGGCCGGGCCATCTTTGTGATTAGATAAGCATGGGCATGAGTGCTGCCACAAAAGGCTTTTTTAAGTATTTTTGCTGCAATAACTTAGAAAAAAAAATTGCAGAAATATATTTTAAAAATACGTGTTATCTTCTTATGATACTGTCTGTTATGTTAGAAATTTTTGTTGTCATAGAAATTATTTTCCCAAGAAATGTTTTTATTATAAGAATAATTTAGCATTTGGCTAGCTAGTTCATCTCTATAAAATCCTAGATTTTAGTATTATATTAGGTCAAAGACTGGGGTGCAAATAGTGTTGACAAAAATATATATATATATTTATGTAGTTAATTATATAAATGTGTTTGAATATACTTAGTAATTTTATGATTTATGTTAAACTTTTAATTTGAAAAAAGAGTTAAACTACGAAATCACGTTTAAGCAAAAAAAGTAGAGTAAAATTTTTATGGGAAGTAGTGATATTTTTGTTAAATAAATGACTGATTTTTTAGGGAAATGTTTTATTAAATAAATATATTAGTCAATGACTTTTAATTTATGTACTTTTGAAGACATGATAAAATCATGACTAAAGGGATAAATTGGGATTGAGAGTGTTATATTGTTATAAACATAATGTTTTTTGTGAAAATACTTCAAAAATTACTATAAATGTTTTATTAACTGGTCTATATATGAAAAGATGAGGGAGGGATTGCAATTAGGGTTTAAGGTGGTTTTGATAAAATTAATGAGATGATTATTTGAGGGTAATTTTGAAAAAAAAAAATTACTTTATACTACTTTTTCTCTTAAAATTTTCTATTCCACTTGGCATCAGAAAATAATTATGAGTAGGCTGACCATTTAGTACAATAAATAGCAAAACACTTACACCGTAGGAAATTCACAAAATGCTTTTATTATAAAAAGAAAAGCAATAATTAATTGATGATGCGGTGGCTGATCACCCCTTCCTACCTTTGACGCTATGTGGTGTAGAGTTTTCCTGACAATGTTGGAAGGGCACGCGTGGGCCTGGTACTCGAACTTGGCCCACCACTCAATAACCAATTTTGTGCAGCTTCGAGGTAGTTTTCTGGCTCACTTCGCGCTTCTTCAGAGGCATCGAAGGTTTACCATGGCTCTTGTTAGCCTGAAGCAAAATCAGGGAGAATCTTTGAAGGACTTTGTTTCGTGTTTCAATATGGAAGCTTTAAGTATCGAGAACTTCAATCATAGTGTCGCTATGGTGGCGTTCCAAAATGCCCTAAGGCCTGGTCCTTTTGCTCAGTCGCTAGCCAAAATGCCCCCATTTATATTTATGGATATTTTAGCCCAGGCCATGAAGTACATTAATGCCAAGGAGGTTATGCAGGGGAACAGAGTAGAGCACACTGAGAAAAAAGAAAAAAAGAGGCATCTTGAAGAGCATAAGAACGAGGGCCAAAGGGAGGATTGGAAGGAGAAGCTTCGTCCTCGGTGGGAGTCAACTAGTTTTACCCCTCTAAATGCCTTAAGAGCGGATATCCTTGCCATTATTGAGGATAAGAACTATCTGAAGAAGTCTCGACCGATGAAAGCACCGTCCAACAAAAGAAATTGAAATAAGTATTGCCGCTTTCATCGAGACCATAGTCACGATACGAAGGAGTGTCACCAGTTGAAGGAAGAAATCCAGGAGCTTATTAACCGAGGTTTTTTGAGAAATTATGTGGCTAAGGAAGCGGATTCCCGAAGGATGAAGGAATGACGTTTGCGATCGTGGAGTCCCCCCGCCAAGAGGGACTGAGAGGAGGACCGAGATCATGCTCGGCATTCGCCTCAAAGAGAGAGATCGCCACAAGCGGAAGGAGATCACCCTCAGCCCCAAGTATTTCATACGCTGGCCGCGAGGAAGGTCCTAGGAGCGAAGGGCAGCGAGGATGCGAGCAGTCGAGCCTTGGGGCTGAAGAGGTCGATGAGGGGGGAGACGATCTCCTTTTCTGATAGCAACCTCCCCGGGTATTCGAACCAAAATGACCCGCTGGTAATAACGTCTGAGCTCGGAAATTGGGAGCTTTGGCGGATCCTAGTAGATCCGGGTAGTTCTTCGAAAATTCTGTATTGACAGGCCTTTCTGGGCATGGGGTACAAGATGGAGCAGCTAAGGCCGACTAGGGTCCCCCCTTGGTGGGATTTGATGGGGAAGCCGTATATTCAGATGAGGTCATTCAGCTTCTGCTAACCTTGGGAAGGGGTTCCTGAACCTTCTGGGTGATGCTGGATATCCTGGTAACGAATGTTCCTGCGGCTTATAACATGATTCTAGAGAGGTCAGGCCTTAACGCTCTTCGGACTATTCCTAGCACATATCACATGGTGATAAAATTCCCTACGGTTGGCGGGATTAGCGAGGTGCGAAGAGATTTGCGTTCGGCTCGTGAATGTTACATGGCTTCCATGGGCGTAGCAAGGAGCGCGAGGATCCCGCGAAGGCAGACGAGAGAAAAATTGTCGCAAGGGGCTCCCGGTCAGGGAAAAGACTCCCGAGAAAAGAAGGAGGGGAGTCCCCCACAGGAGGTTAGTTTTTTGTTGGAAAGCTCGGAGGATCTGAAGACGGAAGAACCCATGGACAAGCTGGAGGAAGTACCCTTAAGGGAGGATTACCCATATCGTTGCATAAAGATAAGTGCTGAGTTAAAAGACCCAATAAGGGGTCAAGTCTTAGCCCTCATCCGGCAGTGTGCAGACGTCGTCGCATGGACCGCCCAAGACATGCCAGGGGTTAATTCAAAGGTCATGACGCACAGGTTGGGAATACGTCATGGTTTCTGATCTATTAAGCAGAAGAAGCAGAGCTTCGCCCCTGAAAGAGCCCGAGCGATTGATGCAGAAGTCGCGAAGTTACTGGAAGCGCAATACATTCGGGAGGTAGATTATCCTAAGTGGTTAGCAAATGTGGTGTTGGTGCCTAAAAGAGAGGGCAAGTGGAGGCTTTGCATTAACTTCACTGATTTTAACAAAGCTTGCCCGAATGATAGCTATCATCTTCCTCGAATAGATGCCCTGATTGATGGGACCACAGGTTGCTTGCTAATGAGTTTTCTGGATGCCTTTCAGGGGTACCATCAAATACCACTGCACCCCGAAGATCAGGAGAAGACAACATTCATCACTAACAAGGCGACTTACTGTTACACAATAATGCCATTTGGATTGAAGAATGCAGGAGTCACTTACCAGCGCCTGGTGAATAAGCTTTTTCAACACCAGCTCGGGCGGAACATGGAGGTTTATGTGGATGACATGCTGGTGAAAAGTCTCGTTGTCGAGCATCATCCCGAAGATTTGGAGGAGTGTTTCAAAATCATTCGTAAGTTCCATGTAAAGCTTAATCCTGTCAAATGTGCTTTTTGACGTCTCTGTAGGAAAGTTTTTGGGTTATATAGTTCATCATCGAGGGATCGAGGTAAACCCAGCAAAGGTTAAAGCCATTATGGACATGCCAGCCCCAAGGAATATCAAAGAAGTGCAAAGCCTTACGG
The DNA here is from genome assembly GCA_036245055.1 of Diospyros kaki. NCBI lineage: Eukaryota > Viridiplantae > Streptophyta > Magnoliopsida > Ericales > Ebenaceae > Diospyros > Diospyros kaki. The sequence goes on along the minus strand of BSEG01000016.1, from coordinate 229,378 downwards.
AAAGAATGACGACCTTAGGGAGATTCTTCTCTCGATTGGCGGAGAAGGGTTTTCCCTTCTATAAGGTCCTATCAAAGGCTAAGAATTTTGTCTGGGATGTTGTATGTCAGGAAGCTTTTAACAAGTTGAAGGAACATCTAGCCTCACCTCCAGTCCTTACTAAGCCACAACAAGGAGAACCGATGTATCTTTACTTAGCGGTAGCCGAAGAATCCGTGAGTTCGATGTTGGTCCGAGAAGAAGATAAGAGGCAGAGGCCCGTATATTATGCCAGTAAGCAATTGACAGGAGCAGAGGTTCGGTATTCTCCTATGGAGAAACTAGCCTTTGCCGTGGTAGTATCGGCAAGAAAGCTTCAGCCCTATTTTCAACCTCATACTATTATTATTCTTACTAATCAAACTTTGAGGTAGGTTGTTAGCAAACCCGAGCTCTCAGGAAGAATGTTCAAATAGGCAATGGAGCTTATAGCTTTTGATATTGAGTATAAGCCTCGGTCAGCCATCAAAGCCCAGGCATTGGTAGATTTTATCGCTGAAGGGATAGGATCCCCAGAAGCTTCGAATTAGAGGCCATGGATGTTGGCTTTAAACGGAAGCTCAACCTCGGTCGGTGGCAAAGCGGGATTGATGATCAGAAGTCCTGAGGGACAGACATGGCCCTATGCCTTGCATTTCGAATTCCGAGTATCTAACAATGAGGCTGAATATGAGACCTTGCTAGCAGGATTGAGGTTAGCTGAACAGTTGGGAGCACAGCGGATTGAAGTAAGTTTGGACTCCAACTTGGTCATACAACAAGTGAATGGGGAGTATAAGGCTCGAGAAGATCATATGGAAAAATACCTGGCTATAGTCAGAGAACTGATTGTGCGTTTTTAGTCAGTAAAGATGGAGTATGTCCCTTGGACCATGAACACGGAAGCAGATTTATTGTCCCGGATTGCTTCTTCTTCTTTTCCTACGAGCTCCCGAGAGATTCGGATTCAATCTTTACCGCATAAAAATATCGAAGAGATCAACAATCAGTTATGTGTGGAGGACGAGCCTAGTTCGATGGATCCTTTGTTGTTATACTTGAAGGAGGAAAAACTTCTCAATGATGGCTTGGAAACTCAAGAAGTCAAGAGGAAAGCTCGAAGCTTCGTACTAATCAATGGGGAACTTTACAGAAGATCATTCTCACAACTGTTGCTCAAATGTATCAGACCTCGTGAAGCAGACTATGTCCTAAGGGAGATTCATGAAGGCATATGCAGAAGCCACATCAGGGCCCGAACCCTCAGCCAGAAAGCTCTACGACAGGGGTACTATTGGCCGATGATGGTGAAGGACTCAGAGCAGTTGGTCAAGACCTATGACAGATGCCAGCGAACCTCCAACTTGGTTCATATACCAGCTGTTACTCTAGCTCATTTAGCTACGCCTTGCCCATTTGCTCAATTGGGCATCGACATCTTGGGTCATTTCCTCTCGGCAGCCGGTCAAGTTAAATATATCATTGCTGCCATAGATTATTTCATGAAATGAGTTGAAGCCGAACAAGTGGCTTCCATTACTGCTCGACGCGTAAAACAATTCATGTGGAAGAATGTGGTGTGTCGTTTCGGAATTCCTCGGGTACTAATATCTGATAACGACACTCAGTTCATTGACCGATCTGTCCAAGAATGGTGTCAGGAGCTAGGAATAGGGCAGCAGTTCACTTTGGTGGCCCATCTGCAGGCCAACGGACAAATTGAGCTCGTTAACAAAACGTTGTTGCATGGTCTAAAGGCACGAGTGGACAAGGCAAATGGCAGCTAGGTGGAAGAATTGTCGAGCATCATATGGTCTTACCAAACAATCGTGAGGGTATCTACGGGCAAAACTCCTTTCAATCTATGTTATGGCTCGGAAACGTTAGTCCCAGTCGAGATAGGAGTGCCTACCCTAAGGGTGGAGCTATTTAGCCCAAAATCCAATGAGCAGAATTTAAGGGATAACCTAGATCTCCTTGATGAACTTCGTGATCAGGCCAAGATTCGACAGGCTACCTACAATCAGTGTATTGAAAGAAACTACAATCGAAAGGTAAGAGCTCGGAGTTTCCTTCCTAGAGATTGGGTCTTGGGCCGAGCGGATGTTCGAGGTGCCCGAGAAGCGAATAAGTTAACGTCGAACTGGGAAGGTCCTTTCAAGGTGGTGGAAGCTCTCAGCCCTGGTGCTTACAAACTCCAGACCACTGAGGGTGTACCTGTTAAAAACACTTGGAATGTACAAAATTTGAGGAAGTTTTATCAGTAATGTCCTTTATTAATTACGATTTCTGGAATAAATTTATTTCACTCTCCCATCAGTTAAAACTCCTCGCTACAAAGCACCTCAGGGGCCCACCCCTAATCAAAAAATGAAAAGGATCATATGTGATCCTCAGGGGCTCGAACCCTCGACAAAAAGCAGAGGAAAATGATCAGATGTGATCCTCAGGGGACTCGAACCCTCGATAAAAAATGAAAGGATCAGATGTGATCCTTGGGGAACTCGAACCCTCGACAAAAAATGAAGGGATCAGATGTGATCCTCGGGAGGGCCCAAATCCCCAACAAATGCAAAGGAAGAGGATCAGATGTGATCCTCGGGAGACTCGAACCCTCGACAAAAAATGAAGGGATCAGATGTGATCCTTGGGGGGCCACAACCTCCCGAAAAGAAGAAAAGCAAGGTTGAAACCTCCAAAGAAGCAAATGATCAAACCTAATCTCCAAGAGACTTTTAGTCTCTGATATATATATATATATATATAAAAAGCAAGGGAAATTAACTAAGCAAGGTAACATTAAAAAAAAAAAATTCCTGAAAGTAAGGAATTTTTTATTGAAGTATTGAATACAAAGACATCTATTCTAAGGAAGATAAAACTGTCGAAACGTCAAAAGGGATGGAGTCCACGTCAAGGTTCAGGAAGCCCTCTTTCGTGAGTTTCTTCATATGTTCAAATCCACCCTAAAGAACTCCTTCTAACTCCACTATGTAAGCCTCGGAGCTTCGAAAATCCTCGCGGCCATTTTGAAAGGCCACGCAGGCATCCTTAAGGGCGGATTGAAACTGGGTATGAGCTGTGCGAAGATCTTCCTTGCATCGAGAAAAAGACTCCATCGCCTCGACCAACCCCTTCTTAGCCTTCTTCAACTCTAAGGTGAGCTTCTTTATATTCTCTCGAAGCAGGACGTTCGCGCCTTTCGTGGCATCCAGTTCCTCCCCGAGCCTGGAGTTAGCTTGATTAGCTTTTAGCATATTCCTCTGAGCCAACTCCAGATCCTTGCGAGCTTGAGCTTCGGCTTCATTGGTGAGTTTTGCCTTTTCTTGCGCCAGCTCGACAAACTTGGTGAGAATATATACACTGTGCTCAAGGTTCGCCAATTTTGAAAAAAGGGACTCAAGACCTCGAAGCCTCTCAATCTCGGACTCTAAGGAGGTAATCCGGGCTTGGAATTATAATTCTCGCTAAGCGATCGAATCTTAAAAACCCAAGAGGTTCTGAAAATGGGAGATAAGATGAGAGACAAAGCTTATTGGCGTAAAGAAAGTTTAAAGGGAAAAGACAGATGGTAATGAGTTACCTTAAGAATCTCGGCAAAGTAATCTGGTTCACTCGCAGTTGCTAAGGCACTGCAAATAGCCAATGCTTTAGCAGGGGCCTCGGCCACCTCGAGAGTGGAAGTCGCCTTGGATGAAGGTCGGGAAAAGGTAGACTCTGTTCTTTGATGCTTCGTTCTTCGGGCTATTATCTCTTTTGTGGATAATGCGGAAGCCCCCTCCAGCAAAGCTTCCCCTGTTAATCCTGGGCACCCTTCTGGTGCCAGTGACATTAATATCCGCTTGAAAACAAAAGACACATGAATGCTGGGAGGCATTGTGAGGGATCTTGTACCTGCAGGCGGCCGACCTCCCTGGGCCTCCGCCCTAGCTGCCTCGAGAGCCTGAGTAATGGTCTCGGTATCACCTTCAGAGGGGTTCTGCATGGGGACGAGTGTTGTGGCAGCTAATTGTTGAGTAGGATAGGAGTCCTCCCTATTCTTAGGGGCAGGCGATCCTGTGGAAGGGCCCTTCAAGCACGCCTCAGCGTTGTCCTTAAAAGCCTCTTGGAAGGTCTAAGGATCCCCCTCCGTCGTTTCCCTTGATCTGGAAGAGATCGAGGATTTTTTACTCCTAGTGCTTCTCGAAGCTCGCTTGGGCGACACTGGGAGACCTTGGCCTTGAGAAGGTTTGGAGGTCTTCTCAGATGTTTTCTTGCTTCTAGAGGGGGCCGAGGAACCCTTGCTCTCAGAGAAGTCCAAAACCATCCCCTCGATAATAGGAGAGTAAGTTATCTCCCAAAGATTTGCAATTGCACAAGAAAAATAAAGAATGTCAATGTTGGAAAAAATAAAAAGGATGAAGAAAAGAGAAAAGGTGAAGGTTAGCACTCACAGTTGTCACCATCCAAACCCACCTGACTAAGCAATGGGTTGGAGAGCCAATCTTCTTTCCAGTCCTGGCTAGGGCTCATGACCCGGGAGGCTGGCTCTTTGATAGCCTCAATGTTTGGACGTTTGTGTTTGGTATCCAAGGTCCACTTGTTGCACACCGTCCAAACCTCTTGTGAGGAGTTGGACGCTTTGGGGAAGATGAAAATGAAGCGCTCATTCCAGTCATCCAAATTCTTAAACCCCCCTAGAGAACATGAGCGAGGTAGTAGGGATATTCGGGTCAGGACCCTCCTTAGCCCTAAGGAGGCAGCCTTCCTTCACGACTCGGGGTGAGATAGAAATCCAACCGCCGGGGTCGCCGTTGGTGGTGAAAAACTAATCAAAGAGCTCTCTTGTAGGCCCCACCTTGGCAGTATGACAGATGATGATGAAGCCTATTAGATACCTTCATCCGAAGGGGGACAATTTGTAACGCCTCGCTTTTTCTGGTGCATCATAAATTGGGACCATTTTGGGATAATAATTTTTTTTCCTTCTAAACTAATCCTAAATCACATCATTTCTCGTATCCGTCCAAGAATTTTCAATCATTTTTCTCGAAAGAGAATCATCATACACATCAAATACGGAAGCAAAGATCGAACCTGATATCTTAATATAAATCGAAATTTAGATTTTACATCATCGTTCCTCAACATAACTTAATACAAAGTATAAGTTCTCAACTAATATTAATCCTAAATAAGGTTATACATCATCATTTCTCAAAACGTTCAGAATTCAAAGTAGCAGAAATTAAATACATGAACGACATCACATACATTTCATTCATCATTCAATTCATCATACACTTTGCTAAATACCATTTCATGCCTCATTCATCCTCGTATCTGCTACAATCCCCACCTGAAACTTTTGAATATTCTAGGGGCAAAGCCCAAGTTAGATGATGAATCATCTAAATAAATGTATACAATATTTTATCATGTGTGTATGCAATGTCTTACTCATCGTAGGTGTCAACTGCACCCTTCATGCTATCTACCATTTTTTTGGCCACCTCTTTCGAAATCGGGGTGTATAGGGACACCCTTGGTAAAGTAGCAGTGCCAGTTCGTACTCCTTACGACCACAATGCGCGTGATCAATGATATCAAAGTGTACATATACATTTCACAGCATATCATGTATGCAGTTTACGTGATGGATACATATCAAGGCATGTCAATATGATGAAAACATTCACGAGGATTGGGTTTTTAAACATAAATCACTTACAAATCAAGCATTTTTCATAAAACTAAGTCCAGTAGAGAAGTACCACTTACCTTTTCAAGCTTATCGAACTACCTTAATATTCACGTCTGTCTCAAAATTCGCGCATCACCTCGATTTGCGTGCCAATCTTAAAATTTGCATAACTCACTTCAACTTTAGCCTCAAAGTATCCTAATCACTATATTTATTTAAATAAGTATTAAAACTTATTTTTTTCATAATTTCTGGCATTTTCTTTATTTTTCTCTCCATTTCTTTCTATTTTTCCTTAAAAAATCAAAACTAAATATTTCACTATGACAATCCATAAAATAATATTCTTGAATTTTTTAAATTTTTTAAGAAATTTTACTTATTTTGACTTAGCCTCTCAAGGTTCCTCAATATGCGTGTCATATCTTCGAAATGCGTGCCTGAACCATTTTCTCATTTAAAATATTCGAAATATTAATAAATATCCACTTCCTATTTTTTAGAATTTTTTTAAGAATTTTCTCTATTTTTTTATTTTTTCTCCATTTCTTTTATTTTCTTACTTTTTCTTTTCTTTTCTTCTCCTCCTTCTTCTTCCTCCCGCCTCCCCTGCTCCTGCAACTCCTTATTTTTTCTTTCTTCTTTTTCTTTTCTTTCTTCTTTTCTTCTTCTTCTTTTCCTTCCTCCTTCTTCTTATTCTTCTTCTCCCATGCCTCTTGCACATGGATCCCGCGCACCAGCCCAGCCACCGCCTGCAGCCCCTCGTCGCCACCAATGCCTGCCTCTGGTGGCCGCCACCCGCCTCAAGCTGCCTCGCACGTACTCCGGCCACCCCTCTGCCTCGCGCCTCCAGCTCCACAACATCTGCCATGGCCGCGCACTAGAGCTCGCGGGTATGGCTACTTTCTGCGCGGCCAACCCGACCGCCTTCGGCCCAGCTAGCAGCTGCACCGTCCTCCGCCAGCCACCCTCGGTCTGCCCAGCTCCCATCGCGGCCAGCCATGGCTGTTCGCTGCTCCCTCTACTTCTTCCCCATTCTCTTCCATTCATCTCTATTTATAGGCCCATGCCACAGCCTCACGCCTGCCTTACCATGCCTTAAGCCATCCCTCAATGCGTGCATACCTTTCCAAAACTTACAGAGGCGTGGCTGATTTGGAGTTGCAGGGCATGGGAGAAAGTTGTAGAGGGTAGGGGATTTGCAGAGGGACGCACGCATACATAATTATATATAACTATATATTACATTAATATTTAAACTAAAGAAAATTACAATTTAAATCCCCATAATTCATCTAATATCACTTGGGTAATTTTCTTATTGCAACCATGCCCTCAATTATCAAATTAATTTGCATTCCAATACCGAAAACACAAAATTAATAATCCAAAATTACTTGATAATGATGATTTTTTCCCAGTATTCTCACTGGGCTATCGTTTTATCCCAAAACCACTAAAGGGTTGCTCTTTACGCAAAATCAGAGCCCCCCTAGGGTTCTGTTGATTTTTTGGGAGTCCCTTACGATGATTCGGTTTTATAACCTAAATGGCAGCTGCATTTTAGCTGCACCGAAAACTGTTCCCGATTCAATTTCTTTCGATACTATAAATTCTATCTCGAAACACTCGTCGAGACCCTATCATTTTCCTTAGACAATTTCACCTTGAGACATTCCCTACAGTCGATTCGATACTTATAATTGCTATCAAGTTAATTTTTCGATATTCTAAACTTATCGAAATTTCGTGGCAACCTCATATGAACATGGGATATTACACAGTTGGGTTGGGATGATGGTAAGATGTTAGAGAAGCGACATGACCCTTTCTCGAGGGGGCAGCTAAAAACCCCAGTCAAATGCGCACTTGTAGATACAGAAACGACCGACAACGGGATTGCATGCTCAGAGATTAGTGCTGAATTCGACCTCCCACTTGTCGGGAATCGCGTATTTCTCTCAAAACTATGGACACTCCATTTCACTCATCCATTGGCAGGGAATGGAAGTGGCAGGGTGGTTCTCCCACTTAACGAGCTCAACGTCGGCCGAGTTAAGCCTTTTGGAGCCAATAATCACCATCACAAAAAGACGAGGAGAAGACAAGGAAAGGCAGAAGGACAGAGAATGCTCGATGGCACAACAATAGAATAAAGCAGGAAAAGAGTCGGAAGAAAAAGCAGACAAAAGAGTAAGAGGCACTTATTTAAACCGTGGGGGGGAATATCAAAGGGCAGATAATGATGAGCATTAACTACCCGAAATTTGCGCAGCTCGAAAGATGAAAAGGTTTGGATAGCACCTTGGGAAGGGGTATTGTCATCTGAGTAAATCGGTAGATGTGCCCTCTAGACACACGCAAGAAAAGAGGGTACCTTAGCTCTTTGGGCTTCGCGGATATCGACCCTCGGGATAAAAAGGAGCGTGAACCTTCGGAGGTTTCAACATTCTTGAAGCCATTTAAGCTAAGGGGCTCGAGGAGTGGGGGGGCAAGTGATGAGGGGAAATATCCTCAGGTCTGTAATTACTCCAATATCCTGAAAATATAGCCATTGGCAACAGTGCTACGTGTCCGCTAAAGAGATATTCCACTAACGTCATCCTGCTCGGGTTTAGAGAGGACACGTGGCAGATGCGTATCCCCACGCCAACTGGCCTGTTACTCGATGAGGATTCTCCGACTTCCTCGGATTTCTATTCCATTCTTCACGGAATCTTACTGATATGAATTTCATAATCGCAATCGCCTCCAGAGAGTTCGGGGTAGTTCCTATCTCCATGATCTTCGGTGAGATGATCGATCCTGAGGAACTCGGAGAATCCTCATCGAGTAACAGGCCAACTGGTGTGGGGATATGCATCTGCCACGTGTCCTCTCTAGACTCAAGCAGGATGACGTTAGTGGAATATCTCTTTAGCGAACACGTAGCACTGCTACCAATAACTATATTTTCAAGACATTAGAGTAATTATGGACCCAAAAATATTTTCTCTCATCATTAATTATTCCACTCTACACTCCAGACCACCACTATAGTCTATAAATTAGTCAGAGGGGGTGGAATATAAATTAGCGTAATTAGTACAATATATCATTTCTTTCATGTGCTATATGCTATCATCAATCAATTAATTAATATCATATATGGTGTTCACTATTATATCATTTTTTTCTTTTTTTTGCTTTGTGGTATATATTATATTATAACATTGAATACGTTATTTTATTATCATTATAAATGAATATTATTCTACACATACCAGGTCATGGGAAACGAATTAATTATACTTTGGCAAGCAAGGAAGGAATGTTCGTCTTCATCAAAAAGTGCATCATCACTGCAGCAACACGGCAGAGAGAGAGAGAGAGAGAGAGAGAGAGGAACCAGGCAAGGCAATGCATGAATTGAATTGGTAATTATTACTTATACGAGAGAGTGGTGACAGACAGTTAGGGGCCGAGTACGTAGCTAGCTAGCAGTAGCAGTAGTAGACCTAAATCATCATATATTCTAGATTCAGGATTCAGGAACCACCCCTGCAACGATAATATTTGGAGCAGCCTCTATTATAAGGGTTAGACTCTGGAGGGATACACCGGCCATTCTTACTGTAAGCTTCCCCGCCAGGAGTACCATCGCACACCGGTTGATCTGGCTTCAGTGCTCCTGGCGATATGTACTTCTTTGACGCCGCTGTCTCCTCTAAAAACCTTCTACTGCTTATCTGGTCCGAGTAGTAGTTGTAGTAGTACTCCTCTTCCATCAATATCGTCCTCATCATCATCGTCTCTCCGTTACAATAATATTGACCACGATGATGATCTTCCGCCTTGGCTATCGACCCATTCCTGTTGCAATAGTAATATTGGAGATCATCATGCCCATGGCAACCACCCTCACCCACACACAAAACTAGTAGCAGTAACCCTACCACCACCACAACCCTGCAAGAGCTCGTTTCCATTAATTACCGGCCTCTATCCTTCTGCCCGCCCTTAATTGTCGCTCGATGATCAGCTAGCCAGCTCGAGCGCTACTTCATAATTGATGATCTGTATGGAGCATCCAATACTTTTTCTAGTGGGGTGGGTGGAACGGCTGGTAGTGGAAGCCACCCCACCACTAGCAACACGCGTAACCCCACTTCGTTCACCTTCCTTATTATCTCCCACTCCCATTCATTTTATTTAATACCATTGCCTTTTTCTTTTTCTTTTTTTTTTAAACTACTCTTTTTATACTCATTGATTACTTCAAGGTGCATATATATATATATATATATATATATATTAAGCCATTATACATACACACGCAATAATGAGCAATTATATACTCTTTTTAGTTTCTGCGGGGGGTGCTATGTGTTAGAATGTGAGATGAAAAAAAATATACATCAATTCATTACTTGGGAGGCCAACCCTGAGCCTAACCGCCTAACGGCCAACAATAACTACTAACTAAACCAAACAACAACTTACCAACAGCTACAACTTACAATAGGAAATAAAATATACAACAGCAGCAGCACACTAAATCTGATACTATGGAAGATCAGCTTCTGACCCTCTAGATGGTGCCTTCCAGCTCTGGTTTAGTGTCAGGTCCGCTCCTAAATTTTTTAGCTAACATAGGAAGTTGGAGAGAAAAACTATTCAAGATATATACAGATATAAAAATTATTTTTATTTTTATATTTGCTCATTATCAATAGGAGTCATAATAAATATTTTACATTCTTTACATTATCATCTCGGACTTACAACCCTTACATTTTAAAAAAAAAAGGGGCACTAAGACTTTAAATTCAATATAAAATACTCTACTCTTGCTCTCAAAATTTACACTCATGAATCTTGAGGTCGAGACATCTCTGTATACATCTAACCAAAACTCGCCCCAAATATCTATCTTCAATTTCCTAAAATGATAAAAGAAACAAAATGAGCCACAAAACTCAACAAATATATAACAAAAGGAAGCATCAGTAAAATAATATATGAAAGCATGAACAACTAAGAGGCAAAGAAAAATCACTACCCGACATCTAGATACCAATTGGATTCATGCCTTCCATGATAGACAACATTATCCTCAAAAAAATATAATTTCTCACATTTTATCAAAACACATTTTTTCAAATAAGTCACAAGGCTCAACAAGTATATATATTCAACAATGACAATAGTTGAATTAAAGATATGAATAACAAATAGGGTCTACAATAGATACATTATCGTTCATACCAATGTTTTCCAATCATCTAATTAGAATGAAAAAGTTTTCCCATAATAATAATAATAATACAACCATCTTCCCATAATTTAATATAATATCATGTCTCTTATCCACATTTTCATAGTATTCTTAGATCATTTCATTTCCTGCTCACATCATGTGAAATCATTAATGCATAATTATACCATGTGCCACTACCATTCAAGATAATTACGCAGACACACCGCCATACAATATAATCAGGTAGACACACCGCCATGCAATATAATTACGCAGACACATCGCCATGCAATATAATTACGCGGACACACTGCCATGCAATATAGTTACACGGACACATCGCCATGCAATGTACTTTCACGAACATACCGCCATACAATATACTTTCGCAGACACACTGTTATACAATATACTTACGCAGACACACCGCCATACAATATACTTATGCGGACACACTGCCATGGAATAAAATCCTACTGACATACCGTCATGCAATATAATTACAAACAATGCTATAACATGTGACATTTACACTCTCAATTTTGGTCTATTAAGGTTCTTGGTTCTTTCACACAATTCACATTTAAATAGGTTTCACCACACCAATTAAGGGCAATTATTTATATAATTATAGTAATGCGTCACACATGAGGTTCCATGGACATGCCAACCAACTTAAGAACTTGTCAATTGTGTTTATCATGCCTCCTCGTGCAACTTAATTATATTTTTATCTCATGAATCTCATGTATATACATATCTATATCTTCAACCACATCTTATCATTTTAGAGGATTGAGTGATATTAGAGAAAGCATTTAATAACAACTTATTTTAACAATCATACTTAATTTGGATTGAGAATAGCCTTAACCAACTTAAATCGTAATAAAAGTATATGATATTATATATCAAATCGAAGCCATCGAAGTCTAGTTTATAACGCTTCAAACGGATCTTAATTCCTACTTCTAAATCAAAAGTTATGGACAAATAGTGTAGTACAAGCAGTGCTGTCAGAAACTGCCAAGTCGACTTGAGGGGAAAATAAGTCAACTGTGGCTAAGTCTACTGAGGAAAAATAAGTCAACTGAGGGAAGAATTAAGTCGAATTATCTAAGAGCATGGACAAAATAACTAAAAACAACGAGCCTCTACCAAGTTGACTTAACCCAAAGATAAGTCGACTCGACGCAATCAAAATGCAACAATATGATCACTAAACACCCAAATCGGCCAAGCTAGCTTCCTAACCCACAAATTTCATTCCATGAATGAAATATGGGGTCAACAACACCCAATGAAACCATCAATGAGACACAACGACTCAAAGAAGAAACCCATAACTTGAGAAGAAAATGAAAGATTTGGCTACCATTATCAAGAGTGATTTTCACAACTAAGAGAAGAGACTAACTTGAAGGACCGTTTACGAGGATCAAAGTATGCAACGGAAGCGATTTTAAAACAAAATCGATCCTCGTATAGATAAGAATCTAGAAGACTTACTTTTCTTTCGGATTACCGGTCGGAATGGAGTGATAGAAGGAGGAGGCGCGACGGCTTCTTCGCGTGGCGGAGATGACGGCTGTCCTGCGATTCGTCGGCTCCTTCGCATCAGATCTCTTGATCTTCCAAGGTATGACTCTAAAACTCGTGGCCTCTCTTGGTGACGAAGAGAAAAACGACTTAGGTGAAAAACAAACAAAAGAGAGAATATATATAGGGAAAACCCTAGGGTTAAAACCCTAGTGGGCCAAACCCTAGTGGGCCAAGTCCAATTAATTAATTTTCTAATTGGGTTAGCCCAATTAATTAATTAAAACCAATGAACTTATTATTTTATTCTAGCCCAATGGACCATTCTGAATAAAATAATTCTCTCTCATGTAATCCACCCAATAGGCCAAATGTATTAAAAATACATGAGTTATATCGAGCTACCCCGGGGACCAAAAGACAAATTATTCATGGCTATTAAAATGACCAAAATATCCCTGCTACCTAGTAGCTATATTTTGTCATTCTAAGTGTTCCAACTATCACCATATGGTAACACTGACCCCACGAATAATTTTGCATGTGCGATGTCTTTGACCTACTAGTGTAATGACGATAATACCCTTCTGTGTAACACCCATCATTTAGAAAGGAATAATGTACTAACACCTCTCTAAATGACTTCTACCATCCTTAGATCACTAGTCCAATAATCCATGACTACTCGAATGTACTTGCTTATCACTGGGAGCTACCCAGAAGCACACACTCTCAAGTCACGTTCCCAGGGCCCTGGATTATTTGATTATTCTTGGACAATCACAAGGGGGTGAATCACAGAAACTATCTTGTATCAGTCTGTCTTAGCTAATTAGAAACCACACTCCCAACTCACAAGGTTGCTGATCTTTGATAGACCTCACCTACAGTGAATCTAAGAATATAGTTCTAGGCTCACTAGACCACCAACTAATACTCAAGTATTAGAGTACTCGTCCACGTAGTAGCAGTGATAGACCAGCTCCATGATAATCAGTACTTTGTCATTAGCTTCTATCACAGGTCCACTCTACGCATTCCAAATGCGCTTGTACAATAAGAGTAAACGGACTGTTTACTGGCTAAGGCAAGCCATCCTCCATTAGGATCTATTGCACAATGATCTTATCATGATAGAATGCCCAGTTCTATCAAAAGATCAAGAGTAATATTTTTCTTGCTTATTAAGTACCCATGATTCATGCCTAACTGTGAAGAACGACCCATCACATGAATCACTTACTTAATAGCATGGACACTTTTCCAACAATTAAATGCAAAAGATATATGTGCAATAAACTGACTAAAAGGAAACATCATTACCATAAATGAAATAAAACGTGTCTTTAGGGCATACATTTCCAACATAACTATGTATGTGTGTGTGTGTGTATCACCTTGAAATCGAAAGAAGTTTCTTGAGAAGAGAACAAGGGACTAGAAGGAACTTGTCTTGAAACTTGAACTAAAAAATAAGAAGAAGCCTCCTCAAAGCTACAACCTTGAAGCTCCCAGCAACAAGAAAAAGAAGAAAATTGAAGAAGAAGAAAAAGAAGAAGAATAAGAAGAAAAAGAGAATCACAAGAAAGGGAGAGATTGGGAAATTAAGAATGAAGAATTAAACAAGAAGGCATGGATAGGTGAGGGGGACGAAGTGGGCTGCCAACCACTCTTCCCTTGATTTTACCCTTTCGCCCTTCCACATAAAACACACACATAACACATAAGCCCTCTTTGAACTTTTCTTTGTCAAACCAATTATGAAAAATTCCCTTTTTGCCCTCATTTTTTTCATAAAAGCATGCCCTTTTTTGTCATTTGCCACATTTCTCATTTTTATTTAATTATAATGCTACATTTTTTTTACACATAAGCACAAGTCCAAATCAATGGCCCAATTAAAGAAAATGGCCTACTTCCATCTGAGGCCTCAATAGGCTTTATAACTTCACTTTACATAAATCACAACAAAATTTACACTTGGCCTCAACCCAATTTCAAAGCCCAATCCCACTACAGGAAAAAGAGGTATTACCGGCGAAGTTTTCCCGGCGGTTTAAAGAATTGTCGGGAATACACCAAAATCCCCGGCGATTTTGTGAACCGCCAGGTATTCCATACACATACCCGACGGTTTTAAAAACCGCCGGTTATTCCATACACATCCCCGGCGGTTTTTATAAACCGCCGGTGATGTTGGACCATCACCGGCGATTTTTATAAACTGCCGGTGATGTTGGAAAATCCCTGGCAGTTTAGAAACTGCCGGAGATATTATTTAATAAGCACCGCGAAAATTACCCCCTCCTTCTCGCGTCCCCGCCCAAATCTTCCTCTCATCCCCTAGCCTTCTGTTCCAAAATCCCCCCTGCAAACCCTAGAACCCTCTCTCGCTGTGTCTCTCTTGCTCGCTTACTCGACCTCGCTCTCACTGCTGCCTCCCTCGCCCTCGCCCTCGCTGCTCGCTCTCGGCCTCTTCATCTCTGTCTTTCTCGCCCTCGCTGCTCGCTGCTCACGCTCAATCGCTCTCGCTCGGGCCTCGCTGTGTCGCTCTCGCCCGCTCACTCGACCTCGCTCTCGCTCTCGCCGCTGCCTCCCTCGCCCTCGCCCTCGCTGCTCGCTCTCGCCGCTGCCTCTTCGTCTCTGTCTCGTTCGCCCTCAATCGCTCTCGCCGTCGCCCTAAGTAAGATATATATATATATATATATATGTTAGTTAGATGCCATTGTTTGTAGGATTGCGTCTATGCAATTGCATTGCATTGCATCAACATTATTTGTATTTGGACTATTAAGTGACAGCAGAAGTGCAAACTGGTTTTTGGTATATACAGTATGCTTTGAGGTCTTATTTTATGATTTGAGAAGTATATACAGTATTCTTTCTGAAGCTGTGTTTTGATTAGTAGTTTACCCTAAGTAATTCATATGTTTTTGTAATCTTGAGGCTGGAGATTATGTGCTCCTCTATATTTTTGTCATAACTATGACTTCGGTAGTATTGATAAGAAATTGCTGGAAGACTGTAGATTAATAGTTGAACTATTTAATCTTTATTTCTTGAGTTCTGAAACTTTGGAGCTCAGTTTACCAGTGGCATTAGATGTTGCATAAATCATGATAGAATGTTCTTCAATACACACTACTTGATCCAATGTTCCTCCAGCAAATCCTTTTTTCTTCTTCTTTATATATATATATATATATGCAAACATATATATTCTGTTGTGATAAGAAAATTGTAAGAAATGTTAAACCAACATGTATATGTAGAAGCAAATCATTTGTTGAGCTGAAGTTAAACTTTGAAGCTCAAATGCCAAATTCAGTGTTTCTTTAAATGGGCAATAGAACGAGATAAGCTGCTTTGGTTCACCTTACCATTTGCTATATGATATTTAGCATTTTATTAGTGGTGTAACTTAATGAGTTCATCTTGGTTGACATAATAAAAGAACATTCTGTATTTTGGTTTTAACTGCAATTATATAGAACTGAATGAAGAAAAGGGATTTATTTAACCAAGAGAAAGTAGTTGGACCAATGCTTAAAGAGGTAACTAAGTTGTGTATTTTCAGCTTATTTTGACTAATACGTTTACAGCTCTAATTATAATTGTAGTTTCAGGCCTTCAGCCGGGTTTATTTCTTTCCTTATTTCCTGACAATCAACTTGAACGGAGTTTATGATAGATTTCAATAGTGAGTGTTTAGTTACCCAGTGGCATATTCTCTGTACATTCCTTTTAGGGGGTCCCTCAAGCTCTTGCTGTATTTTGTTCTAGATAATGATTATAATTTTCTTTTCATTTCCTTTACTGTTTTGGCCTGCAGCTATTCAAGCCGTTTTAATTAGTGAAAAAGAGATCGAAAGATCCGACACTGCCCCATCTACAAATGGCAGGTTTCTACGCAGAAAACTAAATAAAGTGGTTCTAGCATACAGCGGAGGCTTAGATACCTCCGTCATTGTTCCATGGCTCAGGTATTCTTTTTTAAAATAAATCATGGAATATGGTCAAAGCATGTTAACCTTTGTGCATTATATCTACAACATATATCTTTGTCTGCCAACACTTTGTCCGCAGAACGACTAATGTACTAGGTGCGGTACATCTATATTAAACCTGTACATTTAACCATTTATAAAAAAAAAAAAAATTCTTATTATTGGGTAAATAGGAGTTACTTTTAGTCAAGCCCCAGGGCTGGGTATTCTTTAGTTTCATGCTTCAAATTGTACATGTGTCCATCTGTTCATGCATGCGATATTATATATTAGTTTGCTTTTGATTGCTCTGAGACTGAGTGCTTCCAACTCTGGTGCATGTTTATCTGCTCTTCTTTCAAAATAATTCTTTCACCTGTTCTTAAATTCTTGTCTGGTTCTGCATAATGCAGGGAGAACTATGGCTGTGATGTTGTTTGCTTCACTGCAGATGTTGGACAGGTATGCTATAATTTTACTCAGATGCACTTTAAACTTTCAATTTTTATGTAATATGTATTTGGTGTTGAATTCCATTAAATAAAAGAGTATTTTAAGTTCTGTAGTTGCTATGGCTTCAAATGCTGATAGCAAATGTTAAATTTCCACAGGGTGTAATTGAATTGGATGGTTTGGAACAAAAGGCCATGGCAAGTGGGGCTTGTTAATTAGTTGTAAAGGATTTGAAGGAGGAATTCGTGCGTGACTACATATTTCCATGTTTGCGTGCTGGTGCTATCTATGAAAGAAAGTACCTGCTGGGGACTTCAATGGCCCGTCCTGTTATTGCAAAGGTAGAAGACAAGTATTAATTAAGAATGATTACACAACTGCTTCTATTAGCTATCTTTATTTTGTCTGGATGCATGACTATAATTTTTAAGCTTTCCCACTTGGCTAAGGAAGGACAAAGTATTAATAGGAAACATTATATATCCTTATCTTACAGGTTAATTACAAGTTAATGGAGATGTAATGTTATTTTCATTACATAGATGCTTCAGTAAAGAAATGCTTCTTTGATGGCTGGATTTTTATAACTAATATTAATTGTTAAATGTTATTAATTGTTAATTGTTAATTGCCTCGCGCTTGGGGAGTGCATAATATTAATTGTTAATTAGAGATATTACCGGCGGTTCTAAAAACCGCCGGCAAAGGATGTATTTTTCCGGATATTATTATGTATTTTCCCGGCGGTTTAATAACCACCAGGAATTGTTATTTTACCGTCATCATTTCTGGCGGTTTTAAAACCGCCAGGAATTGTTATTTTACCGGCGGTTATTGAAACTGCCGGCAAAGGATATTTTTAGGAAAACCGCTGGAAATGGTTTCTTTTACCGGTGGTTTATGAAAACCGTCGGAAAATTTTTCCGACGGAGGTATTTCCGGTGGTTATAGTTACCGCCGATAAAATTTTTACCGGCGGTTTTTCAACTTTTTCCGG
Organism: Diospyros kaki; assembly: GCA_036245055.1. Taxonomy (NCBI): domain Eukaryota; kingdom Viridiplantae; phylum Streptophyta; class Magnoliopsida; order Ericales; family Ebenaceae; genus Diospyros; species Diospyros kaki. The sequence goes on along the minus strand of BSEG01000016.1, from coordinate 211,463 downwards.
CGATTTTCCCACCGCCGGAAAAAATCGAAACTCTTGTAATGTCCATTAAATTAACCACGTAATTTACTTACATTCATTTTTTCACATAAAAATATTTTTCACATTTAATTTAATAGGAAAAAAAATTTCAATGCCAATAAATAAAATATTAATAAACTCTTAGACCCACAGGTTGTTACATTTAGCTTGATCTCAGGATAATCTCTTATGGCAGTTTGTTTGGCTCCCTTATATCATATATATATATATATATGTATGTATGTGTGTGTGTGTGTAGTTTTATACGTTGTAGTTTATGGCTTCCACGATCTATCTTTGGTACGTTGGTGCTAAAGGAGTTCAATCAAACGCTCTCTTTTATTTAGTCTGGGACGGGATTGGGTGAGTTGCTAATTTTGGCAAAGCGTATGGTGCAGGATGGTGTCACTACAAGAATATTGACTTTTAGTGACGATCAGGACTATCACTAAAAGCATAAAAACTCGTCACTAAAATTTTTAGTGGCCGCCGAATTAGCTGCCACAAGTTGTCACTAAAAAGTCTGTCACAAATAGTATTAGTGGCAATTATTGGCAGGTTGTCATTAAAAATACTCCTTTAGTGGCAACCGAGTGTGACGGTCACAAAAAAATTTTTAGTGACAACCACAGTCCTCTACCACTAATGTTATTTTTTGTGACGATCATGGCCGTCACAAGTAATCACTCTTCAATGGCGATCACTGTTAATTTTCTTTTGTAAGGACTACTGTTGTCACAAGTAATGAATTTTTTGTGACAATTTTATTGGTTGTCACAAATGATAAGATTTTAGTGATAGTTTTGGCCGTCATAAAATGAACGTTTTTTAGTGACCACATTATATTACCTGCAACAAAAAATGTTTAACAGATACTTTTAGTGAGAGTCATGGCTGTCACAAAAGAAGACATTTTTAGTGACCACTTTTTATTGGCTGCCACAAAAAGTGATTTTTATAAAAAAATTTCGTTTGTTTTTCTATATTTTAAACCCTTTTAATTTAATACATTACATCCAAAATAAACACTATTCTAATCAACAAGAAACTTTAGAACACTAATTTAAAACTTAATGACAATTAAGAAAACAACTCTAAGTCAATTAATAATTGATTAGCACTTTACATTTACATTGTCATCAAAAAAATACATCTAGCAATTTACATTCACATTGTCATAAAAAAAGACAACTAACACTTTACATTTATATTTAAGTATATATCTAGTTAAACAATTAAGTCTAGTTAATTATTATTTCTAATCCTTCCTGCCCTAACATCTTCCATAAAAGCTTCAAAAATTGGTTGTCTTTCTTTGACTTAGTCCAATTCTGTCGACAATACTTTATTTTTCTCTTTCAAAAGTTGCATTTCATTTTCAAACCATTATTATGTTGTCACATTTGTTCTAGTTCTATAATGAGCTCATGACAAGATAGAATCTTTCCAAGAACAGAAGAAGGAGTTGGTCCGAATCCATACCCACAAGATTGAATTTTGCCCTGAAATTTGATAATAAATAAAATAGATATGTTGTAACATAATACTAAAATATATATCATAATAACAACATAAACTGCTTAAAATAAAATTTGCCACTATTTCTTTTGACATGGAATCAACCATTGACCGATCTTTTTTCTTGTGTGCCACCTTGAACATTTCTCATGCAGACGATTCGTGTCCTAATATTTCAGCCTGTATTAAATAGACAAGTTAATAAAAAAAAATGTTAATGAGAATGATGTATAAATGACTTAAATTATATCAATTTAGCTCTAACTTGAGCAAAACTTCTAGTGCCTATAATTTTAGTCATTGTTTGTTTTAACCGATTAGACTTATTACGAGCACAAGCAACCTATATGCAAGATCAAATACAATAATCATATTTTAAATAATTAAAATGACTTGTGCATAAAAAAAGTAAAGGGTATAGAATACTTGAAACTCATGCCTTTTTAGTGACAAACAGTTTATGGCCCCACTAATACCTGAAACAGTTTGTTAATGAGCATTACAAGTACAGATAGGTGAAACCATAGTTGTTGAATCGAGATTCGAATCGAGAATCGGAATCCTTATTTTACGAATCATGAATCGAGAATCGAATCAAATCGTAAGATTCAATACACATTTTTAATTTCAAATATAAATAATATATATCTATAGAAAATAAATAAAATATATTAAAATTATATCAAAAATATATTCATGTTGCCTTTAAATTCAAATTGTATCAAATCAAACCACTTTCAAAATAACAAACTAGAAAAAAACAACTATTAGCCATTAGGCTACCAATAAATGCTATTGTCCATAATTTTCACAAGTTATCAATCATCTTCATCTTCAAGTTGAAGAGCATCATCATCTTCATCATCTTCAAACGTAGTCAAATCCACTTGTTCTCCATCCTCTACATCTTCCTCACCATCAATCATTTCTAAATCCAATTCTTCTTCCACTTTGTCTTCAACAACTTTTCCTTTTCTTTTTCTATCTAGCTTCAAGTTCTTTGGCCCTATATTATACAATATAAGTTATAACATATTAGAATTCAACTCAAATTTAAACAAACACATTAACTTAGTTTTAGAAAGTTGGAAACTATAAAGTATAGATATTTACCTCTTCTATTATTACTTGGTTGAATGCCTCCATTATCTTCAAAACATTCATTAGCATCCATCCATGAATTATCTTGGGGTAAACAAGGATTTTCTTGTTCGGTGATTCATTCATCATCGGACTCCATATCACTCAAACAAATAGGATCATAATTTTCACCTCTTTTCTCCCTCTTAGCTTGCCTCAATTCAAGTTGAATGTTATATTTCACAAAGAGAAAAGCATTTAATCTTTCTTGTTCCAAACGATTTCTCTTTTCTGAATGGACATGCTCAAATGTGCTCCAATTTCTTTCGCATCCTGTAGCACTATATATGAGACTCAAGACTCATATGACTAGGTTTTGTAACTCTTTACATTCTTCCCCATAGCTTTCCCACCATAAAGCTAAGATAGAAAAATATAAAACTAATTAGTCTAATTAGTTTAAAGGAGCTAACAATTGAAATTTGAAAATTGAAACATTAAATCAAAATAATACCTGGTTGCTTCTTGTCTCTTGTTAAAGTAGCCATACTCATGCCAAACAATCCTTCGCCTTTTTTAAACTTTTCTAATTGCTCATCAATTTTTAGTCTTGTTTCAATATCCGGATAGATCTTTTCTATTGTCTTGTACAAACCAACTTTAACTTCTATATCTACATTAAAAGACTCATCATATTGAAACCTTAGAAAAATGCAATACAAGTAAGAAACAACAAAGCATAAAGAATACAAAAATTTGTTAGTTATAGGAAATATGATTTAAGAAACTCACTTGGGATTAAGAAAATATCCCGCTGCATGGAGTGGCCTATGACGTTGCAAATCCCATCTTGTATCAATAATGTTCCAAATGTGCTCATACTTTATCTTTTGATGGTTGAAATTTTGTGCAATTTTCTCCTTTGCCCTATCCATCACTTCATATATGTATCCCATTGCTGGTTTCACATCTCCATCAACAAGTCTTAAAACTTTAACAAGTGGACTTACACATTTTAAGCAATACTTGATCGATTTCCAAAACTTGTCATCGGATAACAAAATTGCTCCCACTTTAATTGCATCCACCTTAGAAGCATAATGACTTTTAGCCCACTCTTCCGATGCAAACATAGCCCTAAGAGGAATCTTATTTTCCTCAAAGCTCCTCAATCTAAGAAATGATGTGACAAACCTTGTAACTCCTGGCCTCTTCAACTCTCTCTTCTTAAAGAACTTCCTAAACATGTTAAGGACCCAAGTATGTCTATAAATGTATACACAAACTTCTTTAGCCTTTTTTGTATCTGTGAAAATGGGCAACCCACCTATATCATGTAAGATCAAATCAATGCAATGTGCTGCACAAGGAGACCAAAATAATTTTTTTCTTTTCTCCATCAACAAGTCACCCGCAGCTACATAGGCCGAAGCACTATCAGTCACCACTTGAACAACATTTTCTTCCCCAATTTCCTCCACCAATGAATCAAGCAACTCAAATAACTTTTGTGCATCTTTTATAACATCTGAAGTGTCAATAGATTTAAGAAAAACTGTTCCACTTGGACTATTCACCAAAAAGTTTGTAAGAGACCTACTTTTCCTATCCGTCCACCCATCCGACATCAAAGTACAAGCAGTCTTTTTCCACTCCTTTTTATACTTCTCTAGCATTGAGTTTACATTGTCAACTTTCTTCTTAAAAAATGTAACCCTAGCCTCATGATAACTAGGAAGTTTTAAACCCTTACCATATTCACCAACCGTTTCCATCATTGAAGCAAAATGATGACTTTTTACCAAAACGAAAGGCAATGCATGTCCATACAAAAATCTACAAATGCTATAAACAACGAGCTCCCTTTTTTTAACCATTGCATTTAAAGTTTGTTGTTTTTCTTTCCCTTTAGTGACAAAGACATCCATACTAGTTTTTCTTTTTCCTCCTACCATTTGAACTTCTGTCTCTTCTTCTTGGAAATATTCTTTTTCATTCACCTTTTGTCTTTCCAATTCTCCTAAGATCTGAATACAAAGTTCCCTCACATTATCTGGACATTGTGTACAAGGAGCCACATTATCATGATCACCCACAAAATGATGTTTCATTTGATTTATCTCTCCCCATCTTTCAAGTCCACAATAATTGCACTTTAAGTTGATTCTATTTCCATTAATCCGAGTGCAATATTCCCATATAAGATCATTATTCTTTGTTGTAGATCCCTTTTTTGATCTTGACGCCATATTCACCGAGAAAGAAAGCAATATTCTACTAACATTGAAAAAAAATATAAAGTCAAATTTTTGAAATAAAAAACAGTAAAAATATCATAAAAGAAGTAGAACAAATTTGACCAGATAATAAAACATATTAGAAAAAATCAAAAGAAGAAAAAAAAGACATAGCACAACAGCAACACTGCAGTGCAGTAACAAGAAAATATATAAAAAAAATAAAACAATAACAAGTTAACAATTATAAAATAGGTTCCCGTAACCCCAAAGTCAACAAAAACAGCTGCAAAAGACACAACAGTCAGCACTGCAGTGCAACAACAAGAAAAAATAAGAAAAAGACAAAACAAGTTAACAAGAGAAAGCCTCAAAGTCAATAAAAACAGCTGGTGCTCGGAAGTAAGCATGAGTGGAGGCTCATGCGCCTAGCTGCCCACATCTCTGAAGTCTTTGTTGGCACGTGAGCACATGAAAAATTATATCATTTTCAAGGATGAAAAATGATTTGACTAAAGAAGTGGCTAGAACAGAAGCACTGGTTTTAACACTCGTTAAGACTCCCAAGCTGGATTTTCTCTAGGAATAGGCATAGAATAGAAGCACTGGTTTTAAGCAAACGCAGCCTTTTTCTTAGGACTCGTATGGTCTCGCATAAAGCAAAGAAGAAAGAAGAAGAACTGAAGAAGAAGAAGAAGAAGAAGAAGAAGAAGAAGAAGAAGAAGAAAGCAACGCACCTTGAACAGAACCTGAAGTCTCGCGATCGCAACTCTCGAGTCTTGCCTTTACTTCTGTCGTTTCATCTCATGATCATATGCAGCGTTTTTCCTTCTCTGTTTTAACTTTCCAACTTCCAGCTCCTAACGCTTCAGGTACTGTCGTTTCACCTCATTTCTATTTTAGTTTTGTGATTCGTTCGATTCACTCGATTCGTCTGATTCTACCGATTCATGATCGATTCTAAGTAATTTTCGAGTCACCCTATAGATTCGACTCGATTTCTCTTGAAATTGAGCTGAATCATGCGATTTGCAATGCGAATCGCACGATTCTAACAACAGTAACAACAGTGGGTGAAACGTTAATAATGAAACCAACAAATGACTCCACTAAATATTACATCCATAAAACAAGTCTCTCTGTACACATCAATTTTACCTTTTAAGCCAAAGATCATCACTACCTAATCAGCGCAAAACAAAATATATGTTATAATTGGTTTGAACATCTAATGCATAACAAAGCCCCAGGTATCATCCAAGTTTGCTAGGAGTAGAATGTTGTCAACATGAGGACATCGTCTTCTCTGCAGTAAATTCCCACACAACTTGGGGTATCGATTTGGATTTTTTGATCAATATGATATATAACTAAAACAAAATAAGGCACAATCTATTATCAAATAAAATTAATTTCAATGTGGATACCAAAAATTCTTCTCTAATCAAAAGCAGAAGAGCATTTTTATAGGAAATTATTATTAAATATTCAATGGGGACCTCAGTTTTGGAAAACAGTCAAATTATGCGGAAGAATTAAACCAATAAAGAGCCTTAATTTTGGACAAAAAGCCTGTTGTACGTGAGACCAAACCATTGTCCTTTGAAAGCTTTCAAGGTTCTCATTCTCCTAAAGCAATCTATTTAAGTAAGTCCATTAATCAAACAATATTCCATTACCAGTAATTTCATAAGTTAAACAAGTAAATAGAAATAAATGATAGATTCCAAAAGTCAAAATGTATAAAAGTCTAGGAGTAAAAGGAAATACTAAAATCAAAGGTCTTCTCAAATATTAGAAAGTAGCAATAGCAAATAGAGATTCAACTGCAATTAAGACGATAATAAGTTTCTGCTCCACTATTTCTGAATGCAATGCAGATAAGCCAAAATTCAAATGTAATTGCTAAAAGAAAGGGAAAACTTGAGCAAAATTCAGCAAGTCAATGTTGAAATGTTCTCTTCAAGAAAAGCAAATAACAAAAGCCATTGATAGGCGATCGCACAGTTATCCGGAAATTCTTAGTTAATTAAGTATAGTAAGATATAATGACCAAGAGATCTAAAGAAAATTCAATTATTAATCGAGGGCACTTCGTTTCAAATTTTGAAAAGTAGCTAACAAACAGAGGATGGCTAAAACGAAGAAAATCGCATTCCACGGGGCAAATACTGTGACAAGTGGCAAAAAAAGATTCTCCGGCTAAAATGAAAAACAATCCAGAAACAAACTTGTAAAGAAAGACGATGAATACTTGCAAATTTGAGCCACATTAACCGGATAGATAGGATCTATAAAAATCCAAGCGCAGTCACATACTAGTAATTTCCTGACGAGCGTCACATTTCCAGCATAAACGGCGAGGAACAATGGCGTGACATTCGTCTTGAACTCTTCATACTCAAAGCGAACTTCATGAGTCGATTCGTCACGACAGGTGACCTCCGCCTTCCGCAACTTCAAGGACATAGCGCCGATGAAGCTCACATTGAGGAATGGACTGTCAAAGCACTCAAGAGCCAATTTCAGATCGTTGCAATGCGGAGCCTTGAGGAGGCGCTGCGATACCTCTGCTCCGTAGTCCACCAGAACCACCTGCTTCCCAGCGAGGAAATCACCGCCGCCTAAGTTCCCAAACACCGTCATTTCCGGCGAACCGAGTGGTGGTTGCAAGTAGTCATTGCCTCAGCACCCTCACCAGTCACATCTCCTCTCTCTGTATACTACCTAATATACTTTCTCAGTGCGTGTGCTCTGTATTATAGCTATAAATGGTTTCTCCAAGAAGATATTGCGTGCGACAGTTAGGTGGCGGAGGTGATGGGGAATGAATGAGGTGGGAAAGAAGGAGACAGAGAGGGAGATAGAGGGAAATGGAGGCGAGAGAGATGAGGTAGGGAGATGAAGGGATAATAAAAAAGATATTTTTTTATTTTTAAAGTTTTAGAAATAATTTTAAAATTTTAAAATTATTTTAAAATTTTATTTTTTAACTTTTGTTTATATTTTGAAAGAAAAAAATAAACAAAATATATTTTTCTGTTTATGTAAATTTTAGATATTTTTTAAACTTTTTGTTTATATTTTAAAGAAAAAGAAAAATAAACAAAATATCTTTTTCTTTTTTTAAAATTTTTTAATAGTAAAAAATATACTTTTTAAGAATATTGAAAGAAGAATGAAATAAAAACATACTTTTTTTAATTATTAATTATATTTTATATTTTAAGAATATAAAAATATACTTTTTTCAGAATAAGTATATTATTAATAATTAATTATAAAATTATATTAAAATAAAAAATATATTTTTTAAGAATATCAAAAGAAGAATGTTATTAAAAAATAAAAACATAATAGAAGAATGTTATTAAAAATGAAAATATTTTTTATTAATTATTAATTATATTTTATATTATTGTACTTTTCAGTATTAATAATTCATTTTTAGTGACTGTCAAAGCTAGTCGTCACAAATAAGTATACTGAGTTATAGTAAAAGCTTTTAATGGCAGTCATGTCCGGTTGTCATAAATAATTCATCTTTAGTGGCTGCCGCATATGACTGTCACAAATAGTCATTTTTGAGTGGCCGCAACCCCCAGCCCTCACAAATAAGCATATGACTCAAACCACTTTCCCAAGCTTTTAGTGGCGGCCACTTCTAGTCATCACAAATAATATACTTTTAGTGACCGTCAATTCTGGTAGTCACAAATATTGAACCTTTAGTGGCCACCATTGGTGGCCATCACAAATAAGCTTGTTTTAGTGTATTTCCCATCCCCAAGCTTTTAGTGGTTGCTATGTTCGACTATCACAAATACTCCACCTTTAGTAGCCGCCACCCGTGGCTCTCACTAATAATGTACTTTTGGTGGCCACCCATACTTTAATACCCCGTATTACATGGTATTGAAAATAAATAATTTTCAGTGATTATGGAAGGACCTCAGGTGGTCCGGGAAGGTCGAAAGTTGATTTCGAGAAATTAATTAATAAAAATTATCGAATTGACAGCAGGGGATGCCTCGGGATTTGAATGTCCAGGATAGAGAGCATACGATTGGTGAGGGTCTCGAGGTGAGGCTGAGGACTTTGGAACCAGTTCAAACGGAAATAATTTTTGAAAAAAAAATTATGTATATGTCCGAATGGGTATTAGTACCAAATAGTCGTAGGAGACCTCCAGAAAGCTAAGGTGACCCCAAGGATGGTCCAATTTTGGGAGTAAGGCAACCCTGAGATATTCTTAGGTGGAATCGAGGTCTTGTGCAGGTATAGGGACAAAATCGATATTTTCAAGTAAATATCAGTTATTAATTTGGAGAAATCAAGTTATTTGGAGGCTTGATGTAATTATTTAAGGCCTTGGAGGCCCAAGTGCTGCTACCAAGATTCTTAAGTGGAATTAAGAAGTTCTCAAGTGCAATTAATGAGAATTTTAGGGATTAAGTGTGATGTATATATATTTATATATATGTACGTAAGAAACTTGGTGGCCAAGTGTGTAACTGTAGCCAATTAATTTCAAAATTTGTTTCTATGTTTTGAAAGCTTGGGCAGAACATTGGAGGGAGAATGAGAGAAACAGAGAGGTCGCGAGAGAGAGAAATAGAGAGAGAGAGAGAGAGAGCTTGATGGCCGATTGGCCATGGCAGCAGCTGCCATGGCCGATGAAGAGAAGCAGCGGCGAGCAACAACGATAGTGGTTCTGGGTCGTGCAAGGGTGGCCGATCAATGGCTAGCAGTGACTAGAAGCTATTGGAGGTGGCAGCAAGTGGCGATGGAGGCTGCATTAGCCGATCGATGGTGTTGGTTTTGGCTGGAGCAGCAACGGCTGCGTGCATGGAAGGTCAGCCATGGCGGTTGCAATTGCTAAGGCACGCGGGGAGGCTGATTAGGGGTAGGGCCGGCCCTGAGGGTAGGCAACCAAGGCAGTTGCCTTGGGCCCCCTACTAAGGCTAGTCCTAGCCTTGTTGGCATGGGCCCAGGTGGCTTTTAAGCATGGGCCCATCTCACATTTTATATATATATAATATTAAATAATATTAGAGACATGAAATGTTAAGGCCCATATAAAATTTTGTTTAGGGCCCTTAATTTCTCAAGGCCAGCCCTGGTCAAGGGCAGCGCGGTGCGGTTGGCGGTGGCAGAGTCGGCAGTAGGAGGTGTCAGCGATGGCTGAAATGGCAGCAGACGACGGGGCTGGTGCACATGCTCAGTGAAAAAGAAGAAGGAACAGGCGTAGGCGTGGAAGAAAAAGCTGTGAGGAAGAAGATGGAGGGAAAAAAAAGAAATAAAAAATTAAAAATAAAAAGAAATTCTGGAAATGGAGAAAATATGGGGGAAATAGCCAAAAATTCCATAAAATTTGGGAAAAATTTTGGAAATTATTTTGGCGCTCAAGAAGCGTGCTAAAGGCTTGAAAATGGGATTTTTTGGTGCAAGTGGCAACTCAAGAGGCAACGCCGGTGTGGGCGGTTGGCTGGATTTCTCTTCTAGATCGGGTAAGGTAAATTAGTTAAATTTATTTCAAATTAATTTCCATTATGCGAGACAATGTGAAAGCATTGATTGGATTAAATCCTTGGTCGAGATTGTTTGGAAATAGTCGATGGGTGATTTTTGTGGAGTTTGGCAAAAATGTAGGCCTTGGTTTAATGTTTATTGTATGTTTGGGTTTTGTGATGGTATCTAGGTTTGACCGGGGAGACGGTGATCCTAGAAGAGCTCGGAGTTCGAGTTGGCATTCTCGCTGAGGTAGAGATAAGACTTCGAGCCAGGTAAGGGATGACCCCAAGGGTGGTGGTCTTGCATGCATTTGTAATTGGTTGCCTTTATGAGTTGCATATAGTTGTAACACTTGCATGGTTTGAGTTCTAGTATACCTATGGCCATAGAGAGGACAAGTGTGTGGGAAGGGTTATGAGGGTATGGAAGACTACCCATGTGCATTGCATTTTTGCATTACATGCTCTCTCATGCTTCATTTACTTATGCATTGCACCCTCACTAAGTCTGTATGACTCATGAGCTTTTACCTCATGTGTAGATGTGGTAAGTCCAAATGCAAGCAGGGATGGCGTAGGGAGGATGAAGTGGCATCTAACATTGTTGCCCGAGATGTTGTGGTTATTCTCCTATAATTGTATGTAGTACTTTCATGTATGTAATTGTGTAGTGGTATGTGTATATACCCTGGTTGTGAATGTAAATATTGTCGAGCACTAGATATATCTAGTTGTTGTAATCACCATAGTGTGATAGGTCTTTGTGAAATTGCTTGATGTATATGGCTTAGTTGGTGGACTCGAGTCTCGGATCAGGTAAGAATTGAAAGGTATATTCTCATAAATCCCCAATACTCAGCGAAGTATTTGTTATGTTAGCTTTGTGAAGAGAGTTAGAGAAAGGTAAAGCTCACTCGGGGTTCGGGTCCCGTTCCGCTGTGTTTCTTGTCTGTGCTTGGGACCGATTTCTCAAGTGAAGTGAAGGGAAGAACGAAGCCTAGTGCCCATCTAAGGCATATCCCGTTGAAACATAGTCCAATCCTTCATTTGTTGGTTTGTCATGTGAGTAATTCGATCGATTATTTATCGGTGGCACCCATATATGGGAGTTGGTCGTTACACATACCGACCCTCACAAATAAGCTTGCTTGTTTTTTTTACCGCCATGTTCGGCCGTCATAAATAATCCACTTTTAGTGGCCGCCCATACGCACCCTCACAAATAAGCTTGCTTGTTTTTGTGACCGCCATATCCGGCCGTCACAAATAATCCACTTTTAGTGGCCGCCACACATGGCCGTCACAAATAATGTACTTTTAGTGGCCGCTCATATCGACCCTCACAAATAAGCTTGCTTGTTTTTATGACCGCCATGTTCGGCCATGGCCGTCACAAATAATGTACTTTTAGTGACCGCTCATATCGACCCTCACAAATAAGCTTGCTTGTTTTTATGACCGCCATGTTCGGCCATCACAAATAATCCACTTTTAGTGCCCGTCACAAATTATCCACTTTTAGTGACTGTCAATGCTACCCCTCACAAAATAAACATGATTGGTACTCACAACACCCAAAACTTTTAGTGGCCGCCATGATCAACTATCACAATAGTGCACCTTTAGTGGCCAAAAATAGTGGCCGTCACAAATAATCAGCTCTTTAGTGGCCAATTTTTTCGGTCGCCACTAAACATGCCTTTTTAGTGACAAATAGTTTATGGCCCCACTAATAGTTGTATTTGTGACAAATATCTTTTGGCACCTACTAAAAGGGACCATTAAAAACTACTTTTCTTGTAGTGTGTGTAGTGGATTGGTACGTAATTTCTGTAGCAAACCAACTCTAGACCTTGCATCATATATAGACCAATTGGAGTTCGTGATTTGAACAAAACAAATCAAGTCAACGAGTTTAATTTGGTTAGGATAATTCAGTTTTTTTTTTCTATAAAAAGTTCCATTAAGAGAACTTCAAGGAGTCGATGGCTAGAGGAATCAACCAAGCCAACTAATACAAGGAGGAAAATGAGGAGAGAACAACGGCCCTTGAAATAGAGAGTTTTTACACCAAGATGATAACTCTGTGGGCATATAAGTGGCCTTTCCTATATGAACATGAGAGATTGAGCATGAGTTAGATTCTCTTTTCAACCTAATGAAATCCTGAAAGATGGGGAGGATGGACCAATGAATGTCCATTTGGCTTTTATGGAATGCATCACAAACAACTTTATCTTCAACTTCAAAGGTGACTTTTTGCCAATTGAATTCGTGAGCTAAGACCGTTGCTTGGCGTAGGCATTAAGGTTCTACGACCATGGTAGGTTCTCAATAGTACAATTGTGCCTTGATAATCCCTATTAGCCATACCTCCGGTCAGCATGAAGTCCAAGAAGGTAGCATCACAATTAATCTTAATTGTCCCAGCAAAAGAGGCACCCATGTCACAAATGCACCATTTCCTTATGTTTGCACCAAATTCTGTCCATCATCACTACAGTGAACGAGATGAAGTTGGTACATTAGCGACTGAGAGGCTTGGATGTAGTCCCTCTAGATTTAGAATTAAACTTAGCCATGGTTTGATATCCAATAACACTATATGAACAATTCTCAATTTCCAGAATTCTTCCTAGGTAGCTTGGGCTATAGGGTAGTGGCTAAATAAGTGAAGAGTCCTGTGATTGACTACACAAGGGACATAAAAGATTTTCACTGGGAGGGTCTACATTCTGTAATACATTGAGGTCTGCCAAATATGATTCAAATGGTAAAAGAAGAGGTTTGAGGCATCCCTAATTGTGTATGTTGTAAAGAACGGTAGGCCGCACTCTCTAAGAAAGGCATTGATGATCCATCAGTCCAACACCACAGATCTGTATGTGAATGGAGTGACAAAGGAGTTCTCTGAATTTCCACAAATTGAGCTGGGGAGAAAGTGTAGGTCCAATTTTTGGGGATCCTGTCCGTTTATTTCTATGCTGCAAGTGGACGGATCATGACAAGTAATATAGTGATAAGTTGAGTGTCGTACCCACAAGGACTAACTTTTGACGTGTATCCTAACTGATTTAACCTTAACCTAACACACACATTGATATAGCTATTAACAATGACTTCAAATGTAATGAAAACTAATTTACTAATAAAAGATGCAACTAGAACAATTTCTTTGATTCAAAACTCACAAGGATAAGGCACTAGGGTTTGTGAATCCATCGTCGGCCTTTTATTATTCAATTGTTCATTACTCGGATCTTACTATTCTTTATCCTAGGTTGAAAATCGATGGTCCAATTACAACCAAAAGTCTCTCTCGATGGTCATTCAGTTCTATGTATATATATATGAGATTAACTATCTCTAGTCAACCTTCGAACATATAAACATGCATTCAACCACGGTGATCATCACAAAATGATTTCATAGGGCATAACGATATCTCTACCTATTATAGGACCCTACGTTGTTTGTTACCATGTCTGATCTTTATTGAATGTCTCAAAAGTAATACAAATCACAAATACATTTCAATGGTGATCAGGCATCAAAACAACATTATGAATATAACAAAAAATCAACCCAAATGAATAAGGAAATAACAAACTGAGTAACTTTAAATCAAACCATTAGAAGTCGAGGCTTCATCATTCACCCTAGCTATAAACACTTAGCAATGCATTCTTCCAATCAAAAGACAAAGAAAAGAGTCAGAATCTGTAGCTGAGATTGAGAAATAATAGAAAAATACAACCAAAGAGTATAGTCTTCAAGTTGCCTTCCTTCACCTCTTCAATCTTCCGTCAACTCCTCTTCCATAAAAAACTCCTCCAAAACTCCAAGATGAAGCCTTTATATAGCCATCCTTAGGGTTTTTGAATCGTGCTCTGTGAAAACTCTTATTCCCCATTGAATTGGACGAAAACAGGCTGAAATCGCGCTTTGAATTGAAGTTCAAAACTCTACCACGGTATGCTTGTTGCGACAAACCCGTGAACTCTAGAAAATAATTCCTAAAGCAGTCTTACAGCGGTATGCAAATCGCTGTAAGACTGTGAGCTCCAAAAACTAACTCTTACAGCAATCCTATAGCAGAATGCATACCATTGTAGGCCACTAGATTTCTTCCTTAGTCTCTCTCTTCTTCGCCTTTCACTTTTTGCTCTTGTTTCACTTTCACTTTCTCCACCTCATTTCAAGTTGATAGCTAACCATGCCTTCAAGTTTTATTTCCACTCTTATCATGCATCAAAATTGTCCCTTTTTGTCCATATCTACTTTGCATGTGATGTGTACCTATATTGACAATATTGAGCCCAAAATGAGTAGCACCATGTCCATTGAATACTTAAATGCTAAGCTTGGATGACTAAATAAGAGTGCAAAATATACTAATCAAATCCCGCTCCAATAAGTTTTGGGGGTTGAGGGATCTATGGGATTGGGTTTGAAGGATGGCAAAGAGAGATCCATGGTTGGGACCCGGTACTTAGTATAGTCTTTCGTATGAAAGAATCCGAGGCTCTCTATTAACCATCCTTAAAAGTTGTTCCACAAGAGTACTTTTCAAATAAAATCTAAGTTCATATATAAATTAGGTTCCTCCATTTGATTGACTGACCATCTTCCATTCCAACTTTTAATCTTGGTTAACCATTGTAGATTTCCTGAATTGCATACCTCCATAATCTTTTGGTTAGGCAGAGATTATACCATGATTTTAGGAATAGGGATTCCCCTATTGCTAGTTTGCACCACCAAAATCTACTCATCTTGATTGTTAATGAATGAATCAAACTTTTTAGGAAGTATCCATGTGAACATTGTGTAAATCATAATAGATGAATTATCATTTTTAGTAGAGCGATAGGCCTAACATATGATAGGTTAATTCCTTACTTCCACCCTTGGAGCTTGGCTTCATTTTTCTCAAGAAGGAAATGGAATGACTGATTTTGATCCTTTTAGAAAGAGAGCGTGAGCAAGGTATAATGCATCATGATTTCTCGGGTGCATGTAACCCTAGATTACTCCTCAGCATGTGTCTAAGATCGATGGGAGAACATTTCCAATGAAGAATATCTTTGATTTTGAAAGGTTGGGAATTCGTCCAGAGAGATTAGAATAGATATCAAGACAAGAAAAAAGTGAATCCGTTTTATCTCTATTTGCCTTTTTGAATAGGAAGATGTCATTCATGAACATCAAGTGATTTATGCATGGTCCCTTGAATCTATTATAGGATTTTACTTCAGTTAAAATCTAGAAGAGTGCGTTTGAATAAAGAATGAATAGAAAGGGTGAAAGAGGGTGGCCACCTTGATGGAGACTTCTTTGGGTCGTAAGCATTAACTAATCCATTGGATGAATAGGCCATAAATCCAAGTTTTAGGAGAATCCATTCAATGAAGTTTGATTTCGTGCCATCAAAAGCTTTGGACATGTCCATATGGTTCGCCATTAACTCGTCTTTGCCCTGTTTATGCTTCATTCTGTGGAACATCTCTTAAACTAGGATGGCATTCTCTTCAATATTCCTACCTTTCACATTTGTTGTGGTGACATTCTCTTCAATGTTTGCATTTGCTAGGATGACATTTGAATTGTTAAAGGGCTATCAGTTCGAGATGAAGGTTTTTAAACAGTTTGTAAAGGCTTTTAAAATCATAATATAAATGGCATTGCAGAGATTGATGGGTCTGAAATCAATAAACCTTGCGAGGCTCAGTTGACTTTGGGATCAAAGCCAAGAAAGTGTGATTCCACTCATTGACCATGTAGCCCCTAGTGAAAAAGCTCTTGATTATAGTTGTAGATTTTGTGGATTGCACTCCATTGACTTATAGAAAAGTGGGGTCATTCTATTTGGTCCCAAAGCCTTGAATGATGCCATCAAGGATAGGGCTTGGCATTGTCCCGCCTCAATTCTGGAGGCCATGACTACATTACCCCTAAGAAGTTATAATATTCAAAAGAAAATAGTAAATTTTACAATATCATTTATCCTCTATTATTTTAAACATTTCAAGTTAACTATGAAAAGTACCATAACTTTTATTTCGAAATTTAAATGTCTACTGGCTTGAAGTCATGACCCAATTACATTGTCCAACATTAATTAGAACACAAAGAATGGAACATTAATTTTTCCATATACAAGTTCAGTGAAGTGTGGTGAACGTGTTGTAGCCTGGAGCGTGTTTAGGATATATGCAATTAGAATCGCCTATCACAATCCTTACCGTCAGACTTGATGCGAACCTATAAATTTAAAAATGTTAAGAGATAAGTCTATCATTCATTTAGTGTGAGATAAAGAGCATTAGAATGGAGAAAATATAGAATCAAAGCACCAAAGATAAATCATCATGTCATGTCATGTCAAGTAGTAATTAAGACAATGTAAGAGATAACAAATAAACATGCATATTTATTAGTAAACAAGTTAGAACCAGAATTCGTATATTCCATTAACTTAGTGGCAAAATGACTCTCACCCATAAGATCCATTTTGGCGGAACCACTTTCACCTAATCTAAACATCATGGCAGAACCACTCTCGCCAAATAAGGGCTAATCAACTCTCACCCTAATGTATATGTGGTGCACTAATGACTAACTTTTATTGTAATTAGCAATACAAGATTCTAACTTATTACTCCCTTTAAAACACATTTTATGCTGTAATTTAGTGTTAGAAGGGTCATATATAGTATATCAAATATAAGTATTAACACACATAGATCAAAGCAACATGAATTATGTCTCCTAGGGTTACCCTAGTGGTCAGTAGGGAGTGGTGGGCTGTCTGGGTTCCTATGTTCAAATCTACTCTCTACGCAACCATTGTCGATCAAACTCAGATTTACCTCCCCCACTGAAAATCGTGGGACCAAGCGGTGGGGACCCCCACAAAGGAGGGCATCTCAAGGCAACATGAATTATATTTTTTCCAAATACAAATTAATGAAAATGAAATCAGATATAAGTGTCAATATGTGAAAATCAAGTAACATGGATTTTATTTTTCCAAATACAATTTAAAGAAATGTCATCGTGATAGTATATAAAGAATACGAGGATGATTAGCAATATGAATGCAACAATTGCCACTATAATACAATTTATCCACCCATAGTATTATATTAGATTTAGAATTCCCTCAGTTGTCTCTTGATTGGGTTGCATCAAAATCACCTAATAAAATTATTAAACTATATGATAATTAAAAAAAAAAAAGTGTAAGATCTAAAATATTTCGAACAATTTAAAATGCCCATCCTAAATGACTAATTGTCAGAAACCGTGACCGTGTATCCTTCAATTCTGTCCAATTTTGATCCGTAGAGACGCAAGCGCAATCTCCTCCAAGTTAGTCCACACGATCGATCCTTCTACAACGTCCTTGGTTGTGCTAGCAACCCTAGATATAGGGGCTAATCCTATTAGGGTATATTAGGGCCTAACTTATTGGATTAATTAAACACATCTCATGGGCTTCTCAATTAAACTCTTTAATTAATAGTTTTAGAATTAATCAAATTAATTCTAAAACCCTACATATCATGGTTAACGTCTAATAACATGCCATGAATACCTAGCTAATGATGAAATAAGCACGAACCTTTTCAATTACAATTATTGTGCAGTAAAATCCTTTCATCGATCTATGTCCCGATTGAATTTAGGGTATGATTTTATGACGAAACCCTAATCATTTAATAATTATGTATCCATTCCAGATTTATAACTTGATAGGTGAAATCAAAACACCTTTTGATTTCTACCTCACATTAGCCAAGGATTTCCATAGTCATGAAATCATCGGAATACATAGGACATCCTCTC
Organism: Diospyros kaki; assembly: GCA_036245055.1. NCBI lineage: Eukaryota > Viridiplantae > Streptophyta > Magnoliopsida > Ericales > Ebenaceae > Diospyros > Diospyros kaki. The sequence goes on along the minus strand of BSEG01000016.1, from coordinate 193,246 downwards.
ATCTTAACGATAAGTGATGAATCTTATTTCGACATTCATAAGCCTTCATATGTGATAAGGCCATACCCAGTGACAGTTTATCAATGACTCTTTTAGAATCCAAAAAGCATCAAGGTGTAACCAGTCAAATACAAGACTATCATAATATCTCAAGTCTAAGGATCAATCTGCACAATTGCAACACAAGAATTCCAATTCAACATTGAACAATAACCATTAAGAATTCTATAGCGGGTCAGTTCAGTGTACTTATTCTTATAATAAGCACCCACATATATGCACTAGTGTTCTCACACCAATGTCCATGAAACAAAACATTCTCTTGATTGAGCATGCATCATATGTGCTAATCTAACTGAGTTATTAATGTCCATTCTTAATAACTCTATGACTAGGAAAATTTAAGATCAAAGTTTATAAGGAATATGTTTTATGATCGTCATCCCTATGCACTACCATATTCCATGAGACTATTTGATCTATGGACTTTGTTAAGTATAAATCGCAATAAATAATGACGACACCCATCAATGGCAAATAAAATATAATGCCTTACAATAACAATTGATTGAAGATAAAGAGTCCCAATGTAAAGTATGATCAATTACATAAAATATAATTGACTTGTGGGGCATAACTCTAACATAATGAACCATGGATGAGATGAGCACAAAAAACGGAGTGAGGTGAGTGTAATGCCAACGATGGGATTTTTAAGAAAATTCGTTGAGTTTTAATGAAACATTAGAATTAAGTTTTACCATGAAGAATTGAGTTTTAGCAATCAAGTTTTTTTTTTGAAAATAAACTTGACCTTGATTTGAAATAAAATTGGGTTTTGCACAAATTAGGTTTGGTTTAGTTACTAAATTAAAATAGGAATTAGGTGACAATGGGATTAGCTAACCTAAGGTAATATACATATATTTAGGAAGCAAATAAACTAGGAATACTAGTTATAATGTGTGGTACCTTCTCTTTTTTTGATAGAGTTCTCTCGAGGAGAGAGCTCTCAAGGAGAAGACTGTGGAGGCTTGTCGACAGCTGCCCAGAGGCCCTCTCAAAAAAAACCCTCGAGGAGTCTCTCTGAGAGGATTCTTTCTCGGAGAGAGGCCAACGAGACCGTTACACACGTGTCCCAATCAATGATCGAGACCTGAACTCCTATAAAAGGAAAGGCACAACACGATCAGCAGGATCAGAACATCTGGTAACCCATCTAGATTCTCTCAAATTACCCTTTCTGAAGTCCTATACATTTCTTTTCCTAGATACTGACTTGACCATTTGAGAGTCTTTGTAGGAGATCCTTTTTACAAGCCTTCTAATCTTTATCGCGTGCTATAGTTTTTTCAGAAGTTGAGCCCAATTCTCCTTTATCCCTCCAAGAGATCCCCTATTCTTTCTGAGGCCCTTTAAAACACCTTCCCAAAAGAAACCCTTTCTCTTTTTGGAAGCCAATTAATTCCTCTCTGAAGGGTGTATCAAACCCTCTCCGAGAGCCTCCTACCAAAATTGGGCTGCTAGTCAGTCATCCCTTTTTGAGAGACGCTACCTCTTCGAGGGGTCCAAGTCTCTCTGAGAGACACCTTCCCTCCGACTCAGTCTTTCCGCATCTTACTTCTCTCGGGAAGCCCTCTCTTCGAGAGAGCCCTTCCAGCGATTGTATTTTCGGACATCGACATCTTACTTGACATCAGACGATGGTTTCCCCACTCTAAAGAAGTTTCTATTGTTGTATTTTTGGCAACAACAATTTGGCACCGTTTGTGAGAAACTGACAAAAAGCCAAAATGACCAGAAACATTAGATTGACCGATTTGGGAAGCATGCCCCACCAAACATGAAGAAGTACTTGTTCTAGAACAATAGCTACTGGAGAGCCCAACTTAGTGCCCCCGCTACAACCAATACTAATGGAATACCATGTACGTCAAAATGTACTTTCCAACTGTTCTAGTCACAGAAGCCACTAGGAGGGATGACGAGCAAGACACAGGGAGTCATGCGCCACGAGGAGCACTTCCTGACCATGTTATGGATCAAGATCCATTTTTAGATTTTCTTATGTATTGTAACACCCCTGAATAAATAAAATGATATAGGCGATGTTATAAGCCGAACCATGTAAATTCCCTTATGTATTATGTATATACATATGTATGGTTGTTATAATGTGTGATGTAGGGACCATGATAGGGAATCAATTTTAATGAGCCCCAACACTGCCAAGCTCGACAAAAATAGAATAGTGGAGGTAATGGGGAGCTTATATTCTAAAGGGCCCAGCTCTACAAGTGGTGATCTGGTGCTAAGACCACAGGCTTCCCTGAATTTTTGAATGTGTTCTAACACAATGCCCGCAGGCTAATCCGGATCCCTTGCATGAGTCTGGTACTAAGCCTAGGGGTTAATCTTGACTCCTTGGTAGATCTGGCACCAAGCCTCCCGACAAACTTGGAATGATCGGCAGTAGCCTGGTGAATAATCCTGGGTCTAACCTAGAACCCCTGCGTCGGATGAACCCGAAGGGACCCAAGAAAAGCATGAAATTACTATCAACGTTATATGATAAACTCGTTCGGTTGTGATTTATCGCAATGGCCCCAAACCCTTCTTGATTCTTGGATGCATTCCAATGCAAAATTCCTGCAGGCTAACCTAGATCCCATGCATGAGTCTGGTGCTAAGCTTAGGGGCTAACCTTGACTCCTTGGTAGATCTGGTGCCAAGACTCCCGGTAAACTTGGAAAATCCAGTAGAATTCCAATTAATGACCCCGGGCCGAACCTAGATCCCCCGTGGTAGACGAGTCTAAATAAGGGCATGAAATAGGGGAAGCGCATGTAAGGCTGAGCGACCGCCTCAGATACCCAAAGGTGATCCAACGCAATACCCCCTGAACTAACCTAGATTCATCGGTGTGATTCAGTGTTGAAGCGAGAAACTGACCTGGATCCCTAGCGACAGACTAGCATTAAGTTGATAAGCTTTACCTAGACTCCCCATGAGGATTCGACGCTAGGTCTCCTAGAAAACCTGAACACGTGGTTGGAATTTAGTGCTAAGACTCCTGGAAAACCTAGATACGCGTTGATCATCCGACGCAGAGCCATTTAGAAAGGAATAACTGCTATGGAGACCCATGGCAGGGTACCACGATCCAGGTGGTCCGTGTGAAAGCCTTGAAGCCTCAAAGTGAGGCAGACGCGAACTCCTTACCAAACTCGGGTCTCAAGTTTATAGTTGAGATACAATACCTAACATGGACTCGAAATGGTAGAAACAAAGGTTGTAAGTTGTTGGATTATATAGATCTTATCATATACGTAGCGGAATAAAAATTTAATTTGTTATTATCCCATTTTTCAGAAATTATGGTTTACAAATTGAAAGCAAAAACAGAAGGTTACCTCTTTGATGAAATCTGATTTTATCATTAGGTTTCTCGCCGTATAATCCTCAGAGTGTAAGATGCCAAGTCGGTCCACCTGAAATCACTTTTATCCAAGAATATCAAGAGAAATGGAAGTGGAAGAAATTTTTCTCAAAAATTTCTAACTCACTTTATTGGATTCACACACATTTCTTTAAAAACTCTCTCAATTCTCAAATGATTCAAGAAGAAAAAAATGAAGGGTTAATAGAGTTATTTATAGAGTTCCATTAACTCTACTCCTTTATTGGGTTGGACTTTCTAAGCCCATTCCATTTAATACAATTGGGCTAAGCCCAATACAATGGTATTTATTTAAACCCAATCCATTAGTACCATTGGGCCAAGTCTAATGTCCTAGCAAAAGGCCCAATCCAATTAATGATTAAATAATTATATTCATAACATAATCATTTAATTATTCTTATTTATCCAATAAATAAATGCACTATTATTAGTAATTATAAAATTACTAATTTATTCATCTTCTTTTTGAAAGTGATTTCTTTTGGGTGGGACGTTCTGGGTTCACAAATAAATTGACAATGAGAATAATCAATGATTAATTTTCGTAAATCATGAGTGGCATCTAGCAATATGTTATTATTACCCAATTTATTGTGAAGTAAATATTGTGAACATTTTACTACGTTACCATACAATATGGTCATTCTATCATCCTATATCTCGACAAAATATGAGATCATGGTCAGCAGAACAAATCTCTTAATCTAGTCATATGATCGAATCCAAAATCAATCTTGACTAATTATGACACAACCTTTATGAAAAAAATTCCATCGTCATATTACCTCGGCCAAGAATTTTTCGTCAAATGATTATTAGATTGTATGGGATATCCTCCTCATAAATCTCGAGGTAATAGATTCAATGTCTGATGCACACATACCTCATGTATCACTAAACTAGACACATAGATATGGATGATTATTCTTGATTAGAACAACCATATAATATCGATGATATCCTAATCCACCAATACATAGATATCCATGTCATCTCACGTCTAAGTACTAGTTGTACATCCGCAGCTAACATTGAATCATTGACCCATGAGAAATAACCCATGTGATTCAATGTTAACAATCTCGTTCAATGAACTCATTCTTGTAGTGAGCACCCACTCATCTTCCTTCTATATCTCATATAAAATGACACAAGACTCACCAACCTTATGTTCTAGTATCTCATACTGAATAAGGAGGAAGACGATATGTTGATCTTTACGAGTTGCTATTATCCAGATTAGGAACTCTATGGCCAGGAACTTGTTTATAGTATAATGAATTGTGGATTATCTATAACTCATATTCTTAACTCTTAAGAATGGTATCCACTCCTTATTATATTAATGGATATATGTTTTTCAATTCAAACCATATTGCAATTTAAATAAAAACATAAACTTGCTATTTAAATAATATTTAAAGAATTACAAGATTGAGTCCCTTTATGTCACTTGAATCGGTCTTTAGGGCTCATATCTAACATAAGTATCTTTAAAAAAGATCCAGGTACACGTTGAGACAGGTCGGTAAAATCTTATTGTGGGTAGCTTGCACACACCACAAGAATAAAGAAACAAATGTCAAGCACCTCACTACCCCTAAGTTGTAACATGGTCATTTCGTAAAGTAAAAGAAACTAACGCAACAGGTTGACATACAAATGAAGAGCTAAAGGCAATAACGTAGTATGTATTGAGCACGAGAGTGTATCCAAAAGCCATATACATCCAAAATAAGAGAATCTGATACACAAAATGTGAGAGTTAATATTCTATACATCTTAAATTCAAAAAAAAAGAAGAAGAAGCCTATACTAATCTTGATCGGGGGGACAGTCAGTGTAACACTGGAGAATTTCATAAGGTTATAAGTGTAATTTATTTAGGGTGTAAGTAGAATTTCCCAAAAGATTTAAGGGTAACAATGTAATTTTACGGTATTGAGTGATCGAATCAAGTGAAGGGAATGCCCTAGAACCCAGATATCTAAGGAAAATGATATGGTGTTGACAAGCATTTCGAGACGTGATTTATGATATCGAAAGAAATCAAATTAGAAACAACTTTCGGTACAACTGTAATTCAGGCTGACTAGACTTAGATTTTGTAAATAGAACAACCCTGAGTTAGTTTCGAGTTGAAACAAAGGGATTAGCAGTTAAATCGTTCATTTGAGCTTGAGTGTAATTTTTTAATTTTGCCTTAGGAAAGTCAAAATGATGTTACTTTTGAATTTTTGGGGATCAAATGAGAATTTTAGAACTTGTGGATCTTAGTGGCATTGTTAGAAAACTTAGTGGTTTCTTGGAAATGGCCGAAATGGCATTTGGAAGAAATAATGGGGTCAAAGTGTAATTGTTTAAACTGTTGTGTGATCACTGCAAATTGGTCGCTACATTGTCACCGTTGAAATCGAGGATTCCGACGATGCGACGATCGAGGTCAGGCTTGGGGAAGGTCATTTATGGCCTAGGGAAGCTTGGAGGCCAACCCTTGGTCGTTGATTGGTCGAGAGTTGTCGAATTTTTGCTATAAATAGGGGCTGAGGGTTTCAAGAATTTGGAAAACATATTGCTCGGGTTTTGGCTTGTTTTTAAAGTATTGGATAGAGGGTTTTTGTTTCTCGTGTATTGGAGAGCATTTTCGAAGGGTTTAGTAAAGTTTCGTAGTGGTTTAAGTGGTGTTTGAAAGGTTTGCCAAAAAGTTGAGAATCCCGCCGGTGTCGGACTAAAATTGTGTCGTTTGGGGCATCTTTGGTAATGTTTTCAGGCCAAGGAAAGTGCCAATAGGATCGACTAGAGGAGGGCTTTAAGATGGTACAAAAATATCGAGAACCGGAGTAAGCGCTAGCGGTCAAAGCCGAAAAAGACGACCTGCACGTGAGCTGTACATGCCATTCTTCACTCATAAACACATGCTAGGCACATGAGGGCACGTGAGACTAGGGGTAATTCTGAAATTTATTCTGCTATTTTTCTAAATTTAGTTTAGGAATTATGGTATTGGAAAATTTGAGAAACTATTTGGGGTGGTATTTATTTTAGAATTTTTGAGGGAAAAATAGGTAAAAATTATGAAAAAATTGAGAAAAATGGATTTTTATGTTCCCTTAAATCAATATGATGTCTAGGGTACATTAAGGCAAGAGGTTGAGCAATAGTACAATTGTTTGAGTTTTGGCATGAAAATTGAGATTGTGTACGAGAATCGAGGCATCCTGAGATACTTTCAATGTGAGTGTTCAATGCTAGGACTGTATTGTGCCAATATATCGATGTGGTTGTGTTATCTTTAAAGAGATTGCATTTTTCCCAGTTAGGGTTATTAAGTGTTGTGTGGGATTCTCTTGGGATAAGATATGTTGGTTTATTTTATGTCTTGCATACATTCATGAAATTGTTTTAAACTCTCACTTAGATGATGTAGCATATTATTTGGATTTTGTCCTTGGAATATTCAAGCGTTCCAGGTGAAGACAACAGTTTCAAAGGAAAATGAATTGCCAAGGGGTGACAGCTATTTGTAGATGGTTCATAGCATGACTTTTGGTTTATGATGTATTATATTTTGATAATGTCATGTTAAAACGATGGTATAGTTTTCATGTTATGAATAAAGTGGTTTCGGTTATATTCTATTTGAGGTTTCGATTTATCTTTCGCATTTGTAATGGTGTTACCTCACTACAAAAAATTTGTAATTTAGTGACTGATTTAGAGACGGAATTTTTCCGTCGCTAATTAGAGACGTCTTAGTGATGGATATTCCATTGCAAAATTTTTTATTTTTTTCCAATTTAGCGACAAAATTAGCAACGAAATATTCCATCACTAAATATTTTTAATATTTTTTTATTAAAATTTTAAATTTAGTTTCATTGCTAAATAATTAAAAAATTTTAATTTTTTTTTTATTTTTTAGTGACGAGTGTGTCCCCGTCACTAAATTTTTATTTTTTATTTAATTTTTTTAAGTTTTTAACGACGGGTGTGACCCCGTCGCTAAATTTTTATTTTTTATTTAATTTTTTTTATTTTTTAGCAGCAAGTGTGACCCTATCGCTAAATTTTCAATTTTTATTTTTTATTTTTTAGCGACGGTGTGCTGAATTTTTTTTTTTATTTAATTTTTTTATTTTTAGTGACTAGTATGAACCTGTCGCTAAATTTTCAATTTTTATTTTTATTCTTTAGCTACGGGTGTGACCCTGTCGCTAAATTTTTATTTTTTATTTAATTTTTTTATTTTTTAGCAATAGGAATTTTTATTTTTTATTTTTTAGCGACGGGTGTGACCCTGTCACCGATTTTCTTATTTTTATTTAATTTATTTTTTATTTTTTAGCGATGGGTATGATCCCGTTGCTGAATTTTTAATTTTTATTTAATTTTTTTATTTTTTAGCGACAGGTGTGACCCTATCGCTAAATTTTTAATTTTTATTTTTTAGCAACGAGTGTTATCCAGTCGCTAATTTTTTTTTGTTTAATTAAATTAAAATTATTTAACATTGAAATATTCTGTAGCTAAATAATTTAAAAAATAAATTAATAATTAAAAACTTTAGCGATAGGACAACTCGGTGGCTAAAAAAGAAAAAATTAATAAAAAATAAAATTTATTAATTATGTATTAAAAAAATATTAAATAAAAATTAAAATTCTTTAGTATGCATATTTTATATATTTTATTTACAAACCAAAATATGTAAATTGATATGATATTGTAAAATTTATAATAACAAATATGTATTAACCTAATTTTTAATCAAATAAAACTTAAATATTTAAGAGTTTAATTAATTATAACATTTAACTGGTACATTAGTTGAGTTAAAAATTTAAAATATTTATTTTTTAAGTATTAATTTATAAATTAAAAAATTTAAAATTTAAAATAAAATTAAAACGGTTGGTAGTTAAATATAGTATATAATTAATATATGTAGTACATGTAATAAGAAGGCTTGCAGCTTAGATGGTCGCGCTCATGCACACTCATGCGAGGGACCAGGGATCGAAACTAAGAAGAGCAAGGAAAGAAGTTGTGCTGGGAAATTAATCCTAGTGTACACATGGCAATTTAAGGGGGGAAATTAATCCTAGTGTACACATGGCAATTTAAGGGGGCGCCACTTGGAGCGTAGAGACACACACACTTGTCTATGAGATTAAATTAATTATTTTATTTTTTTAAATAAAAGTCAACGATGGAACTATTTTCGTCGCTAATTCTAATTTATTTAATTTTTTTATTATGTTTTAGTAGCAAAAAACTTTTAGTTGCTATTCAGCGACGAAATTTTTCGTTGCTAAAGTAATTTTTAATTTTTAAATATTTTTTGAATTAGCAACGAAAAGTTCTGTCGCTGATTTCGTTGCTAATTTGTGCCATCGCTAAAATTTAGCAACGCCATTTTTAGCGACGGAAAGGTGCCCGTCGCTAAATCCATTGCTAAATTTTTTAGCGATGAATTTTAATGTTTTAGCCACGAATATTTCCATCGCTAAATGTCATTTTTCTTGTAGTGTCTATCTTACCTTAATGATTCCAAATTTGATATGTTGAGAAGGTTTAACAAGATTGTCGAGGGACGCGGAGGATCTTTGCGGGAGATCTTTCCCACGAGCGTTCTAATCTTTGTTGCATGATGTAGTTCTTCTAGAAGTTGAGCCCAGTTCTCATTTATCCCTCTGAGAGATCCCACGTTCTTTCCAAGGCCCTTCAAAACACCTTCCCAAAAAAGACATTTTCTATTTCTGGAAGCCAATCGATTCCTCTCCGAAGAGTGTATCAAACCCCCTTTAAAAGCCTCCCACCGAATCTAGGTTCTTAGCCAGTCGTTCCTTTCTAGGAGACGCTACCTTTTCGAGGGGTCTACTTCTTTTCGAGAGACACCTCATCTCTGATTCAGTCTTTTCGCAGCTCACTTCTCTCGGGAATCGGGAAGCCCTCTCTCCGCAAGAGTCCTTCCGACGATTGTATTTTTGGATATCAACATCTTACTCGACTTCAAACGACGATTTCCCCCACTCTAAGGAAGTTTCCATTGTTGTATTTTTTACAACAACATAATATCAAGAGAAATCCTTCACTTCTCTCCATATTATTATGCTAGAGACATAAACACTCCTAGATAATTGAAAAATAAAACAAATACAGCTTATCTGTGTCTAGAGTCCTAGATATGTAGATGCTAGGATATCACCTCAATGTCTAATTATGTGAAAATTATTTATAATATACAATATATAACTTGTAACACTCCACTAGCTCAGGACATGTTATGTCTTAGGAAATTTGAGTCTTATTTTTTTTTCTAAATTACATTATTTCTGAAATTCCCTAAGACCTATCTAATGTTTGACGAAATTATTTATACACTAAAGATAAATACAATCTTATAAAGTGGAAGCTAAATGAACTTGCTCATGGCATTGCATAAATAACTGAACATGGCATTTATTACAAAGTTTATACATAAGCTTCTGAAGATAAATTAAACGTACATAATTCTTTAACTATTTATATCACAACATAACATGGCACATTTGCTCGTTTCTTGACGGCTCTCGTCACTACACATCTTTAACCTCTATACCATCACTGCAAGTCTTGACTGGAACGTCGAATGTTCCAGGGGAAAAACCCAAGTTAGATGATGAACCATCTAAGTAAGGGTACATAATGTTATATCATGTGTGTATACAATGTCCTTCATCGTAGGTGTCAACTACACCCCTCATGTTACCTACCGTTCTTATGGCCACCTCTTTCAAAGCCAGGGTGTCTAGGGGCACCCTTTGGTAAGGTAACAATGTCAATTCATACTCCCTACGGCCTCAATGCGAGTGATTAATGATATCAATGTGTATTTATGGATTTCATAGTCATGTCATGTATGCAATCTACGTGATGGGTACATATCAGAGTATGTCAATATGATAAAAGCATTCTTGAAGATAAACATTTATAACCGTACTAAGTTTGAAACAGTACACTTACTACTAAGTTACCTCGAGAAGCATGTCAACCTCGATAACCGTGTCGAGCAGCTATTTCTCAATCCTCTTGCCCCAAGGATTCCTAAGACATTTAATTTATTTTCAGAATATAATTTACTATTTTTCTCATAATTTCTACAATTTCTCTTCACTTTCTAAGTTTTATTTCCTCAAAATTATATAATAATTATCTAGACTTTCATATAACTCAAATTCTCTTTACTAATATTCCTTAAATAATATTTCTAGCCTTCTTGAATTTTCTTGAAATTTTTCAAATTAAATTCCTATTTTTCCTTATTTCCATAATAGTAAAATTACTTAAATGAATAATTAATTTAGCATTTTTGAGAATATTTTTCAAAAAATAAGACATAAACAAAATTCTAGATTTAATGGAAATTTTTGCAAAATTTTATTTCTTTTATTTTTAGTTTTTTTTTCTTTTTTTTTCCGTTTGGTGCGTGGAGGCCACGCGCCTTCTTCCCACTCGTGGGCACATGCAGCCACGTGCTCGATCTGGTTCGTCTTTTCCAGCGGCCTTCTCAACACCGGCGATGCTACCGAGCCTCCAAGTTTCAAAAGAAGCTTCTCTACCCCTTAATTTCGCCTCCCGAACTCGATTTTGGCATTAAATTTTAGAAAAAAAGTACGAGAAGTACCTCGATTTTGCATTTGAAGGCACGGCTCCAGCAAAGTTGCTATTTTCCGGCGAGGCTTCAATCCACCTCTTCCTCTGCTTCGTTGGCCACCCAATTCTCCAAAAAACCTGCCCACACCTTGAGAATCAAAACCTTACTCACAAAACTCTCAAACGCTGCCCAAATACTCGATCTTTGAAGTAAAAGATTTTTGATGAATAGCCTCACTCGAACTTGACTATTTATAGCCCAAACTTGACGTGACTTCCCCTATCATGGATAACCACGCATCCTAGAGGCCATTCTGATCACCATTGGGGGCATTAATGCCCCCCGTTACCTCTGATTGTCGATTTGCAAGCATGACCAGAGCATGGCCATATGCCTGCTCCAGATTTTCAGCGATTTTTTTTTTTAATATATATATACATATATATACATACATACATACATACGGACCACTTTATCAGTAAATTTCAACAATATCTGTATATTATTATTATTTATTCTTTATTTTAAACTATACATTTCATGCAATTCACTTAACTATGATTTTATCACACCATTATCAATGCATTTATTTACAATATGATTATACCTTAAATTGATTAATTCAAATAATAAATTTTTTTTTCTAGGATCCAAATACCAATTTACTATTCATGATGGCTTAGGGTATTACATAACTAGCTTCATCAAAGTAATTGATTTGTGTATTGAATTACAAATTGAGAAGAATTGCGAATATCATATAAAAAATTGAAATAACTTTTAAGATGAAAGTTATCCTATAAATAATTACTGCATTCATATCTGTTTGAAATGCAAATCGTAGTATAGGAATGGAAATGAAAAACAAGATTTTTTTTTTGTCCTTTCTCAAAATATGGACAAATGAAAGTTGAGTCCTAAACAAGCACTTCACGAAGCTTCTCAAATGCTAGACCTTAAAGCTTTGTCCATTTCAAATAATATCTTATATGCATGTTGAAAAAACCGAAAGGTTCCTTATCATCATCTTCAACTGACCATCTATTTCGGTGCTGATTTTCGGCTACAATATCTCCTTTATATATAGCTTGACCTATTTCTGTTAAATAACATAATTTCGATAGCCTTTTTAGTGAGATATATTTGTGTATATATATCGGGATTTTTGTAGAGCTCCTTTATTCTCTTTTTCTACTTGTATTGGGTTTTTAATTTTATTTTTATTCTTATCCCCACATTGTGAGTGAAAATACTGTGCGTTGCAATCGCCAATTTGAGTTGTAGGGGGGTAATGTAACTCTCTAATTTCAGCCTGTCGTGTCGATGCTCTTCTAAGGCTTCAAAACCATGTGGAAGGGGAAAGTTTTGGATCCCATTCAACTGGGCGGTAAGCTTTCCCAATTGAGTCGTATAGTTGCCGAAAACATCTTTATTATTCCATAGGTGAAGTGCAGTCCTCGTTGCCCTAGGCTTCTGACATGTATGGAATGCATGAGATCCTGCAAAGGGAGTGGGCCAAGCTTCTTGGATAAGTGGAGAACATGATCGGTGCCGCATCCACATTGCTTTGTTTCGAGCCAGTTAATGATGATGATGATGAATATATACCTGTAGCATCACCTGCTTGACTCTATGTATGGCAACTCATGAACTATGGTTGGAGATTGTGAACCTCCAACTTCTTGTTAGCTTGATATTATGCTTTGCATATTATAAAACGATTTTATTCTGTTGAGAAAAAGATCGATGAACCCTTAATTTGAGACGAAATTGGGACGTCTTTTGCATTGCAAATCGCAACGCCATTCGACAGAAAGACAGGACGATGAGAGGAACCATTACAAGTCAATACAAATAAAATACAATTTATATTTATTTGAAAGCTTTCTGTTGTCGTAGTCTAGACTGAACCTACCTTGAACCGACATAACTAGCCATGATTTCAGAATAATCAAGATCAAGTGCAGAATTCTTTTTTTTTATTTTTAATTATTTTTCATTTTTGTGTCAAAATATTAAACATAAAATTGGTTTATTAGCTCATCTAATATTCTTTCAAGTTGAATGCATTTGGGGGGTAATGTCTGCCCCTCCTGCCGTAAATCTAAAGGTGAAATATCGTGAATCAAAACTACTTAGAATCGAACACATTGAATTAACTTGATCGCATTCCATGAGTAAACTTTTTTTGTTGGCCATCAACTTATTGTAAGGGAGACGCAGATGGCTGAAGGCAAACTTTACACTCTGACATAGATTCATAGAAATGAAATCAGAGTTCCACTTCCTTTGTGCCATTTCTAACAATGTGTTCTCTTAGTTCCAGCTGAAACCATTCAGGTCTAGTTGCTTGCAATTCAAAGCAACATCATTTTCATCATGGACATTTAGGTCCAATGTTGGCGCAAAATAAGGAATTTTACATCCCTGTGATAACTTCTCATTTTCTGGTTGAACTGAATCTGTCATATTGATGGTAGGGTCAACGAAATTGAGATCCTGATCCCTTCCTCTAAATATCCTCTCGGTAAAGCTGCTGTTGCTGTTTGCCTTCCCAGCTGCTTGAAGACCGATGCCCATGGATAAGTCCTCAGAGTCCATTTCTATAGAGAACATGGATCTTTCTGTGTTTATGTTCACTGAGGAAACAAGTTTTTTGTTTTCCTTGATCAGGTCTTCGGTACACCATCTATGTTCAGTCCGCCGTAGTCTAGGCTCCTTGTCAGCCTCCTTTTTCTCAAAAGTTGCACTGGCATTGAAAGCTATTAATCCCATTCCACTATTGTGCATATCTTGTTCTCTTTGCGATTGCAAGCCTTCACAGGAGGTCAAACAACTGTCCATCGAACAATCTGTAGGCTGAGATGTCAGGTTTGGCTGTGGGCATAAACTTGACAATTCTTTCGAATTCACCCCTGAAAAATTTGAATTCAAGCATTGTGGTGATACTTTTGACACCAACTCGGAAAGCTGAACCTTGGCAACCTCCAGTCCTACAGCTCCCAAGTTGTGTCTTCCAAGAGTCTCCTGGGCTTTCTCCAAAACTGCCTGTAGATATTTCCCTTGAGCTTCTATTCGGAGCTGCAAGTGTCGCTGTACCTGTTTTACATTAGATAAGATTTTATTAAAATATTACTGGAAAAACTTTTTACCAAGTTTTTTTCTGAATGACAATATTGCCATGCATGCAATCATCATAAGCTCCAAAGTTATATCTTTTGTTCCCTGTTCGATCAGCCAAGACCTGTAATTCAACAAACGGCAACTAGTATATATGTCTAGATGTATAGCTTCTGAGTTCTTGTCAGTACGTACATATGAGTAATAACGCCTCTCAATAATTTAATACATGAAAAATTGTCCGTGTTATGTACCTCAAGCTGCTCATGTAGTCTTCTTTGCACTTCGATTTGCATTTGCATTGCTTCACTTATATGTAAGCTTCTGATCATAGAAATAAATGTTGGAAAAATATCAGTGGAAGCAATTGTTAGGAAATAAAAAAATTGATAAATAAATCGGAAAGAAGGTGAAATGGGTTTTGGGGTCTTACTTATTTGCTTGGGGTCCAAAGCTTGGACTCACTGTGTGAGTTCCATTTGTCTCGGACATCTTCTCCCCTGCCATTGCAATCAATCTTAAATCTGGTATGCTCTTCCTATTCCGTTGCCAAAACAGTTGCAAAATAATTTATATACTCCTCGTCATTATTGAATACGTACCATTTTTGTTGGTCCCACTGTTCACGTGTCCATGTAGATTCTTACTGAGCCTGTATTTCTATCGAAAAGTAAAGATGTGCTCTTAATCTCAGTGCTTGTAGATTAACAACAAAAAAATAAAGAAGTATAAAGAGGAAAAAAAAAAAAAAACAAAGACATTTTCTCTGCCTCTTAAAGACATGTACAGTATTAATTGTGGTTTGTTTAAACGGGTAGAACTACCAACTATAGTGTTAAAAAATAATCCAGTACTGCAACTAGAATTAAATGTAATGCAAATGCACCAAACAAAGAGAGAACAGACAGTTGAGAAAATAGCCAAGGGTGGCCTGAAATATTTTTAGTTACCTGAAGATGGCTCTTTAAGTGATATAACGTAAGTCCTGGAATTCCCATAAGTTTTAAAACCGTCTTGGGAGTTGCCTCTGTAACCAAGAAGAATTAATAGAATTCAAATTAGTTGGGCATTAATTAGAGATGTTTTTCCTTTGGTCTCTTCTTATATATGTTGCTCTATATATAGAAATATATATCTGTATATGTTGTATGATGAACTCACTATCAGCTCCTCCGAGTTGATTGACTGCTTCTACAAATCGTCGGTGGAGGTCTGGCGTCCATCTCAGTCTAGGCTTGGCGTCGGTGGAAAGTACAAGTCCAGAGTCGCCATGGGCTGCACCATTGTTTCCTCCTTGCAATAACAGATGTCTTTCTGGAGCAAAACATGCTCTCGAGGATGGGCGGAGGCTCTTTCCTTGAGGAGGAGGATGGTGGTGGTGATACTGATACATCTATCTGTTTTCACATATGATGCTGGTTAAAATAAACTTTAATAATCTGATTATTAAAATTTATTAAAAAAAATGACCATTTTTTATCTTGAGTTCTTCACCACCCTCCCTCTAAAGCCTAAACTAACTACATATACAAATTTTATTTTACAAAAAAGTATATTAAAAGTCTAATTTTAAACTAAAAATAATTCTAAGAATATATTAATTTAAAATAAATACCCTTAAATGATGACTTTATTACATAAAATGCGACTTGTAATAACAAAAAATACTAATTCTTATAAAACTCAGATATATTCATCGTTTTTACTCTTAAAAACTTTTTTTTTCTCATCTCTATCTTTTTTTTTTAATCTAAATAAGTATAAAAATTTTATTTAATAAAAAAATTAAACCTAAAAATATACGTTATAGATTACAGAACTTATATTCTATGAAAATATTATAAAAATAAATGTATACTATTATTTATATGAAAATTAGAACCACCCAGCACCTCGGGTGAGGAGTGAAGATGAACCAAAGTTTGAAGAAAAGATTGAAGATTCTGGTGGCTGGTAGAGGCGGAGCAAGGAGATCCAGCGACGGTGGAGGACTGAGCAGAAGATAGGAGGCGCTGGATCGGTGGAGCAACGACCGAAGCAGCGAGGAACAAGGAGCGGCGGCGAGGGGGAGGAGGTGGGGTTTGAGCCAGAGGGAGCAACGGAGAAGAGAAAGAGATCAAAGAGCGACCATTGTCCAACCGCCGGTGGTCCCCGCAATCCTGTTTGTTGATTTGAATATGTTTTTATATTGCCTCGTGGCTCGTTCTATCTGGGTTGCTGCAGCCCCCTGCCATGGGGTTGAAGAACCCCATTGCCGGGCGCTAACGTCGATGAGCGAGAGAGAGGGTGGCCATGGCAGGGGGAGGGAGAGAGAAGAGATAGGGGATGAAGATGAGGTCATTTTGGTCTTTTGCTTTTTTTATCTTCAAAAAAAAAAAAAAAAAAGAAAGTTACTGGAGAGCTTGGTGCAATAAAATTTATAAATTCAAGAAGAGATGTTATTGTTATTTTTGAAAATTTTAGGAGTATCGCGCTCATTTTTTTGGTCAATTATTTATGATTAGCTCTACGTGGGGAGCACAAACATGCAGTTTAGTTAGCCAGGATGTTATGAAAAAGATGGTTTTGTATCACTTTTACCTGATCGATTGTAATGCCTCTCGGTCTCGGACCAATCTGCTTCACTCAGAAAATCTGCTGAATTCTTCACTGTACGGCCTGCAGTACATTGATACTCGCAGAAGAAATCTGGCCGTAACTGCTCTTATCTATCTGTAGTGTTGTTTGACCTATTCTCACAGACCAGAGTTGTGCTAAACACTGTCCTTATAAAGCAAATCGAGGGGGGGGGGGGGGGGGGTTGTGGGAGGAAGTAGGGTCCAAGCAAGGCATAGAATCTTGGACAGAGACAATAGAATACACAACTCAATTTAATCTCCAAAGCAACTTAAAAAGAGATATTGCCTTTCCAGTTTAGAGCATCTATGTGTCCTGTCACATTTAACTCCACTTTCCTTTCCCACATTGGTACCCATTTGAATTCCTTCGCACTATAACATCCCGAAACACTTCACACCTTACAATAGGTACCAGAATTGATGCAGCAGTCTTTTCCTGTACATTCTATTCGTTGTCCTGGCAAAGGTAGGAACCATATTCCCGGATTTAAGAGGGGATTTTTCGGACCTGGATTGAGAATCCACTATCTCTCTGTCCTCTTGAAAACTTCAAAGCCTCCTTCTCTTCCCTGCAGTAAGGAAAATTCTTTTAACTGGCATACCTTTTCCATCCCTTTGGCCAATTAATTAATTTTCCTTTTTAATTTGCCTATTTCTTTTTAAATTATTGGTATTAGAAATGGCTCATTCTCTCTATATATATAGCATGAACAAATCTAAACTGTTAACCAAAGAAAATGCGGAAGAAGATTCTGTTGACCGAAGCATCAAGAATTTGGGGATTAGAGACATATAGAAGAGAGGATAAAAGAAAATGGAGGAGAGATGCTCCTCCTTTGGTTGTTTGAAGGCCAGGGCTGGAATATGGAACACATTCTATTTTGTCCCCTTCGGCAAGTTTGGTACTTATTCAGCCCACACAGTTCAAAAACAGAAGTTGGAGGGGTTCCCAAATCTTTTCAAATTGATATAAGACAGCCGACCTGCCCCTCACTGACGAATCAGGAGCTCCTGGGACCCGTCTGAAGCCAAGAAAAGTATCGTACTTGTTTCTATACTTGCATTTGATGAGGGACGTGACAAATCATGGCCTAGAGAGGACCACTTGTCCCACTATTGACTTCAGTGTTGGCTGGCCTCGCAGATTAACATGGTATGAATCTGAAGACTCTGATTGCCCCATTATCATACTTTTCCGTTTATCATATTAAACTTTGTATGGTGGTGCAATATGTCAATTTATGCCTTATGAATGGATGACTTCCTGTATATATCTCTTCACAATTAATGCTGGGAAGTTAACAAGTAACATTAAATACAGATATTCAGCTGCAGTCACTTCCTTTGATCAGAATTTGAATATTACAATATATTAAAATTGATCAATTGCTCATTTCCCTTCACCGGTAGGAAAAATCCATGGCGGGATGCTAAGTACTTTAATTATTTGACCATTTTGTAGGACTTCCATCTGCTTTACAAAATGGTCAAGTACTTTGTTTGACCAGTTAGTTCAGTGGATTTGTATCAATTTGCTATAAAATAACCATTTCACTCCTCTTTACCTTTTTTCATAGAAAGGTAAAGAGGAGTGAAATGTGTATTATTCACCCATTTGAGCTCGAATCTACTCCAATTTTCGGACAACGTTACTCTTGTAAAATTCAGTTTTGTCAAATCATCCTTAAACAATGCTGATGCCAAAAGCAAGTAAAATTACGCAAAGCAAAACTTTTTGAAGTTTGAGGACATACATATTGTGCACACATAAAATTTTGATACTATATCCACAAATCTAGTCCAATTTGCTTGTGACTACTAGAAGAAAAGGGGGAGAAGGTGAAATAAAATGGTGGGGCATTGGAAAAGATGAAGTGCGGGGACAAGGCAAGGGGCCAAGTAGCGACGGCTGGAACCCGGCGCGGGTTCAGCCGTGGCCGGCTGATGGATCCTTTTGGTTGGCAATTTTTTTTTTTTTTTTTTTGTGTTTGAATTTTATATTTTTAAATTACATTTCACTTAATTAACTAATTAAATAGAGATTAAGGTTAATATTAAATTAATTTTGCTTTACTTAACGACCGAAGGAGTATTTTAACAATTTAAAAAAAATAAAAAGGTATATATATTGGACTAAAAAAAAATCTCTTATGTCATAAGAGATACCTAAATTAAATAGTAAAGGTTGAAGTTGATTGCCCTTGAAACAACATCTCAGTTCTTACTCAACTTTCAAGAACGATCAAATGATTCTGATATGTCAGGATATTTTATGCAGTTTGAGAGAATCTAAGAAACCTTTGGGGGAAGTGCTAAAGCAGTAGTCCTAAATAGTTTGATGGCATGTGGATAGGAATAAATTGCACTGAGCGGCGGAATAATATTATTGTGCCTTTCAGGCTACAATATTAAGTAGTGGTATATGAAATCTTCGTATATTATTATCAAATAATAATTAGTCAGAATAACCAAGGATTAATAATGTGACAGCTTTACTTGCATATATAAATAAAATAATTTTGTTAGTGTGATGGAGCAGGGACCTTTATCAGGTATCAGCTGCCTAAATTGAAATCCCATTAATTTTTTCATCTTTCAATTCAAATTTTGTCGGCTTCCTGGCTATTTCCTCGTTCAGGCGAAATACAAGAATTCAGTTTCCTAGATCCTTATTAGTTCGTAATGCGTAAAGAAGGGCAAGGTTGTTCTGTGTAACTCGTGTGTGGTTGCACTAGCTAGCTACTGAATGCATGATTGGGCATCCCTTTAATTTGTTGATAATTGCTGGCGTCGGCACTTCTAATTTCCTCTGCCTGTCCATTGACCTTTTTCGAGCAAGCAATACATGAAATTCTCACTTGGCATTTTAATTAATGTTTTATGCATGTCTAGTTAACCATATATATACGGGGTAAACATGTTGCTTACAACAACTTGCATTCCATTTCCATGTCCATGTCTTTTTATGGACCCGATGATCTTTCCAGTATTGGTACAAGGAAAGTACTCCCCCCCCCCCCACCACCCCCCCTCTTCTTTGATGTTGTCATATATATAAAGGCCCAACTGCCAGTCTCAATCCCTCCCCTCTTGCTTGCAAGTAAGTGCGTGTTTGCAAATTGCATTAATAATAAATAAATACCTAAAAAGCAGCTGGGGGCCGGTACTTAATTAGCTTTTACCATGCAGGTTGTAGAACATCGAATCGTTACCACTACAATAATATTCCTGTCTGTCTCTGGTATATGAATGATTCCATATATAAAACACAGCACAGCTATTAATTTGTTTCTTCTTTCATACATGTACTTGCAAATCTCTCTATCCTTTTGCGGCTCTTAAATATATATATATATATATATATGCTGATACAGTTTTTTGTTAGTTACTTGTTGTGAGGGAGAGAGGTCGAAGCGCATATAGAATTTGAGAATCATTTTCGTTTCATCATGGGGCGGCGCGGCTGGGCTGGGCTGGCTGGCTGGCCACACATTCTCAATCATTAGGGAGGACACGCGGAAGAGTGATGAGCGTGCGTGGGAGATGTAATTGACTGCATGCATGCATGTGACCAGCCATTGGCTGAAGCTGATGAAGCCAAAAAAAGAAAGAAATGACCACGGAATGCTATTCCATGTGCAGAAAAAGTAAGGGCGGGGGAAAGAAAAGCCAACATTAGATTCCCTCGACCTCGAATATGGAATGCGAGAATCTTAACTCCAGCTAATTAAAGCTATTGGGGCGTGTATTCTCAAGTCAAGAATTTTTTTTTGTTTCTTCTTTCTATTTGAAGCCACAAAAATTTGGTTCCCACCTATCCTTTTATAACCTTTAGCTAAACATATATATAGTTAGTTAAATTAGATGCCTTTCAACAAATATTCGTAATTAATCTTTATGTTCTAGCTAGCCCTTAATTGCCAGGACAGAAGTGCATTGATGGTTTAGAAGGGTGTTTATTTATTTTTTTTCATTTTAGGGTAAATTTTAATATATAAAATTAGATCACATATTTGAGTGATTATAGACTAACTTTTTTGTAAAAATAAAATTACGTACAAATATAATTTCAAACTCCCAACTCTCTCTCTCTCTCTCAAAATATTAAGAAGTCTCTTGCCCTAAATATTATTATTATTATTATTATTTTCTTTTGAACCTGGAGGGGCTGCTTTGAATTTTTATCCTTGGATAGGCCAACTTGCATATTAACAATTCAAGTGGTCCAAAAGTATAATTCCTCTCTCCTGTTGAGGATCACTATTCACTTGTTAGCTGATCAATATGGACGAACTCGAGCTTGAGCGATTGCATGGTCCAGCCTATATATATATGTGGACCCTTCTGGCTCGATTGGGCCTGGCCCGTTAAAAGCCCAAGACTTTTACTAGTCTTCTGGCCCAATCTTGACCTCCTTTTAGCTACCAGCAGTGATTATCATTACTTTTGTACTCACAATACTGCTGCATTTGTTTCAGATTCCATCCTCAATAATAGCAGATTTTATTATCCTACAACGCTCAATGCAAACATGCATACAGGAAAATCTCTTATTCTTCTATATAAACTAGTTTTATTGAGAATCAAAGTATGTTCTTCTCTAATCTTACTCTTATATACTGTTTATTCTCATTTTTACTTGAATGTCAGAGTGCTTGCAGGTGTTAGTCACCTCCACCACACTGTTACCAGAGCCAAATCTTTCAACACTTTAGGACCTACGGCCAACAGTGAACCCCATTTTTTTAGCCAAAAGGGACCATATGTAAATGTAAATGCTAATCCTTGCCATTCAAATTGAAAACCGATTATACAAATTAAAAAAAATATATCTCTATACTTTGTGATGAGGACTGCACTTGCAACTTTTTCTCTTGCTCTTTTTTCTTTTTCTGTTTTTATCGATTGGCTCATTTTTTTATCAACAAATTACGATGGAAACTGTCTAATAGTTGTACAGATTACATATAATAAAATAATAACGCCACCTATGCATGTAAATTTGAAATTTTACATATTATTTTAATATGACTCTTTGTGCAAGTCATATAACACAAGAAACATTACAAAAACATATCTATCCGTTATCCCATTATGTGGGATTGGTTACATGAATTCTAGATTTTTATGTAGGTTACATCTCAACAGATAGTTTATCTAGAATTCATATTTGGATTCGACTAGATTTTACGCTGGCTGTCGGCTACCTAACGCAATCTTCCTCTTTTATCTGGGCTTGGGACCGACAGTGGATAATATCCCCTGGCGGAGTAATGATGAAATGAAGTTTGAACATCATCTTCACATGGAGAAATTTCATGAGATGGTGGTGAATGAAGATAATTGATATAGTTGTATTCCATAATTTAGTTGACATGGTGAAACCAACAAGTACAATATGAAAACACAAGAATATAACACAAGAAACATTACCAAAAAAAAAAAATTATAATTTTTAAAGAGTCATCATAGCTAGGGTTTTCCAAAAACAACTTATTATATTACTATAATTTTTTTGCATAAATCCATATATCAAAACAAGAAACACTATGGAAAAATATCAAAAAGTCGTAATATAATTTTAATATAGAATTTTTATAAAAAAAAATATTGAAAAGTCATATAATGGGGCTTGTTAACAAATTACTTATTTTTTAAATATAAGTTTTTGCACAAAGCCATATTTATAATAATACAACAAACACTAAAAAAATAATCTAAAAACTTTTGAAGAGTCATAATGGGGATTTTTCTAAAACAACTTATTATATTTATATGATTTTTTTTTTTGCACAAAAACAGATAATAAACCAAGAAACGAATAAATTGGAAAACTTATTGAGAAGTCATAATAGGGTTTTTTTAAAAAAAAATCATTGTTTTTTTTTTTTTTTTGCCAAAACCATAAAATAATACAAAAACACAAGAAAAAAAATGTGGAAAATTTTTTAGGAGTTATAATTGGATTTAAAAGAAAACTACGTACTATTTTGATATTTCTCTTTTTGGAAAAATGAATATCATAATTCTAGGAACATTAGGAAAAAAAATCTAAAAAATTATTGAGGAGTCATAATAGAGCTTTTTAAAAAGTTATTTATTATTTTGACATGATTTTTTACTCAAACCCATATAATAATACAAAAAAACTAAGGAAAAATCTGGAAAAAAAAAATTAAGTGTTGTAATGTGTTTTTTACAAAAACTATTCACTATTTTGATATATATATATATATATTTGCAAAAAGCCATATAATAAAACAAAAAACACTAAAAAAATCTAAAAACTTTTTGATGAGTCGTAATGGAGTTTCTGAAAAAATTACTTATTATTTTGAGATGACTTTTTGCACAAAGCTATATAATAATGTAAGAAACATTATAAAAAAATCTGTAGAATTTATGAGGAGCCGTAATAGAGTTTTTTTTTTAAATAACTATTATTTTTAAATGATTTTTTTGCATAAATTTAAGAATTTAAGAATTTTTATTTTAAAAACATTTATCGAGTTTAAAGAAAAAAGAAAGACTACTTGAAATTTTTAAAATAAATTTTTAAATCACTACAACTCAAGGTAAAAATATTAAAAATTATTTATTTATGAAAAAATAAAAAAACATTCTTTAAATGAGAATTGAGTTTGTACAAGTTTAACATGTTTAGTCCATTTGATATCATCAAACTAAAAGTTATACATGTTTCTAATGCATCACATAAAAACATAAATATGACATACCACAACAAAAATAATATAATAATCCCACACTGTCCTAGGTTGTCCAATGCAAATCTTGATATGGCTAAGGTGTGGGTTATCTTGATCATGTAACGCACATAATTCCTCCACTATGTCTTGCAATATCTTAGCAAACTTCAGCCATGGGGCCTATTCCAGACAAAAACAACAATTTCTAAGAAAACCCATAAACAAGAACTTGTTGGCTTTTTCGATGACAAGTTTCACAAAAAAATCTTAGGTTGGCTATGTAGTTTCAATAACTTCCAAACGATGATGATATGTAAGAAGATTTTGGTTTTGTATTAAAAATTTTGGAATGATCGTTTTTATGCGACCTCTGTACTTGTGCATTCGATTACATTAAGAATCTTAATAGTTAGTATAAGTAGAAAATTCAAAATTTCGTATCAAATACAAAAGAAAGGAAGGGCCATGGTCTACTTGGACAAATGATTCAGATCTTGAGCTAATTATGAAAGTAGAAGCAAAGAAAATAATCCAATAAATTTTCATGTAAGGTCTTGAGTATGCAAGTATCATCTATGAATTCAAATAACAATTGGTCTACCTAATGTATTTAACACTCAGGATGAATGAACTCTTTGTCCACCGATTATAATCACGTAATAGAAAGCACAATGAAAGTGGAAGTGATCATGGCCATGACCCTTTAGGCACTATTACCACATAACTCATTCTATTGACACATTGATTTTTCTAAAATCTAATAAATAGAAAATGGCTAAATTGAGAAAAGGGAGAGACAAAGAGTACATGGTTGGGCCAAAAGAACTACAATCACTGAAAAAATATGGTATACTACTATTTCATTCAGCTCATTTAAATGCGATACATGGATATTTAAATAACTTTAAATATAAAGAACATATTTAATTTATTTAGAGTTTTGATAATTAACAAAAAGACTAATTTTGAATTATATATAAATGGTTGACCCCCCAATTTTATTTTTTGATATTTTTTATGACTTTAATTCAAGTAAAATATATTTATTTATTCAAAATATTTTGCAAATATGATTTAATGAAGAAAATTCATTTTCAACATTTTTGCATTATTAGTCGACTAACCATATAGCATTAGTCGACTAAGCAGAGAGAATCTTTGCATAAGTATTCTCTCTCTTGCAACATTAGTCGACTGGGGTCAAGAAGTGTTTTTCTATTAATCGACTAAACATTCCCATAAGTCGACTCCAAATGTAAGTAAGTCAACTATTGATTTATTTTAGTCAACTAAAGATTCAGCAATAGTCGACTAAAGATTCTAATTAGTTGACTATTCGAATCTAATAAACAAAAAAATTTAAAAAGAAAGCAGATTGCTCTAAGGAGTATATAAACCCCTTGAGCACGTATTGAAGGTTCACTAATCACGTTCAAAACATTCCATGAGCCGTCAACTAAAGTTCTCAAAGTCCTTACTATTTCATTAAAGATCCAAAAGACTTGTGTGCCCTATTACTCAATTAACATCGAGCCCAAGGTAGTTGAAAGTTGAAGCATTAAAAAGATATTTGTTTTCATTTCCATCAACTGAGGGTATAACTGATTATTATTGTACCATTGCCTTGTACCATATTGATTTTGTGGTTTACTCGTGTCCCTGTGAGGACGATCTTTGTAATCGTTACTCATTTTTTATCACTTTAATAGTATAAGATTGATTGAATAATCATATAAATAGTTAAATAAGAAAAAAATTTAATCACTCAATTCACTCCCCTTTTAAGTGGTCATTACCTAAGGGACCAATAATTGGTATCAGAGCGAGCTTCTAGGGTAGTTGAATCTTTGTGTTTTAGTTCAACCTAGAAGAGATCTAGATGGCCTCATTCACAAATCAAACCATTCCTGAAGAATCTTCACTGTAATACCCGAAAAATTATTAAGAGTATAAATGATATTTAATGAAGGGTATAACTGGAATTATCGAAAGAATAAGGCTATATGACACACTAACGCAGTTTTAGACGATTGAATCAGTCGGAGGGAGTAACCCGGACCTTAGATAGCCAAAGAAAATTATATAGTATCAACAAGTGATTCGAATTATGATTTTTAGTGATGAAAGAAATTGGATCGGGAACAGTTTTCGGTACAACTGTCGATTGGGCTGAAAAAATCGAATCGACGTTAGAGATATCCGAAAAGTCAACGAAACATGTTAAGGACTAATATTTTATGTATAGAACAACCCTTAAGTGATTTTGGGTTAAAACGAATGGATTTAAGGTCAAAATGATCAATTGAGCCAAAGTGCAATTTTCTAATTTTGCCCAAGGGAGGTTAAAACGATAATTTTTTGAAAGTTTCAAGGGTGAAATGGATAGTACTAAACTTGTGGGGCATGGTGGTATGTTTGGTTAGTTTGGGGGCTCAAGAAAAAGGGCAGAAATGATATTGGAAGATTCTAGGGGGTGAAAGTGCAATAAAATGAAAGTTCAATAGTGTGAACACGGCACCTGAAAATCGACTGCCGCAAATCCACGCACATGGAGGCCAAATCTGGAGATTGGAAAGCCGAGGGAGGTTCAGGGGAGGTCGTATACGGCGGTGGGATGCTTGGGGTCCAAGTTGAGGCCGCTGATTGGCCGAAATTTGATCGGTTTTTGGGTATAAAAGAGGCCGAGGGTTTCGGATTTTGGGGCGTGAAATCGACCTTGTTTTCGAATATTTTTTGGAGAGTGATTAAGGGGTTTCTGATCCTTGCATCAAGGAGAAGAGTTTGGGAGCAATTTGGAACATTTTGATGTTCGTTTGAGGCTGGTTCGAGCTCACCCGAAAATGCGAGGCGGTCCGCCTCACCGGACCTGTAACTGCCCGTTAGGGGCATTTTTCGATGGCCTTTCAGCCTGAAAATGGTACGGTTGAGATCGAATAGTCAAGGGCTTCAAGGGAGTGGCCTTGGTTTTGCAATCGGAGCCATCGACGACGGCCGAAAATTTGAGGAAAAAGGTGGCGCGTGCAGCGACGCGCTACACACCACCCGCACCCACGCGCTAGGCGCGTGAGGGGGCGTGAATGGGGCTATTTTGGTAATTATTTTTCTAGTATTTTTCTTTAATTATTTTAGGAATTATCATGTGGAAAAATTAAGAAAAATGTTTGAGAAAATAATTATTTTGGAATTATCAAGGTGAAAAATGAGAGAAAATAGGGAAAATTATGAAAAAATTGAGGAAACTAGATTTTAATACTTTCTTAATTAAATATGGTATTTAGGAAGTGTTGTGGCTCGAGGTTGCGTATAAGTTCAAGTATTTGAGATTTGACACGTAAATCGAGGTATTACACAAGGATCGAGGCGAATTCGAATACGTTCGAGGTGAGTGGTTTGACTCTAGTTTTTACCTTGTTTTAGAAATGTCTTGGTGTGAGTATAGTGGGTTCAGGTGAGCGATCTCACCAGAACTCAGGATGCTATGCTTATGCGTTTTATTTATATATGGCATCATTTACAGATTGAACATGTGGTATATTGCATCAACTATTTTTACTTACAAAAGAGTCAGTGCATAGCGTGTGATTTTCATATCATCAGAGTATTGATATTCGTGTCAATGTTGTTTTCTGTGTAGGACAGGATGGGGTCTACTTGAGAATGGGACAAGGTTAATCTAGGTGAACGGGTGTCACACTAGGGCACTCGATGGAATAATGTTAAACCAGGTGAACGGGTGTCACAACGGTGCACTCGAGGGATTAATGTTAAACCAGGTGAATGGGTGTCACAATGGAGCATTCGAGGGATTAAGTATGTCGCGGCAAGGTCAACCCCAACGGTATGTGGAGTGGTGTTCTCCACGGGAGGTTGAGTATGTCAGGGAGATTTCTCAAGCTAAACGTGTCTTGCATGTTGTTGTCTTCATATGCCATGCTCGTGTGTCTTTCATGCATTGTATAAACTGTTTCATACCGTCACTTAGATGTTTTATCATCTAACCTGAGCTATGCCCCTGAAACGTTTAATGTTCCAGTCAAGGACTGCTGCGAGGGCAAGGACGTGGCCGGTTGAGGGCCAATAGTGCTTAGTTTGATAGTCGTTGTAACGTTTGGATGCTTTAATACGTATTTCAGGTTGTAAATGAACATTTGTATATTAGCAATGTTATCATTTGATCTGTATTGCGTATTTTGCTAAGGAAATACAATGTAAGAACTATGGTGTTTTGATAATAATGTATCCGCTACGTTGTATTATGTCTCGTTTAGTTTAAGATTATTGATCTTGGTAGTTAAACGAGCAAGGCTGGGGTTCTCGGGGTTTGTATCTGCATATGAAGATTGTTCTTGACACACCGCACGTGTTGAGCTTGGAGGGAAAAAAAAAAGAAATCCCGAGAATACCCTTATAGTGACACGCTTGGCGAGACGGGGTGTTACATTCACATTCTAGACCGTCATTCTTCTTTTTCTTTTCTCTTTTGATCATCTTTAGAGATTATTTTTTCTAACATTTTGAGGTTGTTTATAGTCTTTTGGAACCTACCATTCATGTCACTTATGTTTTCATTTTACTGTAATTTTTCATTTTTGCCTTGAGATATTGCAGTCACCAAGGTAAATGAAGAAACTGAGTTTAATGAAGAAGATGATGATGATGATGATACAACTCTCCTCACTAGAACATTTGCAAAACTAATGAGAAAGAAAGAAAAGGGACGCAAAAGAATGTCTCCTACATGCTACAATTGTAAAAATGTGGGACATATGCAATTTGATTGTCCCGAAGAGAGAAAAGATAGAAAATAAAAGAAAACGGATAAGAAAGTAGAAAAGAGAATATTTAAAAAATCAAAGAAGCATGCCTTTTTAGCATAGGATGTAGATGCCTCAAGTGAGTCATCTCAATCCGAAGAAGAAGAAGCTCATGTATGTCTTATGGGCATGGAAGATGAAGAAAAAAATGACACTGAATTAGAAGAACTTCAAATAGCATATAAAAAATTGTATAAGGAATATCAAGTTATTAAAAAGGAATTTAAAAATTCTAAGAAAATCCATAAGAAAGAAAATGAGAGCTTGAAAAATGAAATAAAGAGTTTAGAAGAGAAGACAATGGAACTAAAAAGAGAAAATGAAACCAAGAATGATGATGAATCAATTAATCTCTAGGAAGAATGCTCGATCGAGACCTAAACGCAAGGCACTAAAAAGAGAATGGAGACAACCTAGGTGGCAACCTCAACCTAGGAAGACCAAGTAAATTCGGATGTGGATACACAAAGAGGTAGTCCAAATCATGAGAGACTTTGAAAATGAAATGTTCAAAATTGCTAATGTGTCATATGCAAGCACATCCAAAGTCACTCAGTATTTTGATTATAATGAGGTAAGATATAAGGGACTTGTCACTAGATGTGTGCCCAAAACTAAGAGGTGATTTTATATGTGCAGATATGCGTGAGGACCACAATAGACAACAAGTGGTATATGGATAATGGATGCTTATGGCATATGACTGGTGAGCGAGACCTATTCCTGGATCTCACTCACAAAGATAGATAATTTGTCATGTTTGGTAACAATGACAAAGGTAAAGTGGTTGGAATTGGCATAGTCGATAAACCTCATTTCACCACTATAAGAAATGTTCTTTTAGTAGATGGTTTAAAACATAATTTACTTAACATTAGTCAATTTTATGATGATGGGTCTGAAATTATATTTTGTCAAAAATATTATCTTGTCATTGATAGTGATAATGCTATTATTATGTGTGCTAGTAGACAAGGAAATTGTAACACCCTACTTTCTCGGACGTGTTATAATTTAGGATAATTCTGAAATAATAAATTTTTTTCTTTCAAAATTAAAGTTAAATCATATCATTCATCATATCTATCCCAAAATTTTCATATATTTTCTCAAAAGAAAATCATTATACACATCAAATGCGGAAGCAATAATCGAACCTACCATGTTAACATTAATCAAAATTCAGTTCTTACATCATCGTTCCACCACATGCTGAATCTATCGGACACATCACCTCGTGCTATCATATCTTAATCACTTCCTTGCCTAAATTGTAAGTCTCAACCAAAACGTTGAATGTTCCAGGGACATAACCCAAATTAGATGATGAATCATCTAAGTAAGGGAACAATAAACATATTTCATGCATGAATGTAAAATGCAAAATATCTTTTTTTCATATCATTTCAGTTTGAATCAACCGCACCCAACTGTTGCTCCCCATTTTTATAGCCTTCTTGCCAAGCCGAGGTGTATGGGTGCACCATTGGTAGAGCAGCAGTGTCAGTTCATAATCCCAAACCCTTATGCAATACATGATCAATAATATCATCATGAACATATGCACATTTCATCATCAATACATGTAAATGCAATTTATATGATATATTCACATCAAGACATGACAACATGATAAAATCATTTACTTAAAATCCGATTTTGGGTTGAACCACTTACAAACCAAATATTTTCCACAAAACTAAATCCAGTTGAGAAATACCGCTTACCTTCTCAAGCTTATCGAGCTACCTCAATATTTGTCCCTTGTCTTGAATTGGCGTTGGACTTTCAATCGTACTCAATTATGAACCTTGACATACCCTGGGCATCGTAATTACTTAAGAAAATCATATTTCTAATTTTTCTCTAATTTCCCTAATTTCTCCAATTTCCTCCTATTATTTCCTCAAAATTATGAAATAAATATTTTATCATAACATTTTCTCAATTTCTCTTCACAATAATTCCTAAAACAATATTCTTAAACCCCAAAAATTTTCTCATAATTTTTAGAATTTATGTTCTATTTATTTCTCATTTTCTCTTTGATTTTCAAACATCTATTGTCTCAAAAATCCATAATAAATACCAATCATGCATTTCTTTTTCAATTTCATCATCAATTATTCAAAAATATCATTCTCATATTTCTAGAATTTTTTAAGATAACTCACCTTCCCATGGAGCGATTCGGTGTTCTTTAATACTGCGATGAAGCCTTGATTTGCATGTCCAACAACGCCTTCTACCACAAAATTTCACACGAACTACTAAACCCAACTTATAAAATTTTTCTAGGAATTTTTTGTATTTTTCTTTATTTTTTCCTTTTTCCTTTCTTTCTTTTCTTTTCTTTTCCTTTTTTTCTTTTCTTTTTCTTTTTTTTCTTTCTTCTACCTGCAGCCTCCTACAACGCGCACTGCCTGGGCGCCCGCCTCGGCCAACCGTCACTTGGGTCTCCACCAACCTCGTCGGTCATCGCGCCATTGCCGCCGTCACTACCTGCTTTGCCGGCAGCCTTTGATCATCGTTTGCAGCTGTTTCTGCGCAGCCATGGCTGCTGAACAGCAGCTTTGCTGCTACTACCATGGCCAATTTCGACCATTCCAAGCCTCTCCCTCTCGACTCCAGCACTCTCTCTTGATCTCCATCCCATTTGATTGTTGCTTCTCAATCTGCCAAAGCCTCAACCAATTTATAGAGATCTTAGCCTTGGTTGTCATGCATATACGTATTTATATCACTATTGTATGCTTGTCCACCACGCACATCATATAATCGGAAAATCTCCACAAATCTTGCTGCCATTTCCTCAAATCTCGCGACCATTTTCTTCCAATTTGTGCAAATCTCGCTCGACCATAAAAGATTTTGCAGAGGTTTCATCACGTGCATATTTATATATATATCTATCATATATTATATAATTATAATAATAGAAAAATAATACATTTAAATCTCAAATTTTATCTCTAATTCACTTTGGCAATTCTCTAATTACAATTACACCCTCAAACATCAAATTAATTTACATTACGATACTAAAAATCCTAAAATTAATAATTCAAGATTTAGTCGATAAAGACAATTTCGCCCCAGTATCCTTATCGGGCTATTGTTTCATCCCGACACCACTGAAGGGTTGCTCCTTACGAAAAATTGAAACTCCCTCAAGCCAGTGTTATTAAAGGTGCAAGGCGCACTAAGGCGCACAAGGGTCTTGGAGCCTGAGGCGCAAGGTGCAAGGCAAGGCGTAAGCCTGGTGGAACTAGGCGCAAATTAATAAAAATAAAATAAAATAAAAATATATGTCCTAGTTAAAGAAAAATGTATAAAATAAGTCCTAACTTCTAATAATATTTTAACAAGCATGTTATAAAAAAAATAAAAAATTCAACATATGCTAACTATTAAGAGAAATAAATATTAAAACAAGTTACATACCTGTGAATTCCAGCACAACAAATCCAAACATATTTCAGCAACCAAAATATAAGTATCACGGAAGTTCAAAAAATTTGTAAGAAAAGTCTTTAACTAAAATTAGATTAAATCCAAAAGAGGTTTGTAGATCTTAAATCTTAATTAAGATTAGATAATCTAAAAATCATCCTCATTGTCAACATCAAGATCTAACATTTCCATATTCCCATCATCAGAAACATCATCTCCAATATCCTCTTCTTCCACATCATATCTCTCTTCCTCTTCATCTTCATCAGGTTCAATTGGAGCATTTGAAGTAGAAGTAGCCCTTCTTCTATTCTTTGTCAAATTTAGAGTTGGAGCATTTGATCTAGTTGCATAGTGAGCTTTTTCAACACCAGAAGCTCTAGAAACATCAGCCCATGTTAAATCATCGCCCTCATGTACAAGTTCATTATCTGAATCATCAAGTTGGTCAATTGTCCCAAGCAACCACTCATTACTTTCATCAATTTCATCCAAGGAAATGGGATCTATTGATTTACGTAAATTGAAGCGACGTCTCAAAGCTCTATTATACTTCACAAATACCAAATCATTAAGACGTCGTTGCTCCAATCGGTTTCTCTTTTTGCTATGAAGCTGCCATAATAATTAAATTAGAATTAATAAGTTAAAAGATATAAGAAATCATCTAGTTAATACTTAATATTACTAATAAGATTGAAATGCTTACATGCTCAAAGATACTCCAATTTCTTTCACAACCTGAAGAGCTACAAGTGAGACTACAAACCTTCATGGCAAACTTTTGCAAATTAGGGGTTCTAGTGCCAAATTGAGACCACCATTCAACTGAGAAAAACACATACAAATTAGCAATTAAAAATATAGATTATTGATCTAATTCTAATCTAAATTAGATAATTTAGAAAACCGTGTTACCTGGTGATAATTGATTCCTTCCTCTAATACATATTTGTTTGCCAAATAACCCTTCAGAATTCTTATAAAAGCTCAACTCCTTCGAAAGTTTGTCTTGCACTTCTGCAGTGGGAACCAGCCTCTCTATGCAAGCATACAACCCTTCAATAACCTCGTTGTCTTCTCTAATACTTTCATTTGAGTAAAAAAATGCTGGATTCAAATAATATCCAGCTACATGTAAAGGACGATGCAACTGAACATTCCATCTCTCATCAATGATTTCAAATATTTTCTCGTATTTGCTCTCATCATCAAAAGATTTTGCGACGGTTTCTTTTGCCCTATCCATAGCCTCATAAATATAAGGCATAACAGGTTTGTCCTCATTATCCACTACTCTAAGCACCTTGACAAGAGGTCTAGACACCTTGAGAGCAAAAAGAATAACAACAACAACAACATATCCAGCCTTTATCCCACTATGTGGGGTCGGCTACATGAATTCTAGACTTCCATGTATTTCTATCGTTTGTCATATCTTCATTTAGATCCATATACTTCATATCGAACTTTAATGTCTCTCCCAAAGTCTTCTTGGGTCTACCTCTACCTCTTTTTGTGACTAATTGTTCCATTTCATCAACTCTCCTCACAGGAGCGTCTCTTAGTCTCCTTCTCACATGACCAAACCATCTTAGTCTAGTCTCTCTCATCTTCTCCTCGATTGGCACTACTCCTACCTTATTACGAATAACTTCATTTCTAATTTTATCCTTTCTTGTATGTCCGCACATCCATCTTAACATTCTCATCTCCGCTACACTCGTCTTTTGCTGCTCATGCTGGTATTTGACTGCCCAACATTCTGAGCCATACAGCAAAACTGGTCTTATAGCTCTCCTATAAAATTTTCCTTTCAATTTTAATGGAATTTTACCATCACATAACACTCCCGATGCATTTCTCCATTTTAGCCAACATGCCTTAATTCTATGTGCGACATCCTCGTGAATTTCTCCATCTTTTTGAATCACTGATCCCAAATATCGAAAATGGTCTTTTCTTTGTAAGATTTGGTCTTCTAATTTTATTATAACATCATCCACTCTTGCATTTTTACTAAATTTGCATTCCATATATTCTGTTTTCTTTCTACTTAATTTAAATCCCTTAGATTCTAAATTGTTTCTCCACAACTCAAGCTTAGTGTTCACTCCTTCTTTTGTTTCATCCACCAACACTATGTCGTCTGCAAATAGCATACACCATGGCACATCTGTCTGAATATCTTTAGTGAGTTCATCCATTACTAAGGCAAATAAGTATGGACTTAGTGCAGAACCTTGATGCAGTCCTATTGTAGTTGTAAATGGTTCAATATCCCCTCCGCATGTTCTAACCCTTGTCTCTACACCATGATACATGTCCTTAAGGGCTTCTATATAGGCTATTTTGACTCCTTTCTTCTCTAAAACCCTCCATAATACTTCTCTAGGGACCCTATCATAGGCCTTTTCTAGATCTATAAACACCATATGTAGGTCCTTCTGATGATCCCGATACCTTTCCATTAGGCGCCTCAGTAAATATATAGCTTCCATTGTTGACCTGCCAGGCATGAAACCAAACTGATTTTCTGACACATTTGTTTCTTTTCTAAGTCTCTGCTCTATTACTCTCTCCCAGAGTTTCATGGTATGACTCATTAACTTAATTCCTCTATAATTTTCACAGTTTTGAATATCTCCTTTGTTCTTGTATATAGGAACCAAAGTACTCTTCCTCCACTCATCTGGCATCTTTTTTGATTTAAGGATCGCGTTAAATAGTTGCGTTAGCCAGGAGATGCCCTCTTCTCCCATGCATTTCCATGCTTCTATTGGTATATTATCTGGTCCCACTGCCTTATGATTTTTCATCTTTTTTAAAGCTTGCCTTATTTCATTTGAACTTATGCGTCGATAGAATGCGTAGCTCACATTCCCTTCGGAGTTACTAAGATGTCCCAACCTAACTCTTGTGTCACCACCATCATTGAATAATTTTGTGAAATACTCCTTCCATCTCTCCTTAATCGCTCCCTCATTTACTAAAATATTTTGATTGTCATCTTTTATGCATTTCACTTGATTTAAATCCCGTGTTTTTCTTTCTCTTGCTTTAGCTAATTTATATATATCCCTTTCTCCATCTTTTGTATCAAGTCGTTTATATAGATTCTCATATGCTTTTGACCTTGCTTCACTAACAGCTCTTTTTGCTGCCTTTTTTGCTTCTTTATAATTTTTTGATTTTCTTCATTGTTGCATTGATATACCGCTTTATAGCAAGTTTTCTTATTTTTAATTTTCAATTGTACATCTTCATTCCACCACCAAGACTCCTTAAGGTTAGGGGCTCTACCATTTGTCTCTCCAAGGACTACCTTTGCCGTGCTTCTCAGAGCATTAGCCATTTCTTTCCACATTTGGTTTGTTTGTCTTTCTCCATTCCATTCCCTTCTACCCCTTAATTTTTCTTTGAAGATTAGTTGTTTCTCCCCTTTTAAATTCCACCACCTGATTCTTGGATTTTGTTTTATATGGTTTTTTCTCTTCCAATTTCTTACTTGGACGTCAAGTACTAGAAGTCTATGTTGAGTAGTCAAACACTCTCCCGGTATTACCTTACAATCCCTACAACATAACCGATCCTCTTGTCTCATGAGGAAGTAATCTATTTGGGTGCTTGAGCTGATATTTTTATATGTGATTAAGTGTTCGTCCCGTTTTTTGAACCTCGTATTGGTTATAATGAGCCCATATGCCATAGCAAAATCTAGGATAGATTTACCCTCATTATTAATTTCCCCGAATCCATACCCTCCATGTACCTCTCTATATCCGTTTCTGTCTCTACCCACGTGCCCATTTAAGTCACCTCCTATAATCACTTTCTCTCCTCTTGGTATCATTTGTATAAGTCCCTCTAGGTCCTCCCAGAATTTTGCTTTTATCTCATCACCTAACCCCGCTTGTGGTGCATATGTACTAAAGATATTCATAGTTATTCTTCCTAGACTAAGCTTCACCATAATAATCCTATCCCCTATTCTCTTTACATCCACTACCTCATCTATTAAGCTTTTATCCATAATAATCCCTACTCCATTTTTTGCTCGATCGGTTCCTGTGTACCATAGTTTATATCCAGCTTCTGATAAAGTTTTTGCTTTTTTCCCAACCCATCTCGTCTCTTGAAGGCACATAATATTAATTTTTCTCCTAATCATCACATCCACCACTTCCATAGCTTTGCCTGTTAATGTTCCTATGTTCCATGACCCAATCCTTAATCTATGATTTTGTTTTTGTCCTTGACTTTGGATTTGATTTTGTTTTTGGCCTTGACTTTGAATTTGATTTTGTTTTTGATTTTGATTTTGGTTATGATTTTGATTTTGATTTTGGTTTTGATGTTGATTTTGATTTTGGACTAACTTCTTTACCCACATCCGTCCAAACAAATGCGGGAACCCTTGCTCATTTATCACTACATCCGGGCGCTGATGCAGCGGCCCTAGCTCACTTGTCACTACACGGGGGCAGTGTAGCGCGTCGCTATGAAGGGTTACGCCCACGCCCAAACGTTTTTTCATAATTTGTCTAGAGTTCATGTTTTGGATCCGACTAAGTTTTACGTTGACTGTCGGCTACCTAACACAACCCTCCTCCTTTATCCGGGCTTGGGACCGGCAGTGGATAACATCCCCAGGCGGAGTTAAGAGCAAAAAGAATATTTTTCCAAAATGATTCCTGGAGCACTGTTTGAGCTGCTTGCTTACCTCATGTTTCCTTTGCAAATCTAGAGTTGGTCCACTCTTCTGAAGTGAACATCTACCTCAAATTAGCTTTTTG
The DNA here is from genome assembly GCA_036245055.1 of Diospyros kaki. Classification (NCBI taxonomy): domain Eukaryota; kingdom Viridiplantae; phylum Streptophyta; class Magnoliopsida; order Ericales; family Ebenaceae; genus Diospyros; species Diospyros kaki. The sequence continues at coordinate 156,639 of BSEG01000016.1, read as the reverse complement.
TTTATGAAATCTTGAAAGGGTGTGGAAAGCTGTGGCAAACCTTGTTTTTTCAGGTCTTAGCATCTTTCTTTTTTGTGTAAATGATCTCATCATATTTAATACTTGTGCAGAGCTATATAGGTACCCATTGACTGAACATGCCTTCTGAAATGTGCTCTTAAGTCTAGGAATTTTAAAAATGTCCTCCAACATTAAGTCCAAACAATGGGCAGCACACGGCGTCCAATACAAATTCTTGTGCTTAGTCATTAAGAACTCTCCTGCAAGACATTAATTCAAGGAAAAAAATAGTCCTTAATTTCAGTAAAAGTTAAAAAGAAAAAAATAAATTAGTAAAAGTAAAACTTACCAGCTAGAACATTCGCTGAAGCATTATCAGTTACAACTTGAACAACATTTGCTTCTCCTATCTCCTCCACAAATCGATCAAGCAATTGGTAAAGTTTCATTCCATCTTTAGCATAGGAAGATGTATCAATAGATTCAATAAACACACTCCTCTTCGGACTTTTTACCAAAAAGTTGAGTAAAGACCTATCTCGCTTATCCTTCCAACCATCACACATGATTGTACATCCATATCTTGCCCATTCCTCCCTATGACTCTTCATAATTTCTTTTGTGTGTTCCGCCTCCTTCTTAAGATAAGGTACTCTAACCTCATGAAAACTTGGGGGTTTCATTCCCGGACCAGCTCGCCCAACAGCCTCCATCATTGGCTTAAAACTAGGGTAATTGACTGCATTAAATGGTATACCAGCTTCATACATCCATCTACTAAACCAAACACATGCATTCTCTCTCAACTCTTTATTGACATGACTTTCTATTGTAGTTTGCTTTCCTTTTGCATCCTTTTGATTACTCACTTTAGGTTTAGCAGATAAAAACAAATCAAGAGGCCCTCTTTGCTGTTGCCTTTGTTTTTTTTGTTGCATAGATAATGCTTGTCCTTGCATAGGCCTTTTACCACGGTTTTGGAAGGCCCCTACATCCATTTCATCATCAACATCATCTCCTAGTGTGTCTATATCATCAAAATCTGGCGTATCATCAAAGTTATTCTTCCTTTTCTTTTTTGACATAAACTTTATAATTTCGTCTCTAACATGAGGAGGACATTTTGAACAAATTTCAGCATTCCTATAACCTCCAGCAAGGTGCTGTTTGGCTCGGTATACACCTCCTTTGGTTAATTTCCCACAAAAATAACATTTGAAAGTGTTAAGGTCATTGGGATTTACCAAACTATGATATTTCCATGCTGGATCTTTTCTTCTACCAGCAGATCTACTATCAGGATTAGGATCAATAGTGTTGGATGTTATTTTAAATTTTTGATTCCTACAAGATACACAACATGTCAACAACAATACCACTCACTCTAAAGACCATCTTAAGGAAAAAAAAAAAATACAGCAAAGGGTCATTTGTCATTGCAACTATGCAGCTCATGGGGCTGAGTACTTGTTGATGCAGTTGACGTTGACCATTGTTCTATTTATGAACAGTATTGGAGCCATGCAACTCATGCTACTAAGAGCTGCAGCTGCTGACCACTATTCTATTTATAGAATAGTAATAAACTGTTAGGATTCTTAGGAACTTAGGAGTAATAAAATAACTCCTCCAAGAACAAATAAATATCCAACAACAATAAGAAATCAGCAGTTGCTGGCAGCTGGCTTGCTGCCCTTTGTGTTGAAACTTGTAACTTGAAACTAGAAAATAAATAAAGAGAGGAGACAACAAGAACATACCTAGAAACCGTTTGTTGTTTCCTTTGTTTGATGTTTGTTGTTTCCTGTTGCTAATAGCTATGCTGAGAAGGGAGATGATGCAGTAGGCTGCTAGCCGCTAGTAACTAATAGCTATGCTGTCGGCTGTCCGTTTGAAGAAGAGAGAGTAGAGTCAAGAAGGGAGATAAGTTGTGTAGCAGCTGTAACTGTGTTGTCTTCAAAAAAAATAGCCAAGAAGGGTGTTTTCAGTTTGAAGAGGGAGAGGAGAGCCAAGAAGGGTGGCTGTGTAGCAGCTGCAGCTTATCCTATCTGTTTGAATAGGGAGAGGAGAGTCGAGCGGGAAAGGAGAGCTGTGCCGTTGCAGCCATCCGTTTGAAGAAGAGAGGAAAGACGAGAAGGGGGGAGGAGTTCTGGTTGCCTTGGAGCTGTGCCGTGACTGCCGTGGAGAGGAATAGTGGAGAATAGAATAGAAGGGAGAGAAGAGGACAGCAGCAGACTTTTGGGATTTCTTTTGTTTTAAGTCTCTTTGAATTCAGCTTTTCAGAATATATTGTTTTCTTTTATTTAGGTATAATTTGAAATAAGATTAGATTTGATTAAAATATTGCAAGAAATACTAAAATTAAACTAAATTAAACTGAAATTTAATTAAAATAAACTAGGCGCAGCCTTGGGCGCCTAAGCCCAAGGCTGCGCCTGAGGGCTTGGATGCGCCCAGGCGCGCCTGGGCAGATCTCGCCCGCCTGGGCGGGTTCTAGGCGCCAGGCTTGCGCCTGGTATCAAGGCGCGCCTAGGCGCGCCTTTAATAACACTGCCTCAAGCTTTCGTTGACTTCTCGAAAGTCCTTTACAATAATTCAATTTTTCAACTTAAATCGAAATTGTACCGAAAACTGTCTCGATTTCGATTTCTTTCAATACCATAAATCCTATCTCGAAACGCTCGTCAATACCATATCATTTTTCTTAAACTTCTAAGCTCCAAGACACTCCTTACAGTGAATTCGGTACTGATAACTGCTATTAAACCAATTTTTCGATATTTTAAATTTGTTTAAATTACAAGACAATCTCACGAAAATATGGGTTCTTACGGAAATATTTATATAGCAGATATTGAGTAAATTAATGTAAAATGCCTAATGGTGAGAAATGAAGAAATTTTCTTATGGCATAGAAGATTAGGATATGTCAATCTGAATCTAATTAGAAAAATAGCTAACAAAGACTTAACAATAGGCCTCCGTAAGATAAAGTTTAATGAAGAGATCTCTTGTGATATTTGTTCTTGAGGAAAACAAACAAGAGCCTTTTAAGTCTAAAAACGAAATATCAACCAGTCGGCCTTTGCAACTTTTGCACATGAATTTATTTGGACCCACTCAAACTATAAGCATAAGTGAAAAATTTTATGCATATATAGTAGTAGATAATTATTCTAGATTCACTTAAGTTATGTTCTTGGCCTCAAAGGATAAGACATTTCAAAATTTCGTTAAACTAGTTAAAAGAATTCAAAAAGAGCAAGAAAATGAAATTGTCTCTATTTGAAGTGATCATAGTAGGAGTTTTGAAAATATGCACTTTATGAAATTTTGCGAAGAGAATGGTATCCTTCATCAATTTTCTTCACCTAAAATTCCTCAACAAAATAGTCTCGTTGAAAGGAGAGAGATTGTTAGAAAAACACCATGTAGATTGTTAGGCCTCCTTGATAGCTTTAAACTTGTGCTGCAAGTGGTTACTTAAAACACATTTTTATTGATTATAGAAGTAAATGATTGAATTTTTTCCAAGTTCAACTAGCACAAATCAGCCCAAGGGGCAAGATATATCAATATGTAGCTGTCAAATTTAACCCCCCCCCCCCCCTCCCGAGAAAAAAAATTGCATTTTTTCTTTACTCCTAATTTCCTCCCTGCATGTACATCCATTTTGAAGCAATGTTATACATAATTATATGAGGAAGAAAACAAGAAGTGGGGATCAAGTAAATAATGACACATGACTGTCCAGTGCGGCTTTCTATGGCTTGAAATTCATATGGGAAAAAAAGACATTATATATTGTGATGTAACCACACCGTGTTTACTGGTTGGGTTGCTTGCTACAGCGAAAAGGATAGATTGATTGGCAATAGATGCCAAGCAAATCCAACATATCTTCAATTACTTCAATGCACTAAGAAAAAGTAAAAACCTAACCTGGAAAGTGACTAATTACATAATCTTTGGAGAAAGACTAGCTTGAGTTTTAGCATGGTGAGCCGCGAAGGATTCAATTAGTTGGTTGACGAGATGAGTTGCCTCATTCTTCACACAAGAAAACAAATGATGCAATTAGAATTTAGAAATTATCATTCACCAAAATATTTGTAGAACTTCAAGCATAAACACTTTGATAAATAATTTCTTTCCACTTAACATGAGGGTAAGCTTTTATTATGCGCACATGATCTTTTACCACAACAATGTTTACATTTGAATTTGATCACAATTAAGGGTACATGAAAAATATGGTAAGCTTCTATGCATATGTGATGTTTCACTGCAACCATGTTCGCGTTTAAATTTGCCCACCGTTTAACGTTGCCCATAATCAAGGGTACAAAATGTGACATGAAAAGTATTGCCATTCCTAGTTCCCTTAGAAGGCAAAATACAGACAGCGATCTTTACCCAAGCACTGCATGCTCTGTGTGTGTGTGTGTGTGTGTAAAAAGAGAGAGAGAGAGAGAGAGAGAGAGAGAGAGAGAGAGAGAGAGAAACCTGAGGGCAATGGCCAACATTAGGGAGGACAATAAAATCTTCTACACAGTCAAATTTGCCAGAAGTTCTGCCAAGCTCAATGGGCTCCCATGGATCCTTGTCACCCCATGCAATCAAAACAAAATCGCAAGTGCCGGTTCTTCCTCACTCGACCCAGAGTAGACAATCACAGTGAACACGCCCCGACCGTTATGCTCATAATTCTCCCCATCATAACGGTCATATTTCTGGATTTCCCCAGGTAACTTGGAGAAGAGAACAAAGGTCTTCTCTTACTCCTTATTCTTGCATTTGGGCATCTGCTAAGCACTTCTTTTTTTTTTTTTAATTTTTGGACTTTGCAGTGACAAGTTTTTGAGAAATGGGAATTATTAAATGTTAATTTGTGATACTAGGATTTAGGTTTTCTTTAGATTTTAAAATTTTAATTTCTGGTAAAGGTAATGGTTTCAGTTTTCCTGCTGCCCACAGGGATCCTTGTTCATAAATTCCATGCCCATGCTTAACATTCTTTATACTTCTTTGCTTATGTAGCCCCCTTGATACCATAAATATTACTGCCTAATAACATTGATCATACATCCTCAGTATCATATAAGAATACCTGAGAAAGAATACTCCTGATTGACTCTGGTTTGGCAACAGATTTATAAAAAAAGAAACTTCCCTTACAAGGCTTTCCCTACCAAAGATAGGAGCATTGCCCCATCCCTGTTCGCAAGAGAAGAATGATAAAAATATACACCAGTCTCCTCTTTACCATTTGCACATGCCTAACCTAGAATAGTTCTACTATCACACCAACAATTGTCAAATAAATAAAGCAAGATCCCTATGTCCCTTAAATTTTGGTTCCCATACTCTTGCCACGAGTTTTAAATGAACTTTGCCCACAAAAAGAGTACAAATGCAACAACAAACATATTACAGATGCTACTTAAAGACACGTTAATCAGAATTTGTGTTTTTTTTTTTTCTTTTTGCTCGGTAGAATTCAATTTTGCTTGTTCAACCATCTTCAAAGTATGAGACAAGAACACATAAAAAGACACACTGTTTACATGCTTTCATCTAGCCGTCTAGAAAGGCAACTTAAAATACATTTTGATAAAAATACCAATCAAAATTTTCTATGCTATGTTTTGATCTTCGATCTGTGGAAGGAAATGTAGAAACAAGGGGGAACAAATAAATTTTCACGACAGAAGTTATCCCCCCCCCCCCCCCCAAACACGCGAGCACACATTCCCCAGCTACCACGTCCAATTTTGATGTTGGACACCTAAAAGATCAAGTTTCTGGAGCAATGAGACTAATATAAGGTTAAAGTAAGTTAAACTGAGATCAAGACTAATATTGTCTTTCTATTTTTTGGCTAAACAAAACTTGATCATTATTTAAAAAAAACTAAAAGCTTGATGGCTTAATCAAGATTACCATCATCTTAAGCAAGGTAAAACGCATATAAATAAAATAAAAGTATATAAAGTTTTATAATCATAAAAAAATATAAACTATTAAAAAACCAATCCTTAAAAAAACTAAATGAGGATGAGAATTGCAAATTTAACAAAAAAATGAGATCCAATTTTCATTTATATTTTATACCAATTTACAAGTTCATGCAACCATGGGGAACATATAAAAGGATATCTAGTTTTGGACAGTGTATGCTATTCATTATCTCTAATAAGACTCCAGTCCAGTTCATCATTTTCCATGTGAACAGACAAACTCACTAGGCAATCATAGACCAGTTCAGATTCTGGATGTGTTTTATCCTTAACAAAGAAGGGTAGAATCCGCTTGCCAACCTCAATCCAACTGCATCCTGGGTTCTTCTTCAATCCAAGCTTCTTCATCCTTAGTCTCACTCTACGTGCCTCTTCCCATCTCTTGACAGAAGCATACATGTTTGCTAATACAATGTAAGTTGATGGGTCATCAGGATCCTTCTCCAAAAGAGATTTCGCAACTTCCTCCCCCAATTGTAATTCCCCATGTAACTGACATGCCGAAAACATTGTACTCAACAAGTCAATATTGTCAGAAATGCTACTGCTTCTTTGAAGAATTCAATAAGCTTCACGCAACCTTCCAGCACGCCCAAGAAGATCGATCAAACAGGAGTAGTCCTCAACTGTAGGTTTGATACCGTAGTCCCTGATCATTAAATTGAAGTAGTAATATCCTTCATCCACTAAACCAGCATGGCTGCACGCAGATATTAGTGCAAGGAAGGTAACTCGGTCAGGTTTTATGTTGGACTGTTGCATTTCACAGAAAAGCTGCAAAGCTTCAGAAGCTCGGTCATGAGTCCCGTAAGCCGTGATCATTGAAGTCCATGACACGAGGTCTCTCTCGGGTAACTGGTCAAAAATACAAGATGCTTCATTGACTGCACCACATTTAGCATACATGTCCAGAAGAGCTCCCATGACTATTTCATTGGATTCAAGCTTGCTTGCAGTGATAGATTTGTGAATCTCCTTTCCCTGTTCCAAGGCAGCAAGTTGCGAACAAGCTGTTAGAATAGCAATAAATGTAATGGCATCTGGTTTTGCCCCAGCCTCTGTCATGTCAGTGAAGATGCGAAGAGCATCGAAGTAAGAGCCTGTTGAAACATAGCCTGAAATCATGGCATTCCAAGCTACAACGTTCCTCCTTGGCATCTTCTTGAAGACATTTTTAGCATCAGCAGTGCTTCTGCATTTGAAATACAGATCAAGAAGTGAGTTGTTAACAAAGATATCCTCCTCTATACAGTTTCTTACTATATATCCATGAATAAATTTTCCAATTTGGAGATTAGCTGATCTAGAACAAGCCATGAGTAAACTGCTTAATGTGGTTGATGTTGGCCTAACCCCCTCTTCTTTCATCCTTTGAAACAGTTCAATGCATGCGTTACTGTCACCAATCAAACTGTGACCCAAAATAATGGAATTCCAAGCAGCCACACTCTTATTTGGAATTTGCTCAAAGATCTCCACAACCATCTCTAAGCAACCACATTTTCCATACATGTTGATAAGGGCTGCACTAACAAAACCATCTAACACAAACCCATTTTTCATCAAGTCCTTATGAATTTGTTTCCCCTTCTCCAAATCCAAAAGCCTTGCACATGAAGAGATGGCAGTTGTTAGTGTCACTGAATCAGGCTGAAAACCAACACCTTTCATTTTCTCAAACAACTCAAGTGCTTTCTTACATTGCCCAGTTTGATAGTAACAAGATATTACAGTATTCCAACAAGCCACATCCCTTTCCGGCATTTCATTGAATAATTGCAATGCAGGGCCAAACATATCACACTTGGCATACATTCCCACTACAGAGCTACTGACCACAACATCTATCAAAATTCCACTTTTGAGCACAACAGCGTGAAGCACTTGACCATAATCACCCCTACCCAATCCAGCACAACTCTTCAGAACACTTGGGTATGTATAACTATTCGCTTTTATATGAGGGAAGTGTAACAATCTCTGAAAGAGCTCAAGAGACTCAGCGAACATGAAGTTCTTGGTGTAAGCAGCCAGGAGGCCATTCCACAAAGACATGTCTAAAGGGTTATCAATGGATTGGAAAACTAGCTTTGCATATTTGAACAATTGACAAGAGAAGTAGAGATCCACAAGGTTTTTGCACAGGGAAATATTGTTTTGAAGGCCTAAAGTGATTACCTTCTGGTGAATTAGTTTTCCGTGTTTCAATGACCTGGATTTGATGCAGGCTCTTAATACAGACAATAGCTTTACAGGTCCATGCAAAATTATGTCTGCAACATAAAATAAATCAAAAAAGGAGGGAGGGAAACGTGTTAGATTCAAATTCATATTTCCAAGCAAGATTCACTAATAACATAGAGATTGGATGCATATAGGGGAGTTAGATTCATATAATTTTGAATGCAATGATGGATACAATCCACAAACCAAAACCAATTGACTTTATTGGCAGCAATCTGCAGTTTCAAAATGGAAATGTCAAAATTACATTCCATTGAGATTCAGAATGGATCATCCAAAATTTTTTTTGAAAATATATAAACTTGTACAACACTGTTGAAGATTGTTGGAGATTTCTTAGGATTGATTCCTAAATATCTCCTTTCCTACATATCACCTTTCCTAAACATGTCGAAGATTGATTTCCTTTCCAATTTTAGGAAATAGGAGATATCCCGTTTTTCTTGCTTTCCTTTTAGTCTTTCTTTCCTTTTTTGTACATCATGTCTTGTATATATTGTAAAGTATATACACAGCTTAAAATAGAAGAATCATTTATTTTTCATGGTATCAGAGCCATTTATGACTGTCCACTGTTTTCCTGCCAGCCTTCATTGCTAACCTTCGTTCTTCCTGCCGTTTCTTGTTGGCCTTCATCACCATCACCTTTCTGGTTATTCTGTGAAAAGATGTCTGAGACTTCAGATAACCTGAAGTCCAATCCTGGAGCTGTTCTTGAGTCCTTTTTGACTGGCTCAAGTGGAGAGCTTCAAAGCATCAATGTTGTTTATCGCTTGAATGGGAAGAATTATCTGCAATGGTCACAGATTGTGAGGATGCTCTTGAAGGGAAAAGGGAAGATAAGTCATTTAGATGGGATAGGTCCAAGTAGTGATGACCCCAAGTTCTAAGCATGGGATGAGGACTCAATGCAGCCAGAGATTAGCAGAAATCTCATGTTCCTTCCAACATTGCGAGATATTTGGGAGACACTTCAAAAAACCTACTCCATGAAGCAAGATGTTGCGATGATTTACAAATCGAAAACCAAAGTTTCATCTGCTGTACAAGCTTCTCTCTCTATTACTGAATATTATAACTATTTGAATGGCCTTTGGCTTGAAATAGATCAATATCAAGATCTTAAGATGAAGTGTGCTGAAGATACAAAATCCCTACTTGAATTTCTTGAAAGGGATAGGATTTTTGGGTTTTTGGCACGATTAAATATGGAATATGATCAAGTAAGAGTGCAAGCGTTGGGAAATGATGAGTTACCACCACTTAGTGAGGTTTTCTGTGTCATTCGAGCAGAGGAAACTAGTAGAATTGTTATGCTTGAGACACAACCGACCAAAGGTTTTGCCATGATGTCCAAGAAAGGTGCAAATGGTGGAGGGAATAAGCCATATAACCCAAGACAAGGGCAGAACAAGGTTGATTCCTCTAAAACAGTCCAACAGATATGGATTGAAGGATTGTGGTGTTCCAACTGCAAAAAGCCTCAATATACAAGGGATAACTGCTTCAAGCTTCACAAGAAGGTTCAAGTATTGGCTAGGAACGATGGATTCAAAGAACAAAAACAAAACCAAGCCAATCTTGCTAAGGAGGAAACTTCTCGAGAGGAACTAGTTGGTACTGGAGAAGAATTTAGGAAAAAGGACATTGAAAGGCTGAAAGATTTGCTTAAGTCCCTCACCAAGATTTCTAGTATGTGTTTATTGGCTCAAAATGGTAAGTGTCTCATTTTTGAATTCTCTAAATCTTCCAACATCTTTCATTTCCAATCATGGGTTATAGACTCTAGTTCTACCCATCATATAACTCACTATTCGAATATATTTGACAATTATATGCTTGTCCCTGGAAACTAAGGGTGTGTAAACGATTGGTTCAGTTAACAAATTGACTAAAGTTCAAAAATTGAAAAAAATCGAACTGGGCTAAAAAATAGAACTGAATTGACTGACTTAACCAAAAAACCAAACAAACCGAAAACCGAAAAAATCGAACAAAAATTAAAAAAAAAAACAAACCGACCAAATAAACTAAACAAACACTAAGGAAACCAAACCAACTGAAGACCGAACAAACTGAAAAACTGAATAACTGATAAAACTGACAAAACCAAAGAAACCAACACAATCGAAAACCACAAAAATAACCAAAAAATTGAATGGAAAAACCAAATGGTTCGTTTAGTTAGTTCTATTATTCCAACCAAAATAACCAAACTGAAACCGAATACTTGAACTTTTGCGAAAAATTAACCGAGTCGAACCGATGCAAAAAAAAAAAAAAAAATCGAATCGAACCGAACTGAACCAACAAGTTTGGTTGATTCAATTCAATTAGTTCGGGTAGACCGAACATTAGCTTTCCCCTACTGGAAACCAAAAGATCTTCGTGGTAGATGGATCAACTATTACAATTGTTGCTCATGGCAACATTAAAACTACCCCTCCTTTCTTTACCTAATGTCCTACATGTTCCTAAATTGTCAACCAATCTTCTCTCCATCTCCAAAATCACCAAAGACCTAAATTGTACAATCAAATTCTTTGACACTCATTGTGTTTTTCAAGATCGGACCATGGGAAAGACAATTGGATATGCCAAGGAAAGGAACGGGTTGTACTATCTTAAAGGGACTGGAGGTTACTTAGATGGACAGAACCAATTGTCACCATGCTCACCTGACAGTACCTCCATCTCTCCAAAAAGGTCCAAAATTTGGCTTCATCATTTGAGACTTGGTCATCCTTCATTTCAACTTCTTAAAACTATGTTCCCTTCACTTTTTCAAAACATTTCAATTGATAGTTTACATTGTGATGTATGAGAGTTTGCAAAGCATCAATGTATATCTCTCCCTTTAAGTTCAATAAGATTATCTAAACCCTTCTCTTTAATTCACTCTAATCTTTGTGGTCCATCCAAAACTCCTAATATCAATGGTACTAGGTGGTTTGTTTCGTTTATTAACGATTGTACCCATACCACTTGGTTGTATCTTATGAAAGAAAATTCTGATGTGACTAAATGTTTTTCTATATTCCATAGTATGATCAAAACTCGAGAAAATATTAGGAGGATTTGATAATGGGAAAAAAAATTTCAACCACTTTCCATATTGTACTTGTTGGTTTCACTATGTCAACTAAGTTATGGAACACAACTATATCAATTATCTTCATTCACCACCATCTCATGAAATTTCTCCATGTGAAGATGGTGTTCAAACTTCATTTCATCATTACTCCGCCAGGGGATATTATCTACTGCCAGTCCCAAGCCCGGATAAAGGAGGAGGGTTGCGTTAGGTAGCCGACAGCCAGCATAAAACCTAGTCGGATCCAAATATGAATTCTAGACAAACTATCTGTTGGGATGTAACCCACATAGAAGTTTAGAATTCATGTAGCCAACCCCACATAGTGGGATAACGGCTGGATATGTTATTGTTTTCTACTATCATTCTATCAAAAACAAGGAATGGTTCATGAGTCTGATGAGATTCAACACAATAGGTAGGATTCCAATGATGTAGGATAGTTTTTGCTGTATTTCAACTCCAAAATACAAGGAAAAAAATGTAAACAAGCAACAAGATTTGGGCATTCAAGAGGCCTAGGTCTCTCTTGCAAGAAAACTCCAAATTCTTCACACCTTTCCCTCCTCCATAACCGTATTTGGTTATGCACATGCTGGTTTGTTACACAAACCAGCCAAGTTCCTACTCTACCCTTGGCGCACATGCTGGCTGTTACGCCCATCCAGCTGTGTCACCAACATTCCTTTGATTCTTGTAGCGCCTTTGGTATGTCTGCAGTACCGGAGGCCTAACATTACTCCCCTCCCCAACTTTCACCTTCTCCTCAAGGTAAAAAGAGGGAAATTACTGTTGAATTAGGCTATAAGGCTCCCAAGTGGCTTCCAAATGAGGTAACCCCTTCCATTGAAGTAGAACATCCAATCCACGTAAGTTACTTCCTGTTCCTGGCCTAACCCCTAGCACTGCCTCCGGTTCGACCAACATCTCCAAATCTGCACTTAACTGATTGGGAATCTCCACAGTGGCTTGCAACGTGCCCTTGGCTTCACATAGCTGGGACACATGGAAGACGGGGTGAATGTTGCAGTGTGAAGGCAACTTTAACTTGTAAGCTACAGGCCCTATTTCCTTTTCAACTACAAATGGACCATAGAATTTAGGAGCCAATTTCTCATTTGAACGACCAGCCAAAGTTTTTCTACGATAGGGTCTTAATTTCAAGTAAACTAAGTCCCCTACCTTAAACTTCACTGCTCTTATTTTCATATCTGCTCCCTTCTTCATTACTGCTTGAGCTCTTAGTAGTTGTGCCTTAAGTTCCTCCAAAATGTGATCTCTTTCGACCAGTTGTTGCTCCACTACTGAAACATGAGTGGATCCCCTTTCAACCCTCAATATTGCTAGCGATTCACGCCCATAAACTGCCTGGAATGGTGTCATTCTGGAGGTTGTGTGGTATGAAGTGTTATACCATAGTTCAGCCCAAGGTAGCCACACAAACCAAGCTTTAGGTTTAGAGGAAGCAAAGCAGCGAACGTATGTCTCCAAGGTCCTATTAAGCACCTCCGTTTGACCATCCGTTTGTGGATGGTAAGTTGTGCTGCGGTGGACCTTGGTGCCTTGGATGCGAAACAATTCCTCCCAAAATCTGCTCATGAAAATCTTGTCCCTATCGGATACAATGGACCGTGGTAAACCATGAAGCCTCACAACTTCCTTGATGAAAATCCCTACCACCTCTCCAGCTGTAAAAGGATGTTTAAGCCTGATAAAATGCCCATACTTACTGAGTCTATCTACCACCAACAAAATAGAGTCCATTTTGCCAGACCTTGGTAAGCCTTCAATGAAGTCCATAGCAATGTCATCCCAAATTTGATTTGGGATAGGAAGGGGCTGCAAGAGCCCTCCAGGCTTTAGGGCTAACACCTTGTTTTGCTGGAAAACCGCACAGTTACTCACATACCGGTGGATGTCTCGCTTCATACCCGGCTAATATACATTTGCTGCAATCCTCTTGTAGGTTTTCAAGAATCCCGAGTGTCCTCCCACATTCCCATCATGTCCCTCATGTCATAGCAATGGAATGAGAGAAGAACCCTTCGGTAGGTACAACCTACCCTTGTAGAGGAGGTGGCTGTCCACCAACTGGAAATTAGGTCTGGAAGTAGGATCAAGCTGGAGATCCTTGACAACACCTTGTAGCCACTCATTTTCTTCTACTTCTCGAGCCAGCTGATCAAGCTGGAGTTCCTAAGGGACTGTTAATGCTAATAGGGCAGCAGAGTGACTGATGCAGGACAGGCCATCTGCTGCCTTATTTTCCAGTCCGGGCCTGTATTGAATTTCGAATTGAAATCCCATTAATTTAATCATCCATTTCTGATATTCTGGACTCACCAACCTTTGCTCCATCAGAAATTTGAGGCTCTTTTGGTCGGTCCTGACCACAAACTTCTTTCCCAACAAGTAATGCCTCCATTTTTGCACCGCAAATACAATGGCCATCAATTCTCTCTCATAAACTGATTTCCTCCTTCCTAACTGATTAAAGGCCTGACTGAAATAAGCAATAGGTCTATGATCTTGCATTAAAACTACCCCCATACCATGTCCTGATGCATCCGTTTCAACCACAAATGGCTTGCTAAAATCCGGCAAAGCTAAAACAAGCAGCGACACCATGGCAGCCTTGAGCCATTGGAAAGCCTGCTCGTCTGCCTCATCCTAAAAAAAATAGTTCTTTCATAGCCGCTCCGTGAGAGGCCATGCCAACCTGCCATAATCCTTAACAAATCACCTATAATATCCCGTGAGCCCAAAAAAACCAAGCAATTCCTTCAACGAGGTAGGAGTGGGCCAATCTATCATAGCTTGTACCTTGCTACAATCAGCTGAAACCCCTTGCTGTGATATAATGTGGCCCAAATACTCAATTTCCAACTGCCTAAACAAGCACTTCTTCCTATTTGCAAATAGTTGGTTAGCTACCAGCACCTCCAGAACATAACATAATTGTTGTGCATGCTGTTCCAAATCCTTGCTGAAAACCAATATGTTATCAAAAAATACTAACACAAAATGCCTCAATTGTACCCTGAAAATGTCATTCATCAGTGACTAAAATGTGGCTAGTGCATTCGTCAATCCGAAAGGCATGATGAGGAACTCATAATGGCCTTCATGTGTTCGGAAAGCAATCTTCGGAATATCCTTAGCCTTAACGCGAATTTGATGATACCCAGATTTAAGATCAACAACAACAACAACAACATATCCAGCTGTTATCCCACTATGTGGGGTTGGCTACATGAATTCTAGACTTCTATGTGGGTTACATCCCAACAGATAGTTTGTCTAGAATTCATATTTGGATCCGACTAGGTTTTACGCTGGTTGTCGGCTACCTAACGCAACCCTCCTCCTTTATCCGGGCTTGGGACCGGTAGTGGATAATATCCCCTGGCGGAGTAATGATGAAATGAAGTTTGAACACCATCTTCACATGGAGAAATTTCATGAGATGGTGGTGAATGAAGATCGAGTTTGGAAAAAATCGTGGCTCCATGAAGCTCATCCAACAACTCCTCGATCACTGGGATTGGAAACTTGTCGGGCACGGTCACCTTATTCAAAGCCCTATAATCCACACAAAATCGCCACCCTCCATCCTTCTTTTTGACAAGAAAGACCAGACTAGAAAAAGGGCTGGAACTAGGTTGGATAATCCCCGTAGCTAGCATCTCACCTACCATCTTCTTGATCTCATTTTTCTGTAGGTAAGGGTAATGACATGGTCGCACACTGACCGGTACCGTGCTTGGAAGTAGGTTGATTGCATGATCCTTTTTTCTACAAAGAGCCAGCCCCTCCGGTGTTGTGAAGACCTCCTCAAACTCAACCAACACCTCTTTTAGGAACGACAGAACCTCTACCTAACTTTCATTGAATTCAGCTGCCATCATTCCTAGTTCAAGCAGCATTCCTTCTCCATTCTCCTTGAAGGCTTTCATCATCGCCTTCAAGGATACCAAGCTTTTGCTCAAGCTGGGATCTCCTTGCAAGGTCACGGCCAATCCCCCAACCTGAAACTTCATAGTTAAAGCCTTCCAATCCACTCTCATCTTCCCCACTACTGCCAGCCACTTCATCCCAAGGATTACATCAGAACTACCCAACTCCAAGGGCAGAAAATCATCCACGATTTGAAGGTTTTGTAGGTGCAATTTCACCCCCTTGCAAATGCCTACCCCTTGCACCACCATTCCCGTCCCCATAATCACCCCATACCCGGTCGTCTCTGTTCTTGGTAGCCCCAATCGCTGCACCAGCTCGGTTGCTATAAAATTGTGTGTCGTCCCTCCATCAATAAGTACTACCACTGGCTGCCCTTCAATATCCCCTTGCAGCTTCATTGTTTGCGGCGTTGTCAATCCAACCACTGAATTTATTGAGAGTTCAATGACCTCACTGCCTTGCCCCACTTCCTCTTCTCTTCCTTCCTCGGTTTCCACCTCGGCTCATTCCTCTTCCATCTCTTCATCATAAATCATCATAATGTGCAGCTCCTTGTTCTTACACTGGTAGCCAACAGAATATTTCTCATCACAACGAAAACATAGACCCTTCTCCCTTTTGGCTTTCCACTCAGCCTCACTAAGTCGTTTAAAAGGTACATTGCTGCCAGTCCCCGCCACTAGCAGCTTGTTGCTTGCCTAACTAAAAACTCTCGAATGAGGAGTCAAGCTTCTTGATTGTACGGGAGGAGGTTGAATGACATTGGTTGTAGAGTGGGTAGGGAAATTACCCCTCGCTGGTCCGAACATCCTACTGCAGCTGAGCATGGTTGCATTTTTATCCTCAATACATTGAGTCATCGTCATGATCCGATCCAACCCCCTAGGTTACAGTACTCTGATCTCAGCCTTTATTTCTTTCTTAAGGCCATTAATGAAATGGCCTTCTAAGAACGCCTCAGAGACTTCTGACACTGGCACGGCCAGAGTCTCGAACATCAGCCTATAATCCTTGATAGTCCTTTCTTGTCGGAGAGCCAGGAACCTCTCCTCTAGCGACCCCTCTTGAGTTGGACGGAATCGGTCGAGAATACCTTGCTTAAGCCCCTCCCAACTGCGGATCCCCCTGCGCTTAGACTCCCACTGGAACCAAGCGAGAGCCCCTGCCTTGAAGCACAACGCAGCGAACTCAATCTTCTCCTCATCGGACAGATGGTTGATTGCAAAGTACCTCTCCGCCCTGAAAATCCAATCGTCCGGGTTGTCTCCCTCAAAGGTTGGCATCTCCAATCGCTGACTTCTCCCCTCCTATCACCATCCTGCGCTAAAGGCACCCTCCATTCTTCTGTTCATACCGACCCTCGGGGTCACGTCAGAATCTGGGGTAAATTTCGTTGGCCATTCGCCCCCATGGGTCTTCGCCTTCCTCTCCCGTTCCTATTCATCCCACTGTGTTTGCATGATGGCGAACTATTCGAGCATCTCTAATACGTTCCGATTTATAGTTTGAATCTCTCCCCTCATCGTGTCGACCTTTTCCTCTAGGTCCCCTACTCTCTCGGTTAAATTTACTATGGCAATCAACAAATGCTCTAATACCAAAATTGATGAGATTCAACACAATAGGTAGGATTCCAATGACGTAAGATAGTTTATGCTGTATTTCAACTCCAAAATACAAGGAAAAAATGTAAACAAGCAACAAGATTCGGGCATTCGAGAGGCCCAGGTCTCTCCTGCAAGAAAACTCCAAATTCTTCACACCTTTCTCTCTCTTCTAATCCCCTTTTATAGGTTGTTATCCCTCCTCCATAACCGTATTTGGTTATGCACATGCTGGTTTGTGTAACAAACCAGCCAAGTTCCTACTCTACCCTTGGCGCACATGCTGGCTGTTACGCCCATCCAGCTATGTCAGCAACATTCCTTTGATTCTTGTAGCGCCTTTGGTATGTCTGCTGTACCGGAGGCCTAACAAAGTCCTCATGTGCTGACACTCCCAACAAAATGGAGTTGCTGAACACAAAAAGACATCTCTTAGAGGTTACTAGGGCATTACTTTTTCAATTAAACGTTCATAAACCTCTTTGGGGAGAAGCAATTTTAACCGCGACCTATTTGATAAATAGGCTTCCTTCTCGTGTCATTAGCAATCAAAGCTCTCTAGGTATGTTGTCCCAATTTTATCCTAATAGTGTTAGTCCAAGTTGTTTATCTCCAAAAATTATTTAGTTATACTTCGTATGTTCATGGTTCATGTTCATAGACAACATTGCACTAAGTTAGATCCTCGAGCCCTAAAGTGTGTCGTCATTGGTTATTCTGGTCATCAAAAAGGGTACAAATGCTACCATCCCCCTAGTTGAAAAATCTTTGTCATTGTGGATATAACTTTTCTTAAACTAACCCCTTCTACTCCGATCAGTTCTCTCATTTTCAGGGGGAGACTTCAAGGGAAAATGAGAATGTGGATTTTAATTTTTCCTGATGAGTTTCTACCTAGTCAAGCACCACCAATACAACAACCTACACTCACACAGCCTACACACACACCTGAATTGCATAATACCAAAGAACTCTTAGAATCCTATTCATTCAAACCAAAACCACCCCAACTAAACCTGAAATCACAAATTGTCCCTCAAGAACAACAGCAGACAATTGAATCAAGCATCCAAGGAATTGAAAGTTTATTCAAGGCGTGTACAAGCCAATCCGAACCAAAGATAGATCCATGACTCTGAACCAAATCCAGGTACTGAAATAACAACTTCTCCCTCGTCTATTAGTGAGCAATCTGACCTTGATCTTCCTATTGCAGTAAGAAAAGGAACCAAAAAATGCAATCAACATCCCACATCTGATTTTGTGTCCCTAAAGCAATTGTCCCCTCAACATAAAAGTTTTCTTATCACTATAGATTCTATTGATATACCAAAAACAGTTTAGGAAGCTTTACGAAATAATAAATGGGCACAAGCCATGAAAAAAGAGATGACTGCATTAGAAAAAAAATCAGACTTGGGAGATTATGCCTCGGCCCATAGACAAGAAACTAGTGGAATGTAGACAAGTCTACACTTTGAAGTATTGAGCTGATTGTTCTCTTGAAAGGTACAAGGCAAGATTGGTTGCAAAAGGCATATACTCAAACATATGGAATTGATTATCTTAAAACCTTTGCGTCAGTAACCAAAGATGAATACTATGATAGTCCTATTGTCTTTAGTAACACACTTTGATTGGAATTTACAACAATTTGATGTGAAGAATGTTTATCTTCACAAGGACTTGGAAGAAGAAGTGTTTATGGAGATTCCACCTAGCTTTAATGGAAGAATCAAACCAAAGTAAGGTGTGCCAGCTAAAGAAAGTGGGTTGAAGCAATCACCTAGAACATGATTTGGGAGATTCACAAAAGTTATGATGCAAGAGGGATATAAACAAAGTCAAGGGGATCATATGTTGTTTATTAAACATACCAAGGAAGGTAAGGTAACATACAGGGAATGCTGAAACTAAAAAATGGGGCCTTATAGACTACTTAGCTTATGAATTTGAGATTAAGGAGTTGGGAAAATTGAAATATTTCCTTGGTATTGAGGTTGCTTACTCCAAACAAAGAATTTATTTTTCTCAAGGAAATATGTTCTAAATTTACTCAAGGAGACTGGAAAGCTTGGTAGCAAATCAACAAATGACCCTACTGAATTAGGGAAAGAAGAAACAAACAATGTAGTGGATAAAGGGAGCTACCAAAGACTTGTTGAGAAACTAACTAATTTATCTATCAAACACAAGGCTGGATATAACTTATGTTGTTAGTGTATTGAGTCAATTTATGCATGATCCTAGGGAAGAGCATCTACAAACGGTCCAGAAAGTACTTCAGTATCTCAAAGTTACACCAAGGAAAGGGTTGTTATTCCAAAAAGGTGGTGAGCTTACCCTGAAAGTTTATTCAAATGCAGACTATGCAATATCACTTGTTGATTAAAGGTCTACTATAGGTTATTACATGTTCTTAGAAGGTAATCTTGAGACATAGAGGAGCAAGAAGCAATCCATGGTTGCTAGGTCAAAGGTTGAAACCGAATTCAGCGTTATGGCTCATGGGATTTGTGAATTGTTGTGGCTGAAAATAATCCTAGCTGACTTGAGGATTAAAAAAACTAGGCCTATGAAATTGTATTGTGATAACAATTCAGTTATTAACATTGTACACAATCCTGTCCAACATGATCAAACTAAGCACATAGAGATTAACAGACACTTTATAAAGGAGAAGCATGAAAATTGGCTCATTAGCACTCCATATGTGCCATCGTGTTATCAATTAGTAGATGTTTGTCACGGAAGGGGAGCTTAGGCGTTCACATCCGGTAGCTGCTAGCATTGGGTTATTTTTTGCTTACTTTTGTTATTTCCAGATTGCTGTATTTTCCCTAAATTCCTAGCTGTAATTACCTTAGTAGTTTTAGCTGGAAGATTCCCCACGTGGAGGGAATTAGAATAGGACAAAAGCGGTTATAACCGCATAGTGGAGAGGATCTGCTGTGGCAGCCTCCTCTGCCAAGTTGTTATATATTCCCAGCTGGTTAGAGCGAGGGAATCAATCAAAAATTCAGAATCGTTTCTCTTCTTCCAATCCCAATTCTCTCTCTCAATTCACCACTCTATCTTTCTCTCCCTTTCTTGGTTCTATTCTGTTGCACTGGACGAGTCATTCCCACCCTTACGAACTGAGACCAGTGAATCTCACGGGAGTGCCGTGACAAATTGGTATCAGAGCCACCCTTTCCTTGGACAACCGAGACGAAAGTCGACGATGGCCGAAGGAACTCGTATGAAAAACCTAGAATCGCAACTTCAGCAAACCAGCTCAGCTACGACCGACTGTCAAAATCGGATCGATCAGCTGGAGTTAGGCACTACCCGTAACCATGAGGCTATCATGGCGCTGGACAGGCGGATGGAGAATTCCATGGATGGAATGGAGCGGAGGTTAGAAGGAGCCATCGCCCGGGTGCGAGATGAACTGAGTGCTCAGATGCAGCAGTTCATGGTTATGTTCGCCCGCCAGAACCCAGTCAGATTATCTCCTGATTTTCTGTTGCGAGAGCACACAGAACCAATTCTGCAGAGGAACGAAGCTAACGGGGAGCGCGACACCTCGGAGACCGGAGGGGACCCAGGGGATGAGCTGACTGGATTGAGGGATAGGGCCCGGGATAGGCCTGTCAACCCTCATGTAGGATTTTCGATGCCTCAGATGGATATTCCCACCTTCGAGGGAATCAATCCTCGGTGGTGGCTAAGGAAGTGCGAACGGATGTTTGAGTGGTATGGAATCCCAGAAGTGCAGAGAGTACCCCTAGCTACGGTTCACTTTAATGAAGTGGTGGATGCTTGGTATCAAGGAAGTCTGAGGCAGGGGAGGATTTATACTTGGGGGGAATTCTCTGAGAGGGTATGCGAGAGGTTCGGGGAAAGGAGCATGGAGGACGTTGTAGAGGAGTTTAATAAACTAAGGCAGACGGGAAGTGTGGAGAATTACCAAAGGCGCTTTGAGGAACTGAGATCCTTCATGATCCAACACAACCCTCATCTTTCAGAGGCTTATTTTGTGTCAAGCTACCTGAGTGGCCTTAATGATGAGCTCAGACCAATGGTGAAGGTGCTGAGACCCCGATCGATTGAGCAAGCCTCTGAGAATGCTAGGCTACAAGAGATGGTGGTGGAAGCCTTAATGAAAAAGCAGAGGCAGCAAGCGAGGAGCGTAGTTGGAGGGCCGCCTAATGCTACGGGAAGGCACCCCAACCGGGACCAAATGAGAGGAAGTAGTGGTGTGAGAGGGGTGGCAGGCCCCAACCCAACCTCTTTTGGAGATCAACTGAGAGAACAGAGAAGATTGGCCGGATTGTGTTTCCAGTGTGGGGAGAAATATCATGTGGGTCATCAGTGCAAGAGACAGATATTGTTGTTGGAAGGTAATGAGGAGCCTGAACAAGCCATAACAGTGGATGAAGAAAGAGAAGAAGCTGAAGAGTACAATGGGGAGATATCTATCCATGCCTTGAAGGGGGTACCTAACAGTAAAATAATGAAGGTAGAAGGTCGAGTTCAAGGAAGAGGTCTGATGGTCTTCATTGATAGTGGGAGTACCCATAGTTTTTTAGATGAAGGCACGGCCAATAAGCTGGGGTGTCAGCTCACGGGGACACCTCCTCTAAGTGTAACCGTAGCCAATGGCCAGCAGGTGTTGAGTACATCAGCATGCAATGGGTTTCGCTGGGAGATGCAGGGTGAATCCTACGAAGCAGACCTCAGACTGTTACAATTGGGGGGATGTGGCATGGTGCTGGGCGTGGACTGGATGAAAATAGTGAGTCCAATTAGTTTTGATTTTAACCGAATGGAGGTGTCATTTGAAAAAGAAGGAAGAAGGATGATATTGACAGGAGGCAAAGAAACTGGAGCATGCAAGATTATGACAGGAAGGAGATTACAGAAGGTGCTAAAAGGAAAATGGAGTCAGCTAGGCCACCTATTCTCCATCATAACTTCTGAGGGAGCTCCAGGGGAGCAAGGTAATGTCTACCTAACAGTCAGCTCAGTTGGGGGGTCCTCTGACCAGGTAATTCGCTTAGATTGCATTAATGAATTGTTGGCAGATTATGAGGAACTGTACAAGGAACCTAATTCCCTACCTCCCATCAGACCCTATGATCATACCATTCACCTAAAACTGAACACTGAACCCATTAATGTAAGATCATATCGATACCCACCTCTCCAAAAGACTGAAATAGAGAAAATGATTCGAGAAATTCTACAACAATCCATTATCCGACCTAGCCAAAGCCACTTTGCATCTCCCGTCCTATTAGTCAAAAAGAAAGACGGAACATGGCGGTTTTGCGTGGATTACCGCCAGCTCAACGCCATAACCATTAAAGATAAGTTCCCCATACCCCTAGTTGAAGACCTTCTAGATGAACTTCACCACGCCAAAATCTTTTCGAAGCTTGACCTGCGTTCGGGGTATCATCAAATTAGGATGAGGCCGGACGATGTTCATAAGACAGCCTTTAGGACTCACCACGGCCACTTTGAGTTCTTGGTAATGCCATTTGGGCTTACCAATGCCCCAGCCACTTTTCAGTCACTAATGAACCGAATATTTGAGCCTTATCTTCAGAAATTTATTCTTGTCTTCTTTGATGATATCTTGGTTTACAGTCCCTCCCTTCAGCAGCATTTAATTCACCTCAAAACCACCTTGGAAATCCTCAAGTCTAACCAGCTTTTCATAAAGAAATCTAAGTGTGCATTTGGTCAAGGACAGGCGGAGTATTTAGGGCACATTATATCCGAGGGAGGGGTTAGCACGGATCCGAAGAAGGTGGAGGCAATGGTGTCCTGGCCGAGGCCTAAGACCGTGCGAGCCTTGAGGGGATTCCTCGGCTTAACTGGATATTACCAGCGGTTCGTGAAGCATTATGGAATTATCAACAAACCGTTAATCGAACTGCTCAAAAAAGGGAATTTCAGCTGGGGATCAGAAGCAGAGAGGGCTTTTGAGGAACTCAAGAAGGCCATGAGTAGAGTGCCAGTGTTGGGGTTACTCGATTTCAGCAAGCCCTTTGTCTTGGAGACGGACGCGTGTGGTACAGGAGTGGGGATAGTCCTGGTGCAGGAAGGGAGACCCCTGGCGTTCCTGAGCCAAGCGTTGGGTCCGCAACATGTAGGGCTGAGCATATATGAGAAGGAATTCATTGCGGTGCTAATAGCTATTGATAAATGGAGGCACTATCTGGAAGTAGGGAGATTCACGATTAAAACGGATCATGAGAGTTTGAAGTTTTTGCTACAACAAAAACTGCAAACTCAGTTGCAAAGGAAGGGGATGGCCAAACTTATGGGGTTGGATTACTTGATACAATATCGAAAGGGAAAAGAAAATGTAGTTGCTGATGCTCTATCAAGGTGCCATGAGGAGGGAAGCGTGACAGCCATAACTGCTGTGATTCCAGAATGGTGCCAACAGGTACTTAAGAGTTATGAAGGGGATACAGTAGTGAAGGAGTTACTGGAGAAGTTGACCGTAGGTTCAGAAGAGGTTGAAGGATACACGCTGGTGGATGGAATGTTAAGGTACCAGGGCAGGATTGTCATCGAGAACAAGGAAGACCTTAAGAAGAAAATCCTGCAGTCGTTACACGAGTCACCTTTAGGAGGGCACTCGGGCATCCAAAATACTTACCTCCGAGTGAAACAACTATTCTATTGGCCGGGGTTGAGAGCTGAGGTAAGAAGGTTTGTGTTGAGTTGCGACATTTTTAGGAGATGTAAGGCTGAGAATGTGGCTTATCCGGGGCTGCTACAACCACTTCCGGTACCAGAACAGGCTTGGTCTAGCATCTTGATGGATTTCGTTGAAGGTCTACCCAAGTCTGAAGGAAAAGACAGTATCCTGGTGGTAGTTGATCGACTCACGAAATTTGCTCATTTTATAGGGTTGGCCCATCCTTATACCGCTCAAGAAGTGGCTAGAGTTTTCATGGATCAGGTGGCAGCCTTCCATGGGATTCCCACTACCATTATATCCGACCGAGACAAGGTCTTTACCAGCACCCTATGGAAAGAGCTCATGAAGGTATTGGGCGTGAGGCTAAACATATCTTCAGCTTACCATCCTCAAACGGATGGCAACACTGAACGACTCAATTAAGGGTTGGAGAATTATTTGAGGTGCATCTGCATCTTGCAGCCCAAGAGCTGGCATAAGTGGCTGTCTTTAGCCCAATGGTGGTACAATTCTAGCCAACACTCATCTCTAAAGGTGTCTCCCTTCGAGGGCCTTTTTGGTTACAAGCCTCCTTTATTACCAGTTTTAGGGGGTCCTTCCGTTAAGCTTCCCACTGCGGCCTCAGTGGAAGAGTACTTGCAACATAGAAGAGATGTATTATGGCAGCTCAAACAAGAATTAGCCGCAGCTCAGAACAGAATGAAACAAGCTGCGGATAAGAAAAGAAGTGATAGGGAATTTGAAGTTGGAGACAGAGTTTACTTAAGGTTAAGGAGACAGCATTTAAAGGCTATGACTCAACGACGGGTTTCAAAGCTTGCCCCGAGGTATTTTGGTCCTTTTCTCATACTGGAAAGGATAGGAAAAGTGGCCTATCGACTACAACTGCCGGAAGGGACACGAATTCATCCTGTCTTCCATGTGTCCCTGTTAAAGGCAGCCGTTGGGGCTGAGCAAGTGAGTTCCGAGATGCCCACCCTTCCTGAGGGAGAGGAAAACTTGGGAGAACCGGAAGCTATTCTGGAGAGGCGAGTCACTCACAATCAAGGGGCCCCGCTCATTCAAGTGCTGGTGAAATGGCAAGGGGACGCAGCTGGAAGCGAGACGTGGGAATACCTGCCTAGCCTGCTCACACGATTCCCCAGAGCTGTCAGCCTCCTTAACATTTCTTAAGGACAAGAAAAATCTAAGGGAGGGGGAATTGTCACGGAAGGGGAGCTTAGGCGTTCACATCCGGTAGCTGCTAGCATTGGGTTATTTTTTGCTTACTTTTGTTATTTCCAGATTGCTGTATTTTTCCTAAATTCCTAGCTGTAATTACCTTAGTAGTTTTAGCTGGAAGATTCCCCACGTGGAGGGAATTAGAATAGGACAAAAGCGGTTATAACCGCATAGTGGAGAGGATCTGCTGTGGCAGCCTCCTCTGCCAAGTTGTTATATATTCCCAGCTGGTTAGAGCGAGGGAATCAATCAAAAATTCAGAATCGTTTCTCTTCTTCCAATCCCAATTCTCTCTCTCAATTCACCACTCTATCTTTCTCTCCCTTTCTTGGTTCTATTCTGTTGCACTGGACGAGCCATTCCCACCCTTACGAACTGAGACCAGTGAATCTCACGGGAGTGCCGTGACAATGTTCTCACTAAAGAACTTCTTACTGTACCATTCCAAGAAATAACAAGCAAGCTAGGCATGGAAGATATCTACTCACCAACTTAAGGGGGAGTGTTGAAAATTGTTGGAGATTTCTTAGGATTTATTCCTAAATATCTCTTTTCCTACATATCACATTTCCTAAATACGTCCTTTCCTAAACATGTCGAAGTTGATTTTGTAGAAAACCATGTGCAGAAATATAGGAACAATTAGGCAGTTAGGCAAAACAATAGAGACAGTTCAATTGATTCATTATACAATTATTTGTTTTCCTAAGTTAAGACAGTTATTTTTGTGTTCAACTATCTCCATATGAGCAGTTATCATTTGTAATATATATATATATATGTCCCATCTAAATAATAGATAAAGGAGTTTTACAATCCAAACTTTTTCATGGTATCAAAACATTTTTTCTTAGAAAATTCCTTTATCACCCTAGTGGAATCCTTCATCACAGCAGTCTCAACTTCTTCCTCTCAAGTTCCCGTTGCTCCTAGTTCTAATGGACATTCGGTTATGATATTCATAAGCAACATAGGAAAAGATGATTATCTTAATGGTGAAACCCCTAAACCGAATTCAACAAATTCAAAATACAAGACATGGAAAACACAATATGGTAAGGTCATGGCTTGTCAATTCCATGACTAATAAAGTCGGAGAAAATCTCATCCTCCATGAGACGGCACAAGAAATCTGGGATGCCACAAGGACACGTATTCTAACTCTAAAGACACGGCAAAGACATTGTAAAGTAGACCTCTCGGTCACCTAATATTTTAGTCATCTAACTAGATATTAGCAATAATTCAACATGTCTAAAGTGACATAAATAGAAAGGCGCTTCATAAAAAGAAAAATTGAAGGTGGATTTCCTACATACCAATGATCTACCGGAGACTACCTACTGAAGACTCAATTTGAAGATGTGAAAATCCAAAATGCACTTCATATTTACAGCTCAGCTTTAGCGTGTAGAAAACCATGTGCAAAAATATAGGAACAATTAAGCAAAATAATAGGGGCAATTTAATTGATTCATTATACAATTATTAGTTTTTCTAAGTTAGATAATTTTTCTTGTGTTTAACTGTCTCTATTGGGGCAGTTACCATTTGTAATATATATATGTGTGTGTGTGTCCAATCCGAATAATAGATCAAGGAGTTTTACCGTTTGAAACTTCTTTAGATTTCCTTTCCTATTTTAGGAAATAAGAGATTTCATGTTTTTCTTTCTTTCCTTTTAGTCTTTCTTTCCCTTTTGTATATTGTCTTTCTTTCCTCTTCTTTTTTTTTTTTTTTTTGTATATCTCGTCTAGTATATATTGCAAAGCATATACTCAACTCAATATAAAAGAATCATTCATTTCTTCAAACAACATGAATTCTATCTCGTCAATCATTTCTATCTACAATCTTATCTTTTTTAAAGCCCTTATAGTCCATACATATCACAGCAAAGTGTCTCCCACCAAGTTTTGGTCTTCCTCTATCTCTTGTGCTAGATATTTGCTCCATTCTATCCATTCTCTTCACAAGAGACTCGATTGGTCTTTTTCTTACATGAACAAACCATTTCGATCATATCTCACATAATTAAAATAACAAGTCCACTTAACCTCATTCAATTTTATTGGTGAATAACCTCATTCCTAATAATTGTAGTATGGCCTCAAGCTTTTAGGTCTGGCTTCCCTTTCAATACTTCTAGAAATAATGGAAGTAATAATATAATTAACATAGCAGGTCCACTTAACTCTTTAGAGGACAAGAGTAACATAACAACTTCATCAATGGAAGTGTTTGTAAAGGAAATGACATGAAGAGTCGCCACTCCTTGCCAAAATTGTAATATGTAGAAAAATGAAACGAGTTGAGAAAACTGTAGATACTAGCTTGATTGATTCTCGAGTAGTATAAGATATTTATACACTACAACTAGGTTATCTCTTATATTCTAGAAACATATTTGAATATGTTTTAACGATAAAATACAATAACAATAATTAAAAAACTATTGAGATATCTTGAATTATTCTGCTACCTTTAACCCCTTATTCTTGGAGTTTTTCAATCTCCGAATCACCTTATCCTTTAGTCTCCTATTTTTTCAGGCCATAAAATTAAGAGAACAATCCAGTTGTTACTCAAGTCCTCCTTCGAGTAAACTGTTATTTTATTTCCACAATATATTTGTGATATTTCCGTGTTTCCATATTGTACTTGTTGGTTTCACCATGTTAACTAAGTTATGGAACACAACTATATCAATTATCTTCATTCACCACCATCTCATGAAATTTCTCCATGTGAAGATGGTGTTCAAACTTCATTTCATCATTACTCCGCTAGGGGATATTATCCACTACCGGTCCCAAGCCCGGATAAAGGAGGAGGGTTGCGTTAAGTAGCCGACAGTCAGCATAAAACCTAGTCGGATCCAAATATGAATTTTAGACAAACTATCTGTTGGGATGTAACCCACGTAGAAGTTTAGAATTCATGTAGCCAACCTCACATAGTGGGATAACGGCTGGATATGTTGTTGTATGTTTATATTTGTGATATTTCCAACATAATATGTCCTCCAACAAAGTGCCTTTTGCTAAATAATGAAATTGAATGTTAGAAAACTTGAATGTTGGTTGATCAAAACAATTTCATGCTTTCCAATTCCACATAAGAGCAAAAAGAACTCAAGAATGATATATTTCTTAGTTCACTAATGAATGATTAATTATAAGTGCTACCACCCTTGTTAGATTTTTTCAACCAAAAATCCATACACCCTTCCCAGCCAAAGTATAAGGAAAAGAAGCTTGTCTAAGGTGGCCCTTTCTCATTTGGAAACAACTGTACTGGACCTAGAATTCACAATCAGTCACATAAGGAAAACAGCTCCAAGAGTTTCATATATTGAAGAGCAAAGGAATCTTTTGACCACCTCCTCTTCTTAGCTAATGTAGCATGGCAACAGGAGGACATTTTTGCCTGTTTGGCACATAATGGGTTTACGTTAGGTACATTTGTTCCTTTGATTAGATTCTATTAAGTATAGAGATTGGATCTAAATAAAGGTTAAAGATTATCTCCTAGTGTGCACATGGCACATTTGAAGGAGTGTGGTGCTAAGAAGTTTGGGGATAGTGTTTTCTATACTGAAACAATTTTTTGCATACATGGCACATCTGAAAGAGTGTAATGTGAAGAAGCTTGACAACAGTGTTTACTATACTAAATCCATTATGTTATTGTTGTTAGTTAGATACAATAATAAATTTATAGTTGTGAGTGAGTGTTCATCTCGAGCCTTGAGTGTTTGGGAGACCTGGGGAAGAAAAAATAATTAGGGGCGCAAGATATCTTCCACACGAGCCCTCCAATGCTTAAGTAAGTCTCTCTCTAAGTAAAGATGCAGTAATTATAGAAGTGAAGTAAAATTAGAGTTCTGAGCATACCTCAACTGGAGAGAATTTTTCCCTATTTATAGAGAGTGAAATTGATAGGTGGAGTGAACAAAGTAAATAACCTTAGAGTTTAGAGATTAACACTCTTAAGGAAATTAGGGTGAATCTGGAATAATTAATTTCCACACACTCAAAGATACAAATTACAAACTTAAATAGAAGAAAAAACTCCTAAAATCTAGGAATTTAAAATACAAACACAACAACAGATAAGTAGAGATAAATTTCCTAAACTTTCTCCTATTTTTTTGGATAAGAAGAGGCCTCATCTTCTTCTAATTTTTAGGAACTGACAGCTGCGTCTCTATCAGCTCTTCTTTCTTTTTTTTCGGCCCTTTATCTTCTTTAATATGTGATTATATCCTCAACACTTCCCATTAAGCTGGTGAATAGATATCTATCATTCCCAGCTTGCCTCTAATTAGCTTAAAACCTTGTTTATTCATGGCTTTAGTTAGAATATCAGCTTCTTGGGTACTTGTAGGGATATATATTAGATTTATATCACCTTCTTTGATCATTTGCTTAATGAAATGTCTATCTATCCTCAGATGTTTCATCTAAAAATGCTGAACCGGATTTTTTACTATACTTATAGCAGACTTGCTATCACAGTATAGCTTTGTAGGAGTAGAATTTTAAATTTTCAAATCTTCCATCAATTTTTCCAGCCACATGATTTCACATATACTTTATGTGATCGCTCTATATTCAGCCTCAGCACTACTTCTAACCACTACGCTTTGCTTCTTACTTCTCCATGTCACCAAATTTTCCCATACCTTGGTACAAAAACCTGAAGTAGATTTACTATCTTCCAACGATCCTGCCCAATCAGCATCTACAAAGCATTGAATTCCCCGATCTTCATTCTTCTTGAACAAGATTCCCTTACCAGGGCTTCCTTTCAAATATCTTAGGATATGATGGACAACATTAAGATGTTTATTAATGGGTACATGCATAAATTGACTTACTACACTTACCGCATAGGTGATATCCGGTCGTGTGAGAGTTAAGTAATCAATTTTCCCACTAACCTCTAATATCTTCCTTTATCCACAATAAAGTCTGCTTTATTTTCCTTAGATTTCTAGTTAGGTTCCAGGGAAGTGCTAGGTAGTTTGCAGCCCAACTTACCTGTAGTGCCCCCCATTAAACCAAGGAGCACTGGAATTTGATCTTTAGACTGATAAAAACAACTCACAGATGAATTGATTGAACAAAATTTAAGAATAGAAACATATATGAAAATATGCAAAAATGTAAATCAAACCACAAGAAGACACCAATCTTTATCCTGGTTCAAATCATTCCTTGGAATGATCCTACATCTAGCCTTCAAACACCCACGAGAGCAGCATTTCTCTTATTAGGAAATGATCAGTACAACAGCCTACCCGAGTACAATCTTGACTCTCACCTGAGATTACAAAGGACTATCCAAAACCTCTAGCCCTTTCTCTCAATCGAATAGAATTACACGCGCTAAATGTTATATATGCCAAGCGACTACCCTCCCCCCCCCCACCTACCTCTTATTTATAGACTAAATGGGCAGACAACCCAATACAAATAATCGAGTTTGATATTATCAATTTTACCCCTAAACTAATTAGAAATTATAGTTGAACAAAACCTCCCATCCAATTTAAGATGCTTGACACTTTGACTGCTTCCACCTGAATCCTAGACTTACTCGAGGCAAACCTCTAACACCCCCATTACCCCTTTTTCTTAAAAAGTTTACATATTCTTACTTTCAAGAAGAAAAAAAAAATCAAAGTATCTAACAAGTTACCAGGTCTTCTAAGAATAATGTTTACCTCCCTAACCACCATCTCATACTTGTAAGCCTGGGAACAAACCAACTTGCATCTATGTTATAAAGGAGATTGTGGGAGATCAAAGTCCTATGTACTAACAACATGGTTTAATTTTACTATTTCTGTTTTGCTAACTAGGTCCAACACTGTTTTGTAGAGCTCCTACCTCATTAAAATTTAATTCAGCATCTTTCAAAGTAGTCACACTACAATTTTTCTATAATTCAAATGCTTAAAAACTAAATGAACAAGGACACAGTTACACATCTACAAACTCAACTGGATCTATACAATTATTCAATACGAGAAAAACTAGGATTGCATACCCAACCATTAAACAACGTGACATAATCCCATTGTGCGTAGACCAATAGACCATTTCATCATAAACAAATCTTAATTCATCACCAAAAATTTTGTCAACTTGCCAGTAAATAAAACACACTAAAACCAAATTGGACGCTGAAATAAACTGATGTTGTACACACATAAACTAATTACACTGTTGTGATGGGCATTTGTCAAATCCCACCCCCACCCCCGAGCCCAAAAAAACAAAACAAAAGACAGCCCCTCAATTTCAGGCAATTCTTGCAGCACGAAAACAAAATTAAAAGTAAACGAAAACCCACATCAAATCAAAAAGAAATAACAGAACATCATTGTCCATGCAATGTCAGATTAAGTCCACAAACCAACAGCAATTGAATTCGGTGACGGTGATCTGTGTGATACAAGAAGGAAAGTTGGAAAATACCTTCCATAGTCGAGTGATTTCTGAGTCTTTGCAACTTCCCCTTCTGATTACAGGTTTCTCCCCAATTGACTCAGGATCCTATAATCGCCACCGCTTCAACAGAGCAAGAGAATATGCTTTGGTAGATGCATTAATTTCTACTCAAATAGAGCATTACCCTTCCCTTCCTTCACATATATCTCCTAGTTGCCAAACCCATAAAGAGGGGGGGGAGAAGAGAAAGAGGGGGAGGGAGAGAGAGAACGTTAAAGGGCAAAGGTAGAATATAAGGAAGGCAAGGGAGATGTCATTTTTGTATTTGTTTGTTGCCATAAACAGATTGCTTCTCCTTTAGTTTTGCTCTGTGTCAATCCAAACCTTTTTCAATAATGGTACATTCATTTCATATGTATGAAATGAATATGAAAAGGCACATAAAACAAATGCGAACTCTAAATTTACAATAATTTTTATATCTAAATACAATGAAAAAATGTTCTAATATTGGAGAATAAAACAAATATGAAATTCAACATACGAAAGCCAAATGAAATACTAACTAAAATTTATAAAATATTATACACATCAAGTCCAATTACTAATTCAGAAATAATAATAATAATAATAAAAATCTAAAATTTGAAAAGTATGAATAAAGAAGCTATGCAAAACTACACTTAGAGTGTGTTTGATTACATTAAATTTTAGGTAATGATTGTGTAGAAAACAAAAACTACCCCTCTCTTGAAAAATGAATTTCAAATACTTGTACCATAAACATATTTTTCATAAAAATGTTAAGCGTGTTTGATTATTTCATAAAAAAATATGTATAATAATTACACATAATTAGACATTTTATATGAAAAATGTGTACTATCAAACACAACCTTAGCTTACTAATTTTGTCTGCCAATAACTCCCTCTTGGATTTTCGACTGAAATTCAATTTATTGAATGGACTCCCAACATTCATTCATTGACATTAAACCTAAAACAAATTAACTTATGAATGTACACTACATGGGTGTGAGGAGATTCTAACAAGTTCCATACAAGTGGAAAGAAATCAACCATCCAAAACAAAATATAAACAAAAGTAAGAAACCAATCATCAACCACTTTCTTGTTACAATAACCATGACTCAATTCAGTAGATTTTTGTTATTATTCAAAAACATTTAATCAATGAGAATCTTTTGAGAATAATATTTATCTGAATGCTACATCTTCTTGTTTGATTTCTAACCAATTAAAAAGGTCAAGAGGTAAATTCTTGATTATTTGTTGAATTCGCAGATTTTAAAGTTACGCGTTTTATTTATAAATTAAAACTGTTTTATCAAAAACTATTTTTAGTCTTTTTCTCTCTCCTTCCTTTGGAATACTTCATTCAAAACCTTTACTTTTTTGGATAAATAAAAATTTTTGAAATTATTCCCAAACGAATTTGACCTTAGAATATCAAGATTACCTCAAAAGTACATCTCTGACTATGACTCGAGCAACACCAATCCCAGAATACAAGAAATCCATCAAAAAAAAAATTTTATTGCAAGGAAAAACAAAACTGATGTAAATTTTCCACTGGTGTAGTTCTCCATATAGCTTTTGCATTAATAGAAAATGCACAATGTAGTTCTCCATATAGCTTTTCCAACAAATGTCATGAGAATCTCATTAAAGGCATTTTATCAAGCAGGAAAAAGAGATCTCCTACATAGCCTTTAAGAATTGATAAATTCATTCCCCAAATATATAACTAAGATACAAAAAGCACTGAAAAGCCTATAAAAGACAAGTGTTTCTAGCCTTTGTTTCTCCAACTCGAATCTTGAACATTATTGTTCTCAAAATGACAACTACTTTCCGCGTATGTTAGCTCAAAACATCAACAGGATACCCTATCAACATATTCAATACCATAAAAAACGCAGACTATTCTCGAGGGCATGCATGAATCTAATCCAACATCCAAATACACCATCTCATTCCTAATGGCAGGAATTGTCAAAAGGTTTTGATCACGGGATTCAGTGGATAAAAGAAATCAAGAAATATTAAATTACTTGTTCTATAAAAGCAAACAGGACTCAAGAGGCCAAATCAATCCCCTCTATGGAAAGGCTCAAGATAGGGGAGTATGAATATCTTGTAAATCTCCTCACTAAATTAATTTATCACAAAAATATAAGTGGTTTATGTTAACCCTTTGGCCAGTGCCGAACCTCAAATTTGGGGCCCTAAGGTAAAATGTAAAAATAGGTCCCCTAGTACATCCAAATTTTATTTTTTTTATAATAAAATATAAATAAATAAATAAATAAATATTTACAACATATCAAAAAATAAAATTAAAAAAATTTAAATTATCAATTAAAAATTACTTTAATAGACAAAAATATCAATCAGTTCGAATATTTTTTTCTCAATAGCCAATCTTGTGTTGTGACATAATTACTAGATTCAGCCAACATGACCTCTTATATTGTCAATATCAAGCTCAAGATTGATCAACATGTTTTTAAACTTAGTAAAAAGTCCAACCCCTAATGTATCATCAACTTTCAAAAATTATATCCAATATTCTTCTACCATTGTAGAGTTTGCTGAATCATCCACATTTCGTATTACAAGAGGCATTTGCTCCTCATGACTAGCATCTAGAGTACAATCTAATATGATCGAAAAATATTTTGTTTGTTTAACTTTTCTAACAATTGAACTTTTCACCTCATTTGCCAACATTTGTATCAATACATTCTGAATTTTAGGGCCCAAATATATATAATGAGTCTCATGTGCTTGAATACGCCAAATGTGCTATTTCATAATCGGATCAAACTCAACAATCATTTGCAAAAAGAGACCATTATTTTCCACATAAAGCTTCTCACAATTTCTTCGAAATGCCAAGTTATTTTTTGTCAATCTTTGCACAACAGCTATTATTCTCTTCAACACATCGCCAGTGCTCTATTTCTTTAGTGATTTCAATTTGCACACTTTGATCAATTGTTTTATTTTTCTGCAGCCTTGTTTCTAATTCAATCCAACTAGTCATGCAATCTATATGCTCCTTACTTGCTTCATGATTTTTAGGACTCCGACTCATATTATGCCAATCTTTTGTATGCTTCTTTCCCAATTGACCAATTTTACTCATTGTTTTTTGAATATTGAATAACTTGCAGCAAAAAAAAAAATTATGTCCAAATGAACTGAATAGACTAGCCATCTCCTATCTTTTGTTTCTCCATTAGGCATTATTCACTTATATTGTGATAATTCAAAATGCCTACCAATACTATCTTTAGGAAATAATACTCGATCAGTTCTTTTTGGACCCCTCTCTACTAAAAAATCTCTCATATTTTGGTCAATTTTATCCCAACACCCTGGATCATAAAAATTAATTAACAATTTTTCATGTTGAACATTTTCTTCTTCTTCCTCGTTCAATTGATTCGCATCAACATTTTCTTTTTATTCTTCATCGTTTAATTCATTAACATCAACATGATCGTCTTTGTCTTCATTAAATTCATCAACCTTTTCACATTGTTCATTGACATTGTCATTCCAAGTTTCTTGTTCCTCCACCAAGGTTTCATCTAAGTTTTCAACTAAATCTGCCATCTCTGTTATTTTGTTGCTATTAAAGTATTTAAACATATCACCGGCTTGAAATTGAACTAATAATTATTTCCTATGTTTCCTTTTTCTTTTTTGAGCTCCAGACATATATTTAGAAGACATGATTTGCGATTATTGCTTAAGTCTAAAAAAAGGAAAAAAAAATATTATAACAATGCCCAACACGTTTAACCAATAATAACGTTAAACTTAATTTTTAAATTCTAAAAATCGTAAAATATTAAAAAAAAATTCATCAAGAATCCAACAAATCAATAACAATTCACAAATTAATTAGTGGTTAATAATTGAGTTTGGAATTGCAGCATTCTAAAGCACACCAGAACAAATATTTGAAATACTATTTTAAAAACAGAATATTTGAAGTACTTACACATGTTTGGCCCAATAATAGAAAGTATCACATGATAATATATAATAATAAAACATAAATTCTCTATGCTTTACATGTTGCTCTACATATTTCCAAAGTTTTTTAATTTTTTCACCATTGATCTGAACAGGGAATTTACTCTTAATACCTACCTACCGTTGGTGAATAATTTTTTTTTTCTTTTTCCAAATCAATGAATGCATAAAATCCTAGTTACCTATAACCCATTACTAGAGCTTTTAATTCACTAATATATATATATATATTCTATAAAAAAATAAAAAATATATAAATAGCTCAATAAAGGGGATCTCATTGGCAGACCCCACTAGTAGGCTCGGACCCACAGACTAATCCAAGAGTCCATTGTCTTAGGGCCCATAATTATGCTAATTTAGGGGGGCCTCATAAATTTGAGAGGAAATTGACTATTTTGTCTGTGTCAAAGTGACCATTTTGCCCCTACATAAATCTCTCCCTCCTCCCAAAAAAAAAATCTACAGAACACAGCTTTCTCTCTCCTTCTTTCTATCACTTTTTCAAGAACAACTCTCTAAATCATTGATTTTATAAAATTTAGCCATCTAATCTTGTATCCGACCATATTTTTACTGTGAAAGTGGTCTCGATCTACAAGAAGGTAAGTTTTTTAGTTTTATCAACAATTATTTTCAATATAGATCCATGATATATATGTATATACGCATATGGTTTGGGCTAGGTTGAAAGTTTAATCTTAGATTTATAGAAATTCGACTGTTGGATCTTGTTGGTTTTTTTGGTATGTTAGTCGATGGGGATAAGGGTATCGGGTAGTTGCCTCTGATCGCTATAAACAACCGATCACGGTGACCAGTGGAGTCTGCCAGTGAGATCTCTTTTCTTGAGCTATTTATATTTTTATTATTGGATCTTATGTGGAAAGGTACTTATTGGACATGTTTGGATATGTGCCTGACACTATCTAAATAGTCCTTTTTCTTGGGACTCAAAACTTGGTGGATCATTTCTTTGTAGTGGACATATGTGTTTATCAGAGTTAGAACTATTTAAGTTTAGAAAAATAAGTAAAACAATTAATTATAAAGTAAAAATAATATTTGATTATGCTTCCTATATAATTTTTAATTCAATAACACTATAATTATGTTTCCTCTATAATTTTTAATTCAATAACACTAGAACCCAACACATTGAACTTTTAAATTTAGTGATTTCTAAAGTCTTAATTAATAGTTTGATGCACATTTCTTTTCTAGTATATAGAATGTGAAAGATAATAACTATCTTCTTAATAATAAAGTATATATATATGTGTGTGTGTGTGTTTTTACTGTAAGAAAATGAAAAAATACTGGTTATTTTTTGTCTGTACATATGAAATATTTATTTATTTACAGTTTTGATCATCTCAATACTTAAACCTGGCAATACTTGGGAGTTATTTTGTACAAGTGGACTTTCAGACTTATTGACAATAATGCTTGTTGAGTGTATTCTCTTGTCACATTACATACATTTGCTTTGATTAATTTTAGTATTAATTATTTGCTTCCAGTAAAGGTATTTGATGCTTAATCGTAAGCAAATGATGTACATAATATATACAAAGAGAAGGCTATAACTCAGTGCACATGACTTTTGTTTTTAGTATAATAGGAGATGGAATAGGCAGTCTACCTGACCATGAGTGTGAAGAGATCAATTCTTTTGATTTTTAACTTGTGCTGCTGTTTGGGGCAGATGATCTCTTGCCATTATGCTAGATTGTGGAATCTAAATGATAATTAAAACAACCCAAAAAATAAATGAGCAAGGCACTATTGTTGGCTTCTTGGCATTATAAACCCTATACTTCAAGTTAACATGAACATACACATCAATCTGATTGAGCTCACTCCTAGAGTGTTGACTAACCTCATAAAGTTTGACAATTTGTCATAATGATGTTACTCAAGTTGATTTCCTCCTGTTATCTAAAATTTTCTATTGAAATATTTTTCAATTTTAATTGACAATTTTTACTCTATCCTTGAGACTGTTGTCTATTTATTTGCTTTGGACTTGTTTCTTGATCTAGAAATAAGACAAAAATGACAGCTGAGCTTGTCAATTCTACAACCAGTGAAAAGCTAACTGAAATGGATTGGACAAAAAACATTGAAATTTGTGAATTGGTATCACATGATCAAAGATACATATGACTTATCACTGTTAAATGTTTCAGATATAATGTGAATGGTAGTTGCTGTGTAGTTTTTGTTGATCAATACTGTCACTATCTTATCTCTTTTAGACAATATCAATATCTTTGCACTTTCTAAAAGATGTGCATGCTATATGATCTAGATGCAGAGGACAAATATAACTAAATACCCCTTCTTGGATCCATATAGTGTAACAACATTTCATTTGGCATGGTGAAAGGTCGTTTCATAATAATTTTTTGTTTTGACTTTTCTTCGCTCTTGCAATCACTGTGTCAATATATTTTGATCTCACTTTCTAGCATTGCCATTGGACTCTGTGTTGATTCCTCGCTTCTTACTCATTATTTTTGTTACTCTGGACCATGGGATGCCATGCATGCCCAAAAATAAATAACCTGGAGTGAAACGGGAAAACCTGTTGTGGAGAAGGTAAGAAAGCCTATCATAGAAGAATGGGCTTGTCATATTACAAAATATTTTATCAATGCTCTGAACAGTACAACTTTGTTTTTTCAGGAACTTTATTATGAGAAAGGAAGTAAATATAGTTTGAGCTGTTGATAGGAAGGGACTGCAGTCTGTGCATTGTTCTTGTGTTTTGACTCTTTTGACAAATTGTTTTAGCATGCTACTCGCCCTCGCCCTCTCCATCGCTGTCGGCGACTCGCCCTCGCTCCTCTCACTGATCTGTCGCCGGTCGCTCACTGCCTCTCTCTCCTCTTGTTGCTCCATGGCCCTTCGCCATCGCCCTTTTGCTCTCGCCCTCTCTCTCTCGCCTCTCGCTGCTCGGTCGGTGGTCGCTCGTCCTCGCCGGCTCGCCTCGCCCTCGTGGCCGGTGGCTCGCTGCTCCGTCGCTCGCCCAGCAAGCGTCGCCTCTCTCTGCTCTGCTCCGTCGCTCGCCCTTGTCGGCTGGCCCTCGTGCTCGTGGCCGGTGGCTCGCTGCGCCTTGCTCCGTCGTTCGCTGTTTCTGGTGGCTCGCTGCCTCTTAATTGCCGATTGGCTCATCAGATTCAGTCTTTCAGATCTGCTTCTCAGAAGC
Organism: Diospyros kaki; assembly: GCA_036245055.1. Lineage (NCBI taxonomy): Eukaryota > Viridiplantae > Streptophyta > Magnoliopsida > Ericales > Ebenaceae > Diospyros > Diospyros kaki. The sequence continues at coordinate 118,044 of BSEG01000016.1, read as the reverse complement.
TCCAACTCCAGTCTCCAGATCTGCTTCAACTTTCAGCAGTTAGTTGCTCCTTCACTTCATTTTGTTTATGATGCATAATGCATTCGGAGATTTGGATAGCTTGCCTATCTATTTTATTGATGTAACTTTCAGCAGTTAGTTGCTCCTTCACTTCGTTTTGTTTATGATGCATAAAGCACTTCGTTTTGTTTATGATGCATAATGCATTCAGAGATTTGGATAGCTTGCGTATGTTTATTTTATTGATGTTGGCTGAATCTGGCAATTATGTCACAACACAAGATTGGCTATTGAGAAAAAAAATATTCGAACTGATTGATATTTTTGTCTATTAAAGTAATTTTTAATTGATAATTTAAATTTTTTTAATTTTATTCTTTGATATGGTGCAGATATTTATTTATTTATTTATATTTTATTATAAAAAAAATAAAATTTGGATGTACTAGGGGGCCCATTTTTACATTTTGCCTCAGGGCCCCCAAATTTCAGGTCCGGCACTGCTTCGTATGGAGGTGAACACTAGTATTTGGATTTGTTTTCCTATTCATGGAATCGTTACTCATTGTATGTTGAATTATGGGGTCATTGTTAGCATGGTTTATTTGTGTGTCCGATCTGTTGCTTATATGTGTAGATCTGTTCGGTTTTTACTCGGGGCTGTAGACAGGGTGCTTATATTCATGGATATCAGTAGATTAAGTAGGCTGTCTAGTCGCCGCTCAGATCCTGTGCGATAACTTGCAGATATTCATGTTATGTTTTGATGCTTTCCAGATGTTCTTGAACTGGGTTATTTGTTGGTTGGTTGTGAACTGTTGTCTATGATGTTTTTGTCTTTATTAGAATTTGATCTTCATGGTAAGTGTTCGCATGTAATTTTTAGTAAATTTTATGTTCAAACTGTCTGATCTTTTTTAGTAAATTGTTTGATATGTATACTTGGGTTGTGTTGTTGTCAGTTTCCTACTTTATTGTATTAGTGTTTGTGTATTTGGATACTTGTTATGTGGATAAAGAGATGAATTTGACTCATTGACCTGCGAAGTCATTGTGAAAAATATATCTTACTAAAGCCTTCTAGAGTTCATTTAGAGTACTTGCTCACTTATTTTCTATCTATTTTGAATGTATATTTCTGGCATGGGTGTACCTGTTTCATGGTTTCTGAATTGTATGATTTAACTTTTTTTTTTCCCGGTTATCTATTGTAGTTTGATTCTATTAGTTTATAATGGGAAAGGAGAAGTTTCATATCAACATTGTTGTCATCGGCCATGTGCACTTTGGAAAGTCCACCACAATTGGCCATCTCATTTACAAGCTTGGAGGAATTGACAAGCGTGTGATTGAGAGGTTTGAGAATCTTTGGGCGACAAATAGTTAAATTGGAGAACTGCAGTCACCGCCGTCTGGGACGCCAGTTAGTTGGCCGGAGAAGAGAGAAGGGACTGCTAGACGAAAGGAAGGAAGGGTGAGTCAATGGACGACAACTACTAGCTGGAGAAGAAGATGAGACGCAGGCGTAAGCGGCTGCTAGGGTTTGCTAAACGAAGATTGCCCTTGTGATTTTGAAAGCAGGCCCAAATCCAATTTGGATTCAAGTCAGGGGTGTGCCAATGCCATGCCAAAAAGATTAAGGGGTACTAATGTAATTTAAAACATAAATCAGAGTGTCATTTAAAAACTTTTGGGAAATTCTATCCATAGTCCAAGTTATTGTTCTCCACAGCCCACACTTAATATCCTTTAACTACTCTGCATTAAGAACCCTTTATTACCCTTTTGACAGCCATCTTTCCTTCTTTCTTATTTACTCTTGATTGCCATTTCTCTGATCACTTGTAGTAATTTTTTCTGATCACTTGTAGCCATTTCTCATTTCTCATTCTCTTCTATTTTCCTCTATACAATGGATGATTATATAAAAAAGTCGATGACATGGGAAGAGTTCTATGAAGAAGATGACAATGAACAACAACTACTCGTAGATGACAATGAATAGCAACAACAACAGCTCGTAGATGTTCTGGTATGCCATTTCATTTGTAATTTTGGGTTCGTAGATGAAATGGGTTACTGATGCCATTGGCTGCCTCGCGAGAAAATGCTCGACGAAACTGGGATTGCTAGACCTCGGTCAGGGATGGGCGGGTTCCCCGACCGTGGGGGGGTTGAGGTAAGGGATGGGCAGGCAGGCGGTCGAGGAACTCGCCCATCCCTGATTGAGGTATGGCGATCCCGGTTCCGTTGAACATTTTTTTGCGAGGCAGTCAATAGCATCGGTAACCCATTTCATTTACGAACTCAAAATTACAAATGAAATGGCGTACTAGAACATCTATGAGCTAGTGATGTTCATTGTCATCTTCCTCATAGAACTCTTCCTATGTCATCGACGTTTTTATATAATCATCCATTATATAGAGGAAAATAGAAGAGAATGAGAGAGGAGAAATGATTGCAAGTGATAGGAAAATATTGATGCAAGTGATCGAAGAAATGACAGTCGAGAATAAATAAGAAAGAAGGAAAAGTGGCTGCTGGAAGGGTAATAAAGGGTTTTTAATGCAAGGTAGTTGAAGGATATTAAGTGTGGGGCTGTGGAGAGCAATAACGTGGGCTGTGGATAGAATTTCCCAAAAGTTTTTAGACGGCAATCTGATTTCGATTTTAAATTACATTAATACCCCTTCCTTAATCTTCTTGGCATGGTATTGGCACGCCCCTGACTTGAATCCAAATTAGATTTGGGCTTGGTTTTGGAATCATAAGGGCAGTCTTCGTTTAGCAAATCCTAGCAGCCACCTATGCTTGCATCCCCCTCTTCTCCAGCCAACACCCATCGTTCGTCGGCTTGCCCTTCCTTCCTCTTGTCTGGCAGTCCCTTCTCTCTTCTCCGGCCAACTGACTGACGTCCCAGATGTCAGTGACTGGAGTTCTCCAATTTAACTATTTGTTGCCCAAAAAACCTTTCTCATAATTCTAAAATTTCAATGGAATGATTTTTCTCTCTTTCCTTGATATGCCTGTATTGCAATTTTTGCAACCTAGCTTACAGTTGCGGGTATGTGCATTGCATGCTTTTCTGTTTCCTATGCTTTCAATTGCCCAAAGTACTTGAACCAATACTTGCTCCATGCAAATTTTTTTGATAGACATCAGAACATTTTAGTTGGTTTCGATCATCACATTTTTGCTCATTGTCAAGGGCCTTAAATTCTGTGTATGCTTTCAAATTGCCACAAATTCCCAAAATGCTACCGAAGTCAAGGCCCCGCCAAATATTTAAGCCCTATCCATCCATATTCTCTCCTTTTTGTCGTTCAGTTGCTAGATTGGCATCTGCTTATAAGGTCAAGTGGCAGATCCAGAATCGAAAGTTCCACCAAAAATCTTCCCCTAATTCTTCAGGTATGATTGTTCTCTAGCACTCTTCCTGGCTTCCATCCTTCTTGTTGTTTCTTTGGAACTTAATGGCCTACACATTAGAGAATGATTGTGCTGCAACATCCTTCTTGTTGTTTCTTTGGAACTTAATGGCCTACATGTTAGAGAATGATTGTGCTGCAAAATTTCTTTAGGAATTGGATTGTTCTATTTGATTTTAATTTTTTTGATAGAATGTTCAAAATCAAATCTCTAGGTGGCAAAGTCAACCATAAGGTTGGCATGGATAAGAGGGAACCATATGGATCTTCTGATGAAGAAGAGTTCGAAGTAAGCACTCATAATTGCTCCAACATCAATAGAACCATATTTGTACCTTTCTTCTGGTAGTTTCAGTAATTTATGCTAATTCTTATCTATTTATGTTTGCCGTTTCTTACTTATGGAAGTCTATTATGTGTTTCTGAAGGGAACTATTCAAGCGGATTTTGCTTTCTTTGATCCAAAATTTGATGACTTCCACGGAGTGAAGGGTCTATTGATGACATACCTTGATAATCAGGAATGGGATATAAGTGGTTTTGCGAACCTAATATTAAGCCAAACAACAGTAGGGACAATCGTTGAAATAGAAGAAGATGATACACCATACTCTGTCGTTACCGCTCTTAACTTGGGAAGATATAAGGCAAGCAACATATTCTCTTAAAGTTTACATGTTATTGCTTCTTAGTTGCTTAACATGTCTATAAATTTGTGTAATGGTTAGTATGTGCCAATTTTGCTTCAGAGAGTTGCATCTGTACCTTATATGAAGAAGCATAAAAGTCTCTACATAAGTTAAATGACACTTTCTTCCCCTTAAACTTCTAGCATGTCTTTAACATGTAGTCAATGTTAGGCTTCTATTTGGAACATCCATGATCCGTCATCTGACCCAACTGTCCATTACACATAACAATCAGCCAACTGTCCTTCTAGAAACAATCATTCTAGAAGACTTTTCCTACCCAACTAAACAAGACATAAACAACATTGTTTTACATAAATTTTCTGATATCTATTTCACTAATCTAGTACAAATGTTCTAACAAAATCTCCACCCATTTGCACTACACCCATTTGTACAAATGTTAGTACAAATGTTCTAACAAAATCTCCACCCCTTCCTCAAGATCCTGCACCCTTCACACTCACCTGCATCTTCATTGTCCGAGCTGCAGAAGTTTTATGCAGTGCTTCAATTTAGCCGTAGGTACTGGTTTTGTAAAGATGTCTGCTGCATTGTCTTCCCCTGCCACTTTGGTTAGAATCACAATTTTATTTTCAATAATTTTTCTGAAAAAGTGATTTCATATGTCTATAGACATCATGGTGTGCTTGGTTTTTAGACAAATGGATTGCACTTTAACTATCACACATCAAAGTGGTCTTAACCTCTACACCTAGAAACTCACTCACTAATCCCTTTAGCCATATAGCCTCCTTAATAGCATCTGAAATTGCTATGTATTCAGCCTCGATAGTTGATAATCCTACCAGATGTTGGAGACTTGATTTCCAACTAATAGTAGAGTTCCATAACCTAAAGACATAACCAGTTGTGGACCTACGTTTGTCAATATTGACAGCATAATCAACGTCCGAATATCCTAGGAATATAGGTTGATCTTCTAGACTTGCACCACTATAAATCAAAGCATAGTCTATAGAGCCTTTCAAATATTTGCACATCCATTTGACTGCCAACCAGTGAGGCTTACCTGGATTGGCCATAAACCAACTTATGATACTCATTCCATGTGCCAAGTCGGGTCTCGTGTAGACCATACCTTACATTAGGCTGCCTACTGCAATTGAGTATGGTATATGGGCCATCCTTTTTCTCCTTTCGTCATCCTTACACATTTGGTTGCCTAGGGTTTCCGGGTGTAGTTAGGTGTCTCTTAATCCCACCATCTTTACACATTTGGTTGAAATCCTTATTACAAAATTCTAACCCATTATCAGTTCTTATTGGCTTGATTTTCCTGCCTTTCTGGTTCTCTACTGTAACACCCCACTCTATACAGGCGTGTCACTATAAGGAAATTCCCGGGGTTTCTTTTTTTTTTTTTACAAGTCCGTCTCTTGCGGCGCCTGTGAGCACAATCTTCACATGCAGATGAAAACCCCGAGAGTTCCAGCCTTACTCTTTTAGTTAACAATAACATAATCCTAACCAAACGAGACAAAACACAGCGGAATACTTAATTAATCAAAATGACGTGACCTACCACGTGTTACGCATATAATGTTCCCATACCGTCATATGTATACAACACCAATACTAGTTATTACAACCTCGTCAAGCGATATATAACATCAATGCTTCCAAAATAATATAACAACAACAACTATCAAACAAACACTACTGGCTCTTCGGTCGTGTCCCCGACCTCGCTGCTGTCCCTGACTGGAACGTTGAATGTTCCAGGGGCATAACCCATGTTAGATGATAAACCATTTAAGTGAAGGTATGAAATAGTTATACAATGCATGAAAAACATACGAGCATGGCATACTATACAACAACATGCAAGACACATCTAACTCGAGATATCACCTTGACATACTTAACCCCTCGAATGCCCCACTGTGGCACACGTTCACCTGGTCCAATGCTAATCCCTCGGGTGCACCGTCGTGACACCCGTTCACCTGGTTTAACATTATTCCCTCGAGTGCCCCAATGTGACACCCGTTCACCTGGATTAACATTGTCCCAATCTCAAGTAGACCCCATATCGCCCCACACAGACCCAACGATGCAATTAAACATGACTCCTCATGATATGAAAATTTACACGCCATGCACCAACATTTTAAAAATAAATAGTTAATGCAATGTAGTGAATATCGACACAACGAACGTAAGTAAAAAGCCTTATAAAATAAACTAAGTCTAGGAGGGTATAATTACTCACTAGAACTCACCAAAAGCACTTTAAAACACTTACAAGACAAGGATAAGCTAGAATCAAACCACTCACCTCAATTTGGAAAAGTCCAGATTTCACCTCGAAAAACGTGTCACACCTCGAAAACTGTGTAATTCCTCTTCAAATGACCCAATTGACTCCTATTTCACCATTTAATACCTTTGGAATCAACATTCTATTTTTTCCATAATTTTCTCTATTTTTATTTAATTTTCAAACATTTCTACCTTCGAAAATTCATAAAAAATACCTATCATCAATTTTCACAAAATATTTTTCCATTAAAATTTCTAAAATAATTTTACCTAAAATTTGAAATTAAAAACAAAGAAAAATCATACCTCACGCGCCCTCACGCGCCATCCAGGGGTCCTACGAGTGGCTGCCACGCGCCGCCGCACAACCTTCTTCTCCGGTCGTCTTCTCCGATTCCGACGATGTCCAATGCCCTAAATTCTTATAGGGGCTTGTAGAGCTCTTCAAGGCGACCTCAATGGTGCCCTTTTTCGTCGAAAAAAGTTACCAGAGATAGGATTAAAATCGAGTTGCAGGTCACGGCGGTGGCGGTTTTGATTTTCTGGCCAAGCTTCAAAACCTTTCCATTTCTACACCAAATGATCCCAAATGCTCCATAAATGATCCTTAGAACACTAAGAACAAAAGCCCCTTATCCCTCAAGCTCGATTCAAGCAAAAACACAAGAATTTTTGAGCGATTTCGATTTTGAACCCTCGGCCGAAACCTCCTTTTATAGTCGATTTTCACCCGATTCCTCACCCTATCTTGCTCGTCCTTATCCCTTAAGCCCAAATCTAGCCTCTAAACCAATCGAAAAATAACAAATCAAGCGCTAGATCCCTCGAAAGATTCGGCCAAATCAGAAATATTTTTGGCCATCATTTCCAGTCACTTCGCCGCCGTGCTCGGCCAATGGCCACCCCCTAGAGCTTCATCATCACCTGGAGATCAACCTAGCACCCTTAGACAAGCTTCTCGATGCCTCCAGAGGTGGCTTCCGGTGGCCATGTGCGGCGGTCGCGTTCACACCATGGAAGTTTAAAAAATTTGTAGTTTAGCCCCTGATCGATTTTAATTGCATTTTCTCCTAACCCTAAACACCCTTGAACTATCCAACACTTTCACGATGACCCTCTAGTTCCATATTTTCCATTTCCTTTTGGAATTTCCAAAAAATTCGTCGATTCGACCTCTCACTGACATTTTGTAAAAACTGCACTTTTGCCCGGACTCTCCTAATTGCGTGCTTTTGACTTCAAACCTTTGAAAATCCCTGATTTTTATCAAATATCATCCAATTGTGCCATTTCTCCTCAATTGGCTCACCTTAACTTAGTCATTCGTCTTGCATTTAAGTTTCGAATATTGTACTTCGGCCCGAAACTTTGCTAAATATCATTTTAACCCATATCTTCAAAAATTCTCTTATTATTCAATACCGGGTATTACATCTACCATAGTCTTCCATGCCCTAAAGGTTTCAAATGTGTTATCCTTAGATTTTAGGACATATACCCTACTTATAAGCCATAGGGAGGGAGTTACAATAACAAAAAATAAACGCCCCCCTAACTGACCGTTACACATAACAATCGGCCAGTTGTCCTTTTAGAAACAATCCTTCTAGAAAACTTTTCCTAACCAACTAAAGAGGACATAAACAACATTATTTTACTTAAATTTTCCTGATATCTATATCACTAATCTAGTACAAATGTTCTAACACACTTGTACATATTCAAATAGCATGGGTTTTTTTTTACCAGGATCATAAATGTATTAAGGAACTCACAGACTTCTTGCTTAAAGTATGCAAGGACAAGGATATACTCGGTAACTTGAGATCTTTCTTCAAAGAGCAAATGCAAAATGTGGGGCTTTTGGTCTCTCAGCATGTTGTCAATCTCCCTCCCTAGCTCTTTCCACCTCTTTATGATGCGCTTTTTGATGAAATCTCATGTGTGACAGAAGATGAGGTTAGTCAAGAAACTGTGTTAGTGGGTGAGCTTGATAGAAAATCTCCTGCTCCCCCCCCCCAAAAAAAAATCCCCTTCTCTCTCTCTCTCTCATGTTTACTTGCTATAATTTGATCAAAAAGCTTATGTATTATTCTCCCTCTTTTTATAGCGAACGGAGCAGCTCAGGAGGTCCTTTTGCTTAAAGCACTATCTATTGCTAACTAGAATCTATGAGGTGCTTAAATGGGAATTTACCTATTATCATTTTGATTTATAATTGCTTCTCATATGATATGTTAGCTTCAACATTTTTCCCTTTTTCTTTCTTTTTTGTTTCATTATTCAATCTACATGATATGAATGGTGGAAAAAAAAATGCAGCAAAAGGCAGCAGTAAGGAGGCTACAATATTTATTAAGGCAGAGGATGAAATCTTTTACCAGGTACTTGGGGTTGTTTTTTAAGCATGTGCGTGGGCTTTCCTAGTCCACTAGATTTGTAACTTACCCACAATTACACTCCTGATTGGGTCTTCAAATAATTTCAGCTCAGTTCCTGGTCCTTTAAGTTCCCATTGCACATTGAGCAACTTGCAAACGAAGAGGTATTTGCCAGTTGATGGCCAGTTGATGGCATTGGTTTTATTAAAGCAACTATTATGATTCTACAATTACAATTACAATTTTTTTAGCTTGTATAATATTTACTCTCTGTGTGACTCATTGAATGCACCATGAATCAAACTAGGCATGAATTCTTTTGCATCGAATTGTCATGTTTATTATTCTATTTTGTTTACTTTTAGATGCTTTAGTTTTCTGAGCATGTGAGATTTTGCATCTTTATTTTGGACAAGGGCAACAAGAAATTGTTCAAATCAACAAGTGCAAGTCAAAATTATGGGAAATTAATTCCTTATATTTAGAATGCATATCAAGCCAGCCAAGTGGTGGCTTGCTCAAGCATGTTTGAACTTTATATGTTCACTTTGTGAGTCAATATCAAAGGGCATTTAATGAGTAAATCAGAGTCAAACTTAAGTGGCATAGTTGTTGTACGTGCTTTGTTGCAAGCTTAGCTTGCTGAGTTTGAGCAGAGCTCAAAAAGTTGATAAGTTCAAGGCAGGTCAAACATGGGGTTATATGGATAAATGTGGCTTGGCTTGTTTAGATAATGAATTATGTCCCAACTTAGACAATCTGAACAGCTCTAAAGCTCCAATAGCTTGCCTTCTTCTTTGCATTTATTGTTCCAAGTCATTGCTGGAATAATGGAATTAGTATAACTGCACTTGCAGCTGAAGAATTACAAGTTGATGGGTTTAGTCATGGCTGTTGAAGCAGAGAAGATTTCAATGTTTCGACAACAGTTGCATTCTTTGATAAGTGAATCGTGATGATACTAGAAGATGCACTGCCTCATCAATGAAGTCTGTTTTCTTCCGACATTTCTCAGATAATATAACAAGTAGAGCCGATCGATCGTTGTTTTTGAGCTCACCTATTACCTAACAGGGAAATCCTCATTATAAAATCTTTTGTGATGTTTGTGGCACAAGTGCATTAATCTTATTCAAGACTTGCTAGATCTTTGTGGGCGTTTCAGTAGTAATCACCAGCTATGGTTGTAATTTTATGTTAAATCTTATCTGTCGATAAAATTTTAAAAATCGATTATGGTTTTATTATTTTTTATTTTTAAATTTAAATTATCATACATTTATTTTTAAATAAAAAATAAATCTTTATTAATTCCATTATCCCAATCCTGGTTTGAAAATGTTGGCCGTTTAAGTATCCTCAAGCTTGATACTCTGGTTTTGTAGATGGTTTGCTCCCTATTTATCTACTTTTATCTAGCAAATAATGTCAAAGGATATAATATAATGGGAGAAACAGTTTGGGCTTGAGCTTGGGCTGGGCTATCAAAGGCCCAGGGCCACGAAAACGAGAGACACGGCAGCAATCCGCATGAAAGTGGGGCGGTGAGTACCATTTTCCCTCCTTTTTAGTTTTGATGTTTTTGAGATTGATTTTCCCGCCGTCGATAAAACATGGGATGGGGGGGAATGTACAAGTTTCGTTTTTCGCAATTCTTCAATTTATATGCTTTGGGCTTCCACTTGGCTGCCGCCTCGAATTCATCTTCATCTCCTCTCGTCTCGTCCTGTGATTGATTGCTTCTCTTCAAACTTTGCTGGGTTGGAATTGGGAGGAAATGGGGGGAGAAGGAAAAGGGAAGAAGAAGGAGAGCAACAACAGTGCAACCGGAGCCAGAGGCCGCAACACTGAGAGGGTCCAAGTCTCCGATGCTATGCTCAAGTGCGCCCACGATGGCAGCGCTTCACTTCCTGGTAATTCCCCACCAAACCAATGGCCCCCTCTCTCTCTCTCTATGCATATAATAGTGATTGGTTTAGGGTTGCTTTTTCGCAGTGAAAAGTGCAACAAACAGGTGCCCGTCGTTTTGATCGACTGGTATGACTATTAAATGGAGGCTCAAATTCGGAGGACTTTAGGTAAAAACCCATATCTCATAAACTGTCGCTTACTTATGATTGACTTTTAATCCACTCTGTTTTTCCTCCCTCCATTGCTCTTATTGTGCCCCCATGATACATCATGTAATTGGTATTTTATATGTTGATGATGCTTAATACTGATACACAAATGGCAGATCAAGAAAAACAATCTGATTCGATAGCACCTGAAAAGTAAGCATTACTTCCTCTCTCTTCTCCCCCCTCCCCATCTTTTCCTCTTTTCCTGTATGTCCTTAACGTTAATAATCTGTCTCACTGAGTGCACTTATGATGTGGGCATTGGGGCTGTATTTTTCCGATTTCTTCTTGGAAACAAATAGCGGAATTTGCTTTAGTGTTTGACTAAACCAAAATGCTTGTCCAGAAAAAGAGCAAAATCTACTACTGAGCCAAATCCAAAGAAAGCCAAGAAGGAAAAGAAGGGCAAAGATCCGAATGCTCCCAAACGTCCTCTTAACTGCTTTCTTCCTCTTCATGTAAGATTATAAAATGCCCCCCTTTGTTAGAATTCTTTCGTATTTTTATGATGATAAATCCAATGTTATGCTTTAGGGAAGAATTTAGGAAAACTTACAAGGAAGCAAACCCAGATTGCAAGAGTGTTTCGATGGTAGGTACCATTTGAATTCTTAAACTTTCTTCTTTTAATGGGATTTGTTGAATGTCAATGGAGGGGCTTAATCTTTCTGGTTTGAAATTAGGTTGCCAAGGAAGGCAATGAGAATTAGAAGTCTATGACGGATGAGGTGAGTGCCAGTGTCGCATTATTTTCTGAGCTAAGAAGATCCTTTGTTTGCTACAACTGTTCCTGACCCTTTCTCTCTATTTGCTTGTTAGGAGAAAAAGCCTTACTTGGATACAGCTGCAGAGCTCAAGGAGGAATATAAGAATGCCTTAAAAGTCTGAGAACAACGCTCAAGGTGCAGCAGATGTAAGTTCGTTGATGGTGAATGATGGCTTAATGTTTGGAAATTAGTATCTGTTTAATTGTTCTTTTTACTTTTTTTAATTACACAAATGCGGTTTAAGTTGGCCTCGTGTTTTTTGTGTTTGGCAGGATGGAAAGTGTGCGGAGGAAAAGGAAACAAAGGTTGAGACAGTAGCTTCTGCTGCTGCTGCTGCTGATGATGAAGATTAGGAATATTCTCCTATATAGAAAAAATCCTACCAATCTTATGGTGAGCATGGTTTTCCTTGGACCTAGTCCTTTGTAAATTTGTTGGATTTAGTTTAATTTTGAACGAACATTATAATGATTGTTAAGTACCTTATTTCTTCGGTTTTGGAGCATTCTGTCTGCGTCTTCTCCGGAGTGTTTGTTTGATTGGGTTTTATGGCGGGTTGGGTCGGTATTTGTGGATACCATTTTGAGCTTGGGCCCTTTCCCAATGCAATTACTAGTATGCAAAAGTTAACAACAACCTGTTCACACAATCCGTTTTCCATGTGGTTTTTGCGTGTCTAGAATTTCTTGATTAGCTTTATTAAGGGATGATCTAGCCCTTTTTTTCGGGTAGTTTCAGCTATGGTCCCTGGCCGGCTGTCGAACCACTCCAGAATTAGATACAAATGTATCTCATCTATCTTCTCTAGTTTGCAGCAAAGCACAACCTAGGTCGTCTCTCACAAGGAGCCTTATCTTCTTCTACCAACAATGAGAACAAATATAAGCAACACAACAGTTTGTTTATGGGGGGGGGGGGTTTTGACAGAAAATTAAGTAACAAAACAGAAACACTAATATGGATGAAAATCAGTAAATGGAGAGCAACCAGTTGTGTATTTGTCCCCTTGTGAAATCTTCCTTGTCCAACCTATATATCTTGGTTTGTTAGATGGTTTTAATATCCGAATATCAAACTCAAAGCATCCCCAACAACCATCCAAGGATTAGAATGATTGGAACAACAAAATGAATACAAAAATCTCTTATAAACAAAATGCAGCCATTCATTCTCTATTCAACCTATCCGAAGCTATGCAAGAACAACCATTCAAGCACATTATATTCATTTCTCGAAGCTATGAAAGAACAACCATTCAAGCACATTATATTCATTTCCGAGATGTTATACCAACCGACTACAACACTCTATTCTCTTAAGCATTTAACAGAAAATGAATCCATGTAAATTCACACAAACCTGCTATGAACTTCATGCATTCCAAAATCTGTTCAAACTAAACCAAATGGAAATGAATAAGATTAAAACAAACAAACTAGGTTTTGTAGCTCATCCGGGACTCAGATTCCACTTGGATTCAAGATTACACAACCGGTTACAATAGTTCTAGCCTTTCATTGCAGCAAGGAAGACAAAAATGGATACAAAAATGAAGAACACAGAAATATGCTAACAACAAAAAACGGCCAGAATATCCTCTCTTTTCTCCTCTCTATCTGATGTGAAAATAAATGCTAAGAGGCCTTAAATACATGGCCAAGAAAGGAAGAGCTAGGAAGGCTAGGGTTGGGCCTAGCCTAGCCCAACAGATATGAGCCCAAGACAACAAAAACGAGCAGCCCAAATGCAGCCCAAAACAGTAGAGTTGAGCAGCCCAAATGCAGCCCAAATCTGCCACTTCAAGTCCTTTACAACTGCTTCCAATATTCCCTAAAGGAGTAATAAGATAGAAAATAGTGTAAGGATGATTTGAAGTATAATAAAATGGAAACAATGAAAGATCAGCAAAATTACTTCAAATGGTGTAATAAGATTGAGGTGAAATGCCAAAATAAAGCACAAATATGCATGCTATCAGTCCCAAGCAGCTTTTAGGAATCCTGCCTGAGAACTCTAGGCTATTCCATTGCAAGCATGACTGAGATTTAAGTTGGGAATCTTGTTGCCAGCAATAATTGCCTACATTACATACCATATTTTTTTTTTTTGATGACTCAAAGTGTACGATTTTCGCTCGTCTAGTTTTGGAGATTGGATTTCTCTCTTGGTTTGGTCTTAGGGTAAATCGGATGGGGTCATAAGCTTATGTACTTCAAAATGGACATGTAATCAATCCTCATCAAATGAAGGTATTTTTGTCTCCACTAAGAGTTGATTTTTCACCACTTAAGAAAATTTAGGAGCTTTACCATTTGTTCTATGCTTTGGAGCTAGATGTCATATTGATTGGATGCATACGCATGCTTATCATGTTTTGCATTGAAAGACACCTTATATTAGTTTTATTGGTGGAGGATCTTGAATGGAAATCTTTACAAATACCAAAGATTATTTTCTAGCAATCTCTGGGAATGGACACAGTTTGTTTCATTTCCACGATTGGATTTGGTATTCATCCTTGTAATTGGTTATTCCAGGGGTTTCAAATATTAGGAGTTGATAGTGATTTGAAAGAGGTCCCAAAGACCCAATGCAGTTAGTTACTGAAATTTTGCCTAAATAGCCATGCAAAATAGCCTAAATAGTCGTTTTTAATTTTTAGTTTTTTAAATAGTTAAAATGTATTTATTTTTAAATTTTTAAAAACATATTTTTGAAAATAAGAAAAAAAATTATAAAGAAAATTCAAATAAGAAAAAATTATTTTGGCTGTTTTCATTATAAATAAGTTTGAAATTTTTAAAATGTAAAAAAATGTTAATAGACAAAGAACATGTTTTTAGTAATATCAAAACATATATTTAAAATAAAAAATTAAAAATAAATTTAAAATTCAAAATTGAAAATTGAAACATGGATAACACAATTCTTAACTTTCTTAAGATTTGGGCTTCAATATTTTTATTTTTTTTTCCTAAAGTGCGAGTGTATATATCTAATGATTTGGACTGCTTGAGAGGGAAAGCTTTTGAGTTGACAGATTGGGTAGATTTAAAAATCACAACCTTTATCTTGGTAAGGGGAGCTGGATTGGCCAAATTTTCAGCATGACATATAAGTTGGCAATGTACTACATTACAGAAGTTTTCCAGATTACAACACAGATAGAGGCATGAGATTTGAAATGGTAAGAGCTATAGAGAACAAATAGCCAGCTCTGAAGAACGAGGAATAAGTGTGTTATGAGACAATGTTTTTTTAAGAACACAACAGGAAAACAAAATTTCTAGCATGAAGTTTAACAAAATTAACTCTTAAGCCTATGTAGCTACTCACAAAGGTCCAATACAAATTACAACCACAGCTGGTGATTACTATTGAAACGTCCACAAAGATCTGGCAGGTCTTGAATAAGATTAATGCACTTGTGCCACCAACATCACAAAAGATTTTATAATGACGATTTTTCTATTAGGTAACAGGTGAGCTCAAAAACAAGGATCGGCTCTGCTTGTTATATTATTTGAGAAATGTCGGAAGAAAACAAACTTCATTGACGAGGCAGGGCATCTTCTAGTATCATCACGATTCACTTATCAAAGAATGCAATTGTTGTCAAAATATTGAAATCTTCTCTGCTTCAACAGCCATGACTAAACCCATCAACTTGTAATTCTTCAGCTGCAAGTGTAGTTATACTGATTCTGTTATTCTAGCAATGACTTGGAACAATAAATGCAAAGAAGAAGGCAAGCTATTGGAGCTTCAGAGATGTTCATATTGTCTAAGTTTGGACATAATTCGTTATCCATATAACCCCATGTTTGATGTGCCTTGAGCTTATCAACTTTTTGAGCTGTGCTCAAACTTAGCAAACTAAGCTTACAACTAAGCACGTAGAATAACTATGCCACTCAAGTTTGACTCTGATTTACTCATTAAATTCCCTTTGATATTGACTCATAAAGTGAACATATAAAGTTTGAACATGCTTGAGCAAGCTACCACTTGGCTAGCCTGATATGCATTCTAGATGTATGGAATTAATTTATCATAATTTTGACTTATACTTATTGATTTGAACAATTTCTTGTTTAATCGACGGCAGAAAATGCCTTGGGACTTAGATGTCTAGGGACGAGGGTATGAGATTGGAGAGCATCTCGAGATGAAACTAATGATGCTGGAAATATTCAAAAGAAAAAAAATAATTTGTGTATAAGCCCAAATGGATGTTAGTACCGAATGCTCGTAGGGGGCCTCTGGGAAGTTGAGGGGATTTTAGGGGTGGTTCGGTTTTACCAGTGAGCCAACCCTGAAGTATTTTCGGGTGGAATAAAGATCCCGTGTAGGCACACGGATGAAATTGACTTTTATCAAGTAAACCTTGAATTATTAATCTTGGAATTTTGATATTTTAATCTAAATAAAATTGATATTGAGGATGTAATTGTAATGTGAGGTTGAAGTAAGAGTATTGATGATGCGGTGGCCGATCACCCGCTTCCATCCCTTTTTATGCACTTGCAATGGAGACAGAGACTTGCTCCCCCGGTCAATCTCCGACGATCAAGTCAGATTTCTCGGACCAGAATCCCAATATAATTACTTATGCTGTATTAAAAGTAGAAGTTCCATCCCTTACCTCCTCGTCTGCCTCTCTTCTTATTCTTCTCATGAGATAAGGATCCTAGAGAGATCTTTGGGATCTCCCATCCGCTCTTCTTGGAATCTTATTGATAAGGATTCCGTAATTGGACCCGTTTACGAAGAGTTTGGGATAGCTTCTGCCTCCGTAACCCTCGGTGAGATGGTCGATCCCTAAGAACTCGGAGATTTCCTTACCATGCACCAGGCCAACTGGCATGGTGATTCATATCCGCCACGCGTCCCCTAGACCCAAGCAAGATAACATGGGCGAAGCACCTCATTGGCGAACATGTGGCACGACTGCCACTGGATGCCCACCCGGGGCATCGGGGTAATTATGGACCCGAGGGTATTCCCCTCATCACTTGCCCTCCACTCTTTGAGCTCTTCAGTTTGAATGAATCGAGGAGTGATAAAATCCCTGAAGCTCAGCTTCCTATCATCCCGAGGGTCGATATCCACAAGGCCCAAGGAGTTCATGTGTCTTTTCCTCTCATGCGTGTCTGGAGGGCATAGGTATCAATTTTTTTTTATGGCAGTACCCCTTCCCAATGCGCTGTCCAAACCTTTTCGTCTTTCGAGCCGCGCCAATCTTGAGTAGTTAATGCTCATTATTACTTGTCCTTTGGTTTTCTACCTCTATGGTTTAAATAGGAGTTTCCCACTTTTTTGCTCGTTCTTCTTCCTGACTCTCCCCAGCTTTAGCCTACTCTTACGCTATCAAGCATTCCCCTTTTTTCGCATCTCCTTCTTCCATTTCTCTGTGATGACGATTACTAGGTCAGGGAAATTCAACTCCACCGGCGCGAAGCTCGCTGAGTGGGAGAACCACCCGACTACTTCCATTCCCTGCTAATGGATGAGCGAGCCGGAGTGTCAGCAGTTCAAAGAGAGATACAACATCCCCGAAGAGTGGGAGGTGGAGTTCAACAACCATTTGCGAGCATGCCATCCTGTTACCAGTCGCCTCTGCGTTTATAAGAGCGCCTTCGACAGGGGCTTTCGCTTCCCTCCCTGGGAAAGGGTGATGTCCCTGCTCTAACATCTTACCATTGCTCCAGCCCAGCTATCTCCCTTCAAATGGCGATATTTGATGGGCTTCATCATCATTTGCTATTTCGGCAAGATAGAGCCATATGGAGGTCTTTTCGACTACTTTTTCACTACCAATCGCAACCTAAGGGGTTGGATCTCCATCTCCCCCTGAATCATAAAAAATGGTTAGCTCCTTGCTTCCAAGGAGCACCTCGAACTTGAAATTACAGCCTCGACACTCATGCAATCCGGTGGGTCGAAAGATTCTGACGACTGGAAGGAGCGCTTTATCTTCGTCCGCCTTAGACTGTCCAGCTCCTCTCAAGAAATCTGGTCCGTATGCAATGGGTGGACTCTAGACACTAAGCACAAATGTCCGAGCATCGAGGATATCAAAGATCCTGTCGGCCGACTTATGAAGATCAGCCGAAACTGGGAAGAGGGATGGCTTTCTAACCCGACCCTCACCAAGGCGGGCTTGGACGGTGAAAACTGTGAGCTCTTTCCTTTCATCTTCTTCCTTATTTCCCCTTTTTTTTTCTTTTTTTATCGGGTATTGATCTTTATTGCTATTTCTTTCGCAGTCGAAAATCTTTGGGAGATAACTTATTCTCCTATCACCGGGGAGATGGTCTTGGACTTCCCTGAGAGTAAGGGCCCCTCGGCCCCTTCCAGAAACAAGAATATATCCAAGAGGGCTGCACCTCTTGACCGAACCTTGAAGAGTAAAAAGAATAAAAAATCCTCAACACCTTCCTGATCGCGAAGAATAGTGGAGGGAGATCCTCGGACTTTCCAAGATGTTTCCAAGAATAGCGCCGATGGGGGCTCGAAGGACCTTTCTGCTGAGCCCCCCACCTCAAAAACCAAGGACTCTCCTTCTATGCAACAAAAATCCACAGCCGTGCTTGCCTCCTTGCCGGTCCCCTCCGAAGACGATACGGAGACCATCGCCTAAGCACTTGAAGTGACTTGCATGGGAGCACAGAGAAAACAAACTCCTACAGGTATGGAGCCCACTGTAATGCCTCCTAGCATTCCTATTAGTTTTGTCTTTAAGCGGATATTAACGCCACTAGCACCAGAAGGGCGCTTGGAGTTGACGGGGGAGGCTTCCCTGGAAGGGGCTTCTGTGCTGTCAGCGAGGGAGATAATAGCGTGCTGGATGAAACGCCGAAGGGTGGAAGCTGCACCTTCTTCCACTACTATCCCCAAGCCTTCAGTTCCTGAAGCAAGCGATGCCCCCCCTAAGACTTTGGCCCTCCCCAGCACTTCGCTAACTCCGAGCGAACCAGATTACTGTGCCGAGATTCTAAGGGTATGACCATAGTCTTTTCCTTTTGAATTTTTTTATGTTGATAGATCTTAATCCTCACTTTGTTTCCACTTCTCAGAACCTTAGCGGTTTTCAAGATTCAGTCTCCCGGTGAGAGTCCGAACTCCATGCCCAGATCACCTCCTTAGAGTTCGAGGTCGAGAGGCTCCAAGGGTTTGAGTTCCTCTTCTCCCAGTTGTCAGGTCTCGAACACCGCGTTCACATTTTGACAAAATCTATCAAGTTGGTGCAAGAAGATGCAAGACTTGCCAATGAAGCTGAAGCTCAAGTGCGCGAGGATCTGGAGTTAGTCTAGAGAAATATGCTCAAGGCTAACCAGGCCAATTCCAGGCCTGGGGAGGAACTGGATGCCGTGAAGGGCGCCAATGACCAGCTCCAAGAAAATATAAGAAAGCTCACCTTAGAGCTGAAAGAGGACCAAAAGGGGCAAGTCGAGGCATTGGAGTCCTATTCTCAGTGCAAGGAAGACCTTCGCACCACTCATGCTCAATTCCAATCCGTACTCAAGGATGCCCAAGTGGCCTTCCAGAATGGTCGCAAGGATTTCTGAAGCTCTGAAGCTTATGCCGCGGAGCTGGAAGAAGTCATTCGGGGTGGGTTCGAGCATATGAAGAAACTTACGAAAGAGCGTTTCCCTAACCTAGACGTGGACTCCATTCCCTTTGATGTTACTGTCGCTTTATCCTCCTTAGAGTAGATATCTTTGCATTCAAACCTGTTGTCATAATAAAATTTTAGCTTTTTCGTCTAATCTTTGGAAATTTTCTTTAGTTGTTGCCTTGCTTTTGTTGTCTTCCTTTGCTTTTCATCGAGAAAAAGAAAACCCTTAGGGATCAGGCTTGATCCTTCATTTTTGTCAAATTCGTTTATTTTGTTTATCTCAGAACTTGATCTTGCCATTTGCTCCAAATGTCTAAGCCCTCCAAGGATCATATTTGATCCCTTTGTCTTTTTCGAGGGGTCGAGCTCCGCGAGGATCACATCTGATCCTTTCATTTTTGTCGAGGAGTCGAGCTCCGCGAGGATCACATCTGATCCTTCATTTTTGTCGAGGGGTTGGGCTCTGCGAGGATCACATATGAGCCTTTCATTTTTGTCGAGGGGTCGAGCTTTGCGAGGATCACATCTGATCCTTTCATTTTTGTCGAGGGGTCGAGCTCCGCGAGGATCACATCTGAGCCTTTCATTTTTGTCGAGGGGTCGAGCCCCACGAGGATCACATCTGATCCTTTCATTTTTGTCGAGGGGTCGGGCCCCCCTGAGGATCGCATCCGATCCTTTCATTTTTGTTGAGGGTTCGGGCCCCCCGAGGATCGCATCTGATCCTTTCATTTTCGGTCTAGGGCTCGAGGCCCTCCAAAGTTAGGCTCACTTTACTCAGGGGCGCCTTCCTGGATCTTTGGAGGCGAACAGTTTTTACTTATAGGATAAAGAATAAGTTTATTCCAAAATAACATATGAAAATAATAAAGAAACATTACTGATAGAACATATGAAAATAATAAAGAAACATTACTGATAGAACATATGAAAATAATAAAGAAACATTACTGATAGAACATATGAAAATAATAGAGAAACATTACTGATAGAACTTTCTTAAATTTTGCATGTTCCACGCGTTTTTCACTGGCGTACCCTCGGGGGTCTGGAGTTTGTAAGCACTTGGGCTGAGAACTTCTGCTACCTTGAAAGGACCTTCCCAATTTAGTGTTAGCTTATTTGCTTCTTGGGCCCCTCGAACATCTGCTCGCCGCAATACCCAATCTCTAGAAAGAAAATTTTGTGCCCTTACCCTTCGATTGTAGTATCTCTCTATACGTTGATTGTAAGAAGCTTGTCGAATCTTCACCTGATCACGAAATTCATCAAGGAGGTCTAAGTTGTCCTTCAAATTTTGTTCGTTGGATTCGGGGCTAAAAAGTTCCACTCTTAGCGTAGATACCCCAATTTCAATTGGAATTAATGCTTCCGAGCCGTAACATAAGCTAAAAGGGGTTTCTTTCGTGGATACCTTCACTGTGGTTCGGTAAGACCAGAGGATGTTTGGTAGTTCTTCCACCCAGCTACCATTTGCCTTATCCACTCACTCTTTTAGACCGCGTAACAAAGTCCTGTTGGCAAGTTCAATTTGTCTGTTAGCCTATGGATGGGCTACCGAGGTGAATTGCTGCTTAATTCCCAATGCCTGACACCATTCTTGGACAGATCGGTTAGTAAACTGAGTGCCGTTATCAGATATTAGTACGCGAGGAATTCCAAAGTGACAGACCACATTCTTCCATAGA
Organism: Diospyros kaki; assembly: GCA_036245055.1. Lineage (NCBI taxonomy): Eukaryota > Viridiplantae > Streptophyta > Magnoliopsida > Ericales > Ebenaceae > Diospyros > Diospyros kaki. The sequence goes on along the minus strand of BSEG01000016.1, from coordinate 97,061 downwards.
AATTGCTTCACACGCTGGGCGATAATAGAGGCTACTGCCTCAGCTTCGACCCACTTTGTAAAATAATCAATAGCAGCCATGATATACATAACTTGCCCAGCCGTTGGGGGAAAAGGCCCCAAGATATCAATACCCCATTGAGCGAAAGGGCAAGGTGTAGCCAAATGAGCTAGTGCGACCGCTGGTACATGGACCAAGTTGGAGGTCCACTGGCATCTGTCACAGGTCCTGACTAGTTGTTCTGAATCTTTTACCATCGTTGACCAATAATACCCCTGCCGAAGAGCTTTTTGGCTGAGAGTTCGAGCTCCGATATGACTTTCGCATATGCCTTCATGAATCTCTCTCAGGATATAATCTGCTTTGTGGGGCTGGATACACTTGGGCAATGGCTGCGAGAATGACCTTCTGTAAAGCACCCCGTTGACGAAAACGAAGATTCAGGCTTTTCGTTTAACCTCCCGAGCTTCTGAATCATCTTCAGGGAGTTTCTCTCCCCTTAAGTACAACAACAAATGATCCATCCAGCTAAGTTCGTCCTCCACACATAATTGATCAGCGACCTCTCCTGTAAAACTCCAAATTTTCTAAAGGGCTTAAGAGTAATTTGAGCTTGGGTCATAGGAGAAATTATCAAAGGATTAGGGGCTTAAATGTAATTTTTTATAGTTATAATTGCCGAATCGACTGGAGAGAATGTCCCGAAGTGTAATTGGTTGGGGAAAATAGCATGGTCTCGATGAGTGTTCTGAGAAATGATTTATGGAGGTAAAAGAAATTGGAATTAAGATGGTTTTCGGTACAGCTAAAATGCAGTTTCGGATCAGGGTAGAATATCAAATTTTCATAGGGGATGTCCGAGAATTCAACGGAACCCTAGGGGGGCTCCGATTTTATGTGATGATCAACCCTTTAGTGGTTGCGGGATGAATCAAGGACTCGGTAAGGACCTGGGGGCGAAATCAGTTTTATCAAATAAACTTGAAGTTATTAATTTTGGATTTAAAGCATTGTAATGCAAATTAATGGGTTGTTAGAGGGTCTAATTGCAATTTAAGGTATTCTCAAGTGTAATTAAGATTAAATAGGAGGATTAATTATGTAATTTTGTATTATTATATTAGTATAAAATACATATTATATATATAATGTATTTAGAATGTGCATGCGTGTGAGGCGTGGGAGGCAGCATGTTAGAGCTCTTCAATTGAGAGCTTTGAGCCGTGAGATTGCAGAGGATTGCCGGGTAAAGAGTGGTGCCCAAGTCATTTCGCATATATATATATATATATATATAGAGAGAGAGAGAGAGAGAGAAAAGAGAGATGGCCGAATCGGCCATGGTAGAGAGCTGGGAACAGAGATGGCTGAGAGAAGCTCAAGAGCTTGAGAGAGAGAGGGGCCGAAGGAAAGAGATCACGAGAGGGAGAGGAAATGGCGGTCTGTTGCAGCAAACGGCCATAGCCGCAAGCTCCAAGCGGCCATGGCTGCAAGCTTGAACGAAGAAGGAATGGCCAACGAGCAGGGCCGCGAGCAACGGCTGTCTGCGAGGCTGCCATTAAGACCATCGATGGAGGCTCGGGAAGCTTTCAACGTGGGCACCGACGGCCGAAAGTAGTCGGAGGCGGAGATTGAACAACAACAACATTGCTGTGCGCGCAGGCTACGTGCAGGAAGAGGCTAGCAGCCGCGGTGGCGTGCAATGCAAGCGGGGGCGAGGCGTGCGTGCGACGGTGTGCTGAGGCGAGGGCGGCACTGGCCGAGGAGGCAGCTGTGCGTGCATGGAGTCATTCACGGGAGTTGCAGGTGCGGAGTGAAGGAGGAGGGAGGTTGAAGATGATGTGGAAAAGAAAAGAAAAGAAAGAAAAGAAAGGAAAAATGAAGAAATAAGGGAAAAATATGAGAAAGCTCCCGAAAATTCTAGAAAAATAGGGAATAAAGATGTATTAATGTTTTGGATATTTTGGAGAGAAAAATAGTTTGGGCACGCGTCTTGAGGCATGCACAAAAATTGAGGTAGTGCATAAGAATTGAGGTATTGTGCAAGAATCGAGATGATACGCGAGAATCAAGGTGGTGTGCGAGAATCAAGGATTTGTGCGATAGTCGAGGTCGGTCACGTATTTCGATGTCAAGGCACGCATACCGAGGAAGCCTGAGAGGCTAAGCTAAGGTAAGCAAAATTTCCTAGAAATTTCAGTAAATTAGGAAAGTTATTTTATGAATGGTCATAGAGAAATATTCGAGGAAATAATTGAGTAATGCTAGTTTGGATTATTGGGGAATTATTTACTTAGGAATTATTTATTTAGAAATTATTTAATGAGAATTATTTAGTGAGGAAAATGTTTAAGGAATTATTGAGGAAAATAGGAAGAAATAAATGATAAGTTATGAGGAATAGATTATTGATGTTATTAAATAAATATGATTGCCAGGATATGTTGAATATCCGAATTGAGTATGTTAGAAGCCTGGCACGAGAATCAAGATGCGTATGAGGTAAGTAGTACTTACCAAACTAGATTTAGATTTATGAAAAATGCTTGATTTGAAAATGGTTTTCCCAAAACCTTATTGATGTGAACGATTATCATGTTATCATGTTTGGATGTGATTATGTCATGTAGATTGCGTTTACATGTTTTGATGATGAAAGGTGCATATATTCACGATGATGTTATTGATCATCCATAGCATATGAGTTTACGATGGCGACACTGCACCCATTGACCTCGGCATGGAAAGAAAGTCGTAGAAATGAGGGGTAGCATTAAGGTGCAAACGAGAATGAGGACCGGCATTGCTACACCATTAACCTCGGCATGAAAAGGAAACTGTAGCAATGGGATGGGTAGCATAAGGTGCGGTCGATTCACGAAAGGAAATGATGAATGATGATATTTTGCATTGCATTCATGCATGAAAATGATTTTGTACCGCTTACTTAGATGATTCATCATCTAATTTGGGCTTTGTCCCTGGAATATTCAAATGTTTCAGGTGGAGATTGTTGTAGAAACGAGGATGAATGAGGCATGTAACAGCACTTTTCAAGTGCACGATGAATTGAAATGAAATGAAATGACACTTAGCTAAGTGCATGATGAGTTGAATGTGAATGGAATGTACGTTATGCAGCCCATGTATTTAAGTTCTGCTACTTTTGAAATCTGAACGTTATGATGACGATGATGTATAACCTTTTGGTTAATGACGATGTGTAAACCCTAGTTAGGGTTAATGTTAGATGAGAACGTATGCTATGTGTTAATGTTAATTGAGGACGTATGTTATGTATTAATGTTAAGTTGAGAGCTTATGTGATGTTTTAAGTCATTGATGAATAGCCTTGTATTGAGGATTAAGTTCGAGAGGCGATGATGTAAATAATTGATTTATGATTTATGTTAAGGTAAGATGACAGGTTCGATTCTAGCTTCTGCGTTTGATGGTTATGATGATTCTCTTTTAGAGATAAAATAATTGGAAATTCTGGGATGGATGTGAGGAATGATGCAATTTAGTATTAGTTGGAAAGAAAAAAATTTATCATCCCAGAATTGTCCCAAGAATTAACGCACCAGAGAAAGCGGGGCATTACATCTTTGATACTTTTCTATGGCAGGGACTCGATTCGAATTTCTCGGGAGCTTGTAGGGAAAGAGGAAGAGGCAATTCGGGACAATAGATCCGCCTCCGTATTCATGGCCCGAGGGACATACTCCACCTTTACATGCCAGAAACGTGCCATCAATTCTCTGACCATGGCTAAGTATCTGGCCATGTGGCCTTCTCGAGCTTCATACTGTCCATTCACCTGCTGCACCACCAAGTTAGAATCTGAACTCACCTCGACGCTATGAGCTCCCAACTGTTTGGCCAATCTTAATCCTGGCAACAAAGCCTCGTACTCCGCCTTGTTATTAGATACTCAGAATTCAAAATGTAAAGCATAAGGCTATATCTGTCCCTCGGGACTCTTTATCATTAATCTTGCTCCTCTGTCACCTGAGGTTGAGCTTCCATCTACAGCCACTATCCATGGTCTTTGATCCTCTTCCGAAGCTTCAGGAGTCCTTATCCCTTCGGCGATAAAGTCTGCCAATGACTGTGCCTTAATAGCTGGCCGCGGCTTATACTCAATGTCAAAAGCGGTAAGCTCCATTGCCCATTTCAACATTCTCCCTGAAAGTTCTGGTTTGCTAAGAACCTGCCTCAAAGGTTGGTTAGTAAGCACAATAATCATATGAGCTTGAAAATAGGGTCGAAGCTTCCTTGCTGAGACTATTAAGGCGAAAGCCAGCTTCTCCATGGGAGGATACTGGACCTCCGCTCTTGTTAACTGCTTACTTGCATAATAAACGGGCCTCTGTATCTTATCTTCCTCTCATACCAACACCGAGCTTACGGCTTCTTCGGCCACCGCCAAATAGATATACAATGGTTCTCCTGGCTTTGGCTTTGTGAGAATCGGAGGTGTAGCCAGATGCTCCTTCAGCTTTTCGAAAGCTCTCTGACATTCAGCATTCCATGCAAAGTTGTTTTCCTTTGACAGGACCTTGTAGAAAGGAAGGCCCTTTTCTGCCAAACGAGAGAGGAATCTCCCCAAGGCCGTCATTCTGCCCGTAAGGCTCTGTACTTTCTTGATACTCCTTGAGGCTGGCATATCCATAATGGCTTTAACCTTTGTCAGGTTTACCTCAATCCCTCGGTGGTGTACTATGTAGCCCAAAAACTTTCCTATAGAGACGCCAAAAGCACATTTGACAGGATTAAGTTTCACATGGAACTTATGAAGGGTTTTGAAGCACTCCTCCAAATCTTTCGGATGATGCTCTGCCACTAGGCTTTTCACCAGCATGTCGTCCACGTATGCCTCCATATTTCTCCCAAGCTGGTGTTGAAAGAGCTTATTTACTAAGCGCTGGTAAGTGGCTTCTGCGTTCTTCAAACCAAAAGGCATCATTGTGTAGCAATAAGTTGCCTTATTGGTAATGAATGTCGTTTTCTCCTGATCTTTCGGGTGTAATGGGATCTGGTGATATCCCTGAAAAGCATCCAGAAAACTCATGAGCAAACAACCAACAGTCCCATCGATCAGGGCGTCAATCCTCGAGAGTGGATAGCTATCATTCGGGTAAGCCTTATTAAGATCAGTGAAATCAATGCAAAGCAGATTAGTGAAATCAATGCAAAGCTTCCACTTGCTCTCCCCTTTGGGAACCAATACGACATTTGCTAACCAGTCCGGATAATTAACTTCCCGAATATATTGTGCCTTCGTTAACTTTGCAACCTCCTCCTCAATTGCCCGAGCTCTTTCAAGGGCAAAGCTCTGCTTCTTCTGTTTAATAGGTCTGAAGCCCGGTCATATTCCTAGTTTGTGCATCATAACTTTTGGATCTGCTTCTGGCATGTCCTGAGCAGTCCATGCGAAGATGTCTGCATACTGCCTAAGGAGTGCCAATATCTGACTCCTTAATGGGCCTTTTAACTCTGCACTCATCCTTATACAACGATTTGGGCAATCTTCCTTCAAAGGTACTTCCTCTAATTTATCCACCGGCTCTGTTGTTTTTGGATCTTCCGGCCCTTCTAGTAGAAAACTGACCTCCTTTGGGAGATCTTCTCCTTTCTTTCCTTAGGAATCCCTTCGGGGACCTAGAGTTTCCCCTTGCGACATTGCTTCTCTATCCTTTGCTATGCCTATAGAGGCCATATAACATTCGCGGGTTGAGCGCAAATCTCCCCGCACTTCGCCTACTCTGCTAACTGTAGGAAACTTCATCATCATATGGTACGTGCTAGGAATAGCCCGAAGGGCATTAAGGCCAGATCTTCCAAGAATCATGTTATAGGCCAAAGGCACGTCTACTAACAGGATGTCTAGCATAACTCGAGAAGTTCGGGAGCCTGTCCCCACAGTTAGTGGAAGTTGAATGATCCTTTCCGAATATACAGCCTCTCAGTCAAATCCAACCAAAGGGACCATCAAATCCCATAGTTAGGGTTTAGGGTTTAGCGGTTAGGGTTTAGGGGTTAGGGCTATGAGCTTAGGGCTTTGGGCTTAGGGTTTAGGGCTTAGAGCTTAGGGCTTAGGGCTTTGGGCTTAGGGCTTAGGGCTTTGGGCTTAAGTCTTAGGGCTTTGGGCTTTGGGATTAGGGCTTTGGGTTGGGGGTTTAGGGTTTAGGGCTTAGGGTTTAGGGTTTGGGTTTTAGGGTTTAGGGTTTTAGGGTTTAGGGTTCAGGGTTTAGGGTTTTTTTCTGTAAATAAGAGATGTATAAAACAAAAAAATCCAAAAGGCTACAAACCAAGGCCAGGGCATACCCCGGACCACCAAAAAACCAGAGGCGACAACACATCAACAATCACCCTCTGAGCCAGAAAAGGAAAATAAAGAAAACAGTAAAGAAGGCAACAGAAAACATAATATATGTACAGTATAGATCTGGCCAGACGAAAGACGTAACCATCTGAAAATGGCAAAGCAACGAAAATGATCTTTGACAGTGCAACGACTGATAAGCAAACAAACCCAGATGAGTAGGGCATGAAAGAAGCACAAGCACATGAGGGCTGAACACCATAGATAAGGTGCTATGGACATAGCATCCTGCCTCAAAAGCAAACAATCTCAACGGGGAAGAGAGGTCTGGTCTCTCGGAAGCCTCCAAAAGTGACGAAGAGCCTGACTCTAAAGGGATGACCTGAAGCGAATAATCGTCAGTCGGGCCCACACAGCACACTGAATCAAATGAGCCAGCTAAGAAGCTAATCTCTCCTAATCATGAAAACACCTGTTGTTGCGCTCCCTCCAGATGAAATAAACCATAACATGAAGCACTAATTTGTTTGCCACCTGCCAAGGACTCTTGCCGCTCCATCTAACTGCAGCCTAAAGAACTCCAATGTCCCACCTGTGCCAAGGCCAGCTGAATTTCTTCGATCTACGAAAAAAGGACAGTACCTCTCGGGAGTAGCTACACTGGAAGAAAAGATGGCTATGTCTTTCAGCATCCGCCCTGCAAAGTAAACATCTATTCGAGAAAGACAAAAACAGGTTAATACGATCAAGAGTAAATAAACGTTCCCAAATTACAAGCCAAAAGATAAACGAGTGGGAAGGGATACTAACAGACGACCAAACTAAACGATATTAAGGAACCTGGGAGCGTTGAGTCTGAAACTCCCGGAAGGCAGTCCAAACTGAGAAGAGCCCATTTGCTGCCGAAAGCCAATAAGGCTCATCATGATGGCTAGGGCTAGGTAGCCTAGGAAGGTGGCTCCCACAGAAATTAGGGGATATAGAACTAAAGGTCTCCATCCGAGACAAGGCACCATCCTCAATGAAATTCGAAACCTTAGCCAAGATAGGGATGCCCAATTGATGAGGTAATTGGCGAGGGAAGCGATCAATAAGCACACCCAACGGGTGCCACTGATCATACCAAAAGAACGTGCTACAACCATCCCTTATCGTTCACCCAAAAAAAGGCTTCAGGATTCCTCGTAATAAGAGTAACTTCCTCTAATACTACGGGCAGGCATACAGAGTCTTAAGAAGCCAAAAACAAGTACCTTTTACCCTATAAGAGTGCACCCACTGTACCCATAAGGATTCCCTATCCTCACACAATAGGTGCCACATAAGCTTGGCTACCAAGGATTGATTCCACACATAGAGAGGCTTGAGGCCAAGGCCACCCTGCCTCTTCGAGTAGCAAATGTCGCACCAAGCAACTTTTGCTTTATGGGGGTTCGCTTCATTACCACTCCAAAGGAAGTTACGAATAAGTTGCTCTATATCATTAATCACCTTCTTCGGGAGAATAAACATTGAGGCCCAGTACACGTAGATAGTGGAAAGGACTGACTGTGTTAACTGCAATCGGCCCCCAAAAGAGATAGCCCTGTTGTGCCAAGCACAAATTTTGTTCCTCACTCTATCAATAACGGCCTGACAGTCTCCATAGGAGAGCTTAGAGGAGAGAAAAGGGACCCCCATATATCGCATAGGCAACCTCTCTCTACGAAACCCAGAGGCATTATAAATAGCTTCGCGAATGGAGGGGTCCTTACAAGAGACGAAGCAATCACTCTTGGAAGGATTGGCAACTAGGCCCGACAAAGAGGAAAAACGCTCCAAGCATGACTTCAAGATGCTGACCGAGAATGGGTCACCATGAGAGAATAGGAGCAAATCGTCTGCAAACATGAGCATCACCAGACTAGTCTGCTCACATTTCCAGTGGTATTGAAAATCTGTAGCCCTCGAGTGGTGCTTGATAATACATTGCAGGACTTACATAACTAGAACAAAGAGGTAAGGGGATAGGGGATCCCCTTACCTCAACCCCCTTCTCCCGGGAAAGAAACCATTTAACTGACCATTGATCTTAACCGAATAGTGGGGGGTCGTGATGGACTCTCAAATCCAGCCACAAAATTGAGAAGGGAAGTTCATCAACTGAAGGGTCATAAGGAGAAAATCCCACTCAATAGTATTATAAGCCTTAGTCAGATCAACTTTCATAGCACAACGGGGGGGCCCTTAGTGGAGATGGTATTGAAAAAACAACTCCTGGGCGAGCAGAACATTATCCCCAATTGAATGCCCAGGCACAAAGGCCGCTTGAGATACATCCACCAAACAAGAGAGCACCGGCTTAATCCTGTTAGCCAGGATTTTAGTAATGACTTTATATAAGACATTACAACAAGAAATAGGCCCAAATTAGGATGGCGTCTCAGGGTAAGGAACCTTGGGAATGAGACTAATAATGTTAGCATTGACCTGGCCTAGGAGGTGACTTGAGGCGAAGAAGCTTTGAATAGCCTTCACCACATCTGCACCCACAATCTCCCAAGACTTCTTGAAGAACTTGGCTGTGAAACCATCCGACCCTGGGGCTTTATCATCACCCATACTGAAGAGGGCAGCCTTAACCTCCTTAGCTGAAACCTCAGCAATAAGCCTAGCCCCTTGGTTTTTCTCCAAATGCTTGTCAATGAAGGAGGCCACATCAAAAGGGTTAAAGGGAGAGTTCCGAGACTTTTACCCATAGAGATTATTGAAGTAGGACACTAAAACGTCCGCAACCTCCTCTTTGGACTCTGTGAGGGTGCCATCCTCACTCAGGAGGTTCATAATACGGTGATTATTACGCCTAGCAAGCATGGATTGGAAGAAGAAACAGGAGCATCTATCTCCCTCAACTGACCACCTAATTCGAGCACGAAGACAAAAGTGGTTTGACTCTTGCGCAAGGGCCACTAAAAGGTCCCTATTCAACTCAAGCTCTTGTTGGTGAATGACAGGGTCATGGGGATTATCTGTAATCGTTGTTGGACACTAAGAAGATGATTCCTAAGGGACTAGACCAGGTCATAAACATGACCCCTAGACTTATTAAGAGTCTTCGTAGCATTCTTGACTGCTTTGAGTTTTTGAACAACCTGAAACATGGGAACTCCAGGGATAAACCTAATCCAACTAGCTTCCACTCTATCCAAGAAGAGAGGGTGATCAACAAGATGGTTAGGAACCTGAAAGGGCTACCCTTATGTTAAAGAACACCTAACAAATCCACCACAACAGAGCTATGGTCAGAAATCCCTAGCTGGAAAAAGAAAGCCTTGCTATCTGGATAATGGACAAGCCAGTCATCATTAACCAGGGCTCTATCAAGCTTCCTTAAAATACACTCATCACCAAACCTCTTATTGGTCTACGTCAACTTAGGGCCACTATAAGCCAAATCCTGAAGCGAGTCACAAGAAGGAAATCGTTGAACCTGCGCATACCCAAAGAGAAAGAGGTGTTGCCACCCCTTATCTCAGAACAATTGCGATAGACATTGAAATCCCCCAAAAGGAGCCAAGGGTTAGAAGAAGCTGACGCCCCAATGCCTGTGAGGGAATCCCATAATCTGGCTTGGTCCATCTCCTCGTTCTTGGCATAAATGCAAGACAGGATAAAAGGGATAGGGATCTCCGAGCTCGTCACTTCGACATGGATAACCTGGTCCGACTTGAATAAGGTCTGCACACTAAGGGCGTTCGGGTCATAACCTATCCAGATATGACCCATATCACAAATATCATAATTGAAATCCCAATTCCAGAAAGGCATAACATTGTGAGAGACATCCGGAGCGTGCCTCTCTTGGACTCTAGTCTCTAAAAGAGCAACAAGTGTCAACTTCTGAGAAGAGATAAAGGATCACACTTCAAATTGCTTAGGGGCTTGATTCAGACCCCTTACATTCCATGCGGCAATATGCATTATTATCACTCTTGAGGGGTTGGATCCAAGCTCACGGATCCTGGTGTCTGTTCTCCATTCTCACACATCTTCTTCCTATCCCTTTTAGCCTGAGCTCTGGTCTTGGATTGATGCCCCTCAGAGCTAGTGTTCCCAACTCGCTCAGGCTCTAAGATCTGTTCCTTGCTACCCTCACGCTTACTCAAATTTCCTTGAGTGTTTTCTTCTGCTACCTCTCCATCTGACTCCATTGGAGAAGAAACCTCCGTATCCTCTTCTGCTAGAGCACAGAATTGGTTTTTAATTTCGGCATCAACTTCCTTAGGGTCATAAGGGACTGTAACGGTATGGAACTCAAGGCACTCTGCCATGGTCATAGAGGCATAATCAGGAGGATTTGACCTAGATGATGAGGCTATCTCCTTACCCTTATCTTGGACCTTGCCCCTCTTATTTTTCACTCTAACGAAGCCATCCCCCTCATTGACTTTGTTACTAACTTCAACATGATTAGGGTTGGGTCTAGGTTTGTTAGGACATCGGGAATCTGAGTGACCGAACACCTTACAATGTGAAAAAATCGATGGGATGCACTGATATTCAATCGGGAGTCTAGAAATACGACGTTCACCCGTGGCTTCATCATAGCCCTGATCTATATCAATATACTTGGGAAATATAGAGGAGGCACTAACCTCCACACACACCCTAGCATACCCTAATCTTGATCTATCCTCTGTCACCGGGTCAGCATATAACGGCCTTCCAATTTGACTTGCCATTATAGAAATACCTTTTAAGGACCAGCCTTCTAAGGTTAGATTATGAATCTTAATCCACAAAGGGATAGAAGAGTGAGACTCCTTAGCTAAATTGATTCTTGATTCCCAACATTTAATAATAAATGGGCGGCCCGCAAAATGGTAGGGACCCTCATCAAAAACCCTCAACATACTTTCTCGGGAATCAAAACGAAAGAAATAAAATCCGCTATTATTTGAAAGGACCTCTAAAAGGCCACAACTTTTCCACAAATGCTTGGAAATATTTTGCACAACCGGGAATGGAAATCTTCTTTCAATGAAATATCCAACTAGCGTATTCATCCAATATTCAGTGAATTCATCAATGACATCGCTAGGTAACTTAATAAGAGGAATTTCAGACTGCGTACCTGGGGGCGGAAAATATTCCAATCGCGTGGGGGTTTGGTGGGCCTTAATATCCGCTACATCAGCCCAAGATTTATTGGTATCTTCCTTGGTAAATTACCTTGCGATGTTGGGCCAGCTGGGCCCAGTTTCTGTTGGCCCACATGTTGGGGTTGGGGGCCTGATGGCCCGCATATTTTATATTATTTATCCCTTTTATTCCATCTTCATTGCACTCGATTTATGTTATTTCATTTGTCTTGTGTTTATTTTGTTTTATTGGGCCTCACACTATTTTTATTCTTTTTTTGGCAGATTTGGGCCGCAGATTTGAGCTATTTCGATAGAGGCGCAAGTGGGCTTTGCAAGATAGACGGACATTGAGAGTTAAAGAGGCAACCATATTTCATTATGGGTTATGAGCAAATTTAGAATCCATTGGGCCCTTTTAATTAATTAAATTATGGGCCATTTGTAATAAATAAACCCTAAGCCCATTTAGCCTAGGTTTTCTTTTCCAAAACCCTATAAATAAGAGCTAGCTAAGAGGCATTAAGGGGTGGCCGATTTTGGAGGATTTCTCATGATTTCAACCAAGAAGATAGAAGGCTAATTCGCTTGTAATCTGTTACATTCTCGTACCCTTTGCCCGGTTTGAGTCTCGGTCATATATTCGAATCCGGTTTGGAACTCGATTTTCATGTTTTTATCTATGATTTCGTTTCTTTTCCTTCTTTAAGTTTATGTATGTTTCTTTTATACATTTGTGTGAATGCGTGCATGATCTTTGGATGGGTTTAATTGACGTGCTCGGTTGAGGCTTTGATTAGAAAGAAATGGTATATTTGTATGAGCGATTGCTTGTTTTGATTTAATCTTTTACGGTTGTAGAAGAGTTTTTCAAATCAAAAGAAAATCAAACCAAACAGATTGTTTTCATAAGTGAGACGAGGATTACCGTGGTAAGGAGGTAGGGTTTGCAGCGGGTTACGTTTTACTTCATCTTTGTTTCATTCTTGAACGTTTATATTTCGGTTTTCATCACAACCCCCCTCGTTTAGTCTTGTTTTGAAAGTTCATTGACAGTTCGTTGGGAGACGACCTGGGGAGCATCCTAACTGCAAACCAGTTCTAAACATACACCAATCTGATTGGTTCGACAGCCTCGATCAGGGCCCTTAAAAAGCAGCCCATCTTTGTTACACTGCTGCCTAAATGACGAAGGCCTAGATGCCTTGGGCTGGAGCTCACGAACAAGCCCAGGGGGCAGATGGCCCACCCCATTAAAAGGGGCAGCTTGCTGGATAGTGGACTGCAACTTTTGCATGGCAGTACCAGGTCCCCGTGGGCCATTTGGGCCTGGCCTTTGTCGGCCACCTCCTTGAGAGAAGGCCCAACGCATGTGAGGCCCACCATTTTTAAAGCTCCTGGCTGCGACATCCTCCAACGTTCAGCCTGCATCCACGCTGCTATTCCTGAGCTCACGCCACCTCTGATATGACTGGTCAGCATTTCGAGAATTGGACCCATGCTCGAAGTGGGTGGGAGCTCGGGGAAGACCATTATTCAGCGCCTGCACCTTACCAATTTGGGCTTCTTCTTCTTCGCCATCTGTTCGAGCTGGAGCTTTCGTTTTCTTCATCTGCTGGTTGGCGTTGACAGAGACTGGAATGACCTTCCTGTCATCCCGTGGGCTTGCCTCCTTCCTCCTAGCTCCCAGTCGCGAGCTACCTGGGAACTCATGGACACCATTCAAATGGTCCCGAATGCCCTCAACAGCTTCAGCACGAGATGAAGATGCAAGAGATGACCTCATAGCTAGCAATGACGATGCAAGGGATGACCTCACGTTAGCGGCACCCTCTGTACATGGAGGCGATGGTGCTTGACTACCCATCAACAGGGGGAAAGACAATGGGTCTCCCAGGTCGATCTTTCCAGTCGAAACACCGCCTTGCCCAAGGGCTCCTTCCAGCTACTCATCTTCTAGCTGGTCATCTTCCTCAGCGAAAAAAACCTTTCCACCTGCCACCATTAAGTGTTCTTCTTCGCTGTAAGGTTCATTATTATTTTGAACTTGGTCGATTCCATCCTCCATTTCCATCATCATGCTGGCTGCTTCATAGCCATTGAACTCCTCACTCGAACTCGCCTCCGACCTAGCAGATTGTAGACCTTCGTTTCCTGCCCTTGGAAGATCTTCACCATTCGTTGCCAACACTCTAGCTAAGGTCGGATTGCTCGATCTAGACTTGAAACTTTGCTTGGAAATTCCCCCAATGCTTCGGCCTAAGGGAGGCCGACTTCTTGGACGTGATCTCACCGGTAGGGACCGGTGAGAATGCGCCATATGCATTGTATTTTTAGGAATAGCCACGGGAACTTCAAAATCTCTCAAGGTAGAGAGAGAGAAAGAAAAGAAAGGGTTTAGGGTTTAGGGTTTGGGGTTTCAGAGTTTTGGGTTTAAAGGTTTAGGGTTTAGGGTTTATGGTTTAGCGGTTAGGGGTTTAGGGTTTGGGGGTTTGGGGTTTAGGGTTTAGGGTTTAGGATTTTTAAGGTTTAGGGTTTAGGGTTTAGGAATCCTATGGTAATTTTGCAGCAGGAATTCTCCATCAGCCTTATCAAATTATTAGATCTATAGACCGTTCGATGCAGATCAACACACATGCTAGTTTCATATCAGCTCATCGTCTGTCAATCAGCCTTATCAGAAGAATCTTCAGTTTTTTCCATAACCTTATCTCTTTTGTGGAAAAAATGGCATGTAAGGACAAGCTACTACTATTTGCTTTTCAACAAAGTCAAAAGTAGCTATCCTTTCCCACGACTTTTGAGGCCACTACAAGATGAAGCTGAAGATCCTCCATAATTACTGGTACTATTGCGGGTACTGTAGCGTTATTATTACGCTACTGTTTAGCACTATTCAGCACTATGTAACACTGTACACCTTTTTACTGTACATTACTTTTTACTATTGGAGTCTTGTACATTATTCTGTCATTTGTAACCCCTTCTATCTATAAAAAAGGAGAGTCTAGGTCGTTTAGAAGACACCGGTCGATACCCCAACTCTCTCTTCCATACTTCGATCTTCTTAGATCACGAGTATGCTTTGCAGTTGCCTCTTCTGAGGAACCTCTGCATCAGAAAGTATCTAAGTCCCCCTTTCTCTTTTCTTTTGTAAGACCGTGTCTCGCTTTGGCTTCAGAGTCTGTAATTAGCTTGCAAGAGTCTTTGTAACGAAAGCTATGTTTGTATAAAGCTCTGTAAGTTTTTATAGAAAGAAGTTTTTATGTTTGCATACTTCCGCATTTAAACTTTATTTTTCAGTTTTCATAAACATGATTTGACCATAGAGGCGCATTTGGTATCAGAGCCAAGGGGATAGGCATCTGGTTTCGGGGGGTTGTTTAGGTGCTGAGTCGGTGGATGTAGTAGTTAGGAGCCAGGTAGGGGGTTGGTGTTCGTGTTTCTTGACCCGAAGGAAATGCAGCCCAGGCATTTTGAATGAGAATTGTTTCCACTTTAATGCGTGATACTGGAGGGAAACCATAGCACCAACTAAGAGACCTACTCAGACACTCATCATAGATTCTCATGACACACTCCTTAAACCAGCCGATATCCACTCCTCGGTCCATACACTCTAGATTAGAACAAACTATAGGAAAATCTGAACAATATTGGGATAACACAGAGGTACGTAACCTGATACTTCCTTGTATGGAAACCCATCAGATCTCTCACAAATCAACCTTTGATAAAGAGACTCCACCTTATCAGCTTGATCTTGAGAAACCTTTTGAAATAGACTTTCCATTCCTTAAGAAGGATTTCTTTAAAGAAGAAAATAGGATCTTCCGAGAGTACTATGATAGTCATCATACCCAAGAACAAATCTGTACTCATAGAGAACAGTGGTATCAAATCATGAGACTTCTTAGGTTAAACATCCCGTTCTTCACCTGGAAATCAAACCAAAGGATATATAACAGGATCTTAGAAAATCATATGAAAACGTTAGAAGAATCAACCACTAAGGAAGAATCCACCAGATCAGAAACTCGGATTAATCTCCTAGAAAATCATCAGACATTAGATGAAACTGAGCACAATATCTCTCTTGTGCATCCAGAAAGCGCAGCTAATGATCTATCTTCCATAGAAGAAGTTAGATCAGAAGAATCTAAAGAAACAGAAGATGATCTGTTTTCTGTGGGAACAGAAGAAGTAGAATCTAGACCTCTAGACCAACTTCAACTTCACCCCATTAGTAGATCATATTCTACACCCATCAGTGCTTATAAACCTACCCTTACAGTTATCATCAACCTTAATCATCAAGACTATATTCCAGTAAACTTTCATGTTAACTGGGATTCTCTCAATAGAATGGTTGATATAACCAATCCTTATCAACCGATAGCTCAGAACTTAACCCGAGTACTCTCTAGCATCCTATGGGATGAAAAGATGCCATTAAACCTACTAAGACTATTAACCCATAAAGCCAAACAAATCCCTACCATGGATGGAATTTTCCTTCCAAATACCTTTCCTAAAAAATTACAAAATCATAAAGAAAATAGGTATAAACAGTTTGGCTATCTAAATAGAGAACTCTCTCAAAAGAAAAATAAAAATCAATATAAAAAATACCAAAAACATTATAAAGAAAATTTAAATAGAAAATCCAAAAATATTCCTCGAAAAATTAGGATTAGGAAACCAAAACTCATCTGCTTTAGTACAGGTTATCTTGCTCATTTCTACAAAATAAAGAAAAACGGAAACATTACCATCCATAACTCCCCATATCCAACATCTTTCAAAAAAGAAAAATCAAAAACTAACCGATTCAAAGAAAAGGATAAAATAATAGCTCTATCTACTTCCTCCGTCAAAACCTGCTATCAGTTATGTCATATTACTACTGATCAGATAGAAGTTATGCTTGGAATGATAAACCAACTAGAAGACTCCAGTCTGAAATAACAATTTCTCATTCAACTGCATAACATGATATGGAAAAATAACGAATCAGACCAACAAACATCAGTTAACAAACCTTACATTAGGACTAACTTCCAAGAGGTCCTAGAATCTGTTCAAAAATCTCATAATCCTCATGAGATTAACCAACAAGACATCAGACAAGAGATCAGGAATCTTAAATCTGAATTAGCAACCCTTAAAAAAGATAATCAGGACATTAAGGTTCATCTTCATGAATTAGATCAACAGACCTTGGTATCCAATCTCAGAGAGAAATTAGAAAACTTTATCCTTGAGCCAAGTACCCAGATCGTTCAAACATAATCTCCATTAGAACATCAGGATCTTGAACAAGATCATTCATTGTTCTTAAATGCTATTAGTAGAATCTCTTATCAGAAGTGGTATATTAATATCACAATAAGAATTTATTCTTACACCATCAGAAGTGTTGCTTTATTAGATTTTGGAGCTGACATGAACTGCATCCAAGAAGGATTAGTCCCTACAAAATATTTTGAGAAAACTAAAGAATCTTTAATGGCAACAAATAATCATCAGCTTAACATCAAATATAAGCTTCCATTAGTAGATGTCTGTAATGATGGTATATGCTTCTCCACTTCTTTCCTCATAGCAAAAAGATTATCCACTCCCATCATATTAGGCAATCCATTTCTTCAACTTCTTTACCCCATGAAAGTTACAGAAACAGGAGTAGAAATTGAATATTTAGGGAAACCTATCATATTCAACTTTGCTTATCCAATTAAGCACCGTGACATTCAACTTATCCAAAACGTATCAGTCCATCAGAAAATCCAGCTTCTTAGCAAGCACATTAGTTCCCTCCAACATGACCTCATTTTTAAACAAATTGAGGATATCTTGATCAACCCTGAATTCTTCCATAAGGTTAAACAATTCCAAGAAGAATTAGAAAGAGAAGTTTGTTCTACCATTCCAAACGCTTTTTGGGATTGAAAGAAACATACTGTAGAATTACCTTATGAATCAGGATTCATAGATAAAAATATTCCCACTAAGGCTAGGCCCATTCAAATGTCCTCTGAATTAGTGGAATATTGGAAGAAAGAAATTAGTGATCTATTAGCTAAAAAGCTTATCAGAAAATCAAAATCTCCTTGGTCTTGCTATGCTTTTTACGTTAATAACAATGCCGAGAAAAAACGAGGAACCCCAAGATTAGTCATCAATTACGAACCCCTTAATTAGGCTTTGAAATGGATTAGATATCCCATTCCAAACAAATCAGATTTATTAAAATGACTTTATCAGGCAAAAATATTCTCTAAGTTCGATATGAAATCAAGTTTCTGGCAGATCCAGATATCAGAAAAAGATAAGTATAAGACCGCATTCACAGTTCCCTTTGGTCAATACGAATGGAACGTAATGCCCTTTGGCCTTAAAAATGCCCCATCAGAATTCCAAAATATCATGAATGATATCTTCACTCCTTACAGTCTATTCACAATCGACAATGTCTTAGTCTTTAGTGAAAATATCTATCAGCATTAGAAGCATTTGAGAACTTTCATCCATATCATTAAGAAAAATGGATTAGTTATCACAGCTCCTAAGATCAAACTCTTCCAAACAGAAATTAGGTTCTTAGGTCATATCATCAGAAACGGGACTATCATTCCCATCTAAAGATCTTTAGAATTTGCTCAAAAATTTTCTAACAAAATATCATATAAAAATCAGCTATAGAGATTCTTAGGATCCCTTAACTACATATCAGACTTCTATCAATATCTCAGACCCATCTGTAAACCACTTTTTGATCATTTTAAAAACAATCCACCTCCTTGGACAAGTGCGCACACACATGCAATTCAACAAACTAAGAAACATGTTCATCATCTTCCTCTTTTGCATATTTGTCACCCATCAGCATTAAAGATTGTGGAAACAGATGCATCAGACTTAGGATATTGTAATACCCGGTATTAAATATTAAGAGAATTTTTGGAAGTTATGGGGTCAAAATGATATTTAGCAATGTTTCGGGCTTAAGAGCAATATTCAAAACTTAAACGAAAGAAGAATGTCTAAGTTAAGGTAGACCAATTAAAGTGAAATAGGATAATTAGGTGATATTTGATAAAAATCAAGAGATTTCGAAGAGTTGAAGTCAAAAGCACGCATTTTGGGGCATCCGGGCAAAAGTATAGATTTTGTAAACTGCCCGAGGGACATCGAATCGACAAATTCTTCAGAAATTCCAAAGGGAAATGGAAAATATAGAACTTTTGGGCATTCAAGGAATTAACAAGAAGTCTAGGGGTATCAAGTTTTGGGAGAAAATGTAATTAGAAGTTGGCTGGGGGCTAAACTGTAAATTTTTGAAAAATACCATGGTGTGAACGTGACCGCCGCACATGGGCCGTCGGAAGCCACCTTTGGACATCGAGAAGCTCGCCTAGGGGTGCTAGGACGGTCTTCAGGTGATGATGAAGCTCCTGAGGGTGGCCATTGGCCGAGCATGGTGGCGACGTGACCGGTTTTAATGGCAGAAGATTTTCGATTTGGTCGAATATTTTCGAGGGTTCTAACTCACGATTTGGAGCTTGTTGATTGGTTAGGAGGTTAGATCTAGGGTTAAGGGGATAAGAGCAATCGATTAGTGGTGGAAATTTGGGTCGAGGTCGAGTATAAAAGGGGTTTTCGGCCGAGAGGGTTAAAGCTAAAATCGATCAAATTTTGCTCGTTTTGGAAAGAATCAGGCAAAGAGATTAAGGGGCTTTTGTTCTTTGTGTTGTAAGGATCAATTCTAAAAAATTTGGGGTCATTTGGTGTAGAAATCATAGGGTTTCAGTGACTTGGCCGAAAAATCAGGCCCGCTGATGTCGCGACCTGCAACTGGCTTTTAAAGCCATTTCCAGTGACTTTTTCCAATGGGTGAAGGGTCCTTTGAGATCGCCTTGAAGAGATCTACAAGCCCCTATAGGAATTTGGAGCTTTGGAGGTCGCTAGAGCCGGAGAAGAAGGTCGGAGAAGACGACTGCACGGCTGCGCGTGGGCTTCACTCGCCAAGCCTCTAAGTGGCGCGTGAGGTAGGGTTTTGTCTTGGTTTAAATTTTAGAATTTTGGTGAAATTATTTTAGAAATTATCGTGTAAAAATATTTGGTGAAACTTGATGTTAGGTATTTTTTATGAATTTCCAAATGTAGAAATGTTTAAAAATGAAGAAAAATAGAGAAAATTGAGGAAAAATAGAACTATTAATTTCTAAGGCCCTAATGATGAATAGGAGATGATTGGTGTATTAAAAAGAAGGATTGCGTGATTTTCGAGGTATGGCACATTTTTCGAAGCATAAACCAGACTTTTCTAATTTGAGGTGAGTGGCCTGATTCTAGTTTTATCTTATCTTGAAAATATGTTGGAAGGTGTGTAGTGGGTTTAGATGGGTGGTGTTACCCTCCCGAACCTATGTTTCACGCAATTGGACTAGTTCTAGTGAGCAGTTTTACCCTTCAGAACTTGGGCTGTTTGCAAAGGCATTTTATTAATATATATATGACATCAATTGCATATTGATCATGTAGTATATTGCATCAACTGTTTTTACTTATAAAAGAGTCGGTGCATGGCGTGTGATTTTCATCTCATCAGGGTATTGATACTCGTGTCGATGTTGTTTCTGTGTGGGACGGGATGAGGTTTACTTGAGAATGGGACAAGGTTAATCCGGTGAACGAGTGCCACGGTGGGGCACTCGAGAGATTAAGTATGTCGCGGCAAGGTCAACCCCAACGGTGTGTGGAGTGGTGTTCTCCACGGGAGGTTGAGTATGTCAGGGAGATTTCTCAAGCCAGACGTGTCTTGCATGTTGTTGTCTTCGTAAGCCATGCTCGTGTGTCTTAGATGCATTGTATAAACTGCTTCATGCCTTCACTTAGATGTTTCATCTTCTGACCTGGGTTATGCCCTTGGAACATTCAAACGTTCTAGTCAGGGATAGCTGCGAGGTCAAGGACGTGGCCGGTGAGCCAGTGGTGTTTATGTGATAGTCGTTGTATCATTTGGTAGCGTTGGTACTTATTTTGTTATATGTATGAAGAATCGCACGATGGTGTTGTAATCATTTAGCAACAGCGTTGTATGTATATCGGTGTAGGAACATCTTGTATGTAACTCGTGATAGGCCACAACATTTTGATGATTAAGTATTCCACTGTGTTATATAATGTCTCGTTTAGTTATGATTATGTTATTATTAGTTAAATGAGCAAGACTGGGGTTCTTGGGGTTTGCATCTGCATATGAAGATTGTTCTTGAAATCACCATGGGTGCCGACTGTGGTATGTGTCGAGTGCTTCATCTGCATGTGAAGATTGTGCTCATGGCGCCGCGCGTGTTTAATTTGAAGGAAAAAAAAAAAGAAACCCTGGGAATTGCCTTATAGTGGCACGCCCGTGTATGGCGGGGTGTTACAGATATGGCGACATCCTAAAACAACATTTTAATAAGCATGATCACCTGGTTAGATATCACTCTGGTATTTGGAATCCAACTCAAGCGAAGTATTCCACTATTAAAAAAGAGATTTTATCCATCGTATTATGTATTATGAAATTTTAGGATGATCTCTTAAATCAGAAATTTTTACTTCGTATTGATTGCAAATTTGCAACAGAAATTTTACAAAAAGATGTCAAAAACCTTGTAGCTAAATAGATCTTTGCCCGCTGGCAAGCCCTATTAGCCATCTTTGATTTTGACATTACATTTATCAGAGGAAATTCCAAACTTCTTGACCAGGGAATTCCTTTAAGGAAAATATTAGCATTAGCCCATCAGTCTATGACCCCGATGCCATCAGGCTCACAACCTGATCAGACCCAGGGTAATGGTCTGGCTAGTCCACAGCAAACGGCTCGTGGTAAAGACATATCAAATCCGTTGGATTGGCTAGAGACTTTGCCAAAAAGCCCAATAACCCGTAAAATGGTGATCCGACAATCCCTACGGGATAGGTACTGTATGCATAATTCATCAATTGACATTAATCCTCATCCAGATTATGTCTACAAAGAAATCAATTATCAGATTGACCCATTAATCTATCAGAAGATAGAAAAACGAAGGATCCAAATTATCCGGGAATTCTATCCTAGCAATATTTCTCTACCTTTAGAGATAATTAATAATATTGCTATCAGGGTTTGCACTACTGAATCATTGGATGAATTAGCCTATGCTCTACTTCTTAAGGAAAACGACGATTCAATGGCACAAATATTTGATAAAATTTATCGTTTTACACAAAGAAGAGCAGCTACAGAATCCAAGCCGTCCGCTTCAACATCAGCACCATATCAGCCCTAACTTAGGGGATTTTCCAAAGCAAAATAATTTTGCAGCAAGAATTCTCCATCAGCCTTATCAAATTATCAGATCTATAGACCGTTCGATGCAGATCAACACACATGCCAGTCAGCTCAACGTCTGTCAATCAGCCTTATCAGAAGAATCTTCATCTTTTTCCATAACCTTACCTCTTTTGTGGAAAAAATGGCATGTAAGGACGAGCTACTACTATTTGCTTTTCAACAAAGTCAAAAGTAGCTATCCTTTCCCACGACTTTTGAGGCCACTACAAAACGAAGCTGAAGACCCTCCATAATTGCTGGTACTATTGCGGGTATTGTAGTGCTATTATTATGCTATTGTTTAGCACTATTCAGCACTATGTAGCACTGTACACCTTTTTACTGTACATTACTTTTTACTATTGGAGTCCTGTACATTATTCTGTCATTTGTAACCCCTTCTGTCTATAAAAGAGGAGAGTCTAGGTCGTTTAGAAGACATCGGTCGATACCCCAACTCTCTCTTCCATACTTTGATCTTCTTAGATCACGAGTATGCTTTGCAGTTGCCCCTTCTGAGGAACCTCTGCATCAGAAAGTATCTAAGTCCCCATTTCTCTTTTCTTTTGTAAGACCGTGTCTAGCTTTGGCTTCAGAGTCTGTAATAAGCTTGCAAGAGTCTCTGTAATCAAAGATATGTTTGTATAAAGCTCTGTAAGTTTTTATATAAAGAAGTTTTTATGTTTGCATACTTCCGCGTTTAAACTTTATTTTTCAGTTTTTATATACATGTTCTGACCATAGAGGTGCTATTTGGTATCAGAGCCAAGGGGATAGGCGTCTGGTTTCGGGGGGTTGTTTAGGTGCTGAGTCAGTGAATGTAGTCGTTAGGAGCTAGGTAGGGGGTTGGTGTTCGTCTTTCTTGACCGGAAGGAAACACATCCTAGGCATTTTGAATAAGAGTTGTTGTCGCTTTAATGCGTGATACTGGAGGGAAACCATAGCACCACCTAAGAGACCTACTCAGACACTCATCATAGATTCTCATGGCACACTCTTTAAACCAGCCGATGTCCACTTCTTGGTCCATACACTCTAGATCAGAACAAACTATAGGAAAACCTGAACAATATTGGGATAACAAGGAGATAGGTAACCAGAAACTTCCTAGTATAGAAACCCATCAGATCTCTCACAAATCTACCTTTGATAAAGAGACTCCACCTTATCAGCTTGATCTTGAGAAACCCTTTGAAATAGACTTTCTATCCCTTAAGAAGGATTTCTTCAAAGAAGAAAATAGGATCTTCCGTGAGTACCATGATAGTCACCATACACAAAAACAAATCTGTACTCATAGAGAACAGTGGTATCAGATCATGAGACTTCTTAGGTTAAGCATCCCGTTCTTCACCTGGAAATCAAATCAAAAGATGTATAACAGGATCTTAGAAAAACACATGAAAACCTTAGAAGAATCAACCACTGAGGAAGAATCCACCCCATTAAAAACTAGGATTAGTATCCTAGAAATCATCAGACATCAGATAAAAATGAGCACACACTCTCTCCTGCACATCTAGATGAAAGAAGCTCAGCTAATGATCTCTCTTCTGCAGAAGAAGTTAGATAAGAAGAATTCGAAGAAACAAAAGATGAGCTTTCTTCTGTGGGAACAAAAGAAGTAGAATCTAGACCTCTAGACCAACTTCAACTTCACCCCATTAGTAGATCATATTCTACACCCATCAGTGCATACAAACCTACCCTTACAGTTATCATCAACCATGATCATCAAGCCCATGTTCCAGTAAATCTTCAGGTTAACTAGGAATCCCTCAATAGTATGGTTGATATAACCAATCCTAATCAACCGGGAGCCCAGAACTTAACTCATATACTCTCTAGCATCCTACGAGATGAAAAGCTACTCTTAAACCTACCAAGATCATTAACCCATAAAGCCAAACAAATCCCTACCATGGATGGAATCTTCTTTCCAAATACCTTTCCTAAAAAATTACACAATCACATAAGAAATAGTTTGGCTCTCCTACAAGAAAACCTCCTCAAAAGAAAAATAAAAATCAATATCAAAAATACCAAAAACATTATAAAGAAAATCTAGATAGAAAATCCAAAAATATTCCTTGAAAAATTAGGATTAGGAAACCAAAACTCATCTGCTTTAGTACAGGTTATCTTGCTCATTTCTGCAAAATAAAGAAAAACGGAAACAATATTATCCGCAATTGTTTACCTTAAGAAAATGAAAAATTAAAAAATAAATTCAAAAATACAATAATAGCTATTCCTAATTCACTCGTAAGAACTTGCTATTACAACTACCAGTTATGTCCTATTTCAACTAATCAGATAGAAGTTATGCTTAGAATGATAAACCAAGTAGAAGACTCCAGTCTGAAACAACAATTTCTCGTTCAATTGCATAACATGATAAGGCAAAATAACGAATTAGTTAACAAACCTTACATTAGGACTAACTTCTAGGAAGTCCTAGAATCAATTCAAAATTCTCATAATGCTCATGAGATTAACCAACAAGACATTAGACAGGAAATTAGGAATCTTAAATCCGAATTAGCAACCCTTAAAAAAGACAATCAGGACATTAAGGTTAATCTTCATGAATTAGATCAACAGATCTTGGTATCCAATCTCAAAGAGAAATTAGAAAACTTTATCCTTGAGCCAAGAACCCAGATCGTCCAAACAAAATCTCCATTAAAACATCAGGATCATGAACAAGATCATTCCTTGTTCTTAAACACTATTAGTAGAATCTCTTATCAGAAGTGGTATATTAATATCACAATAAGAATTCATTCTTATACCATCAGTAGTGTTGCCCTACTAGATTTAGGAGCAGATATGAACTGCATCCAAGAAGGTTTAGTCCCTACAAAATATTTTGAAAAAACTAAAGAATCTTTAACGGCAGCAAATAATCATCAGCTTAACATCAAATATAAGCTTCCATTAGTACATGTATGTAATGATGGTATATGCTTCTCCACTTCCTTCTTCTTAGTAAGAAGATTATCCACTCCCATCATACTAGGAAATCCATTTCTTCAACTTCTTTAGGCCATGAAAGTTACGGAATCAGGAGTAGAAACTGAATATTTAGGGAAACCTATCATATTCAAGTTTGCTTATCCAATTAAGCCCCGTGACATTCAACTTCTCCAAAAAGTATCAGTCCATCAGAAAATCTAGCTTCTTAGCAAGACATTAGTTTTCTCGAACAGGACCTCATTTTTAAACAAATTAAGGATACCCTAATCAATCCAGAATTTATCCATAGGATCAAACAATTCCAAGAACACTTAGAAAAAGAAGTTTGTTCTACTATCCCCAATGCTTTCTGGGATAGGAAGCAACATACTGTGGAATTACCCAATGAATCAGGATTCACAGATAAAAATATTCCCACTAAGGCTAGGCCCATTCAAATGTCCTCTGAATTAGTGTTCACATGGCACACTCCATAAACCAGTCGATGTCCACTCCTCGGTCCATATCCTAAACCCTAAACCCTAAACCCGAAACCCGAAACCCTAAACCCGAAACCCTCAACCCTGAAACCCCAACCCCGAAACCCTAACCCCTAGACCCTAAACCCTAAACCCCGATCCCCTAAACCCCAACCTTGAAAATCGAAACCCCAAACCCCGAACCCTAAATCTCAAACCCCAAACCCCAAACACTAAACCCTAAACCCTAACCCCTAACCCTGAACCCAGAAACCCTAAACCCGAAATGCCCAACCCCAAACCCCAAACCCTAAACCCTAAACCCCAAACCTTAAACCCTCAACCCTAAATCCCAAACCCTAAAACCCTAAAACCCTAAACCCTAAACCCCAAGCCCCAAACCCTAAACCGAAAACCCTAAAAACCCAAATCCTAAACCCCAAACCCCCAAACCCTAAACCCTAAACCCCTCATCTCTCTTCCATACTTCGATCATTTTAGATCACTAGTATGCTCTGCAGTTGCCTCTTTTGAGGAACCTCTGATAGAGTTTAAACGCGGAAGTATGCAAACATAAAAACTTCTTATATATAAAAACTTACAGAGCTTTATACAAACATAGATTTGATTACAGAGACTCTTGCGAGCTGATTACAGACTCTAAAGCTAGAGCTGGACACAGTCTTACAAAAGAAAAAAGAAAGGGGGACTTAGACACTTTCTGATGTAGAGGTTCCTCAGAAGAGGCAACTGTAGAGCATACAAGTGATCTAAGAAGATCGAATTATGGAAGAGAGAGGAGGGGTATCAACTAGTGTCTTGCAAACGACCTAGACACTCCCCTTTTATAGACAAAATGGGTTATAAACGATAAAATATCACATAGGACTCAAATAGTAAAAAGTAATGTACAGTGAAAAGGTGTACAGTGCTACATAGTGCTGAATAGTGCTTAAACAGTAGCGTAATGATAGCGCTAGCAATTATGGAGGGTCTTCAGCTTTGTCTTGTAGTGGCCTCAAAAGTCGTGTGAAAGGATAGCTACTTTTGACTTTATGGTAAAGCAAATAGTCGCTTGTCCTTTCGTGCCAATGTTTTCCACAAAAGAGATAAACTTGAAGGATTCCTTCTGATAAAGCTAATTGCTTTGACAAAATTGTCAAGGCATTTTATAAAGCTGACGAGGAGAGCAAAATCTGCATCTGCATGAGATCTGATAAAGATTGTTAGAAGCTTGAGTTGCCAAACCAAGTATTCGGATTGTCCAGATCATAGTCTGGGACTTGAGTTTCTTCGTCATCACTATCGGATTTGGATGCTATAGATTTTGTCTGTTCCTGAATTTCTGATAGAATTTGTGCAAATTCATCTGGAGTTGTGGCTTGGGTCATACGAGCCATTAACTGATGTTTCAGTGTGTCGAGGTCCTGATTAGTCTCTGATTGCTTTCTTTTGTTGCAGAACTTAGGATTACAATGAAACCATTCTGAGACTGTTGATTTGCAAATTCGAGATATATCAAAATTATCCCACCATTTTACCTTGATCTGGCAAGTTAGCCATTTTCTGGTGTTAATGGTAGGAGCACTTGATGTTGATGGTAATACGGATATTGTGAAGTCTAGTGCCATAATCCATGAAATATTAAAATGCTTATAATAACAGAATAATATTGGATAGTTAGTCCATGGTGCAGGCGGTAAGACTTCATTTTGAAAGAACTGATAAGCTTCTTGAACATTTGATGGTAGCATATCTGATGTAGGTCCAAGCTTTTCCCACCAATCAATCCACCAGTCTGGGAAAGGAGGATTAAAGGTTTTATCAAAGTAAAAGAACCATGGTAAGGTCTGATTTTTATTTTGGCAGAATAAGAGATTAGTCCAGGCAGTAACATAATCCCAATAAGTATATTCTGCATGGTTGAGATTATTGGAAAACTGCTTGGTTGCTGAGGGGTTAATTCACCAATTTGATAAAGTTAACACCTTACAGATCTTGATTTTCATGAAGGCAACTTCAGTAGTTTCAGTATGATCCATGACGTTAGAGATGTCAATAGACTTAGTATCTGTGAGGATGTCTTCATAAAACTAGTAAGAAGGTAAGTTTGGTGAAGCTTGGTAATTGTCAGGGTTGAGGATTGTTTTGGCTAATTTAATGGGGATATCTTGATAAGCTTCTGATAATAATGGACCTTCTAATGGAATGATAGATATGAAAATGGGTTTAACCTAATAGGAGGATTTTTGAATGGAAATGGATTTTGTTTGTGGTGATGAGGTAGATGAAGATGGTCTGGTTACTGATAGATAGGATAGAGTCCGTGGTTTCAATGGTTTGGTAGGGTTCAGGGGTGGATATTCAAAGGGTGTGGCATCTGATGTGGTAAATCTTCGGGTTTGTTTAACTGATGAAGTAGAGGCTTGAGCTTTTTGGATTGATTTTTTGGTATCTTTCTGTTTTGTAGTATTCATGATAGCTGGCTTCTGATTCCTGCAAGAATGACCATAAACCAAATTATCCATAAGAATGGGAAGATCTTGTTCTGATGATTCGGCTAGGAAAACTCTGATAGCAATATTATTTATAATATCTAGTGGAAGACTGATATTGCTAGGATAAATTTCCCGAACAATGCTAATTTGCCTTCGTTCCATCCATTCATATAGGAACGGAGAGATGGTATGCTGGATTTCCTGATATAGGTAATATGGGTCAGGTTTCCCATATTCCACAAGGAACTGATATTTGGATTCATCTGATAGTGAGCCAACTGTTGGATCGGCCATCTTGTACCTGTCCTGTAGGGATCCTGTGACCACCATTTTACGGGTTTTTGGGCTTTTTGGCAAAGCTCAAGCCATGATAACGGATTTGATGAGTCTTTACCACGAGCCGTTTGCTGTGGACTAGTCAAACCTTTACCTGGGTCTGATCAGGTTGGTCGTCCGAAATGGACTGTGTGACCTCATCTGATTCGGTCGTTGATGTCTGAGGGAGTGCAAGGGTAAATTGATTATCTGGGGTTAAGTGTGAATATAAAGATTTGGCTTTATAGAGAGTCTGATCTGCTGATAAGAAAAGTTCTCTGTAGGAAAAATTAGAGATAAAATATTTCTTGATAAAATTGAAAATAATTAATAATATCATTCTTATAGATTTATAATTAATTATCAAGAAATTCTGATTGGATATATAAGATAAAAGATAAAATTTTAATAAAACTTTTAAAATTTCATTTTGATATGTATGAGACTAATGCTGTCCTAATTCTGGTTTGACTTCTAATTCAAATGATGGAGAAATATGACTTAGGTGCAGTAGAGAAGGATGTTGATATATGTCTGATTTGGGTTCTAAGGGGAGATTGTTATTCTTAGGCTGATGATTTATATTTTGAGACTGATTGTTGAGATTGCTTATTTCTGATGGGTTAATTGGGTTGTCTTTTGGCTTGATTAGGTCAGAGATTTGAAGATTATTCTTTTTTGCGTATTTTTTAAGTTTTTTAAGTTTTTGTTCTTCTTTTCTTCTGAGTTTTTACCTTCTATGTCAGTTTTGTTAATTCTGATGCTACAGGTAGCTGATGTATGACCTGTTTGTCAGCAATAGTAATAGGTTAGCTTGGTAAGTTTTTTAGGCTTTATCTTATTGATTTTGTGATTATTATTTTGAGGGTTAGTTTGAGGTATCTCGCAGATTTGAGGTATCTCATTAGGTTGTATTTTATGAGTTTTGTTTTGGTATTTTTTACATGGGATTGTGGATTTTTTTTTAGGGTTTGTCTTCGGGATTCTGTTTAATGATATTAATATTTTTGATTGGTGTTCCCATCTCTGATAGTTGGATTTCTATTTTAGAGAGTAGGATTTGATTAAGGCCAGCACGGCCAAGCCCATCTAGTCAATGTTGTTGGGATGACCAGCCTGTCTGGCCCAACCCTGTTAATTACCAGTGTGTATGCTGTCATGTTAATTTTTAATAATAATTTCCTCTGATTGGTGCATTTAATGCTGCGCATCCCACCTCTCATGAACTCTGTTAACTGTTAATTGTTAATTGTTAAGGGTTAAGGGTTTAGGGGAAAAGACGGAACACAACACACGGTGTAACAAATTCCATCATTTTAATGATCATAAAATGTCAAGCGACTGTTAATTACAGCACCAATCCCGCCGTCATCGCGGATGTCCCACACAAGGTACACCATCAGGGCATTGTCCAGCAGGTTGCTGTAATGGCCGGACACCTCGCCGTCCTGGTCCCTGAAGCGGACCATCGGGTACAACCGGCCGACTCCGAGCCGGATGAAACGGTTCAGCAGGATGCGGGACCCCATCGGCCGGTCAACAAAGTTGAAGGTCTGGCGGCAGACCACGTGGAACCTCCCGATCATGTCCCTCCGGATGTGGCACCCCAAGTAGGACCTGATGATCCCGCTGCCAACTTCGAACACGTCAGCGGGGCCAGGTGCTGACACAGGGTTGGGCTCCCTGTCCAGCACGATGTACAGGCACCCGATTTCGGATCTGCAGGCGGAGTGTTCTTCGAGGGCTTGATCCATCACGGTATCACCGCCCTGGGCGGGGGTGCCCAGGGCCACGACATCCATCCTTCCCGACTGGCCTTCCAAGGTCACAAACCCGTCTATGTTCAGGGACTGCAGGCAGATCCGCCTCCCCGCACGCTCGTTCACGCCGGGTCCCAGCGAGGGGTAGTTCAGGTAGTCCGAGTACGGAGTCCCCATGGTCACCGTGTTGCCGGGACATATTTTCTCGTCGTAGATCCCGGTGACATACCTCCGGCGACGGTAGGACGACACGCGGGGTCCACTCACTGCCACGTACCTCCTGGGTAGCGGGGCCCGTCGCCTGACGGGGTAGGATCTCTTTCCAATTCTGAACGCCGGGGTTCGCGGGCCAACGCGACTACCAGAAACCCCACTCCTTGTCGCCGTCGGGTGCATCTTCCTCTGCTTCGTCCTCTTCTGGCACTATGTGTACTGGGCGGGCCCTGGGAACCAGAGGTTCTTCGACCTCGTCTCTCCAAGCAGGTCTGCACCCTTTCACCCCAACATGCAGCCGACCAAGTCATGCTCCTCGGTCCAGTCCTACATAGCCAAGG
The DNA here is from genome assembly GCA_036245055.1 of Diospyros kaki. Classification (NCBI taxonomy): domain Eukaryota; kingdom Viridiplantae; phylum Streptophyta; class Magnoliopsida; order Ericales; family Ebenaceae; genus Diospyros; species Diospyros kaki. Next base: position 66,674 of record BSEG01000016.1, on the reverse strand, counting down.
GTGGCAACTACACTGACTGGGGAACATTCCGGCCAGATGGCCAGAACAAGACATTTGCGGACCAGATGTCCGACCTCTACACCGCTACGCTTTCCACCGGAGATAAGATGAAGGCATTAGAGGTAATCCAGAAGGGTGATCCGAGAGGTTATTGTCTCAACAGGGACAGGCTGCTACACAATTTTGAAAAACATTTCCAAAAGCCTCCAGAGGCTTACGAGCCCGAATTCAGAATTTTCGCGCACGTCCCAATGGACCTGCTTGAATGGGCCGCGGATAACATCAGGCCCGAGGGGACCAGGCCCAGCAGGCCTAGGAGCCTCATTCTAGAAGGCCCTTCAAGGACCAGAAAGACTTGCTGGACAAGGAGCCTGGGCCCTCACGACTATTACATGGGACACCTGGACATGGCCCGACACAATGATGATGCCTGGTACAAAGTCATAGACGACGTGGACCCCTAGTACCTCAAGCACTGGAAGGAATTTATCGGGGCCAACAAAAGCTGGTAGTCCAACTGCAAATACGTGAAGCCAAAGCTGATAAAGGGCGGGATCCCCTACATCGTCCTATGCAACGATGGGCCAAAGGCCAGCTATAAAGAGTTCCTCGAGAAGGACGACAACGCATCCCTCAAGAGGTGGACCCTGAGGAATGCAGACTTCTACTTCATCTCCGAACCACTCTTCGCCGACGGAGACGCAGATGACGCCATCGAGCGTGAAGGTTCAGCACGCCATAGCGAAGAGGAACAAGAGACGGAAGAAGTTCTGTCTTGACTGCGGCTACACGCTCTACCACGTCAATGGGTGCCTATGACCCCACGCTCTTCCTAGAGCTCATGCGGTCAGGGGTCTACTCTGACACCCTGAAGAATCCCTTGTACTTCAAGACGACGAAGGGGATCGACGACCACGTCTACTTCACCCTAATCAAGTTCAACTACAACCTCCGGAAGGCGCTGAAGGCCACGGTGGGGGTGATCCACCTGAAGCTGAGGATCTCTGGCTGGATTCGCAGCGATCTCTCGGAGCAGGTTATGGGTACGTGTATACGACAGCGTATCATGGCCCGCATAGATTCAGTAGGCTGTATTTCCCCTGATTTAATTTTAGTATGTATTAAGAACGCCATGGACGAATGGCCATTACGTATCAGCCACGACGCACATTATGACTGTATCGGGTTCTACCCAGAATACGACTGGAATTTATAAATAAAATATTTTATTTAAAATTCATGAGTGCACCAGTACATTTTTACATTCTACTTAAAGGGCCTCTACTTGGGGGGGGGGAGGTATATAAGCGACACCGGTTACCCCCATTCTAGGGACTTTTAAGCCCGGGGACCTATTGGTGTCACCTCCCATATTTACGAGAATGCCACTCGCGCCGGTGACCGGGCCGTCCCCGGCATAAATTGAGCCCGCATCAAACCCTAGCCGACACCAACGTGCGGCTATATGGAGACACCCATAGACAATCCAGCCCTTGGCATCGTCGTCGCCCAGCCCCATCAAGCTGGTGTTCCCTTCCATGGCGGATCAAATGTTCCAAAAACTGCGCAAGCTGTCGATGCTAATCGACGCCTGCACCATACAATACAGGCCGCAGTGCTCGCACAACGCCTCCGGGATGATGCGGATCGTCGTCCACGATAATCGGGTCACCGGAGAGGACACCAAGCAGGCGGAATTCGTCTTCCCCGTCACCTGCTCGGCAAACCTGAAGTACTACGGCAACTCCTACGCCTCGATGAAGGAGAAGGAGTGCCCCTGGAGCGCCACCTACTAGCTGGAGAACTCCAACATCAGGACCACGGCCCACTTCTGCAAGATCAAGGCGCACCTGAAGCTCACCACCACAAAGCTGATCGGGGAGCTGCCATTCCGGCCGCCGGAGATAACCGTCCTCACCGATCGCTTCACGGCAGAGGACGTGGACGTCTGGTACTACGGGTACGCTTAGAGAAAGACGCCGGCACTCTGTCGGACGGCGTCGGCCATGACGGCGGCCGAGAACAGGAGGGCTAGGGCAACAAGCGGGCTGGGCTGGGCCCATTCAGAGATACAGGGCAGGGCGTCTGTCTCAGGCACCTTGCGGGCCATAGAAGCCCCACCGCTGTCGCTGGGCGTGGCCCATATGGACCTGGGCCCATCAGTATCAGAGGTGGGCTCGGGCCACTCCGACACCATCCAGGTAACCACAGAGCAGCTGGGACATCTCACAGCCTCCACAGTGCAAGCATCCCTTGACTTCATCTCCAAGCAAGGAACAGGACAGATGAACCAGAAGGCCAGCACGACCAAGCCCATCTAGTCAATGTTGTTGGGATGACCAGCCTGTCTGGCCCAACCCTGTTAATTACCAGTGTGTATGCTGTCATGTTAATTTTTAATAATAATTTCCTCTGATTGGTGCATTTAATGCTGTCTTGTACCTTGCCTTAGGGTTTAGGGTTTAGGGTTTAGGGTTTAGGGGTTGGGGTTTAGAGGTTGGAGTTTAGGGTTTAAGGTTTAGGATTTAGGGGTTGGAGTTCAGGGTTTAGGGTTTAGGGGTTGGGGTTTAGGGTCTAGGGTTTAGGGGTTGGGGTTTAGGGTTTAGGGGTTGGGGTTTAAGATTGGGGTTTAGGGTTTAGGTAGACATGGCCACGGTTCATGAATCGCCGGTTCCGATTCATGAACCGCCGATTCCGGTTCAAGAAATCTTTGAACTTGAACCGAACCGCCCAAGGGCGGTTTGGGACGGTTCGGTTCCGGTTCCGGTTCGTGTGGGTTCGGTCAACGGTTTGGACCGGTTCGGTCAACGGTTTGAGCCGGTTCGGTTAACGGTTCCGGTTCCGGTTCAAACCAAATTTTTTTAATTTTTTTTAAATATGGTTGTATTCAATTTTGGTCCTTGTTCCGTTGTTCGGTTCGGTTTGGTTTCGATTTTTAATTGTTAAATGTAATTGTAAATATAGATATTCTCAACCATATTTTTAATAAAAAACACCACTAAAAACTGAAGAAATATAAGTAATAATTTCATTAAAAATAATTAAAACAACTAAACAAGTTTGTAATACAAGTAATTAATTTTTACAAATGTGAAAAATAAAAAATAAAAAATAGAATTAGACTTAATTTCATTAAAAAATAATTACAATAAAAATGTAATACAAGTAATTAATTTTTACAAATGTGAAAAAAAATAAAAAATGGACTTGGATCCTACGCATCTTCATTGGAGTCGGAAGTCTCAAGAATAATAGCTTGAGACTTGAGAGAGAGAGAGAGAGAGAGAGAAAGTGTGAAAAATGAGTGGGGGAGGGAGGGGTATATATAGATAAGAATCATAGGATTAGAAAAAAATAAAAATAAAATTGGGCTGCTGCCCGTTGGCAGCAGCCAACGGTCCAAAACGGGCAGCAGCCAATGTTGGAAATGTATGCCCTAAAGACACGTTTTATTTAATTTATGGTAATGATGTTTCTTTTAGTCAGTTTATTGCACATATATCATTTGCATTTAATTGTTGGAAAAGTGTCCATGCTATTAAGTAAGTGATTCATGTGATGGGTCGTTCTTCACAGTTAGGCATGAATCATGGGTACTTAATAAGCAAGAAAAATATTACTCTTGATTTTTTGATAGAACTGGGCATTCTATCATGATAAGATCATTGTGCAATAGATCCTAATGGAGGATGGCTTGCCTTAGCCAGTAAACAGTCCGTTTACTCTTATTGTACAAGCGCATTTGGAATGCGTAGAGTGGACCTGTGATAGAAGCTAATGACAAAGTACTAATTATCATGGAGCTAGTCTATCACTGCTACTACGTGGACGAGTACTCTAATACTTGAGTATTAGTTGGTGGTCTAGTGAACCTAGAGCTATATTCTTAGATTCACTATAGGTAAGGTCTATCAAAGATCAGCAACCTTGTGAGTTGGGAGTGTGGTTTCTAATTATCTAAGACAGACTGATACAAGATAGTTTCTGTGATTCACCCCCTTGTGATTGTCCAAGAATAATCAAATAAACCAGGGCCCTGGGAACGTGACTTAAGAGTGTGTGCTTCTGGGTAGCTCCCAGTGATAAGCAAGTACATTCGAGTAGTCACGGATTATTGGACTAGTGATCTAAGGATGGTAGAAGTCATTTAGAGAGGTGTTAGTACATTATTCCTTTCTAAATGATGGGTGTTACACAGAGGGGCATTTTCGTCATTACACTAGTAGGTCAAAGACATCGCACATGCAAAATTATTCGTGGGGTCAGTGTTACCATATGGTGATAGTTGGAACACTTAGAATGACAAAATATAGCTACTAGGTAGCAGGGATATTTTGGTCATTTTAATAGCCATGAATAATTTGTCTTTTGGTCCCCGGGGTAGCTCGATATAACTCATGTATTTTTAATACATTTGGCCTATTGGGTGGATTACATGAGAGAGAATTATTTTATTCAGAATGGTCCATTGGGCTAGAATAAAATAATAAGTTCATTGGTTTTAATTAATTAATTGGGCTAACCCAATTAGAAAATTAATTAATTGGACTTGGCCCACTAGGGTTTGGCCCACTAGGGTTTTAACCCTAGGGTTCTCCCTATATATATTCTCTCTTTTGTTTGTTTTTTGACCTAAGTCGTTTTTCTCTTCGTCACCAAGAGAGGCCACGAGTTTTAGAGTCATACCTTGGAAGATCAAGAGATCTGATGCGAAGGAGCCGACGAATCGCAGGACAGCCGTCATCTCCGCCACGCGAAGAAGCCGTCGCGCCTCCTCCTTCTATCACTCCATTCCGACCGGTAATCCGAAAGAAAAGTAAGTCTTCTAGATTCTTATCTATACGAGGATCGATTTTGTTTTAAAATCGCTTCCGTTGCATGCTTTGATCCTCGTAAACGGTCCTTCAAGTGGTATCAGAGCCACGGTTTTGTTGGTTTGAATCTAGGAGCATGCCTAGGATTAAAAATCGGAAAAAGGGTGGTTCCTTTTATTGATTAAATGCTGTTTTGATTGCGTTTATGGATCCCTCCAAGAATGGTTTTAGATGCCTTGTAAACCTCATGAGTGGAGGTATAGGATGATGTAATCGTTTGTGTTTTTTTCAAATAGAATCGATGTAAACCTCGCGGTTGGGGTATAGGCGGATGTACAACCAGTTTTGATGGTTGTTTTGATCGGTTTTATTTTATGCTTATGTAATGATCGATCAAAGAAGGACAAGGCGGATTAGATGCAAACGGAAATTACCAGATTGCAAAGATTGCAGTTTCGGCCGGATCGGGCAGCGCTGTTTGCGTTTTGAGAAAACCAGAATGCAGCGTTTTTGTTTTGCAACTTCGGCCGGATCATGGCAGTGCTGTTTTGGGCAAGATTGCAGCGTTTTTCAAGCCATTGCTTGCGAAACCAGATTGCAGAAATCGGCCATTCTTGCAGCGTTTATCCAGCCATCGATTGCAAAGGCTGAATGTGATGGAAGAATCGGCCAGATCTGGTTTCGGCCAAGGGCTTGAATCGATCATCACAAGAAATCAGCATTGCAGATTTTCGGGATTGTCCATGGAACTTGCGGCGGCTGAAGGAGCGACCTAGGGTTTGTTCGAACAGTTGGCGGCTGCGGTTTTGGCAAGAAGATCTGGTAGTTTTGCATGGAGAAAAATTTTTGGTTCGGGGCGCTGCCCCGCACCCCGCAAGGGGCGGCTTCCCCTTGACCCCCGCCCGCTAACCGGCTAGCGGGACCGCCGAGCCTACGGCGGGCTTCGCCCGCCCCAGCCCCATAGTTGATAGTTAGGTGTTTTAATTAAAAAACCATTCTTGGAGGTTAAATTATTTGCAATTAGATTATCTTTGTGATATGTTGCATGAAAATAATTAGTAAAAGGATGGAACCACCTTAGGATTAAACAAGACCACATTTAATGTTTATTTTATGTGATGTTTAATCAATTATATGGTCACTTAGGAATAATGAATAGAAAAGCATGTAACTTGTTTATTGTGCTTTTTCAATTGTGATCATATGAGAAGTTATTTCATGAAAAACGTTTTATTAAGCCAATTGATGAAATTAGTTTACAGGTTTGCTTTCTCAAAGGATTTATCCCTTGGTATAGAAAGTAAATGTAGACTTAGATATTTCATAATTAGGTTTAAATTTTGGGTTGATTAATAAAAAGAAAAATTAACTTATGGTTTACTCTCTCAAAGTTTTTTTTATCCTTGGATTAGAGAGTGTTTCAAGTTTAGATATTTTTCTAAGTATTAATGGAATCCAAAAGGAAAAACGTTTTTAATCAAAACCCTTGTTTTAAAAGATTAAGTGGGAGAGGGGTTCCAACGACCCCATGGCTTCCTCCACACCTTTAATTAGAGATCGTGGTTGCCCTCGTGTCATTCTGAGCATGACCCCCTATAGGATGGGTATTCCATAAGGATCTAGATCTAATGGTAAAGGTATAACTAAAACCTAGGATATGTGTTGTTATCGGCCGGCCTATCGTTGGAGGTAATAATGCAAGATTATCCGTAGGGAATGTGAGATAATGGCCGCCCTATCGACGGAATTATTCTCTAGATCATTTCCTATTCAGGAAGTTTAGTTTGTGGTGGTTATACACTTAACTTAGAGAATTATTAACCTCCCTATCGGAGCTCTGTTTGTTCTTCTAAGAGCCAAATGACATATTATTGATAATAGTTTGAGGGAAATCTATTTTCAAGATATAATATGAGCTTATGTGCAAAATACTTGTTTATATGTGCATTGTCTAAAACGTCTTATTTTTCCATAAATTGTACAGGAATGTCAGGTGGAGGTTCTTTCAGTCCCCTTGCTATGATCCTCAAGGATTCTAAGCTGGATGGGGGTAATTATGTTGACTGGAAGAGGAAGTTGAACATAGTACTCACAGCCGAAGGGTACAAGTATGTTCTGACTGACCCCTGTCCTGTGATTGGGACAAACTCCACTGACGAGGAGCGCCAGGCTGAGGCGGAATGGAAGCAAGCTGACGAGATGGCTCGTTGCTACATGTTGGCTTCCATGTCCGATGTGCTTCAATCGAAGCACGAGCATACGCCCACTGCTTATGATATTGATTTATCGTTGCGCACCATGTTCGCTGATAAGAGCCGGCCCGCAAGGCAGGAAGCTCTTAAAGCGATTATGACTACCAGGATGGCTGAGGGGGCATCAGTTCGAGAGCACATGCTCAAGATGATTGCTTACTTCGAGGAAGCCGAGGTATTGGGAGCGACGATAGATGCTGAGAGTCAGGTAGACATGGTCTTAGAGACTTTGCCAGATTCATACTCACAGTTCAAATTGAACTATAACATGAATAAATTAGAGATGAATCTAGTGGAGCTCATGAAAGAGCTCCAGGCGGCAGAGAAGATCATGAAGCCTACCTCGAAGGCTCTAGCTATTCATTCTGCATCTTCTCCTAGAGTTGGCCCTAAAGCCAAGAACTTTAAGAAGAAGAAGGGTCAGAACAAAGCAGGGGGCAAGCCCATAAAGCCTGGAGCTAGTCAGGTTGATGCCAAGCCCAAAGGCAAGTGCTTCAAATGTGGGCAGAAAGGACATTGGAAAAAGGATTGTCCTGCCCTCAAGGTGAAAGCATCAGGTATTGCTCTTTACTTAGAATCCATCAGTTTGGTAGGATCTTCATCCTCTTGGATAGTTGATTCAGGATCCACTGATCATGTCTGTAACTCTTTGCAGGGGTTCAGAAAGACAAGGACTCTACATGAAGGAGAGCATGGATTGCTGGTAGCTAGTGGAGCTCGAGTATGGGCTGAAGCAGTGGGAGTTTTACATTTGTTTTTGATTGTAATAGGATTTTAATTTTGAAAGATGTTTTATACGTTCCTGCTTTGAGACAGAATTTAATTTCAGTTTCTAAATTGATTTCTTATGGATATTCTGTTTTGTTCCATTCTGGTGTCACTATCAGTAGAAATGGACAGGTTATTTGTTCAGGAAACGTATTTGGGAATCTTTATTATATTAATCCTATTAAAAGTCAAATAAACAACTCTGAAATTGAACCAGTTAATAAGAAGAGAACATTATCATCAAATGATTCTTATCTATGGCACTTAAGATTAGGGCACATTAATCCTAATCGGATTCAGAGGCTAATCCATGATGGACCCTTGGGCTCATTGAGATTGGAAGAATGGCCTCAGTGTGAATCATGCCTAATGGGCAAAATGACCAAAAGGCCATTTACTCAGAAGGCAGGTAGAGCCAAAAACATATTAGAGTTAGTTCATAGTGATGTTTGTGGTCCAATGACTACACCTGCTAGAGGAGGTTACGAGTACTTCATCACATTTACGGATGACCACACTCGTTTTGGTTATATTTATCTTATGAGGCGCAAGTCTGATTCTTTTGATAAATTCAAAGAGTTTAAGGCTGAAGTGGAGCGTCAAACAGGTAAATTAATCAAAATTTTGAGGTCAGACCGTGGTGGAGAGTACCTTCTTGGAGAGTTTAAGGACTACTTAGTACATCACGGTATAGTTTCTCAATTGACTGCACCTGGGACCCCCCAGCAGAATGGAGTCAGTGAGAGAAGGAACAGGACTCTAATGGAGATGGTAAGAAGCATGATGAGCCATGCATCTCTTCCTATTTCCTTTTGGGGATATGCCTTAGAAACAGCGGCATACATTCTGAACTTGGTACCTTCCAAGTCTGTACCTAGGACACCCTATGAGATGTGGACCGGACGAAAGCCTAGTCTAAATCATCTCAAGATATGGGGCTGTCCAGCTTATGTATTGACTAAGGGGAATAAGTTGCAACCAAGGTCAGAATTATGCTACTTTATAGGATATCCAAAAGGCACTCGTGGTGGATATTTCTATTATCCTAAGGAGCAGAAAGTACTAATCAGTACTCATGCTAGATACTTGGAGGATGATCAGAGTATGTCCACTAAGGGTTCAAGCAGAGCAGAACTAGATGAGAAGTTGTCTTCTGAACAAACTTCAGGTACATCTAGTGTCCCAATTGAGGAACCAAAAGAGACACAACCGAGTGTTTCTATACACACGGAGCCTCGTCGTAGTGGGAGGGAATCTAAAGTTCCTGATAGATGGACAGGAGAAGCTTTCGAGCTAGTCTCTGACAGTCAGGAACAAGATCCCACTAGATACGAGGAGGCTATCCTTGATGTCGATGTGGACAAGTGGCGTCTTGCAATGGATGCCGAGATTGAGTCTATGCATCTCAATCAGGTTTGGGATCTTGTAGCTACACCTGAAGGGGTAAAACCCATAGGGTGTAAGTGGGTATACAAGAGGAAAAGGGGAGCGGATGGAAAGGTGCAAACCTTTAAAGCAAGGTTGGTTGCAAAAGGATTTACTCAGAAAGAAGGGATCGATTATGAGGAAACCTTTTCACCAGTAGCCATGCTTAAATCCATTCGCATACTCCTTGCCATAGCATGTCATTATGACTATGAGATATGGCAAATGGATGTCAAGACGGCCTTTCTTAATGGCTATCTTAGTGAAGACATCTATATGTCCCAACCAGAAGGCTATATTGTGAAAGGCCAAGATCACATGGTCTGTAAGCTTAAGAAGTCTATTTATGGACTTAAGCAGGCATCAAGGGCATGGAACAAACGTTTTGATGAGTCTATAAAGTCTTATGGATTTATTCCAAACGTAGATGAACCATGCGTGTATAAGAAAACAAATGGTGAAAAGGTGTCTTTTCTGGTGTTATATGTTGATGACATTCTCATCATAGGAAATGATGTAGGGATGATGTCATCAATTAAGATTTGGCTATCAAGTCAATTTAGCATGAAAGATATGGGAGAAGCTAGTTACATTCTCGGTATAAAGCTTCTTAGAGATAGGAAGCAGAGAATGTTAGGTTTATCCCAATCTTCTTATATTGACAAGATATTGGTCAGGTTCAGTATGGATCAGTGTAAAGGGGCATTAATTCCTTTTAGACACGGATTGGGCTTATCTTCCAAGGACTGTCCCAAGACAGAGGAAGAAAAGGCGCGCATGAGTAGGATTCCTTATGCTTCAGCTGTAGGAAGTCTCATGTATGCCATGCTGTGTACCAGGCCAGATATCTGCTTTGCTGTAGGCATGATAAGCAGATTTCAGTCAAATCCAGGGGAAGCACATTGGCAAGCTGTAAAGCATATACTCAAGTACCTTAAGGCTACTAAGGATTATATGCTAGTTTACAGAGCTGATGACTTAGTTCCAGTAGGCTACACAGACTCAGATTTCCAGGCTGATAAGGATGAAAGAAAATCCACTAGTGGATATGTTTTCACCTTGTCTGGAGGAGCTATTTCATGGCGGAGTATCAAGCAATCTTGTATTGCTGATTCCACCATGGAAGCTGAGTATGTAGCTGCATCAGAGGCGTCCAAGGAAGCAGTATGGCTCCGAAAGTTCCTTATAGAACTAGGAGTTGTACCGCATGTGGAAAGGCCTATTATCCTTTATTGTGACAACACCGGAGCAGTGTCACAATGCAAAGAACCAAGGAACCACAGAAAGGGCAAGCATATTGAGAGGAAGTACCACCTCATTCGGGAGTTCATCCAGAAGAATGAGATAGTGGTGGACCAGATATCTACATCAAACAATCTAGCGGATCCTTTCACCAAGCCTCTGGCAGAGAAGGTCTTTCGAAGACACTTAGATGTCATAGGGGTGGGAACTTATGGATTTTCATAGTCTTTGAGTGCAAGTGGGAGATTGTTGGAAATGTATGCCCTAAAGACACGTTTTATTTAATTTATGGTAATGATGTTTCTTTTAGTCAGTTTATTGCACATATATCATTTGCATTTAATTGTTGGAAAAGTGTCCATGCTATTAAGTAAGTGATTCATGTGATGGGTCGTTCTTCACAGTTAGGCATGAATCATGGGTACTTAATAAGCAAGAAAAATATTACTCTTGATTTTTTGATAGAACTGGGCATTCTATCATGATAAGATCATTGTGCAATAGATCCTAATGGAGGATGGCTTGCCTTAGCCAGTAAACAGTCCGTTTACTCTTATTGTACAAGCGCATTTGGAATGCGTAGAGTGGACCTGTGATAGAAGCTAATGACAAAGTACTAATTATCATGGAGCTAGTCTATCACTGCTACTACGTGGACGAGTACTCTAATACTTGAGTATTAGTTGGTGGTCTAGTGAACCTAGAGCTATATTCTTAGATTCACTATAGGTAAGGTCTATCAAAGATCAGCAACCTTGTGAGTTGGGAGTGTGGTTTCTAATTATCTAAGACAGACTGATACAAGATAGTTTCTGTGATTCACCCCCTTGTGATTGTCCAAGAATAATCAAATAAACCAGGGCCCTGGGAACGTGACTTAAGAGTGTGTGCTTCTGGGTAGCTCCCAGTGATAAGCAAGTACATTCGAGTAGTCACGGATTATTGGACTAGTGATCTAAGGATGGTAGAAGTCATTTAGAGAGGTGTTAGTACATTATTCCTTTCTAAATGATGGGTGTTACACAGAGGGGCATTTTCGTCATTACACTAGTAGGTCAAAGACATCGCACATGCAAAATTATTCGTGGGGTCAGTGTTACCATATGGTGATAGTTGGAACACTTAGAATGACAAAATATAGCTACTAGGTAGCAGGGATATTTTGGTCATTTTAATAGCCATGAATAATTTGTCTTTTGGTCCCCGGGGTAGCTCGATATAACTCATGTATTTTTAATACATTTGGCCTATTGGGTGGATTACATGAGAGAGAATTATTTTATTCAGAATGGTCCATTGGGCTAGAATAAAATAATAAGTTCATTGGTTTTAATTAATTAATTGGGCTAACCCAATTAGAAAATTAATTAATTGGACTTGGCCCACTAGGGTTTGGCCCACTAGGGTTTTAACCCTAGGGTTCTCCCTATATATATTCTCTCTTTTGTTTGTTTTTTGACCTAAGTCGTTTTTCTCTTCGTCACCAAGAGAGGCCACGAGTTTTAGAGTCATACCTTGGAAGATCAAGAGATCTGATGCGAAGGAGCCGACGAATCGCAGGACAGCCGTCATCTCCGCCACGCGAAGAAGCCGTCGCGCCTCCTCCTTCTATCACTCCATTCCGACCGGTAATCCGAAAGAAAAGTAAGTCTTCTAGATTCTTATCTATACGAGGATCGATTTTGTTTTAAAATCGCTTCCGTTGCATGCTTTGATCCTCGTAAACGGTCCTTCAGCCAACGGTCCAATTTTGGACCGTTGCGGGGGAAGGGGGGTGCTGCAGTGCAGCACCCCTCCGCGGTTCCGCGGAACCTCGAACCGAAACCGGACCGAATTTCGCCGGTTCGGCCGGTTCCGATTCTGGTTCCGGTTCGAACCGCCGGTCCGGTTCAATTTTGGCCATGTCTAGGTTTAGGGTTTAGGGGTTAGGGATGGGGTTTAGGGTTTGAGGTTTAGGGTTAGGGGTTTAGGGGTTTAAGGTTTAGGGGGTTAGGGTTTAGGGTTTAGGGTTTTGGTTAAAGGTTTCGAGTTTAGGGTTTCAGGTTTCGGGTTTCGAGTGTAGGGTGTAGGGTTCAGGGTTCAGGGTTCAGGGGTCAGGGGTTAGGGGTCAGGGTCTAGGGTTTCGGGTCTAGGGTTTAGGGTCTAGGGTTTAGGGTTTCAAGTTTCGAGTTTCAGGTTTCGAGTTTTGGGTTTCGGGTGTAGGGTGTAGGGTGTAGGGTTCAGGGTTCAGGGTTCAGGGGTCAGGGGTCAGGGTCTAGGGTTTAGGGTCTAGGGTTTGGGGTTAGGGGTTTAGGGGTTAGGGTTTAGGGGTTAGGGTTTAGGGTTAAGGGTATAGGGGTTAGGGTTTAGGGTTTAGGGTTGAGGGTTGAGGGTTGAGGGTTTAGGGTTTAGGGTTTAGGGTTGAGGGTTGAGGGTTGAGGGTTCAGGGTTCAGGGTTGAGGGTTGAGGGTTGAGGGTTCAGGGTTCAGGGTTCAGGGTTCAGGGTTCAGGGTTCAGGGTTCAGGGTTGAGGGTTCAGGGTTCAGGGTTCAGGGTTCAGGGTTTAGGTAGACATGGCCCTGGAGCGCCTCGATGAAGGAGAAGGAGTGCCCCTGGAGCGCCACCTACTAGCTGGAGAACTCCAACATCAGGACCACGGCCCACTTCTGCAAGATCAAGGCGCACCTGAAGCTCACCACCACAAAGCTGATCGGGGAGCTGCCATTCCGGCCGCCGGAGATAACCGTCCTCACCGATCGCTTCACGGTAGAGGACGTGGACGTCTGGTACTGCGGGTACGCCGAGAGAAAGACGCCGGCACTCTGTCGGACGGCGTCGGCCATGACGGCGGCCGGGAACAGGAGGGCTAGGGCAACAAGCGGGCTGGGCTGGGCCCAATCAGAGATACAGGGCAGGGCGTCTGTCTCAGGCACCTTGCGGGCCATAGAAGCCCCACCGCTGTCGCTGGGCGTGGCCCACATGGACCTGGGCCCGTCAGTATCAGAGGTGGGCTCGGGCCACTCCGACACCATCCAGGTAACCACAGAGCAGCTGGGACATCTCACAGCCTCCACAGTGCAAGCATCCCTTGACTTCATCTCCAAGCAAGGAACAGGACAGATGAACCAGAAGGCCAGCACGACCAAGCCCATCTAGTCAATGTTGTTGGGATGACCAGCCTGTCTGGCCCAACCCTGTTAATTACCAGTGTGTATGCTATCATGTTAATTTTTAATAATAATTTCCTCTGATTGGTGCATTTAATGCTGTCTTGTACCTTGCCTTAGGGTTTAGGGTTTAGGGTTTGGGGTTTAGAGGTTGGAGTTTAGGGTTTAAGGTTTAGGATTTAGGGGTTGGAGTTCAGGGTTTAGGGTTTAGGGGTTGGGGTTTAGGGTCTAGGGTTTAGGGTTTAGGGTTTAGGGGTTGGGGTTTAGGGTTTAGGGGTTGGGGTTTAAGGTTGGGGTTTAGGGTTTAGGTAGACATGGCCACGGTTCATGAACCGCCGGTTCCGATTCATGAACCGCCGATTCCGGTTCAAGAAATCTTTGAACTTGAACCGAACCGCCCAAGGGCGGTTTGGGACGGTTCGGTTCCGGTTCCGGTTCGTGTGGGTTCGGTCAACGGTTTGGACCGGTTCGGTCAACGGTTTGAGCCGGTTCGGTTAACGATTCCGGTTCCGGTTCAAACCAAATTTTTTTAATTTTTTTAAATATAGTTGTATTCAATTTTGGTCCTTGTTCCGTTGTTCGGTTCGGTTTGGTTTCGATTTTTAATTGTTAAATGTAATTGTAAATATAGATATTCTCAACCATATTTTTAATAAAAAACACCACTAAAAACTGAAGAAATATAAGTAATAATTTCATTAAAAATAATTAAAACAACTAAACAAGTATGTAATACAAGTAATTAATTTTTACAAATGTGAAAAATAAAAAATAAAAAATAGAATTAGACTTAATTTCATTAAAAAATAATTACAATAAAAATGTAATACAAGTAATTAATTTTTACAAATGTGAAAAAAAATAAAAAATGGACTTGGATCCTACGCATCTTCATTGGAGTCGGAAGTCTCAATAATAATAGCTTGAGACTTGAGAGAGAGAGAGAGAGAGAGAGAGAGAGAAAGTGTGAAAAATGAGTGGGGGAGGGAGGGGTATATATAGATAAGAATCATAGGATTAGAAAAAAAAATAAAATAAAATTGGGCTGCTGCCCGTTGGCAGCAGCCAACGGTCCAAAACGGGCAGCAGCCAACGGTCCAATTTTGGACCGTTACGGGGGAAGGGGGGTGCTGCAGTGCAGCACCCCTCCGCGGTTCCGCGGAACCTCGAACCGAAACCGGACCGAATTTCGCCGGTTCGGCCGGTTCCGATTCTGGTTCCGGTTCGAACCGCCGGTCCGGTTCAATTTTGGCCATGTCTAGGTTTAGGGTTTAGGGGTTAGGGGTTAGGGATGGGGTTTAGGGTTTGAGGTTTAGGGTTAGGGGTTTAGGGGTTTAAGGTTTAGGGGGTTAGGGTTTAAGGTTTAGGGTTTAGGGTTAAGGGTTTCGAGTTTAGGGTTTCAGGTTTCGGGTTTCGAGTGTAGGGTGTAGGGTTCAGGGTTCAGGGTTCAGGGGTCAGGGGTTAGGGGTCAGGGTCTAGGGTTTCGGGTCTAAGGTTTAGGGTATAGGGTTTAGGGTTTCAAGTTTCGGGTTTCAGGTTTCGGGTTTTGGGTTTCGGGTGTAGGGTTTAGGGTTTGGGGTCTAAGGTTTAGGGTTTGGAGTTAGGGGTTTAGGGGTTAGGGGTTAGGGGTTAGGGTTTAGGGTTAAGGGTATAGGGGTTAGGGTTTAGGGTTTAGGGTTTAGGGTTGAGGGTTGAGGGTTGAGGGTTTAGGGTTTAGGGTTTAGGGTTGAGGGTTGAGGGTTGAGGGTTGAGGGTTGAGGGTTGAGGGTTGAGGGTTCAGGGTTCAGGGTTCAGGGTTTAGGTAGACATGGCCCTGGAGCGCCTCGATGAAGGAGAAGGAGTGCCCCTGGAGCGCCACCTACTAGCTGGAGAACTCCAACATCAGGACCACGGCCCACTTCTGCAAGATCAAGGCGCACCTGAAGCTCACCACCACAAAGCTGATCGGGGAGCTGCCATTCCGGCCGCCGGAGATAACCGTCCTCACCGATCGCTTCACGGCAGAGGACGTGGACGTCTGGTACTGCGGGTACGCCGAGAGAAAGACGCCGGCACTCTGTCGGACGGCGTCGGCCATGACGGCGGTCGGGAACAGGAGGGCTAGGGCAACAAGCGGGCTGGGCTGGGCCCATTCAGAGATACAGGGCAGGGCGTCTGTCTCAGGCACCTTGCGGGCCATAGAAGCCCCACCGCTGTCGCTGGGCGTGGCCCACATGGACCTGGGCCCGTCAGTATCAGAGGTGGGCTCGGGCCACTCCGACACCATCCAGGTAACCACAGAGCAGCTGGGACATCTCACAGCCTCCACAGTGCAAGCATCCCTTGACTTCATCTCCAAGCAAGGAACAGGACAGATGAACCAGAAGGCCAGCACGACCAAGCCCATCTAGTCAATGTTGTTGGGATGACCAGCCTGTCTGGCCCAACCCTGTTAATTACCAGTGTGTATGCTGTCATGTTAATTTTTAATAATAATTTCCTCTGATTGGTGCATTTAATGCTGTCTTGTACCTTGCCTTAGGGTTTAGGGTTTAGGGGTTGGGGTTTAGAGGTTGGAGTTTAGGGTTTAAGGTTTAGGATTTAGGGGTTGGAGTTCAGGGTTTAGGGTTTAGGGGTTGGGGTTTAGGGTCTAGGGTTTAGGGTTTAGGGTTTAGGGGTTGGGGTTTAGGGGTTGGGGTTTAAGGTTGGGGTTTAGGGTTTAGGTAGACATGGCCACGGTTCATGAACCGCCGGTTCCGATTCATGAACCGCCGATTCCGGTTCAAGAAATCTTTGAACTTGAACCGAACCGCCCAAGGGCGGTTTGGGACGGTTCGGTTCCGGTTCCGATTCGTGTGGGTTCGGTCAACGGTTTGGACCGGTTCGGTTCAATTTTGGCCATGTCTAGGTATAGGGTTTAGGGGTTAGGGGTTAGGGATGGGGTTTAGGGTTTGAGGTTTAGGGTTAGGGGTTTAGGGGTTTAAGGTTTAGGGGGTTAGGGTTTAAGGTTTAAGGTTTAGGGTTAAGGGTTTCGAGTTTAGGGTTTCAGGTTTCGGGTTTCGAGTGTAGGGTGTAGGGTTCAGGGTTCAGGGTTCAGGGGTCAGGGGTTAGGGGTCAGGGTCTAGGGTTTCGGGTCTAAGGTTTAGGGTATAGGGTTTAGGGTTTCAAGTTTCGGGTTTCAGGTTTCGGGTTTTGGGTTTCGGGTGTAGGGCTTAGGGTTTGGGGTCTAGGGTTTAGGGTTTGGGGTTAGGGGTTTAGGGGTTAGGGGTTAGGGGTTAGGGTTTAGGGTTAAGGGTATAGGGGTTAGGGTTTAGGGTTTAGGGTTGAGGGTTGAGGGTTCAGGGTTGAGGGTTCAGGGTTTAGGGTTTAGGGTTTAGGTAGACATGGCCACGGTTCATGAACCGCCGGTTCCGATTCATGAACCGCCGATTCCGGTTCAAGAAATCTTTGAACTTGAACCGAATCGCCCAAGGGCGGTTTGGGACGGTTCGGTTCCGGTTCCGGTTCGTGTGGGTTCGGTCAACGGTTTGGACCGGTTCGGTCAACGGTTTGAGCCGGTTCGGTTAACGATTCCGGTTCCGGTTCAAACCAAATTTTTTTAATTTTTTTAAATATAGTTGTATTCAATTTTGGTCCTTGTTCCGTTGTTCGGTTCGGTTTGGTTTCGATTTTTAATTGTTAAATGTAATTGTAAATATAGATATTCTCAACCATATTTTTAATAAAAAACACCACTAAAAACTGAAGAAATATAAGTAATAATTTCATTAAAAATAATTAAAACAACTAAACAAGTATGTAATACAAGTAATTAATTTTTACAAATGTGAAAAATAAAAAATAAAAAATAGAATTAGACTTAATTTCATTAAAAAATAATTACAATAAAAATGTAATACAAGTAATTAATTTTTACAAATGTGAAAAAAAAATAAAAAATGGACTTGGATCCTACGCATCTTCATTGGAGTCGGAAGTCTCAAGAATAATAGCTTGAGACTTGAGAGAGAGAGAGAGAGAGAGAGAGAGAAAGTGTGAAAAATGAGTGGGGGAGGGAGGGGTATATATAGATAAGAATCATAGGATTAGAAAAAAAAATAAAATAAAATTGGGCTGCTGCCCGTTGGCAGCAGCCAACGGTCCAAAACGGGCAGCAGCCAACGGTCCAATTTTGGACCGTTACGGGGGAAGGGGGGTGCTGCAGTGCAGCACCCCTCCGCGGTTCCGCGGAACCTCGAACCGAAACCGGACCGAATTTCGCCGGTTCGGCCGGTTCCGATTCTGGTTCCGGTTCGAACCGCCGGTCCGGTTCAATTTTGGCCATGTCTAGGTTTAGGGTTTAGGGGTTAGGGGTTAGGGATGGGGTTTAGGGTTTGAGGTTTAGGGTTAGGGGTTTAGGGGTTTAAGGTTTAGGGGGTTAGGGTTTAAGGTTTAGGGTTTAGGGTTAAGGGTTTCGAGTTTAGGGTTTCAGGTTTCGGGTTTCGAGTGTAGGGTGTAGGGTTCAGGGTTCAGGGTTCAGGGGTCAGGGGTTAGGGGTCAGGGTCTAGGGTTTCGGGTCTAAGGTTTAGGGTATAGGGTTTAGGGTTTCAAGTTTCGGGTTTCAGGTTTCGGGTTTTGGGTTTCGGGTGTAGGGTTTAGGGTTTGGGGTCTAAGGTTTAGGGTTTGGAGTTAGGGGTTTAGGGGTTAGGGGTTAGGGGTTAGGGTTTAGGGTTAAGGGTATAGGGGTTAGGGTTTAGGGTTTAGGGTTTAGGGTTGAGGGTTGAGGGTTTAGGGTTTAGGGTTTAGGGTTGAGGGTTGAGGGTTGAGGGTTGAGGGTTGAGGGTTCAGGGTTCAGGGTTCAGGGTTTAGGTAGACATGGCCCTGGAGCGCCTCGATGAAGGAGAAGGAGTGCCCCTGGAGCGCCACCTACTAGCTGGAGAACTCCAACATCAGGACCACGGCCCACTTCTGCAAGATCAAGGCGCACCTGAAGCTCACCACCACAAAGCTGATCGGGGAGCTGCCATTCCGGCCGTCGGAGATAACCGTCCTCACCGATCGCTTCACGGCAGAGGACGTGGACGTCTGGTACTGCGGGTACGCCGAGAGAAAGACGCCGGCACTCTGTCGGACGGCGTCGGCCATGACGACGGCCGGGAACAGGAGGGCTAGGGCAACAAGCGGGCTGGGCTGGGCCCATTCAGAGATACAGGGCAGGGCGTCTGTCTCAGGCACCTTGCGGGCCATAGAAGCCCCACCGCTGTCGCTGGGCGTGGCCCACATGGACCTGGGCCCGTCAGTATCAGAGGTGGGCTCGGGCCACTCCGACACCATCCAGGTAACCACAGAGCAGCTGGGACATCTCACAGCCTCCACAGTGCAAGCATCCCTTGACTTCATCTCCAAGCAAGGAACAGGACAGATGAACCAGAAGGCCAGCACGACCAAGCCCATCTAGTCAATGTTGTTGGGATGACCAGCCTGTCTGGCCCAACCCTGTTAATTACCAGTGTGTATGCTGTCATGTTAATTTTTAATAATAATTTCCTCTGATTGGTGCATTTAATGCTGTCTTGTACCTTGCCTTAGGGTTTAGGGTTTAGGGGTTGGGGTTTAGAGGTTGGAGTTTAGGGTTTAAGGTTTAGGATTTAGGGGTTGGAGTTCAGGGTTTAGGGTTTAGGGGTTGGGGTTTAGGGTCTAGGGTTTAGGGTTTAGGGTTTAGGGGTTGGGGTTTAGGGTTTAGGGGTTGGGGTTTAAGGTTGGGGTTTAGGGTTTAGGTAGACATGGCCACGGTTCATGAACCGCCGGTTCAGATTCATGAACCGCCGATTCCGGTTCAAGAAATCTTTGAACTTGAACCGAACCGCCCAAGGGCGGTTTGGGACGGTTCGGTTCCGGTTCCGATTCGTGTGGGTTCGGTCAACGGTTTGGACCGGTTCGGTCAACGGTTTGAGCCGGTTCGGTTAACGATTCCGGTTCCGGTTCAAACCAAATTTTTTTAATTTTTTTAAATATAGTTGTATTCAATTTTGGTCCTTGTTCCGTTGTTCGGTTTGGTTTGGTTTCGATTTTTAATTGTTAAATGTAATTGTAAATATAGATATTCTCAACCATATTTTTAATAAAAAACACCACTAAAAACTGAAGAAATATAAGTAATAATTTCATTAAAAATAATTAAAACAACTAAACAAGTATGTAATACACGTAATTAATTTTTACAAATGTGAAAAATAAAAAATAAAAAATAGAATTAGACTTAATTTCATTAAAAAATAATTACAATAAAAATGTAATACAAGTAATTAATTTTTACAAATGTGAAAAAAAATAAAAAATGGACTTGGATCCTACGCATCTTCATTGGAGTCGGAAGTCTCAAGAATAATAGCTTGAGACTTGAGAGAGAGAGAGAGAGAGAGAGAGAGAAAGTGTGAAAAATGAGTGGGGGAGGGAGGGGTATATATAGATAAGAATCATAGGATTAGAAAAAAAAAAAAAAAAAATTGGGCTGCTGCCCGTTGGCAGCAGCCAACGGTCCAAAACGGGCAGCAGCCAACTGTCCAATTTTGGACCGTTACGGGGGAAGGGGGGTGCTGCAGTGCAGCACCCCTCCGCGGTTCCGCGGAACCTCGAACTGGAACAGGACCGAATTTCGCCGGTTCGGCCGGTTCCGATTCTGGTTCCGGTTCGAACCGCCGGTCCGGTTCAATTTTGGCCATGTCTAGGTATAGGGTTTAGGGGTTGGGGTTAGGGATGGGGTTTAGGGTTTGAGGTTTAGGGTTAGGGGTTTAGGGGTTTAAGGTTTAGGGGGTTAGGGTTTAAGGTTTAAGGTTTAGGGTTAAGGGTTTCGAGTTTAGGGTTTCAGGTTTCGGGTTTCGAGTGTAGGGTGTAGGGTTCAGGGTTCAGGGTTCAGGGGTTAGGGGTCAGGGTCTAGGGTTTCGGGTCTAAGGTTTAGGGTATAGGGTTTAGGGTTTCAAGTTTCGGGTTTCAGGTTTCGGGTTTTGGGTTTCGGGTGTAGGGTTTAGGGTTTGGGGTCTAGGGTTTAGGGTTTGGGGTTAGGGGTTTAGGGGTTAGGGGTTAGGGGTTAGGGTTTAGGGTTAAGGGTATAGGGGTTAGGGTTTAGGGTTTAGGGTTGAGGGTTGAGGGTTCAGGGTTGAGGGTTCAGGGTTTAGGGTTTAGGGTTTAGGTAGACATGGCCACGGTTCATGAACCGCCGGTTCCGATTCATGAACCGCCGATTCCGGTTCAAGAAATCTTTGAACTTGAACCGAACCGCCCAAGGGCGGTTTGGGACGGTTCGGTTCCGGTTCCGGTTCGTGTGGGTTCGGTCAACGGTTTGGACCGGTTCGGTCAACGGTTTGAGCCGGTTCGGTTAACGATTCCGGTTCCGGTTCAAACCAAATTTTTTTAATTTTTTTAAATATAGTTGTATTCAATTTTGGTCCTTGTTCCGTTGTTCGGTTCGGTTTGGTTTCGATTTTTAATTGTTAAATGTAATTGTAAATATAGATATTCTCAACCATATTTTTAATAAAAAACACCACTAAAAACTGAAGAAATATAAGTAATAATTTCATTAAAAATAATTAAAACAACTAAACAAGTATGTAATACAAGTAATTAATTTTTACAAATGTGAAAAATAAAAAATAAAAAATAGAATTAGACTTAATTTCATTAAAAAATAATTACAATAAAAATGTAATACAAGTAATTAATTTTTACAAATGTGAAAAAAAATAAAAAATGGACTTGGATCCTACGCATCTTCATTGGAGTCGGAAGTCTCAAGAATAATAGCTTGAGACTTGAGAGAGAGAGAGAGAGAGAGAGAGAAAGTGTGAAAAATGAGTGGGGGAGGGAGGGGTATATATAGATAAGAATCATAGGATTAGAAAAAAAAATAAAATAAAATTGGGCTGCTGCCCGTTGGCAGTAGCCAACGGTCCAAAACGGGCAGCAGCCAACGGTCCAATTTTGGACCGTTACGGGGGAAGGGGGTGCTGCAGTGCAGCACCCCTCCGCGGTTCCGCAGAACCTCGAATCGAAACCGGACCGAATTTCGCCGGTTCGGCCGGTTCCGATTCTGGTTCCGGTTCGAACCGCCGGTCCGGTTCAATTTTGGCCATGTCTAGGTTTAGGGTTTAGGGGTTAGGGGTTAGGGATGGGGTTTAGGGTTTGAGGTTTAGGGTTAGGGGTTTAGGGGTTTAAGGTTTAGGGGGTTAGGGTTTAAGGTTTAGGGTTTAGGGTTAAGGGTTTCGAGTTTAGGGTTTCAGGTTTCGAGTGTAGGGTGTAGGGTTCAGGGTTCAGGGGTCAGGGGTTAGGGGTCAGGGTCTAGGGTTTCGGGTCTAAGGTTTAGGGTATAGGGTTTAGGGTTTCAAGTTTCGGGTTTCAGGTTTCGGGTTTTGGGTTTCGGGTGTAGGGTTTAGGGTTTGGGGTCTAAGGTTTAGGGTTTGGAGTTAGGGGTTTAGGGGTTAGGGGTTAGGGGTTAGGGTTTAGGGTTAAGGGTATAGGGGTTAGGGTTTAGGGTTTAGGGTTTAGGGTTGAGGGTTGAGGGTTTAGGGTTTAGGGTTTAGGGTTGAGGGTTGAGGGTTGAGGGTTGAGGGTTGAGGGTTGAGGGTTGAGGGTTCAGGGTTCAGGGTTTAGGTAGACATGGCCCTGGAGCGCCTCGATGAAGGAGAAGGAGTGCCCCTGGAGCGCCACCTACTAGCTGGAGAACTCCAACATCAGGACCACGGCCCACTTCTGCAAGATCAAGGCGCACCTGAAGCTCACCACCACAAAGCTGATCGGGGAGCTGCCATTCCGGCCGCCGGAGATAACCGTCCTCACCGATCGCTTCACGGCAGAGGACGTGGACGTCTGGTACTGCGGGTACGCCGAGAGAAAGACGCTGGCACTCTGTCGGACGGCGTCGGCCATGACGGCGGCCGGGAACAGGATGGCTAGGGCAACAAGCGGGCTGGGCTGGGCCCATTCAGAGATACAGGGCAGGGCGTCTGTCTCAGGCACCTTGCGGGCCATAGAAGCCCCACCGCTGTCGCTGGGCGTGGCCCACATGGACCTGGGCCCGTCAGTATCAGAGGTGGGCTCGGGCCACTCCGACACCATCCAGGTAACCACAGAGCAGCTGGGACATCTCACAGCCTCCACAGTGCAAGCATCCCTTGACTTCATCTCCAAGCAAGGAACAGGACAGATGAACCAGAAGGCCAGCACGACCAAGCCCATCTAGTCAATGTTGTTGGGATGACCAGCCTGTCTGGCCCAACCCTGTTAATTACCAGTGTGTATGCTGTCATGTTAATTTTTAATAATAATTTCCTCTGATTGGTGCATTTAATGCTGTCTTGTACCTTGCCTTAGGGTTTAGGGTTTAGGGGTTGGGGTTTAGAGGTTGGAGTTTAGGGTTTAAGGTTTAGGATTTAGGGGTTGGAGTTCAGGGTTTAGGGTTTAGGGGTTGGGGTTTAGGGTCTAGGGTTTAGGGTTTAGGGTTTAGGGGTTGGGGTTTAGGGTTTAGGGGTTGGGGTTTAAGGTTGGGGTTTAGGGTTTAGGTAGACATGGCCACGGTTCATGAACCGCCGGTTCCGATTCATGAACCGCCGATTCCGGTTCAAGAAATCTTTGAACTTGAACCGAACCGCCCAAGGGCGGTTTGGGACGGTTCGGTTCCGGTTCCGATTCGTGTGGGTTCGGTCAACGGTTTGGACCGGTTCGGTCAACGGTTTGAGCCGGTTCGGTTAACGATTCCGGTTCCGGTTCAAACCAAATTTTTTTAATTTTTTTAAATATAGTTGTATTCAATTTTGGTCCTTGTTCCGTTGTTCGGTTTGGTTTGGTTTCGATTTTTAATTGTTAAATGTAATTGTAAATATAGATATTCTCAACCATATTTTTAATAAAAAACACCACTAAAAACTGAAGAAATATAAGTAATAATTTCATTAAAAATAATTAAAACAACTAAACAAGTATGTAATACACGTAATTAATTTTTACAAATGTGAAAAATAAAAAATAAAAAATAGAATTAGACTTAATTTCATTAAAAAATAATTACAATAAAAATGTAATACAAGTAATTAATTTTTACAAATGTGAAAAAAAATAAAAAATGGACTTGGATCCTACGCATCTTCATTGGAGTCGGAAGTCTCAAGAATAATAGCTTGAGACTTGAGAGAGAGAGAGAGAGAGGGAGAGAAAGTGTGAAAAATGAGTGGGGGAGGGAGGGGTATATATAGATAAGAATCATAGGATTAGAAAAAAAAAAAAAAAAAATTGGGCTGCTGCCCGTTGGCAGCAGCCAACGGTCCAAAACGGGCAGCAGCCAACTGTCCAATTTTGGACCGTTACGGGGGAAGGGGGGTGCTGCAGTGCAGCACCCCTCCGCGGTTCCGCGGAACCTCGAACCGGAACAGGACCGAATTTCGCCGGTTCGGCCGGTTCCGATTCTGGTTCCGGTTCGAACCGCCGGTCCGGTTCAATTTTGGCCATGTCTAGGTATAAGGTTTAGGGGTTAGGGGTTAGGGATGGGGTTTAGGGTTTGAGGTTTAGGGTTAGGGGTTTAGGGGTTTAAGGTTTAGGGGGTTAGGGTTTAAGGTTTAAGGTTTAGGGTTAAGGGTTTCGAGTTTAGGGTTTCAGGTTTCGGGTTTCGAGTGTAGGGTGTAGGGTTCAGGGTTCAGGGTTCAGGGGTCAGGGGTTAGGGGTCAGGGTCTAGGGTTTCGGGTCTAAGGTTTAGGGTTTCAAGTTTCGGGTTTCAGGTTTCGGGTTTTGGGTTTCGGGTGTAGGGTTTAGGGTTTGGGGTCTAGGGTTTAGGGTTTGGGGTTAGGGGTTTAGGGGTTAGGGGTTAGGGGTTAGGGTTTAGGGTTAAGGGTATAGGGGTTAGGGTTTAGGGTTTAGGGTTGAGGGTTCAGGGTTGAGGGTTCAGGGTTTAGGGTTTAGGGTTTAGGTAGACATGGCCACGGTTCATGAACCGCCGGTTCCGATTCATGAACCGCCGATTCCGGTTCAAGAAATCTTTGAACTTGAACCGAACCGCCCAAGGGCGGTTTGGGACGGTTCGGTTCCGGTTCCGGTTCGTGTGGGTTCGGTCAACGGTTTGGACCGGTTCGGTCAACGGTTTGAGCCGGTTCGGTTAACGATTCCGGTTCCGGTTCAAACCAAATTTTTTTAATTTTTTTAAATATAGTTGTATTCAATTTTGGTCCTTGTTCCGTTGTTCGGTTCGGTTTGGTTTCGATTTTTAATTGTTAAATGTAATTGTAAATATAGATATTCTCAACCATATTTTTAATAAAAAACACCACTAAAAACTGAAGAAATATAAGTAATAATTTCATTAAAAATAATTAAAACAACTAAACAAGTATGTAATACAAGTAATTAATTTTTACAAATGTGAAAAATAAAAAATAAAAAATAGAATTAGACTTAATTTCATTAAAAAATAATTACAATAAAAATGTAATACAAGTAATTAATTTTTACAAATGTGAAAAAAAATAAAAAATGGACTTGGATCCTACGCATCTTCATTGGAGTCGGAAGTCTCAAGAATAATAGCTTGAGACTTGAGAGAGAGAGAGAGAGAGAGAGAAAGTGTGAAAAATGAGTGGGGGAGGGAGGGGTATATATAGATAAGAATCATAGGATTAGAAAAAAAAATAAAATAAAATTGGGCTGCTGCCCGTTGGCAGCAGCCAACGGTCCAAAACGGGCAGCAGCCAACGGTCCAATTTTGGACCGTTACGGGGGAAGGGGGGTGCTGCAGTGCAGCACCCCTCCGCGGTTCCGCAGAACCTCGAACCGAAACCGGACCGAATTTCGCCGGTTCGGCCGGTTCCGATTCTGGTTCCGGTTCGAACCGCCGGTCCGGTTCAATTTTGGCCATGTCTAGGTTTAGGGTTTAGGGGTTAGGGGTTAGGGATGGGGTTTAGGGTTTGAGGTTTAGGGTTAGGGGTTTAGGGGTTTAAGGTTTAGGGGGTTAGGGTTTAAGGTTTAGGGTTAAGGGTTTCGAGTTTAGGGTTTCAGGTTTCGGGTTTCGAGTGTAGGGTGTAGGGTTCAGGGTTCAGGGTTCAGGGGTCAGGGGTTAGGGGTCAGGGTCTAGGGTTTCGGGTCTAAGGTTTAGGGTATAGGGTTTAGGGTTTCAAGTTTCGGGTTTCAGGTTTCTGGTTTTGGGTTTCGGGTGTAGGGTTTAGGGTTTGGGGTCTAAGGTTTAGGGTTTGGAGTTAGGGGTTTAGGGGTTAGGGGTTAGGGGTTAGGGTTTAGGGTTAAGGGTATAGGGGTTAGGGTTTAGGGTTTAGGGTTTAGGGTTGAGGGTTGAGGGTTGAGGGTTTAGGGTTTAGGGTTTAGGGTTGAGGGTTGAGGGTTGAGGGTTGAGGGTTGAGGGTTGAGGGTTGAGGGTTCAGGGTTCAGGGTTTAGGTAGACATGGCCCTGGAGCGCCTCGATGAAGGAGAAGGAGTGCCCCTGGAGCGCCACCTACTAGCTGGAGAACTCCAACATCAGGACCACGGCCCACTTCTGCAAGATCAAGGCGCACCTGAAGCTCACCACCACAAAGCTGATCGGGGAGCTGCCATTCCGGCCGCCGGAGATAACCGTCCTCACCGATCGCTTCACGGCAGAGGACGTGGACGTCTGGTACTGCGGGTACGCCGAGAGAAAGACGCCGGCACTCTGTCGGACGGCGTCGGCCATGACGGCGGCCGGGAACAGGAGGGCTAGGGCAACAAGCGGGCTGGGCTGGGCCCATTCAGAGATACAGGGCAGGGCGTCTGTCTCAGGCACCTTGCGGGCCATAGAAGCCCCACCGCTGTCGCTGGGCGTGGCCCACATGGACCTGGGCCCGTCAGTATCAGAGGTGGGCTCGGGCCACTCCGACACCATCCAGGTAACCACAGAGCAGCTGGGACATCTCACAGCCTCCACAGTGCAAGCATCCCTTGACTTCATCTCCAAGCAAGGAACAGGACAGATGAACCAGAAGGCCAGCACGACCAAGCCCATCTAGTCAATGTTGTTGGGATGACCAGCCTGTCTGGCCCAACCCTGTTAATTACCAGTGTGTATGCTGTCATGTTAATTTTTAATAATAATTTCCTCTGATTGGTGCATTTAATGCTGTCTTGTACCTTGCCTTAGGGTTTAGGGTTTAGGGGTTGGGGTTTAGAGGTTGGAGTTTAGGGTTTAAGGTTTAGGATTTAGGGGTTGGAGTTCAGGGTTTAGGGTTTAGGGGTTGGGGTTTAGGGTCTAGGGTTTAGGGTTTAGGGTTTAGGGGTTGGGGTTTAGGGGTTGGGGTTTAAGGTTGGGGTTTAGGGTTTAGGTAGACATGGCCACGGTTCATGAACCGCCGGTTCAGATTCATGAACCGCCGATTCCGGTTCAAGAAATCTTTGAACTTGAACCGAACCGCCCAAGGGCGGTTTGGGACGGTTCGGTTCCGGTTCCGATTCGTGTGGGTTCGGTCAACGGTTTGGACCGGTTCGGTCAACGGTTTGAGCCGGTTCGGTTAACGATTCCGGTTCCGGTTCAAACCAAATTTTTTTAATTTTTTTAAATATAGTTGTATTCAATTTTGGTCCTTGTTCCGTTGTTCGGTTTGGTTTGGTTTCGATTTTTAATTGTTAAATGTAATTGTAAATATAGATATTCTCAACCATATTTTTAATAAAAAACACCACTAAAAACTGAAGAAATATAAGTAATAATTTCATTAAAAATAATTAAAACAACTAAACAAGTATGTAATACAAGTAATTAATTTTTACAAATGTGAAAAATAAAAAATAAAAAATAGAATTAGACTTAATTTCATTAAAAAATAATTACAATAAAAATGTAATACAAGTAATTAATTTTTACAAATGTGAAAAAAAATAAAAAATGGACTTGGATCCTACGCATCTTCATTGGAGTCGGAAGTCTCAAGAATAATAGCTTGAGACTTGAGAGAGAGAGAGAGAGAGAGAGAAAGTGTGAAAAATGAGTGGGGGAGGGAGGGGTATATATAGATAAGAATCATAGGATTAGAAAAAAAAATAAAATAAAATTGGGCTGCTGCCCGTTGGCAGCAGCCAACGGTCCAAAACGGGCAGCAGCCAACGGTCCAATTTTGGACCGTTACGGGGGAAGGGGGGTGCTGCAGTGCAGCACCCCTCCGCGGTTCCGCGGAACCTCGAACCGAAACCGGACCGAATTTCGCCGGTTCGGCCGGTTCCGATTCTGGTTCCGGTTCGAACCGCCGGTCCGGTTCAATTTTGGCCATGTCTAGGTTTAGGGTTTAGGGGTTAGGGGTTAGGGATGGGGTTTAGGGTTTGAGGTTTAGGGTTAGGGGTTTAGGGGTTTAAGGTTTAGGGGGTTAGGGTTTAAGGTTTAGGGTTTAGGGTTAAGGGTTTCGAGTTTAGGGTTTCAGGTTTCGGGTTTCGAGTGTAGGGTGTAGGGTTCAGGGTTCAGGGTTCAGGGGTCAGGGGTTAGGGGTCAGGGTCTAGGGTTTCGGGTCTAAGGTTTAGGGTATAGGGTTTAGGGTTTCAAGTTTCGGGTTTCAGGTTTCGGGTTTTGGGTTTCGGGTGTAGGGTTTAGGGTTTGGGGTCTAAGGTTTAGGGTTTGGAGTTAGGGGTTTAGGGGTTAGGGGTTAGGGGTTAGGGTTTAGGGTTAAGGGTATAGGGGTTAGGGTTTAGGGTTTAGGGTTTAGGGTTGAGGGTTGAGGGTTTAGGGTTTAGGGTTTAGGGTTGAGGGTTGAGGGTTGAGGGTTGAGGGTTGAGGGTTGAGGGTTGAGGGTTCAGGGTTCAGGGTTTAGGTAGACATGGCCCTGGAGCGCCTCGATGAAGGAGAAGGAGTGCCCCTGGAGCGCCACCTACTAGCTGGAGAACTCCAACATCAGGACCACGGCCCACTTCTGCAAGATCAAGGCGCACCTGAAGCTCACCACCACAAAGCTGATCGGGGAGCTGCCATTCCGGCCGCCGGAGATAACCGTCCTCACCGATCGCTTCACGGCAGAGGACGTGGACGTCTGGTACTGCGGGTACGCCGAGAGAAAGACGCTGGCACTCTGTCGGACGGCGTCGGCCATGACGGCGGCCGGGAACAGGATGGCTAGGGCAACAAGCGGGCTGGGCTGGGCCCATTCAGAGATACAGGGCAGGGCGTCTGTCTCAGGCACCTTGCGGGCCATAGAAGCCCCACCGCTGTCGCTGGGCGTGGCCCACATGGACCTGGGCCCGTCAGTATCAGAGGTGGGCTCGGGCCACTCCGACACCATCCAGGTAACCACAGAGCAGCTGGGACATCTCACAGCCTCCACAGTGCAAGCATCCCTTGACTTCATCTCCAAGCAAGGAACAGGACAGATGAACCAGAAGGCCAGCACGACCAAGCCCATCTAGTCAATGTTGTTGGGATGACCAGCCTGTCTGGCCCAACCCTGTTAATTACCAGTGTGTATGCTGTCATGTTAATTTTTAATAATAATTTCCTCTGATTGGTGCATTTAATGCTGTCTTGTACCTTGCCTTAGGGTTTAGGGTTTAGGGGTTGGGGTTTAGAGGTTGGAGTTTAGGGTTTAAGGTTTAGGATTTAGGGGTTGGAGTTCAGGGTTTAGGGTTTAGGGGTTGGGGTTTAGGGTCTAGGGTTTAGGGTTTAGGGGTTGGGGTTTAGGGTTTAGGGGTTGGGGTTTAGGGTTTAGGTAGACATGGCCACGGTTCATGAACCGCCGGTTCCGATTCATGAACCGCCGATTCCGGTTCAAGAAATCTTTGAACTTGAACCGAACCGCCCAAGGGCGGTTTGGGACGGTTCGGTTCCGGTTCCGATTCGTGTGGGTTCGGTCAACGGTTTGGACCGGTTCGGTCAACGGTTTGAGCCGGTTCGGTTAACGATTCCGGTTCCGGTTCAAACCAAATTTTTTTAATTTTTTTAAATATAGTTGTATTCAATTTTGGTCCTTGTTCCGTTGTTCGGTTTGGTTTGGTTTCGATTTTTAATTGTTAAATGTAATTGTAAATATAGATATTCTCAACCATATTTTTAATAAAAAACACCACTAAAAACTGAAGAAATATAAGTAATAATTTCATTAAAAATAATTAAAACAACTAAACAAGTATGTAATACAAGTAATTAATTTTTACAAATGTGAAAAATAAAAAATAAAAAATAGAATTAGACTTAATTTCATTAAAAAATAATTACAATAAAAATGTAATACAAGTAATTAATTTTTACAAATGTGAAAAAAAATAAAAAATGGACTTGGATCCTACGCATCTTCATTGGAGTCGGAAGTCTCAAGAATAATAGCTTGAGACTTGAGAGAGAGAGAGAGAGAGGGAGAGAAAGTGTGAAAAATGAGTGGGGGAGGGAGGGGTATATATAGATAAGAATCATAGGATTAGAAAAAAAAAAAAAAAAAATTGGGCTGCTGCCCGTTGGCAGCAGCCAACGGTCCAAAACGGGCAGCAGCCAACTGTCCAATTTTGGACCGTTACGGGGGAAGGGGGGTGCTGCAGTGCAGCACCCCTCCGCGGTTCCGCGGAACCTCGAACCGGAACAGGACCGAATTTCGCCGGTTCGGCCGGTTCCGATTCTGGTTCCGGTTCGAACCGCCGGTCCGGTTCAATTTTGGCCATGTCTAGGTATAGGGTTTAGGGGTTAGGGGTTAGGGATGGGGTTTAGGGTTTGAGGTTTAGGGTTAGGGGTTTAGGGGTTTAAGGTTTAGGGGGTTAGGGTTTAAGGTTTAAGGTTTAGGGTTAAGGGTTTCGAGTTTAGGGTTTCAGGTTTCGGGTTTCGAGTGTAGGGTGTAGGGTTCAGGGTTCAGGGTTCAGGGGTCAGGGGTTAGGGGTCAGGGTCTAGGGTTTCGGGTCTAAGGTTTAGGGTATAGGGTTTAGGGTTTCAAGTTTCGGGTTTCAGGTTTCGGGTTTTGGGTTTCGGGTGTAGGGTTTAGGGTTTGGGGTCTAGGGTTTAGGGTTTGGGGTTAGGGGTTTAGGGGTTAGGGGTTAGGGGTTAGGGTTTAGGGTTAAGGGTATAGGGGTTAGGGTTTAGGGTTTAGGGTTGAGGGTTGAGGGTTCAGGGTTGAGGGTTCAGGGTTTAGGGTTTAGGGTTTAGGTAGACATGGCCACGGTTCATGAACCGCCGGTTCCGATTCATGAACCGCCGATTCCGGTTCAAGAAATCTTTGAACTTGAACCGAACCGCCCAAGGGCGGTTTGGGACGGTTCGGTTCCGGTTCCGGTTCGTGTGGGTTCGGTCAACGGTTTGGACCGGTTCGGTCAACGGTTTGCGCCGGTTCGGTTAACGATTCCGGTTCCGGTTCAAACCAAATTTTTTTAATTTTTTTAAATATAGTTGTATTCAATTTTGGTCCTTGTTCCGTTGTTCGGTTCGGTTTGGTTTCGATTTTTAATTGTTAAATGTAATTGTAAATATAGATATTCTCAACCATATTTTTAATAAAAAACACCACTAAAAACTGAAGAAATATAAGTAATAATTTCATTAAAAATAATTAAAACAACTAAACAAGTATGTAATACAAGTAATTAATTTTTACAAATGTGAAAAATAAAAAATAAAAAATAGAATTAGACTTAATTTCATTAAAAAATAATTACAATAAAAATGTAATACAAGTAATTAATTTTTACAAATGTGAAAAAAAATAAAAAATGGACTTGGATCCTACGCATCTTCATTGGAGTCGGAAGTCTCAAGAATAATAGCTTGAGACTTGAGAGAGAGAGAGAGAGAGAGAGAAAGTGTGAAAAATGAGTGGGGGAGGGAGGGGTATATATAGATAAGAATCATAGGATTAGAAAAAAAAATAAAATAAAATTGGGCTGCTGCCCGTTGGCAGCAGCCAACGGTCCAAAACGGGCAGCAGCCAACGGTCCAATTTTGGACCGTTACGGGGGAAGGGGGGTGCTGCAGTGCAGCACCCCTCCGCGGTTCCGCAGAACCTCGAACCGAAACCGGACCGAATTTCGCCGGTTCGGCCGGTTCCGATTCTGGTTCCGGTTCGAACCGCCGGTCCGGTTCAATTTTGGCCATGTCTAGGTATAGGGTTTAGGGGTTAGGGGTTAGGGATGGGGTTTAGGGTTTGAGGTTTAGGGTTAGGGGTTTAGGGGTTTAAGGTTTAGGGGGTTAGGGTTTAAGGTTTAAGGTTTAGGGTTAAGGGTTTCGAGTTTAGGGTTTCAGGTTTCGGGTTTCGAGTGTAGGGTGTAGGGTTCAGGGTTCAGGGTTCAGGGGTCAGGGGTTAGGGGTCAGGGTCTAGGGTTTCGGGTCTAAGGTTTAGGGTATAGGGTTTAGGGTTTCAAGTTTCGGGTTTCAGGTTTCGGGTTTTGGGTTTCGGGTGTAGGGTTTAGGGTTTGGGGTCTAGGGTTTAGGGTTTGGGGTTAGGGGTTTAGGGGTTAGGGGTTAGGGGTTAGGGTTTAGGGTTAAGGGTATAGGGGTTAGGGTTTAGGGTTTAGGGTTGAGGGTTGAGGGTTCAGGGTTGAGGGTTCAGGGTTTAGGGTTTAGGGTTTAGGTAGACATGGCCACGGTTCATGAACCGCCGGTTCCGATTCATGAACCGCCGATTCCGGTTCAAGAAATCTTTGAACTTGAACCGAACCGCCCAAGGGCGGTTTGGGACGGTTCGGTTCCGGTTCCGGTTCGTGTGGGTTCGGTCAACGGTTTGGACCGGTTCGGTCAACGGTTTGCGCCGGTTCGGTTAACGATTCCGGTTCCGGTTCAAACCAAATTTTTTTAATTTTTTTAAATATAGTTGTATTCAATTTTGGTCCTTGTTCCGTTGTTCGGTTCGGTTTGGTTTCGATTTTTAATTGTTAAATGTAATTGTAAATATAGATATTCTCAACCATATTTTTAATAAAAAACACCACTAAAAACTGAAGAAATATAAGTAATAATTTCATTAAAAATAATTAAAACAACTAAACAAGTATGTAATACAAGTAATTAATTTTTACAAATGTGAAAAATAAAAAATAAAAAATAGAATTAGACTTAATTTCATTAAAAAATAATTACAATAAAAATGTAATACAAGTAATTAATTTTTACAAATGTGAAAAAAAATAAAAAATGGACTTGGATCCTACGCATCTTCATTGGAGTCGGAAGTCTCAAGAATAATAGCTTGAGACTTGAGAGAGAGAGAGAGAGAGAGAGAAAGTGTGAAAAATGAGTGGGGGAGGGAGGGGTATATATAGATAAGAATCATAGGATTAGAAAAAAAAATAAAATAAAATTGGGCTGCTGCCCGTTGGCAGCAGCCAACGGTCCAAAACGGGCAGCAGCCAACGGTCCAATTTTGGACCGTTACGGGGGAAGGGGGGTGCTGCAGTGCAGCACCCCTCCGCGGTTCCGCAGAACCTCGAACCGAAACCGGACCGAATTTCGCCGGTTCGGCCGGTTCCGATTCTGGTTCCGGTTCGAACCGCCGGTCCGGTTCAATTTTGGCCATGTCTAGGTTTAGGGTTTAGGGGTTAGGGGTTAGGGATGGGGTTTAGGGTTTGAGGTTTAGGGTTAGGGGTTTAGGGGTTTAAGGTTTAGGGGGTTAGGGTTTAAGGTTTAGGGTTAAGGGTTTCGAGTTTAGGGTTTCAGGTTTCGGGTTTCGAGTGTAGGGTGTAGGGTTCAGGGTTCAGGGTTCAGGGGTCAGGGGTTAGGGGTCAGGGTCTAGGGTTTCGGGTCTAAGGTTTAGGGTATAGGGTTTAGGGTTTCAAGTTTCGGGTTTCAGGTTTCGGGTTTTGGGTTTCGGGTGTAGGGTTTAGGGTTTGGGGTCTAAGGTTTAGGGTTTGGAGTTAGGGGTTTAGGGGTTAGGGGTTAGGGGTTAGGGTTTAGGGTTAAGGGTATAGGGGTTAGGGTTTAGGGTTTAGGGTTTAGGGTTGAGGGTTGAGGGTTTAGGGTTTAGGGTTTAGGGTTGAGGGTTGAGGGTTGAGGGTTGAGGGTTGAGGGTTGAGGGTTGAGGGTTCAGGGTTCAGGGTTTAGGTAGACATGGCCCTGGAGCGCCTCGATGAAGGAGAAGGAGTGCCCCTGGAGCGCCACCTACTAGCTGGAGAACTCCAACATCAGGACCACGGCCCACTTCTGCAAGATCAAGGCGCACCTGAAGCTCACCACCACAAAGCTGATCGGGGAGCTGCCATTCCGGCCGCCGGAGATAACCGTCCTCACCGATCGCTTCACGGCAGAGGACGTGGACGTCTGGTACTGCGGGTACGCCGAGAGAAAGACGCTGGCACTCTGTCGGACGGCGTCGGCCATGACGGCGGCCGGGAACAGGATGGCTAGGGCAACAAGCGGGCTGGGCTGGGCCCATTCAGAGATACAGGGCAGGGCGTCTGTCTCAGGCACCTTGCGGGCCATAGGAGCCCCACCGCTGTCGCTGGGCGTGGCCCACATGGACCTGGGCCCGTCAGTATCAGAGGTGGGCTCGGGCCACTCCGACACCATCCAGGTAACCACAGAGCAGCTGGGACATCTCACAGCCTCCACAGTGCAAGCATCCCTTGACTTCATCTCCAAGCAAGGAACAGGACAGATGAACCAGAAGGCCAGCACGACCAAGCCCATCTAGTCAATGTTGTTGGGATGACCAGCCTGTCTGGCCCAACCCTGTTAATTACCAGTGTGTATGCTGTCATGTTAATTTTTAATAATAATTTCCTCTGATTGGTGCATTTAATGCTGTCTTGTACCTTGCCTTAGGGTTTAGGGTTTAGGGGTTGGGGTTTAGAGGTTGGAGTTTAGGGTTTAAGGTTTAGGATTTAGGGGTTGGAGTTCAGGGTTTAGGGTTTAGGGGTTGGGGTTTAGGGTCTAGGGTTTAGGGTTTAGGGGTTGGGGTTTAGGGTTTAGGGGTTGGGGTTTAAGGTTGGGGTTTAGGGTTTAGGTAGACATGGCCACGGTTCATGAACCGCCGGTTCCGATTCATGAACCGCCGATTCCGGTTCAAGAAATCTTTGAACTTGAACCGAACCGCCCAAGGGCGGTTTGGGACGGTTCGGTTCCGGTTCCGATTCGTGTGGGTTCGGTCAACGGTTTGGACCGGTTCGGTCAACGGTTTGAGCCGGTTCGGTTAACGATTCCGGTTCCGGTTCAAACCAAATTTTTTTAATTTTTTTAAATATAGTTGTATTCAATTTTGGTCCTTGTTCCGTTGTTCGGTTTGGTTTGGTTTCGATTTTTAATTGTTAAATGTAATTGTAAATATAGATATTCTCAACCATATTTTTAATAAAAAACACCACTAAAAACTGAAGAAATATAAGTAATAATTTCATTAAAAATAATTAAAACAACTAAACAAGTATGTAATACACGTAATTAATTTTTACAAATGTGAAAAATAAAAAATAAAAAATAGAATTAGACTTAATTTCATTAAAAAATAATTACAATAAAAATGTAATACAAGTAATTAATTTTTACAAATGTGAAAAAAAATAAAAAATGGACTTGGATCCTACGCATCTTCATTGGAGTCGGAAGTCTCAAGAATAATAGCTTGAGACTTGAGAGAGAGAGAGAGAGAGGGAGAGAAAGTGTGAAAAATGAGTGGGGGAGGGAGGGGTATATATAGATAAGAATCATAGGATTAGAAAAAAAAAAAAAAAAAATTGGGCTGCTGCCCGTTGGCAGCAGCCAACGGTCCAAAACGGGCAGCAGCCAACTGTCCAATTTTGGACCGTTACGGGGGAAGGGGGGTGCTGCAGTGCAGCACCCCTCCGCGGTTCCGCGGAACCTCGAACCGGAACAGGACCGAATTTCGCCGGTTCGGCCGGTTCCGATTCTGGTTCCGGTTCGAACCGCCGGTCCGGTTCAATTTTGGCCATGTCTAGGTATAAGGTTTAGGGGTTAGGGGTTAGGGATGGGGTTTAGGGTTTGAGGTTTAGGGTTAGGGGTTTAGGGGTTTAAGGTTTAGGGGGTTAGGGTTTAAGGTTTAAGGTTTAGGGTTAAGGGTTTCGAGTTTAGGGTTTCAGGTTTCGGGTTTCGAGTGTAGGGTGTAGGGTTCAGGGTTCAGGGTTCAGGGGTCAGGGGTTAGGGGTCAGGGTCTAGGGTTTCGGGTCTAAGGTTTAGGGTTTCAAGTTTCGGGTTTCAGGTTTCGGGTTTTGGGTTTCGGGTGTAGGGTTTAGGGTTTGGGGTCTAGGGTTTAGGGTTTGGGGTTAGGGGTTTAGGGGTTAGGGGTTAGGGGTTAGGGTTTAGGGTTAAGGGTATAGGGGTTAGGGTTTAGGGTTTAGGGTTGAGGGTTCAGGGTTGAGGGTTCAGGGTTTAGGGTTTAGGGTTTAGGTAGACATGGCCACGGTTCATGAACCGCCGGTTCCGATTCATGAACCGCCGATTCCGGTTCAAGAAATCTTTGAACTTGAACCGAACCGCCCAAGGGCGGTTTGGGACGGTTCGGTTCCGGTTCCGGTTCGTGTGGGTTCGGTCAACGGTTTGGACCGGTTCGGTCAACGGTTTGAGCCGGTTCGGTTAACGATTCCGGTTCCGGTTCAAACCAAATTTTTTTAATTTTTTTAAATATAGTTGTATTCAATTTTGGTCCTTGTTCCGTTGTTCGGTTCGGTTTGGTTTCGATTTTTAATTGTTAAATGTAATTGTAAATATAGATATTCTCAACCATATTTTTAATAAAAAACACCACTAAAAACTGAAGAAATATAAGTAATAATTTCATTAAAAATAATTAAAACAACTAAACAAGTATGTAATACAAGTAATTAATTTTTACAAATGTGAAAAATAAAAAATAAAAAATAGAATTAGACTTAATTTCATTAAAAAATAATTACAATAAAAATGTAATACAAGTAATTAATTTTTACAAATGTGAAAAAAAATAAAAAATGGACTTGGATCCTACGCATCTTCATTGGAGTCGGAAGTCTCAAGAATAATAGCTTGAGACTTGAGAGAGAGAGAGAGAGAGAGAGAAAGTGTGAAAAATGAGTGGGGGAGGGAGGGGTATATATAGATAAGAATCATAGGATTAGAAAAAAAAATAAAATAAAATTGGGCTGCTGCCCGTTGGCAGCAGCCAACGGTCCAAAACGGGCAGCAGCCAACGGTCCAATTTTGGACCGTTACGGGGGAAGGGGGGTGCTGCAGTGCAGCACCCCTCCGCGGTTCCGCAGAACCTCGAACCGAAACCGGACCGAATTTCGCCGGTTCGGCCGGTTCCGATTCTGGTTCCGGTTCGAACCGCCGGTCCGGTTCAATTTTGGCCATGTCTAGGTTTAGGGTTTAGGGGTTAGGGGTTAGGGATGGGGTTTAGGGTTTGAGGTTTAGGGTTAGGGGTTTAGGGGTTTAAGGTTTAGGGGGTTAGGGTTTAAGGTTTAGGGTTAAGGGTTTCGAGTTTAGGGTTTCAGGTTTCGGGTTTCGAGTGTAGGGTGTAGGGTTCAGGGTTCAGGGTTCAGGGGTCAGGGGTTAGGGGTCAGGGTCTAGGGTTTCGGGTCTAAGGTTTAGGGTATAGGGTTTAGGGTTTCAAGTTTCGGGTTTCAGGTTTCTGGTTTTGGGTTTCGGGTGTAGGGTTTAGGGTTTGGGGTCTAAGGTTTAGGGTTTGGAGTTAGGGGTTTAGGGGTTAGGGGTTAGGGGTTAGGGTTTAGGGTTAAGGGTATAGGGGTTAGGGTTTAGGGTTTAGGGTTTAGGGTTGAGGGTTGAGGGTTGAGGGTTTAGGGTTTAGGGTTTAGGGTTGAGGGTTGAGGGTTGAGGGTTGAGGGTTGAGGGTTGAGGGTTGAGGGTTCAGGGTTCAGGGTTTAGGTAGACATGGCCCTGGAGCGCCTCGATGAAGGAGAAGGAGTGCCCCTGGAGCGCCACCTACTAGCTGGAGAACTCCAACATCAGGACCACGGCCCACTTCTGCAAGATCAAGGCGCACCTGAAGCTCACCACCACAAAGCTGATCGGGGAGCTGCCATTCCGGCCGCCGGAGATAACCGTCCTCACCGATCGCTTCACGGCAGAGGACGTGGACGTCTGGTACTGCGGGTACGCCGAGAGAAAGACGCCGGCACTCTGTCGGACGGCGTCGGCCATGACGGCGGCCGGGAACAGGAGGGCTAGGGCAACAAGCGGGCTGGGCTGGGCCCATTCAGAGATACAGGGCAGGGCGTCTGTCTCAGGCACCTTGCGGGCCATAGAAGCCCCACCGCTGTCGCTGGGCGTGGCCCACATGGACCTGGGCCCGTCAGTATCAGAGGTGGGCTCGGGCCACTCCGACACCATCCAGGTAACCACAGAGCAGCTGGGACATCTCACAGCCTCCACAGTGCAAGCATCCCTTGACTTCATCTCCAAGCAAGGAACAGGACAGATGAACCAGAAGGCCAGCACGACCAAGCCCATCTAGTCAATGTTGTTGGGATGACCAGCCTGTCTGGCCCAACCCTGTTAATTACCAGTGTGTATGCTGTCATGTTAATTTTTAATAATAATTTCCTCTGATTGGTGCATTTAATGCTGTCTTGTACCTTGCCTTAGGGTTTAGGGTTTAGGGGTTGGGGTTTAGAGGTTGGAGTTTAGGGTTTAAGGTTTAGGATTTAGGGGTTGGAGTTCAGGGTTTAGGGTTTAGGGGTTGGGGTTTAGGGTCTAGGGTTTAGGGTTTAGGGTTTAGGGGTTGGGGTTTAGGGGTTGGGGTTTAAGGTTGGGGTTTAGGGTTTAGGTAGACATGGCCACGGTTCATGAACCGCCGGTTCAGATTCATGAACCGCCGATTCCGGTTCAAGAAATCTTTGAACTTGAACCGAACCGCCCAAGGGCGGTTTGGGACGGTTCGGTTCCGGTTCCGATTCGTGTGGGTTCGGTCAACGGTTTGGACCGGTTCGGTCAACGGTTTGAGCCGGTTCGGTTAACGATTCCGGTTCCGGTTCAAACCAAATTTTTTTAATTTTTTTAAATATAGTTGTATTCAATTTTGGTCCTTGTTCCGTTGTTCGGTTTGGTTTGGTTTCGATTTTTAATTGTTAAATGTAATTGTAAATATAGATATTCTCAACCATATTTTTAATAAAAAACACCACTAAAAACTGAAGAAATATAAGTAATAATTTCATTAAAAATAATTAAAACAACTAAACAAGTATGTAATACAAGTAATTAATTTTTACAAATGTGAAAAATAAAAAATAAAAAATAGAATTAGACTTAATTTCATTAAAAAATAATTACAATAAAAATGTAATACAAGTAATTAATTTTTACAAATGTGAAAAAAAATAAAAAATGGACTTGGATCCTACGCATCTTCATTGGAGTCGGAAGTCTCAAGAATAATAGCTTGAGACTTGAGAGAGAGAGAGAGAGAGAGAGAAAGTGTGAAAAATGAGTGGGGGAGGGAGGGGTATATATAGATAAGAATCATAGGATTAGAAAAAAAAATAAAATAAAATTGGGCTGCTGCCCGTTGGCAGCAGCCAACGGTCCAAAACGGGCAGCAGCCAACGGTCCAATTTTGGACCGTTACGGGGGAAGGGGGGTGCTGCAGTGCAGCACCCCTCCGCGGTTCCGCAGAACCTCGAATCGAAACCGGACCGAATTTCGCCGGTTCGGCCGGTTCCGATTCTGGTTCCGGTTCGAACCGCCGGTCCGGTTCAATTTTGGCCATGTCTAGGTTTAGGGTTTAGGGGTTAGGGGTTAGGGATGGGGTTTAGGGTTTGAGGTTTAGGGTTAGGGGTTTAGGGGTTTAAGGTTTAGGGGGTTAGGGTTTAAGGTTTAGGGTTTAGGGTTAAGGGTTTCGAGTTTAGGGTTTCAGGTTTCGGGTTTCGAGTGTAGGGTGTAGGGTTCAGGGTTCAGGGTTCAGGGGTCAGGGGTTAGGGGTCAGGGTCTAGGGTTTCGGGTCTAAGGTTTAGGGTATAGGGTTTAGGGTTTCAAGTTTCGGGTTTCAGGTTTCGGGTTTTGGGTTTCGGGTGTAGGGTTTAGGGTTTGGGGTCTAAGGTTTAGGGTTTGGAGTTAGGGGTTTAGGGGTTAGGGGTTAGGGGTTAGGGTTTAGGGTTAAGGGTATAGGGGTTAGGGTTTAGGGTTTAGGGTTTAGGGTTGAGGGTTGAGGGTTTAGGGTTTAGGGTTTAGGGTTGAGGGTTGAGGGTTGAGGGTTGAGGGTTGAGGGTTGAGGGTTGAGGGTTCAGGGTTCAGGGTTTAGGTAGACATGGCCCTGGAGCGCCTCGATGAAGGAGAAGGAGTGCCCCTGGAGCGCCACCTACTAGCTGGAGAACTCCAACATCAGGACCACGGCCCACTTCTGCAAGATCAAGGCGCACCTGAAGCTCACCACCACAAAGCTGATCGGGGAGCTGCCATTCCGGCCGCCGGAGATAACCGTCCTCACCGATCGCTTCACGGCAGAGGACGTGGACGTCTGGTACTGCGGGTACGCCGAGAGAAAGACGCTGGCACTCTGTCGGACGGCGTCGGCCATGACGGCGGCCGGGAACAGGATGGCTAGGGCAACAAGCGGGCTGGGCTGGGCCCATTCAGAGATACAGGGCAGGGCGTCTGTCTCAGGCACCTTGCGGGCCATAGAAGCCCCACCGCTGTCGCTGGGCGTGGCCCACATGGACCTGGGCCCGTCAGTATCAGAGGTGGGCTCGGGCCACTCCGACACCATCCAGGTAACCACAGAGCAGCTGGGACATCTCACAGCCTCCACAGTGCAAGCATCCCTTGACTTCATCTCCAAGCAAGGAACAGGACAGATGAACCAGAAGGCCAGCACGACCAAGCCCATCTAGTCAATGTTGTTGGGATGACCAGCCTGTCTGGCCCAACCCTGTTAATTACCAGTGTGTATGCTGTCATGTTAATTTTTAATAATAATTTCCTCTGATTGGTGCATTTAATGCTGTCTTGTACCTTGCCTTAGGGTTTAGGGTTTAGGGGTTGGGGTTTAGAGGTTGGAGTTTAGGGTTTAAGGTTTAGGATTTAGGGGTTGGAGTTCAGGGTTTAGGGTTTAGGGGTTGGGGTTTAGGGTCTAGGGTTTAGGGTTTAGGGGTTGGGGTTTAGGGTTTAGGGGTTGGGGTTTAGGGTTTAGGTAGACATGGCCACGGTTCATGAACCGCCGGTTCCGATTCATGAACCGCCGATTCCGGTTCAAGAAATCTTTGAACTTGAACCGAACCGCCCAAGGGCGGTTTGGGACGGTTCGGTTCCGGTTCCGATTCGTGTGGGTTCGGTCAACGGTTTGGACCGGTTCGGTCAACGGTTTGAGCCGGTTCGGTTAACGATTCCGGTTCCGGTTCAAACCAAATTTTTTTAATTTTTTTAAATATAGTTGTATTCAATTTTGGTCCTTGTTCCGTTGTTCGGTTTGGTTTGGTTTCGATTTTTAATTGTTAAATGTAATTGTAAATATAGATATTCTCAACCATATTTTTAATAAAAAACACCACTAAAAACTGAAGAAATATAAGTAATAATTTCATTAAAAATAATTAAAACAACTAAACAAGTATGTAATACAAGTAATTAATTTTTACAAATGTGAAAAATAAAAAATAAAAAATAGAATTAGACTTAATTTCATTAAAAAATAATTACAATAAAAATGTAATACAAGTAATTAATTTTTACAAATGTGAAAAAAAATAAAAAATGGACTTGGATCCTACGCATCTTCATTGGAGTCGGAAGTCTCAAGAATAATAGCTTGAGACTTGAGAGAGAGAGAGAGAGAGGGAGAGAAAGTGTGAAAAATGAGTGGGGGAGGGAGGGGTATATATAGATAAGAATCATAGGATTAGAAAAAAAAAAAAAAAAAATTGGGCTGCTGCCCGTTGGCAGCAGCCAACGGTCCAAAACGGGCAGCAGCCAACTGTCCAATTTTGGACCGTTACGGGGGAAGGGGGGTGCTGCAGTGCAGCACCCCTCCGCGGTTCCGCGGAACCTCGAACCGGAACAGGACCGAATTTCGCCGGTTCGGCCGGTTCCGATTCTGGTTCCGGTTCGAACCGCCGGTCCGGTTCAATTTTGGCCATGTCTAGGTATAGGGTTTAGGGGTTAGGGGTTAGGGATGGGGTTTAGGGTTTGAGGTTTAGGGTTAGGGGTTTAGGGGTTTAAGGTTTAGGGGGTTAGGGTTTAAGGTTTAAGGTTTAGGGTTAAGGGTTTCGAGTTTAGGGTTTCAGGTTTCGGGTTTCGAGTGTAGGGTGTAGGGTTCAGGGTTCAGGGTTCAGGGGTCAGGGGTTAGGGGTCAGGGTCTAGGGTTTCGGGTCTAAGGTTTAGGGTATAGGGTTTAGGGTTTCAAGTTTCGGGTTTCAGGTTTCGGGTTTTGGGTTTCGGGTGTAGGGTTTAGGGTTTGGGGTCTAGGGTTTAGGGTTTGGGGTTAGGGGTTTAGGGGTTAGGGGTTAGGGGTTAGGGTTTAGGGTTAAGGGTATAGGGGTTAGGGTTTAGGGTTTAGGGTTGAGGGTTGAGGGTTCAGGGTTGAGGGTTCAGGGTTTAGGGTTTAGGGTTTAGGTAGACATGGCCACGGTTCATGAACCGCCGGTTCCGATTCATGAACCGCCGATTCCGGTTCAAGAAATCTTTGAACTTGAACCGAACCGCCCAAGGGCGGTTTGGGACGGTTCGGTTCCGGTTCCGGTTCGTGTGGGTTCGGTCAACGGTTTGGACCGGTTCGGTCAACGGTTTGCGCCGGTTCGGTTAACGATTCCGGTTCCGGTTCAAACCAAATTTTTTTAATTTTTTTAAATATAGTTGTATTCAATTTTGGTCCTTGTTCCGTTGTTCGGTTCGGTTTGGTTTCGATTTTTAATTGTTAAATGTAATTGTAAATATAGATATTCTCAACCATATTTTTAATAAAAAACACCACTAAAAACTGAAGAAATATAAGTAATAATTTCATTAAAAATAATTAAAACAACTAAACAAGTATGTAATACAAGTAATTAATTTTTACAAATGTGAAAAATAAAAAATAAAAAATAGAATTAGACTTAATTTCATTAAAAAATAATTACAATAAAAATGTAATACAAGTAATTAATTTTTACAAATGTGAAAAAAAATAAAAAATGGACTTGGATCCTACGCATCTTCATTGGAGTCGGAAGTCTCAAGAATAATAGCTTGAGACTTGAGAGAGAGAGAGAGAGAGAGAGAAAGTGTGAAAAATGAGTGGGGGAGGGAGGGGTATATATAGATAAGAATCATAGGATTAGAAAAAAAAATAAAATAAAATTGGGCTGCTGCCCGTTGGCAGCAGCCAACGGTCCAAAACGGGCAGCAGCCAACGGTCCAATTTTGGACCGTTACGGGGGAAGGGGGGTGCTGCAGTGCAGCACCCCTCCGCGGTTCCGCAGAACCTCGAACCGAAACCGGACCGAATTTCGCCGGTTCGGCCGGTTCCGATTCTGGTTCCGGTTCGAACCGCCGGTCCGGTTCAATTTTGGCCATGTCTAGGTATAGGGTTTAGGGGTTAGGGGTTAGGGATGGGGTTTAGGGTTTGAGGTTTAGGGTTAGGGGTTTAGGGGTTTAAGGTTTAGGGGGTTAGGGTTTAAGGTTTAAGGTTTAGGGTTAAGGGTTTCGAGTTTAGGGTTTCAGGTTTCGGGTTTCGAGTGTAGGGTGTAGGGTTCAGGGTTCAGGGTTCAGGGGTCAGGGGTTAGGGGTCAGGGTCTAGGGTTTCGGGTCTAAGGTTTAGGGTATAGGGTTTAGGGTTTCAAGTTTCGGGTTTCAGGTTTCGGGTTTTGGGTTTCGGGTGTAGGGTTTAGGGTTTGGGGTCTAGGGTTTAGGGTTTGGGGTTAGGGGTTTAGGGGTTAGGGGTTAGGGGTTAGGGTTTAGGGTTAAGGGTATAGGGGTTAGGGTTTAGGGTTTAGGGTTGAGGGTTGAGGGTTCAGGGTTGAGGGTTCAGGGTTTAGGGTTTAGGGTTTAGGTAGACATGGCCACGGTTCATGAACCGCCGGTTCCGATTCATGAACCGCCGATTCCGGTTCAAGAAATCTTTGAACTTGAACCGAACCGCCCAAGGGCGGTTTGGGACGGTTCGGTTCCGGTTCCGGTTCGTGTGGGTTCGGTCAACGGTTTGGACCGGTTCGGTCAACGGTTTGCGCCGGTTCGGTTAACGATTCCGGTTCCGGTTCAAACCAAATTTTTTTAATTTTTTTAAATATAGTTGTATTCAATTTTGGTCCTTGTTCCGTTGTTCGGTTCGGTTTGGTTTCGATTTTTAATTGTTAAATGTAATTGTAAATATAGATATTCTCAACCATATTTTTAATAAAAAACACCACTAAAAACTGAAGAAATATAAGTAATAATTTCATTAAAAATAATTAAAACAACTAAACAAGTATGTAATACAAGTAATTAATTTTTACAAATGTGAAAAATAAAAAATAAAAAATAGAATTAGACTTAATTTCATTAAAAAATAATTACAATAAAAATGTAATACAAGTAATTAATTTTTACAAATGTGAAAAAAAATAAAAAATGGACTTGGATCCTACGCATCTTCATTGGAGTCGGAAGTCTCAAGAATAATAGCTTGAGACTTGAGAGAGAGAGAGAGAGAGAGAGAAAGTGTGAAAAATGAGTGGGGGAGGGAGGGGTATATATAGATAAGAATCATAGGATTAGAAAAAAAAATAAAATAAAATTGGGCTGCTGCCCGTTGGCAGCAGCCAACGGTCCAAAACGGGCAGCAGCCAACGGTCCAATTTTGGACCGTTACGGGGGAAGGGGGGTGCTGCAGTGCAGCACCCCTCCGCGGTTCCGCAGAACCTCGAACCGAAACCGGACCGAATTTCGCCGGTTCGGCCGGTTCCGATTCTGGTTCCGGTTCGAACCGCCGGTCCGGTTCAATTTTGGCCATGTCTAGGTTTAGGGTTTAGGGGTTAGGGGTTAGGGATGGGGTTTAGGGTTTGAGGTTTAGGGTTAGGGGTTTAGGGGTTTAAGGTTTAGGGGGTTAGGGTTTAAGGTTTAGGGTTAAGGG
The DNA here is from genome assembly GCA_036245055.1 of Diospyros kaki. Taxonomy (NCBI): domain Eukaryota; kingdom Viridiplantae; phylum Streptophyta; class Magnoliopsida; order Ericales; family Ebenaceae; genus Diospyros; species Diospyros kaki. The sequence continues at coordinate 22,150 of BSEG01000016.1, read as the reverse complement.
TTTCGAGTTTAGGGTTTCAGGTTTCGGGTTTCGAGTGTAGGGTGTAGGGTTCAGGGTTCAGGGTTCAGGGGTCAGGGGTTAGGGGTCAGGGTCTAGGGTTTCGGGTCTAAGGTTTAGGGTATAGGGTTTAGGGTTTCAAGTTTCGGGTTTCAGGTTTCGGGTTTTGGGTTTCGGGTGTAGGGTTTAGGGTTTGGGGTCTAAGGTTTAGGGTTTGGAGTTAGGGGTTTAGGGGTTAGGGGTTAGGGGTTAGGGTTTAGGGTTAAGGGTATAGGGGTTAGGGTTTAGGGTTTAGGGTTTAGGGTTGAGGGTTGAGGGTTTAGGGTTTAGGGTTTAGGGTTGAGGGTTGAGGGTTGAGGGTTGAGGGTTGAGGGTTGAGGGTTGAGGGTTCAGGGTTCAGGGTTTAGGTAGACATGGCCCTGGAGCGCCTCGATGAAGGAGAAGGAGTGCCCCTGGAGCGCCACCTACTAGCTGGAGAACTCCAACATCAGGACCACGGCCCACTTCTGCAAGATCAAGGCGCACCTGAAGCTCACCACCACAAAGCTGATCGGGGAGCTGCCATTCCGGCCGCCGGAGATAACCGTCCTCACCGATCGCTTCACGGCAGAGGACGTGGACGTCTGGTACTGCGGGTACGCCGAGAGAAAGACGCTGGCACTCTGTCGGACGGCGTCGGCCATGACGGCGGCCGGGAACAGGATGGCTAGGGCAACAAGCGGGCTGGGCTGGGCCCATTCAGAGATACAGGGCAGGGCGTCTGTCTCAGGCACCTTGCGGGCCATAGGAGCCCCACCGCTGTCGCTGGGCGTGGCCCACATGGACCTGGGCCCGTCAGTATCAGAGGTGGGCTCGGGCCACTCCGACACCATCCAGGTAACCACAGAGCAGCTGGGACATCTCACAGCCTCCACAGTGCAAGCATCCCTTGACTTCATCTCCAAGCAAGGAACAGGACAGATGAACCAGAAGGCCAGCACGACCAAGCCCATCTAGTCAATGTTGTTGGGATGACCAGCCTGTCTGGCCCAACCCTGTTAATTACCAGTGTGTATGCTGTCATGTTAATTTTTAATAATAATTTCCTCTGATTGGTGCATTTAATGCTGTCTTGTACCTTGCCTTAGGGTTTAGGGTTTAGGGGTTGGGGTTTAGAGGTTGGAGTTTAGGGTTTAAGGTTTAGGATTTAGGGGTTGGAGTTCAGGGTTTAGGGTTTAGGGGTTGGGGTTTAGGGTCTAGGGTTTAGGGTTTAGGGGTTGGGGTTTAGGGTTTAGGGGTTGGGGTTTAAGGTTGGGGTTTAGGGTTTAGGTAGACATGGCCACGGTTCATGAACCGCCGGTTCCGATTCATGAACCGCCGATTCCGGTTCAAGAAATCTTTGAACTTGAACCGAACCGCCCAAGGGCGGTTTGGGACGGTTCGGTTCCGGTTCCGATTCGTGTGGGTTCGGTCAACGGTTTGGACCGGTTCGGTCAACGGTTTGAGCCGGTTCGGTTAACGATTCCGGTTCCGGTTCAAACCAAATTTTTTTAATTTTTTTAAATATAGTTGTATTCAATTTTGGTCCTTGTTCCGTTGTTCGGTTTGGTTTGGTTTCGATTTTTAATTGTTAAATGTAATTGTAAATATAGATATTCTCAACCATATTTTTAATAAAAAACACCACTAAAAACTGAAGAAATATAAGTAATAATTTCATTAAAAATAATTAAAACAACTAAACAAGTATGTAATACACGTAATTAATTTTTACAAATGTGAAAAATAAAAAATAAAAAATAGAATTAGACTTAATTTCATTAAAAAATAATTACAATAAAAATGTAATACAAGTAATTAATTTTTACAAATGTGAAAAAAAATAAAAAATGGACTTGGATCCTACGCATCTTCATTGGAGTCGGAAGTCTCAAGAATAATAGCTTGAGACTTGAGAGAGAGAGAGAGAGAGAGGGAGAGAAAGTGTGAAAAATGAGTGGGGGAGGGAGGGGTATATATAGATAAGAATCATAGGATTAGAAAAAAAAAAAAAAAAAATTGGGCTGCTGCCCGTTGGCAGCAGCCAACGGTCCAAAACGGGCAGCAGCCAACTGTCCAATTTTGGACCGTTACGGGGGAAGGGGGGTGCTGCAGTGCAGCACCCCTCCGCGGTTCCGCGGAACCTCGAACCGGAACAGGACCGAATTTCGCCGGTTCGGCCGGTTCCGATTCTGGTTCCGGTTCGAACCGCCGGTCCGGTTCAATTTTGGCCATGTCTAGGTATAGGGTTTAGGGGTTAGGGGTTAGGGATGGGGTTTAGGGTTTGAGGTTTAGGGTTAGGGGTTTAGGGGTTTAAGGTTTAGGGGGTTAGGGTTTAAGGTTTAAGGTTTAGGGTTAAGGGTTTCGAGTTTAGGGTTTCAGGTTTCGGGTTTCGAGTGTAGGGTGTAGGGTTCAGGGTTCAGGGTTCAGGGGTCAGGGGTTAGGGGTCAGGGTCTAGGGTTTCGGGTCTAAGGTTTAGGGTATAGGGTTTAGGGTTTCAAGTTTCGGGTTTCAGGTTTCGGGTTTTGGGTTTCGGGTGTAGGGTTTAGGGTTTGGGGTCTAGGGTTTAGGGTTTGGGGTTAGGGGTTTAGGGGTTAGGGGTTAGGGGTTAGGGTTTAGGGTTAAGGGTATAGGGGTTAGGGTTTAGGGTTTAGGGTTGAGGGTTGAGGGTTCAGGGTTGAGGGTTCAGGGTTTAGGGTTTAGGGTTTAGGTAGACATGGCCACGGTTCATGAACCGCCGGTTCCGATTCATGAACCGCCGATTCCGGTTCAAGAAATCTTTGAACTTGAACCGAACCGCCCAAGGGCGGTTTGGGACGGTTCGGTTCCGGTTCCGGTTCGTGTGGGTTCGGTCAACGGTTTGGACCGGTTCGGTCAACGGTTTGCGCCGGTTCGGTTAACGATTCCGGTTCCGGTTCAAACCAAATTTTTTTAATTTTTTTAAATATAGTTGTATTCAATTTTGGTCCTTGTTCCGTTGTTCGGTTCGGTTTGGTTTCGATTTTTAATTGTTAAATGTAATTGTAAATATAGATATTCTCAACCATATTTTTAATAAAAAACACCACTAAAAACTGAAGAAATATAAGTAATAATTTCATTAAAAATAATTAAAACAACTAAACAAGTATGTAATACAAGTAATTAATTTTTACAAATGTGAAAAATAAAAAATAAAAAATAGAATTAGACTTAATTTCATTAAAAAATAATTACAATAAAAATGTAATACAAGTAATTAATTTTTACAAATGTGAAAAAAAATAAAAAATGGACTTGGATCCTACGCATCTTCATTGGAGTCGGAAGTCTCAAGAATAATAGCTTGAGACTTGAGAGAGAGAGAGAGAGAGAGAGAAAGTGTGAAAAATGAGTGGGGGAGGGAGGGGTATATATAGATAAGAATCATAGGATTAGAAAAAAAAATAAAATAAAATTGGGCTGCTGCCCGTTGGCAGCAGCCAACGGTCCAAAACGGGCAGCAGCCAACGGTCCAATTTTGGACCGTTACGGGGGAAGGGGGGTGCTGCAGTGCAGCACCCCTCCGCGGTTCCGCAGAACCTCGAACCGAAACCGGACCGAATTTCGCCGGTTCGGCCGGTTCCGATTCTGGTTCCGGTTCGAACCGCCGGTCCGGTTCAATTTTGGCCATGTCTAGGTATAGGGTTTAGGGGTTAGGGGTTAGGGATGGGGTTTAGGGTTTGAGGTTTAGGGTTAGGGGTTTAGGGGTTTAAGGTTTAGGGGGTTAGGGTTTAAGGTTTAAGGTTTAGGGTTAAGGGTTTCGAGTTTAGGGTTTCAGGTTTCGGGTTTCGAGTGTAGGGTGTAGGGTTCAGGGTTCAGGGTTCAGGGGTCAGGGGTTAGGGGTCAGGGTCTAGGGTTTCGGGTCTAAGGTTTAGGGTATAGGGTTTAGGGTTTCAAGTTTCGGGTTTCAGGTTTCGGGTTTTGGGTTTCGGGTGTAGGGTTTAGGGTTTGGGGTCTAGGGTTTAGGGTTTGGGGTTAGGGGTTTAGGGGTTAGGGGTTAGGGGTTAGGGTTTAGGGTTAAGGGTATAGGGGTTAGGGTTTAGGGTTTAGGGTTGAGGGTTGAGGGTTCAGGGTTGAGGGTTCAGGGTTTAGGGTTTAGGGTTTAGGTAGACATGGCCACGGTTCATGAACCGCCGGTTCCGATTCATGAACCGCCGATTCCGGTTCAAGAAATCTTTGAACTTGAACCGAACCGCCCAAGGGCGGTTTGGGACGGTTCGGTTCCGGTTCCGGTTCGTGTGGGTTCGGTCAACGGTTTGGACCGGTTCGGTCAACGGTTTGCGCCGGTTCGGTTAACGATTCCGGTTCCGGTTCAAACCAAATTTTTTTAATTTTTTTAAATATAGTTGTATTCAATTTTGGTCCTTGTTCCGTTGTTCGGTTCGGTTTGGTTTCGATTTTTAATTGTTAAATGTAATTGTAAATATAGATATTCTCAACCATATTTTTAATAAAAAACACCACTAAAAACTGAAGAAATATAAGTAATAATTTCATTAAAAATAATTAAAACAACTAAACAAGTATGTAATACAAGTAATTAATTTTTACAAATGTGAAAAATAAAAAATAAAAAATAGAATTAGACTTAATTTCATTAAAAAATAATTACAATAAAAATGTAATACAAGTAATTAATTTTTACAAATGTGAAAAAAAATAAAAAATGGACTTGGATCCTACGCATCTTCATTGGAGTCGGAAGTCTCAAGAATAATAGCTTGAGACTTGAGAGAGAGAGAGAGAGAGAGAGAAAGTGTGAAAAATGAGTGGGGGAGGGAGGGGTATATATAGATAAGAATCATAGGATTAGAAAAAAAAATAAAATAAAATTGGGCTGCTGCCCGTTGGCAGCAGCCAACGGTCCAAAACGGGCAGCAGCCAACGGTCCAATTTTGGACCGTTACGGGGGAAGGGGGGTGCTGCAGTGCAGCACCCCTCCGCGGTTCCGCAGAACCTCGAACCGAAACCGGACCGAATTTCGCCGGTTCGGCCGGTTCCGATTCTGGTTCCGGTTCGAACCGCCGGTCCGGTTCAATTTTGGCCATGTCTAGGTTTAGGGTTTAGGGGTTAGGGGTTAGGGATGGGGTTTAGGGTTTGAGGTTTAGGGTTAGGGGTTTAGGGGTTTAAGGTTTAGGGGGTTAGGGTTTAAGGTTTAGGGTTAAGGGTTTCGAGTTTAGGGTTTCAGGTTTCGGGTTTCGAGTGTAGGGTGTAGGGTTCAGGGTTCAGGGTTCAGGGGTCAGGGGTTAGGGGTCAGGGTCTAGGGTTTCGGGTCTAAGGTTTAGGGTATAGGGTTTAGGGTTTCAAGTTTCGGGTTTCAGGTTTCTGGTTTTGGGTTTCGGGTGTAGGGTTTAGGGTTTGGGGTCTAAGGTTTAGGGTTTGGAGTTAGGGGTTTAGGGGTTAGGGGTTAGGGTTTAGGGTTAAGGGTATAGGGGTTAGGGTTTAGGGTTTAGGGTTTAGGGTTGAGGGTTGAGGGTTGAGGGTTTAGGGTTTAGGGTTTAGGGTTGAGGGTTGAGGGTTGAGGGTTGAGGGTTGAGGGTTGAGGGTTGAGGGTTCAGGGTTCAGGGTTTAGGTAGACATGGCCCTGGAGCGCCTCGATGAAGGAGAAGGAGTGCCCCTGGAGCGCCACCTACTAGCTGGAGAACTCCAACATCAGGACCACGGCCCACTTCTGCAAGATCAAGGCGCACCTGAAGCTCACCACCACAAAGCTGATCGGGGAGCTGCCATTCCGGCCGCCGGAGATAACCGTCCTCACCGATCGCTTCACGGCAGAGGACGTGGACGTCTGGTACTGCGGGTACGCCGAGAGAAAGACGCCGGCACTCTGTCGGACGGCGTCGGCCATGACGGCGGCCGGGAACAGGAGGGCTAGGGCAACAAGCGGGCTGGGCTGGGCCCATTCAGAGATACAGGGCAGGGCGTCTGTCTCAGGCACCTTGCGGGCCATAGAAGCCCCACCGCTGTCGCTGGGCGTGGCCCACATGGACCTGGGCCCGTCAGTATCAGAGGTGGGCTCGGGCCACTCCGACACCATCCAGGTAACCACAGAGCAGCTGGGACATCTCACAGCCTCCACAGTGCAAGCATCCCTTGACTTCATCTCCAAGCAAGGAACAGGACAGATGAACCAGAAGGCCAGCACGACCAAGCCCATCTAGTCAATGTTGTTGGGATGACCAGCCTGTCTGGCCCAACCCTGTTAATTACCAGTGTGTATGCTGTCATGTTAATTTTTAATAATAATTTCCTCTGATTGGTGCATTTAATGCTGTCTTGTACCTTGCCTTAGGGTTTAGGGTTTAGGGGTTGGGGTTTAGAGGTTGGAGTTTAGGGTTTAAGGTTTAGGATTTAGGGGTTGGAGTTCAGGGTTTAGGGTTTAGGGGTTGGGGTTTAGGGTCTAGGGTTTAGGGTTTAGGGTTTAGGGGTTGGGGTTTAGGGGTTGGGGTTTAAGGTTGGGGTTTAGGGTTTAGGTAGACATGGCCACGGTTCATGAACCGCCGGTTCAGATTCATGAACCGCCGATTCCGGTTCAAGAAATCTTTGAACTTGAACCGAACCGCCCAAGGGCGGTTTGGGACGGTTCGGTTCCGGTTCCGATTCGTGTGGGTTCGGTCAACGGTTTGGACCGGTTCGGTCAACGGTTTGAGCCGGTTCGGTTAACGATTCCGGTTCCGGTTCAAACCAAATTTTTTTAATTTTTTTAAATATAGTTGTATTCAATTTTGGTCCTTGTTCCGTTGTTCGGTTTGGTTTGGTTTCGATTTTTAATTGTTAAATGTAATTGTAAATATAGATATTCTCAACCATATTTTTAATAAAAAACACCACTAAAAACTGAAGAAATATAAGTAATAATTTCATTAAAAATAATTAAAGCAACTAAACAAGTATGTAATACACGTAATTAATTTTTACAAATGTGAAAAATAAAAAATAAAAAATAGAATTAGACTTAATTTCATTAAAAAATAATTACAATAAAAATGTAATACAAGTAATTAATTTTTACAAATGTGAAAAAAAAATAAAAAATGGACTTGGATCCTACGCATCTTCATTGGAGTCGGAAGTCTCAAGAATAATAGCTTGAGACTTGAGAGAGAGAGAGAGA